>OU744809.1:10195908-12595908 GCA_916614155.1 Mesoligia furuncula | reverse complement strand
CTTTTAACTTGTATGTACTTACCCCACACAAATTCGTATAACACTACTTGCTATGTGAATATTAGTGACAGGAAGTTATTATAACACCATCAATAGAAACTAAGTGGTAAAAATACGTACCTATTATTGAAGCTCAAAAACTACCCAAGAAAAGTTAATAACATTTATATGGGACCACCCCTGAGTCATAGGTACCCTATCCATTAAAAAAATAATTTTTGAAATCGATTTAAAAATGCCGCCGGTGTCACGTAACACACATACAAAAAAAAAAACAGTTGAATTGAGAACCTCCTCCTTTTTAAAGTCTGTTAATTATGTAAAGATACGGCACTTATATGTGGCTAAAATGCATTCCATGACAATTCCACTAAGCCACCATTGAAGTCATAGGAAAGCAAACGACGCAATTTCGTTTACTTGAATTTTTACCAGTAATTTAGGTTTAAAATTCAAACCGCTGCACTCTGTTTCGTCTAGAACAAGCTAGCTGGACAAAAACAACATTAAGATTTCCTTGAAACATGAATGGGGGTAGTTAGGATATTAGTTGGTGATTACCGTATCAACTATGGTTTTTGCATAAGTCATACACAGCATCGTTAATGAGGGTAAGTATATAAAACAATTGGGAAAAAATCATAATTTCAGTTGCATTTTTGTTACTGACACGATTGCGTCTCCCAAGGTTATTTTAGAAGTTGTGATAAATTTTATTTATGGATTCTATAGCCAAAAGTGAGTAATTTTTTTCTATATAATAACAATAAACTAATATTCATACTACATTATATTCTGAGCGCCGCTAATCCGGAAATTGAGTTATTTTTTCCAAAAATTCAAATTCAATGGACGATAACTAAAGATCCCCCGAGATCCCCCGGCTAATTTTTTTTCACCTGATAGACACATGCTTCTTAATTATAAGGACACCTTCTCTGTCTGCGATGGTCTGCGACCTAAGATGTTATTTTTTTTTTCAGGTAGCACTTTTACAGACACTAAAATGGAGCTTTTCGAAGAATTTGTGAAACATACGAAAAGTGACCGAAATAAGGCGCTTTTTATGTTTGTTTCACAAAAACATAATCTCAGTGGTATAACAGAAGCATCTGTGAAGGACATCAAGACTATTCTTTCCGGGTTTTCTTCAAAACTTTCGGAGAAATGGGAGAATTCTTTCCGAGGTCGAGATCGTTTCTTAGCTTCTAATGCTAAGTGGCTAGAAGGTCAAGACATACAGTTTAGTGTTGCTTATGACCTAGCAGAAGCATCAACATCATCACACTCGCTGCATGGTCCCGGGAGACCGTCTGTGGATATGGCAAACGCAAGTGCCAAAACCAAAAGGCGATGTGTCGATGATTTGGTTCAGTTACGAAGCACTGAGGAACTTTTGGTTGCTGCTGAAATAGCGTCTCGTCAATCAGGCAAACGCAACGTCGCGAAACTGATTCGAGAAGTTAGTGAGTGTCCCGAGAAGTTTAATGATCGAAAGTCGAGTGATCTTAAGCAGCAAAGGTGCCTTACAAGTGATGAGGCGCTTGCATATTATATAGACTCCAAGTCTACTAGTTACGCCTACAAACAGACGCGGAAGTGGAGTATGCTGGCTGGACATCAGGTATTTCCATCATTTCATAGTCTTAGTAAGGCCAAGAAAGCTTGTTTGCCACCCGATGAACATGTGACGGTAACTGAGACGCGTGCTGAAATTAAACTACAAGCTGTTTTAGATAAAACAGTTAGGCGTTTAATTTCTGCGCAGCGAGATGTCATTACGGCTTGTTCTTCTGGTGGTAATAGTGGCACATCATTCACTTTAGTTAGCAAGTGGGGTTGTGATGGAAGTTCTGGTCATAGCATTTACAAACAACAATTCACGAATAGTAGCGATACAGATGAATTTCGGTTTGTTTTTTTCTTTTGTGCCTCTTCAACTACGCGAAGAAGGTGGTAATATCGCTTGGCAGAAACCTCGCCCATCCTCCACTATGTATTGTCGACCGATAAAGTTTATTTTCTCTAAAGAAAGTACGGAGTTGACAGTTTCTGAAACCAATAAGGTATTGGAAGACATAAAAGACTTATTGCCGACAATATATATTGTTGATAATGGGCCTGAGGTATCTGTCAAACATGAACTACTTTTAACAATGGTTGACGGTAAAGTATGTAATGCTTTGACCGAAACTTCTTCAGCACAAAAATGCTACATCTGTGGAGCAACCCCAAAACTAATGAACGATGAGTCCAAGGAATTTGTGGCTAATGTATCGAATCTTGGTTTTGGTATATCTACTTTACATGCTTGGATTCGTTGTTTCGAATGTTTGCTATACATTCGTTACCGTCTTGATGTTAAGAAATGGCAATTACGTGATCAAACTGAGAAAAAATGTAAACACTGTAAATATTAATGATGAAGATTATTATGCAGAGGATTCTTCTGAAGATGAACTTAGTGATGATGAATAATTCGTACATTTGTCCTCATAATAATTCAATTCATATTAGTTTTTAGTAGTAAATCGTTATTTAATAGGTTTATTGTGTGGATAATTTGCTTAGTCGTAATTTTAAATTTAATGTATAAGTACTAATTAGTTTAATTATTCTTATAATATTAGTTTAATGATTGCATAATGTATTTAGCTTTAAATATCCATTAGTTTAATTGATATTTCGAACAAGTCATGCAATAAACACCCTTATTTTTAATTAATGTATTTTATTTTCGAAGTCCCGCATTTTTATGGGTTTCCAAGTATTTTAAACGATGAAATCTTTTATATTCGTATCCTGCAGAGCTTCTAAAACCTATATCCATTAAAAAATAATTTTGTCCAGCTAGCTTGTTCTAGACGAAACACAGTGCGCTGAACCGGGACCAATCTGAAGGTATACCCTTTCAAATAAAATAAAAAAACCGGCCAAGAGCGAGTCGGACTCGCGCACCGAGGGTTCCGTAACATCCGGGTTTATGCATAAGGTTTATGTTTATGAAATTAAATGTTTTTTTTTATTTTTGAGTTGATTGAATGAATGGTAAATTGTGGTTTACGATTTATGACGTATTAAAAAAAAACTACTTACTAGATCTGGTTCAAACCAATTTTCGGTGGTAGTTTACATGGTAATGTACATCATATATTTTTTTTAGTATTATCATTCTCTTATTTTAGAAGTTACAGGGGGGGGCACACATTTTACCAATTTGGAAATGTCTCTAGCGCAAACTATTCAGTTTAGAAAAAAAATATATTAGAAACCTCAATATCATTTTTGAAGACCTACCCATAGATACCCCACACGTATGGGTTTGATGTAAAAAAAAATTTTGAGTTTCGGTTCTAAGTATGGGGAACCTTAAAATTTATTGTTTTTTTCTATTTTTGTTTGAAAATCCTAATGCGGTTTACAGAATACATCTACTTACCAAGTTTCAACAGTATAGTTCTTATAGTTTCGGAGAAAAGTGGCTGTGACATACGGACGGACAGACAGACAGACAGACAGACGGACAGACAGACAGACAGACATGACGAAACTATAAGGGTTCCGTTTTTGCCATTTGGCTACGGAACCCTAAAAAAGAATTTTGCAAATGGGCTTATAAAAAACGGAGTGCTGAGGTAACAAACATAAAAAAAAATAGAAAAGTAATCAACCGAATTGAGAACCTCCTCCTTTTTTGAAGTCGGTTAAAGATTAAACTATTCAGCATCGACGCGCAACTTGTGACCATGGATTCAGTACCTACATGATTCTAAAAGCCTGCGTTGATATTTATCGGCGGTTATAAAAAAAAAAATGTGTCATACATTTTGACCGCGTAAAAAAAAAAAAAAAAGAAAAAAGTATTGCACTTTTCTATGAAACAGCGGATTATTTTTTTTGATAAACGACGAAAAATTTCTACTAACTATCTAGAATTTAATATAGATTATACAATGTGTAACAGAATAAACTCAAGTCCTGAAAGTAGTTTGTTCACAATTGACTACTACTACTTCAGTAAATTTTGATATAGGTAGGTTTTTTTTTAATTATGTTATTTGCCATACTGACTGCCGTTGAGCCAAGGTCCGTAAAAAAATAAAAAATCGGTCAAGCCGTTTTGGAGGAGTTCGATAACAAACACTGTGACACGAGATTTTTATATATCCAACCGACTATCTACGATTTTTTTCAGTTTTTCACTTGGCTTTTAATTCTCTAAAGATACACTTTCTCATTTATTTGTTTCTTAATTCAGTCTACTAAATATATAATCGGTTTTTACATTCGGTAACTCGGGAACGGTAAGTCCTGCGGTTTAGTTGGTTTTACCATTAGATAAAGTGTCAAATGCCAATTCGAATGGTATATTAAAGTGAAAAACTGAAAAAAATCGCAGATAGTTGGTTTTGCCTTTAACCCGGCGATATAAGATATTTATGCTAGGTAAATTAACTAGAACTTTCCGTTTGTAGGTGAAATGTGAAATATTCAAGATCGGAAAATTCAACAGAATTCCTGGAATCAACCTGACTAAAGCAAACATTTCAACCGGCTTCCATTACCGCAAATTGATTCAATCTTTATGCTATTTCATTGAAATCTTTCGCCAACGAGTTTCCAGCTTTGCACTGTATTGACATGTCGAATTTCAACTAAGAGGGCATTCCTAGAATCAAGGATGAGCCGTCACGCTCTCGTTTCCACAAAGGCTGGCAGAGCACCTTTGGCAACCGAAGTTACGTGCAATTTCGCAATAATTAATACGTTCGTGGAATTTAACGTAACTATAAACAGTTATAGTTGGGCTGTAGATCACAGGATCTACAGCCCATTTTCAACGGTCCGACTACCGGTTTTTCGGCATCGGGACTTGATGGCAAATATATAGATAGGACCAGGGGAATGAAAATTATGGGTAGGTACCTACTTTGTTTATACGTTTTATAATCATATCATCATAATAATCATTCGACCACTCCTAGGTTGAATCCATTAATAAAATAATGAAATGTGTGTAGATAGATACGTTGGATAGTTATTATTTAAAAATAATTAGCTTTTGCAATGTTTTAAAAGTAATAATAATAACCAATAATTAAAAAAAAAGGGCAATAATTTAATAGTAATTGATATAGTAGACATTATTTTGTTAATATTTAAAATAATTATTTAATCAAATACTCATCCAAATTACATAATATCATAATATACACATAAATAATTAAAAACTAAACATAAAAATAAAATATTTTAGTCATTAAATAACCCCGCCCCTAATCGTCCCCGGTGCAAAGGTGCCCATAACGCTCGCTGCGTTTCCGCGCTGGATAGCTATAGCTAGCCTTTGCACCAGAAACGCTCCGGAGCGGGAGTCACCAGTTTTTTCCCTGAGCCTGCACCCTATTTCGGATATCCACCTTTTAGCGTCAGATCCCCAACAGCCGACAGTCTCCACAGCAATGGGCACAAAGTCGTACAGCGGCACCAGCGCCGCATACTTCAGCCTTTTCTTCACAGCGGCGTCTTCCGCCGCTGCTGACGGTGAGTGGATGGTACGACTCAGATGACTGGCGGCAACAGTGCTAACGCAAGTAGCGTCCCATATCAGGCACTTCCCATTTTTCCAGGGCACCAGAGTCAGCCCATCAGGCCTCTTTCCGTCAGATCTACACAAGCCCGGGGGCTTCAGGACACAGGGCACACTTGCCGACACTAAGGCCCTGCGGACTATGTCATTAAGACCTGGTGACGTGCGAATCTCCCCGCGCAACGCCGACAACCCAGTGCGTGATGGCCATCGGCTTCCACCATGGAACCGCAAGTGCATACATGTGGTTCACACACCTTGCAGCCCAGGCGGAGAGCCACCGCCCCACGCAACGAGTCATCGTCTAGTAAGGTGCCCAAGTGAGGAGATGGTACCGCGAGCAACCATGCACCAGATTCTGGTTGCGAAACGGCCCGAAGTCTAGCTTTATTTACCCCAGTGGCATGTGCCAACAGCTGCTCCTGGATCCGCTTAGCCCCCACATCATCCCACGCACGCTGAACATGGGGCTTCTCCGGGATCGATTGGCCCACGGTGAGAGCCCCCCAAGCTGTCAAAGCATCGGACACAACGGGCAAACATCCCTCGCTGCCATTGGATTGAAGAATACTAGCAACGAGGTCTGCCACCCCATGCGCAGACGCTAAGAAAGCCGGTAAGCCCACATTATGCACACATCGCACCCCAAGCCCACCACACCGGATCGGAAGAGCCGCCTGCATCCATTGATACTCATCAAGAGAAACATTAAGGACAGACTCAACCACCGATTTTAGCGCTTCATCAAACGTAGAAACTGCCTCTGGACATTTCCAGGTGGGTGTAGTACGTAGCAGGTATGTGATTTTAGGAACAGCAAAGCACATGTTTTAAAATAGCCGGGACATATAACATATAATTATTATGATTTTTTAAAGACAAGATTTTCAGATTAATATTTTGAAAGCAGTTTTCGATGACTTGATCGTAGGGTTGGCTCTGCTCACTACTTAAAGTTATCCCAAAAAAATTGTTACGGCGATACTGACGCATGATTTTGGTGGCAAATTGACGGCGATACAACGTGAATCCCGAAAACTGCGCAGTTTAAGAGGTAATTGCCTAACATACTGTAGTTAATAACTTTAACAGTAGGAATAACTTTAATTTAGACAGTTCACAAATTTTTCGAACAGAATATTTTGTTCGAAAAAAATTGGCAATGCCTATAAGTATATTAACTACTACTATTATTACTATTATTCCTTTGAGTCATAATTATTGTGATTGATATTGTATTACGCAATCAGGGTGCATGTTTACTACATGCCTTTGACATTCATACGTACTTATTTGCGCAAATTGAGTTAAACTCCGTTGCTCCAATCCGTCTGAAATTTTGGTGTACTGGGGTTTTTGGAGTCCTCGATTATGATATTGCGGTCGAATTGTTCGAGTCTGTAGCATCGGTTGGTTAACTTTGACTTGTATAATTTGGTGCGATAGGCGTCAAAGCATTGGTTTGCAACCTGTTCTAGGAGGATAACTCCAAAATCAAACCCGGAACTGTGTTTTGTAAGGCACAAGTAAGCTTCAAGCTGAAATAAGTGGCGCATTTTTCCAAACACCCAAGTCAAGGTGAGGCCGTGCCGAGGACTGAGTGGCATCAGGGTGTATCATGATGTCGTGAACGAGATGAACAGATTGAGAAACCTGTCCAGCGAAAACTAAAAAGTAAAAAATAAATTGAAAGTAAAAAACCTTTATTTAAAACAAGCTTTTATTTAAATGTGCTAAAAATAATAAAATAAACTTTTCCTTTAAAACTTTTAGTATCAACTTATAACGTCATTACACAATTTATATGATATAAAAGCTTGTCCCGAGATTTACCTGTGAAGTAAATGAAATAACATGATCTGATAATTTTTTTTTTGAATTTGCAAACTAAGTAAATCGTAATCTAGTAGTAATCTAAGTGTCGATGGTACTTTACTCTTTTTCCTTTCTCTTTTCGTGAAAAGTGGAAGAAGAAGATTTCATAAATGTGTTGTTGCATAGCATTATTTGACGATTAAAATGTGTTTGTTGACATATAAGGCTCGAGCTTCCTAGAATTGGTCTAAGCTGTGTCAACAATAGGGTTCATAATATAAGACGTGGAGCATAAGCCTCTATTTTCGTATAAGCTTTGTGTGTCTATAAATATCTAAATGTGGTGATATCTAGATGTGGTGTGACCTTTTAGGGTAATTACCGATAAGATCCCACTTTAAGTTTATAGCCACAAGAATACTGTTTAACGCGTAGTTGTCGTAATAAGTTATTAAGGTCTTAAAGATAGCAACATTCTAGAGTAGGTACAAACGCGAGCACATCAACTTACTACAATCTGTCTTTCTTTAATATATTTTCAACTTTATAGCTAAAGCATAAGGTTCAAAGTAGATTGGGAAAATTTTACAGTTTCGGGTAGTTTGATGTGCTGGCGTTCGTACTATCGTGAAAATAACTGTCAATGGTTACTATAATCAGTCGCCATTTTACCAGTACCTCACCTGGATCTATAATTCTGTAAAAAACTCATCGTGAAAACTAAGGGGCCGTCCATATATCACGTGTATTTTTAGTACCTACAAAGAATCTTAATTTTTTTTAAATATTTATAAAATACAGGTACAAGTATCATCTATAGAAAATTATCGCGGGAACTTCACTTCGTTCGTTGACTGGCAACGGCGAATCAAAGTCAATACAAGCCGCTTTCGATTTTTTACGCGTTTGACGAAAAAATAAATACACGTAACGCCGCTTTTGGATTGAGTATCGCGCGTTTGCCGAAAAAATAAATACAGTGAGCTATGGAATGCTGGGAATTGACACTAATGACAGTTCAAGCTCACGTCGCCTAAGTTATTAGTGACTAAGGGTGTACGGTGAGATATTTACAGAATATACCTGCTAAAGTTAAGCAATTAGGTATGCATGGGACGATAGTGCACATGTTGCAGCTCGTTTCGTGCATACAAACAAACATACATACAGTTTACGTTTCAGTATGGTAAGTAGCTAGTCGCCGACCGTATTAAATGTGATGTACCTACTGACGCCAGCACATGAAGCTACTACCTACAATCTGTCAAATTTCTTTAATAAATTTTCAACTTCATCGCTAAAGCATAAGGTTCAAAGTTGATTGGGAAAATTTGACAGTTTCGGATAGCTTGATGTGCTAGCGTCTGTACCTAAGGATATTTTTTAAAGTTAGTTGCCAATAAACACCATCCAACCCCATACTTCCCGTGGGTGTCGTAAAAGGCGACTAAGGCCTCATTTACGGAGAGGCGGGGCGTCGCGCGTCGCGTTGTGCGGCGCGGCCCGCACTGAATTCAAACATATATGGCGTTGTATGAGTGCGTTTACGGAGCAGCGATTTTAGACGCGTTTGCTTGAAATGGAGCGTTTTTTGCGGCCGAGCCCGCGGTTGGCACCGCCGCGTCTCACGCGGTGTCTATCGCGGCGGCGCAAGCAGCGGCAATTTTCGATGAAGCGATGCCCGTGGCGGAAACTTCTGCCAGTCATATTTGGAAATTGCAGAACGCAGACGTAGTCACCGTCACAATGGAGTACGATATGATCGACACGTGCGCTCCCATCTTCCGCTAACCTAAAACTGGTCGGTTTGATTGAGTATCCCGCGTGCGCCGCAGCGTTACCCGCCGCGTGCTTTGCTACACGCTTGAGGATTCGCCGCGGGTGCAGCGGCGGGCACCGCCACGCGTCCCGCCCCGCATCTCTATGAACAACGTCTTATATTGCCATACGTTTGTGTTTACGCGTGCGATGATAAGTGCCGCTTGACGCGCCGCCGCTCCGTAAACAGAAAAAACGTCCGACGCGCCGCGAGACGCCACGCCACACGCGACGCGAGACGCCCCGCGTCTCCGCGTTTTTTCTGTTTACGGTGGGGCGGCGCGTGAAGCGGCACGCATCATCGCACGCGTAAACACAAACTTATAGCAATATACGACCATGTCCATAGAGAAGCGAGACGGGAAGCGTGGCGGTGCCCGCCGCGGCGCCCGCGGCGAATCCTCTAGCGTGTAGCGAAGCACGCGGCGGGCATCGCGGCGGCACATAGCATAGGACATAGCTTCATCGAGAATTGCCGCTGCGTGCGCCGCCGCGATAAACGCCGCGTGGGACGCGTCGGTGCCATCCGCGGGCTCGGCCGCAAAAAACGCCCTAATTCAAACAAACGCGTCTAAATTCGCTTCTCCGTAAACGCACTCATACAACGCCATATATTTGAATTCAGTGCGGGCCGCGCCGCTCAACGCAACGCGCGACGCCCCGCGTCTCCGTAAATGAGGCCTTAGGGTCGTACCGGAGAATGGGCAGCAGCATTCTCTACGCATTCCACCACCATACCTACTATACTGCGATCGCCAACCCGCCTGCCAAGCGTGGCCATTATGGCAAACCCCTCCCCCTTTTGGGGGAGGCCTATGTCCAGCCGTGGACGTCTTTCGGCTGAAATGATGATGATGATGATGAAACACCGTCAAAGACAGACGCTTATTTCCCTCCGTCAATTACTCGCCAAACTAAATTGAACCCTAACCTACACAACAGAACCTACGGTATAAAAAAATTATTCACTTGTAACCTTGAGGAAGCTCAAGTTTTAAAGTAGGTTAGGCTATTTCAAGACTTTCATGATCGTATGTTAATTAACAAAGGGCTGGCTAGAGGTCTCTGGCTGTGTAATTGAGTGTTGTTCGTTCACCACAAAGCGCTATCTACATAATTATATCAGAGTTCAACAAGGCAAGCAGTGGCGTAACTACACCGTTTGGGGCCCGTGGCAAATTCGAGGGATGGGGCCAAAGAAGCTCAACCAACGATATAATTTTTTTTGTAGCACTTTTCCGCGACTTATACCGCGTAGATTTCATATTTTCCCCTACAACATTGAACACCTGACTGCTTCGTTGGTCTAGCGGTCGCAAACGCTACTGCTGAGCATGAGGTCCTGTCCAAAAAATTAGACAAACAATGGAAAAAAGTTCGAAACCTGAATGATGTCCTTTGTTGCACATTTTGCACATTTAAAAAAAAAACTTTGCGTTTATAAACTTACTAGCTGCGCCCCGCGGTTTCACCCGAATAATTGTCGATCCCGTGGGAATATCGGGATAAAAAGTAGCCTATATGTTAATCCAGGGTGTTAGCTACCTCCATACAAAATTTTATCAAAATTGGTCCAGCCGCTGACGTGAAGAAGTAACAAACATATAAACACACACACACTCACACACACACTCACAAACTTTCGCCTTTATAATATTATTATTATATTATTATTATTATTATTTGTAGAGTGTTTTTTCTTCTCAGCTCTTTGGCTGGTTTTTACTACATTTACGGGCCGAAACCAAGTAAATGCAGCATGTGTTGTGTTATGTTGAAGAAGTGTTGTGATGAGAAACTACTTCGTTTTCATCTATTTGCATGAACTTTCTGACAATGCGACATGTATTTAAAATTGCAGCTTTTTGGAGGGTGATATAGAGGGTTTCTTTTAGGTTTATTAATTTAAGGCTATGGAGAAGGTGATTTGGAATGACGCCTGTTGTCGAGAGGACTATAGGGACCACGTAAACTTTTTGTTGGCGCCATATTCTAGTTACTTCATCTTTGAGTTCAGCGTATTTACTAATTTTATCAGATATTGTCTTCTGAATGTTATGTGTGTTGGGAACAGCTATATCTATTAGGTAAGTAACTTTATTTATTTTATCTTGTAGGGTTATGTCCGGTCTATTGTAGTGAATTGTTCTGTCGGTGAGAATGGCGCGGTCGTAGTAAAGTTTATGTGTGTCATTTTCTAAGATAGTTTGTGGTGTGTAATTGTAGTAAGGAGTGTTTGCGTCTTGTATAAGTGTGTATTTGAGTGCTAATTTTTGATGGATTACATTTGCTACCTGATTGTGCCTATGCGTGTAGTCTGTCTGCGTGAGAGTTGTGCACGCTCCTGTTATGTGCTGAATTGTTTCTGGTTGAATGTGACACTTGCGACATTTATCGTTTGTTACTGATGGATCTTTGATAATAAATTTTCTATAATTTTTTGTGTTAATAATCTGGTCTTGTATTGCAATTATAAATCCTTCAGTTTCTGGGAATAAATTGCCTATTTTAAGAAACTTATTTGAGGCTAGTTGGTTTACATGGGATTGTTCTAGGTCATGAGGATGTCGGCCATGAAGAACCTTTTTCTTCCAGTCCTCAATTTTTTGTTTCTGTGGGTCATCGCTAGTATTTTGTGGAGTATCTAGCTGTTCATTTAAATTAAGTGGGGTGTAGTTAAAATAATTTTGAACTATGGCTTTGTGAATGTTACTAGTGCGAGATTTTGACTGAAAGAATGTTTTTAGTCGACAGACTTGTTTCCGCCAAAGGTGCTGGATGTCTATTAGGCCTCTCCCTCCGATTTGCCTTTTGATAGTAAGCCTTTCTATTGCAGATTTAGGGTGTAAATTGTTATGTTTTGGAAGAGTGGTGCGTGTGGTTCGTTCTAATTGTTCTGTGTCTGTTTTTGTCCATTTAATAACTCCGAATGAATATGTTAGTATGGGGATGGCAAATGTATTCAAGGCCTTGATGAGATTTTTACTAGAAAGTTGTGTTTTACATACGGCGTTAAGTCTCCTTTTGTACTCTGCAGTAAGTGTTTCCTTAATCCTAACATGATCTAGTCCCTTTAGTTGCGTGTACCCTAAATATTTATATAAGTCGGTCGGTTCCATTGCTGTTATGGTGTCTGTGTTGTTTACGACATAGTTGCCGGGCCGTATCTTGCCACGTATGATATGAAGTGTTTTGCATTTATCCAGACCAAATTGCATGTTTATATCTAAGTTAAACTCTGATGTAGCTTCTACTAGTTTCTTCATATCTTTTTCAGTTTGTGTATATAATTTAATATCATCCATATAAATGAGATGTGAGACTGTTGTTTGTTCTGTAGTGTGTTTGAAACAATATCCGGCCCGACAGCGCTGCAGCAAATTAGATAGAGGGTTTAGTGCAAGACAAAACCATAGGGGACTCAGTGAATCACCTTGGTAGATACCTTTCCTAATGGATATTTGTCGTGTTGTAATATTATTGTCATTGCAATTTATTTGAAGTGTGGTTTTCCATAGTGGCATTATGTTTCGTAAGAAATCTATTATTTTTGAGTTTATCCTATAAATTTCTAGTATTTGTATTAACCAAGAATGTGGGACACTGTCGAAAGCTTTTTTATAATCGATGTAGGTACAATGAAGATTTCTATTCTTTGTGGAGGCATGTTTATGGATAGTAGAATCAATAATTAACTGCTCTTTGCATCCCATATGGCCCCGCCTGCATCCTTTTTGTTCCTCTGCCATTATGTTGTGATGTTCAATGTGTGAGTTAATTTTCATTGTTATAGCTGATGTTAATATTTTATATATCGTGGGTAGGCATGTGATTGGTCTATATTGGGAAGGTTGTGGTGAGTTTTTAGTTTTAGGCAACATGTATGTTATACCTGTTGCAATAAAATCGGGTATATTTTGTTGTCCTAATATAATTTTTGTTAAGTTTTTTGCTATGGGTTTGTGTAAAATAGTTAACTTTTTGTACCAAAAATTGTGTATTTTGTCTATACCAGGTGATTTCCAGTTATGTAATCTGCCTGTTAAGTGTGTGATATCGGCCTCTGTAATCTCTACAAATTCCATTTCCTCTATTGCTCTCCATTTCGTTTCTTCTTCTGTTAACCACGTTGCTTTGTCGTTATGTTGTTCTTGTTCTTCCCAAATGCTAGACCAATATGTTTCAAGTTGTTCTTTTGTTGGTTGATTAGGTGCGTCTGTGTTATTCTCGTCATTTGTGTCGGCTTCCGGTTTGTGTAGGTTTCTATAAAATATTTTTTCGTTAGTGGCGAATATGGCATTATCGTTTTTGCGCTGTTGTGCTTTTTTGTATCTTCTGAGTCTATGAACTTTAAGAGCTAGTTTTTGTTTTAAAGTATCTAAGAAGTCTTCAGGTTTTCTGTTATCGTTTTCGTGTCTGGTGTGCGTGACACTGCTCCTAAACAGAGCCTCAACTCTCTTTACTACTTTACGTGATCTGATGTTGTTAATGTATTGTGTAAGCCTACTACAATCCGCCCTTAATTTTTCTATGTCTTTTTCAAACATCTGTTGCCATGCTGGTTTGGTGTTTTGTTTTAGTCTTGTGTTTCCTGTGTATTCTGTGATTTTAAAGTTAAGTTCTTCGGATACAACTACCACTGTGCAATATATGAGTGTGTGTATATCTATAAGTTGTGTGTCATCGAAAATAAATTGATGAAGTATGTTTTCATTAAATAAATTAACTAACTGGAAAAGATTAGGACTATATCGAAGTTTAGGTAGTTTTGGTCGAACTGCTGGGTCCATCCCAGAATATTGTGCTAGGGTTGTTCTGAATTTGTCAAGTATTTCTTGGATACATATATCCGCTGTTAGATTTTGATCCGCAACGGTTAAGGTCTCAATATCATTTTCTAGGGTTAGCATTATCGATTCGGTTTGTGTGGATGTGTGTGATGTTTGCGTAAACACTTGCGATTGGTTGTATGGTTGAGATTGTGTATAAGGCGTTACTTGGATGTGCGGTTGTGGGTGTGATTGTTCAGCAGTTTCGGTTATTTTTTGTGATAGAGGGATAGCGTCAGCGCTTGTATTATATTCTGCTTCTTGTAGTTGTATTCGTGTTTCTTCTTTTAATTGTTCTATTATTTCTTGAGATAAAAGTTTGTTTCTAATTATAGCTCTTCTCTGATCTGAGATTCTTTGTTCTGAAACGGTTATTTCAGGATATTGTCGTGTAAAAATTTCATGCAATTGTTGTCTGTAGGTGGTCATATCGGTCTCTAATTTAGTGATATAAAAGTAAGTTCGCATGATAAATAGGTTAACTTCTTTTCTCCATCTCATGCGAACTCTCGGGATATTATTATTATATTATTATTATTATATATTATATTATATTATAGTGTGATGTTAGGCTCCTCCTGTGCTCATGGCCCTCTCGGGCCGGGGGCCCTCGTCTGGTTGGGGGCCCGTGGCATTTTGCCCCAAAGCCACCCCATAGTTACACCACTGAAGGCAAGGTGATGAACTAGCAAGATCCTATGTTTTAAATAAACACGTAATTCCATAATTACCCTTAGTACGGCGAGTATTGAAAAAATTAAGTCGAACCATATGTCAAAATTAGCATTTATTTATTTTGCAAAAATAAGAGCTTGATTGCCATGCGGTTGTAAACCGTTGTGCATGTTGAATTTAATAAAGTAATTCGTACAAAGGCTTACATTTGACATGCTGTAAAAGCTGTATGTAAAACACATACCCATAAAAGCAGCCAAGAGCGAGTCGGACTCGCATACGAAGGAAACTTTAAAAAAAAATTAGGTAGGTGTTTGTTGTTATAGCAGCCTATTAGTAGGCACATACTCTGTGGAAATGTCAAGTGTCTACCTCGTCGTCGTAGTGTCTACCTATTACAGTTAAAATAAATATAAAAGGTTAAAAAATAAAAAAGGAATTTAAAAGAAGTCGATTAATTTTTTTTTTAATTCTTTTTATTTCGTAATTTTTAGTTTTAAGGAGGCGTTTACGAAATGACGCGCTTCAATTTTAGGTATTGAGTCTTACTACTACACGTGCACGGCTCACACACACAGCGACATGCGCGAAGCGGTGAAATTATGAGTAAATTGACACGACTTGATACTTGAGCCTAATTTTATTTTATTTTTGCCATGTATTTTTTTTAAGTTTACGGTGATTTGTTTTCAAACAGTTTGTAGGTAATGTGAAGTGTTCATATAAGTAGAATGCTATTTACTTAATTTCACTGGACAGTGATTAATCAAGTACAAGTTGCCAAAGTACCTATGTATTAACAATTTGCGGACGAGCTTATTGAAAACAAATATAAAACAAGCTTGTTTTATTCGGTTTATTTCGTATTTTATATAATAAATTTGCTATGGTATCAAATGCAAGTAGGTTCTTGTGAGTGTGTGTGTATGTTTATATGTTTGTTCTTCACGCTCAAACGGCTTCACCAATTTTGATAAAATTTTGTATAGAGGTAGCTGACACATATAGGCTACTTTTTATCCGATATTCCCACGGGATCGAAACTTATGCGGGTGAAACCGCGGGGCACAGCTAGTTGCTTCATAAATATTTAAAAAATTCGTAAAACAAAAACAACGCAATGGATATTGTTGAACTGTCAAATCGGAATGGATTGCCATTCCAAGTGTGTTACGCAATTAGGATAACGTACTAAGCAGTGTCGTGCATTGCATAAAGGCATATTAGCAGTGGCTACCTCGATAAATCACCATAAGCCTGTCAATTACATTTTTGGCCGTGCAAAGTGACGGATATTGAGATCGCCGATAGTGAGATAAAAATGAAAATCCAAGATGGCGGTTGTAGTTTTTTTTTAATTTTTCATCATGGGTGTCGTTTTTATGGTTTTCAAGGGTGCTAAAACCGATAGTGATGTCCAAATGAAAATCCAAGATGGCGGCTTTAATTTTTTTATCATGGGTGGTCGTTTTTATGGTTTTCAAGGGCGCTAAAGCCGATAGTGAGGTCAAAATGAAAATCCAAGATGGCGGCTGTATTTTTTTTTTATATTTTTCATCATGGGTGTCGTTTTCATGGTTTTCGAGGGTGTTGGAGCCAATAATTAGGTCAAAATGAAAATCTAAGATGGCGGCTGTAATTTATTTTTTATTTTTATCATGGGTGTCGTATTTATGGTTTTCAAGGGCGCTAAAGCAGATAGTGAGGTCAAAATGAAAATCCAAGATGGCGGCTGTAATTTTTTTTTATATTTTTTTTATCATGGGTGTCGTTTTCATAGTTTTCGAGGGTGCTGGAGCCGAAAACAAAGTCAAAATGAAAATCCAAGATGGCGGCTGTAATATTTTTTTTTTAGATAAGTACTTTTGTTTTATGTTTCCGATTAGTGACCGCATCTGCCTAGACTAGACCCGGTTTAGTGCCTGCCTACCTATTCTTAAGGTCTCAACAAAACTAACAAAAGAAGCCCAAACTTGGCACACCTAGCTCAGCTCGGCTATTAGTTCCAGTAGCAGTCTTCGAAGTACACCTGCAGGTCACTCCATCAAGTCCGGAGGTAAGGTCTCAACATAACTAAGAAAACGAGCCCATACTCGGCACACCTAGATCAGCTCGGCTATTAGTTCCAGTAGCAGTCTTCGAAGTACACCTGCAGGTCACTCCATCAAGTCCGGAGGTAAGGTCTCAACATAACTAAGAAAACGAGCCCATACTCGGCACACCTAGCTCAGCTCGGCTATTAGTTCCAGTAGCAGTCTTCGGAGTACACCTGCAGGTCACTCCATCAAGTCCGGAGGTAAGGTCTCAACATAACTAAGAAAACGAGCCCATACTCGGCACACCTAGATCTGCTCGGCTGTTAGTTCCAGTAGGAGTCTTCGAAGTACACCTGCAGGTCACTCCATCAAGTCCGGAGGTAAGGTCTCAACATAACTAAGAAAACGAGCCCATACTCGGCACACCTGACTCAGCTCGAATTATTCCGTTCTGATCCCCTGAACCCCCCCTCCACCCCCCCCGCCTCGGTCCCCTCCTAGATCGTCTTCTGTTTTAATCTCTGTCTTATCCACTAAAAACTTTCTCATACCGGTTTGAACCGCTTTTTCTTTTGTTTTTGATCCTGAAGGATCGTCAGCAACAAAAATAAGTACAGGGTTTATTGAAATACATAAGTTCGTAATTTCTTATTATAACGGATACGTGTATGTTAGTATTGAGGAACAACGACATTTTCGTCTTTGTCAAGTCACCGCACCCGGTTTGAATCCTTTTTAATAATTTTACAGATGGCAGATGTGAAAAGTGTTACAATATTTTCATGATGGGTGTCAATTTCGTGGTTTTCGAGGGTGCTGAAACCGATGGTGAGGTCAAAATGAGAATCCAAGATGGCGGATGTGAAAAATGTTACAATTTTTCATGATGGGTGTCAATTTCGTGGTTTTCGAGGGTGCTAAGTGCTAAACCGACGGTGGGGTCAAAATAAAAATCCAAGATGGCGGATGTGACAAATGTTACAATTTTTCATGATGGGTGTCAATTTCGTGGATTTCGAGTGTGCTGAAACCGACGGTGGGGTCAAAATGAAAATCTAAGATGGCGGATGTGAAAAATTTTATAATTTTCATGATGGGTGTCAATTTCGTGGTTTTCGAGGGTGCTGAAACCGATGGTTGGATTTTTATTTTGACCCCACCATCGGTTTCAGCACCCTCGAAAACCACGAAATTGACACCCATCATGAAAAATTGTAACATTTTTCACATCCGCCATCTTAGATTTTCATTTTGACCCCACCATCGGTTTCAGCACCCTCGAAAACCACGAAATTGACACCCATCATGAAAAATTGTAACATTTTTCACATCCGCCATCTTGGATTTTCATTTTGACCCCACCGTCGGTTTTAGCACCCTCGAAAACCACGAAATTGACACCCATCATGAAAAATTGTAACATTTTTCACATCGGCTATCTTGGATTTTTATTTTGACCCCACCATCGGTTTCAGCACCCTCGAAAATCACGAAATTGACACCCATCATGAAAAATTGTAACATTTTTCACATCCGCCATCTTGGATTTTTATTTTGTCCCCACCATCGGTTTCAGCACCCTCGAAAACCACGAAATTGACACCCATCATGAAAAATTGTAACATTTTTCACATCCGCCATCTTGGATTTTTATTTTGACCCCACCATCGGTTTCAGCACCCTCGAAAACCACGAAATTGACACCCATCATGAAAAATTGTAACATTTTTCACATCCGCCATCTTAGATTTTCATTTTGACCCCACCATCGGTTTCAGCACCCTCGAAAACCACGAAATTGACACCCATCATGAAAAATTGTAACATTTTTCACATCCGCCATCTTGGATTTTCATTTTGACACCACCGTCGGTTTTAGCACCCTCGAAAACCACGAAATTGACACCCATCATGAAAAATTGTAACATTTTTCACATCGGCCATCTTGGATTTTTATTTTGACCCCACCATCGGTTTCAGCACCCTCGAAAATCACGAAATTGACACCCATCATGAAAAATTGTAACATTTTTCACATCCGCCATCTTGGATTTTTATTTTGACCCCACCATCGGTTTCAGCACCCTCGAAAACCACGAAATTGACACCCATCATGAAAAATTGTAACATTTTTCACATCCGCCATCTTGGATTTTTATTTTGACCCCACCATCGGTTTCAGCACCCTCGAAAATCACGAAATTGACACCCATCATGAAAAATTATAAAATTTTTCACATCCGCCATCTTGGATTTTTATTTTGACCCAACCATCGGTTTCAGCACCCTCGAAAACCACGAAATTGACACCCATCATGAAAAATTGTAACATTTGTCACATCCGCCATCTTGGATTTTTATTTTGACTCCACCGTCGGTTTCAGCGCCCTCGAAAACCACGAAATTGACACCCATCATGAAATATTGTAAGTCTTCAGGGGATCAGACCGGAATAACTCCTCAGCTCGGCTGTTAGTTCCAGTAGCAGTCTTCGAAGTACACCTGCTGTGCAGGTCACTCCAGCAAGTCCGGAACGAAATATGAATTTATAAACCCTACTTACTTCTAGAAAAATTATAAGACTGTGAATCAAATCTTTCCTTGGGTAATAGGTACATACAGAATGCGTGAAGTATCAAGTTTTGTGTGTCAAATATTTTGTATCCGTACAGCGATCTTCTTTTAGCACAAGCTGCTGCTTACAACCGACACAGAGTCCACTCACAACGGCGGCCGAGCGCAGACTAATATTTCATTACAAATTTTTGTGCAATAAACCGAGACAGTGACCAGTAAAATAACCCTTATTTCAATCCAATAAGATTCACGTATTACAGCTAAATATGTGAAAAAATAGACTCCGATTTTTATTTTTGTCTGAGCTTATTTTTAACATTTTGATAGTTCTTTGGGCTACCTTTTTGAGTTGAACATATCTGCTTACATAAAATATTTTAAAATAAATATGTTTATGTTATTAAACAGAAGAAAAATGACCCCAAAGACAGCACGATATCGTCGATTTTGTGTGAAGAGGCAACGGAAATTATTTTTTACTATATTATAAACCAACATTTTCGAATAAAAAATGGCTACCATTTGGAGATGAAAGAGTAATCTATCTGTGGTAATTATTAGTTACATTTGGTTTCGTCTCATTTTGCCGCAAAATGCACCGAAAAACGGCTTATTTTTGTCAGATACGTAAAGGCGTCCTTAAGTACCTTACTTCCCGCGGGTGTCGTATAAGGCGACTAAGGGTCGTACCGGAGAATGGGCAGCAGCGTTCTCTATGTATCACCATCATACCATACTGCGATCGCCAACCCGCCTGCCAAGCGTGGCGATTATGGCAAACCCTCCCAAAATTGGGGGAGGCCTATGTCCAGCAGTGGACGTCTATCGGCTGAAACGACGAACGACGAGTTTTAAGTAAAAACTGCAATATTTGTTTGTAATAAGTAGGTAAAAGTTTTGGTGTAAATATTGCATTAGAATTAGACCAAGGTTTTGAGATGTTTTCCCTTTGACACTTCACCCGTAGCTCGTATCAATAAGCCAGGCCGTCACACCTATACGTATTAGTCCATATCTTGAAAATTACTGAATCGATTTTGATGAAACTTGCACTGATCCCTAAGTTGAAGTAAAAGTGTACTTAAGCCAATTAAAAAAAAATGGTGACGGTGTCGAATGGATAACCTAATTTTTAGGGTTCCGTAGTTCCTACAAGGAACCCTTATAGTTTCGTCATGTCCGTCCGTCTGTCTGTCCGAGGTTTTGTTAAGAGACCGTTAGTACTAGAAAGCTGTAATTTTGTAGGAGTATGTATATCAATTACGCCGACAAAATGGTAAAATAAAGTTTTGGAAAATATTTTTTAAGGGCAGCTCCCCGACATGTGAAGTGGTTTTTTCGTCGTCTACCCCATCGTGTGGGGTATCGTTGAATAGGTCTCCTAAAATGACTTGGGGGTTGCTAAAATTATTTTTCATTTTAATGCTCCATTTACGAAATATTAAACTTTAAAGTGCAAATTTTTGTTCCAGTAGGGCGTCCCCCCCCCTCCTCTAAAACTGATAGTGCATTTCATGAACTTTAAAGGAAAACTATAGCGGTTGTTGTAATTTTGTACCAAATACAAAATCCTTTGCATTAATCCTTTAAAGTGACTAAGATGAAGTAGTTGCTTGTTTATAACGGGTAAAGACATGCATTGAAAAACAAAATACAGGGTGTTTGGTGCATCGTTTGCCAAATGGAATTGGCCGAAAGGAGAGGTCATTTGCTATCTCTTAAGGCCCAGTAACGAATTCCTTGTTTCACTGGTTTTTTTTAAATGACTTTTTAATTTTTATTTGGAGAAATACAAGAACTCTGCATTTAAGCTTAATTTTTTTTAAAGTTATGAGTATAGCCTTCAAATTTTATTTTAATTCTTATGTTTACTCTTGTATGGTTCTATGAAATTAAAAATTTACTTGCTAATAACATCTAGTTCCTTTTTAATAACTCCCAAAGTTTTTGAAATAAGGAAAAATACACTTAACACTCAACTTTAAATTGCTGTAAAAAAAAAACTAAAAGCGATCGGGATCTTCGAATTCTTTTAAAAGGTTCTCTAGTTTGTCCCCTTTCCAACGGTGTGCAATATACAAAAAAAAAACGTTTGATGACTTCAGTAATTCGCTAAATTTGTAATCGAGACACATCAGGCTGATATTCGATATTACGGTAAGAACACTAGTTTTCACATAAATAACATTCTTTGAGTAAGTCGATAGTGTTATCTCACTCTTATGCAGTCTCTTATCTATTTCTAGGGTTCTAACTTTCCTCGAACTTGAAATAAAAAATAAACTTTTATTTAATAAGTACCTAATTATAAATTTTGTTCAAATTGTCCTCCACTATTGCGTACACACGCGCGACATCTTCTTATTACACTCGGACGTGGATGATCCGAACTTTTTAAAAAGAATATCTACAAACAGACTTACCCTAATTATTAGGTCAGCTACCAATTTTCAGTGAACAAGACAGATCGTCTTTTGTTTTTCATCAAAACGATTATCCCGCTCACTGGAGATTAACCGCCAGGAAGTATAACATCCAAATGTTGCATTCCCAGAATCATGGATTGGGAGGGATGGCCCTATTCCTTGGCCTCCGTTCCCCAGACCTGACTCCGTAAGATTTTTACATCTGGGGATGGCCCAAAGAACTTATTTACTCCACGGGAGTTGAGACTAGGGATGATTTAATCCAACGCATTGAGGCGGCTTTCGTCACTATCAAAGCAGAAATACGGTTACACACCACTTCAGTCGAGATAAGACGAAGATGTCGCGCGTGTGTACGCAATAGTGGAGGTCAATTTGAACAAAATTTATAATTAGGTACTTATTAAATAAAAGTTTATTTTTTATTTCAAGTTCGAGGAAAGTTAGAACCCTAGAAATAGATAAGAGACTGCATAAGAGTGAGATAACACTATCGACTTACTCAAAGAATGTTATTTATGTGAAAACTAGTGTTCTTACCGTAATATCGAATATCAGCCTGATGTGTCTCGATTACAAATTTAGCGAATTACTAAAGTTATTAAACGTTTTTTTTGGTATATTGCACACCGTTGGAAAGGGGACAAACTAGAGAACCTTTTATAAGAATTCGAAGATCCCGATCGCTTTTAGTTTTTTTTTACAGCAATTTAAAGTTGAGTGTTAAGTGTATTTTTCCTTTTTTCAAAAACTTTGGGAGTTATTAAAAAGGAACTAGATGTTATTAGCAAGTAAATTTTTAATTTCATAGAACCATACAAGAGTAAACATATGAATTAAAATAAAATTTGAAGGCTATACTCATAACTTTAAAAAAAAATTAAGCTTAAAGGCAGAGTTCTTGTATTTCTCCAAATAAAAATTAAAAAGTCATTTTAAAAAAACAGTGAAACAAGGAATGAGTTACTGGGCCTTAAGAGATAGCAAATGACCTCTTCTTTCGGCCAATTCCATTTGGCAAACGATGCACCAAACACCCTGTATAACATAACGGGCTACTACGGAACCCTACACTATGCGTGGCCCGACACGCACTTGACCGGTTTTTTTTTAAGTCGGTAAAAATAGGATACAGCCCTGTGACAGACGCATGGACGGATGGACGGACGGACGGACAGCGGAGCCTTACTATAGAGTTTAGTTGGCACCCTTTGGGTACGGACCCCTAAAAACCTCTACGGTACCAAGCTATTCTGCAATGCAATAGCAATTCTGCGAATAGCAACGTTATCCACGTATGTCCGTAATATTGTAAGTACTACCTATTATGTATTCTGTGGTGATACTGAAAATTAAGGTTTTATGCTTTCGCTTTTAATTATTGGCATATTTCACCGAATAATAAAAACCAGATGAACGTAGGTACCTAAACGTATTTTGGGGAAACGCGATTAAATGAACAGAATTTCTGGATGGTGAAATAGTCATCCATTTCTACCTTTTACAGTGAATATAAAGTAAATGGTTAAATTAATTGTTTTATTCAAAATCTTATTTATTACTAGTCGATGAGAATATTATTATAAAATAAATTGTATGATTACCTACTATATTTTTTTTATACGGTTGACATACGTTGTTTTGGTAATGAAATAGAATAGAATACTCTATAATATGTACACCATATAAATTACAGACATCTAAATATAGAAACTTTACAAAGGGTGACACAATGGGCGGTCTTATCGCTAAGAGCGATCTTACAAAGACAACCTTTGGATGGATTAAAAAGGGGAAGGACAGACAAATACTGTAGGTAGTCTGTGGGGTACCATTTACGTAATACAATAAATACCTACATAGATACATAAAGTTTAGTATACAAGTCTAAATAAATGTATATAATAAACATGAAACAGCGGTGCTATTCTGTAAAAATCTTACCGTGAAAACTTAGGTGAAGTGAGCGTGGAGTGAGCTGTCAATAGTGTCAATTTCTCGAAAAAACAAACTCACTTCACCTAAGTTTTCACGGTGAGATTTTTACAGAATCGACCAGCAGGAGCAAAGAAAATATTGTGCGGTGTAAAAAACAAAATTATTCCCAGTAGTATTTTTATAGATCTAACCTAACTTTTCCAAGGTTTTTCCTTGGTTTTAATTATCGTTATAGAAAAATGGATGATAAAGGGATGCTGAGGAAGGGAAATGATGGATGTTCGAGCGAAGCAAGTTAATATAAAATTCGTAATAAGGAGTATTTTGTGTTTTTTTTTTTAGCTGCAGGCGGCGTTCTGTAGCTTTTGCCTACCCCCACGGGTAAAAGGCGTGACTTTATAGTAATCACAATAAAACCAAATCGTAGGTAAGTTGTCGTAACTCAGCAGGCGCACTGCCGCGACAGAACATAATCAACCCTTTTAATTTACGAGTGGCAAAGTACAGACTGTCGGCGTCCTATGCTAATTTTACGAGGCTGTATTTTGTTTCATAATTTTTTACAGTCAACCCGTCCGGTACACGAAAAAAATCGTAAATATTCATGTAACAAAGTCCGGTGAATAAATCCGTGAAACGATGCTCGCTTACAGGAACATAAGCTCTGTGTTGCAATAAAAATGATCCGAAAGGTCAATGACGCGGACGATACAGCTTTATTGCTGTATTCAATATGATTGGAGGCAATTCGGGACGCTAATTGATATTCTGAATGAATTATTATTGTCTGATTTCATTTGTACTGAATTTATTGTAATAAAGGTTATAATATAATTTGGTAGTACCTATTAATTCTGTTATTCTGAAACTTCTTTGGCATCAAGAAAGAAGAAAGAAACATTTTTTTTATTATCACAGAAACTCGTTCATACAAAAAAATACATATTTTAATTCAATTTAGAATTTAAAAAAAAAACTTGCAGCCTCCAGCACTTAGCTATGATATGCCTAAGTACATCCTTCACATCAGAACAAAGGAAAAAAGGTCAAAGTTGTCTAGCGCAGAAGCAGCACTTCACGATCAAAGAATGATCAGTTTTGACGTAAAACCAACCAATAATGAAAATCTTGTTTCATGGTAATTGTAATGTTCGCTGGGTTAATAAAACACACTTTGACAGATCAGTTAGGTGAGTAGTCTATGCGAAACCCAGAGAACGTCTGCACGCGCCTACGGCCGGTAAGCGACTGCCACGCCAATGCCTGCGCATACACTACATCCCTCCTTTATTTTTATTAAATTGATATGTTTGTTGTTGTCATGTTTATTGAATTGATTCTAGTCGCCCATTCCAAAAGGTAGTTTTCGAATGGAGAAGAATGGGCAAGAAACTCCACCGTTACCCTTTTAAAATGTTTTACAAGGTCTTGTTTATATAATATAATTATATGTGAAGACAATGCACTTAGAATAAAATTAGTCTACCACAAAAGGTAAAAATAATTAAAATGAAGCAATGGCAGGTAAATCAATTATGTGATAGATACAGGTGCTCACATATTTACAAATTATTTACAAATATTGTAAAAGTAGATGATTTTCCTAGAATTTTCGCTTTGATAAATCCAATTTAATGGAGTGTACATATGGCACGATCCACACGATGATGTCCTCACGATGTCCTCACGATGTTTTTCTTCACCATTTTGTTATGTCCAATTTAATGGATGTCCAAATGCGTCCAATCTAATGGATGCCCATTGCGTACAATTGAATGAATCACATGTCTTCGAAGTATTGGTTCTCAGACATGCCGGTTTCCTCACGGTGTTTTCCTTCACCATTGATGAACAGTGGTGATGAGTGAAAATACACTAAATGCCTGCCTGGTTTCGAACCCACGAACTTAGTCGGGCTAGACCACCACCACTGTTGTGCTGAAATTAAATGCTATTATTATGTGTATGTGCCTACGTATGACATGGTGCGGTATGACACCAGAAAGCCAATTCTACTAATTTAAAACGTTCAAAATCTAGTCTCAGTCTCATCTCGGCGATAAACAAATGTCAAAACTTGTCAAAATGTAGTGAGATTAAAGGTAATTTTGCAATTAGCATTATTTTAGGGCACGAACTATTATCACTTTTGCAGCCTGTGTCTGTAACACAGTTTATACTAGCACAGACACAGACGTTCACTCTGTCTCAAATAATGCATAGCGTTGTACTTCATTGTTTTTTTTTTTTTTTTTCTTGATTGAGATGGACAAATTGTACTTGGCTTTTTGAAATAAAGATTATTGTTATTATTATTTTGTGATTTTTACTTAGCCTATTACTTTTCGATTTTTACTAAGTTTACCGTTTTTCGTTTACCCTTTTTTGCAATTTGGATTAATTACAGGGCAAGGAATTATTATCTCATTTGTGATTTTTACTGAAGTTACATCTTTTACATTTACCCTTTTATGCAATTTGCATTAATTACAGGGCAGGAAACTTTTACCCTTTTATGCAATTTGCATTATTTACAGGTCAGGAAATTTTATCTCTTTTGTGATTTCTACTGCCATACCTAGGTATTGGCATCTGCCTAGCCTTTGTCCCAACTATGTTGGGGTCGGCTTCCAGTCTTAGCGGATGCAGCAGAATACCAGTATTTTTCATGGAGCGACTGCCTATCTGACCTCCACAGCCCAGTTACTGGGTAATACGATACCGCTTGGTAAGACTGGTTGTCAGACTTTCCGGGTTTCTGACTACCCGTAACGACTGTCAAAGATTCACGAATGACCGCCGGGACCAACGGCTTAACGTGCTTTCCGAGGCACGGAGGGGACACGGTATGTAAAGATGGTCACCCATCCATAGACCAACCGCGGCAAGCGTAGCTTAACCTGATCGATCGACCTATGCGGCTGTTATTATTTAGCCACGTGCCCCTCATACCTAGGATTGGCAATAGAGATCAAAATCTTTAATGTCTAACCATGATTTATTTTGTAAATTGCGTAAACTAGTCGGTTCCAATGTATGAACTTGATGAGTTTTCACCCATTGATTGCATACACTGGTTGGTTATACCAATGTATAAGTTATTGTTAACTTTTAGGTACCCACTATTCATTTGATTGTTTACCTCTTCAAATTACTTCGTAATATTTTGATACCGATTAACCACATAATCTATCAGTATCGCGACTTCCGCGATCTTATTTGCCTAATATTAGGCAATTCTGTTAACCAAACATTTAATGGCTTAGTTGGGTTGGCACCTATCAACAAATGAGGTTATACGAAATAAAAGTAAAACTATAAATTCACTGTACATATTAAGCATAAGAAAGTTAAAACGCTGTACAATAACATAGTATTTTGCGACAAGGGGTTCATAAAAGGGGGGCAAATTTTCCATTATTTTTTCGATAGGACGCACCGTTTTCGAGATATAAGCAAATTTAGAATTATTAGATTTTACGCTCGCATGTTCCCGAAAATAACACCAGTACGTCCCGTGTTTCCCAAATAGTCAATCAATAATGCTATATTTTGCCACTAACTATTTGGAGAAACAATTTTATTAACTAAATAAACCTCATTCGTTAACTTGCCAGTATTAATCGCAATCATTAGGTTGTTTTGTTTGAACTTGTTTCATTTGTGTTTTTCGCAACCATTAGGTTGTTTTGTTGGAACTTGTTCCATTTGTGTTTTTCGCAACCATTAGGTTGTTTTGTTGGAACTTGTTCCATTTGTGTTTTTCGCAACTATTAGGTTGTTTTGTTGGAACTTGTTCCATTTGTGTTTTTGGCAACCATTAGGTTGTTTTGTTGGAACTTGTTCCATTTGTGTTTTTCGCAACCACACGCACTTATTTTAATGTATATCAAAATATGTCTTGTTGTACCATACCCAGTAGGTACAGTTGCACAATGTTTTTTGTCCTATAATTGTAATAATTGTAATTAAAGTTTATTTTAAACTAAATCACCGCCGTTCATATTTGAGCCAGCAAGCCAGCAAGTCGAACAAAGGTCCTTTGACGACGTGGGCTATGTGATTAAAGCAAATGTTCACTTGATATTACAACACTGTAATGAATTCTTTTGTTGATTAAAAATTACAATAGCCAGTGCAAAATGCATTTGATTTGACTACGATTAGTTCAATCATTAACCATAACAGATTTTATGACACTAGTTAGTTTTAACAGTAGGTAAGAAAATAATTTTATTTGTTACTTAACTTCGATTTTACCGAAGTGGAACTTTTGTTAAGCTACGATATTTTCGCTACTTAATACATTTTTTTTATAACACTAGTTTTAACAGAAAGATAATAATTTCTTACTTTACTTCGATTTCACCGAAGTGGAACTTCTGTTAAAACTGGTACATTAACGATATTTTCGCTGGAACATTTTTTTATTTGATCGAATAATATTTTCTCGATATTATTTACATAAGGGGTCGACACGGGGGTAAGCCGTGACTGACTCGAGCAGTGTTGCCACTGAGTTGTGTGCTACATCAATAATGGTACATCACAAATACATTTTAATTACCTCACATAGGGCAGTATTATCAACTTTATGATAAATAAGAATTATAATCTCATAACCACATCACGCCTGTTCTCCCACCTATGTTTGAATAGATAAGCAATCTTTATTGCTTTATTGTACATAATTGTCTTGGTTTCACATAATGTTACATGGCACCTGTAACTTAGTGACCTTTGAAGGTACTACCACAAAATTCCAACAGAAGAAGGGAAATTAGGGTTTCTCTTCTACAAAATTGATTTACCGATTCATCATATTGTCATAAGAAAATATTATGTCATTCTAATTCATGTTACTGGTGAAAACAGTTTTACTAAAAAATTTTGTTCATCTATCTGTCCCCAAGTCACAGGTTATAAACCTAGTTTGGGTGCCAGGAGATAATACTCAATGTACGGTATGTTGTACCATATTACTGTACTTGTAACCTTTGTGAACATTGTTCTGGAAATAAACATTATTTTTATTATTTTTGTGTCTTTTTTTCTCACCTCTTAGGCTGGTTTTAGCTACATTTACGGGCCAAAACCAAGTAAATGCAACGTGTGGTGTGTATTAGAGTGTGTTTTCTTCCTCTAACTGCATGAATGCCTCTTCCCCCCGGACCTCTGAGGAGATCAGACGCTTACACAGTAGACTTATTGTCGATTTTTAAATATAAAATATTAACAAATTACTACGATTAAATAAACTCAAAAAATAGGAGCGCATAAGTTTTGAGGAGCTTCATTGTTGCGAGCGAAAATCACATTGACACTACAAGCAGCAAGGAGTGAGTCACCGTTCCATCACCACTACTATTGCCAGCAAAGTGACGCCCGCTGCTGCTACGAGACCAGCCCACAGGGGAGGCACGCGTCCTGGCCAATCAGATGCGCACGAGCAACGTCACCGCACCGAGCATCACCAGCGGTGGGAGGTACGTGATCTGTCGTACTCTTTGCATATAGTACTCCACTCTTCACACTGTGACTATCACTGCTCTTTGCTGCGGTCCTGGTACTCGCACCTATAATCACTGTACTTGTAGAAATGCCGTTAAACCGTACTCCCCCAAAGAAATCAACTGTGTCGGAGACTGACACGGAGTGTGGATGGAAGCGTATCAGACAATTTAAACGTTGTTGCTCATTCTAACATTAACGTGAGTCGCATGAAAAGAAAGCGTGAAAACGAAATGTCACAATTTATGAATGAAGTACGGGAAATGTTCGAAAACTTTGTTACACAGCAAAATAATAAATTGCAAAACTTGGAATCCTCGTTATCCGAAATAAAGAAACAAAATGATAGTATAAATACATCCTTAACTGCACTGTCCGATAAATACGATGATATTCAAAAAGAATTAGAAAGTTTGAAGCTGGAACGCAAAGAACAATGCGTCTACATAAAGAGTCTAGAGGACAAAATAGAAAACTTTGAAAAACAATCTTGTACGACAAAGTTAGAGATAAGAAATGTCCCTAAGCTACAGAATGAAACAAAAGAAAATCTTTGTAATGCAGTCGTCAAAATCGGTGAAATATTGAACATTCCTTTGCAAACCTCCAATATAAGAGACATCTATCGGCCCTTTGTAAAATCGGATGTTGTTAAACCAATCGTAGTGGAATTTACCTCAGTCTTAACAAAAGAAAATGTTATGAATAACCTTAAAAAGCTGACCCTGCAAGAAAAGAAAGATAAACTTAATACCTCCATTTTTGATCTAGAAGGCCCTCAGAAACCAATATTTATCTCGGATTATCTTACTCCAAAAGGAAGACGACTATTCTTTTTGGCCCGTGATTTTGCAAGTACCTATAATTATGTCTACTGCTGGACATCTTATGGTAAAATTTACCTTAGGAAGAAAGAGGGGATGCATCATGTTCGCGTCGAAGAGGAGGCAGATCTTAACAAGTTAAAAGAAAAAACAACCGAATGACTATCTTCCCTTGTCAACATTCGCTGCCCTGTCGTATTTTTATGCGTACATAGTTTTATTATAATTCATAATTTGCTCGTTAATAGTCTCTTAGTTTTATATTGCTACTATGAATATGTCCTTTGCCCTTTTTATATACACGCCACACAAACACAAATCCACACGTTAATCCTATTTATTGACATATTACAAAGTTTTTTCTCATGCCAAATTATCAAATACATATTTTTATTAACTAACAGTAAACGTAAAAGTATAGAATTCCCTTATTTGTACGTCAATCTCCACAGTGACTTTTTAATTTTACCTCAAGACAATCACTTAATTCATATTGTTTTAATGTCGAAAAATAGCTCCTCTTGTCCATTCCAACAAGGTACTTCGTTAATCTTTTATATTAAAAATGGTTGATTTTGCCTCCGAAATTGATAGTATATCTATCTCTGAATCTCGGTATTGTGACGTCGAGGATTGTATCAATGTATTAACAAGCCCTGCTAATTGCTTGACAGTATTAACTCAAAATATTCGAAGTATATCACGAAATTTTGACGATTTTGTTACAATGTTGAGTAGATTGAAGATTGATTGCGATATTATTATTCTAACGGAGTGTTGGCTGTCGTGCAACCCCGTGATGCCGAGATTGGATGGTTATAGTCATCACATTACGGAATATTGCGCTAACCAAAATGACGGAGTTACAGTTTTTTGTAAATCAAATCTTGGTATTACCTGCGAAGAGCCTAACTGTGGAGACTTTAATTGTCTCGTAATAAAGATTGGTACTGAAACTGCTATCTTGGCCATTTACCGGTCGCCTTCAAATAGGAATATTGACAACTTTCTCCAATCTTTAAATAACATTTTAGATAAGTTAGCCAGTTTCAAGAATATCTCCATTATTGGAGACATTAATATTAATATTGGCCCTGAGTCTCATGAGGCAAGGTCACTGGACTATCTGAATCTGTGCTCATTTCATGGCCTCTTATCAGCACACTCTCTCCCGACTAGACAAAATAGATCCTGCCTTGACCATGTTATGCTAAAAACACAAAAATCTGCTCTCACACTGGTGTTAAACTCGACAATCACAGACCATCAAGCTGTCCTACTCTGCCTGCGTCTTAAACAAAATAGAACCTATGCTTATGTCTCTAGGAACCGGATAGAGACTGAAGGACTAACTTCGGATCTCACAAAAACAGATTTTGGACCTATCTATGCATCAACCGATGCAAATTTCGCTATGGAATACTTTTCCATGTCAATTCAAAGGGCTTTATTACTAAACACAATTGTAATAAACTATCCAAGACGTCATAAAATTATAAAGCCATGGATTACACCTGGGCTGTTAAGATGTATTCAACATAGAGATAGGCTTCATAAAAAAATGCGGCAATCACCTGATAACGAGACCATTAAAATTATTTACTTCAGGTATAGAAACCATTGCAATAACCTATTAAAAAAGGTCAAACGAATGTATGATAGAGACCTATTAACAAAAGCGGGAAATAACAATAAAAAAATATGGGAAGCGATCAAAACTATAACAAATACAAATAAATTGAAACAAACTGCTACGGAATTATTAAATCCATCAAATACAAAAGAGTCTGTAGAGAAGGTGAACGATTTTTCGCATCTATTGGCAAAAAGCTGGCTGATAATACTTATTCCTGCTCAAACCCTACCCATAGTAACTTTAATAAAGCGCCCTCACAACAGGTTTCCAAATCCTTTGTTTTGCTGGATACCGATGAATCTGAAGTGGAACGTTTAATTATGAACCTGAAAGATGCGTGTTCCGTTGGTTGGGATTCTGTACCAAATAATTTCCTCAAACAATATAGACATATCTTAATCCGTCCATTAACCTACATTTTTAATCTCTGCTTAACTAAAGGTCAGTTTCCTACGAACTTAAAGAAGTCAGTAGTATACCCGATTTTCAAGTCGGGTGATAGAGAAAGTGTCACTAATTATAGACCCATCTCCATACTGCCTTCGATCTCCAAGCTGCTAGAACGGATTATAAATAGTAGACTGATTGATTACCTGGAATCAAATAAACTTTTATCCAACAACCAGTTTGGTTTTAGAGCAGGCAAGTCTACCAGTGATGCAGTTCACGAGCTCCAAGATTATGTGGTAAAGAATATTGATTCAGGTAAAAAGACAATAGGCATTTTCCTTGATCTAGCCAAGGCATTTGACACGGTCTCTACGCCTTTGCTAATTCAAAAGTTAGAACGCCTCGGAATACGAGGAATTCAGCTACAACTTTTAAAGGACTACCTCTCTAATCGTTTACAGTGCGTTAAGATTAATGACTGTATCAGCAGTGATTTACCAATCACTTATGGAGTACCGCAGGGAAGCATTTTGGGACCGACACTCTTCCTTGTATACTTGAATGACCTCTGTAATCTAGACCTATCAGGAGGTAAAATCATTTCTTATGCAGACGACACAGTTCTGCTGTACTCTGCTGATACCTGGGACAAAGTATATAAGGAGGCGCAGGACGGATTTAATGTTGTGACCCACTGGCTTCAGAATAACTCTCTGACCCTTAATCCGGATAAAACGCAGTACATGATATTCTCGATGCGCACCCAAAATAAACAGCTACCTTATACCCACTCGATTACAGCACATAATTGTTGTAATAGCTTGGTATGCTCTTGCCCAACACTAGTAAAGACAGCGTCAATTAAGTATCTTGGCATTGTTTTGGACTGTAATCTCTCCTTCAGAGAACATATTCACCTACTCACATCTAGAACAAGAAAACTGATCTACGTTTTCAAGAACCTTAGACATGTTGCACCCCCAAAACTAGTTAAACAAATATACTTAGCACTCGTACAGTCCATTCTCCAATATTGTATCACGGTTTGGGGAGGTGCACATAAAACTATATTAAAACCCTTAGAAATAGCCCAGAGAGCTGTTCTAAAAGTTAGTACTTTTCGTCCTTATCTGTACCCAACCCACCTTGTCTATCAGTCGTGTGAGGTCCTGACAGTTCGTCAGTTGTTTGTGTTTCTTGTAGTTCTGAAGCAACACTCTTTATTACAATTCTCAAAAGGTGATCTAGCAGGAAGACGAAATGTTATTAGTAGTATTAACCGACCCTCTTTCAGACATGCTTACGTAAACAAATACTTTTGCTTCCTGGGACCGTACTTATATAATAAGATTAATGACGCCTTGGAAGTATACCCGCTAAATAAAAAATTATGTAAAAGTATACTCTTTAGATATATTAGTAAACTCACATACGAAGAGACAGAAAACTTATTAAACATATTGAAATAGTAAACTCTTATACTCACCCTCTCTCACTCTTTCACACACTTTTACACACTACTCACCGAGAGGTTAACACTCCACATATTTTTTGCTTACTTATGTTATTTTAAACTTGTTTTCTGTGTAATGATATACCAATATGTCTAATTAAGTTAGTATTGTTATGGTCATCATAAGGAAGAGCGCTGATGTCTGAGATACAGATATTTTTATCTAGTTCAGACACAGATGCCTTCACTATAAAACTAAGAAAATTTTAAAGTGTCCTGTATATCTGTCTAAATGTAACATCAGTTTTTGTGACAAATAAATTATTATTATTATTATTCCGTTCATTTATTTAGCTAACTTACTTTATTACATTTTTAAATATTTCTTAAAATATAAAAAATAGGTATAAAAAACATTTAAAAATATAAAAAAATGGTTGTCCGCCGGTGTCGGGAGCAGGGTCCAAGCTACCGGTGGTTAGGGCTCCAGAGACAGGAACCTCCTCATAATGCGAGCCGTATCAAGGAGTACTGCCTTCTGAATCAGGCCCTTGATCCAACCGCCTAACGAGAGCCTCGATAGATGTTGATCGAGGCTTTCGGCCATCAGCCCATTGGCTGATACGACAATCGGCACAATGATAGCCGAGCTCACATTCCACATGTCAACAACCTCGTGTGCTAAGTCGAGATATTTGATTTGCTTCTCTTTCTCAGCTTTCACGAGGTTCCCGTCATGTGGAATGGTAACATCGACAATCATTGTGCGGCGCGCTAATCGATCTATCACCACTATATCAGGCTTATTGGCAACAATAGTCCTGTCAGTAATGATAGACCGATCCCAGTACAATGTGACATGGTCATTTTCAAGAACTGGGTCGGGCACATACTTGTAATACGGTACCTCAGAATCCACAAGTTTATATTTCAAAGCAAGTTGCTGGTGAATAATCCTAGCTACTTGGTTATGCCTGTGCAAGTACTCGCCGTTAGCTAGACGAGAACAACCAGAGATAATATGTCTGATAGACTCACCCGGACGGTGGCATGCCCGACACACGTCAACCGTCCCGTCCCTCATAATATGTCTCCGGTAGTTATTCGTTAAGATAACTTCGTCCATAATTGCACAGACAAAACCTTCAGTTTCCCCGAAAAGGTCACCAAAACGTAGCCAGGATATGGACGCTAAGAAGTCTACACCGGGCTCATGAAGAGCCCGATAGAAGCGCCCGTGAAGCTCCTTGCTTTGCCATACCTTCTTGCGGTCATCAGTAGAAAGTACTACAGGTTTGCGCCAGTTCTCTTTAGCCATGGAGAGCGGGGTGAGCCCCTTGTCCACTGCGACCACATCACGGTGCATACCCACTTCGGCTTTTAAAAAATATTCCCTGAGACTGCACACCTCGCGGTTGTGGAGGGTCTTCGCATTTAAAAAGCCTCGACCCCCGCTCTTCCGCGGGATATACAGTCTCATCACAGATGATCGTGGGTGATGCATCCGGTTTGCAGTCAGTAGTGTACGGACTCTTCTATCCAGGGCGTCGAGTTCAGTCTGAGTCCATTTAAGTATGCCGAAAGAGTACATCAAAACCGGCATGACCCAACCATTGAAGGCGCGCACCTTATTTCCGCCCGAAAGAAGACTAATTAATACCTTCTTCAGGCGACAAAAGAAGCGCTCCTTCAACGATTGCTTCATGTCAGCATCATTGATGCCTAACGTTTCCGACATACCCAAATACTTATAGCTTTCGGATGAAGAGAGGGATCTGAGGCTTATGGAATCCGAGAGTTGAATTCCCTCGGATTCCATAATCTCCCCTCGCTTTACATGCATGACTGCACATTTGTCGACACCAAATTCCATCCTGATGGCGCTACTGAAAGTTTCTGTTACCTTCAGTAGCTCCATCAGACGCAATTTGTTGGGGGCAAAGAGTTTCAAATCATCCATGTAAAGGAGGTGAGATATGACCTGACCATCTCTCCTCAACCGATAGCCTAGACCTGAATCCTCCAGTAGTGTACTTAGAGGATTCAGGGCTAAGCAGAACCAAAGTGGACTCAAACTGTCGCCCTGAAATATTCCCCGTTTAATCCATACAGGCTCATCATTTCCCTGGATCTGTCGACATCCTGGATAACGAAGGACTGTCTTCCATTGCCTCATACACGACTCAAGGAAGGTGCGTAGAGTTGCGTCTATCTTGTACAACTCCAGCACCTTCATGAGCCATGTATGTGGCACCGAGTCGTAGGCCTTCTTGTAATCTATCCAACATGTCGACAGATCCTTGCGGGATCGACGAACCTGTTGGCTAATGACCATGTCTATGAGGAGTAGCTCCTTAGTACCGCGGGACCCATTCCTACATCCATTTTGAGAGGCAGACATAATCGAATTACTCTCAATGTGCGTATTAATTTTCGCTCTCAAAATGGATGTAAGAAGTTTATAAACCGTCGATAAACACGTAATCGGTCTATAATTCTTGGGTTCCGCGGGACTACCTGATTTATGGAGCAGGTGGGTAACGCCTGTTGTTAGAAACTGCGGTAGCGACCCAGACTCTAAGGATGACTGGAATTGAGATGCCAGGCAAGTGTGTGAACTAATTAGCCATTTCAGCCAAAAGTTGTGCAGTCCGTCCGGTCCCGGTGATTTCCAATTCGGTAACGGACGGACCGCTTTGGCAACGTCTGATGGCGTAATTAGCACTGTTTCCATTTCTGGTACAGATTCACACACTCGCTCGACATCCCGCATCCAGCCAGCCTCAGTGTGACAGACGGGGACCGACCAGATGCTGCACCAGAATGCACTTGTGGTGGCATCATCCGGGCGGTATACATCTGTCACATTTTGTTCAGGTCGCTCCCAAGCTCTATACACCCACCTTTCATCGCTCTGGAACATGCGATTCTGCGTGTATCGATCCACCCGCCGTTTATACCGTCGAATTCGGCTCGCCCATGCACAAACTTTCTGCTTCAGGAAGTCGATGCGCTCTGTGACACGGGATATGTATTCTCGAGAGCTGATTCCAGTCCCCGAGAATGCCCGCCTTACAAAGCGCATCACTCGTGGTCGTGTATTGCCCTCCCTGAAGCAGTATAGTTTGCCGATGAGTACCCTGGTCCCATCGATACGACGCTCGATCCTGCGCTGCCAGGCTGGTACGGCTGGTTTTGGTCGAGTAGCTCCGTCACAACTTGGAAATTTTACGTTAGCTAAACGACATGCCGCCACAGCCGCACAGTACAGGATCGAGTGTGTATCAACGAGATCCTCGCTGCTCTCGAAGAAATTCTTGAGCTGCGAGTCCAAGGCACACACCAGCGCCCTATTTTTTTTGTGCATGGGTAATCGTGGTAAACGTGGCCTGAGTTCGGTAGGAGTGGACCTATACTCGCATAAGGCATCCTCCAGTGCGCTCCTCAGTCGGACGTTGCACTGGCTACTTACTGTGTCAATCCTATCATCCTCTTCTTCAACATGATTGGACCGCGGCGGGATGGCATCAACAGTTGACGCTTGTGCCGCAGTTTGTGCCGAAGTCGAGACGATATGGTTGCTCAGTACCTCTGAGCGCAGCCTATCAAGTGCGATATCGTCCAACCTATGATTGCGTTGGATGACCCGCACCTGATCCGACAGTCGTTGGGCCGAAACGTTGACGGTTGGTTCCAGTTCCTGGAACAGAGACAGCATCCTATCGCGGTACGCAGTGAGGTTAATCCCCCCCTCTGTAGACCTGTAATATGCGCGCATGACGTTCTCGTTCATAGACTGAGTCCATCTCATGCGCTGCACACAACCACCGGTAGCGGGGACCCGACTCGGGGCCGGATGGCCCCTAAGTCCCAAGCTGTTCGGTGGCCGGCCTCTCCCCTGCCGGCGTACGGGTGTTGGCGACGTCGGCGGGGAAAAATATTCGTCGCTCGAGCTCGACGCAACTGCCACGGCCGGTGTCACAGCACTCACGATGGGGCTGGATTCCGGAGGTGGCGGGGCGGAGCTGAGCGACGAGTCCGGAGGTGGTAGGCGTGCACGGCGAGCTGCTAATCTCGTCAACATTTTTTCATAAAATTATTGTCTTTTTCATGTTTTTCTATAGTTATCGGGGGTGACATGCTTGACAGATGTCACCTCCGATTCGGCAGTTTTTGATGTCGGTTTATGTTTCTATTCATTGTATTTTTTAAATTATATTTTGATTTTTTCGATTTTTGATTCACATTGAATACAAAAATTATAAATATGACTGTGGTAGGAGCTTCTAAAAATTAAAAATATGAAAAATATAGAGATGACAATATATTACGTGTTGACGTTGTTGGTGTTGCTAGCAAATTATTATTATTATTATTATTATTATTATTAATTTCCTACTATTCTGCAGGTGTTTAAGATGGCAGCTTTCTGTTATTATTATTAATTAACATTGCAATAACATCAAACAGCAGTTTGTTGTTATTGTGACTTTTTATTTTCACTTTGCCCACATTTTATTTCAAAGTATGTATACTTATTATTTTAACTGGTTGGTACTAGTATTTAATTATAGTAACAATTACATAGCTTTTGTCTTTTCCTTAGTCTGTTGATAGGTAGCAATCTAAATTATGTCACCCTAGAACTTGGGTACATATGTCATTATCAGTAGTACTCATTAGGTAGTTCTTCCTACATGCAGGAAATTAGCCTCTGTGGGACGGTTTTTTTTTATTTTTATTTTTGTTATGTTTCGTAAGTATTACAATGAATACATTACTCTGTATTGATTCTTATTTTTGCGTGGCTTTTACTGAAAATCAGTAGGTAACAGTATCACAACTGCATGCCCTATTATATTTTTGTAAGTACTTATTGAAGACAAGAAGACTTGTGACATCTGCCAACCCGCACTGGGCGTGGTGGATTACGGCCCACTCCCTCCCACCGAGAGGAGGCCTGTGTCCCAGCAGTGGGAACATTATAGGCTGATTATGTATGTATGTTATGTAAGTACTTATTGCGTGAGTCATTTTTTGTGGCGTCCTGTAACAGGATTTTGAGACTCGTATGCGTGCTCATTAGAGCATTTCGGATTCAGCATGACCTTTGACGTAAGCGTAAGTATGACTAACTAAATATACTGAATAACTTTATTCAGTAACGTTACTTTACAATCTTCTTTTTAGTGTGTCGATAGCAATCTAAGTGAACTCAGCCCAGAATAGCAATCTAAATGGACTCGGCCCAGAATTCGGATACTTGTTTGGCGCCTTCACCAGCGTCCATCAGTTCCTGTAACGTGCAGCTGACAGGACACGCAGGACACGATATTAAGTGTTATACTTTACTATTATTATGGAAATTGACTGATAATAACCTTTATCTATTAACAAATTAGGTTTATTAACTGGTTGGCAGTAAATATGCTAGTAATTAAGCCATTATTTATGCTTACACCAACGTTTCCCGGTCTTTTCTCATATTTATCCGTTAAGCATGGTCGTATTGCGAATAGTATTTGCGTGACCTTGATATTTCTGTGTCGAACAATTGATCCTGGCAAAATCAGTGACCTGATTAAAATAGTATCTACTGATTTTGTTTTATATTTACAATAAGTGGGTATGTAGGTTATTTACAACAGAAAAGTTAAGTATGTCCAAGATTTATGATAATAATCGTTTATTAATTTTATTTAAAATTAGAAGCGTGCAAATAACTTAATTATCTTGTTATTTAAATGCACTTACTCAATAATAATAACTAACAATAATTTACTGTTTGCATTACAGCACATTTAAAATAATTGCGTACTATTCAAGCATGGCCCTTTGTTTTGTTGTGAACAATATTCCCTGCATGGCCTTTTTAACATTTACCTACGCTTTTGTTGTTTACATCAGTCGAAGCAGAATTTATTTTTCGTAACTTAATCATACGAAACAGGCAATAAAGCAATCATTAGCTGTAACCATCTACCTTAGTAACGATTTATTTACGTGTAGGTAGGTAGGTACAGCGTGACTACGTTCTGTTTTTACTTTAGAATCCAACTAAAAACGATCCTTATCGAAATATAGTCGCTTGACAGATCGTAAACAACTTTCAACGTGCATTATTTTCCAGCGTGCATTCTTCCCCTTTTTTTGGTAAATGTTTTCAGCACTTACTTTCATCCTCGTCGCCACTTGTAATGTTCGCTGGGTTAATAAAACACACTTTGACAGATCAGTTAGGTGAGTAGTCTATGCGAAACCCAGAGAACGTCTGCACGCGCCTACGGCCGGTAAGCGACTGCCACGCCAATGCCTGCGCATACACTACAGTAATCTATAATATCTATCACTGGCGAAGGTTCCATACAACTCGATTCCTACCGGCTTCCCTTTGAAAAATGGCACAGTCAGTATTCTATAGACAAATAATATAATCCTATTAAAGATATCTACTCCGGCTTACCTCTTAAAAAAATTGGCCCTTCGCTACTTTTATCTATCTATAAAAACAAAGTCGGGTGAGATACACTATACAAGGTGTAACGGAAAGGGGGTATCAAACCTGAAGGAGGTGAAAAAACCTGCCATAGTAATAGCACATCAATGATTTACTATTACTATGGGAGGTCCAAATTTTTTTTTCATATTTCGACCTATGTTCTTTGGGGAAAGTTGTTCAGTTTCATGAGCACATTCACCTCCTACAGGGTTGATACCCCCTTTCCGTTACACCTTGTATATAACTCAAGAACGGCCGCACCGATATTTATGATCTTTGATTTTTTGGATTTGTCTCCGCCCCGAATAGCAAAATAACTATTGAAATAATGAAAAATTCGCGAATAAAATAATAATGAAGATTGATTCTGAGTCGGACAGTAAGGTATAAATTAGAATGATTGCCAAGAGTTCGATCAAACTCTTTGCAGTCATTCTATGGTGGCTGGTAGATAACGGATTCATCCTATCAAGTATGTTCAACCATCCACATCCGTAATCACCCACACATGACATTGTGTTCATGTCCAACCAATCTTAAGTTTAAAGTCTATCTAATTGACCACACGATTGTGGTTGAACTAATTAACTGGTAATTACTGGTTACAACTGGTAACAACGTTACCCGCGCGTGTGTGTGCAGTCAGAGCGGCTTAAACCACATAAGAAGTAAAACCGCTTGTGGTACAAAAGCAATGTGTACGTTTAAAAAGTTATAATAAAATATAGGTATACCAGAATCTCATGGCAAAAAAAAAAACAAAAAAACTGTGGTTTTCATACATTTGACATTGCCAATGTTGTCAAATGTATGAAAACCACTGCTTTGTACCACAAGCGGTTTTACAACAAAATTTTTTGTGGTTTTCATACATTTGACATTGCCAATGTTGTCAAATGTATGAAAACCACAAAGTTTTTTTGTTTTTTTTTTTGCCATGAGATTCTGGTAGACCTATACCTCCCCACATTCTTCAACTGAATGAAACAAAATTCAAGTTTTGTATAAAACGCACACTATGTAGGCAGGCATATTATAGGTTAGGGGATTACTTCGCTGATAAAAATGCCTGGCTCAATGCTGGTCCTGCTCCACAACCACAACTAATTGATTAACACTTGAAAATACTGTTGGAGCTGCTGAAGATTGTAAAACTATCTTTGCATTGTAAAAACTCAATTTCCTTTGTATTGTAGTTATGATTGCATAGCACAGATGTGAGTTCTATGAACTAATAGAGCTACCATTTACCCGGTAATATGTCTTTCATTGACTTGAATGTGCCCTGGCGACTGATAGTATGTCATGCTCACACAAATATCTCGCCGACGGGTTCCCACTTCCACAGAGGCCTCCTCTCGGTGAGAGGGAGTGTGCTGTGTCCACCACGCGGGGCCTGTGCGGGTTGGTAGATGTCACATGTCTTTGAATTTCTGGCCCTAGGACGTGCCGCACATTAATATGTAAGAAGAAAGTGTGACGTCATGTTCGTGAACGGGCGCCGTCAGTTGGGGCTGGTCATCACTTAGCTGCCTCGGCTTATTTTTAAATATTTTAGATTTGGATTGTTGTTTTGTTACTATTTGCTGTATTCTGGACGCTTTTAACGCGTACCTACTTCTTTTTTTTTTTATATCGTCCTCGCTAATTATAAATTCAACATTAATGATACAATGTAACTGATATTTCTGTAAAAATATAATTTAAAAGACTGTCTATGGAGTTTCTTGCCCGTTCGTCTCCATAGGTACCTACGCTTTGGAATGTGCAACTAGCTTCATATTTTCTGACTGACCGACTTCTTGACAATTCAAAGGTGCATGTAAATGGTTTAATTGAATTAAATGCTTTGAGTTTGAGTTTGAGAATGTTCCCACTGCTGGGACACAGGCCTCCTCTTTCTGTGTGATAGCGGGCCATTATACACCGTGCGGGCCCAGAGTGGGTTGGTGGATGTCACATCGCACCTCCGCTCAAAATAACGTCACAACTCAAAAAAAAAAAAAATCTTTTATTGCACCGTTCGTTTCAGAAAACTTCAAAATCTTATCTCGAATAATGTCGTGCTTATGGCTTAAATATTTATCCCTAGATGGCACTAGTGTCATTATATTGTTACGTGGAAAAAAACGTAAGAATAAAATTTCAAACGCGTTTTTCTCGATAGTTTGCTTTTTGACTTACAACACTTTTTAAGCGGAGGTGCGACATATCTTCGAAATTTTGGTTCCAGGACATGCCGGTTTTCACCGTTTTTATTAGAGCAGTGGTGATGAAATAACCATTAACCTGGGCCAACACTGCTCCCGGATCTGAATAATTAACTTCGCTCCATAAAAGGTACGTTTTTTGGTATCCTCGCCTGTAATGTAATTCTCAAAGGGTTGTCCGGTGGCGTTTATACAATACATTTCGTCATTAATTTGAGATACAAGTGGGTTAATGTGAGGCGAGCCTATTGCCAACTAGACTGGGCTGCTACTATGGAAGGTGGAAGTGATTTTTTAGAAATAAGCATCACCTTTGTACCCAATTTTCTGTTCTTTTTAACCGACTTCAAAAAAAGGAGGAGGTTTCTCAATTCGACCGTATATATGTTTTTTTTTTTTTTTTTTTTTTTTTTATGTGTGTTCGCGGATAACTTCGTCGTTTATGAACCGATTTTGATTATTCTTTTTTTGTTGGAAAGGAGATATGCCAAGGGTGGTCCCATGATAAGGAAACCAGGATCTGATGATGACATCCCAGTGAAATCGAGGGGAACATTCGAAAATCGTAGGAGCGACTAGTGCGTTTGTTATTTTTTTCATTAAGTATTTTAAAGCACTACAATTTAATGAAGGTCTGGAGTCGATCTGATGATGGAGCCGAGAGACAGTTGAGGGGACTCCTCAACGATTTACAGCAGTTACCTTGTGTTCGGGCTTGATTAATTTGTATTGATGTGAACTTTACACCTAGATAGGTTGTGACTGTCATTAAGGGTCTGATGATGAAGACGAAGGACAGTTAAGGGAACTACCTCAACAGTTTACAGTAGCTACCTTGTGTATGTTCACCGATTGCTCGAAGACGGCTGGACCGATTCCAAAAGTTCTTTTTTTATTTGAAAGGGCATACTCTCGAGGTAGTCTCATTATCATCAAGTTGGAATCTCATGAGAGGATCCCATGGAAATCGAGGGAAACCCTCAAATTTTATAGGCAAACCTATAGCGATTTGGGTATTTTTTAAAGTAACTTGAGCATTTGCTCTCGGAAATCATCATTTGGTAAAGTGGAGCTGATAATGAAGACCACAGATGGCCATCGGAACAACTCAATGACAAATGTTTCACGGGTTGCGATTCGATTACTTTAATATGGTTGCTAAGCAATTTATGCTCGTCACAATGCGTATGATGATTGATTGTTGAGGAGTTCTCCTGGTTCTTACCGGGAGAACTCCTCAACAATTAACGTCCCAGGATCGGGAAAAGCAATATTTTGTAAAAGGTGATGAACAGTTGGCATTAGGCTATTGTAACTTAGATAAATTACAAAGTGACCCACTAAAAAGTGAAAAATAAAAACATTTTTACAAAAAAAAAACAACCGACTTCCAAAAAAAAACACTACAAATTGAAAAATAACTTTAATTTCGGAAGTCGGTGTCAATAAACGGAAACGCGGAACCAAAGACACCGACTTCCGAAATTAAAGTTATTTTTCAATTTGTAGTGTTTTTTTTTGGAAGTCGGTTGTTTTTTTTTTGTAAAAATGTTTTTTTTAGGGTTCCATACCCAAAGGGTAAAAACGGGACCCTATTACTATTACTATTTATTGCACCTACCACTGTTTGTCTCTGCATCATCCAAAGGTTGACTGGTAGAAAATGCCTATGGCATTAAGTCCGCCTCTGTACATTTATGTGCTTGAAGTGTTAAATAAATAAATAAATACTACTTTTACTAAAACTCCGCTGTCCGTCTGTCTGTCTGTCACCAGGCTGTATCTCATTAACCGTGATAGCTAGACAGTTGAAATTTTCACAGCTGATGTATTTCTGTTGCCGCTATGACAACAAATAATAAAAATAAAATAAAGTTATAAAGGGGTATAGAAGAAACATTTTTTTCAGCGTTTTATGCCTTGTGGTACGGAACCCTTCGTGTGCGAGTCCGACTCGCACTTGGTCAGTTTTTTTTCTTGTCTGTTTATAGACACCGTGTTAACAATTGTGAAAATAAAAATCAGCTGTTCCCCACATTTATGTTTCGCATAACTCGTCAAAATTAGGGAACAGCTGATTTTTCTTTTGCGATTTCAGGTTTGTTCCCACAGTAAAAGTTGTTCATAATGATGAGTACAATGACCCCTTAAGAGGTTTTGCGTTAATTCAATAACATGGTGTATGTGTGTAGGTAGGTACTTAAATGGTTAAATGAATAAATAAAAATCACAAATGGGAAAACCCAATAGAACTTCGCTTGATCTGACTCTTGACTTTTATTGATGAAAATCTCAAAAATGCCAGGTGAGCCGGGGAGCTCAGCTCACCATCCTCACCTAGCATTTTTGAGATTTATGGCATTTTTGGTATATTTGAGTTTTTCCTTTATATAATTTAATTTTACATTTTAATTTTCCAGACCTGAAAAGCCTACGTTTCCAGAATATAAAGATAATCCACTTTGTTTTGTGAATACCTAGGAGTCTGAAGATGAAATTAGTATACAGTAGTGACGTTAATGTGGTTACAACTGCGCTGGGGAAAATTTTCGCTGATAGTGTTACGGTTTCATGAATATTATTGCGGATTACATTTGGCTCAGAATATTTCAACGAATATTAGCTTATTTTAGGAATAAAACATTTAAAAAATTACGTCATTTAGTATTATTAAAATAAAGATAGGTACAGTTATTTATTTACATCAATAATTTCCTTAATCTTTAATTTTGGTCATTATTTAAAAATGCCAATACGAAACCAAATTTACCATTCGATTGTAAGGCTTTGAAAACAGCACGACAGTTACTAAAAAACATTGAGCACAACACAAAAGTTCTAGGTAATGGTCAAGCCAAAGTGACATAACAAGGTTTCTTTCCTAGAAATTCTAGTAATTTCTCGTTTTCCTAATCTTGATGGTTCAACACTTTTAACTTTCAGACAACTTCAACCCTATCTCAGCTGCGAAAAACAGAATTATTCTTCCTCGAATTGACCTCATTTCCCTTTCCAATTGACACGGCAATAAACGCAGTATCCCGGCATAATAGCATTACCGAAGTCCATTGGGGATTATCACGGACAGATTCAAAATGGCGGGCGCTCAGATAGCATTCGGTGATACTGGCTACCTCTGCGAGTATACGTATTACCACCTGTAAAGGTCGCTTGCAAGCGTTCCATTTAAAATTTTCGAATAAATAATCTATATTCATCACTGACCTCTATAATAGAGGTCAGTGATATTCATATAATAAAGTGAAGAGTTTGTTTGTTTCTTTCTTTGTTTGAACACGCTAATCTCTGGGACTTCCAGACTATTTTTGCATTTGACAGCCCAGTTTAGCATCACAAAGTTGAGCAAAAAAAAAAAGCCAGAAAGATCGCTAAGCGAAAACGAAGTGACATCGCGGGCAGGTGATGTGATGCGACGGGGTGGTTCGGGGCACCGACGGCCCTAGATTTTTTTTAGGTGGCGCTTCTGTCAAACTGATTTGCAAATCAGCACAAGCTTTTTCCAAAATGGACCAAATGTTCGTCGCGACTCGGTCGATACTCCGCGTCCGCGCTTTACAGTAGTTACTATCATCGGTCATCGCATAGTTACCATCAGCAATTATTCGTTGACTGGTGCCTGTTCGCATTTCGGCGGCGCCCGGTGCCGTCGCACCGCTCGCACCGCCCTAGGGCCGCTATTGGTTCGGGGAGCAAGAAATTTCACGCGGACAAAGTTGCGGACAGAAGCTTGTTGATAATATAATTACCAAGTTAATAGTATTGTTGAGACGGCTCGCGCTCCACTCAACATCGCCGCGCGCTGGCGGCAGTGAACGAGGGGTGCGGGGAGAGCGGGGAGTCAGCCGGTGACGGCCGAGCGCGGGCCCCCGCACCACACCGCCACGACAATCAGCTGTAGACCTCCTTCGTGCACGGCTGCGCTTGTGCGTCTATCGTGTTTACATATTAATTTACATTTTAATCAACCGTTGTAATTTTCTTCATTATACATGTTATACAGTCTGCTAGCATTAATTTTGCTCCACCACGACCTATCGTCGCGATCATTGGTCCTTCGAGCCGGATTGCGCGTCTATCTTGTTTATATGTTAATTTGCCTTTTAACCAATCGTTGTAATTTCTGTTCTTTATTTTTCATTATACATGTTTTACAGTCCGCTAGCATTCATTTTGCTCCACCACGACCTATCGTCGCGATCATTGGTCCTTCGAGCCGGATGTCTCAACAAGTATAGAAAGTAGTAGTGTAGTGTGTGTGTGTGTGTAGATCTCAGTATTAGCAAGTATATATTGAAATGCAGCCTTACTAGGTCGGTAGGTTACAAGTATTATGAGCTCAACGTCACTAATGAGACGTGTGGTGTTCTGGCTATAATTTCTTATTAGGGGCTTAGGGTTTTAATTAAAACTACCAAATTATCAGTAAGTACACAACCACTCAACGGGCACGTCCAGTCGACACGGGGGTAAGCCGTGACAGACTCAAGCAGTGTTGCCACTGAGTTGTGTGCTACATTTAATAGTACATCACAAGACGATTAGTTTTTCTATTGTTATCTAACTTGATAAGCTTGTATAACAGACGAGGGGTAACATAATATTATTAAAATTAGTAAGGTATTATATAAGAGTGATGGCCCAGTGGTACCGGCCCCGTCTTTTGAGTTGTAGGCCGTGGATTCGAACCCAGGCAGGCGATTTAAATTGTGTAAATTATTTCATCACCGCTGCTCTCAAAACGATAAAGGAAAACATCGTGAGGCAGCCAGCATGTCCTAGAACCGAAAATTCGAAGACATGTGACACCTACCAACCCGTACTGGGACCGCGATTACGGCCCACCCCCTCTCATAGAGGGGATGCCTGTGTCATCCCCTCTATGAGATCCTCTCTCTTGTCTCTTTTCTGTTGTGGGGATGTGTGTGTGTGTGTGTGAGGGTATGTGTGTGCGTGTGTGCAGTGGGAACGTTATAGGCTGAGTATGACGGTAAGTAGCTACTACTAAGGATTTATATGAGTTATTCCTCGTAGAGACACTTTTGAAAAAATCTCGCTTCTCTTCCTTATACAGCCCACTCCCTCTTCAAGAAAGGAGGCCTGTGTCCCAGCATGATCATTATATGGGATCATTATTTATATGGGATCATTATAGGCTGATTATGCATGTTATGCAAGGTATACATGCTTATTGGTAAAACATTAACAACCTCTTAAGAGGTCATTGTATTCATCGATATGAACAACGTTTACTATGGGACCAAACCAGAAAAAGCAAAAAAAAAAAACAGCTATTCCCTACATTTTGATGAGTTGTACGAACATAAATGTAGGGAACAGCTGATTTTTTTTTTCACGATTTCAGGTTTGGTTCCATAGTGAAAGTTGTTTATATTGACGAGTGCAATGACCTCTTAAGAGGTATCAATAACCCTGTATAATCCTTATCTTCACAGTTACTTAATAAAACATACTTGTTACTTATTAATTCCACAGGTTATAGTCGTAGGAATAGTTTGTTAGTGTCTAATAAACATTGCAAACAGTAGAAAAAGTCAAGTCTGGGTCATAAAATAGGTTGTCAAGCCGGTGCGTGCGTCTAAAGGCTTCTTCAAACAGGCGCGACACCGCGCGCGACTCAAAGGCACCCCAAGTCGCGCAACGAGCGGTCTCTTTGTGTCGCTCGCGATTATATCGCGTGTCGCGCCTGTTTGTAGGAGCCTTCAATCTGAAGTGGCACTAATGTGTTGGGTACCTGCCAGCCGCCGGCTGTCGGCTTGTCGCACCTAACGACGACGGCACGATACAATTGGTATTGCTCGAGAAGCCTGCCATCTAAAGCTTGATTTATATACATATAGACGGTAAGTTTCGATGGATGAGAGTTACAACTTATTACCTTCATAGGGGTTATTTTTATTTTTGTGTTATTTCTACGAGAACGTTATACCTACATTATACATACCCGAATATACCTATATCACACGGGACGGCTGACATTTAACGTTAATAGTTGATGGAATCGATATCCCCTAAGAAGGTCTCGATTAGCTCTTTGGTTTAAGGCCGAAATCTATAAACGTTATTTAGCACGTACTTTGGCTAAGCGTTAATGTTTACGTATAGACCGCGGCCTCGGAGTCACAAGCGGTAAGTTCAATTCAGTAGGAGCCCCGATCTGTGCAGACATGGAAACTCAAACTTTAAAGCATTTATTTCAATTAAACCATTTACGGGCACTTTTGAATTGTCAAAGGAGTCGGTCATTCCAAAACGTTATAGGTTCCTATAGAGAAGAACGGGCAAGAAACTCCATGAAAATTAGACTGGACACTTGGGTGTACTATGGTCACTTTTGCTTAATCCGTAGGATGGTGTACAGGCGCGCAGATCGTTATGATTGGTTCGAATCTCAAATCGTTTATTGCAATCCCTAATGTACAATTACAGGTGGTAAATAAAAAATAATAAGAAGAATCAGTTATGGACCCTGTCAGGCACAGCAAATTTTTAAATAAGTAGAGAGAGGAAGAGGTTATCGAAATCCAAATAATATAATAAAACTGGCCAAGTGCGAGTCGGACTCGCACACGAAGGGTTCCGTACCACAAGGCAAAAACGCCGAAAAAAAACATGTTTGTTGTATGGGAGCCCCCCTTAAATAATTTTATTTTAATTTTATTATTTATTATGAAAGTTAAAATACAACTGAGTATTTTGTGAATATTTCAAGTGCCTACCTGTTGCCATTTTTGATATCGAGCAAAAAAGGGCAAAAAAATCACGTTTGTTGTATGGGAGCCCCCCTTAAATATTTATTTTATTTTGTTTTTAGTATTTGCTGTTATAGCGGCAACAGAAATACATAATTTGTGAAAATTTCAACTGTCTAGCTATCGCGGTTCTTGAGATACAGCCTGGTGACAGACAGACAGACAGACGGACAGACAGCGAAGTCTTAGTAATAGGGTTCCGTTTTTACCCTTTGGGTACGGAACCCTAATAAAACATTCGCCTTTAAGGATTACCTATTGACTCGTTAATAATGACGTCATAAATTGCGATCGACTGTTTCATTGGTCTAATGGTCGCAAGCGCTACGGACTGCAGCATTAAGGTACTTTTTGGAACCGAGCTGCTAACTGCAACTGCCGACAGCACGTGCAGCGGCTCATGACTCGCTCGTACAGCGGCTCGTGTCGGCATGCAGTCGCTGCACGTGCTGTCGGCAGTTGCAGTTGGCAGCTCGGTTCCAAATAATACCTTTTTTTTTGGGTGGTGTATCAACAGTTGACGCGGAAGGGAGTGTCAGACTCTTACTGACTAAAACCCACCCGTGTTCCTTCCTTAGCCTTTTATGTTCCGAGCCAGCGGTTAACCTTTCGGACAATCCCGCTGACCCGGCAGGCTTCGGCCCTAACGGGCCTCTTCAGACCATGCTGACATCTCTTTGAGGCGTGCGTGGAACACGTACGCGCCGTCCGCCACGGGCCTGGTCCTGATCGGACCTTCGCTAGCATGACTGCTTCGCAGATGGAGGTGACTGCCTCCCCCTCTACACCAGGGCCGGACGCGCCGCCGATCGCCTCTACGAGGGTACGGCGGTGCTCCGCCCAAGCGGGGCAGACCTCCACCGTGTGTTTCACCGTGTCGTCTGGGCGATCCTGGCAATGGTGACACCCGGGCGTTTCCTCTCGCGTGATGATGTGCAGGAACCTCCCGTAACATCCGTGTCCAGTGAGGACCTGCGTGCCTTAAGTCCTGGGTTTAATTCTCAAGTCGGGCAAAGTGTTATTGTGTTTTCTATCTAGAATTTCTCAGTAGCAGCCCGGAGTCTGGATTTGTGCCTGGTTGATGGCACTATTACATGGGACTTAAACATAACTGGCGAAATGTGGGTGTCTTATAGGTACACCTCTGCCCAACCTTTTGGAGATTATAGGCGTGTGTTATGTTAGTCATCATCATCATCTGCCTAGCCTTTTCCCAACTATGTTGGGGTCAGCTTCCAGTCTAACCGGATACAGCTGAATACCAGCATTTTACATGGAGCGACTGCCTATCTGACCTCCATAACCCAGTTACTTGGTAATACGATACCCCTTGGTATCACTGGTTGTCAGACTTTCGGGCTTCTGACTACCCGTAACGACTGTCAAAGATTTACAAATGACAGCCGGGACAAACGGCTTAGCGAGTTTTCCGAGGCGCGGAGGGGTCTTGGTATGCAAAGATGGTCACCCATCCACAGACCAACCGCGGCAAGCGTAGCCTAATCTGATCGATCGACCTGAGCGGCTGTTATTACTTAGCCACGGAACCCTCATTAGCCAAGGATGTATGAATTTCTTTACTTAGTTGTAACTGCCGTCTTAAAACGCTGTCGGCGCCGTGATTCCGTGCACGGTGCTACAAGTGCTAGAATAGAATAAAATAGAATAGAATACTCTTTATTATGTACACCATATTAATTACAGACATAATTATAGAAACTGTACAAAGGGTGACACACGATCACACGAAGGGTGATTCACGTCCTAACGAGAATCACGTAATATTGTAATGTAACACTATTATACGCGCGGAGCTTGACTGGTTTAGTACCTATACTAAACCCGTCAAGCTCTGCGTGTACCCTATGTAATACAATACAATAGTCTATCAATTGTGTCTCATTAGCGGAGCTTGAGAGCTCACGTAACAAGTCAAAGCCAGAATGCTTCAATTATGCAAAACTATGCTGTGGACTGTGATGCAGATGCCAAGGTAAACCAGGCTTGGAAATGTTTGTTTATTTTGTTAGGACTTGTTAATGTAATGGAGATCATACCGCAGTGAGCTAGCTACGTAACAAGCATTCAAGCTATAATCTATACTAATATTATAAAGCTGAAGAGTTTGTTTGTTTGAACGCGGTAATCTCAGGAACTACTGGTTAGAATTGAAAAATTATGTTTATGTTGAATAGTCCATTTATCGAGGAAGGCTATAGGCTATATAACATCACGCTATGATCCTTAGGCGCTGAGCAGCGGGTGACACCGCGGGGAACAGCTAGTTTATACTAATAATAAAGCTGACAAATTTGTTTGTTTGTTTGAACGCGCTAATCTCTGAAACTACCAGTCGGATTTGAAAAATTCTTTTTAAAATTTTTAGCCCAATACTCGAGGAAGGCTATAGGCTATTTGCCATAACGCTAGGGCCCTTAGGAGCCAAGCAAAGTCAAAGTTAGAAAGAACGCTAAGCGAAAATAAAGTTGGTACTATCGCGGGCAGGTGAAGTGATGGTGCATCGTGGTAACAAGAAATTTTACGCGGGCGAAGGCGCGGGCAAAAGCTAGTCGTGTATAAAACACGATGTATTGACATGTTTTGTTAACTATTTTCTAGAAGTTATGAATAATTGTTTTAGGTGTTAAAGAAAACAGTAGACACTAACTGTAACTATAATAATGATGTATTGACGTTGTTTCAGACACACCGTTTTGTAGTTTTTGATAAGTTTTCTAAGATGTTTTGGATATTTTTTTTGGTAAGGTCGGTCGGGGCAAGCGCGTCATACTTTTCACAAAGTTGAGTTGTGTAGTAAATATTTTTATTTTTATTAACTTTCGGCAATCAAATTAAGTGTTTTATGATGGTATATTTCACTGACAACCTAAATAGCTGTGGTGTAACCTAAAAAGCTATCCAATTTTCAAAATGTACATTTTGAAAATTGGATAGCTTTTGTGGAATAAATTAATTCTTTAAGTAAACTATAACCTGTAGACGCACTTCCCCGCGAAATGGGGCAAGCGCGGCATACGTTCGTACCTAATTATGATAGTTTTAAGTTTAGATACAATTTTGATAATAGTCGTATGTGAGCTAAACGTATACATTCAAAACTGTAGGTACTGCCATCAAAATTAAGTCTAATATCAAGTGGCAAAAATAAACGGGGAAAGTGCGTCACGTCAACCTTTTATGACTGACCTCCATCAAGCTTCTTACGTTAACAATACATGATAGTGCACTAAAGTCAAGCGTCATTTTTAGGGTTCCGTACCCAAAGGGTAAAAACGGGACCCTATTACTAAGACTTCGCTGTCTGTCCGTCTGTCCGTCTGTCCGTCTGTCCGTCTGTCCGTCTGTCCGTCTGTCCGTCTGTCTGTCACCAGGCTGTATCTCAAGAACCGCGATAGCTAGACAGTTGAAATTTTCACAGATGATGTATTTCTGTTGCCGCTATAACAACAAATACTAAAAACAAAATAAAATAAATATTTAAGGGGGGCTCCCATACAAGAAACGCGATTTTTTTGCTCTTTTTTGCTCGATATCAAAAATGGCAACAGGTAGGCACTTGAAATATTCACAAAATACTCAATTGTATTTTAACTTTAATAATAAATAATAAAATAAAAATAAAATAAATATTTAAGGGGGGCTACCATACAACAAACATGTTTTTTTCGGCGTATTTGCCTTGTGGTACGGAACCCTTCGTGTGCGAGTCCGACTCGCACTTGGCCAGTTTTTTTATTTATTTTTTATTTTACCCTATTAAACCAGCAATGAAAAACTTATTTGTTGTAATTGGAGATTTTATTTGGTTTTATGGTTTTTAGGGTTCCGTACCCAAATGGGTACAAAACGGAACCCTATTACTAAGACTTCGCTGTCTGTCCGTCTGTCCGTCTGTCCGTCTGTCCGTCTGTCCGTCTGTCTGTCTGTCTGTCACCAGGCTGTATCTCAAGAACCGCGATAGCTAGACATTTGAAATTTTCACAGATGATGTATTTCTGTTGCCGCTATAACAACAAATACTAAAAACAAAATAAAATAAATATTTAAGGGGGGCTCCCATACAACAAACGCGATTTTTTCGCTTTTTTTTGCTCGATATCAAAAATGGCAACAGGTAGGCACTTGAAATATTCACAAAATACTCAGTTGTATTTTAACTTTAATAATAAATAATAAAAATAAAATAAAATAAATATTTAAGGGGGGTTCCCATACAACAAACATGTTTTTTTCGTCGTTTTTGCCATGTGGTACGGAACCCTTCGTGTGCGAGTCCGACTCGCACTTGGCCAGTTTTTATTATCTCTTAATTAAATACAATCAGTCTGGTTGCAGTCATGTACTTTTGGTACTTAATTGAAGTCACTTACCTATAGTACACACATCAAAAGTGTCTAGGGATCAACATATATTTTTGCAATAACTTTTCTCCTGATTGATATTAATTAAAATTTTCTTGAAGGATTCATCAAATAAAGTGTTTTCGTTTGTCACAGTAACGATAAACCAAGTCACCTTTGCATTAATAAAGAAATTTGCCATTTTCCTAATAAAGGGATTTTTGACATTTGAACCACTAACACAAAAGTTCGAAAAAAAGACTGAAATAACAGTTTTCTTTAAAATTTTATTGGGTAACTTAAACAATTAATAATCCATGTTTCTACCGCGAACACTAACAACACAAGAACATCGGTTTGGCATACTCAAAATGAGTTCATCCAAATCACGCTGTGGAATGACCGCCCATGTTCGTTGCAACAACAAAAAAAGGTCTTCTTGCGACTGGATACCCTCCATATTCGGCAGAGCTCTTCTCTGTAGCATATCCCATGCATGCTCAATCGGGTTCAAGTCTGGCGACTGAGCAGGCCAGGGCAGGACATTGATGTTAGCTGCGGCGAGAGTCTGTCTTACAACTCTTGCGGTGTGCGGTCGTGCGTTATCATGCATTAACTGAAATAAGGGACCGATTTGCACTTGTAGAGGAACGATGACGTCTGATACAATCGTCTCAGCATAAATTTGAGCGTTGAGGTTGCCTCTGATCCAAATCAACTCAGTTCTTCCGCCGATCCAAATACCCGCCCATACCATGATGGTTCCACCACTATAAGGATGGACTTCCTGGCAGGATTTTAATCGCTGTTGGCGTCCAGGGGTTCTCCAGTGTCGTATACGTCTTGTATCCGGTCTCATACCAAAACGAGACTCATCAGAAAAGCACACGAAACGCCATTGTTCTTCTGCCCAATTTCTGTGTTCAAGAGCCCATTGATATCGAATCCTACGATTGTGCATTGCTATAGGTGATACCCGTAGCGGTCTTCGGGAATGAAGGTTCACTTCATGCAAGCGGTTTCTGACTGTTTGGTCGCTAATTAAGTTCCCTGAAGAGTGATGAAGCCTCACGGCTAACATCAAGGCGGTTATGGTTGGAGCTCTTCGAGTTAAGATTTGAATGTATCGGTCTTGTCTCCGTGTGGTGCAGCGATACCGTCCTCCATGGCGCTCAGCCACGGTACCAGTGCTTCGGTAACGTGTCCAAAGTCGACTGATAACACTCTGACTTGTATTCAGAGCTAAAGCCACAGTACGTTGCCGGGAACCAGCTTCTATCATTCCCACGGCTCTGAGCATTTCTTCCCTGCTTAAATGACGTCGCCGCTCCATAATAACGTTGGTTTTAATCAGTAGTAGGGAAACAGTAGCACTAATAATGTCTTCAATGCGTTGTATGTTTTTATAGGGAAAATATTGACAGCTGATTTTCATCTTTTACTCGAATTTGATTCACAGTTCCTGATTCAAATTATGAAATGCACCAAAAAGGATCCATATAAATTTATAAAATCATAAATTTATTACAAAGCCACATCTCAATCTCAAGAAATCCGCATAAAAATGCTTGATCCCTAGACACTTTTGATGTGTGTACATAGACTAGCCAACACAAAATTTAAAATTTTTGCTTAATCTATGAGAATAATTAAAGCGCGACATTTTATTATTGAAGTGAAAACTTCTTTAGCGGCGTTGTACACTTTTTTTGTAATCGGTAAAAAATGTTAAACTCGCCTCAGGTCACGTGACCCTGATCGTAAGATTCGTTAGATGAGACGTGCTATAGATGGGCAATCCACAGGGTTTAAACACCCACAAAATTGGGTTTTTATTAAAGCACCGGGTTTAACCCCGGGTGGATTGAACATCTATAGACGTGACCCTGATCGTAAGATGTCACGTGACCCTGATTGAACATTCGTAAGAATCCAAAATATCAAAAAAATTGAAAACAAGTACACAGGATCAAATTACAGACAGACAGACAGACAGACAGATAGACAGACAGACAGACGGTGACGGTGACGGTGACGGTGACGGTGACGATGATGGAGCATGCTAGCAGGCATGCAGCATGCAAGCAGGCATATGGCAGCATGCAAACAAGCATGCAGCGTAGAAACAAGCATGCAACATGCAAGCAGGCATGCAACATGCAGCAAGCATTGTTTCTGTCACGGCTCCGGCGCTGCCGCGCTACGGGGTTTGGGCGTCCCCACGCGAGCTTATCGTCGCAGATGGTTTTATAAGGCAAATTTTGGACCGTCGGGGACTCCTATTTCTGTCTGCTTATGATTTCAATTGGCCCTGTTTAATATGATTATGAGGTAAAGGTATTTGTGTTCTCATTCGCTCGCTCTTGCATCCAATGTCGACGGAGCCCCGCTTGACGGGGCTCCTATTTCTGTGAATAGGATTTAAAGTAACCTAACAAAATCGAACCTCGGGGTGCCCTTCGCTCGCTCTTGCATCCTACGTCGCCTATTGACCGACCGCAACCATGCAATGTAATAAAAAAAAAAAAAAAAAATGTATAAGTATATATATTTTTGTCTATACATATATTTTTTTCATAGCAAATCATTTGACTTAATGTTTATTGTCTAAAGATTGTTTGCTGTAATAAATCATTTGATTAAAGACCAAATGCCTTAATGACATTACCCTTGGTACATTACCATTCTGCCGAGTGAAAATTTTACCACATGAAAATGTGCGTACTAAAATCATTCCAAATATTGCATTGGTATAAAAAAGGTTGCTAAAATTTGTTTTGGTAGCGAAATTTTGCCAAAATCTTTTAGGCAAAACGGCAGGATCCCAGTAACCGCCTATATCGATACCTCTGGGCTCAAGGGGCGTATAGCACATTTTGGACTTTTTGACATTTTATACTTTTCTCACTCAGTTTTTGATTCTCTATCGATCTGTGTAATCCACGTGGCGAAATTCGCAAAAAAATGTCGAATACGACCTCGCAATTTTTGTTACGTATACACAACTTATTTGAAAATTAGGGGCATAAGGAACATATTGCTGCCTGCATAAATATTGGCAGGTTGTATAAACCAATTTGGTTGAAGGTTTTGGGTGTAAGATCGTTCGAAAAGTAATATTGCTCTTTACGTCCTTTAAAAATTTCAAATAAAAATATATTATTTGTGCTATACGACCTACATTTTATTATAAAATAAGGAGACCTAAGAGATCTGCTTCATCGGTTTTAAGCTTTATTAGCTTAAAACTGATTTAGCAGATTATAACAAAGACACCTGATTACATAGCATGAAAACTGAAAAAACTAAATTAGAAATGATGAAGAAAATGAAAAATTAAATGATCTCATTACAAATTTAAGAACTTTTAGTATCTTTTTGTTTTTTTTTTAATAGAAAAGTGAAATAAACGATTTTAATTTCTCATCATAATTTTAGTTTCTATTATCCTCATTTTATTTCTATTAAAAACTCAATTATAAAATTAAATAAAACCACTCTCATAGCAAACCATGAGCTATTCAATTTAGATTTAAAAAAAGATTTTAGTTTATTAGACAGAGCAGATGAAGATACATAAAAAACAGCACTAAAAAGGTCAGTAATAGACCAAAAACGAACAAATACAAACAGAGTAACGAAGCAGTTAATTAAAGAGAGACAACAACTTGGTATGTACACATCAGAACTCAAAGCGGTAGACAGACTTGTTAAACGCAGTATTCGTAAAGGCTTAAGAAACCATAACACACACCTCATAAAGATTGCTTTAGAACAAAACACCTCACTAAAATTCACCAAACAAAGAATATCAAGCAAAGGACGGCCTATAATTGCGTGTTTAAAGGATTGTGCAGATGTGAAAATATCCTTTTTTAGGTTTCGCGATTCTTATAAAACTCTGTAGTTTTAGAAGAATCGCGTAACCGACTGTACAAACAAATTTTCTCATGTTCTCTTAAAATTTGGTGAGGGAACGCTACCAGTAGACGGTGGCCAGGTGGTTCTACCTGAGATACTTGGGAGAGTGGTGTCCACCTTAGAAGATTTGATTCGCCTGGTGTACGGGAACATCGATAGGATACCGCACCAACATAATTCTTGGGTGTGTGAACGAGCCATTTTAACACCCAGAAACGACCAAACTTCAGCGATCAATGAATGCATTCTCGCAGAAATTGAGGGAAATGAAGTGATCTACACTTCAATAAACACTGTTGTCGACCAAGATGACGCCACACATTACCCCGTAGAACTTCTCAATTCCCTCAGTGCAAGTGGACTACCAGCGCCCACCATTAAGTTAAAGGTCGGTGTCCCAATTATGAAACTCACTCCGCCGAAACTGTGCAATGGGACCCGGCTCAAAGTCGTCTCGCTGCAGAGAAATATCATTGAGGCGGAAATTCTAACCCCCCCATCAAATTCATTCCCGGGCTCTTAGAATTCGACATCAGACGTTTCAGATCTTCGATTTCGACGACCCCGTTGTCGCTGGCATAAGCAACAGGATCCGCATACGAAGTCGCGGGCAGAAGCTAGTTTTCAATACAATAATCAGATAATCTATTCAAATCTTCCTGCAAAAGGCTGCTATCAACAGTGTTTTTTATTGTTCTAAATACCTTAAGATCATCAGCGTATAATAAGAAATTACTATTTTGAAAACAGTTACAAATATCGTTTATATATAAAATGAACATCAATGGGCCCAGAGTAGATCCCTGGAGAACGCCTGATGTCGCCAGAAATGAGTCTGATTTGTATCCATTGCTCACTACAGTTTGATTGCGATTGCTGATATAAGAACAGAACCAATGCAGTAAGTTACCTTTGATGCCATTAAAGGCTATTTTATTTAATAAAATTGAATGGTCCACCCTATCGAGAGCCTTTTTAAAATCTGTATAAACAGCGTCGGTCTGATATCCTGCATCCATGTTATTGAACAAGTGATCTGTAAAGATCATTAAGTTAGTCACTGCAGACCTATTTTTAACGAAACCGTGTTGCTCAGGTATTATATTGTGCCGCAAAAATGGATAAATGGCCTGATGAACGAGTTTTTCAAATAGTTTTGCAAGAGTACAAAGTATCGATATAGGTCTATAGTTTTCTATGTTTTGTCTAAATCCACTTTTATGAACTGGTATTATATTTGCTTTCTTCCACGTAGACGGAAATGTACCACTTTGAATGCACTTGTTAAATAACATTACGGGGCAAGTGCCTCACCATCAAAATTTCGAAAGCTAGATGACTGTGTCTAAATATTTAATTTAGACACAGAGTCATCTAACTTTATGAGGGGCCCGTGGCTAAATAATATACAGCCGCACAGGTCGATCGATCAGGTTAAGCTACGCTTGCCGCGGTTGGTCTGTGGATGGGTGACCATCTTTACATACCGTGACCCCTCCGTGCCTCGGAAAGCACATTAAGCCGTTGGTCCCGGCTGTCATTCGTGGTTCTTTGACAGTCGTTACGGGTAGTCAGAAGCCCGAAAGTCTGACAATCAGTCTTACCAGGGGTATCGTATTACCCAGTAACTGGGTTGTGGAGGTCAGATAGGCAGTCGCTCCATGTAAAATACTGGTATTTAGTTGCATCCTATAAATTAATACTTAATAAATTTTTGACGGATAAAAAACCTGACTAAACACCAAATTACCTGAATCTTAAAACGCAAGAATATAAAAGAAATGAAATACAAAAATTAAGGAGTCCCTACAAAAAGCATGAAATAAACATTAAATTAAAGTTGGAAGTCCGAGACCGTTCTGTGGAACACCTTCTATTCTAAGAGGTCCCCCGACTGCCATATGAATTTATCTGTTTTAGTCTCGTTACCTAGATTCTTTAAGTTGGGGGCTTTTTAATTATTTTATCCTTTTCCAATTACTTATATTTAATTTTATTATTTTTTTGTGTCGGGGGTTTTTTAAATTTTTAATTTTATTTTTTAGATCATCGATGTATCATGTGTCATAGGTATTATTTTACCCAACTATATTCCACCGATTTACAAAATAACTTTTTGCTATTGGCCGAAGCCTCTTTTGAAAATTTTTCAGTTGCCAAATGATTTATTTGCCATATTTACACCACACCGAAACAACATTTTACGGAATATTATTTGGTCACAAATATATCGATACCTCTGGGCTCAAAGGGCGTATAGCACAAAACACAGGTTTTCAGGAGAAGCAAAAAACAAAAAAAAATAAATTGTTTTCGTTATATCTCTCTCATTTTTAGAGCTACATAAAAGTATCAAAGGGACGAAGTTCTTAGATTTTTGATGTGCTTAAGAAGGTTTTTTCTAAAATGGGCCTGGTTTTGTATTGACTAAGATAGCATGTGCTTTACGACCAAAAAAATGTAATATATGTCCTATACACCCCATAAAAATACGCCCTGAGCAGGTACACAGAGGCGTAAGGCCAACTTTTCATAAATGATGCAAAGACACAGGGGCGTATAAATTACTTGAATTGTTGTATAACGTGGTAAAGGACAATATTTTTACAATTATTTTTCTAATTGATATTTTATTTATTGATTAGGCATCTATTCTTCGATAATTATTTAGAATATAATTTTTTTTTGCCGTTATCCTGCTGGACAAACATCTCCCTAGTCCCTTATACTCTCTTTCCACATCTCTCTGTTCAGAACAGCTCTCTGGCAAACCTTGAGCGTGGACCTCTGCTGAATTATCAAATACCATGTTTGAGAACCATACGTGAGGATGGGAAGAATACACATGTCGATGAGTCTTCTCTTGATGGATGTCTTCTCTTAGTGGAAGATCGCCCTTCATTTGATATTTAATGGCCCAATAGCTCTTCCAGGCATTTTCGGTGCGTCTTGCAACTTCTTTGTTTGGTCTTGCCTGAAAGAGGTTGTTTGACCAAGATAGTGTGCTACTCATCGACATATTTAACCTCCCCACCCGCCACGGTGATCCTGCGATGCACGCTATTCATCATCAACTTGGTCTTTGACATATTCATTTGAAGTCCGACCTCTAGGCTTGCCGTGCTGAGATCTTCTAGCATCTGAGTCAGCTCGGAGACTGAGGACGAAAAAAGGACAATATCGTCGGCAAAACGGAGTTGGATAATCTCTTTTTTCCAACCATAATGCCCCTTTCTGCCCAGCTTGCTGCTAGCTTTCTGAAGACTTCCTCCAGAACGGCCGTAAATAATATCGGAGACAGCGCGTCTCCTTGTTTAACTCCTTTATTGAACTGGAAAGACGGTCCTGTCTTATTGTAAGGCTTTTAAAATGTATAATCTTGTCATGAGAACCGCGTCAGATTTTAAAATGTATAATCTTGTCATGAGAACCGCGTCAGATTTTAAACGACCAACCACATATCTTTATTTATTTAATTCTTTAGTTCGCCCACAAGTTGAATATGCTTGTATGATCTGGGATCCCTATTATATTAAATAAACGTAAGTTCCTTAGTACAATGCAGTACAAATGTCGCATCGAACGTTTATCTTATAAAAACGCATTGAATAAGTTTAGACTATTAACATTGCGCTCTAGACGCTTGTTGCTCCAAGGAATGATGCTCCATGGACTTGTACATAACAAGTTTGATTGCTCTGAATTGATAAGTAAAATTTACTATATTGTACCTAGGACAGTAATGAGGCGAGGGGCGCGCTCTTATCCACTGTTTGCTACAACTCCCTGTCGTACAAATGCAGGAGAGAGAGCGCCGCTCCGGAGATTGGTTCAAGCCTACAATGATAATTTTAACGATATCGATGTATTTGCCCTGTGTGAACAAAAATTTAAAAAACAAATTATTAACCTCCTTGTTCAAAATGTTTAATTATTGTATTATTATGCATGTATTAATTAAGTATGTATTAACTATTGGGTTTTAGGATAACGAAAAAATTGTATTGTTGTTATATATTGATCTTATTTAAATTTACCAAAACTGTATCATAAATTAGTAACATGTGGAAACGTAATGGATTGTACATTTACTTATAGCATATAGTATTTCTAGATATAATATACAATGTACGATTGTTTGTTTTCCCAAATAAAATAAAATAAAAAGGCACTTGCCCCGACTGACCTTATCATAGAAAACGACACTAACTATCATATAAATATGATGTATTGAAATTGTTTTAGACATGTGTTTGTATTGTTAACTATTTTGTTCACCGTTCTACCGTTCACCGTTTTTAGGGTTCCGTAGCCAAATGGCAAAAAACGGAACCCTTATAGATTCGTCATTTCTGTCTGTCTGTCTGTCCGTCCGTATGTCACAGCCACTTATTTTCCGAAACTATAAGAACTATACTGTTGAAACTTGGTAAGTAGGTGTATTCTGTGAACCGCATTAGATTTTCACACAAAAAAATAATAATAATAATAAAGTTTGAGGGTTCCCCAATTTAGAACTGAAACTCAAAAATATTTTTTTCATCAAACCCATATGTGTGGGGTATCTATGGATAGTTCTTCAAAAATGATATTGAGGTTTTTAATATAATTTTATTCTAAGCTGAATAGTTTGCGCGAGAGACACTTCCAAAGTGGTAAAATATGTGTCCCCCCCCTGTAACTTCTAAAATAAGAGAATGAAAAAACTAAAAAAAATTGGTTTGAAGGAGATCTAGTAAGTAGTTTTTTTTAATACGTCATAAATCGTAAACCGCAATTTACCTTTCACTCAAGCAACTCAAATATAAAAATAAAAAAAAAACATTTAATTTAATAAACATAAACCGTATAAATAAAACCGGATGTTACGGAACCCTCGGTGCGAGTCCGACTCGCTCTTGCCCGGTTTTTTTTTTATAAGTTTTCTAGACGTTTCGGATATTTGTTTAGGTGTTAAAGAAAACAGTAGACACTACATGTAGAATAGGTACATGTTTTGTAACTTGTTGTCACTGACCTCTATAATCTTGTATTATAGAGGTCAGTGGTTGTTGTAAATGCGGGGTTATACAACACCAGGGTTGCCAGACGTACGAGAAATCTCGTAACTTTACGAAATTCAGTAGTCTCCGTACGAGAAACAGCACTTTTTGACGAGATTTTAACAATGTTGCTAATACGGTTAAAATTTCCATTATGTTCCATCGATTTATGAAATCGTCTTATTAGTTTATTACAGATACAGTAAATAGTACAATTTCAGATGCAGAAAGTGCAAAAGGCCCAGATCGCAAAGGAAATTGTATAAATTACCCCTACATATCACTAACAAATAAAACCTCAATAATAATCATGTACTAGTAGCAAGTACAAAATTTATTCCAAAAGTTAATACTTACTTAAGTAATTTGTATTATTTTTTACACTTAGATTTTGGTAAAACTATTTAAAAAATATGAATCACTAAAAGTACCTAATGTTTTTTCATTTGGCGGTCCCAAACATAAGGAATATCTCTACCCCTAGCTAGTAATAGTACATAGTGTAAATTAAGGTATAGGAGATTTTTTAAATGTATACTTTTAGGTACGAGATTATGTTTTGAAAGTACGAGATATTTGGCAGACCTAGTACGAGGAAAAAAAATCGGCATCTGGCAACCCTGCAACACTGTTATACTACTGCTTCGTGAAGTTTTGTTTTTCGTTAGATCATGAATGAGTTCATGACTCCGTTTTTTGTATGTTTCACCAATAGAATGATACATTTTGCGTCCTGTTTGTTTCATTTTATGCAGAAGCACGTATGCATTTTGTAAAAAAAAAAACATTTTTTTAAAAACCTTTTGAACTAAATTGAGGACAGTTTAATATTTAAATATATGCAAAGATTCATATATGGCATTAGTATCTACTACACACATCAAAAGTGTCTAGGGATCAACATATATTTTTGCAATAACTTTTCTCCTGATTGATATTAATTAAAATTTTCTTTAAGGATTCATCAAATAAAGTGTTTTCGTTTGTCACAGTAACGATAAACCAAGTCACCTTTGCATTAATAAAGAAATTTGCCATTTTCCTAATAAAGGGATTTTTGACATTTGAACCACTAACACAAAAGTTCGAAAAAAAGACTGAAATAACAGTTTTCTTTAAAATTTTATTGGGTAACTTAAACAATTAATAATCCGTGTTTCTACCGCGAACACTAACAACACAAGAACATCGGTTTGGCATACTCAAAATGAGTTCATCCAAATCACGCTGTGGAATGGCCGCCCATGTTCGTTGCAACAACAAAAAAAGGTCTTCTTGCGACTGGATACCCTCCATATTCGGCAGAGCTCTTCTCTGTAGCATATCCCATGCATGCTCAATCGGGTTCAAGTCTGGCGACTGAGCAGGCCAGGGCAGGACATTGATGTTAGCTGCGGCGAGAGTCTGTCTTACAACTCTTGCGGTGTGCGGTCGTGCATTATCATGCATTAACTGAAATAAGGGACCGATTTGCACTTGTAGAGGAACGATGACGTCTGATACAATCGTCTCAGCCTAAATTTGAGCGTTGAGGTTGCCTCTGATCCAAATCAACTCAGTTCTTCCGCCGATCCAAATACCCGCCCATACCATGATGGTTCCACCACTATAAGGATGGACTTCCTGGCAGGATTTTAATCGCTGTTGGCGTCCAGGGGTTCTCCAGTATCGTATACGTCTTGTATCCGGTCTCATACCAAAACGAGACTCATCAGAAAAGCACACGAAACGCCATTGTTCTTCTGCCCAATTTCTGTGTTCAAGAGCCCATTGATATCGAATCCTACGATTGTGCATTGCTATAGGTGGTACCCGTAGCGGTCTTCGGGAATGAAGGTTCACTTCATTCAAGCGGTTTCTGACTGTTTGGTCGCTAATTAAGTTCCCTGAAGAGTGATGAAGCCTCACGGCTAACATCATGGCGGTTATTGTTGGAGCTCTTCGAGTTAAGATTTGAATGTATCGGTCTTGTCTCCGTGTGGTGCAGCGATACCGTCCTCCATGGCGCTCAGCCACGGTACCAGTGCTTCGGTAACGTGTCCAAAGTCGACTGATAACACTCTGACTTGTATTCAGAGCTAAAGCCACAGTACGTTGCCGGGAACCAGCTTCTATCATTCCCACGGTTCTGAGCATTTCTTCCCTGCTTAAATGACGTCGCCGCTCCATAATAACGTTGGTTTTAATCAGTAGTAGGGAAACAGTAGCACTAATAATGTCTTCAATGCGTTGTATGTTTTTATAGGGAAAATATTGACAGCTGATTTTCATCTTTTACTCGAATTTGATTCACAGTTCCTGATTCAAATTATGAAATGCACCAAAAAGAATCCATATAAATTTATAAAATCATAAATTTATTACAAAGCCACATCTCAATCTCAAGAAATCCGCATAAAAATGCTTGATCCCTAGACACTTTTGATGTGTGTATTTATTATTTAAAAACTGGGCCAAAATGCCTTAAGAGCGTTTACGCCATACGGCATTTCATACAAACTTTCAAGCCCTTGTTTTTCGAAATAAATGAACCGATTTTAATGAAACTTCATACGCCTAAGCAGGATACACCTTTGTATCCTGCTTATGCGTATGAAATCACCAGAAGTAGTATGCCTAACTACCAAAATTCAATACATCGACTATTATGCGAATTTATTTATTCTACAAGTGTAGGTAATAAGACATAATAATATGACCTTTTGACGATTTATGGACTATCTGACCAAAGAAACAAGCTAAATAAAAGCTTGTAAAAATAGATGGACAGTGCTAAGTTTTTGCCCAACTATGTTGAGGTCAGCTTCCAGTCTAACCGTATGCAGCTGAATACCAGTTTTTACATGGAGCAACTGCTTATCTGACCTCCACAACCCAGTTGCTGGGTAATACGATAATCCTTGGTAAGACTGGTTGTCAGACTTTCGGGCTTCTGACGACCCGTAACTACTGTCAAAGATCCATGAATGACAGCCGGGTTCAACGGCTTAAGGTGCTTTCCGAGGCACGGAGGGGTCTCGGTATGTAAAGGTGGTCACCCATCCACATACCAACCGCGGGAAGCGTAGCTTAACCTGATCGATCGACCTGTGCGGCTTTTACTATTTAGCCACGGGCCCCTCTCTACAGATGGACAGTGTGAAAGATGATATGGCTAGAAAAAGGGTGGTTACCGAGATTATGACTAATGGAGAACCATGGAAGAAATGACATGGTGCGTCAACCCCAAATAAATTGGTATATGGCCAAAATAATTGTATTGATGATCTATGGATTTTCTGAAGAATAATATCCGTACAATATTGGGATAACGCAAAATTTATATTCACCCTTTCATGGCGTAACCACTAGTGTCACTTTAATTAGTCCCTATTATTACGTATCTTTCTAAACATCACTTTTTACTCATAACATTACCCATCCTATTTGCGTAACAAACTTTCGATCACAATCCGAGAGTTTTGAAGGATATTGCAAATCCATTGCTTCATAGGTTTGAAAAATTAATCTGCTCAACAACGTAAATAACGCAATGAACGTGGGAGAACTGTCAAAATGAAACACATTGCGATCTATTTTATTTTTTTATTGTAACGCGATTACCTCGCTCGCTGTATTTCTTTATAAATTAAGTAATAAAAAAGAAAACCGTGTTGTTAGTTTTCTGCTGCAAACTTGCAAGACTCGCGAGTTGCAAGACTTGCAAGACAACGTGACACAAAGTTGTAGTACGGTGACAAAGGTGTTTGTGCACTACCTACGGCGTGAACGACGTGACAAATGGTGCGGAGATGCTAATGGAGTGAGACCGATGATGTTCCGACGAGAATAAATGTAGCTTAGAATATTTTATAGCGGGAGAAGTTCTTTTTTTTCATCTAAGGCAGCTTGGGTCACTGGAGTGTTACTAAAGGGCCTCCACGAGTGATGAAACTAACGTTACGGAAAGGGAAGTCTGCACGGTAATTACCATTCCTGATTATCATTTTTACCTAAGCATTCCTTACTTCTTGATAAGCTCATGTCGGCACGAGAAATAAAGAAGAAGACTAAGGCTCGGACTCCACTGATGCGGAGCTGGGCGGAGCGAAGCGAAGACGTCCAATCACAGACGAGACCAGGTGATGAGGCGATGAGGATTTCAACCATTGTGATTTGTCGATTCCTGCACGTCTACGTTCCGCTCCGCCCAGCTCCGCTTCAGTGGAGTCCGGGCCTTAGTCGTACCGGGCTCGAGTCATATCCCGGTCTGGTCGATTTGTAGAGATCAAGACTTGGACAGGACTCGGACGCCGCACGGTGTTAGCATGAACTGCTTCGTATAAAATGTTCGTGAAGTTTTGGATCCACGAGTCGGTGACTCGTCCGCGCCTCGTCCGCGGCACGGTTCGCGCTCGTCACGGAACTGAAGACTATAAAAAATAAGTAAACATTTCGATTGCATTCCATTTTCTCATTTTCACTCCGCGGAGATGGGTGATGTGCGGAGCGGAGAGGAGAAGAGATGCGTGTACAGTGGCCGGCACATAACTTGCTAAGGGTTTGGAGTAGTGGGAGTAAGTTAGCGCATGATCACTTTATGCAACAAGGAAATGGTCACTTTTATTGTTTGTCATTTTAATATGGTTATTTATTTATTTAATACTTCAAGCACATAAATAATTATTACCATAGAATATATTATTTTTAAACATGTCTGTTTACAAGAAAGTTAAAGAAAAGAAAAAACGCATCCAACGACTCTTGCCAAGTTACGTGCCGGGGACTGTATCTACAGAATCTGTGCGGAGATGCACACTGGCTAGACCGGAGCTGAGCTGCGTGCTTCAAACGTTGGATATGGCGCGGGCGCGGCGGGCGGTTTGTGCGACTCAGAGGAATTAGCTGTGCCGCTCGTCACACGCCAGCTTGCGAGGCACAGCTCACATCTCCGTTTTGTTCGCACTAAGCAAATATGAGATATCTCCTTTATTCTTTGCTCAACCGTATCTACTGAAGTTAAGCGGAGACGAGATATGCAAAGAACGAAATCTTATTGGTTGTTTCTAACACGTCTCCTTTCCTCTTGTCTCGCCTCCGCTTTGGTAAATGATAAATAAATGATAAATGACATGTTATGACTTACGCTTGTTCAAGCAAACAACTTCAGATTAATTTTCTAATTAACCTTTTTACTTCACTTAGTTTTTTCTTCCTTATAAAAAACCAAATCATTTGGGAAATAAATATAACGAAATAATATTTTGGCACAAAAAATAATGATCCCTTGGCGTTTCCATAATCAATTAAGCATCTACTCCCACGGCCTTTGATATCCAACGTTAGCCTGAGCGTAATAAAATTACGATCATGTTTCCGTGAACACTTGCCTTGTTCGTCTAGTGGGGTCAAGGGTTCGATCCTCAGGTCGGGCAAAGGGTTTTATAGGGTTATAAACATCCTGTATGATGAAAAAAAAATGAATGATCCCACTCAGGCCGCCGCAGGCAGGCCGGAGTCTGGATTATGGCGAAAGATGGGCCCCTCCCTAGCGAAATGTAAGTGTGGGTACTACTTCCTAAACTATAATATACAGTACACCTGTATGGGGGTACGTATGGTATGGGCATGAGATGCGGAGAAATGAGGAAAATGTCGTGAAGTGGAAGGCCAAAGAAATGATGAATGTACTGTGTACAAGATTATATGCCTGGAAAGAGGGTGACTACTGAGATGACGACTAATAGAGAAGCAAGGAAGGAGAACATACGTTACGCCGACCTCAAATAAATGGGATAAGGGCAAGAGTCTCTACTGTTTTCTTAGAAGAAAGCATAATGCTATTTTTCAACAAACTTGCTCGTAAAGCGTCTCTCAGTGAACCGCTTTTAGGTCCATAATGTAAACACGCGTGCTTATTACTTTATGTTACCGCACTAGTGCGGTAACGCCACAGATAACTATTTACTAGTCGGAGATGCGCGCTTTTTTTAATCTCGTCATTGAGATTTCATGCCAAAAGGAATCCGTGGGCCATACCTATTTCACTTTTTTTTAAATAGTCTGAGTTGTCCTTGGTCCCAAAATTAACTAAAATTTATTTACCTTAAATTATCCGTGGTCCCCCGGAACCAAACGGGAAAGACCCTGACTGGCGTTCTATTATTGCGAATTCTCACTGACCTAATGTATATTTCTCTATGTCAATAGTACTTTCTAATTCCAAACTAACTAAACTACAATTTGACATACGACAACACAACGATCAGTCTAAACATTATTTTGTTTTTTATTATATTTTTATATAGGCTGTTTGGCGGTTTTGCCAGTGCCTTTATTTACACCTGAACGCACATTGCTGCATCGCTAGCGCTGCGCGGCAAAAACAAAACCAGCGCGCCATTTTCCTTTTATGTTAATAACAATACAAGTCTGTTTTTTTCTTCGCAAGTGTGGTGAAAAACGCGAATATACCGCGCCGGGAGCAAAGATCAACATAGCGCACATTGTAAATAATGTACTATTATAGTCAATCTACATATATGAAAGAAGAAAAAGGCATAGTGTTTTAGTCTCCTCGCGTAGCGCAGTTTGTTCCGCCAGTTACTCAACTGAACCGAGCGCACGGCGCATCCTGGACTGTCACACCCCACACCTTATTTGACTGGCCAATTCTTCCCTTGTGGTGGCAGGGTAACGCCCGCCTGGTTTGCGACCACCGGAGTCCGGCGTCAAGCAGCCTGCTGTGTTTAGTCGATGCGTGGAAGTTCCAGTGCCTTAGGCATCTTCTTGGCACGCTCGTTACGTCATAGACTTCATCCATCGCTTTCCATCAGGCGTGGTCGAGGTCGATCGATTGCTTGAGCAATAAAAATAAATTATGACCAACTCGTCCTTCAGTTCCCCGAAAATTTTACCTTCAAAAAGGCGGATATCTAGAGAAACTGTGAACTGAGCCATAATATTTATACGGACACAAACATGGACATTTGTAGCCACCCGCAATCAGTATGGTTAGCCAATGAAAACCATTTGCGGCCAGCTCGGAAATTCTACCAGCAATTAGCGGTTGAGACCAAAATCAATTGAGCATCTACGCGTTTAACGTTTGTAAAATCGACTTGTTTGGAATTTAGAATGATTACAGACAGACTTAATAATATTATAATACTTTTGTTATTGGTATAATTATGTTCCTCTGTTGAATTTTGACTTCTCAGTAATTGTTGCAATGTGTTAATTAAAACACGATTGGCAAAAAATGGAAAGAAAGAAAAAATGTTTTATTGCCACAGAAACACGTTATGATGGAGAAAGTACAAATCGATCCTGTTTCAAAACAACCGACTTCCAAAAATAACACTACAAATTGAAAAATAAATTTAATTTCGGAAGTCGGTGTCTTTGGTTCCGCATTTTCGTTTATTGACACCGACTTCCGAAATTAAATTTATTTTTCAATTTGTAGTGTTATTTTTGGAAGTCGGTTGTTTTTTTTTTGTAAAAAGTTTTTATTTTTCACTTTTTAGTGGGTCCGTTTGTAATTTATCTAAGTTACAATAGCCTAATGTCAACTGCTCATCACTTGTTACAAAATGTTGCTTTTCCCGATGTTGGGACGTTAATTGTTGAGGAGTTCTCCTGGTAAGAGCCAGGAGAAATCCTTAACAACCACTCACTATACGCATTGTGACGAGCATAAATTGCTTAGCAACCATTAAAGTAATCGAATCGCAACCCGTGAAATATTTGTCATTGAGTAGTTCCAATGGCCATCTGTGGTCTTCTTCATCAGCTCCACTTTACCAAATGATGATTTCCGAGAGCAAATGCTCAAGTTATTTAAAAAAATACCCAAATCGTTATAGCTTTGCCTATAAAATTTGAGGGTTTCCCTCGATTTCCATGGGATCCTCTCATCAGATTCCAACTTGATGATAATGGGACCACTTCGAGAGTATACCCTTTCAAACAAAAAAAAAATTTTGAAAATCGGTCCACAATTGGCGGAGTAATCGCGTAACAAACACACACAAAAAAAAAAAAAAAAACATACCGTCGAATTGCAAAACCTCCTCCTTTTTTGAAGTCGGTTAATAAAAGGATATAAAAACTCTAGATGACAAACTGAGGTTTGAGTACTAGAACTGTAAGAAATCGCGAAATACTTGTTCAATACTTTTGGTAGGACAAAAACTTCAACTTACTTATCTAAGATGGACAGACTGGCCCAAAATAAACATAAAAATTTAACTTCGAACGAATACGCGTTATAATTTTATTTGCTTTAAGAACAAAAAAGTTTGCTACTTGTGATTTCTGAGAAAAATATGAACTCAAATCTACCCTTATATCTATCTATACATATAAAATTCAAAGTCCTGACTGACTGACTGATATTTCAACGCACAGCCTAAACCACTGGTCCTAGAGACATGAAATTTGGAGTGTGTGTTCTTTGTGAAGATCCACTAAGAAAGGGTTTTTCGAAATTCCACCCCTAAGAGGGTGAATGTGGGGAGGGTGAAATTTCACGCGAACGAAGTCGCGGGCAGAAGCTACTATAATATATTAGGTATATGTATATGTTAAACGTTTTTCGTGGCTGTCTGTGTGTCAAAGTGGTTCTTTCAAACCCACGCAAGTTTAACAATAAGTTAGAGAATTAATTTCGGAAGGTTTATGAGTACTTACCTACTTATCATCATCTACCTAGCCTTTTGCCAAATATGTTGGGGTCGGGTGGGAGCGACTGCCTTTCTGACCTCCACAACCCAGTTACTGGTAATACGATACCCCTTGGTAAGACTGCATGGTTGTCAGACTTTCGGGCTTCTGACTGCCCGTAACTACTGTCAAAGATCCACGAATGACAGCCGGGACCAACGGCTTAACGTGCCTTCCGAGGCACGGAGGTGTCTCAGTGTGTAAAGATGGTCACCCATCCACAGACCAACCGCGGCAAGCGTAGCTTAACCTGATCGATCGACCTGTGCGGCTGTTATTATTTAGCCACGGGCCCCCCTTATGAGTACCTACTTATAATGTATTTTATACTTACTTTTACGGTCCATTTCTTCTTCAAACTCTCTTACTTTTCTAAATTCTTCCATAGTCAACATTAAGTATGTTTTTTTATTGAAAAATGTCTTAGGGAGTCAGTTAACAATTTACTTGTATTTCTTATAAATTCGAAAGTTTGTCTGTCTGTATCTTACCTTTTCACGATTTCGATAAAATTTAGGAAAGAGATAGATTGCATCCCGGGGAAGGACATAGAATAGTTTTTATCCCGATATTCTAACGGGATCACACTTATGCGGGTGGAACCGCGGGGCGCTGCTAGTATTTAATAAGAAGAGATTGATAATCAGGGGGTACCACGGGCAAAAATATTTGCTCGTGGTACCCCAAGGGGAACTAGACTGGGGGACCACGGACAAGTACCGATAATACATTATCATAAAAAATCTCGATGTTTAGTAAAGAAGCAGGGGGGGTCGCTAGTAAGCAATAAATTGCCCCTACCCCTTAATTTGTATCATAACAAACTCTCACAGGTTGTACTCAACAGGCTTGTAATAACTTCGCCGTCACAGTAGGTACGTAAATCTATTGCGTAAACCTATAAATAGTCGTTAATGTTACGAATAGCGTATTTATTCCCCAAAGTTATAGTCCATGATAAAACACGGGTAATTTTATTAGTGAATCAATATCTTAGAGCTTTGTTGTTAGAGTATGAAGATGGATATAGAGCGCTAGATAAGCGCTGTCGCACCATAATCAGCCTAAACGTTCCCACTGCCACAGAGACCTCCTCTCGGTGAGAGGGAGTGTGCTGTATCCACCACGCGGGGCTTGTGCGAGTTGGTAGATGTCACATGTCTTTGAATTTTTGGCCCTAGGACGTGCCGCACATTAATATATTATGTAATAAGAAAGTGTGTTTGTGTTTGTGAACGGGCGCCGTCAGTTGGGGCTGGTCATCATTTAGCTGCCTCGGCTTATTTTTAATTATTTTATTTTTGGATTATTGTTACTATTTGTTGTACCTACTCTGGAATCTTTTAACGCGTAGGTATGTCTTCTTTTTTTACATCGTTCTCACATTATAATTATAATTCAAAAGTAATGATGTAACTAATATTTTTGTAAAATATAAGTTAAAAAGAGTGTCCATGGAGTTTCTTGCCCGTTCTTCTCCATAGGTACCTACTACGTTTTGGAATGGGCAACTATGTTCTCCCACCATTTCAGGGTGGACTCCCCTCTGGGGCTAGCACGGCAGGTGCCCGATGTTGAGGAAGGTAGTGAGCGTAGTGTTCATTTTACTGCGAAGGAAGTGTGTGCGGTGATCAAAGGTATGGTGAGGGGTAAATCCCCGGGTCACGACAGCCTTAGCATCGAGCACCTGCAGCACGCAGGTGTGCACCTACCCAGAGTGCTTTCGATGTTTTTTACTCTGTGTTTAGGCCACTCTCACCTGCCCGATAATCTAATGCGTACTATAGTTGTACCAATCATCAAGAACAAAACTGGTGATATGTCAGATGTAAACAACTACAGACCGATCTCTCTAGCCACAGTGGTCGCCAAAGTCTGCTTGGTCAGCACCTGGATAAACACGTCTCGCTAAACGACGCGCAGTTCGGCTTCAGGCCCGGGCTTTCCACCGAGAGTGCTATCCTGTGCCTCAAGCAGACTGTACAGTATTACACGAGTAGAAAGACCCCAGAGTTTGCATGCTACCTTGATTTATGGAAAGCGTTCGATCTTGTATCGTACGATATTCTGTGGGGTAAATTAAGGGATGAAACTTGTCTCATCATCATCATCATCATTTCAGCCGAAAGACGTCCACTGCTGGTCATAGGCCTCCCCCAAGCACCTCCACTTCGACCGGTCCTGTGCTTCCCGCATCCAACGGGTTCCTGCGGCCTTCACAAGGTCATCGGTCCACCTTGTGGGAGGTCTTCCAACGCTACGTCTTCCGGTACGCGGTCGCCACTCCAGAACCTTTCGGCCCCATCGGCCATCTGTTCTGCGAGCAATGTGCCCTGCCCATTGCCACTTAAGTTTGGCAATTCTTCGGGCTATGTCGGTTACCTTAGTTCTCCTGCGGATATCCTCATTCCTGATTCGATCACGCAGGGAAACTCCAAGCATAGCCCTCTCCATTGCCCTTTGGGTGACTTTTATCCTTCTTATAAGGCCCATTGTGAGCGACCACGTTTCCATTCCATAAGTCATCACTGGCAATACACACTGGTCAAAGACTTTCGTCTTGAGACACTGCGGTATGTGGGACGAGAAGATATTGCGTAGCTTCCCGAACGCTGCCCAGCCGAGTCGGATTCGTCGATTTACCTCTTTCTCGAAGTTAGACCTACCTAACTGGACGGTTTGTCCTAGGTAAACGTACTCGTCCACGACTTCGAGTGTAGCGTCTCCGATTTTTATGAGAGTGGGTGTTACATGGGCATTTGACATGACCTTCGTTTTGTCCATGTTCATTTTAAGACCCACTCTTTCGGAGGCTCTACTGAGGTCATCGAGCATTGTACTGAGGGCCTCCATAGTCTCAGCCATGACTACGATGTCGTCGGCAAACCGAAGGTGAGTTATGTACTCGCCATTGATGTTGATGCCAGCCCCTTTCCAGTCCAGAACCTTGAAGACATCCTCCAGTGCAGCGGTGAACAGTTTCGGAGAGATAACGTCTCCCTGTCTCACACCTCGCTGCAGAAGGATAGGTTTTGAGGCCTGATCCTGGAGTCTGACTGACATAGTGGCGTTTTCGTACAGACACTTCAGCACTTCGATGTACCGATAGTCGATCTGGCACCGTTGAAGAGACTGCAGCACAGCCCATGTCTCGATCGAATCAAAGGCTTTCTCGTAGTCCACAAACGCTAAGCAGGGAGGCAGGTTATACTCTTCGGTCTTCTGTATAACCTGTCGCAGCGTATGTATGTGGTCTACGGTGCTAAAGCATTTACGGAATCCGGCTTGTTCGGGAGGCTGGAAGTGGTCAAACCTGCGCGCGAGACGGTTCGTGATGACTCTCGAAAACAGCTTGTAGACATGGCTCAGGAGTGAGATGGGCCTGTAATTCTTAAGGAGGGCATTATCGCCCTTCTTAAAGAAAAGTATCACCACACCCCTGTTCCATGCCTGTGGTGTTTTGCCCTCGAGTATGACGGAACCAAACAGCTTCTGAAGGGCCTTCAGAACGGATTTTCCGCCGGCCTTCAGCAACTCGGCCGTAATTCCGTCATCACCCGGTGCCTTGTTGTTTTTGAGCTGCTTCAGAGCCATCCTAAGCTCATACAGGCTGACGTCCGGGATATCTTCGGTATAGTGCCGGGTCAATCTAGCTCTTGGGTCGTTTGCCAGATTCATAGCGGGGTTATTTGTTGACGTGTATAACTGTCCATAGAACCTCTCGATCTCTCTCAACAGCTCAGGTTTGTCGGATACGATCCTGCCATCATCGGTCTTCAGTCTCGTAAGCTGGCTCTGCCAAATAGACAGATCTCTGGCAAAGACCTTGGAGCCTTTATTTCGCTCTATCGCGTCCTTAATACGATCTGTATTAAAACGGCGAAGATCGCTTTTCAAGGCCTTAGAGATCCGTCTATTGAGTTGCCGGTAATTTAGCGCATCATCCGTAGACTGCAGGATCATATCGCGCCTCTCCTTCATGAGCCGCAAAGTAGGATCAGAGAGCTTCTTTTTTGAATTCGTACGGCGGGTCTTGAAGATCTTAGACCCGACCGTATGGACAGTTTCCACGAACCCATCGTTATAATCGTCCACGGAGCTCCCTAGGCATTCGAAACGATTCTGGAGTTCGAGCTGAAAGCTCTCGGGGTTTTGGATCTGGATCGGTGCTGGACGGAGCGTAGACTTCATCAGTCGAGATCTTTCCAGCTTGATATTTAAGTTCAATGTGCCTCTTACCATACGGTGATCACTTCCGGTTTTCACCGCGTTGATCACAGAGACATCATTGAATACTTGCTTCTTCGTCGACATAATGAAGTCAATCTCATTTTTAGTTGCACCATCCGGGCTCTGCCAGGTCCACTTTCTATGCTCACGTTTTCTGAAGAAGGAATTCATCATAAAGAGGCCTTCCTTCTCCATAAAACTGGCCAGTAGGTGGCCCCGGTGGTTCCGGCATCCAACTCCAAATTGCCCCACTCGCAGCTCATCATCGTTACGTTTACCCAGTTTCGCGTTAAAGTCCCCCATGACAACGGTAAAGTGAGTTTTAGAGCCATGCATGGCTCTGGAAATATCCTCATACATGGTCTCCACCTCATCGTCGGGGTGTGACGAGGTCGGGGCGTAAACCTGTACGACCTTCAGCGAATACCTTTCGGATATTCTGAGTATAAGGTACGCCACCCTGGTCGACACACTCTCGATCTTCACCACGTTGCTCACAAGGGACTTATGGACGATAAACCCGACACCCCCTTGGGACTGCTGGTTGCCCTCCCGGAAATAGAGCAAGTTTCCGGATTTAAGGATTATCGAGTCCTCCCCCTCTCTTCGGACTTCAGATAACCCCACTATACTCCATCGTATCTTGCTCAATTCTTCCTCGAGTTCGGTGATCTTCTCGTCGGTCCGGAGTGTACGCGTGTTGTATGTCGCCAGGTCCAGTTTTCGGTGATTGTGGTAGCCGGATCTCTTCCGGGGATTCTTAGCACCCCTTGCCTCACCGTGGCCTTGGCCGCTACCGTAACCAAGGGTAGGCGAGCCGCCGGGTACTAGGGGCCTAGTGATTTTTGTGCTTGTCATTCTTGGGGGGGTTTTGCCATAATCGCCACGCTTGGCAGGCGGGTTGGCGATCGCAGTATAGTATGGTGGTGGAATGCATAGAGAACGCTGCTGCCCATTCTCCGGTACGACCATTAGTCGCCTTTTACGACACCCACGGGAAGTATGGGGTGGTGCAATTCTTCAAATCCGACACCACACGGACAAACTTGTCTATCTAGGGAGATTGTGCTATTATTTATGCATTGGTATAACAATCAAAAGAATTTTGTAAGATGGGCAGGCACTCTCTCGGGGGAGTACAGGCTGGAGTGCGGGGTGAGGCAGGGGGGGCTCTCCCACGCTCTTCAACCTGTACGTCAATCGACTGATCGATGAGCTCAGCAACACCGGCATCGGGTTTCATATAGATGGAGTGTGTCTGAATAACATCAGCTACGCAGACGATATGGTGCTGCTGAGCCCTTGGATTGGTGCCTTACGAAGGCTCCTGAAAATTTGTGAGTCTTATGCGGTGACTCATGGGCTGAAATACAACATGAAAATGAGTGAAATAATGGTTTTCAGGCCGGACAGCAAGCGATACACATTCGTTGCGAATTTCACCTTATATGGTACAGCTCTTAACAAAGTCGAGCAATTTAAGTATTTGGGCCACTGGGTCACTGCGGACCTTAAGGACAGTGTAGATATGGAAAGGGAGCGCAGAGCGCTGTCTGTCCGATGCAACATGCCCAAGTAACACAGACTTGGAGGTTTAAAACCAATCTGTCTATTGACAGTCTATTCATGGTTAATCTTTAGATAGGGGCTTTCTAAAGATGGTTTCAATAAAGAAAAGGTATTCTTATAGAGTTTTTTTTCTCAAGCTCGATTATTTTTAGAGCATTTGATCTATAGCACACTTATTTTAAGTACGTTTATAAGTATATTGAATGTTTTAAGATAAAATGCTCTACAAATAATTAATAAAGCCTGAAGGTACCTAACTTTAAGTAATTTTATAGATAATATGATATATTTTAAGACAAATCATTCTATTTTAGCTATTGGTACTGGTATTGTTTATAAAGAGACTTAAGTCTAGATAAAATACTTTAATAGATATTTTTCAGTTTGTCTAAAAAAATGATTGTGAAAAGGTGTTTTTAGTGGTTTTTATCCTAAAAATGGCTTAATAAAGTGCATTTGTATTAAATATTTGAATTGGATGTTTTTATGCAATGGAGACAGTAAAAAAAATTAAAAGGTCTGGTGGCTTTCGTCGAAAAATCGGCAAATATTTAAAAAGGAAGAAAAATGAAGAGTTACAAAATAGTTCAGATTCAGAATCGAAACTTTCTGATGACCTCCTCCAAAACGTCGGAAATTGTTCTACGACAGAAGATACAACAGAATTTGCAGTGTCCCCTACAACATCACAAAATTATGTTAGTGAGCAATCCGATTCGGATGAAAACAATACAAATGACGACGACGAAAGTCGATCCAATTGCCTCAAAAGGGATCTGCGCCAGTGGTCAGTAACTCATTCTATAACTCACATAGCCTTGAAGGACTTATTTCAAATAATAAATAATTTTCAACCCGATACTCTACCAAAGGATCCGAGAACATTGCTGCAGACTCAAAGAACGATTGAAATAAAAAAAATCGGTAATGGCGAATACTGGCATCACGGGCTGAAGAATAATCTCACAAGATATTTTCAAAATTTGACAGAGAACAAAATAGTGACAATCGATGTTAACATTGATGGACTACCTACGTATAAAAGCTCGAAAGTTGAATTCTGGCCCATTTTGATAAAATATATTGAAATGCCATCAATCCCTGTATTGGTGGTGGGTATATATTGCGGAGTCGGCAAGCCCTCAGACGTTAATGAATTTTTAATGTCATTTGTTACCGAGGCTTTCGAAATAACTAAAGAGCCAATTAAAATTAACAATTTTCAGTTATCTATAAAAATCAGAGCCTTCATTTGCGATTCTCCTGCGCGAGCATTAATAAAAGGTAAGTTTTATTTATTTATTCACTATCATAACATTTTATTTCCCTAAATTGTTGCAACTATCTTCCTAAAGGAATGGATCTAACTCATAAAATCATCCATCATCATAAGTGGGTACATATAGGTACCTAGTATAAAAATTTTGTGATTTGATTTATTTGCCTCTTTCCTTAAACTATCTACTCTATTGACATTCTTGTAGAAAAGGACGAATTTAAATAAATAACTGATGGACTACCTATTAAGTAAAATACGATCATGGTCCGCTAATGTGATCTTTGAAACGGCGGTTTTATTTAAGATTATTTTTATTTCAGGTATTGCAAACTTCTACAGTCAAAACGGGTGTCCAAAATGCACAACAATTGGTGAATATTCGTACGTGTCGCACTGTAACATTTTCCCCAGACACAATTGTCCCCAAAGAACCGATGACGGATTTAGGAATAAAGAATACGGATCGCATCATAAAAAAGATAGCGCCTTATTAAAATTACCAGTAGATATGGTCTTAGATTTTCCCGTTTCGGATTCGCTACATCTCATTGATCTTGGCATTATGAAGAGATGTTTATTAGGCTGGCGGGACGGTTCTTTCAGCGGTTACAAAACTAAATGGCGGGCTGCTGATATTATGAGCATAATATATTGGTTGCAGCAATGCAAGTTACCTGCAGAAATACACCGAGCTGTAAGAGGCCTTGACACTGTTGCTTTTTGGAAAGCTTCAGAGTTTAGAACTTTTTTATATTACCTCGGTATAATAATATTACAAAAACATTTGCAGCCTGATGCATACGATCACTTTCTTGTCCTGTTTTGTGCTGTAACTATTTGTTCTTCAGAATCGTACGGACATTTATTAAGTATAGCTCAAGAGTTATTTGATACTTACATTGAATACTACTGAGACATTTATGGAGAAGCACATATGACAAGCAATGTGCACAATTTGTGCCATGTTGTAAAGGAAGTGAGAAGATTTGGTGTTTTGTCTTCTTTTAATGCATATCCTTTTGAAAATACTCTACATCATATCAAGAGACTGCTAAGAACCGGACATAAACCATTACAACAGGCTGCAAAAAGGATAATTGAAAAAACCTGTATGGAAATTGATACTCACGGAACCTCTTTAAATACTCCAAGACCCAGAAAAAAACTAAAAACATATGAAAACTTTGATTATTCTTTATTAAACTTAGAGGTAATTAACAAAACAATTATTTTGTTTCATGATGGTATTGATTTGCAAAATTTTTCTTTAATCAATAATGCCTCAGATTGCTGGTTTTTCACTGAAAATAACGATATAGTGAAATTAAGATGTGTAGTTGCTCACAATAATAACTATTACTTGTTTGGAACAGCTCTAAAAAATAAAAAACCTTTTTTTGAAGGACCGATCTTATCGACATATTTGAATATTTTCTTGAGTGACTTACAGTATGTAGATAACGCCTTACTTTACAGTATCAACGAAATTAAATGTAAATTAGTATCTATTAGCTATGACTTAAACAAATCAGTCTTCATACCTTTGATTCATACAATTAAATAATATTATTTTTATCAAAAATAAAGTAGTGTTAATGATTTTTTTTTTTGTTTTATTTTACCTACGAGAAGAAAGAATCTTAGAAAAAAGTAGCTACACGCTTACTGTGCGTGATTTTGTACAGATATGTTTACAGGTATCACTTCCTGAACCTTCTCACATCGAGAGGTAGGTAATTTAAATTGAAATATCAAACATTATTATTATTGATTTGAACTATTTTAGAACCAATTTAGCTCATTATTAATCCAATCACTTACAAATAAGTAACAACATACTAAGATAAAAGTTTAAATTCAATAATTGAAACAAAACGCTTACAAAATACACCTGCTAAAACAACTTTTCGCAAGAAACATAGACCAAAGATTTGTATTTCGGAGATTAGGTAAGTACATAAAAAAATAAACATGTTTAGTCACTTTAATCATGACATGTTCAAATGTAGTGCACTATAACATGATGGCTTTACTTAAACATGTAAGTACTTACTTAAAAGCATCACCACAGATGGTGTTTTTAATATTCTAAAACATTATCAAAAATCTATACATATAATAAATCTGTAGAAGGGTCAATTCTGTACATTGAAAATATTGAAAAAATAAATAGCGGGGGGTGTTGCTGGATCGATACCAAACCCAAATATGTGATTAAAAAAATTTTTGTCTGTCTGTCTGTCTGTCTGTCTGTCTGTCTGTCTGTATATGCAGGCATCACGTGAAAACTAACGGTTCGATTTCGATGAAACTTGGTATAATTATACCTTATTATCCTGGGCATAAAATAGGATACTTTTTATCCTGGAAAAATACGTAGAAAAAAAAAATCTTATTTTTCGGTTTTATTCATAGACGTTGTTCTGTAGAACCGCGAACACACGTTGCATTACCCGTAGTGGATAATTTTCCATTTCAATTTAAGAGAATACAGTTTCCTGTAGCTTTGTGTTACGCCATGACAATAAATAAGGCTCAAGGTCAGACCCTAGGAGTTTGCTGGCGTAGATCTTACCGCGAGTTGTTTTTCACACGGGCAACTTTACGTAGCTCTTTCCCGTGTGAGCAGTCCAAGAAATCTTCATGTTCATATTCTGGACGAGCTCACTAACAATGTTGTGTATGCTGAAGCTCTCAATTAACTTTCTGTCGCATTGTCACGATCACTTTTTTATTATTGCAAACTTTTCGTCACTGTCAGTAATTTACTGCTACATGCTACTTATCAAGGTCGGAATTACTATGGAAAAAATACTTACTATAGAACGCGAGCTCAACAGCAGTAGCTCAATAGAGGGATCTCCTTAATTATTATAGGCTTAGCCGTATTTGGGTCTAATAGATATTTATAAGATGTCATTGTTAGAGTTACTCAAAATGGAGAAATAAACCATCCACGCGAAGACCGACATCCGCGCGGACGGAGTCGCGGGCGGAAGCTAGTAAAATAATAAAAGAGAATAAACATTATTTACGAATAAATCCAGTGGTAAGGTAATTCGTTTTCTTGAATAGCAACTGCCTATTCTTCGTTGTGGACACAGATATGTTCTGCACCGACACTTTTTAAAGCTGCTCTCTCTCTTCACCTGCTTGGTCTTCGCCTCGATTTTCATCTCCTTCGTTTACTGCTTGTTCTCTTTCTTCATTAATGTTCTCTGGTTGTAATTCAATTGCTACTTGTTCTCTTTCTTCATTAAGGTTCTCTTGTTGTTCTTCGTTTACTGCTTGTTCTCTTTCTCCATTATTATTTTCTTGCGAAGATCCTGGTACTGTATTTCGAAGGGAGGGTGCAGGAGTAATTTTTTTGGCCCTATGTTTTGTTGCTGACATTATTTTTGGATTTATTCTCTGCTTTGCGTTCTTAATTATAGTTTTTAAAAATTTATCGCAGTCTTGCTCTGCAAAATCTTTGTCTGCTTTCCTTACCAAACTCAAAAAACATTTTCTAGTGTTATAAAAATACTTCAGAGGTATCTTATCATTTTTACGAGAAGTTCCAGTCCATGAACACAACAGAAGCAGATCCCTAGTAAAAAAGTAATCAATTAATTTGTAGCAACAATCCAGTCCTTTTGCTTTTCCCGATGTACCACAAATAAAAATCATAGCAGACACTATTGCCGAAAAATTCTGTTCGTTTTTCAAAAGTTCTTCAAGATCTTCAAGCTCTTGGCGGCTATTCACAGGTTTAATGACAGGACCTACATTAGAAACAGTATCATTTGATGGTGTAGTTTTTGATGATAATTTTACGACATGGGCTAATAACGTGTCAACTGTTGCTTGAAGCTCAGCAAGTTGTCGTTTAACTGCCTTTTGTTCTTCGAATATTTTAATCAGCATATCGTTAGGGATGACAACATTATTTTGCTGGTTTGATGGAAAAGCATTTGTGTTATTAGAAGAAGCTGCGGTGCCCGCAGGGAAGGCTAACTGACTTGGCACTGTGATTAATATTGGTTCATTAGTATATGTACCGACTTGAGGGTCAAAAGTGGCTGGTGTAACACTATCTAAAAAACCGGAAGAAGCTGGTGAAATATAATTTGCAACAGGCGTAACAGCAGAGGATATTCTAGGCCCGCACTGGGATTCAGCTATAGACATTAAACATGAGGTCGTTCCAGTGGGTGAGTGAGTGCGAGTTTGTTGGACAGAGTCATTATTGATTATCATGCTTTGAACAGAAGTCTTGAAAGCTGAAGATGGGTAGGAACTAGCTGAGGATAGCTTTGATGATGATTCATTTCTCCGTTCATGCTGTAACAAAAAGAAATGTTTTATGATCTTCATGTAGGTATCTATGTACTTACATAGATACCTACATGAAGATCATAAAACATTTCTTTTTGTAGGTACCTAATTCAAATAAAAAAGTAGACGTACCAAATAAGCTCGTCTGTTTATACGTAAAAGTAATAGTAGTAGTTATGTAATTAGTTATGTAGGAAGAATCAAATATTTCAAGCAAAAGTTCAAATAAAAACATCTAGCATAAAACAGCTACAAACATCTCACCTCCAAATACCTATAAAAGTATAGGTACTTACCTACCTATGAATATTGTGACACCTTATCAAAGAAATAACTATACCGTAAATTCATAAAAATACAAGTTTAGCTAGGTACTGTATCAATTCATTTAAAAAAAATACTTGTAAATATAAAAAGAAAAGGGTTACAGCTAAATGTCAGTAGGTAGGTACATACCTATCGGTATTAGGTAGGTATATTAAAGGAAAAAAAGTATTTTAGGTGTAGGTACTTCATAATCATAATCAGCCTATAATGTTCCCACTGCTGGGACACAGGCCTCCTCTCGGTGAGAGGGAGTGGGCCGTAATCCACCACGCGGGCCCAGTGCGGTTTGATATACATATATATAGGTACTTACATAATTATTATTCAAAGCAGCTATTTGATCATTCAAGTCCACTGTAGCTAAAACATGAGTGCCCCTTTTGTTTCTTGGTCTTGGAGTCGGCGCTGGACTGTCGTACTCATTTTCTGTGTCTGAAATCTGTTCCATGCGTTCTAATTCAGCATTTGCTTCTCCTAGAGAATGCATTACCCTCTTAGTTCTACAGCGCATTGTTTTCCAATCAGGTCCTGGTATAGAGTATTCATTGTGGATCAATTTTGTTTCATTCATTTTTCTAGGCCAAAACAGTACTCCGTCTTTTTCCCAATTACTTGGAACAACTGTCAATACATTTCGATAATTTTCTTGAGTCTGTACAATTTTGAAAGGCATTTTTAATCAGTTGTAGTAGCCTGTGAACAATAATTTAGGAATTAAGTAGATAGTTACTACCATGTATATATATAAATAAATTTTAGGTTAAATTAGTTTAGTTATTTACGAAATGGTTTGTCTATATATCTACCTATCTTTTAAATACCTATCGTTCGCTCTATCAAACAACTATCCGAGTTCTTGTTTGTAAATGGCAGCACTAGTTATGTACTACCGGGCATCAGCGTATGGTAGCGCGCCTTAAGTAGAAGTTTGTAGAGTACATGCATACCTATTCAGATAGGTACTTTCTGAAGGTAGTTCTTACGAAATATGATACAATAAATATTAACAGCTAATACCTAATGGTATTCACTAATGCTTAAAATTTCGTAGTTATAAAAATACCTTTAAAAATTTTTTTACCTAGTTTTAAATTAGGTACCTACTTAGTCGTAACCATACATCTACTAAGTATACAAAATTCTACACAAGGTGCGGTTCAATATAGGTACCTAGGCACTTACTAAGATTCGTTTATAACATTTTGATTAAGGTACCTGAAGTCTATATACAGCCTATAATGTTCCCACTGCTGGGACACAGGCCTCCTCTCGGTGAGAGGGAGTGGGCCGTAATCCACCACACGGGCCCAGTGCGGATTGGCAGATATCACATGTCTTCCAATTTTTGGTTCTAGGACATGCCGGTTTCCTCACGATGTTTTCCTTCACCGTTTTGAGAGCAGTGGTGTTGAAATAATTTACACAAAGTAAAGCGCCTGTCTGGGTTCGAACCTACGACCTACAACTCGTAAGTCGCGGCCGTTACCTGAAGTCATGCAGCAGCTCGAGCGCCTTTGTTAACTATTTAGGTATCAATACGACACTATTTACTACGACCGACGACGAGCGAGCGGTCCGTCCGCTCCTAATGCACCGATACGAGTGATACGATTAGTAGGTAACATAAACAAACACAACACGTCGAAACTGCAACCGGGCGGCCGCGCGAACGCATAGTACAACCGACCGAACACGTCAAAACATGCGTTACTCATCTATTACTCGGTCAAATTACGGGCTTTGTACACGAATCTGCAAATATGCACATTACAAATTAAATACGAATACCGCAGTTAGGAGTTATCGTCCGCTTTTGTATACCTACCAGACTTATGTTAACACTGCGTCTTTGGCACCATCGCCGCCGCCCGGCGTATACATACCTCCCTACTATTATACCTACTATTTTTCACATTGTCTATATATAAAACAGAAATATCTTTTACTTACCCTCTTGAATTGATTTATTAAATTGCTCTGTACTGCATAAAATGGTCTTCCGTTCACAACACATCAAATTACCTGTTCACTGATGAATGTCTAGAAATACTGTGAGAAGATAAAAAGGAATACAGAGATGACAGTTACTAGGTAATCTTAAACCACTCATAAATCTGTTTATTCTTTCACTAGATAGTTTAGTATGTAGCAAGTAAAATTATTCTTGTCATAGACCTAGAGCCATACTATAGAAAATTCTCTAGAGTGTTTGTTCTATTAAATTCGTTTCTCTAGTAAATTTTATCTTGACGCCATTTTTATTGACTATTTTTGCTTCAAATTATTTTCATTACGTATTTTTAATGCTTATTTTTATGTTTTTATCATTAAATTATGTCAAATTAAACATTTAATATGTTTTAAATTACTATATTTTAAATAAAATGAGTGTTTTAAACATTAAAATACAATTAAAAAAATTTGCTTATAATAAATAATATTCATATTTGGTAAAAAAATATTAAATCTTACATTTACAGAGAGCGCTCTTATTTTAAGAGAGTTTTACATAATATTCGACGAAAGAATTTCAATCGCATGTAGATTTGGTTGTTTACCCATTAATAACTAGCTAAAACACAAGTAGGTAATATAAGAATTAAGAAATTTGTTACGCCATGATGCAATACAATAATAAGTTTAAATAACTCTTGTAAGTTCTGCGCCATTATTTGACGTTGTCTACTACAAATCAAATTTAACTTAAGGTTGCTAGTCTTGAGTTAATTTTGGTTTAAAAACTTAACGAGTAAAGTCTTCTTTAAAGGTCTCAACTTTATCTATAAAGTATCTACTAGTAAAATTTGTGGTCTATAAACAGTTTAGTGAGACACTAGAAAAATCTCTACAGACAATTTGAAAATGTACAACTCTTAACTCTATCTATTCATGTTTTCTTAACTCGTTCTTATGAGAAGGGATAAGGTTGTGCCCACTTTTACTAAACTGTGTCTATAAGCGTTCTTGAATATAACTTGAGAGATATTTTACTCTTAAGGTAAATAATAAAATTAAATTCTATTAGATATCTAATAGTCCGTCTTTAGACGCGATTGTGTTACTTGGGTGTTGACCCGCAGGTTTTCACGGTTCACGGGGACTGTCAAAGTTGCACTTTTTAAAGCGTACTGTCAGTCCTTTACACCTGCAGCCTGTGGGTTAACTATACACAGCGGACATGCAGCGATCTGCGCGTGCAATACAATAACGCGTTCCGGGTGCTGATGGGGCTGCCGCGCCACTGCAGCGCCTCCGCGATGTTCACGGCGGCTCACACAGACGGCTTTGCGGCCATCATACGCAAGCGATGCGCTTCTATCATGCGCCGCACGCGCGACAGTCCCAACACCGTACTGCGCGCGTTGGCGAACCGGTGGGACTCTCCGATGCTGGCTCGCTGGATACGGCTGCACGCAGTCGTATAGTGAGTTGTCACCATCATCGGAGAGTCCACCCGGACTTGCCACTTACCTACTGTTTAATTAAATAGGATAAAATTGTTATTATTATTATATATTATTTAATTAAATTATAATTGTCAATCAATAATTATTATTACTAACACTAGTTTGTAAGCTCGCAATCGTACTAACAAATATGGATGTAATCGTAAGATGAATTTGAAATATATAATTATTATTATTACTATCTTCATATTTTCTTACTGACGACTTCTTGACAATTCAAAAGTGCCTGTTAATGGTTTAATTAAAATAAATGCTTTGAGTTTGAGTTTGACAGACAAGTAGGTCTTGGCATTGTAAAAGTTTAACACTACAGATTTAAGATTACGAGTCTGGCTGCCTAAAGTATGTATAACCACTCCTGCAGCAAAGAATAATCTATACTAATATTATACGTAAAGTAAACAGGGTGTATAGTTCTTCAAATTCGTATCTGTATTGAGTTTCCTCCTCCAATTCTTGCGGGTCCGTCTCTAGCTCAATTTCAGATTGTGATTCTTAAAATTTTTGGAATATTTCTTGTAGAATTTAAATAATAATGTTTAGAGAATTAATGAAAGAACAGAAACACAGCAACACAGAAAATAGAAAGAATATTAACTAATGTCCCACTGACCCCCAAAGAAGAAGAAAAAAAGGCAGTTTAAAAATAAATTACAACAAATTATAGATCAAAGAGGAGAACTAGAAGTTGTTTGATGCTAGTTTATATTACTACCAGCGCCCCGCGGTTTCACCCGCAGAAGTGTCGATCCCGTGGGAATATCGGAATAAAAACTATCCTATGTCCTTTTCCGGGACTCAAATCCTATGTCCTTTTCCGGGACTCAATATATCTCTATACCAAATTTTATCTAAATCGGATCAGCGGTTTAAGCATGAAGAGATGACAGACAGACATACTTCCGCGTTTATAATATTAGTATGGATGTGTGGATTCGCAGAGGAGCTCTGACTGACTCCTAAACCACCGAACGGATTTCTATAAAATTTGGCAAGAAGATAGGTAACATCCTGGGGAAGGACATGGCTAAATTTTGTCCCGTTAGCACGTTCCCGTGGTCTTATTTCCGAGATCCACGCGGGCGAAGCCGCGGGTAAAAACTAGACACACTAATATTATAAAGGCGAAAGTTTGTGAGTCTGTGAGTGTGTGTGGGGGTGTGTTTATAAGTTTGTTACTTTTCACGCTCAAGCGGCTGGACTAATTTTGATAAAATTTTGTATGGAAGTAGCTGATACCCTGGATTACATATAGGCTATTTTTTATCCCGATATTCCCACAGGATCGACATTTACGGGGGTGAAATCGAGGGGTGCAGCTAGTTAGAAATAAATATAGAAATCTATGGCTATATTCATACCCTAAGCCCTCACAGTTCTGAACACAAGTCACTAATTACAAGGCTATTAATTGATAAGCTTCTTGAGCTATTTTTACCCCCCAAGTTAAGACGAAAACTCGTAAATATAAAGGCTGTTTTGATTGCGAGCCTGAAGAGGCTTTTGAAATAAATACAGGGTGAGCAGAAAGTTAAACACGTACCAAACACGGATAGTTAGAAGTATCATCAGCATCTGCCTTAGTCTTTTCCCAGCTATGTTGAGGTCGGCTTCCAGTCTAACCGGATGCAGCGAATACCAGTATTTTACATGGATAGACTGCCTATGTGACCTCCCCAAACCCAGTTACTGGGTAATACGATACCCCTTGGTAAGACTGGTTGGCAGACTTTCGGGTTTCTGACGACCCGCAACGACTGCCAAAAATCTACGAATGACAGCCGGGATCAACGGGGCACGGAGTAGATTTGATATGGAATGATAAGATCAACCGCGGCAAGCGTACCTTAACTTGATCGATCGACCCGTGTGGCTGTTATTACTTAAGTTATGGCTAGAGATCGGATATTCGGATGCATGTATACCTAAAGTGAATTTTTGTCTCTGAAAGTATGGAAGCGGCTTCTTAAAATATTTTTTCTGTAAACACATCCCGGGATGCCAGGAATACCGGAAATGCATAACTAGTTGGGTGTATAGTAGGTATGGAAGGAAGGAACTATATCTATACATATAATAAAATCGTAGGAAAGTCAAAACTGTACATTGAATATTTTTTTAAAAGAATACTTGGGGCGTGATCTACAACCGATACCGAAGCCAAAAATATGGTTTTTAGATTTTTTGTCTGTTTGTCTGTATGTATGTCCGGGATAAACTCAAAAAGTCCTGCATGGATTTACTTCAAATTTTGCATGAATATTACTAAGAGGTCGGGTCAACATATAGGCTACATATTATCACGCTATCACCTACGGGGGAGGAGCTGTGAATCTTTATTTTTCTTACACATTCTGTGACAGCGTGTAATCTAACGACACATATTTAAATGTTGTTTTTGAGTAAGCCATGCTATTATCTAGCTTTACAATATAAAAACTACGCCATTTAAGTAACTTGGACAGAGAAACATAGTTTAATGAATGTTAGTAGTATAAAGACAATTTTGAAGCAGCGCCATCTATGAGATTTCATAAAAATCAAATCAAGTTACATGTTAACACTTTTTGGAAATTAATAATTTAAATTTGATCATGTTGGTGAGGTTAGTAGTTAGTTATTCTTAAAATTCATAGATGGTAGTGTGCATTTTCTTCATAAAAGTTGTATCGTATAGTTCGTTTTGACAAATTCAAGTTCCAACAAAACCCTCAAAATCTTGAGCAGAGTTGAGGAAGACAATTTAAAAAAAATGCGGTGTTAAGTATTACAAAAAGTTATGTTCATTGATGATGATCATTTCTTCATCAATTTCATGATGTTAGTACAAAATAAACATTGACTGTTAATACTTTTGTTCGGTATTTATCTGTGTGATTATTGCTGGGTAATTAATATATTTTCATGTCGTATACCTACAACTTCTGCCCGTGACGTCGTCTGCGTGAAGGCTCTACAGCACCAAAAATACCTACCTAAGATGCCAGTGTCGCTATAGCATTATAAGTAAACAACTTTTAAAATAGCATTATAGCACGTCACCTTCTCGACGGTGACCAAAATTGGGATGACACCCTCGCGGAGGCGAGCGTCAGTGACAGTCCCAGATGCATGTATCATCTGTTTGCCGTCATCTTGGTGTATTGTGGAGTCGCGAACCCGGTAGCTTTGTGGGAGAAGTATCGTCATCATCTGTCTGAAGATTTTCTACGAGCTTTGAGGCGTGCTACTGGAGACGAAGTCGAAGTAACTGATGAACGCGTGCTGAACACCTGTCTCAGTTCACTTCAAGATGTGGTCATTTCTATCGGCGGCAATCCACTGATCGAATATGGGTTACCAGCTCCCCAATCATCACCGCATCGAGACCGTGGAAATCGGGAGTATAACGCTGAGACAAATTACGACCCGGGCGAAATGACCACCATACGAAATGACCATGTCGCTTTGTTCTCTTCAGAGCAAAAACAAATTTATGACACCGTCCTTGAAAGCGTTGGGCAAAACCAGGGTAAAATGTTTTTCTTGGATGCGCTTCGAAGATGCTGCTTACGGGAGCAAGACAGCACATGCCATGTTTAACATTCACATCGATTTAGAGAGCGTTGAAACGCCTGTTTGTGGTGTGTCACGTAAAAGCGATAAGGGACACGTGCTCAAGGATTGCTCTCTGATCGTATGGGATGAGTGTACGATGGCCAATAGGAAGGCAGTTGAGGCCGTGGACAGAACCCTGCAGGACATTCGCAGGAACGACATTTGATGGGTGGTGTCACAGTTCTGTTCAGTGGCGATTTCCGGTTAACACTTGCCGTGGTGACGCGGGGATCGAGGGCTGACGAGGTGAATGCTTCGTTGAAACGATCTTCGTTGTGGTCACGAGTTCGTACGCTGCGCTTGACCTGAGAGCTCGGTTCGGCGGCAATGCCCGTGCTCAAGAATTCTCCGATGTCCTTCTAAGTCTTGGCGAAGGCACTCTACCAGAAGAGAGAAGTGGACAGGTGGTGCCTCCAGAGTCTCTCGGTAGAGTGGTATCCAGCTTAGAAGAACTCATTTGTTGTGTGTACGGGGACATCAGTCGTATACCGCACCAGCAGAATTCTTGGGTGTGTGAGCGGGCCATTTTGACGCCCAAAAATGATCGGGCTGCAGCAATTAACGAATGCATTCTCTCGGAAATTGAGGGGAATGAAGTGGTCTACACCTCGATAAACACTGTTGTCGAGCAAGATGACGCAAAACATTATCCCGTGGAATTTCTGAACTCCCTGTCAGTAAGTGGACTTCCAGCGCATACCATCAAGCTGAAGGTCGGTGTCCCGATTATGCTTTTTCGGAACCTATCTCCTCCGAAGTTGTGTAACGGGATGGGTCCCGTTACACAACTTCGGAGGGCCTTAAAGTCATCTCGTTCCACAGACACACCATTGTGGCGGAAATTCTTACGGGTTGTGGCGTCGGCGAGGCAGTATTTATACCACGCATTCCCTTCATATCTCATAACTTCCCGTTCCAGTTTAAGCGCATACAGTTCCCCGTGAGTGTTTGCTTCGCGATGACCATCAATAAGTCGCAGGGGCAGACACTGAGGGCAGCGAGTGTCGACCTTAGGACGAGTTGCTTCTCACACGGGCAACTGTACGTCGCTTGCTCCCGCGTCACCAGTCCTGACTCTCTTTACATTTTAGCTCCTGGCAGCATAACTACCAACGTAGTTTATAGGGAAGTGATGTAAGGTATGATACCTTTGTACGTATTTTTACTCTTTTGTGTCCTGGAATGTATTCCTGCATTATTTTCTCTATTTCCTTTAGTCACATATTATGACTGAATTCAGCAGGATTCCCATATAACACTCTTCACTTGCTTCGCTTGCAAAAAAATATTATATTTTAATGCTATTTTAAAAGTTGTTTACCTAAAATGCTATAGCGACACTGGCATCTTAGGTATTTTTGGTGCTGTAGAAGTGTAGAGCCTTCACGCAGACGACGTCGCGGGCAGCAGCTAGTACCTAAATAAAATTATTCTAAATATAATTATGTAGTCCGTTATCTTGACGTTGTTTGCTTATTGCATTTTGGTATTTACCTACCTACTTAACAATATTAGGTAGGGAGATATGCATCTGATTCTATAGTCAGAAAAACACAAAATTCCAGAATCGCGGAATTTTTCCGATCGATACAAAAGTGCTTTCCATATAAGCCAACATTTGAGAATAAGTAAATATACATCCGATTCTAGAATCAGAAACCTAAATATGTCGATCCCGGAATCGCGGGATTTTTTCGATACAAAAGCGCATTCCATATTAGCCAACATCTCAACTTTAGGTGAATATGCATACGAATATCCGATCTCTAGTTATGGCATACGCACAAACGTACATAGAACTGGCAGTCATTAGTCAAAAGGGTGTAAGCAATAATTTACCCGACTGCTAAGAAGGGTTCTGTTTGGCCTTTTTGACTTACGAAGGAGAGACGGAGTAAATGAGCCTCTTTATTTATGACTAGCTTCTGCCCGCGACTTCGTCCGCGTGAAATTTCTTATTCCTCTGACCCACTCCGTCGCATGTACATAGGTATTTTGAACTTCGAAGTTCAGTATGACAGTCCATCTCATCGCCTGCCCGCGCTAACTTCGTTTTCGTTTCTTTCTGACCTTTTTCTTTTTGCTTGGCTTCTAAGGGTCACAGCGTTATGATAAATAGCCTATAGCCTTCCTCAAAAATTGGGCTATCAAATACAAAAAGATTTTTTTAAATCCGACTGTATAAACCTTCTCTCTTTATAATATTAGTATAGATGGCAGAAATACCCTTTGAAGTGCCAACAATGTTGAAAACTCGCAATCGCGAAGAATTCGAGCTTATTATATGTTCCTTTGAAAACTTTCACAAAGCCGACATTAGCCTGGAAGCCAACAAACATACGAGTTCCTATTTGACTTGGAAAGGCTCGGAATAATATTGATTGAAATAATATGATTATGAAATTATTGCGTGGCGACGGAGATGGCGAAAAGTATGGAAGAAAAATACATGTTACGCCGACCCCAAATGAATTGGGATAAGAGCAGGAAATGTTTTGTTTGGTTTCGTGTCCCGTTGTGTGTACTTTTTTTTTTTTTTTTATGTTTATGTGACGGCTAATAGCCGAAGTGCGGCTACACCTAGTTTTAGGTGGGTACAACTAGGTGCAGCCGGCCACATGCGGTTCGTGTGTACTTCGGGTGACATCGGTTGCATGGTTGCGGTCGGTCGATAGGCGACGTAGGATGCAAGAGCGAGCGAAGGGCACCCCGAGGTTAGGTTTGGTTAGGTTACCTACTTTAAACCCTTTACACAGAAATAGGAACCCCCCGCCTTAGGATGCGCCTAGTTGTACCCGGCTAAAACTAGGTGTAGCCGCACTACCTATAGTAAAAGAGCGCAGTGCTGCACACCCCCACCCTATTTTAAGTTAGACACATATCAACTTTATTTCAATGACAGTTAAGTTGATTTCAGAAGGACTAGAACTATTGAAAAAGTTATGAAAATGTTTGTAGTTGTAACGTAAACTGAACTTTATTGTGTAGGGTTTGAAGTTATTTTTCCATGAACTCATATTTATTTACATTTTTGGCAAGTAAATCGCAAACGCAGGTTATTATGCAACCTTCCTGCAAGCATTCCTTTAGCAACAAACACAACATTAGAATAATTATAATCAATCCATCAACTCAGCCTATCGCAGTCCACAGTTGGACATAGGCTTCTCTTAGGCTGCACCACAAGTCCACAACTACCTGTCCTCCGCCTTCCACATCAATTCCATCCCAGCCAATTTTTAAGATGGTTGGTCTATCTAGCTGAGGGCCGTCTCACACTCTGCTTGCCGATACGCGGTCTCCATTCCAGGACTCGTCAGCTCCACCTGTCAAAGGTCCTTCGACAATTATGACCAATGACCAGCCCACTGCCATTTTTTCGATAGGTTCGTCCGAAGTCAGAGCATTTTGGTGAGCAACGACCTGTTCTTGCACAGATGCGACGCACGGCTTAATTGTTCTTATTATTGTTGTTTGCCAGTGATGACTTATGGCACTGAAACGTGGTCGCTCACAAATTGGCCTTATAGGAAGGCTAAAAGTCACCCAAAGGGCAATGGAATGAAATGAAAATGGATGTGAATCAGGAATGAGGAGATCCGCAGGAGGACCATGGTAACCAACATAGCCCGAAAAATTGCCAAACTTAAGTGGCAGTGGGCAGAGCACATTGCTCGCAGAACAGATGGCCGATGGGGTCTAAAGGTCCTGGAGTTACGACCGCGTACCGGAAGACGTAGCGTTGAAAGGCCTCCCAAAAGGTGGTCCGACGACCTTGTGAAGGCCGCAGGAGCCCGTTGGTTGCGAGAAGCACAGAACCGGTCGAAGTGGAGGTACTTGGGGGAGGCTTATGTCCAGCAGTGGACGTCTTTCGGCTGAAATGATGATGATGATTGTTGTTTGTTTGTTACAAAATTAGTTATTTTTCCATTTGTTTTGTTTTGATTGTTGTTGTTTTGTTCTCATTAATATACCAGTGTCGCGGGCGCATCACGGATTACTTTGTATTTTCAATGTCAATTAATGTGTGTTGTCTTTGGTCCCTGGCCCTGACATCATGCAATGGACAAAATTGTCAACATTTTATATGGTTGAGGATTTTGACTACGTTGTATGTGTATATTTTATGTCTTTTTAGGGTTCCGTAGCCAAATGGCAAAAACGGAACCCTTATAGATTCGTCATGTCTGTCTGTCTGTCTGTCCGTCTGTCTGTCTGTCCGTCCGTATGTCACAGCCACTTTTCTATTAAACTATAAATGATAAATGATTTTATTTTTGTAAGTAGGTTTGTACAAACACTTTTACACGTCAATCATGTTTTTTTAAAACTAGATGAGGTCGGCGTGTCCTATCTGACTACTCTGAGAAGAAAGGCCGAAACAAACTCAGAGGGTGACAGTCTCTTTTAAAGTCCAGACATAATCTTGGTCAGGTTATATGAAGACCATGTAGATCGATGTCTGAGATGGTCTTTTGAGGAAAGAACCACACAGATTGAGAGGACCTGTCCAGTCAGTGCACGCATTTGTCAGAAATCGTGCAGCTCAACTCAAGACTTAAGGAGCTCAACGATTCGACGAACAATACCAAAGAAAGACATTTGGGTAGGCCACATAAATTACTCAAACTGCCAGACCATGAGAGAAAAAAAAAAACAAGTAATAGAACAGAGAGAAAAATAAAACATAAAAAGATAATAAAATGACCCACATCGTCTTCACATTCACAAATCATAATGTAAAAAAAAAATATATATATATAAAGTAAGCAAATGTCATTGTTTATAAAAAAAAATCATTAATGTCAGTGTGTATATATAAAAAAAAAAAAGTCATTCAAAATGCAGAAATTTGAAGCAGCTCAATCCCAAGCCTTTTTATCCTCAATATAATCTTTAACGGTATAAAAGGCTTTCTGGCACAACTTACGTTTAATGAATGATTTGAATTTATTGAGGCTTAGATCTTGAACGTGGCTTGGTAGCTTATTATAAAAGCGTATACATTGGCATCTGAACGAGCCACCTATTTTTTGAGCCTTGTTGTAGGTACAACAAATTTGTGTTTATTTCTAGTATTTATATTATGGATATCACTGTATTTTTTGAACAATTTTATGTTTTATAAGAACTATACTGTTGAAACTTGGTAAGTAGATGTATTCTGTGAACCGCATTAAGATTTTTACACAAAAATAAAAAAAAAACAATAAATTTTAGGGTTCCCCATACTTAGAACCGAAACTCAATTTTTTTTTTTCATCAAACCCATAGGTTCGTGTGGGGTATCTATGGGTAGGTCTTCAAAAATGATATTGAGGTTTTTAATATCATTTTTTTCTAAACTGAATAGTTTGCGCGAGAGACACTTCCAAAGTAGTAAAATGTGTGTCCCCCCCCCCCCCTGTAACTTCTAAAATAAGAGAATGATAAAACTAAAAAAATATATGATGTACATTACCATGTAAACTACCACCGAAAATTGGTTTGAACGAGATCTAGTAAGTAGTTTTTTTTTAATACGTCATAAATCGTAAACCACAATTTACCATTCATTCAATTAACTCAAATATAAAAAAAAAACCTTTAATTTCATAAACATAAACCTTATGCATAAACCCGGATGTTACGGAACCCTCAGTGCGCGAGTCCGACTCGCTCTTGCCCGGTTTTTTATTTGTAATGTGCGCTTTGTTTGCGCAAAATATTTTTTTTTTTTCTTTCTATATTTTTCATTTCAGCTTGCTTGCTCTGCAAGCTATGACGGTAACTCCGGTTCTTATCGGATAACCTCATTTTTGATGTTAACCTTCAAAGAAACTCCGAGCATAGCCCGCTTCATAGCGCGCTATGCGTCCTTGAAGATATATCTCACCATATTTTTGTGGAAAGGAAAGCCTTTAGAAAATCAATATTAATTTATACCTATTATTAATAGACTAGCTTCTGCCCGCGACTTCGTCCGCGTGAAATTCGTACTTTCCTCTTATAATTTCGAAAATGTATGTTTATGATTTTTATCATTTATTTAGATATAAATAAGTATTCGGGCCAATTTTTTAGTTTATAGTTCAAAGGGATCAGATTTTTCAAATAAACTGTATCCCAGCTTTTTACCCCCCCAGGAGAGTAATTTTGAAAAATCGTTTGGTATGTGTTCATAACTTGACTCAAAGACCCATATCCATTTTCGAGTTAATGGAAGCAAGCAGTAGAATTTTCCACCTTCGTAGGAGTCAATTTTTGAAAAACCCTAAATCACTTTTTTTAAGTATTTTTTGTTTTAGTAGTACCTACCGAGTTTCGAGTTAATCCGACAGCGGGTAAAATATTTTTCTAATCCATCAACTTTGTCACCCCCCAAATCCTCTGTGAGGGATTTTTTAAACTAAAAGTGACAATCTTTATTATTTACTGACCCAAATATTGTCAAGTTTCTAATTTATTAACCAAATGAATAAGATTTTTCATATAAACTGTATCCCCTCTTTCTATCCCCATAGGTGTGGAATATCGAAACATAATCTAGATTATTTATACCAATTTTCCAGTTAATCAAGCCTCGTAATAAAATTCTGCCTTGTGAAATTGACTATCCCTCTTCTCTCCATTAGCGGTAGATTTTCCAAAAACCCTGAACCACTTTATTATTTATTTTGGTCTTAGATAGGTACTGAGTTTCGAGTTAATTGGACCGCGCATTAAATTTTTTCCATACTAAATTTGACACCCCCAATCTTCCCTTTGGGTTAGTTTAGAATTCCAAAAAAATTCGAAGTCCAAATTTATTTGTACCATTATTTTTGAGTTTATCAAGGCACTCATTGAAATCCCCTTATAAATCGAATTACCAATTTTTTTCAATAATTTTCGAAAGCCCCATACACTTACTATTAATTCTTCATCTGCCTAGCCTTTTCCCAACTATGTTGGGGTCGGCTTCTAGTCCAACGGGATGTAGCTGAGTACCAGTATTTTACATGGAGCGACTGCCTATCTGACCTCCACAACCCAAATACGATACCCCTTGATAAGACTGGTTGTCAAACTTTCGGGCTTCTGACCACCCCTAGCGACTGTCAAAGATCCACGAATGGCAGCCGGGACCAACGGCTTAGCGTGCTTTCTGAGGCACGGAGAGGTCAAGGTATGTAAAGATGGACACCTATCCACAGACCAACCGCGGCAAGCGTAGTCTGCGTAACCTGATCGATCGATCTGTGCGGCTGTTATTATTGATTATTTTCTGTCAAAAGTATTACTAAAGAGTTTGGAGTAAATCGGACCGCGCGTTAAAATTCTTCCACACAAACTTTAACACCCCAAGACAAAGGGTGTTGGGGTGTTTTGATAAACGAATAATGATAAACTAAAAAAAAAAAAAAAACTTTATTACTTGCTTCGGCAAGTATTCTTGCCAAGTTTATTAACCAAATGAATAACATTTTTCTTATAAACTGTATCCCCGTTTTTCACCCCTACAGGGGTGGAATTTCGCAAAATTATTTGGGATGTGTTCATTACTCGACTCAAAGATTGTTTATACCAATTTTCGAGTTAATCAAGCCACGCAGTAAAGTCTTCCCCTATAAAATTAACTTTTCAGCCCGTTAGGGGTAAATTTTCGAAAAACGATGATACGCGTTATGCTTTATTTTCGGTCTTAAGTATAAATACTGAGTTTTGAGTTAATCGGACCACGCGTTAAAATTCTTCCATACAAACTTTGACACCTCCCAATCCCAGGGGGTAGTTTAGAAAAAAAAAGCCAAACTTCATAATTTATTTAGATAAGTATTCGTGCCAAGTTTCATGGTTATTAACTCAAGGAATAAGATTTTACATACAATCAAAATCCCCTCTTTTCACCCCTTAAAGGTTAAATTTCCAAAAACCCCTTCTTAGTGGATATCTACTCTTCACACAAAGAACACACCCTCCAAAATTAATTTCTCTACCCAGCGGTACCGACCAGCGTTTTAGGCTGTGCGTTGATATATCAGTCAGTCAGGACAAATTTCATCCCCCTTTTCACCCCCTTAATGGATGAAATTCTAACAACACCGTTGTGTTAGCTTTCAATCATAAGCCTAGACAATAAATTTTGTGATTTTTACGTCGAAAATTAATGACTTTCTATACACAACTTCATCCCCCTTTTTAACCCTTCGGGGGTGGAATTATCAAAAACGCTGAGACACGTATAAATTAATTTTCAAATGTCAGCCTAAATTCAAAATTAGAAGATCCTAACTTCAAAATTGTCGGACTTTCATATAAACTTCCATCCCCTATTTTAACCCTTTAGGGGTTGAATTCCCAAAAATCCTTTCTTAGTGGATACTTACTCTTCACAAAGAATACACCTTCTAAGTTTCAAGTCTCTAGGTCCAGCAGTTTGGGCTGTGCGTTGATATATCAGTCAGTCAATCAGTCAGTCAGGACTTTGAATTTTATATATATAGATAGAATAAATATATATTATTAATAGATAGAAGCAATAAAAATTACACAACTTCGGTGTGTTTTGCACAACTTCGGTGTGTTTTGCACAACTTTATCTAGAAAATTGAAGTAATTCTATTATTTCATGAAGTTTAAGTAAATCTATTTCAAACTAAATATTTATGAAAGTAGATTTAAGAGTGATGTCACGTACTTTGAAGTTATTTTTGGAAACTATTAGCGATCAGAATTTTCGTCTAAATAAACACGTAACAAACCTTTGTGTGGCCGCTGAGCATTGAACATGGGATTCTGGGATCCATTCCTAGGATAAGAAAAGTATTAAATTGGGTTTCTTCATTGCGAGTTTCAAAGAAGCAGCTTTGAGACTGGATTTATTATTTATTTTCCAACTTACATCTAACTTTACAGGGAAACCTATTGGGATAGTGTACATATCTAAACTCTTATTCTAACTTACTACTGAAACATTATTATAATTAAATTTAGTAACAAAATGTGTGTTGTGTTGTTTTGTATTTCGTTTTGCGTGTTGTTTTGCTTTTGTATTTTGTTGTTTTGTTTTGTGTAGTGTTTAATTTTGTTTTGTTGCATGCATAGCATAGCATGCATAGCACAGCATGCATAGCATAGCATAGCATACCATAGCATGCATAGCATAGCATAGCATAGCAAAGCATACCACAGCAAAGCATAGCATAGCATGCATATATAAGTGATACTAACATAGTTATTAAGTTTTATTTACTAACAAAATTGTAACTATATCATTATGTAGGTATACTTAGGTTAAGGTATGTATCTATGGGTCCTTATTACCTGATAATGAATGATTTATTATCTCCTTTATTTCAATAAATACATAAAAATGACATTTTTAAATATTAGAATACAAAAACATTTAAAAATATAAAAAACTAGCTGACCCGGCAAACGTTGTTTTGCCATATAAATTATTTCTAGCTGCCCGGCGGTACATCGTTCGCATGGTGTCCTACCCCTTACCCTACCCTACTCCTACCCCACTCCTACAATACTCCTACCTTACTCCTAAACTACTCCTACCCTACTTCTACCCTACTCCTAACCTACTCCTACCCTACTTCTACACTACTCCTACCCTACTCCTACACTCCTACTCCTACCGTACTTCCACCCTACTCCTAACTTACTCCTACCCTACTTCCACCCTACTCCTAACCTACTCCTACCCTACTCCTATCCTACTCCTACCCTATTCCTACCCTACTCCTAACCTACTCCTACATTACTCCTACCCTACTCCTACCTTACTTCTACCCTACTCCTACTCTACTCCTACACTACTCCTACCCTACTCCTACCCTACTCCTAACCTACTCCTACACTACTCCTACCCTACTCCTCTAAGTAAATAAAAGTATAAAAAAAAAAGTATCCTATGTCCTTCTCCTGGCTCTCAACTACCTCCCTGCCAATTTTCAGCTAAATCGGTTCAGCCGTTATCTATATATATAAAATTCAAAGTCCTGACTGACTGATTGACTGACTGATATATCAACGCACAGCCCAAACTGCTGGACCTAGAGACTTGAAACTTAGAAGGTGTATTCTTTGTGAAGAGTAAGTATCCACTAAGAAAGGATTTTTGGGAATTCAACCCCTAAAGGGTTAAAATAGGGGATGGAAGTTTATATGAAAGTCCGACAATTTTGAAGTTAGGATCTTCTAATTTTGTATTTAGGCTGACAATTGAAAATTAATTTATACGTGTCTCAGCGTTTTTGAGAATTCCACCCCCGAAGGGTTAAAAAGGGGGATGAAGTTGTGTATAGAAAGTCATTAATTTTCGACGTAAAAATCACAAAATTTATTATCTAGGCTTATGATTGGAAGCTAACACAACGGTGTTGTTAGAATTTCATCCATTAAGGGGGTGAAAAGGGGGATGAAATTTGTCCTGACTGACTGATATATCAACGCACAGCCTAAAACGCTGGGTAGAGAAATTAATTTTGGAGGGTGTGTTCTTTGTGTGAAGAGTAGATATCCACTAAGAAGGGGTTTTTGGAAATTTAACCTTTAAGGGGTGAAAAGAGGGGATTTTGATTGTATGTAAAATCTTATTCCTTGAGTTAATAACCATGAAACTTGGCACGAATACTTATCTAAATAAATTATGAAGTTTGGCTTTTTTTTTCTAAACTACCCCCTGGGATTGGGAGGTGTCAAAGTTTGTATGGAAGAATTTTAACGCGTGGTCCGATTAACTCAAAACTCAGTATTTATACTTAAGACCGAAAATAAAGCATAACGCGTATCATCGTTTTTCGAAAATTTACCCCTAACGGGCTGAAAAGTTAATTTTATAGGGGAAGACTTTACTGCGTGGCTTGATTAACTCGAAAATTGGTATAAACAATCTTTGAGTCGAGTAATGAACACATCCCAAATAATTTTGCGAAATTCCACCCCTGTAGGGGTGAAAAACGGGGATACAGTTTATAAGAAAAATGTTATTCATTTGGTTAATAAACTTGGCAAGAATACTTGCCGAAGCAAGTAATAAAGTTTTTTTTTTTTTTTTTTAGTTTATCATTATTCGTTTATCAAAACACCCCAACACCCTTTGTCTTGGGGTGTTAAAGTTTGTGTGGAAGAATTTTAACGCGCGGTCCGATTTACTCCAAACTCTTTAGTAATACTTTTGACAGAAAATAATCAATAATAACAGCCGCACAGATCGATCGATCAGGTTACGCAGACTACGCTTGCCGCGGTTGGTCTGTGGATAGGTGTCCATCTTTACATACCTTGACCTCTCCGTGCCTCAGAAAGCACGCTAAGCCGTTGGTCCCGGCTGCCATTCGTGGATCTTTGACAGTCGCTAGGGGTGGTCAGAAGCCCGAAAGTTTGACAACCAGTCTTATCAAGGGGTATCGTATTTGGGTTGTGGAGGTCAGATAGGCAGTCGCTCCATGTAAAATACTGGTACTCAGCTACATCCCGTTGGACTGGAAGCCGACCCCAACATAGTTGGGAAAAGGCTAGGCAGATGAAGAATTAATAGTAAGTGTATGGGGCTTTCGAAAATTATTGACCCCTGACGGGAAAAAAAATTGGTAATTCGATTTATAAGGGGATTTCAATGAGTACCTTGATAAACTCAAAAATAATGGTACAAATAAATTTGGACTTCGAATTTTTTTGGAATTCTAAACTAACCCAAAGGGAAGATTGGGGGTGTCAAATTTAGTATGGAAAAAATTTAATGCGCGGTCCAATTAACTCGAAACTCAGTACCTATCTAAGACCAAAATAAATAATAAAGTGGTTCAGGGTTTTTGAAAAATCTACCGCTAATGGAGAGAAGAGGGATAGTCAATTTCACAAGGCAGAATTTTATTACGAGGCTTGATTAACTGGAAAATTGGTATAAATAATCTAGATTATGTTTCGATATTCCACACCTATGGGGATAGAAAGAGGGGATACAGTTTATATGAAAAATCTTATTCATTTGGTTAATAAATTAGAAACTTGACAATATTTGGGTCAGTAAATAATAAAGATTGTCACTTTTAGTTTAAAAAATCCCTCACAGAGGATTTGGGGGGTGACAAAGTTGATGGATTAGAAAAATATTTTACCCGCTGTCGGATTAACTCGAAACTCGGTACTACTAAAACAAAAAATACTTAAAAAAAGTGATTTAGGGTTTTTCAAAAATTGACTCCTACGAAGGTGGAAAATTCTACTGCTTGCTTCCATTAACTCGAAAATGGATATGGGTCTTTGAGTCAAGTTATGAACAGAAACCAAACGATTTTTCAAAATTACTCTCCTGGGGGGGTAAAAAGCTGGGATACAGTTTATTTGAAAAATCTGATCCCTTTGAACTATAAACTAAAAAATTGGCCCGAATACTTATTTATATCTAAATAAATGATAAAAATCATAAACATACATTTTCGAAATTATAAGAGGAAAGTACGAATTTCACGCGGACGAAGTCGCGGGCAGAAGCTAGTTGAGTTATAAGTGGAGTAACTAACACGACTTTCTTTTATATATATAGATAGTTGCCCACCGGATTATAATTTTAAGTACTTTAGTTTAGTATTATGCGAATTAAATTTAAGCCAAAACAAATTAGCCTTGAAGATAATTGGTTACGCTTCATAATTTATTTTTTTACTACATCACATTATGGCGATTGAGAGGCATTGGTTTAATTGTCCTAATTTATTAGATAAGTGTCACATATCGTTGTTTCGGTGATGTTCTATGCGGATTCGCCGCTGTCAACACTTTAGAGCTGTTGACGTTTGCCGGCTTCCGGCAGTCTCACCTAGACCATTGGATAATGCGTACGCGCTTCTTCGCATCGATCCATACTTTCGCTCGGACGCGCATCATCTCGTCCTACACCCGGAACTGAACCCACATCAAGTGGTATCTGTATTACCTGGACTGTGTGTGTGTATTGCTGGCCAGCATTAGTGTACCTAGACTGCTTAGCTAGACTGTGAGCTTTAAGCTTGGAAGCGGCATCGCCTATATCTGCGTGGAGCTTGCTGGTCAAAGGTATGTGGCATGGCTAATGAATTGGACTTTAATTCCTTGCCTTCGCTCATTTTGGGTTTCTTTCGCCTTAAAGTTAGCACCGCTGAATCAGCAATTATAGCCGAGATTGCTTTAATAATCTAGGTTCACGCGCGTGTGATTTATTTGTAATTTTTAAAGATTATACGCACCATCTTGGTCCTTCGAGCCGGATAAATTAATTTTGGGTCTATTCACGCCCTAATTTTGATTTCTAAAAGTCTAACTTTAAGCAAAAAGCTCGAGAACTTTCCAGATCAATTGCATATCATCACACAACTCTCACCTCTATTGCGTTAGTAATAAGGTTCAGACTACCTTGCATTCAATAGTTCTACCGGCAAATTAATTGTTAACTTAAATCTTTAGTTGCACTACATAATTAAAACACTGTAAGATACATACTCGTATAATTGAATATCAACGTTGATTCGTATCGCTAAATAAGCTTATTCAATAAATCAGTTGTTTATCGGCGTAATTACATTTTTTTTGTTCGTGTATGAAAATTGTGGGTGGTTGTATGACTTTGAGTTGGCCTCTGTGACTTGTGGAATATTCCAGGTCTTTGTTCTCGTACGGCTAATTTTTATTCATCAATTAGAAACTTTTATTATTTTTCACAATTGAGATTTGCTGACTGAATGATATCGGTTGTTATTGCATGATACACGTGGTTCTGTGGGTTCGTTTGGTCCATGCCTACAATATTCGTATTGCACGAGTAGGTATATTTTTTTTTATAATTTCGAGACTCCATCGCATTGGATTAATTATTGCAATTAATTATCTCACATCGCATTTGATTAATTATTGCAATTAATCATCTTATCATCGCGTCGCTTGTTATTTTATTTTGTAAGGAAACTTGATCTTTTGATAGGATCCTTCAGATAAAATAGCAGATGTGTATAAACTTTACGTATTTGTTCGCCTAATAATGAACAACCGTATAATTATACATATCACCCCCGCACCTAACTTGGTAAACGTAGCACCTACTAGATAAGTTATTTCGAACGGTCGTCTACTCATTTACTGGTTAGGAATATTATTGTTCTGTACGAAGAGATTTCGTTATAAATACAATCGCATCGCTTACGTAATAGGTGTCTATACTTATTTGTAGGTTTCACACTTTTGTTATTGTAAAAGTGCAGATTCGTTATTGCGGCGCATTCAACATAAATACTGATTATCGGTTTGTTGGAATGTTGTAGGTCTAGCTAAGTATAAATATATGAAATAGATAGCTACGTTCTTAAGGTATCAGGCGTGTTTACTATTTTAATTGCTTTAGACTGTTACCTGCAATCTGTTAAACGTTCGTTTTATGTGTTAATCCTTACAATTTGTTACTGTTAGGGTTCGCGCGTACGGATAAGTGGTTCCGTACTATAAATAATAAAAATAAAATAAAAGTAAGTTTATTAACACAAACACCTTAATATACAAAGCTCATACAACATAGGAACATTAAACTTAGGGAAACAAAGGTTGCTTTTATAGTGAAAACCCTGCCTCCTAAACTAGGGGGGACCCTGTGACTTAGGAGTCAGTATATTATTATTGTATATATATATATACTATTATTTATTTACTTCATAGAATCGTTCTCTGAGTTCCCTATTGTTTTTTGATTTGCCCCCCTAATTTCTCTCACGCATTTAGGGTTCCGTAGAAGTAATTTAGAGTTCAGTTGAATATTTTTTTTTTTTTTGTCTGGTTTCACTTCTGTTCACAATGAGTGACAAGGTCAAACTCAAATTATTTGAAAGTAAACGCGACTCGTATTTCGCACGGGTTCAAAGTATTTTTGATTCAACAAAATCTTTAACAACCGAAAGATTACGTAAAACTTTTATTGCTCAGGCTAAACAAGTGGATGCCTTACGTAGCGAATTCAATGAGATTATGGACGAGATAAATATGTTGAATTTGACATTAGATCCAAAATACGAAGTAAGCTATAGTGCTTTAACTTCATTTGATGAATTGGTCTGCGAGATACAAAATACTTTGGCTTCATTAACTGAATCACGTGATTCCAAGGAACCCGCTGCTGTTGCTTCGATTAGCACGAAATCGAGCCCTAATGCTTATCACATAAAGGTACCTAAAATTGAGTTGCCTACATTTGATGGTGATATTCAGAGTTTTCCGTTCTTTTATGAGACTTTCAAACGTATTATACATACTAACGGCGATTTATCAGATTCTGATCGCATTCATTATCTGCTGAGTTGTTTAAAGGGAAAGGCTAGGAATGTGGCACTAGGTATTGTACCTTCTGGCGATAACTACCGCGTGGTCTGGGATGCGCTTATCGCAAAGTACCTGGATACTCGCGCGCTCGCCACTAATTATCTAAATCAGCTGTTCTCATTGAAATCGTTCGGTTCGACGCCCGCTAACATTGAAAAGGGTTTCGATAAATTTACTGCTACGGTTGCGGGACTCAAACAATTGAAAATAGATAGGTTGGATGATTTTATATTTATTCATTTGGGTCTAAAATTAATAGACTCAGATATCGCAAAACATTTTGAAATGTCGCTTCGTAATCAACAGGAGTTAGATTATGATTCTTTCGTAAGGTTTGTTCGTGAACAAGTAAAAATCTTGTTTCGTACCTCTTCAGCGGCATCTAAGCCCGCCCCCGCAGGTAGCTCCAGCACCTCATCTAAGGAATCGCAGGTGTTTGTGGCTACTGAATCTAAATGTTCGCTTTGTCATTCCACGCATAAAAACTTGTTTACGTGCAATGCGTTTCAGAAGTTGAGCGCGACTGATAGATTTAAGTTTGTAAAAGACAATAACAGATGTGGTAACTGCTTAAGTAGCCAACATACCGTATCTAAATGTCAATCTAAGTCCACATGTCGGAAATGCAACGGTAAACATCATTCTTTATTGCATTTTGAGCAATCTACGCAAGCCGCTGCGCTTGCCCCCGCGTGCGCCCCCGCTTCAACTTCTGCGGCCGACCCTGCTACTACTGATCGTGTGGCGTTGTGTACGCATTCTTCTGCTCCAGTCCAGGCCACACGTCGTACCGAAGTGCTGGCTACGGCCAAAGTTTTAGTGGCGGGTAGGAAGGGTAAGGATGTGGTGGTTAGATGTCTTTTAGACCCTGGGTCGCAAAAGAATTACATCACAACGCGTTGCTGCCGTATGCTCGGCTTAACTATACATGCGGACTCGATAAATACCGTCCGTGGTATTGGTGGCACGTCGCAGCCCGTTCGCGGCTCGGTGAACCTTACTTTCAGCTCACGGCTTCACTCGCAGCCTAGGTACGAAATTGACGCTTTAGTTTTGGATCAAATAACCGGACAGCTTCCTCTGTGTGCTATAAACATTGCCGAATTGAATCATATTGATCCTAAACTATTCGCGGATGACACCTGGGGTGTGCCAGGTAATATTGATATGTTACTTGGGGTCAAGTTGTTCGCGAAGTTATTGCGACCAGGTCACGTGGCCAGCGTACCCGGCTGCCCCGACGCATTGGAGACTGTGCTCGGCTACATACTTCTAGGAGAAGCACCTATTATCGAACCTCAAACTAACACTCTGTCTTTCTTTGCGTGTTCGTTCGATAACTTCGACCTTCGTAAGTTTTGGGAGGTTGAAGATGTTTCTGCTTCGTCCATTGGGAGTGTGGATGATAAACACTGTGAACAGTTTTATTGTACCACAACTACCCGCGCTCCAAGTGGCAAGTATGTTGCAGCCTTACCACTGAAAACAGACGCGTCAGCGTTAGGGAATTCTTTTGATATAGCTCGCAAGAGATTTTTTAGCCTCGAACGTAAACTTAAATCGCTTCCTAACGTCAAGCTTCTTTATGATGACGTCATACGGGATTATCTACAAAACAATTACATTTCTTTGGTGCAGAATATCGTACCTGAATGTGTGTTGCCCAAACGAAATGGTAGTGAGCGAGAAACGCAATACTATATTCCTCACCATGCTGTTATTCGAGAGGATAAAGTGACCACTAAGTTGCGCGTGGTCCTAGATGCCAGTGCATGTACAGACAACGGTACCTCGCTCAATGATATCCTGTACGCAGGTCCAGTCCTTCAGGCTGATCTTTTTAACATCTTGTTAAATTTTAGGCTTTTCAGTGTCGCTATTTCCGCAGATGTCAAATCTATGTACCTACGTATAGGTATACGCCCGCAAGATCGTTCACTTCAACGTATCTTATATCGGTTTAATGAAGAAGAAGACCTTCAAATCTATCAGTTTTCAGTGCTTCCATTTGGATTAAAGTGTAGTCCTTTTATAGCTATTCGCACTATCCAACAGCTATGTCAAGATGAAGGAATGCAGTTACCTCTTGCCAGGGACATTTTGCAGCGAGATATTTACATGGACGACATAGTCAGTTCTATACCTAGCACTGCGCTGGCTATAGACTCGGCTCGTGAACTGATAAAAATATTCTCTCTCGGTGATTTTCAGCTGACGAAGTGGTCTAGCAACAGTGTCGATGTTCTTCAGACTATCCCAGAGTCATTGCGACTTTCACAGAGCGTGGACCTAAGTAAAGATCCAACCCAGAAAATACTGGGACTTCGTTGGTTTCCTGATGAGGATTGCTTCGCTTTCCAGGTCAATCCTGTTGATCGCCCTTGCACGAAACGGAATATTCTGTCTTCCATCGCCCGTCTTTTCGACGTTTTAGGCCTCGTGGCACCGATAATTTTATACGCCAAGCTTCTGATAAAAGAGCTTTGGCTTGTCAAACTTGGTTGGGATGACGTCCCACCACCTCGCATTGTTCGTCTGTGGGAACAATTTCAAGCTGAACTGCCACTTATCTCTGAATTGAGATTTTTGCGACATGTCGGCGTCGTAGAACGCTGTAAGCTCTCACTCGTCGGTTTCGCCGACGCTAGTGAGAAAGCGTACGGTGGTTCGGTATACGCCCACGTTGTCAAACCCGACGGTAGTATCGTCATTTCGCTGGTGTGTGCGAAATCTAAAGTCGCACCACTGAAAGTCGTTTCTTTAGCTCGCCTCGAGCTATGCGCCGCACTCCTCTTATCAACTTTGATAAAGCGAGTATATAATCTTTTCGCCGCTCGGCACGCCATTGAGGTAGTCGTAGCTTTTTCGGATTCCACTGTAACTTTGAGTTGGATTCACTCCGCACCGCATCGATGGCACACCTTCGTAGCCAATCGAATCGCTAAGATTCAAGAGAATCTTTCGGCAGATCACTTCTTCCACGTGAAAGGGTCTGAAAATCCCAGTGATTGCCTCTCTCGCGGCTTAACGCCTGCCCAATTAGTCCATCATCCGCTATGGCTAAATGGACCGCCATGGCTTAAGCTTCCCCGCTCTGAATGGCCGATAAAACCATTCGTCTCAGGCGAGTCGCAAGAGCCTCCCGAAATGAAGCCCGTGGCTCTTCCTGTGCTCTCGCACGAATGCTCGGACGGAGGTCCTCCTTCCGACGACATCTTGTACGCCTGCTCTACTAGGTTCTCTTCCTGGTTGAAATATTTAAAAACGATTTGCTTTGTTTATAAGTTCATCAAACGACTCCCTAGAGGGCCCGTTACCGCGTCTGACCTAGAGTTCGCTGAATTCTTTGTGTTGCGATCGGTGCAGAGGATGCATTTTGAATCCGATCTCGATCGCTTAGCCCGCAATGAATTGTGCTCTAAGCCAGTACAACGGCTAAGTCCCTTTCTTCACGAAGGACTTATCCACGTTGGAGGTCGCCTAGCCAATTCTGAACTAGAATTTGACTCGCGCCATCAGATCCTCCTTCCGCGTCAAGATCATATAGTGGAACTTTTAGTCTCCCACTATCATGTGAAAAATTTCCACACAGGACCAAACTTGCTCGTATCTCTCTTACGACAGAAGTATTGGATCCTGTGTGCGCGACGTATTGCACGTCACATTACCTTTAATTGTAACATTTGCTTTCGAGCAAAACCGCGACCTACCTTTCCTATAATGGCGGATTTGCCACGTTCTCGCGTTACGTCTGCTCCTAAGGCTTTCTCTGAAACAGGTTGCGACTACGCGGGACCTCTCTTGATCACGTCGGTACGTGCTCGAGGCCAAAGAACGAGGAAGGCGTATATCTGTCTTTTTACATGCCTGACAACTCGTGCTCTGCATCTTGAGATCGCTTCAGATCTTAGCACTGCTAGCTTTCTGTCAGCTTTCAAACGCTTTCTGGCGCGTAGAGGTCCAGTTCAGTGTCTTTACACAGATAACGCTACCAATTTTATTGGAGCCAAGTCTTATCTCAGAGACCTCTACCAATTCTTGGCTAAAGAGTATCACCCCTTATGGGAACAAGAACTTGCAGAGCATCGAATCACACTTAAAAACATCCCCTGTAGAGCCCCACATTTTGGTGGTTGTTGGGAAAGTGAAGTGAAAAGTGTCAAAACGCATCTCTTCAAGGTCATCGGTCAGCAAATTCTTAGTTTTGATGAGCTGAACACTATGCTCACTCAAGTAGAAGCTTTATTAAACTCGAGGCCTCTGTATGCGATCAGCTCGGATCCGTCAGAGCCGGCTTCATTATCACCGGCGCACTTCTTGCATACGAAACCTCTTTTATTTCTTCCCGCTCGCGAAGTCAATGAAACGCGGTTACATCTTATTTCGCGATATGAATTGACTGATAAACTGGTCCAATCTTTTTGGAAGCGGTGGCGCCAAGAGTACTTGCACACTCTACAATCCAAACAGAAATGGAACACCCCTGCCAATCCAATACGGGTCGGTATGGTTGTCGTCTCCATGCAGGACAATGTGATGCCTCTGCATTGGCCGTTAGGCGTAATTACAGAACTATTCCCAGATAAAAACGGAGTCTGTAGAGTCGCATCCGTAAAGACTAAAAGTGGGATCCTTCAGAGTCGCCCGGTAGTAAAGTTGTGCCCTTTGCCAACTCAATAAGTTTATAGTTGCATTAAAATTAAGTCTTATCATGCACCAATGTGCAGTTTAGCTTTAGTTACCGCGTAGAATAGTTACTTAAGTATTCTTATTTGTATTATAGAGTCGCAATTTTAGTGTTCTTGTGAGCTTTGATAGAGTTGTGAGGATATGCAATTTTATTTACTTTTCCTTTGTGTTTCGAAAGTAGGAACTTTCAAGCCGGGGAAAATGGTTACGCTTCATAATTTATTTTTTTACTACATCACATTATGGCGATTGAGAGGCATTGGTTTAATTGTCCTAATTTATTAGATAAGTGTCACATATCGTTGTTTCGGTGATGTTCTATGCGGATTCGCCGCTGTCAACACTTTAGAGCTGTTGACGTTTGCCGGCTTCCGGCAGTCTCACCTAGACCATTGGATAATGCGTACGCGCTTCTTCGCATCGATCCATACTTTCGCTCGGACGCGCATCATCTCGTCCTACACCCGGAACTGAACCCACATCAAGTGGTATCTGTATTACCTGGACTGTGTGTGTGTATTGCTGGCCAGCATTAGTGTACCTAGACTGCTTAGCTAGACTGTGAGCTTTAAGCTTGGAAGCGGCATCGCCTATATCTGCGTGGAGCTTGCTGGTCAAAGGTATGTGGCATGGCTAATGAATTGGACTTTAATTCCTTGCCTTCGCTCATTTTGGGTTTCTTTCGCCTTAAAGTTAGCACCGCTGAATCAGCAATTATAGCCGAGATTGCTTTAATAATCTAGGTTCACGCGCGTGTGATTTATTTGTAATTTTTAAAGATTATACGCACCAATAATTATGCCAACATAAAACTGTATGCAAAAAAAATAGCAAAGCATTATTATCGCAAAACAAATTATGCCAAAATATTTATGCCAAAATACATTAGGAAAAAGAACATTATGAGAAAAGAAGGGATCCCGATTTTCACAGGGTGGCTGCCTGCAGCTGGATGAAAGTAGACAAGGATAGAGTGGAAAAGTCTGCCTAACAGTAGACAGCAATACGGTTTTTTTCGTACTTTATTAAAATGAATTAGGTTCTTAATAATGAATTACTATCTAGCTTAAAAGACTAATAAGCAATTTTAATTTAACTTATTTTCTTGCGTTACAATTATTTTAAAACTTGGAACTGATTGTTTTTTACACAAGTCCGTTCCACTTTCTTAGAATCTGAATGATGATAATGAACTTACACCGAAATATGTATATACCTATACATAATTTATATGACAATAGCATTAGAATAATCATAATAATTTTTATGGACAATAGGGAATAATCATAGAGCATCAAAAAATTCGTCCACATCGCTGTCAACAGGAAACCTGCGCAAAAGGCTGGCAGAATTGCCATGTTGAATAGTAATACCTCTTTGACCTAAAATAGCCTAGCCCTCCTGGTCACGCGAAAACCTTGTTTTATTCTTTCCATAAAAGCCTTTTTTGGCCTCCCACGGTTCTTTTCCTCGCTTGTTTTATTCGTTTTAATTTCCCATTGTTTATTGCTTGTATTTTCTGTGCGTGTCCTTAATAAAATATTTTCCTCCTCCGCCGCGTAAACACAGTATGTAATTGAATACAAAACACTCTGTTGGCACACATCGTCTTGTAAAAAAGAGATCAATAAGTAATTCTAGTCGTTGTGCAGTAAATTGAAGAAAATGTAAATTGCTCCGTTGTGTCCGTGCCTGGGATGCTGATACACTCCGTGATAAGACTGCTGTCAGTGTTGTCACCCTCGTCAACACCACTACCATGGCATGCACTGTAACGAAAGATTTTTTAAGGAAGCGTACAAAGACATTGGTGTGTGTACGTAGAATGTATCTAATAATAATAATAATATTTATAGTGAAAGACGGCACGGTTGACATCTGTCGGGCATACCACCGGCCGGGAGAATCAATCAGGCATATTATCTCCGGGTGTTCTCGTCTAGCTAACGGAGAGTACTTGCATATACACAACCTTATAGCCAGGATAATCCATCAGCAACTTGCTCTGAAATACAGCCTTGTGGAATCGGAGGTGCCGTACTACAGAAAATGGTAATATCACATTATATTGGGATCGATCCATCATCACTGATAAGGCTATTGTTGCCAATAAACCTGATACAGTGGTGGTGGATCGATCAAAGCGTCGCGCAATGATTGTTGATATAACCATCCCGCATGATGAGAACCTCGCGAAAGCCGAGAAAGATAAACAAATTAAGTATCTTGACTTTTCTCGCGAGGTTGTCGACATGTGGGATGTGGACTCGACAATCATTGTGCCGATAGTCGTGACAGCCAATGGATTAATAGCCAAGAGCCTCGACCAACACTTGAAGAGGCTCTCGTTGGGCAGCTGGATCAAGGGTTTGATTCAGAAAGCAGTACTTCTGGACACGGCCCGCATTGTTAGGAGGTTCCTCTCTCTGGAGCCCTGACCACCGGTAGCTTGAACCCTGTTCCCGATACCGGTGGGCTACTATTTTTTATATTTTTAAATGTTTTTATATTTTTGTATAGGTATTCTAATATTTAAAAATATAATTTATATGTATATACTTAATGAAACAAAGGAAATAATAATAATAATTTAATAACAATAATTATTTATTTCATAAGCCTAATTCAATAAGGAGAGTGAAAAGGGTCAACAATGCATTATATACTTAAATATCTTATAATCCTTATATTAAAAGGCTAAGTACCTATATGCAGTATGCACGTTGTGTGAAACTCCTGACACCCAAACTAGGACATGTCCTGTATCTTACGTGTCAGTGTTCCTCCCTGCCCTCACATTTCTGAAGCCCAACTTTCTATTGCATTGCATAAATAAGAATAATAATTATAATGTAGGTTTTTTACAAATACAATATAGAATAAAATAAAGTAACCACCATATTATATCTCTGCTATAAATATGTGGAGAAATGAGTGTAGTGTATGGGTGAGTGTAGTTTAGGGTATCTGTCTGTGTACAGTCACGACAACTAATATGTCAACACTTGGCAACTTTCAAATGCGACTTTTTCACGAAATAACGAATGCAAAGTTGAAATACGACACTTTACATAAACCTATAAAATATATAATATTCGAAAATACCTTGTTCGGAATAACATAAAATTTCATTCAAAAATAAAGGCGAAAATCGCCTTTGAATAAAGCAAAGTGTATACATACTTATGCTCGTGATACTGTACACCCTCGATTTGTGAAAAAAAATTGATCCTAATTCCCGCTAATCAAAAATGCGAGGAAATTAGAATTCCCTTCGTGATGTTTTTCTATCGAGAAAACTGTATCATTTTATATTTCTGTTCTACAAAAAGTATGGAAATATCGTGGAAACAAATCATCATCTAGCCTTTTCCCAACTATGTTATGGTCGGCAGAATACTGGTATTCAGCTGCATCCAGTTAGACTGGAATTAACTGGATGCAGCTGAATACCAGTATTCTACATGGAGCGACTGCCTATCTGACCTCCACCACCCAGTTACTGGGTTGGTTGGAAACAAATAATTATAAAAAATCAACGATTGGCAAATCGTAGAAATTTTGTAATTGTTTGTATTAAATTAAGATTTTTTTTTTTTGTTGCCTTAAAAGAAAGTTATTAGAATCGTGTTTATTGTGTTTACAAACTCATGCCTTCTTGAGGGTAGGCTGAAACTACACCTACTACGATCCATACCTACTCACACATAGGTACCTCACGCTAGGGTTTCATGTGTCATGATGACCTCGCGAGGACCAGAATCTTTCTTTTAGGAAACGAAAAAATACTATAAACATGTAAGAATTTGCAAACTGGATAAGACCCATAAGGCAAAGAATTAAGGTAAACATTTGCCTGCATAGCTAGGTATATCTTACCTACAAGTCTACAGATTCCCGGTTGGACTGTAGCCTTGGCTTTGAAACAAAGTGCGAATTAATTGCCCATAGCACGTGAGTTACAATTATCGGCACGGATCTTGAGCGCTGACCATCACCTGCGCAAAAGTGAGTTATTGGGTCCCTTTGGTGGCATGAAGGGAGGCGCGAGAGCTGGGTATATATATTGTCGTACAGTGATTATGATAAAAATAATATTATTATTATATAATATTGTGTTTTATTTTGCCATAAGTGTACGATGCACAAAGCAATTTGCACTCTATCGCCGAGCGCTCAAGATCCGTGCCGGTAACTATACCTTGCATAGCTTTTGAATTGAAAACTTCTTTAGGCGCGTTGGGCAATTTTTGAGATGGAAAAAAGCCATTGAACTCGCGCCACTGTTACAGTAAGCGAAACCGCGCGTGTTTTGTTTATAAGACGATTCAAAAAATAGCCGCGGATGTGTTCGGCTCTCCTCGGGATGTGATGGCAAAGTATTCTGTTTGTGTTTTGTTTTCAATTTTGTCGGCGCTCACTGAGTGCCAGTGTTTTTTTTTTTATATTACCTTATTGTCTTTGTCAGTATGAGAAGAGGCCTTTGCCCTGAAATGATCGAGTGTTTGAATCACAGGCCGATTTTAATAAACAGTGCTTGAAACCAAAATTGCGTTTAATCTCTTAATCTAGATACATGTAGGTAATTAATTAAACCTAGGAAAGCCACAGGTACAGAATTAATACAGTGATACTACATACCTAATATTCTCATTAAAATGATTCAGTGCGTGAAATCTCTCGAAGCATGCGACATGTTCGAGAAGAAGGAGAACAAATGATAAGGGACGTATTAACGGGTCTCGTGGGCACATTTATTGACAACAATCTGTTCTTGCCAGACACCGACAGTATAATAAATGCAGTGCAATATTAAATTATTATTGAATATTAAATATTCAAATTTTGATGTTAAAACGACGTCATCAAATATTGATGTCGTTACAATGTATGCTGTTTTTAAATTATTGACGAAGATATAGAATAAAAAAGGTTGAAGCAAAGGCTTTGCAGCCTTTGTTATTTTCTTAATTGTAATGTCGTGGACGCAAGCGCGACTGCTGAACTTACGGTTCTGGGTTCGATTACCATGTCGAGAAAAGTGTTATTGGGTTTTTCCATAAGAAATTCTCTGCAGCATCCCGGAGTTTGGAAGTTGGCAGTGTGATTCACCCGTGTCTCGGAAAGCACGTTAAGCAGTTGCTCCTGCGCCTGATCTCTCTCCGATCGTGTCGCATTGTCGTCCCATCAGACTATGAGAGTGTGGGATGAAAGAGTGCACCTGTGTCTGTGCACACACGTAATATATTATCTTCTGCTTCGATGGCTTGTCTCCACTGCGATTAGCTGCCATGACCGAAATTCGGTCAGTACGATTATTTGGCTTAATTTTTAGGGTTCCGTAGTCAACTAGGAACCCTTATAGTTTCGCCATGTCTGTCTGTCTGTCCGTCTGTCCTTCCTCGCTTAATCTCTGTGACCGTTAGCACTAGAAAGCTGAAATTTGGTACCAATATGTAACCAATAATACCAATAGTAATACCAATTTGGTATCAATCACGCCGACAAAGTGATAAAATAAAAGTTTGGAAAATATATTTTTTTAGGGTAGCTCCCCTACATGTGAAGTGGGGATGCATATTTTTTTCATTGTCTACCCCATCGTGTGGGGTATCGATGAATAGGTCTTCTAAAATGACTTAGGGGTTGCTAAAATTATTTTTCGATTTAATGCTCCATTTACGAAATATTAAACTTTAAAGTGCAAATTTTTGTTCCAGTAGGGCGTCCCTCCCCCTCTAAAACCTAAACTGCTGGCTTTAAAAATCTGGAAAAATTCACGATGATAGTGCATTTCGTGAACTTTAAAGGAAAATTATAGCTAATATATATCAATTCAGCAGTAATAGTCGTTGAATGTTTTCGTCGTTGAGTTTTGGATAATTTTGTACCAAATACAAAATCCTTAGCATTAATCCTTTAAAGTGACTAAGATGAAGTAGTTGCTTGTTTATAACGGGTTAAGACTTGCATTGAAAACAAAATATGTTTTTTTTTTTATATATTTTTTTTTAATATTTAGAATAAAGAACAACAGAATCGACAACAGAATATTGTGATAACGGGCTACTATGGAACCCTTCACTGTGCGTGGTCCGACACGCACTTGGCCGGTTTTCTCTTTTTTGGTGCCGAAAGACGGGCGTTGTCGAGAATTTGTAAAAAAAAATCTAGCATGTAACCATCACACGACCTAGACAAGTCGATGGATACTGGACAAGTGGACACCTCAAGTATAAGAAAGCCATCCTGTCTTTGCTGCCGCGCAGTCGAATAAAAAGACTGGCAATCGTGGCTGTAGCACAAGAAAGTTGTTCTAGAAGTATCAAAGATTCTATGTTATTGTGATTTTCCGTCAGAAATTTCTCTATAACAGCCCAATTTGTGGCCAGTTAACTGATCTGATATTAAATACTGATCCAATTCCGAAGATTTTTTCACTAATAGGAAGCTACAGTATGTCGTATATTTTATGTTAAAACGAGACATTTCACGCCGAACAAGTCGAGGACAGTAGTGGTGTCCTTTAAAAATCTCACCGTGATAACTTAGGAGAAGTGAGCGTGGAGTGAGATGTCAATAGTGTCAATTTCTAGCAAAAATAAACTCTCTTCACCTAAGTTTTCACGGTGAGATTTTAACAGAATCGGCCGGCTGTAGTGGTATTCTTTAAAAATCTCACCGTGATGTGCCACTCTCACGCACTAACTTTAAGCTCACTGCACCGTGGTGAAGTGAGCTTAAAATGAGCTGTCATTAGAGTCAATCCCTAGCATCAGATGAAATGATTTCTCGCGGAATGAGCTCACCTCACCTAAGTTGTCACGGTGAGATTTTAACAGAATAGACAGGCTGGAGCTAGTGTTAGACAATCGGAGCTAAGTACTACAAAACGGAATAACGTTTTTATAAATGTATACCTACTTGTTTTATGCGTATTAGGTATATGACAAGAAGTCGAAGTACAAAAAGCTAACATACTGTAATGCTGTTTACGACTTACTTTTTATGATACTCATAAAGATACGCTCAATAAAGTATGCAAAAAACCCGAAATGCCAAGATCTACTAAAAAACGAAGATAATAAGTGCAAAGATTTATACCTACTTCACCCTTTTTCATCATGATTTAAGTAGGTATAGCGGGTGGGTAGGCCTTTAGTGTGGGACGCAACGTGTGACTAAACTCTTGCGCCAGTCCGTCTTCCATGCGTTTCCGGCGTGTTGTGCTGCTGCGGCTGCGGAGAACCTCAAGCGACGAAAGTATAATAAGCTTATCGGTGATTAAATTTTCGAGCCGTTTGGGGTTGAAACCCTCGGGCCGTGCGGTCAAAGTGCTCATGGTTTGTTCAACGAAATCTCCAAACGGCTGGTTGACACTGCCAGTGACATAAGGCCTGGCTTTTACCGTTGCCAGAAGCTTAGCATTGTCATATTAGGTGGCAATGCCAACCGTCTCTTGGGCACATTACCAGTCGACAGCGATGCGGAAAAATTTTTCGACGCCATATTTTACTTGGAGCAGTGGTGATCCAGTAGTAACGGCCGGAAAAAAAAAAACTAACCTAACCTACCGAGTTAACTCGTAGATTCGAACCCAAACAAGAGCTTTAATTTGTGTAAATTATTTTATCACCACTGCTCTCAAAACGGTGAAGGAAAACATCGTGAAGAAACGGCAGGTCCTAGAATCAAAACTTCGAAGACATGTGACATCTACCAACCCGCACTGGGTCCGAGTTGTGGATTACGACCTATTCCCTCTTACCCAGAGGAGGTTTGTGTCCCAGCAGTTGAAGCATTGCAACAGGAACAAACAAAATCAGAAAAAATATATGATATTCTTCAGGATATATGCTAGGTAGATAGTGTGTTGAAAACGTAATACAACTAATTTGATACGATAGAAAAATCATACCATACTAATATACATACAGTCATTCTGCATACTAAAATACTAGTGTTTTAATTTTTTAGTCCAAACAATAGATTTTTTGTATTTAAATAATAGCTTCATATTTTGCAATAAATTACCAGTGTTGTGTCATCGCGCTTCTCTTTATTTTCTATGCAGTCTGACAGTGAGCGCGCTTTAGGTCATGTAAGCCCCTTAATGTAGGATTTAAAAAAAAGCTGTACTTATTATTTAAACTCCAACAGTAGGTACTTATAAGTTCGTTCCGCGTAGCAATCAGTTTTCCTGGACCGTGTTAAAAGAATTTGATACGATCATAAATTTATAAAAACATGTATTATTTATGTAAGCTATTAACTTCGTGCTGGTATTTTCATACAACTGAATTTAGCTGATTTTCCACTGCGTAAGTAAATGAATACTAATCATCTTCTGATCTTATCAGCAAACGTAATGCTGACCGACCCTGATAATTACCGGCTTACCTATTGATAAACTGATTGGTGAAGTTGTTAATTGTATTTTTTATACAGGGTTATTGGTAAAACATTAACAACCTCTTAGGGGGTCATTGTACTCATCATTATGAACAACTTTTACTATGGGACAAACCCGAAATCGCGAAAAAAAAGTCAGCTGTTCCCTACATTTATGTTTGTATAACTCGTCAAAATGTAGGGAACAGCTGATTTTTTTTCGCGATTTCAGCGTTGGTCCCATAGTAAAAGTTGTTCATAATGATGAGTACAATGACCCCTTAAGAGGTTGTTAATGTTTTACCAATAACCCTGTATAAACCAAGTATTTTTTTTTCTGCCTTTTAATTCTAATGGGCCTAACTGCGGGGTAGTTGCATAACACTCTAACAATTGCATTCTGACAGTTCGACAGCATTCATTGCGTTATTTACGTTTTCGAGCAGACGAATTTCGATCGAATTTATAAAGAATTTGGAATTTACTTTGAAATCCTTCGCAATGTAGAAGAAAGTGTTTTAGACACACTTTCTTCTACATTGCGGACGTGTTCCACACGCGCCTCAAATAGATGTCAGCATCGAGGAAGGGGCCCCTTAGGGTCGAAGCCTGCCGGGTCAGCGGGATTGTCCAAAAGGGTTACCGCTGGCCCGGAACATAAAGGGCTAAGGAAGGAACACGGGTGGGTTTTAGTCAGTAAGAGTCCGACATCCACCCAGAGCGGGAGAGGTCATTTGATGTCCCACCCGAAAAAAAAAAAGTGTCTTACGCAATTGGGGTGCTGAGGGACTAGACAACTGGAAATTGCTTTAAAAGCGTTCTTATTTGTACAACGACTTTCAACAAATTTACATAAGCTTTTTAGTTAGCTTGTCCAATACATTTTTGAGTTTTCCATCATCGTTATCGCTAATAGAATGTCACTTTGTCTAAGCCCTCTAAATTCGTTTTCTAGGACAGGCAAAGTTTTACTGTTTTTTACTTCTCAGTAGCATCTCGGAGTCTGGATGGATGGCCCGTTAATGGCAGTAAGCTCGCTACATATTACTCGGGACTTGAGCATTGAGAACTGAAATTCTATTCCCATTGCAACAGGCTTGGGTCTCTTATTTTAACTTACACATAATCACATAATCAGCCTATAATGTTCCCACTACACAGGCCTCCTTTCGGTGAGAGGGAGTGGGCCGTAATCCACCACGCGGGCCCAGTGCGGGTTGGCAGATGTCATAAGTTTTCGAATTTTTGGTTCTTGGACATGCCGGTTTCCTCACGATGTTTTCCTTCACCGTTTTGAGAGCAATGGTGATGAAATCATTTACACAAACTAAAGTGCCTCTCTGGATTTGAACCTACGACCTACAATTCGTATGTCGCGGCCGTTACCACTTGGCCACCACTGCTCCTACCAGTGCAGGAATCTTCAATCAAAGAGCCATAGGTAGGTACCCTAAACAATAGTCCTGAACTATCGCTTTTAAAAATTCTCATGATCTTAAAAGTTTTAAGATCATGAGAATACGCAATAATAAAACGCAATAGCAGCAAGTTTCTGGTCTAACAAAAGATCACCCTAGTGATAAGATTCAAGGAAAATGGTACCACTATTGTTATCTTTAATTATATTGAGCCTGTGATTCGTAAGCCTACTATTAAACCTGCTGACCATAGGGTTGTGGCGGCATCTAGATCGCCAGATGCGCCCTACGCATCATACTGACGTCACGCAAAATCTTGCACCGCGCAAGCAGAGTTTACCGGCAAATATACAACAGCCCGACATGCGTCGTCGGGCACCAGACACTACCAGACACAATACCCGTCTGTTCGGAGGATCCTCCCTTTTCTATAGAGTATGAGTGAACTTTACACCCTGTTCCTCATACCTCTATACTGGACGCCGAACATGAACATCAGCGCAGCCTTCGAACTTCAGCGTGACGTCATCATCATCACTCCGCATGCTTTTGAGCGGCCAGTCACCCATTCAGCCAGCACTTAGTGCTTCAACAGGTATCTTGGTTACCGGCATGCAGCGACCGCGCTTAGGTATGCGCGGTCGCGCGGTTAGCATATATAAAAGCCGACATGGATCGTCGGGCAGTTCCCCACCGGACACGACACCCGTCTGGTCGGAGGATCCTCCCTTTTCTGTGGAGAATGAGTGAACTTAACACCATGTACTGTCCCGTGTATCCTGTTCTGTTCTATACGTTCATCAATAACAATGAATTAATTCTTATTTTATAGTTAAATATAAAATTAGTTATTTGCAATGTTCAATTTTATAGGTCTGGTCGGTGTCCCGGACTGTGTGGTTTCGGAGCTCAAAGTCTAATTCGCAATTGTTCTCTTTAAGATCAGGACCGTACCTACACATTTTCCTGCGTTACCAAATGGGGTACCGCTCACAAAGACCGTATAATAGGAAATTAATCAACTTATTTAGGGGTACGTTTGTACGTACGCTGTAACAAATCAACTACCCAAAATTGAACATCGCGATAAAATTGAAGATGCAAACCCGTCTTAAGAAACGTTAACTAGTTTCCTTTGACTAAGTAACTTAGCACAGATAAGCTTACCCTCATAGTAACTTAGAAATCAGTTACGTGAACCCGAAACCCGTTGAGTAAGTAGGTCATAAAAGTAACACGAGGATCGACGATGTTACATCTGAGAGCATTCGAAAGGAAAATAGAGACTCTGACGGCTAAGCGAAATAATGAGCACGAAAATCTTTTTCGAAAATTTTGGTAAAATATTTCAAAGCTAAAGATGAACCAGATTTTGTCAGATGTGAAACTAATGTGTTTAATGATGAGTAAAAATGGGTAACGAGGTACAGTCAACCGAACAACAGTGGTAGGTAACGCTTATACACACGGTGACACATCAAGCTATTCTTTCCAGTTTTATCTGACCTCGCATTGTATAGGTTTTTCGTACAATCAGAAGTTCGCTTATACTGGTTATGTATACCTGGGTGTGTAGCCGTGCGTACCTATCGCCTTTACTGCTACGACATAATAGTGCTGTCAGTGACAATTTGTTACCACTGATGTGTATTATGCCTACGTCCATACGTAATATACGGTCCTAATACTCATAAACGACATATTTCAGAGGGTGATTCTAGTGCTATTCTGTAAACATCTCACCGGGAAAACTAAGATGAAGTGAGTTTAAAATGAGCTGTCAAAAGTGTCAATCCCTAGCATCAGATGGAATGACAACTCACTTTAAGCTCTCTTCACCTAAGTTATCACAGTGATAATTTTACAGAATAGCACCGCTGTTCGTTATACTGAACGATTTTCCATACGAAAGCAATCTATATAAAATTCAAATTCCTGACTGACTGATATATCAACGTATAGCCTAAACCGCTGGTCCTAGAGACATGCAAATTGGAGGGTGTGTTCTTTGTGAATAGTAGGTATCCAAGGGTAAGAAAGGGTTTTTCGGAATTCCACCCCTAAGATGGTGAATGCCAGTATAATATAGGATTCCTGAAAAAAAACAACTTTCATACATGCATCATTTTCGTTGTCTAACGACCGAACCCAATTGCTTATAAAACAGCAGTTTTTACATATTGCAAGGTAGAAAAACCTAGATCTATCTCTGGTTTTAATGTCCCAATAATCTATATCAGTAGCGACCTGTATAATTCTATTATGATTATACTGGCTACCTCAGTAGCGATCTGTCTTTAACTGAAAATAGGTTATTTACTTCGGCCGTAAGAAGCTCAAATCCACTCACCGACTAACCATGTAATACCTACACAAGAGGTGTTAAAAACTTTTTTGAGAGAGCATTTTTTCGTACCGACTTGACGTAAAAAGGCTCCCCAAGAACAGTTTTGAAATTTGACTTTGAAGTACAGAAAGTGCCCCCTTCTTCATCTGTTGAGATGTACCTACGAGTAGTACTTCACCATTCATTGGCAAATAGTATCTTAGGGGCCATCACTGAACTTGTTGCCAAACATAAAACAATTATATTGCAGTGGATTCCTTCTCACGTTGGACTCGATGGTTGATCGTTTGGCAAATGAAGCCGCGTCTGATGGAGAATTTTATGCTTGTCCTACATGGCATACTTAACTTTTACCCCTAGTTAGAGATAGATGTATTCAATCCTGGTCAGAATATTTTGATAAATGATCTCTAACGAAAAGCATTTGGTACAGAACGATTCAGCCATCGCTTCCACGTATGCTTTGGTTCAGCGAGGGCAGGATGAATAGGCAAGAAGTTGTGATAGCTTTGAGACTCCGATCCGGCCATGTTCTTAGCAATAGTTTTGGTTTTATGATGCGCAAAGTTGATTCACCCATTTGCGCTGTCTGTAGAGTCATAGAAGATGTGCATCACATCTTGACGGAATGTAGTTGTATTGGGGTCCAAAGTCGTCAAGCTTTTGACAATAATTTAAATGTAGGCTACTATAATAGCGTCCTGGCCTCACCTTTGTCAGATGAGGCCAGAACACTATATCATATTATTATTATGGGTACAAGGTTGCGGGAGGGTTAGTTTGTTATTTTTTATGTGTTCAATAATAATCGGGGTGACATATTCTTTATAGAAAAAACCCTGTGAATAAATAAAGATTAAAAAAAAGTACAGAAAGCACTTACGTACCCACGTACTTGCTCTTAATTTATATAAAATAATAAAGCTGGAATTTGTTTGTCAATCATCTCAAATCTCTGGAACTAAGTACCATTCGGATTTGAAAAACAAATCTGGTTTGTGTTACCTTTAATAGCCAAATTTTTGATGAAGGTTATAAGGCCACGTTTTTATGTTTGCAAAATACGCGCTTTGACTTGGAGTTGCGGACACCAGTCCATAATACCTCTTAAGGCCAGGTTTTGTATTGTCCAAGTCCTTCATGTTACGACCCTGGGTGACGAGCAAAGAAGAAAAAAGTCCGAAAGAACGCTAAGCGAAAACGAAGTAACAGCGCGGACGGGTGATGCGATGCGATGCAATGGATCGGGGACCGAGGGAGTTTCATAAAAAGGTGGCTATTATGTTCGTACATTACGACTAACCACGCCCATGGTTAAATAATAACAGCCGCACAGGTCGATCGATCAGGTCAGGTCTACGCTTGCCGCGGTTGGTCTGTAGATGGGTGACCATCTTTCCATACCGAGACCCCTCCGTGCTTCGGAAAGCACGTTAAGCCGTTGGTCCCGGCTGTCATTCGTGAATCTTTGACAGTCGTTACGGGTAGTCAGAAGCCCGAAAGTCTGACAACCAGTCTTACCTAGGGGTATTATCGTATTACCCAGTAACTGGGTTGTTGAGGTCAGATAGGCAGTCGCTCCATATAAAATACCTACTGGTATTCAGCTGCATCCGGTTAGACTGGAAGCCGACCCCAACATAGTTGGGAAAAGGCTAGACAGATGATGACGACTAACCACGCAAAAGAAGTCGGCGGCAGAAGCTAGTTTAATGAATGAACGCCAATGGGTTTTCATCAACATAATTAATTCCAGTTCCGTACCTATCTACTTAAAGCACGCCTTGAACGCGCCGTCAGTTAGGGCTGGTCATCACTTAGCTGCCTCGGCTTAGTTTTAATTATTATATTTTTGGATTGTTGTTGTTTTTAATTATTGTATTGTTGAATCCAATCTCTAGACGCTTTTAACGTGTACGTCTTTTTTACATCGTTCTCACATATAAATATAAATTCCACATTAATTACGTAACTAATATTTTTGTAAAAATATAATTTAACACTGCGAGACAACGCCTCTCGACGTAATGACAATAAAACTTCTGTTGTATCTCGTTCAGTGTCCTTTAATGTGTCAAAAGAGTGTCCATGGAGTTTCTTGCCCGTTCTTCTCCACAGGTACCTTTTTTTTTTGGGTGGGAAATCATCATATGATTCCTCCCGCTCTGGGTGGAGCGGAATGGAGTGTCAGACTCTTACTGACTGAAACCCACCCGTGTTCCTTCCTTAGGCTTTGTGTTCCGGGGTAGCGGTAACCCTTTCGGACAATCCCGCTGATCGGGCTTCGGCCCTAAGGGGCCCCTCAATTCATGCTGACATCTTTTTGAGGCGCGCGTGGAACACGTACGCGCCGTCCGGCAGGGGCCTGGCCTCATCGGACGGTGAGCTATCCACAGGTACCTACTATGAGCTTCATATTTTCAGACTGACCGACTTCTTGACAATTCAAAAGTGCCGTAAATGGTTTAATTTATTGAAATAAATGCTTTGAGTTTGAGTTTGAGCAACATCATCAAAGCTCGTCCGTTATACTATGAAATTAAAACTACCTATGCTCCGATAAAGGAGTTTAACATGCCAATGTTACATTCCCTGTGGCGGAACAAGGTAAAATTTGCTGTGTAAAACGTAAAGCTTTAGGCTATATCCGATTTACAGCGGCGAATCCAAAGGTCAGACATAACATGATACACCTTGTTAAGACTGGTTGTCAGACTTTCGGGCTTCCAACAGAGCCCGAAAGTCTGGTAAATAGTAGTAGTCTAGTCTAAGTAGTGTAGTTTATTCTCAATTCTTTACGAGTACCTGTGTAACGCTTTGCAAATAAAATTACTTCACAAATCAAAAAACCCGACTGCAACGAAGAAATTGAAAATAAAAAACAACCTCAGTAGTCGTGGCAGAGTGATGCAGTTATTTTAGTTCAATCTCAGATTTGCTGCCACTGACTGAACTGAGTCTGTGTGGTGCCGGACTTAAAGAATAGCACCACCCCTTACTTCCCGTGGGTGTCGTAAAAGGCGACTAAGGGTCGTACCGGAGAATGGGCAGCAGCGTTCTCTATGTATTCCACCATCATACCATACTGCGATTGCCAACCCGCCTGCCAAGCGTGGCGATAATGGCAAACCCTCCCAAAATTGGGGGAGGCCTATGTCCAGCAATGGACGTCAATCGGCTGAAACGACGACGACGACGACGACGACTGAACTGAAAAGTCCTTCGTATTTCTTAGTTGCAGTCGGGTTTTTAGATTTTTTTACTTCTGAAAATCAAAATGTCTGTTAGTCCACCAGCCCTGTAGCCAGCCCTGTAGCTCCGTGCTATAAAAGCATTATGCTGAGCGATGGTTTTTTGTGTGGAGGTGACGCATATTTTCTGAACAATTATTTTTTAGCCTATCCTGTTATCCTAGTAGGTAATATTATAAACCCGAAAGTTTGTGAGGATGGATGGATGGTTGTTTGTTACTCTTCTGAAAGAGGAACAAACATCCAATCAAAGTTCATCCAAATCGGTTAACTAGTTTTTGCTCACGCAAGAACTAGTTAAGGAGCATCATACGATCTGCTCTTGGACATTTTCCCACTAGATGGCGTTGAAGTCAACATTTTTAGTTTATTTTGTTTTATGTGTAATTGGTTCATTATTAAGTCGTAAAAGTAGTGGACGCGGTTATCGGACATTACACTTTATTGAATTTGGTCATAACATTGCCTCAAAATCCACCCAATTCGACACATAACTGTTAGATAAAATCTGCCATTGAATACAGGTCGTTTACACACACAGACGTAAGCGAGTACTTCCATACGTTTATAAGAATAGACCACTAGATGGCGTGTATTTAAAAAATGCGCCGCCTGCTACGATATTTATATGAAAAATGAAATGCGTTTCTTGAGAATACTGTGCCTGTGCGTAGTACTCGCAACCAGCGTGCGTGTATGACAAGATTTATGAACGTAAACGAGACAAAGGGAGTATGTAAGGTATCGTAGCAGGTGGCGTTCTGTAGTTTCTACCTACCCTCATGGGGAAAACGCATGAGTATGATGATAGGATAATAAAAGTCAAGCATTTATATAAAATCATTTAATAATCAAACTAGGCTGAGAATCAGCACTTTTCGAATGTCAAAATTACAATAAGACAGTCCCCCAAAACGCCCGCTCTTCACCACTTCCTAGAGCTTTACCTGGAAAGAAGTGGCGCAACAAACTCCCAGCAGCACAGCTGTCTGTTCAGTTACAAAAACTTCAGTCTACACAGTTTATAAAGATAGTTTTATTAGAATACCTTACACCGTAATTAATCTATACATATAATAAATCTGTAGAAGGGTCAATTCTGTACATTGAAAATATTGAAAAAATAAATAGCGGGGGGTGTTGCTGGATCGATACCAAACCCAAATATGTGATTAAAAAAATTTTTGTCTGTCTGTCTGTCTGTCTGTCTGTCTGTCTGTATATGCAGGCATCACGTGAAAACTAACGGTTCGATTTCGATGAAACTTGGTATAATTATACCTTATTATCCTGGGCATAAAATGGGATACTTTTTATCCTGGAAAAATACGTAGAAAAAAAAAATCTTATTTTTCAGTTTTATTCATAGACGTTGTTCTGTAGAACCGCGAACACACGTTGCATTACCCGCAGTGGATAATTTTCCATTTCAATTTAAGAGAATACAGTTTCCTGTAGCTTTGTGTTACACCATGACAATAAATAAGGCTCAAGGTCAGACCCTAGGAGTTGCTGGCGTAGATCTTACCGCGAGTTGTTTTTCACACGGGCAACTTTACGTAGCTCTTTCCCGTGTGAGCAGTCCAAGAAATCTTCATGTTCATATTCCGGACGAGCTCACTAACAATGTTGTGTATGCTGAAGCTCTCAATTAACTTTCTGTCGCATTGTCACGATCACTTTTTTATTATTGCAAACTTTTCGTCACTGTCAGTAATTTCCTGCTACATGCTACTTATCAAGATCGGAATTACTATGAAAAAAATACTTACTACAGAACGCGAGCTCAACAGCAGTAGCTCAATAGAGGGATCTCCTTAATTATTATAGGCTTAGCCGTATTTGGGTCCAATAGATATTTATAAGATGTCATTGTCAGAGTTACTCAAAATGGAGAAATAAACCATTCACGCGAAGACCGACATCCGCGCGGACGGAGTCGCGGGCGGAAGCTAGTTATCAAATAAAAGTATTTGAAGTGACACAAATGAAGCCTGATACATGATTAAATTTATAGCATAATCAATTATTACAATAATTACAGATATTACACATAACATACACAAGAAAAAAACAAAAGATAACAACAAATCAAAAAAATACAATTTAGTATGCGATTACATCTACCCAGGTAGGTGAAAAAATATTTTATAATGTCAAAGCCCTCTTATCAGTTTTTAGAAAAATAAAAATCTAAAGACCAGCTTATTGAGTTCACCAGGTGGTTATCTTACATAATAAAGTATTATTTCACCTTTTCATTTTATAGTAAATACAAATAAAAAGTAATATACAATGATAATGTTGATTATAAACAAACTACTACAAAAATAAGCCTCTTGATTTTATAGTAAAATACAAATAAAAAGTAATATATTATAGTGTCGATTCTAAACAAACTACTACAATAAATTAAAAATTTAAAAAACCCCCGACACAAAAAAATAATAAAATTAAATGAAAGTAATTGGAAAAGGATCAAATAATTTAAAAACCCCCAACTTAAAGAATCCTGGTAACGAGACTAAAACAGATAAATTCATATGGCAGTCGGGGGACCTCTTAGCATAGAAGATGTTCCAAAGAACGGTCCCCCGACTTCCATATTAATTTATCTGTTTTAGTCTCGTTACCTAGATTCTTTAAGTTGGGGGTTTTTAAATTATTTGATCCTTTTCCAATTACTTTCATTTAATTTTATTATTTTTTTGTGTCAGGGGTTTTTTAAATTTTTAATTTAATTTTTTATTTCATGCTTTTTGTAGGGACTCCTTAATTTTTGTATTTCATTTCTTTTCTTGCGTTTTAAGATTCAGGTAATTTGTATTTAGGTATTTCAGATCTAGTTTATAAAATGGGACTGTGACACTATCTGATGTAGAAATACCTACGCTTTTTAAGTACGATAATTCCATTCGTAATAAAAATAGTCAAACTCAGTGATCTTAGGTACCAGTCATCACTCCACTTTCCTCATGATTCTAGAGCATTGGTCGGACAAAAAAATATTTTCAAGTTTTTAGTTTTCATTTCGTTAGTTAATATTCCTCATTCCCTTTCAATATAGTGTACATTATTCTACTTTTCAAGCCCTTGCATTTGATACCTATATTGAAGGAGTTGTGAAAAAAATATATAATTTGCCATTTTGTGGTGGCGGCCATCTTGGATTTGATATTTGTAATAGCGTATAGTATTCTACTAGTCAAGCCCTTTCATTTGATACCCATATTGAGGGAGTTGTGAAAAAACAATGGTAATTTGCCACTTAAGGTGGCGGCCATCTTGAATTTGAAATTTATCATAGTGTATAGTATTCTACTATTCAAGCCCTTTCATTTGATACCCATATTAAGGGAGTTGTGAAAAAATATGTAATCCGCCATTTTGTGGCGGCGGCCATCTTGGACCGATTTTCATCAAACATAGCTAAGAACACTCCCGACTAATTCACCTTTCAAACAAAAAAAACAAAATCAAAATCGGTTCATCCGTTCGGGAGCTACGATGCCACAGACAGACACACACACACACACACACACACACACACACACACACACACACACACACACACACACAGACACGTCAAACTTATAACACCCCGTCGTTTTTGCGTCGGGGGTTAAAAATACAATATAACAAAAATCGTTTGACTTGATGATTTCACCATGTGCCGTGAGTCTTTTTGTCCACTGCTACAAGGCTGCTGCAAAGAAAAATAACTTTACTTAGTATATAATTATGTTACTTTGGACAAATATTATTTCCTATTCATTTCAAAATGTCATTTACCATCAATCTCCAAAGCTGCTCTAAAATTAAAATTAAACTTTACTATTTGCTCGAATTTCCAACTGATGTTGATGGACGATTTTTCACTAGAATAACATAATAATATATTTTAGACATTGAAATTGATACAATTTATGAAGTTAAAAAAATTGCCTTGTGTGCCAGTATATACTGGTACACACGGCTACATAATTAACCAGCTATACATTTCCAGTATAAGCTGATCTCGCATTGTATAAGATTTCCATATAATGGGAGGTCAGCTTATACTGGAAATGTATAACTTGATATCTAGCCGTGTATACATACCATTCAAATCTACACATTTAGCATTTTTTTGACCATGTCTCAATATGATTTCTGGCAGAATACAACTTTGTTCCTTTCGATTTATGTATTTTTTTTAATGTGTCCCTGGGTGTGGTCTGCTTTTTCCATACAGTTCCATACCATTTGTGTCCAGTAGCAAGCGATCATCCTGAAAATAGAATATGTTTTTACTAGAAAATATCAATGAAATATAATAGATGGTTATGTAACATACAAAGAAACAATACTGCACCATGATAATCAAAGCATTTCTTACTGGTACTGACAATTTCTGATATTTCCATTTGCAGCTGTTTTATTGACATTGCAGTAATAATGCTTGCAGTTTTCATGTATTCCGAATACAAAAGCGGGCTATTTCGCAAATCTGCTACTCTCACTGATACACATTATAATTTTCCATGCCACTAGTGTAACCTTCATCACGTTTGGCTTCAAAATATTTCGCCCGTAAAGTGGGAGCTTAGTGTTGGCAAACATCTAAAAAAAGTACAAATATGAATACAGAATATGCTTCACTGGTCTTGAGATGTCAATACAAATTTGATTTATTTATTTACCTTGTATAGTTCCCCCTCGCCCTCGACCCTCGACCTGTGCCCTCGTATAGTTTTTGATTACATGATTCTTGCATTCATTTTTTTTGATTATGTTTCCATCTCAGACCAAAGTTCCTATATGACACTTTCTCTTTCAAGTTTGCAAACAGAGGAGTCTCCGTATCCAATAAAACTCAAATAGGGAAGTTGATGCATTTCTTCACTCTTTTGAAAGCCTTCCACAATAATTAGTGACACCATTGCTGTAGGCGGTCCAGTAAAATTTTTGCAACAATTATGTGCTTTCATGTCCATGTCTCCTTTTTTCATAATATTGACACGTATAACAATAGTTGTTTTGAACACCAAGAAATAGACATTTCTTAGTTTCTTTACCAACAATGCAGGCCTGAAAAGGAAAAGCAACACTTGTAAATATTGCACATAGTAAAAAGTTCATACAGAACCAAATATGTGTTTAGTAACGGAGTAGGTATGTAAGGTATCTTAGCAGGTGGCGTTCTGTAGTTTCTGCCTACCCCCATGAGAAGAAGGTATGTTTATGTATGTGTGTTTGGTAATACATTAACTTACCATACAAGAACATGAATCAAAGTTGTAGCCATATGACCTTTTCAGCCATCATCCAACTACATACAGTAACATATGGAACACCGTCTGAAGATACATGACCTTTTTGAATAGCAACTGACCTTTCTTGTTCACCAGCAGTTTTAATTTCCTCTGACAAATGTTCAAACCACGCCTAATTTTTTTTCAACACGACGAAATTTAGTCATTTATTTGGCGACATTATTGGAATATTCATGAGACTTGTAATGTGAGCTGATTGAGTGTAATAGCTACCAGCAGTCGCAGTTGCCCACAAAAATGCAGTATTTATTTTATTACTGCTCTCCGTAGTGCTTCCATGCAATTACCAGACATAGTGCACTTGAAAATTAATTCACTTCTCATCTCACTAACAAATTCAATTTGTGAAGATTCACACATATTGCGGTCTTTCCAATTGGAATGCCCATTCAATTACATTCTTCAGGTCCACAATGCGATACCCAGATATCGCAGATAAACATTTTTTTGGAACAGTTTCCACAGTCAATTGAAATCACAGAACACATAATATACTCCTATCCATTGAAATTAATCAGTTTCAGGATTAGAGAAATCTGAAATAGAAAAACAAAAAAATAGTACAATACTTCTATAAACTCAGTACCTATTTGAATAAAATTTAATACTATCGAATTTCACAACCGTACAATGAGATCTCAGAATTTCCTAGTCGTATTTTATACCTGTAACACCTTTTTCTCGTGTATTATGCAAATAAATTATTTGATTTGATTTGTATTGAAGCATTCTTTCTACTAGAAAAGAATTGCTACCTACTATTAGATTATTATTATTACAGGTACAGCGTACAAATGATATTGAATAAGATACGATTTATGACAAGGTTACGTTCCGAAATCATTAGGTACAGAAAATAGAAACTTAAAAGTAAAATTTTACTTATCTTTATATAAATTCCTGGTAGAATATTAGTCGATGAATAAGAAAAAAAAACATATTAGATGTTTAAATACAATAATAAAACACGTTTGATGTAAGTAACTCAATCTGACTGGCCCGTTGGTCTAGCGGTTAGTGGCCCTGACTGCTATGCCGGAGGTCGTGGGTTCGATTCCCACCCAGGACAAATGTTTGTGTGATGAGCATGATCATTTGTTCTGTGTCTGGGTGTAATTTATCTATAATATGTATGTATTTAGAAATATATAAGTATGTTTATCAGTTGTCTAGTACCCATAACACAAGCTCTGCTTAGCTTGGGACTAGACGGCGTTGTGTGATAGTTGTCGAATATATTATATTATATTATAAAAAAAAAAAAAATCATTTGTTTGTTTCTGAACCAATGATTTCAAAAGTCAAAGATCTGAACCAAAGATTACAATATAATGTGTTCTGAACGCACGTCCAGCTGCGCCGGCGCAAGTACTTAGACCGCCGCCCCGCTAGATGCGACATAACTATCAAACTAAAAATAATGTTTGTTTGTCTGAAACTGACAATATGCGTAAAAGGTATTCTACGAGTATTTTACAGGTACATTCGATTTTGCAAATGTTTGCCAACTCGTTGGGTTACCGAATTATAATATTATGTTCTTACTTATTTAATGTATTGTTGACCAAAAAATATAAGTAGGTAAAAACACATAACCACTGACTTTGTACTTATGTAATTGAGACATGTAAGTACCTAATTAGTATTGTGACGGGATTTCAGCGTCTAAAATCACGGGCCAACTTGCTGTTTCTAAAACCGCCGAAAGATAGGTACTTACTTATTACTTTTAAAATTGAATAATTATTAGTTACTATACCTACAAATAATTGCAATACTAGAAATATTGCAATTTGAATCAATGAAAATGCAAAGCATATAAAATAAAATAACACGCAAGAAAATCCGTGTGCAATACTATTGCATACAAGCAAGCCCCAAAATTATATTTTATATCATGCATGTCGCTACGGCGTAAGAGTGGCAACATGGTGGCGCCCGTTTTCTTCGGAATTCTTTCAATGTTGTTCAAGGTTGCGAACACAACTCGGGTGGGACGGCAACGTCGCGCGTCGCATAAGATGAATGGATAGCCATAGACCGCGAAATTCAAATTTCCTTACGTTTTTTCAATTTGCAGGTCAGTGTCAGGTTGTATCTTGATCAAAATATGATTCGCGACAATAACAGGTACATATTTACAGAATTATAATCATTAGAATCATTAATACATCTTTCTAAGTTAGATTTCTACCACCAATAGTGGATGATGAATGATTCTAATGATTATAATTCTGTAAATATGTACCTGTTATTGTCGCGAATCATATTTTGATCAAAATACAACCTGACACTGACCTGCAAATTGCAAAAACGTAAGAAAATTTGAATTTCGCGGTCTCAACTACCCATTTCATTATAAATCCTATCTACGAATAATGATATTTATGTTGCCACAAAACAATATTATGTAATAAAGTTGTTTACGTTGGTAAGGTCGTCAGGTCAGATTATTAATTATAAAGTTTTTTTTGGTGAACCTGTTCATGAAAGGTAGGAAAGGAAATAAATCAATCACTTATTGTACGTATGATATTGATTTAACAGAATTATAATAACGCGTGTACGCCATCTAGCGTTCTCATCTCTAAACTATCGCAATCATGGCGTTTGAATTTGCTTGTCAAAACTCACGCACACTAGTGTGATAACTGTCAAATTTCGTCTGGATCGTTTTCCTCAGTAAATAATGTAAGTTATTTCCTAAAAAGGTCGATCGCGGGGACATTTCATTATAGAAAAGTGATAAAATGATTTGTTTTCAACAAAGTGTGTCTGTGTTTAGCGTACAATCCCCAAGAAAAATGTATGGACGGCCCATCGCAACATCCACCTTAACCGATTTGGATGATGATGTTTGGCACACATATAGTTTCTACCCAGGATTAACACATAGGATACATTTTATCCCGATATTCCAATGGGATTGACACTTATGCACGAGAAAACGGCGGGCGCAGCTAGTGTTCACATAAAACGACAGAATTTTCTTATTTTATTTATTTTACCATTTATGTAGCCACACATACATAAACAGACAAGAAAAAAAACAGAACAGAAAAATAGGTACAAAAGGTGATGCGCGCTTTCGCGATTTCAGGTGATTTATAGGATAAACTAAAAGCATGGTGATTAAGAATTAAATAGGACAATGCAATATATTCATTCGGACAATGGGTTTTCATTAAAATAAAGAACAGCTTTTCCAATAATAAATAACGAACAAAAGGTTTTCCATTTTCCTTTCCAGGTATTTTTAAGTTGTTTCCTACCGAGATTAAAACCCGACATGGCGCCGAATTTTTTTCGGGAGAGATAGTTAAGTAAATATTTTGTGGCCATTATCGTTAATAATTTCTTTCATACGCTATTCTCATCAATCATAACGGTTACCAACGACTTTTTGAGTAACATTCTTTCATGTAATTTTTTTTTTGTGATTATTTTTTCCGGTGACAACATTTGGTCAAATTGAAAAAGAACTGAAGGAGCCTAGGCTAGCTGCTGTTGCTTTGTTTTATTGGTTTTCATGACAACTAATTAATTTGAAAAAACACCTAAACTTTGATATTTTATTTGCTAGACTAAAATGACAACTGCGATCGAACTTTTTTGTAAACATGACATTATTTAGTATCTAACTATGTATATATTCGCTTTGGCCTAGCAAATTAAAAAGCAGCTGGTTTATTCTGTAAAAAAACTTACCGTGAAAACTTAGGTGGTGTGAGCTGTCATTCCACTTGATGCTAGAGATTTACATTATCGACAGCTAAACTTAGGTGAAGTGTCACTTAAGTTTTTTACGGTGACATGTTTACAGAATAAATTGGCAGAGTTTTTAACATGAATTTACTCATGAATTAACTTACTTTATATTATCGCTAATATTGTTATTTTTATTTCACATGAAATAAGAATACGGAAACACGTTCATTCGCATTCGTTCCTTCACGTACAGACGCCAGCACATCAAGCCACTAAAATCTGTCAAATTTCTTTAATAGATTTTCAACTTTATCGCTAAAGTATAAGGTTCAAAGGGAAAATTTGACAGTTTCGGGTAGCTTGATGTGCTTGCACCTGTACATAGTAAATTAATAGGTAAGAAGTTTTTCTGTAATGGTAAGCTAAAGCCTATAAACCCTACTATCTATTTCTCACAAAGACTTACAATTACACTTCTAATTAATTCACAGGAATGACTATCGTAATTACACGTTACAGCACTCTGTCTCAGTTGAACTGGTCAGCACTAATGCAAATAGCTCTAATCAGCTTCAGTCATCAGGATATCTTCGTGGGCAATTGCTCGGGAAACTACGGTCACGCAACCGCTACGTATCTTAAGATCTATCGCGAGTTTCGTGTCTACGTTAATTAAACAGTCCTTGGAGCGCATTCAATGTCTTTGTGATTGCTGATGAGACCTTCGGGAGGGCGCCCTTGAACAACAGTATAGGTAAGATATCTTTAAGGTGAAAAAATCTTAAGGAATTGTCACCTTTGAAGTTAAGGGAAAGGGGACGGCGAAGAGCTTAAGAAATTGTGAAAGTGTCATATTGTTGACACTTTCACAATATGACACTTTCACGTCGAACACTCGTGTTTGACGGCGAAAATTTTAAATATCAACAGTACTGAAAATGTATGGAAAATATTTGTAGGTACTCGTATGTATGTATGTTCTACAGACGCCAGCAGTCGGCACATCAAGCTACTACAAACTGTCAAATTTCTATACTTAATAGATTTCAACTATATCGCTAAAGCCAATGTTGATTGGCCCTTTTGGGAGAGGCCTATGTCCAGTAGTGGACTTCTTTCGGCTGAAATGATGAATGATGATGTTGATGAATGTTGATTGGGAAAATTTTACAGTTTCGGGTAGCTTGATATGCTGTACATAGGTTTGTAAAAATATATGATGGTGCATACTACAGGAAAATAAAATGAGAAAATTGGATAGATATTCAATTTTCTATTTTAGTTTGTGTCTGAAGATCTGCGGAAAGCTAGGTAAATAAAAGAAAAGCTGCCACGTCAATCAATCAACTCAGCCTATCGCAGTCCACTGCTGGACATAGGCCTCTCCCAGACTGCGCCACAGCACTCTGTCCTCCTGTCCTTCCGCATCCAGTCTACCCCAGCCACCTTCTTTAGGTCGTCCGTCCATCTAGCTGGGGGGCGTCCCACACTACGCTTGCCGATACGCGGTCTCCACTCCAGGACTCGTCTGCTCCACCGACCATCGGTCCTTCGACAGACATGGCCAGCCCACTGCCACTTCAGTATGCTTACTCTGCAAGCTATGTCGGTAACTCCGGTTCTTTTCCGGATAATTTCATTCCTGATTTTATCCTTTAAAGAGACTCCGAGCATAGCTCGCTCCATAGCTGCCACGTGCCAAGGGTTTATTTACAGAAAACCATTTCAAACACTTTTTTATTTACCTACAGCTTTTACGTTGATAAAACTAGATTCACTTTATTTCTAACTATTTACATTAAGTAGAACTAACTAATCACACTAATATTATAAAGGCGAAAGTTTGTGAGTGTGTGAGAGGGTGTGTGTGTGTGCTTCTTCACGCTAAAACGGCTGGACCAATTTTGATAAAATTTTGTATGGAAGTAGCTGACACCCTGTATTAACATTAGGCTACTTTTTATCTCGATATTCCCACGTGATCGACATTTACGCGGGTGAAACCTCGGGGCGCAGCTAGTTATAAAAATAAATTAAAAAAAACATGTCTGTAAGGAATAATTAGTGTAGGTAAGCAATTTAACTTATATCTCAAATTAATAACTTTAATCAATTTTAATTAAAGAAGCTGTTTCAGTGTAATTGTTTAAATTATTAAACTACTTCAAAAACTAAGTTCTGATTGTCACTTTGTTGACAAATTACGTTTTACACAGCAAATTTTACCTTGTTCCGCCACAGGGAATGTAACATTGGCATGTTAAACTCCTTTATCGGAGCATAGGTAGTTTTAATTTCATAGTATAACGGACGAGCTTTGATGATGTTGCTCAAACTCAAACCATTTATTTCAATAAATTAAACCATTTACGGCACTTTTGAATTGTCAAGAAGTCGGTCAGTCTGAAAATATGAAGCTCATAGTAGGTCTAGGTACCTGTGGATAGCTCACCGTCCGATGAGGAACAGGCCCGTGCTAGACGGCGCGTACGTGTTCCACGCGCGCCTTAAAGAGATGTCAGCATGAATTGAGGGGCCCCTTAGGGCCGAAGCCCGATCAGCGGGATTGTCCGAAAGGGTTATCGCTACCCCGGAACATAAGGCCTAAGGAAGGAAGACGGGTGGGTTTCAGTCAGTAAGAGTCTGACATTCCCTTCCGCTCCACCCAGAGCGGGAGGAGTCATATGATGATTTCCCACCCAAAAAAAAAGGTACCTGTGGAGAAGAACGGGCAAGAAACTCCTCTTTTGACACATTAAAGGACACTGAACGAGATACAACAGAAGTTTTTTTTTTTCTTTACGTCGAGGGGCGTTGTCTCGCAGTGTTAAATTATATTTTTAGAAAAATACTAGTTACGTTATTAATGTGGAATTTGTATTTGTACTGGCTTCGCCCCGCGGTTTCACCCGCGTAATTGTCGATCCCGTGGGAATATCGGGATAAAAAGTAGCCTATATGTTAATCCAGGGTGTCAGCTACCTCCATACAAAATTTTATCAAAATTGGTAAATACGTTTGAGCGTGAAGAACAAACATATAAACACACACACACACACACACTCACAAACTTTCGGCTTTATAATATTAGTGTGATATGAGAACGATGTAATAAAGACGTACACTTTAAAAGCGTCCAGAGATTGGATTCAAAAATACAGTAATTAAAAACAAACAAGAAAACAACAACAATCCAAAAATATAATAATTAAAACTAAGCCGAGGCAGCTAAGTGATGACCAGCCCTAACTGACGGCGCGTTCAAGGCATGCTATAAGTAGATAGGTACGGAACTGGAATTAATTATGATAATGAAAACCCATTGCCGTTCATTCGTTAAACTAGCTTCTGCCCCCGACTTCTTTTGCCTGGTTAGTCGTGATTATCTGCCTAGCCTTTTCCTATGTTGGGGTCGGCTTCCAGTCTAACCGGATGCAGCTGAATACCAGTATTTTATATGGAGCGACTGCCTATCTGACCTTCACAACCCAGTTACTGGGTAATACGATACCCCTAGGTGAGACTGGTTGTCTGACTTTCGGGCTTCTGACTACCCGTAACGACTGTCAAAGACTCACGAATGACAGCCGGGACCAACGGCTTAACGTGCTTTCCGAAGCACGGAGGGGTCTCGGTACGTAAAGATAGTCACCCATCTACAGACCAACCGCGGCAAGCGTAGCTTAACCTGATCGATCGACCTGTGCGGCTGTTATTATTTAGCCACGGGCGTGGTTAGTCGTAATGTACGAACATAATAGCCTCCTTTTTATGAAACTCCCTCGGTCCCCGATCCATTGCATCGCATCGCATCACCCGTCCGCGAAAGAACGCTAAGCGAAAACAAAGTAACAACTTTGTTTTCGCTTAGCGTTCTTTCGGACTTTTTTCTTATTTGCTCGTCACCCAGGGTCGTAGCATGAAGGACTTGGACAATACAAAACCTGGCCTTAATAGGTATTATGGACTGGTGTCCGCAACTCCACGTCAAAGCGCGTATTCTGCGTACAAAAAAACGTGGCCTTATAACCTTCATCAAAAATTTGGCTATTAAAGGTAACACAAACCAGATTTGTTTTTCAAATCCGAATGGTACTTAGTTCCAGAGATTTGAGATGATTGACAAACAAATTCCAGCTTTATTATTTTATATAAATATAAATTAAGAGCAAGTACGTGGGTACGTAAGTGCTTTCTGTACTTTTTTAAAATCTTTATTTATTCACAGGGTTTTGTCCGTCTGTCCGTCTGTCACCAGGCTGTATGTCATGAACCGTGATAGCTAGACAGTTGAAATCACAGATGATGTATTTCTGTTGCCGCTATAAGAGAATAGAATAAACATTTAAGGGGGGTTCCCATACAACAAACGTGTTTTTTCGGCGTTTTTGCATTGTGGTGCGGAACCCTTCGTGTGCGAGTCCGTTTTTTCTTTTTTTCTTTTTTGGCAACTGAGGCGATGTCGACTAAGTATTCTGCCAGCATTCCGTCGCATAGGTACTTAAGCTTGGGTTTACTAGGAAAGCGGTTCAGTCATGTGATAACGGCCATCATGGAAACATGTAATTTTCACCAGTATTAGACTTTTTTTGTTACCCTATACCAGGAGTGGCCAACTTGGTTAGACCCAGGATCTATTGTTCACTGACGACAGCCTGTGCGATCTACCAATTACATACTTCTTGAAATCTTATATGAAACAGCATAGTTCAGTACACAATTATGTAGTATTTTTTATTTTATTAAGAGGGAAAATATAAAACTGAAAATTATTCTTAGTAACCTACTTATTTATATTAACGTGAGCATTGCGTTTGAGCATCTTTCGCTAGATTAGCAAAATCAGGTTTGTAGTTGGAAATATTTTTTTCACTTCAGTAGCTCAAACATGTAGGTTTTTCTGCCTGAAATCAGTGAGCAAAATGCGATTTTGCTCACTGAGTGAGACAAAGTAACTTTTTAATTTTTGTTTTCAGAAAGCCGCGAATATCTTATTCAGCTTTCGGTTAATCATACAATTAGAAACATTCACACTCTATCTCTTTCCCGCCATTAGAAAGAGAGAGAGACAAAGACAGCCCTTTCGAAATTCCGATTCTGAATTCGACCTCAAAAACAAACACGTTCAGAATTTCGTCGTCGTCGTTTCAGCCGATAGACGTCCACTGCTGGACATAGGCCTCGCCCAATTTTGGGAGGGTTTGCCATAATCGCCACGCTTGGCAGGCGGGTTGGCGATCGCAGTATGGTATGATGGTGGAATACATAGAGAACGCTGCTGCCCATTCTCCGGTACGATCCTTAGTCGCCTTTTACGACACCCTCGGGAAGTAAGGGGTGGTGGTATTCTTTAAGTCCGGCACTACACAGACGCGAAACGAAAATAAGTATTTACTGCAAATAAAACTGATATTTAACCTGTAAATATTTCTTTCTAGTTTCAATAATGTTACGTAATATATTTTGAATAATACAATATCATGGGTGCTATTTCCGAACACACCTTAAAAAAAAAAAAAAACGTAAAATATGAGTGAAACTAGCGACGAGAACAGTATTTTAACACCGGAAGAGTTAAAACAACAAGTTATTATTGCAGAATTAAGTTTCCTACCTGAGAAGTCTCGCGAGAAATATCTGAAAGCATACCATGTCTTCAATGAATGGAGACTTACAAAGGGCGCAAACAGTTCTTCGGAGACGGTGTTGTTATCTTATTTTTTAGATTTATCAAAGACGAGGCGATCATCTACAATGTGGAGTATTTACTCAATGTTGAAAGCTACTTTAAAAACAAAACATAACGTGCATATTGAAACATACGCAAAACTCGTATCTTTTCTAAAAAGAATGTTCAGTTAAGGTAAAAGGTAGAAACAATAAGTCTGAATTCGACCTCGAATCCTTGGTCTCACCCACGCCCAGCCACTTCCAACGACGCACAGTGTACTTACATAAACTTACAGAAAGCCGAGCAGACTCACCAACATTCACCGTTGTTCCTTCTCAATCCGCCACCGAAACAGAAACCCCAGATAATTAAACTCAACTTAATGCAACTATAACGTTGCCAAATAAATCTGTTACTTTTAATTTGTAGAGTTGCAGTAATTTTACTTTTAACTTTTAAAATGTTCAATTTTATTGAATTGGTACTAGTTATTTCAATCTATTCGTGTTTATTATTTTATCTCCTAAAGTGTTCTCGCTGCTAAAGTGAAAAGTTATGTGTGTTACACGAGAGCAATTTTTTTTGCATCTCGTGCCTTTGAATCCATCGCCACACTCAGGATTCAAATTCAGCACTCGCAGCAAAAAACGACTTTGCTCTCTTGTTGCACAAATAACTATTGCCTTGCCACGATCGACTGGATTAATAGTCGCGATCGACCGGTTGGCCACCCCTGCCCTATACAATCCCACTGCTGGGCAAAGACCTCCTCCAAATCTCCCAGGAACTCTTTTCCCGCAGTATTTGACATAAAGGTTTAAAAAAAACTCTGTATTTGGCCAGCTGCCGTTTTGTGTCCGGTCATCGCTTTTTTAGAAAACCAACGCTTTACAAACACAACAGATGGACTTTTAACTCTGTGGGTGCATCTCATAACACATAAAGTTATTTGGTATATTTTCATTTCAATAACGTTCATAAGATGTAATAAACTTGAGACAACAACAACTGTTGATATAATTTGTTTACATTTAACATTTATATACTCTAAAACTTATTTCGTATAACGGATATTGGATATAACGTGTATTTAATCGAAAATCATTAGGTCTATCGTTTTTATTAATATAATATTGCAGATACTTTCATCTACAGATCATTATGGTTAACACCCTGATTCAGAGCAATCCGACTCGGATAGGTTAGGTTGGCGGGAGCGGAGCGGAGTTCCCGCTTTAGCCTTCGTGCCTTCGTGGATTAAAATAAGTCAATATTTTGTGCTACAAAAGTTAGTGACAGAAACGAATCGCTACAAAACCGTCTCCATGTAGTCTTGTCTGTTCTACCCCTAGAGTGTAATTTTATTTAAGCCCGCGTAGGCGCGGAGGGGCGAGGCGGGCCGCGAGCTGAGGAGGAGTTGGTGAGTGTTCAAACCAATGATATTATTTATTGTATATAATATCATTGTTTAAAACCATCTGCGACGATAAGCTCGCGTGATGCCGCCGGAGCCCCGCAGCGCCGGAGCCGTGATAGAAACCATGCCTGCTGCATGTTGCATGCTTGCATGCATGGTGTATGTTTGTTTGCATGCTGCATGCTTGTTGCGTAAGGGTTGATCCGTTTTTATCTTATTAGACTAAATAGGTTATAATGTCTTTTGAGTGGTATAATAAACGATTTTATATTAATTGTTTGTTATGCTTATAGAAATGGGTTTTATAAATTATATCAATCGTTTAGTATATTTACTGATCAATATAATTGTTAGGCGTAATACAGTTAGGTACATTTTAAGTTATAGTTAGTACTAAGTGATGGGATCGAAAGTATTCGCTTCAAATGAAATTAAATGAATAAATCAAAAATAATAATTTTATATTAAATGTAAATCAGAATAGAAAAACTTTGCATCTACTGAATGAAAATGAAAATGAATGGAAATGGTCAAGAAATTAAAGTAGGTAGAACTTAATAAGAAACACACCCAATGAAAATTGTTTGTTTCGTTTTTCAGATATTTTCGGTTACATCTATGAAATAAAAACTTATTTTTGACCGGTCTTTTTCCTTGGCTTAGAATATGTGCCGTAGGTACTATATATGTATCTTTGTAGACTTGAAAAAGATAATTTGGACAAAAAGTGAGTACCTATATTATTTTTTTCTTAAACGTTTATTCACGTACTTACTTCCAAATTAAACTAATATGAACAGAACATAAAATGTAAGTGCCTTATTTTCGCGCTAAATTCTATCTATTACAGGGTCTAGTTTCACTCATTTTAGTATTCCAACTAATTAGCAACGTTAACATTGGCATTCCACAAACCACAAAAACCAGGAATTCGACCCCATACGTGTACTATTTCTATCCATACTAAAATTATCATAAATGCGAAAGTTACTATGTCCGTCTGTAACCTACAGATTTCGATGAGATTTGGCACACTGGTAGACCATGACTTTGGTTAGGACTTATGGAGACTTTTTATCTCGATAGTACGTTCCCGTGGGAGTATTGCTGACCACTACGAACCCGCGGGCTAAAGCTAGTCAATCATACTAATCCTACTTCCTATCCTACTTTCTACTAATGTTGTACACGCGAAAGTTTGTGAGGATGGATGACTGTCATACTGAACTTCGAAGTTCAAAATACCGATGTACTGTATTCATAAAGTTTAAAATTACGAATTACGTGAGTTAGAAGGTACGCTACAACGAATCACTTGATTTAGAATGTTCATGATCGCGATGTACGGAACTTCGAAAGTTTGTTATGACGAATGACTTCATTGAGAATGTTCATCATCGCGATGTACGGAACTTCGGAAGCTTGCCATGACGAATTACTCAATTTCGAATGATCATTTTTCAATTTCGTAATTAGACACTATTTTTCTTGTTAGTAATTGATGTGTATTAATAATATGCATAAGAAAATTGAATAATGGATTCGAAAAATAAATAATTACGAAATTATAAATTGCTATTGTGCATAAATGCAGTGCCTACATTTTGGTTCTCGATAATGATCATTCGAAATTGAGTAATTCTTCATAGCAAACTTTCGAAGTTCCGTACATCGCGATGATGAACATTCTCAATGAAGTAATTCGTCATAACAAACTTTCGAAGTTCCGTACATCGCGATCATGAACATTCTAAATCAAGTAATTCGTTATAGCGTACCTTCTAACTCACGTAATTCATAATTTTAAACTTTATGAATACAGTACATCGGTATTTTGAACTTCGAAGTTCAGTATGACAGTCATTAGAATAACATATAGGAGAATTTTTATCCCGATATTCCGACAGGAGGGTGAAACCACGTGACGTTACTAGTAAATAAATAGGTAAAAGGAGAATGACCAAATGTGGTACAAAAAAGTCCGATGCATCAAGATTAAAACTTTATAATAATTATTTTCATATTTTTTACGATATTATAAAATGCAAAGAAAATACGTTTATTTGCGGTAGGTAAACATGACGCAAAAAAGAAGATAAACACAAAAAAAATAAGAAAAGGTTGGTACATGCTTCACATCCACGCAAAACGGCTATCGCTCAGCATTATGCTGCGACCCTATGCAAGAAAGGGCCCCGGCGCTGGTTTTCAGCGACAGCCGGCGCTGACGTAGGTAATGACGTTGTCCGGTGCAGCAAACAATTATTAGGACGCTGTACCGGTACAGCGTCCGTCGTATATTACGCGTCGGGGATTTGATTTTTGAACAGGGAATTTAATATAATGTAAAAAATTATAGAAAATGTAATTAATTAATTATTGTAATTATTTAATAATATTATACTCCCTTTACATGACGTTTCGTTTCACATGATATGATCAATATTACTTTGAATTTGGAATTTTGAAAGTGTTACGGGGGTGATCTTTCTAAACTCGTGGCCGACTATCATAGGATATATTTTATGCTAATTACAAGAAATTTCACACGGACGAAGTCGTGGCCAGAAACTAGTTATTTATATTTCCAAAATTTCCCGCCGATTTGTCAAAACTTCAGCCAATTAGGCTGAAGTTTTGACAAATCGGCGGGTAGGATTATTAGTTGATTGAACGTAGGTAACATTCCATTTCATTCAATGATGCTCAAGTGTAATTTAGATTGGAAACCGGCCAAAATACCGCCAGTAATAAATAGTAAAGTAAATAACTGTCAGTTACCCAAAATATGGTTTGGCAACAATGCCTGCTGGTATATCTTTTTTTAGGGCTCAGATGCAAGTCTTTCCAATAAAATACGTGACTTATGATTTGAATTACTTGTATTTTTAAATTAATTGCACAATTACAAAGTTTATGTGATCGAGCATGTGAGGGGCTCGTGGCTAAATAATGGCAGTCGCACAGGGGTATCGTATTACCCAGTAACTGGGTTGTGGAGGTCAGATAGGCAGTCGCTCCGTGTAAAATACTGGTATTCAGTTGCATCCGGTTAGACTGGAAGCCGACCCCAACATAGTTGGGAAAAGGCTAGGCAGATGATGATGATGATGATGTGATCGAGCATGTTCGAATGTGGCCGGCAAAAGTGAAAAAAGCAAGGCGGACGAGGCGTTCGCCATACTTTTTGTCACTACATTTCATTCGGAAATTCACCTGGCAGCCAATAAAATTATAGTCTAAAAGGGCATAATGCTTGAACAATGCCTTGTATTATGGTCAAGGGTTGAGTAATTAGTGATGCAAATCCGATGTGACATCGTATCAATGTAACATCGTTATTGTGCAATCTATTGGTTACGCAATCGGAGAGCATTTGCACGAAGATGAAATTGATATGTATTTGGACTTCTCAGTAGGGACATAACATAGGGTTAGGGAGATAAATGTCCAGATGTAACCACATCTGGACATTTACATTTAATAGCAAGACTTGATTGAAACTGAATATCAATTTTCAACATACATTTTGATGGGTAGAGGGCTGTCCTTTTATGCTAAATTCACTTAGCTGCCTATATTGACAGATGATTCGTTTGAGACACGTTTGTACACTCCGCATTTTGTGTGTTGGATATGTGTGTATAAGTACCATTGAAAATGAGAAAGAAAAATATAATAGAGAACGCGCCTATTGTCCAAACCCAGACTTCAGGCTGCTATTAAAAGAAACTTTGGAGAGCACGCCAATGCGCCATGCTCAGCAGTCATGCATAGCCGCGTGACGACTCCCGGCCACCGTAGGCGCGGGCTTGCGGGCGGAAAGTAATGGGTAGCTCACCGTCCGATCAGGACCAGGCCCGTGCCGGACGGCGCGTACGTGTTCCACGCGCGCCTCAAAGGGATGTCAGCTTCGAGGAGGGGCCCCCTTAGGGCCGAAACCTGCCGGGCCATCGGGATTGTCAGAAAGGGTTACCGCTGGCCCGGAACATAAATGGATAAGGAAGGAACACGGGTGGGTTTTAGTCAGTAACTTGAGTCTGACACTCCCTTCCGCAAGCAGTCATGCATGTGGGCATACATTTTTTCTACAAATTTTCACCGTTGGAGACTGTTACCTGTTTTATAAACCCCCGAAAACATCTATCACAACATGTATCTAAACGGGTCCTGGGTTGGATTACCAGTCGGACGAACTGTCATTGAGTTTTCCATGTATATTTTTGAGGTTTGTTTATTTGTTAAAAAATACCCTCATTTGTTTTCATTGAATGAACAAGTCTCGGAAAGATTGAATAAAAAAAATGCTGGCAAACTGTTAGTTCCTCAGAGACTGCATCTCTATAGTAGAAATGCCAGTTGTATGACGATAAAAATTTATAATAAATTACCATCTGCGTTCAGAATGTTACCAATAGATAAATTTAAATGTAAAATGTTTGCTTGGCTCTTAGAGATGTGCTTTTATTCAGTTAATGAATTTTTAAATCATAATTTTTGACATTGTAATAAATCGTTTCAGCCGATAGACGTCCACTGCTGGACATAGGCCTCCCCTAATTTCGGGAGGGTTTGCCATAATCGCCACGCTTGGCAGGCGGGTTGGCGATTGTAATAAATATTCTAAGTTATTAGTATTTTAGTATAATATCTATAATTATTACTTTGACTATAGAGCTTATATTTTGGACATAATATTGTTTATTTTGACATTTTAATTATATTTTCTGACATTGCAATTAATCTTAATATCATTGTATTACTTTGACTTTAGAACTTGTATTTTGGACATTTTTACTTCTTGACATTTTAATTAATTTAGCGATGATTTGAATGTGCTTAACTTTTTTTTATATTTCTACGCCAGCAATGGTAGTATATGTGAAACATTATTTGTGTAAGATCTCAAAATACCATATACTCGGAAATAAATAAATTATTATTATTATTAGGAAATTCTCAGTAGCAGCCCGAGTCTGGATTTGTATCTGGAGGACGGCATCATGCTCGCCGTCTGCACATGGGACTTAAAAACAACTAGCGAAATGTGGGTGTACTCTAAGGACATCTCTGCCTAACCGTTCGGGGAATACAGGCATGATATTATGTGATGATCATCATTTCCCTAGCCTTTTCCCAACTGTGTTGGGTCGGCTTCCAGTCTAATCGAATGCAGCTGAATACCAGTATTTTATATGAAGCGACTGCCTATCTGACCTTCATAATCCAGTTATTGGGTACTTAATATATATATCGATATCCCTTGGTAAGACTGGCTGTCAGACTTTCGGGCTTCTGACTACCCGCAACGACTGTCAAAGATCCACGATTAACAGCCGGAACCAACGGCTTAACATGCTTTTCGAGGCACGGAGGGGTCTTGATATTTAAAAATGGTCACCCATCCACGGACCAACCGCAGCAAGCGTAGCTTAACTAGATCGATCGACCCGCGCGGTTGTTATTCCTTAGCCACAAGCCACTCCATGTTATGTGATGATATCTATCTAAATATTAGACACAAATACCAATAGTAGTTCTCAATCATTCGATATTGCAAATAGGTGCACGGACATATTCCAATGCAGGCTTGAATGCCAGTAACTGCAATATCCAAGCAGGTTATGAGTTTCAAAGGAATTGCAGATTTGATTCTTCTACGAACCATGAAATAAACTTGAAGCAAGAGCATAAGTTAAAGTTCGTGTCAGAATATAACTAGTTTGAACAACTCGGTGACAGCGGAATAGTGTAGACGTGTCATTTTTGTAGTATTTTTAATTAAAGATGCTTATTGTGAAGGGAAATAAACCTAGTTTCAGAAATAGAAAATATTTTCTAGATAAAGAAAAAAGTAGGTCATTTAATTCTATTATGAAGGACTCGTTCCTTTTGTGTAGAAAGTTGTGTCCTACGTTTTTCTAAGCCTCCGGGTGGTTAAGTAGGTATGCATTTTGTGTAAAGTTTTGTTTGTTTAAAAAACTATCGGGCCTATCACGGGCCTTGACCAGCGTGTCGTCCGCGTAACACGTCAGGTCCACTCCCGGTTGGAGCTCGCCCCTCAGCACCCAGTCGTGCCCGATGTACCACAGGAGCGGGCCAAGGACCGAGCCCTGCGGAACACCGCACGACATGTCAGCTCGTGCGTATTGACTTCAGTTCTAGCCTAACCTAACTCATTTGGTCGGGGTGCCCTAGCTTAGTTATTGCGGCCAATTCAGCTCGCGTATATTGGCTATAGTTCTAGCCTTTTTTTTTAACCTGGAGAAATGCTCATGCTTTCTGCACTGCCACGGGGAGATAGTGCAGTTATGTGGGACTCTAACCCATTAAAACTCCACGGTGTCCTCCTCTGCCGCTTACGGCGGGAACACGGGCACGCGTTAACACTCATCCGTGAACCTCCTCTGGCATCACTCCGCATCACCAGCGCACCAGAACACATAGCACGCCGTGACCACGCCAGGGATCAAACCAGCACATGCGCGCCAGACGACCCCGTGTCTGGGCACCCTTGGTCCCCCTGCGACGGGTCAGGTTATTGGCCCCGCCGTCTGCCAATTTTCGGTCGCAGAGGATAGGGAGAGCGCCGCGGCCCTCCAACCCTCAGCCGCAATGCCTCCCATACGACATCGCGGCCCGCCTCAGTTGCAATGCACCGCATCCTAACTTGATGGCCGCTACGTCGTCGGCTTACAGGCAAAATCCCTGACGAGTGGACCCTCCTCGGAGTCCTCTTCGCTTTACCGTGGGTGACCAAGCCACGGCTACTGAGCCCCCCCGCCTCGACAATGCGGGAACCTACCGGGGGGCTACAGTTCTAGCCTAACCTAACTCATTTGGTCGGGTTGCCCTAGCTTAGTTATTGCAATCAATTCAGCTCGCTCGTATTGGCTGCAGTTCTAACCTAACCTAACTCATTTCGTCGGCGTGCCCTAGCTTAGTTACTGCGACCAATTCAGCTCGCGCATATTGACTGCAGTTCTAACCTAACCTGACTCAAATGAGTCAGGTTGCTCTAGCTTAGTTATTGCGATCAGTTCAGTTCGCGCGTATTGGGTTCAGTTCTAGCCTATCAGAGTATGATGTGGTCAACTGGACCCACGGGTCCTTAAGCGAACGGGTCCAGCTGACCGAAGACTCAGTAACCTAGTTAAGTTACTGCGAAGTGCGAGTCACTATGAGTAAAGGCCTGAAAGTTGAAAAGAGGCTCGTTTGTTCAAAAAAGTATGTATTATTAGAAGCTCAAAAAGTTTTTAAGAATTTATTTAACAAAGCGAACGTAAATTATTAGAAGTTTTCAGAGGATCATTAAATATTTATCTTGTTCAATTGTCAGATAACTTTTACTAAATTTCGGAATAAAAATGGCGAGTTGACAGATTTTGTATGGAAAATATGTCAAACCACTATATTTTAGATTCTTTAGATTAAAGTACTCTGTCTATTGTAGGTATATATCTATCAGTCCTTCATAAAGTGAAAATAAAGGGTGCTCTCGGTAAAATACACTCGGTAAAAAAGCTTGTAACGCTTCGACACCTCTGACGCAATCACAGTAAGAGGAGGACCCACGAAATCGTGCTTTCGGCTATTTGTAGAAACCCTTTACAGTAACATTTTTCTCGAAGGTTACTTCCCGTAAACAGGCGCGTCGCAACTCTAGTGGAACAATTTACATGAAGTTTTTATAGGTAGAAGTCGCGTCGCACCGTCGCTTCGCGTCTTTCTGCGGGCCATAAAGTATTTTTTTTCTGTTATGAACAGCTTCTGTTTTTTTTAAAATTAAGAAATTATATTTCTGTAGCACGAAGCTATTTTCTATTTTTACCTGACTGCGGCGAAGCCCAAAAGGTGGGTTATGTGTTTGACCTGTATGTATGTATGTCCGTTTCTTTGTTCCCTCGTAACTTCTAAACGAATGAACGGATTTGGATAAATTATACGTCTTTAGATTTGTCTTGGTAGCGCGAGTGTCACTGGGTATATCAAAATTGAAAAAATATATAAAATGGACGATTTATGGCGCAAATTATATCTTCAAAAAATATTATTTTTCTCGAAACCTATCGAGTGGGGTATCAAAATAAAGGGTTTTTAAAGGTCACTACAAAAATATACATAACTTATATGGTTAAAAGTAATTCGAAGTGACAAATCGTAAAAAACACGTAAGTACCAAGAAATAAATCGTCTGCGAAATCTTTCAAATTTGTAAACTAAAAAGCTGGAAATAAAAACAAGTAATTAAAAAAGCTAACAAACCCGACTACGGTAAAAAAATTAAGTAAAAAAAAAAACTGAAAAGCTAATTTTAATTTTTTACCGCAGTCGGGTTTTTTTAATTAGTTTGTAAATTAGCAGTGTCACCATGCACGATTCTAGATGAAGGCCATTACATATACACATATATTATGTATAATATATATATATTAATATAAGTCATAGCTTGTTATGATATTTTTTCAATGCTATTTTTAAGTTACCGCATACTTAGCGAAAATATATATTACTAGATCCGCCCCGTGGTTTCACACACGTACATGTCGATCCCATGGGAATAGCGCGATAAAAAGCCTATATGTTAATCCAGAGTGTCAGGTACCTCCATACAAAATTTTATCAAAATCGGTCAAGCAGTTTGAGCGTGAAGAAGTAACAAACATATAAACACACACACACACCCCCACACTCACAAACTTTCGCCTTTATAATATTACTGTGATGGTACGACCGACCATAAAAAAAAATAAATAAAAGAAATGAAGGCTAAATAAATTTTACTTAGCATCGTGTCCGTGTGTGGTAGCTTGCTATAATAGGTATACATATATTATAGCTCAGCTATACTATAGCTACGTCTGCGATGGGCTATGGATACTAGATACATGTATGGGCTTGATGGATAAACTACGGAGAAAATTAAATGTTGATCGAACGTAGGTAGCTACCTACCTACTTGTTTGCAAATTACATTGACGCCATATTGAAGACAGAAATGCACTACGTACTTGACATTCGTTAGGCACAACAGTGTTTTGATAAATCGATTGGGTGACGAGAAATGGTCTTTTGAATTTAGTGCTAACCACCTGTGGTGCTAACTAAGGCTGTATACAGAAAGAAAGCTGGAAACTTATAAGCGCTTACCGGCGCTTGACAGCGCTGGTAACCCGCGCAGGAAAATATATGAACGCGCGCCGATAAGCACTGAACGGTGCCGACAAGTTCCGACAAGCTTCAACACGCGCTGGTCAGCGCTGGGCGCTGGCATTTAAAATTAATTGCCGACATTTTGCTTGGTCTGATTTAACCTGCTTCCTTTGTGTAGAACGGACCAGCGCTGTCAAGCGCCGGTAAGCGCTTATAAGTTTCCAGCTTTCTTTCTGTATACAGCCTAAGAAAGCATTCTATTAACGACAGTGTGCGATTTATAATTCCAATCAACTCGGCCTATCACTTTCCACTGCTGGTCGTAGGCCTCTCCCAAGTTGCGCCACAAAACCCTGTCCTCCGCCTTCCGCATCCAGTCTGTCCCAGCCACCATCTTAAGGTCGTAGGTCCATCTAGCTGGGGAGCGTCCCACACTTTTTTTTTTTCGGATGGGACATCATCAAATGACCCCTGTCGCTCTGGGTGGAGCGGAAGGGAGTGTCAGACTCTTACTGACTAAAACCCACCCGAGTTCCTTCCTTAGCCCTTTATGTTCCGGGCCAGCGATAACCCTTTCGGACAATCGCGCTGATAACAGTGGTCCCACTCCCAATCTCTTTGATCATACCTACGTAGTGCAGCGAAAAAAAGAAAAACACGGACTGTCTTCGCCATATTATGATTCATAAAAATAAAAAAATATGATTCACCCTTTTACGATTCTGCCAAAGTGGGCTTTTTAGGCCCCCAGGACTCGTCTGCTCCACCGGCCATCGGTCTTTCGACAAACATGGTCAGCTCACTGCCACTTCAGTTTCTTCTTCTCTGTCGGTAACTCCTCACTTATAATTCCTAATGTGACGATATTATCGTAGACATCCAAGTCCACGTCACGGCATCACGATAGCAAAGGGAAGTAAAATGTATGGAATTTTGTATGAAGACACTTTTATATTTCCGTCCACGATAATGTTATATCGTGCAGGCTATACTGTGCGTTTGGTTAAATAAGTAGGTATACCGGCTGACTTTTTTACCGTCTAGACAAAACGGTATAAAAGGTAAATAAAAACTGGCCAAGTGCGAGTCGGACTCGCACACGAAGGTTTCCGTACCACAAGGCAAAAACGCCGAAAAAAACATGTTTGTTGTATGGGAGCCCCCCCTTAAATATTTATTTTATTATTTATTATTAAAGTTAAAATACAACTGAGTAGTTTGTGAATATTTCAAGTGCCTACCTGTTGCCATTTTTGATATCGAGCAAAAAAGAGCAAATAAATCGCGTTTGTTGTATGGGAGCCCCCCTTAAATATTTATTTTGTTTTTAGTATTTGTTGTTATAGCGGCAACAGAAATACATAATTTGTGAATATTTCAACTGTCTAGCTATCGCGGTTCTTGAGATACAGCCTGGTGACAGACAGACAGACAGCAAAGTCTTAGTAATAGGGTTCCGTTTTTACCCTTTAGGTACGGAACCCTAAAAAAGGGTACAAAAGTTGAAAGTAGTAGAAGCTTATGGCACAGTTTTTTTTCCACAAAACAATAAAACTAATAAATTTACGAAATAAGTATATAAAAATTCAACTTTAAAGCACCCTTTTCTACGCGAAGCAATGATCAATCAATTTGTAGCGACATTCAATCCTTTGATTAAAGCCATCGTGCATCGGCTGGATTCAATGAAAGGATTGAACGTAAAAAAAGAGGTTTTCAACCCTTGAAGATGCTGCTTTAAAACATATTCCCGGTATAATGGAAAATGTTAGCAAAGTTTTACGATAGTAGTTCAGTTCTGCTTTAAGGGGCTTACAGTTTTAGAAACTATATTAGAAACACAAAAAACGCAAGTTTTAGAAACTATAAAAGTATATGATCGACTACAGTAAACATAATCGGAAAAATATATGATAGTGTGTTGAAAACATAATACAACTAATTTGGTATAATAGAAAAAAATCATGAAGATACCTCTAAAAACTTTCTTTTTACAATAAAATATAGTAATATACATACAATCATTCTGTTTTTTTGTCAGATTATTCTACAAGCGACATACTAAAATACTAATGTTTTAGTTTTTTAGTCTAAACAACAGATTTTTGTAATTAAATAATTGCTTCATATTTTGCAATAAATTACTAGCGTTGTGTCACAGTATAAACATCATACAGTATTTCGACTTCATACAAACGGACGAAACGCGAGCTATACCTACGCGCCTCGACCTCGGCATGCGCTCAGCATGCAGACAGTCGCGACTGTACCACAGATTACTAAATAGTTACTTCGTAACAGATACATCACTCCCATACAAAAGCAAAAATACCTACGCTATAATAGCCTACAAAATCTTACTAATAATACCAGCTGTTTGCAGCGAGAAGAAATGTACCTTAAGTTCGCACACAGAGAGTTGAGATTGTTTTGCCCGCCGCGTAACCAACGTGCGAGCGCGTCATCGAGCGAATGTGCTAGGGTCGTACCTATGATGATATTGGTAATAAAACGAATGTTGTAGAAAAACAATAATTTTTTATTTGTTGATCAAATATGTTCTATTTTAATAAAATGATAGATGCATTTTTTTCCTTCCCTGAATTCCCAATTATTAAATTTTATTGTCGAAAATATCCGAAACCGCGTAAATAATTTTATTAAATAATCAAAAGGGAAACAGGAGCAAAGCGGAGGAAAATGAATTGTTTTTAAAATTTCCAAGACGGTACTGCCAGGCCGATCCATTATGACGTTGTCCAAATTATTTAAAAAAGCTTTTTCTAATTCTTCAATATAATTATTAAAAGTTTCTGGTGGGACTTTAAGCCCGCCATAAAAAGACGAATCCTTATTATAGGCTTTGAAATGAGTAAACAGTGCTGTTTCGTCAAAATTAGGTTTCTCCTGTAACAAAGTATTGAAGCTAGTGCAGTTATGTTTTTTGCTACACTTATATAATAAATATCCTGATACATAAGTCAACGCTCTTTACTTTAACACCCATCCACTGCACAATAATTACGTGGTTTCGGCATTTTGATACTCAGCGCGGTAACCGTGACGTGCGAGCGAGCGCTCAGGCGGCGTGCGGCAACCCGCTGTCGGTTGTACCGCCGGCGGTACGCGAAGCGGTAGGCATATAACGCGTGGCCTTGAGCGAGTGACGGACGCCTGACTGTACCGCAGTGACGAACGGACTTTGTGTTGTTCTTTTAACATTAACCGCGCGATTTTTTCACAAAAAATAAGTTTAAGTACATATTCAACCACAAATGGTGTTATTTGCTGATGACACTTCCTTAATTTTTAAGGTAAATAGACGTGCTACAAATTTTGACGACGTAAATAACGCCCTACTGCAGGTCCAAAATTGGTTCACTGCTAATAATCTAGTATTAAATGGAAAAAAAACTAAGTGCATAAGATTTTCTTTACCAAATGTCAAGGGTAGTGATTGTGAGATAATATTGAATCAAGAGAAACTAGAATTCGTCGATGAAACTGTTTTCCTAGGGATCACGCTCGACTCAAGGCTACAATGGGGTCCTCATTTAACATCTCTTGCAGGACGGCTAAGTTCAGCAGCTTATGCTGTCAGAAAAATCCGTCAATTTACTGATGTAGATACCGCGAGACTAGTCTATTTTAGTTACTTTCATAGTATCATGTCTTACGGTATTTTACTTTGGGGACGGGCTGCAGACAACGATTCTATTTTTATTCTGCAGAAAAGAGCCATCAGAGCCATATATAATCTCCGCAGGCGCGATTCTCTAAGGGAACTGTTTAAGGAAATTAACATCATGACGGTGCCTTGTCAATATATCTATGAAAACATCATGTATGTAAGGAAAAATTTACATCTTTTTAGTAAAAGAGGTGAAAGACATAATTATAGTACTAGAAATAGGGACCTATTAGTTCAACCAGGTTTCAGACTGGCTAAAGTAGATTCATCTTTTATGGGGTACTGTCTAAAATGTTATAATAAAATACCTCCCCACATTCTTCAACTGAATGAGACAAAATTTAAATCTTGTATAAAACGCACACTATGCAGTCAGGCATATTATAAGTTAGGGGATTACATCGCTGACAAAAATGCCTGGCTCAATGCTAGTCCTGCTCCACAACCACAACTAATTGACTAACACTTCAAAATACTGTTGGAGCTGCTGAAGATTGTAAGACTATCTTTGCATTGTATAAACTCAATTTCCTTTGTATTGTATAATTGCATAGCACAGATGTGAGTTCTATGTAACCTATAGCTACCATTTACCGGGTAATAATATATATTTCATTGACTTGAATATTCCCTGGCGGCTGATAGTGTGTCATGCTCACTCAAATGTCTCGCTGACGGTGGCGTGTGTGTTGGATCATTTAGCTCCCTTCAAAGTGGTTGAGCTGAATGGTGCTGGTATATACGTCATGTTCGTGAACGGGCGCCGTCAGTTGGGGCTGGTCATCACTTAGCCGCCAGGGCTTATTTTAAAAGGGCTTATTTTAATTGTTTTAATTTTGGATTGATTGACAATTTGTTGTATTCTGGACGCTTTTAACGCGGACGTCTTTTTTTGTTTTTTACATCGTTCTCACATTATATAATCATAAATTCAAAAGTAATGATGTAACAAATATTTTGGTAAAATGTAATTTAAAAAGAGTGTCCATGGAGTTTCTTGCCCGTTCTTCTCCATAGGTACCTACGCTTTGGAATGGGCAACTAGCTTCATATTTTCTGACTGACCGACTTCTTGACAATTCAAAAGTGCCTGTTAAAGGTTTAATTGAAATAAATGCTTTGAGTTTGAGTTTGAGTTTAATATGACGAGTAGGCTATATTGTGCTACAATAAGATACTATGATTAAGATATACGGACTACACTAAGATTAATTTGTGGAACCAAACATATAAATTGTAAAGTAGCTGCAGGTATCTATAACCATCATCTGCCTAGCCTTTTCCCAACTATGTTGGGGTCGGCTTCCAGTCTAACCGGATGCAGCTGAATACCAGTGTTTTACATGGAGCGACTGACTATCTGACCTCCACCACCCAGTTAGTGGGTAATAAGATACCCCTTGGTAAGACTGGTTGTCAGAATTTCGGGCTGACTACCCGTAACGACTGTCAAAGATCCACGAATGACAGCCGGGACAAACGGCTTAACGTGCTTTCCGAGGCACGGAGGGGTCACGGTATGTAAAGATGGTCACCCATCCACAGACCAACCGCGGAAGCGTAGCTTAACCTGATCAATCGACATGTGCGGCTGTTATTATTTAGCTACGGGCCCCTCAGGTATCTATAACCAAGTAAAAGATATTCCTTTTTCTGCACCTTGTCCATGTTTCCCAAAACAATTTTTAATTAAGCTTTAAATTAGAATGCGGATTTTTTATACTTTAAAATTTAATGATAAAGCATTTCGTACGTCTCAGTCGAGGCGCAAATATTTTTCGGTCGCAAATTTATAAGATTTGTTATTCAAACATAAACATGGTTTTTTAATTAAATCTACCAATCAAAAAAACAACACGCATTTTTATTAAACACTTCAACAAGCATTTTTATAATTCACAAAGTATTTTATTTGTTTATAATATATAAAAAAAGTATATTTATTTATTTATTTTATTATTTATGTACACACAGTAAAATACAATAACAAAACTAAATGGAAACACAAAGTAGGCAAATGTAATTAAAATGCTGGAGGCGGGCAGCCCTATCGCATGTTTACGTACCGCGCGGCTGTAGGCATTTATTTCAAGGTTACGGCCGAGTTACCATACTGTATGATCTTTATACTGTGGTTGTGTCATCGCGCTTCTCTTTCTTTTCTATGCAGTCCGACAGTGCCACGCCTTAGGTTATGTAAGCCCCTTAAGCTATTTTCATGAATGATCATTCCAACTTTACCCATCCATGCGTAATTGACCATTTTAGTTTTGAAGCATAAGTTGTGAAGAGATCATTTCTGGCTCAAGTTGAGACTGGAGCCGCTTATAATACATATATCGCCATGATGAGCATCAAACGTACAATGTCATGCTATCCTGTGTATAATATGACAGTCCATTGGTGAAAGAGAAAGAGTAAAAAAAAAATATTTGTCACAGAAAAGAAAAAGAAGAAGAGTGAGTGAAGTGGTATTTGTCACAAAAAGAAGAAGAGCAAGTGAAGTGGAGAGGGTCAGAGCTAGAAACACATAAGTCTTGTACCCATTGGAATTCCACTAATTTCATTCGTGCTTATTTCATCGTAATTATTTTAGGGTCGTATCGGAGAACGGGCAGCAGCGTTCTCTATACATTTCACCACCATACTAGAGATGGGTCGTCGACGCATTTTGCGTTAACGAAACTAGACCGACCATTTTTGTTCATCGACTAGTCCATCAACTAGTTGAATTCGTCGACTAGTTTATGCGTCGACTTGGTTATGCAGACGATTTAAATTTGCAACGAAGTCTACTACGGTGACTGCGACGTAGGCAGTAGACTAGAGACTCCTCTGACACACTGATCTGAATCGACTTATCGACTAGTCCACTTAAACAATAAAGAAATAAAATAATCGCTCAAACAAATTTTAACTCTAAATCTAGCAAAAGAGATTTGATATTTGTACGGGACGGATGTGATGATGATATCGTCGTATACAAATCAACTCTCTGCTGCTAGATTTAGAGTTAAAATTTGTTTGAGCGATTATTTTATTTCTAAGGACGAATAAATTTGTGTTACTTAACTACGTTTTTGAGTCAATAGTCGCATTCGCATTCAGTTTAGTCGTTGACTGTCGTTGGGACGTCTACCGATTACCGATTACCGACTAGTCCATGGATTGTTGGTGAACCGTCGATTCGTTCACAGTACGTCGACGGTCGAATTAACTAGTTCGTTCATTCAACGCTCATCACTACACCATACCATACTGCGATCGCCAACCCGCCTGCCAAGCGTGGCGATTATGGCAACCCCCCCCCCATATTTGGGGGAGGCCTATGTCCAGCAGTGGACGTCTTTCGGCTGAAATGATGATGATGATGAATAATTACCTACTAGCTTCTGACCGCGACTTCCGTGAAATTATTATTGTTCCCCCGGCCCACCTCATCGCATAATTATGCGATGAGGTGCCTCGTGCCATCGCCTGCCCGCATGTTGTTCTTGCTTAGCGTTTTTCTGACTTTTTTTGCTCGGCTCCTAGCGCGATGTTAATTAATAGCCTATGATCCAAGATTTTTTTTTATAGTAATTCTTAAATTTATTGGAAAAAAACTTACACATGTTTTATAAATAAATAAAAAATAGGCTAGTTTTGAGCATCTGTAGCCGAACTAGGCAAAACCTGTATTTCGGTTATCAAAATTGAACTATCAAATGCAAAATGTTTTTTTAAAAGCCGACTGGTAGTTCTAGAGATTGGCGCCTACAAACAAACAAACAAACTCTTCAGCTATATTATTAGTAAGTATAGACAGTAGGGACTAATGTATGCACAGTTCAGTAGATATTATGCTTCGTACAACTAAGCTCCGTTAAGTTGACTACATGACCTAAAGCGCGGTCTTTGTCGGACTGCATAGAAAAGAAAGAGAAGCACGATGACATAACGCTGGTAATTTATTGCAAAATATGAAGCAATTATCTATTTACTAAAAATCTGTTGTTTGGACAAAAAAAAATAATACACTAATGCTTTAGTATGTTGCTTGTAGAATAATCTGACAAAAAATCATAATGATTGTATGTATATTAGTGTGGTTTTTATTGTAAAAAGAAAGATTTTAGAGGTATCTTGATGATTTTTTCTATCGTATCAAATTAGTTATATCCTGAAGAATATCATATATTTTTCTGATGTTGTTTACTGTAGTCGATCATATACTTTTATTGTTTCTATAACTTGCGTTTTTTGCGATTAGGTCCTTTATGCCCCTTAACTCGCTTCAATGAATAGCTTAGCCGCTGCTGTCATTTCAATGACAGCTGCTTGAAACCAATTACGATCAGTTACAACGCATATTGATATGTCTTAGGATATTCAGCTGATGTTGGTATCCAAAATCTGTGCGGAATAACGGCAATTCAAACACAACATAATATTATTATCATGCTTCTAATCCCCAAAGGGTAAGGCAGAGCTTCATAGGCACAGTCAGCGACAAAAGTCGATTAACACTTCAGTTTTTTTAATATCAGTTATTGAGCAAAATATTACCACTTCAGTTTTTTTAATCTCAGTTATTGAGCAAAATATTTGTTCGAAATTGCATAGTACTTCTGCTGCAATTTTGAATAAATATTTTCCTTAATAAGTCATCTTCTGCATGCCTAGCCTTTTCCCAACTATGTTGGGGTCAGCTTCCAGTCTATTAACCGGATGCAGCTGAATACCAGTATTTTACATGGAGCGACTGCCTATCTGACCTCCACCACCCAGTTATTACTGGGTAATACGATACCCCTTGGTAAGACTGGTTGTCAGACTTTCGGGCTTCTGACTGCCCGCAACGACTGTCAAAGATCCACGAATGACAGCCGGGACCAACGGCTTAACGTGCTTTCCGAGGCACGGAGGGGTCTCGGTATGTAAAGATGGTCACCCATTCGCGAACCGCGGCAAGCGCAGCTTAACCTGATCGATCGACCTGTGCGGCTGTTATTATTTAGCCACGGGCCCCTCCCGCCCACTGACTTATTGAGCATATTTTGCACAATAAGTGAGATTAAAAAAACTGAAGTGGTAATATTTAGCTCAATAACTGATATTAAAAAAACTGAAGTGTTAATCTACTTTTGTTGCTGATTGCACCTCTGTCTAATCCTAATCTGGGATTATCAGTTATATTTTAGTCCCATGTAAATAGAGGCCGCGCCTATTGCCATCTCCCTTGCAAAGACCCAGACTCCGGGTACTACTGAGGAATTACTGTTGGAAAAACCCAATGACACTTTGCTCGACCTAGGAATCGAACAGTCAATCAGCAGTAGCGCTTGCAACTACTGGACAACGAGGCAGTCAATGGCAATTTAAATTTCAACAAAAACAAACAATGTTTGCGGAAAAGCTTAAACAATGGATCATAACAAAGTAGTGGGTAATTAAACATGAATAATAATACAAAAATGTAAACAAATATGAGTTTATGGAAAAATAACTTTAAACCCTACACAATAAAGTTCAGTTTACACTACCTACAACTTCAAACATTTTTATCACTTTTTCAATAGTGCTCTGAAATCAACTTAATTGACATTAAAATAAAGTTGATATTTATTTAACTTGAAATAATATTAATCTGAAACAAATTTAACTTTTTTACTTAGAGCTGAACTGTCATAGTACGTAGTTTCAATAGATGAGGCCAGTACTCCAATTAGAAAGAAAGAAAAAGAAAAGAAATATGGGTTTATTTGTCACAGAAACACGGGCATATAAAAAGATAATTAATTCTAATAATAAGGAAAAATAAAAACAAAAAAATATATCTATAATTACGAGCACAGAGCAGAAATAGTCGACTGCTGCACGTCATGACTGTGACAAGAAGGCTTCCACTCAGCATAATGCTGTGCTATAGAACCCACACACATGGTCTGTGTGGTGCCGGACTTAAAGAATATCACCACCCCTTACTTCCCGTGGGTGTCGTAAAAGGCGACTAAGGGTCTTACCGGAGAATGGGCAGCAGCGTTCTCTATTTATTCCAACATCATACCATACTGCGATCGCCAACCCACCTGCCAAGCGTGGCGATTATAGCAAACCCCCCCCCAAAATTGGGGGAGGCCTATGTCCAGCAGTGGACGTCTATCGGGTGAAACGACGATAGGACCCACAGCACAGCGCTGATTTTCAATGGTTACCCGAAAAGGACGTACGGAAACCAGCGGTGCTATTCTGTAAAAATCTCACCGTGAAAACTTAGGTGAAGTGAGCGTGGAGTGAGCTGTCAATAGTGTCAATTCCTAGCAAAAACAAACTCACTTCACCTAAGTTTTCACGGTGAGATTTTTATAGAATCGATCGGCAGGTCAGAATTACGTAACACACTATTAATCACAATCTGATTCTTTGTGAAGGATATTGCTAATCCATTGCTTCTTAAGTTCGAAAAAATTGTCTGCTCATCAATTTAAATAACACAATGAATGTTGTCGCACTGTCAAAATGAAATGCTGTATTCTCTACGACACAATGAACGAAAGGCGCGAAATGAATGCGAGACTGGCGGGATTAGGAGAATTAACGTGGTTTCGAAACTAGTATCACTCTCACAATTAAGACGAATCTAACGACACCTCTCAAGCTGAAATCGATTAAGCGGTAAGCCGCTTAGGTTACAGAGCGTGCCAAAGAAATATACATACATACATACACTCGAAAAACGTAACCCTCCTTCTGGCGCAAATTGTCGCTCGCTAATTGTCGTATTCCCGGAAACACCCGAATCATTGAATCGTAAGAGTCCGAAACATGCATGAAGAAAATGCACTTAACCACTCTATATACATATCGTCTTCCGACGCTCGGGGAATACGACCGTTGCTGAACAGTGACGAAGATTTCTATGCGCATTATCACTTTGGGCGACCTGTACCTTTAATGAGTGAACATTTTAATTAGTGTACGCGTAACAATTAAAATTAACTAAGTAATTATAACCTTTTCCAAATACAATGGTTTATGTTTTTTTTGTAGAAGTTCTTATTGTATCACGTGAGTGCAGCTTAAGTTTTTATTGTATGACAACATCAAAGAAGAAATAAAAGGAACATTTTTAGTAAAAACTTATAATTTGAATATAGTATAATTAACATTTAGGGATACGTTAAAAAAAATTAATAATACATTTTTGTTGCCCAATGAGCTCCTGTCTTTTTCTTTAATTTTTTATTATAATATACTTGTATATAATATTATTAGGTATATATTTTAACGTTAGCTTGTAAATTGTAATTAATGAAGGAAATAAAGTATTTAGAATACGCTACAGAAACGTCAGTAAATTCATAAAAATCTTAAAGTTTTTTCGGGCCTATAAGTCCGTCAACGAAGATACGCGCCTGTCCGAAAGTAGATAATCCTTCAAAACAATTGTTAAATTACATTTTTCGGAAGGCCAAATACATACCAGTAGTAGGGTTAACTGTCAAATTATGTTGTCTTTCATGCTGAGTCCGGGGCCCGAACTAATCATAATATGTCCGTAAATGTTACGGAGTTTATAGGAAACTACGGATTTCGTGCTAAGGAAGTAGACTCCCTGATAATCAATGTAACTTTCGATTAGTTGTCTAGTCCTTTTGGTCCTAAGTTACGAAGATCCCCTATCCCCTCCCCCCGTCTCCCTCAACTAGAGTCTCAGACCAGAAAGTGATAAGAAGATTTATTTTACTACTAGCAGCGCCCTGCGGATTCACCCGCATAAGTGTCGATCCCGTGGGAATATCGGGATAAAAACTACCTACTACTTGTTGTCGACATAATAATTGTTTCTATGTTAATTCATGTAATTAGTGTTGTACCTTTTTAGGGTTCCGTAGTTCCTACAAGGAACCCTTATAGTTTCGTCATGTCCGTCCGTCTGTCTGTCCGAGGTTTTGCGAACAGACCGTTAGTACTAGAAAGTTGTAATTTTATAGAAGTGTGTAAGTATATCAATTACGCCGACAAAGTGGCAAAATAAAATTTTGGAAAAAAATATTTTAGCGTAGCTCCTCTACATGTGAAGTGGGGATGAATATTTTTTTCGTCGTCTACCCCATTGTGTGTATCGTTAAGTAGGTCTTCTAAAATGATTTGGGAGTTGCTAAAATAATTTTTCGATTTAATGCTCCGTTTTCGAAATATTGAACTTTAAAGTGCACATTTTTGTTCCAGTAGGCGTCCCCCCCTCTAAAAGCTAAACTGTTGGCTTGAAAAATCTGGAAAAATTCACGATGATAGTGCATTCCATGAACTTTAAAGGAAAACTATAGCGGTTAAGATAACTTTATTAGTTTAGCAGTAATAGTCGTTGAACTTGGGTGTTGCATAATTTTTTTACCAAATACAAAATCCTTAGTATTAATCATATATTGTGACTAAGATGAAGTAGTTGCTTGTTTATGACGGGTAAAGACTTGCATTAAAAAACAAAATATGAAATAAAAAAAACCATAATAAATTATCATAAGTTTCACAATACTGTCGCTAGATGGCGCTATACCAACGGGTTATGCTTTCTTTCAAATACCTAAAGAAATCACAAACGAACTTTTTTTCATTTTCGAATTACAATAATTTTATGAATTGAAATAATAACTTGGCAGCAATCGTACTCGTACTTTTTAGCTTTACAAGGAAGAAAGTAGTTCTTATTAGATAATGTCTAATCTGTTTAAATAATTATCTTCCGAAAGTATGTTTAAATAATTATCTTCGAAAATCAATATTTTGTTGTGTTTAGTATCGCTATTCGATAACAGATGGCGTTGTGCGTGACGTCACTTTTGTAGATCGCGGTGTTAAGATTTTCTTGTACCTCTGTGGTTACGTTATGTGTTAAAGTTTTGTTTTACTCTGGACACCCTTGTCATTTAATGTTATTGTCATAAGTTATTTATTTCATAACAAAATACATTGTGTTGAAAACATTAGTGATGATAAATAAAATAGGTAATAATAACCAACAAAAAGAAAAAAAAAACATTAAATACGTTCATATTTAAAATTCAGTACGCGACGACGCATTCAAAATGGAACAATTTGTCAATCTAAATATGATATATATACAAATCCTAATATCTTTACCATTACATATATTCATTATATTCAGAATAAAGAACAACAGAATCGTACTATATTGTCATAACGGGCTACTACGGAACCCTACACTGTGCGTGGTCCGACACGCACTTGGCCGGTTTTTTAATTAACTATAAATAATTGAATGGTCTGTGTGGTGCCGGACTTAAAGAATAGCACCACCCCATACTTCCGTAGTGGGTGTCGTAAAAGGCGACTAAGGGTCTAACCGGAGAATGGGCAGCAGCGTTCTCTATGCATTCCACCACCTTACCAACTGCGATCGCCAACCCGCCTGCCAAGCGTGGCGATTATGGCAAACCCTCCCTCCCCCTTTTGGGAGAGGCCTATGTCCAGTAGTGAACGTCTTTCGGCTGAAATGATGAATGATGATGATGAATTGAATGGTGACAATAAGTGCAAAACTAAAAATATATAGAATATTAAACTTGTGATACACTGTCTGTTCTTAAACTTTACGAAGTTCCATCAATAACACATATATGCATGACCAAAAAATATATTGAACACAAGCAGATAAATGATAGTTAAATGTTTAATTACCATACCAAATAATTATTATGTACCACAAACTATAATAGGCTGATCTCAATAAAATAAAAAGTTATATTACTAATATAATATTTTTTAAATTGTTTATTGTTAATTTGTGTCCTACATTTATTATAAGAATACATTTTATACTTTTTGCTGTGCCCTACAGGGTCCATAATTGTACCATAGCTTTAAGCCATTGTAACACCTCTACAACATTATTGAATGCAAATAAATATATGAATGAATATGAAAAAACTATTAACTCGCGTATCGCAGTCCACTGCTGGACAAGGGCCTCTCTCAAGCCTCAAGTTGACTACAAAGTAACATTAAATACTCTTTTTATGAACTATTCAAACTATTATTACTACGGGTTTTTACAACGACGAACAAGAAATTAATTTAAAAAAATATATGGCCGTGTTTAAGTTTTATTCACGCACTAAGGGTTCCGTATCTCCCACCACTCATTTAAAATGTCAGAGAAATACTTGTTTTTATCATTTGTTTTTATAAGTACCTACAGTATGAGCTTGTGCCCGTTGTGTGAATAGGAAAACCTAACAAAAAATGGATACAAGCTGTGTTCCCTCGCGTCATCTCTTTCAAGCCAAAACTACCCGAGTCAACGAAAAAGTTAAGTAAATACATTTCTTCCAGGTTTTTTACGACTTAGGTCTTTCTATTAATATTTTTAATGGTACCGGTCATAGTTACACGTATTCTGTCACAATCTCGAGTATTTAAATAGGCCCGTTGGCACATTTTGGGTACCTACGGAACCCTAATTATGAAGCCAAATCCAAAATAATGTATAATTTATTCAGAGACGTCAAATAATAAAAAATTACCTGCCTAAAGTTATTCAAGGTTAGGTTTTAAACAGCAGTATATAAAGACTTAGCTAATTAAATATCTCATATTCACTCAAGAATTTACGGTGAGTACCTACCTATTAAAAATTATTTAAATATTGTTATTTTATAAGTATCATTTTGAAGTGTTTTGAAGTCTAAAAAAGTTAGCCAATGACTCCGATTCTGTTGTTCACAAACTAAACTAAATTTAAGTTCAGGCATCTTTTTCTTTCTATTTCAAGAACAGAAGATAAATATTAGTTTAGTCCTGTCAAATTAGTCAGCGCCTGACGTAAATTGACGCATTTTTAATAGCCAATTTTTCAATCTCGTCTAAAGTTGTCTATGGAGCATCTTAGTTTGACATAAGAAGATATTATACTACTAGCAGCTAGCTACTATTTTACTACTAGCAGCGCCCCGCGGTTTCACCCGCATAAGTGTCGATCCCGTGGGAATATCGGGATAAAAACTATCCTATGTCCTTCCCCGGGATGCAATCTCTCTGCCAAATTTTACCGAAATCCATTAAGTGGTTTAGGCGTGAAATGGTAATATACAGACAGACAGACAGAGTTACTTTCGAATTTATAATATTATAGTATATATTATGGATGTGTACATACATTTTTTACCCGTCAAAAGAAGCTTACTAGCAAGCAGCACGACTAAATTAATATTTATCTTCTGTCCTTTTCTTAGTGAAATAGAAAGAAAAAGATGCATGAACTTAAATTTAGTTTAGTTTGTGAACAAAAGAATCGGCGCCAATGTGTGTTAAAGGGCTCATAAACGAATATTTTTGTTGTGGAATTATTTTTAATTCGAAAAATAACTCTCTTTTGTTCTTGCGTTCATCTTTTGTTTCTTTCCTGGCTGGACGACTTAGCTTAAACTATCTTGGGTTATCGGAGATAAGGATCCCGACATTATGCCCTTTAGACACGTATCATGGGGCTTTGGATTCACAACTTTAAACTTGCATCGTGTAGAGATAACTTACCTACTTATTGCTGAAATACTCCAAACTTGCTCCTGTTGTTTCAAGATTCATATTTTCGTAGAGTAAACCAAAACAGTTTCCTTTCGTAAGCCCTTTTTTTTTTTTGAGGGAGGGAAATCTACAAATGACCCCCTCCCGCTCTGAGTGGAGCGGAAGGGAGTGTCAGACTCTTACTGACTAAAACCCACCCGTGTTATCCTTAGCCCTTTATGTTCCGTGGTAGCGGTAACCTTTCGGACAATCCCGCTAACCCGGCAGGATTTTTGATATGTCATTATCACCATGAGATGCCTCATTCGATTGACTTATCTGTTTGTTTTTTTCCCAGTATAATTATCATCATGAAACTACTCATCGTCCTGGCTCTGGTGGTGGCTGTCGCTCGGCCGGACGGCGCACACTATGACAGCAAGTACGACAACTTCAACGTTGACGAGCTCATCGCAAGCGACCGTCTGTTGAAGTCGTATGCACACTGTTTTATCGGAGATGGCAAGTGTACCAGTGAAGGAAATGAATTTAAGAGTGAGTCGAGATTTTATTCTTTACTAGCGGTCCCCCGCGGCTCAGCCCGCGTGGATGTCGGTTTTCACGACAAAAAGTACCTATGTGTTATTCTGATTTATATAACCTATAACGATCCCCCGCGGCTCCGCCTGCGTGGATGTCGATTACCGCTACAAAAAGCCTAAGTTTGATCCCATGTGTTCAACTACCCAAAAGTAAATTCAGCATTTTAGCCAACAAACAGGCAGATAAATAAACAGACGCTATGCTTGCCGCGGTTGGTCTGCGGATGGGTGACCATTTTTACATACCGTGACTCTTCCGCGCCTCAGGAAGCACGTTAAGCCGTTGGTCCTGGCTTTCGTTCGTGGATCTTTGACAGAAGCCCGAAAGTCTGACAACCAGTCTTATCAAGGGGTATCGCATTATCCAGTAATTGGCTTGTGGAGGTCAGATAGGCAGTCGCTCCATGTAAAATACTGGTATTCAGCTAAACCCGGTTAGACTGGAAACCGACCCCAACACAGTTAGGACAAGGCTAGGCAGATAAAGAAATCTTGATGTTTTTTTAAGCCGTAAACTCCTTACGAAGCAGGGGCGAGTCGCGTTCATGAAAATATGGATTTCATAATAAACAGCACCCTAATTGAGTAATACACTTTCAATAACAATTTGAATCACTTTGAAGGATATTGCTAATCCATTGCTTCATATGTTCGAAAGTATTGTCTGCTCTAGAACGTAAATAACGCAATGAATATTCTTGAACTGTAGTCTGTTGCCAACCAGTTTTATTAGTTTCACCGGTAACTTTAGACACCACATATTCAGGATGGCAAATAGAGTTTTCATGACACCATTTCAGCGTGAAGTGATTGAAGTGCAATGAAGCTTCTGAGCGCTACGAACGTTAGGTTAGGGACACATCTGGTGTAACTAATAACTCGAATCACACTTTTTTTAACACGCTTTTATTAGGTCGACCTGTAAGTACCTAACTATGTAATAGAATCTAAGGTAACTAATTTAACCATCTTCCAAGGGTCGTAGCGTAATGAAAATTGGCAGCTGTATGTAGTTCTGATGACAATACAATAATATGGTACTGTCGAACTGATCTGATGGTGGAGCCGGAAGATATGAACTGGAACTTCATGATGGAAAATCGTATCACAGCTGTTTTGGAGTTCTTAGAAAAGACTTGTAACGGACTTTGACCACGATTATGTTTCAAGGTCTAATGATGAAGCCGGAAGATAGGCGCTGGCATTCCATGATAGAATATCGTATCATAGTCGTGTTTGCACTTGTGAGAAAGGCCATTCGTGTTTTTCTAGTGTTTTTTAAACTATTAATTTATTTTAACTTTTAATAAATAGCCTTGTTATAGTATTTTTATCTCATGAAGCTACGCGCTTTACTTTACTTGTGTGTAAGCGCAGGAGCTCCCGGTACCGTTCGAGACAATAGCGAAGTCGGAAGTGTGTGTGTGCGTGTATGTTATGTGCTGACGCTACCCGTCTTCACGCACACATTCACATCGTATTTATACACATGGTTACCACGAGTAAAGAGCGCGTCGCATTGCGAAATAAAAATACTGTAGTAGGAACGTAGCCGGTACACGGAAGTTTTTATGTATCTCGATAGAATTTTTTTCTATCAAGTTTTTTTATATTACCTACCTAACTTATGAACAAACTAGCTGTTACCCGCGACTTCGACTGCGTTTTTTAAATATACAGGATTATAAATAGCCTACTTGCTTCTTCAAGTCCCAGGCTACCTATCTGTCTGATTTCATAACGATCGGTTCGATAGTTCAAGCGTGAAAAGGTTACAGACAGACAGACGGAGTTGCTTTCACATCTACTTATATCATTACCAGCTTTTTCCCGAGCGAAGCCGCGGGAAAAAGCTAGTCTAGAGGACAGATTCCACGGGAATATACTACCGGGATAATTCTATTCTATGGGTGGGGCGAGACGGGTGCCGCACGCGACGGCGTCTTTGAATTTATTTGATTTTCCCATCACTAAATAGTGCTTGTGACGTCATAGTAGGCAGTCAAAAAATGGCACGCTTGGTTTTCTTACAGATCATGGTACTTTTACCCAAAGGGTAAAAAACGGGACCCTATTACTAAGACTCCACTGTCCGTCTGTCTGTCTGTCACCCGGCTGTATAGCTCATGAACCGTGATAGATAGACAGTTGAAATTTTCACAGATGCGAGTATTTCTGTTGCCGCTTTAACAACAAATAATAAAAATAAAACGAAGTTAAAATTTATAGGGGTAAACGCTTTTTTCTGCGTTTTATGCCTTGTAGTACGGAACCCTTCGTGTGCGAGTCCAAAAGTCAAAAAGTCGAAAGTCATTTATTTGCATAATTAAGGTAGGTGCAGAAGGTTGGTAAAATGTACAGAATTGTTGTCTTATTCTGCCTTTAATTTCGGCTTGCAAATCTAAAACAAGGCTACATATTTTATTGAAATGAATAATTGATCATAATCATGCAGTCAGTAAACAGATAACCCCATTAAAATTGTGTCATTGAATTAAACCCGTCCGTCTCGCACTTGGCCGGTTTTTATTTATCAGTTCGCGTTCCACTTTCAAACTCTATCAAATAGAACGACTTAAATGAAAGGTAGCGTATTTATGTCAGCGTTGAGCCGATAGCTATTTATAACTTATAAAAGGAATCTGATGTCATACCTTTTGCTAACTTATTTCTGATCAGTTAAGAAGTACTAATAAAAACTAGATAAAAGAAAAACTAGTTGGATATAATATCATAGTTCTGTTTCGATGTTATTGGTAATCTAAACTTTGTGATTTTGAAAGTTACGATGATTATTGTGCCCAAATATAATTTTGACCAAGAAAATAACCTAATAACAGATGCATTTGATTTATTCATTAATTAGCAAAACACGGTATAGTCTATGACTAGGCTAAAAACTTAAGAGTACATGACTCTATAGAGGTATGAGAAACGGAGCTTAAAGTTCACTCATTTTCCATAGAAAAGGGCGGATCCTCCAACCAGACGGGTGTTGCGCCTGGTGGCCCGACGATTGATGTTGGGACGTTGTATATAATTACGCTAGTTGCGCGGTAAACTCTGCTTGCGCGATGCAGGATTTTGCGTGACGTCAGTATGACGCGTAGCTCGCGGGTGGCGCTGTAGATGCCGCTACAAACCTGCTAAGGCGCAAGTAGATAATAGATAATATTACATTTTACTTATAGCTAGGTTATAATTAAAGAATTATGTAGATGGTTTTAAACAAACTATATTCCGATACTTCCTTAAACAGTAGGTGTAAATATTTCATGTTTGATGGGTTAAGTTCCTCCGGGAATATCGCAAAGAGTCAATTCATTACTTATGCACGAAATTAATTTTTATGCAGAAGTTGTTAATCATAACGAAAGCCCTGCGGGAATCACTATAGAATCGGAAATCAGGATCGTTCATTTTGGCATTCATGCAGGAGCATAAGAAAAATCCTGTCTTGCAATAATCACTATGTACCACACTTTGAAAACGTTGCAATTCTGACTCCCAAAATATAGGCAAATGCCTAGTTTGGGGGTCACCGCCTAATCTATTCTTGTACAATCATCATCTGCCTAGACTTTTCCAACTATGTTGGGGTCGGCTTCGAGTCCAACCGGATGCGGCTGAGTACTAGTATTTTCCATGGAGCGACTGCCTATCTGACCTCCACAACCCCGTTACTGGGTAATAAGAAAACCCCTTGGTAAGACTGGTTGTCAGATTTTCGGGCTTCTGACGACCCGTAACGATTGCCAAAGATCCACGAATGACAGCCAGGACCAACGGCTTAACGTGCTTTCCGAGGCACACTTGGTATGTAAAAATGGTCACCCATCCACGGACCAACCGCGGCAAGCGTAGCTTAACCTGATTGATCGACCCGTGTGGCTGTTATTAGTTAGCCACAAACCCCTCTAATCTATTCTTGTACAAATTGAAAAGAAAGAAAGAAAAGAGAGAAAAACTGTTTATTCTGCACAAACAAAACGCACATTGCAAACAAAAAATATAAAAAAGACAAAATATACACACACAATGTAGTCAAACGCCTCGTACTCAAGCTTAAAAAATGTTGACAATTTTGTTGTTTTTTGTTGTATGTTGTGATTAAAAAATAAATTTGAAAGTACGTAGGTATAGTTATTGTGATGAGTATACTGTGAGGGCTATAAAATGATACAAAGTTATACTTATTACTTTTAGTGTGTTACTTTTCATATGTCCCGGCAACCGGGTAGTCGGTGCCGGGTACCCGGCGGTGAAGTGTATAGCCATGTTTGACGCAAGCTACCCAAAACTGTCTAATTTTCTCAATCAACTTTGAACCTTATGCTTTAGCGATAAAGTTCAAAATCTATTAAATAAATTTGACAGATTGTAGTAACTTGATGTGCTGGCGTCTGTACATCAGCTTTCACACGTACTTGGCGTAGTTTGCCTGGCAAGTGTTACCGGATAGTCGGCACCGGCTACCCGGCAACCGGGACGTGTGAAAAGGCACTTATTCGAAGCTAACGTGTTTACATCAACTCGCATATACCACCGCTGTTTTTCGAAACAAAAACCTACTAGAAATAATTTGAAAGCTCATTCTAAATTTAAAATGAGCTTTCAAAGCGAATTATTCGCTTGAATGTTCGAATATAAAGCGAATTATTCGCTTGAATGTTCAAATGCAACCGGAGTTATTTTTCAGTCAGCGTGCACAACATAAGGTCGACTTTTGCAGACAACCTTTTGTACTGAGTATATTAGCAGTTCAAAGTTACAATAAAGATAAACAAACCTCAATGGTGATAAATAAAATTGTTTCAAAAGGCAAAAAGTCGTAAAAGACATAAATTCAAGTGGTGGCAAACATCAAAACCAAATTAGTCTATAAAAGTTGATATAAAGACAAAAAGGCAATTATTCCAACTTTATTAGCAATTAAACGAAGCTCTGTCTTTTTGCCACACCTATTATGTCAAAATTCAAAAGGACCAATTTACTAAACTGTCTTGTAAATAACGTATATATATAGTAACGTTCCTGAGGTAAACGAGAGCTTTGATTACATTATCATATTTTTATACTATCATTCTCGCGATGTGTTAGGTTCTTTGTCCATTCCAGCCTAAATAAAACAGTACTTTGAAGCCAAGCGCACAACACAGCCGCAACGGGCTGCAGTACAACGCATTTTCATATAAAAAATACGCATTTTCTTACGTTGGTTCATAGACAATGTACGAAAGTGATGAAGGAGGATTTTGGCAATGCGTTGCGTTGCGCGGCCGCCCCAACTTTCTTTATCCTTTAACAATTTATACGATGTAAATGACTCCATCCTAATGTACGAATATTTCGCAGCCTGGATCCCCGAAGCAACCCAGTCATCTTGCGGAAAATGCACGGAGAAACAAAAGGTTCTCGTTGCTAAATGCATCAAGGCTATCAAGCAGAAGCTCCCTGAGGAGTACGCAGCACTGCTGAAGAAGTCAGACCCTGAAAACAAGCACGCCGATGGCCTGCATAAGTTCCTCGAGAAATACGCAGCTTAAGTTATTCAAGCTGACGGGCTGACACGATACACCACTTACTTTCAACTTGGCTAAATAAAAAAATAAAAAACAAATACTAGACAAAACAGTTGATTTGAAAATGGGTCAGTGTTTAGTAGATACTGTCTAAGTCCTGAGCTCGATCTACCAACAATTTGTAATGTATTCAAATTCCTTTACTTGTTTTAACAAAACTTTTATTGCCAGAACAAAGGCTGACTAGTAATCGTTACTACAGCAATAATATCGTGTTGTAGACTTTATAGTGAGTGTTGAAAATTCGCGTCAACTTTCCTTAGAAAAGAAGATATTTTCTTGCAAATGAAATATTGTAGCTGTTTAAATAATACTTAGTGTCTTATATGCTGTGTTTTATTTTAATCTGGTCTAGATGCTTGAAGTTTGTTTACCCTTCACTATTAAAATTAGCACTAGCTGCGCCCCGCGGTTTCACCCGTGCAAATGTCGATCCCGGGGGAATATCGGGACAAAATGTAGCCAATATGTTAATCCAGGGTGTCAGCTACATCCATACAAAATGTTATCAAAATTGGTCCAGCTGTTTGAGCTTGAAGAAGTAACAAACATATAAACCCACACACACACACCCCCACACACACCCCCACACACACCCCCACACACCCCCACACACACCCCCACACAAACAAACTTTCGCCTTTATAATATTAGTGTGATTATAAATATGCCTAGTAGCGGTCGCAAGCGTTACTGCTAAGTATGCTGCTCGTGGGTTCCATTCCAATTCATCATCTTACTAGCAAGGTAACTGCCTCGCTGGTCTGGTGGTCGCTACTGATGTGCATGAGGTGCAGGTCCTGGGTTCGATTCCCAGTTCGGACAAAGTATTAAAGGGTTTCTCCGTTTCTCCATCAGAAACTCAGTAGCAGCCCGGAGTCATCATCTTACTAGCAAGGTTACTGCCTCGCTGGTGTGGGGGTCACTACTGATGTGCATGAAGTACAGATCCTGGGTTCGATTCACAGGCTAAGTGTTAATGGGTTTCTGCATCAGAAACTCAGTAGCAGCCCGGAGTCATCATCTTACTAGCAAGGTAACTGCCTCGCTGGCCTGGTGGTCGCTACTGATGTGCATGAGGTGCAGATCCTGGGTACGATTCCCAGGTCGGACAAAGTATTAATGGGTTTTTCCATCAGAAACTCAGTAGCAGCCTGGAGTCATCATCTTACTAGCAAGGGAACTGCCTCGCTGGTCTGGTGGTCGCTACTGATGTGCATGAGGTGCAGATCCTGGGTTCGATTCCCAGGGTAAGTGTTAATGGGTTTCTCCATCAGAAACTCAGTAGCAGCCCGGAGTCATCATCTTACTAGCAAGGTAACTGCCTCGCTGGCCTGGTGGTCGCTACTGATGTGCATGAGATCCTGGTTTCAATTCCCAGGTCGAACAAAGTGTTATCGGGTTTTTCCATCTGTATTTCTTCGTAGCAGCTCGGAGACTGGATTTATGCCCGGTTGATGGCAATAGGCTGGCACTTTAAGTCCCATGTAATTGGACATAGGACATAAAGATGATTGGCAAAAAATGTGGGTGTGGGTAGGCTACACCTCGGCCTCCGCGGGGATTACAGGCGACATAATAAGTATTATTTTATTATATTAAAAATATGTATGTTTAGGTTAAGGTATTTATCTATGGGCCTGCGTCCCCTGAAATAAATGAATAAAAAAATATATAATCCATACTTAATATTATAAATTCGAAAGTAACTTTTCACGCCTAAACCACTGAACGATAAAATTTGGCGGAGAGATAGATTGCATCCCGGGGAAGGACATAGGATAGCTTTTATCCCGATATTCCGACGGAATCGACACTTATGCGGGTGAAACCGCGGGGCGCTGCTAGTGTTCTATAAATAATAAATCAACATAAGTGCCCTAACTGAATTCTCGGTCATGGATTCCCCGATCTTATCGACGTCGGTCACATCGGTCACCTCAATCGAACGATCATCATAAATATATGTCAAGATAACTCACTATCAAAACGAAATTTTCCGAGCTTGCGAAATTACAAGAGTAAATGGGAAATTCCAAATAGACGATATAACATATTCATTGCTTATTGTTTTGGTTACTTGATAGCATCGCAAAAGAAATTACTCATAGCTATATCTAAAATTGTTTGATTGATTACATCTGGGGGCACAGTAGCGCTCCCATCAAGACGAACCAAAAAGAAAAAGCAGGGGAATTCCTTCCTTTTCTCGAACCATTTCGTCTTGTAATTGGCAAAACCTCATAGCTAAGACCTGAATAATGTTACAGAACTCCCCAAGCAGTACATTTTGAGCAAGATATAATATTTATTAAAAAATTATAAGGCATGAAAATTTGTAGAGTTATATTGCTAAGACTTACGTGCCTGAACTAGGTAGTCCTGTGTTTCAGGCGAGAAGAGCTAAAATAGTCTTTTAAAATTAATAAATAATCGAAAGGTGACAATAGACAAATCATTATATGTTGAGTAGCTTAACTCTAGATGTAAGGTATGTAGATTTAGGCCTTGTAGAGTTAGTTGCTTGGCATATATCTGACTAGCTTCTGCCCGCGACTTCGTCCGCGTGAAATTTCACCCTCCCCCCAATCACCCACTTAACGGTGGAATTTCGAAAAACCCTTTCTCAATGGATACCTACCGTTCACAAAGAACACACCCTCCAAAAAATTTCATGTCTCATGACCAGCGGTTTAGGCTGTGCGTTGATATATCAGTCAGACAGGACTTTAAATTTGATATAATAATATATAGATAACGTTTTAACAGTGAAAGCGTTTTGTAAGTCTTGGCAACCTACTTTACATGACATGTTTTTGGTGGGGTTAGTTGTAATCAATCCATTTAAGTATCCTCGCCAACTTTTGTTTGCAAATGATTTTCAAAAAATACCATGATGGTTAGATATGTAATAATATCCTTCTTTTTATTCATCATCATCATTCATTCATCATCATCATCATTCATCATTCATTAATTTCATCATTCTTTTTATTAATTAAATTCTATTTGAGTAAACATTCTCTGTAACAACAGTGCATTTATAACCTTATTTAAAGTTGGTCCTTCGAATGCCAAGTTAAAGTTGGTCCTTTGCATGCCAAGTCAAAGTTGGTCCTTCGAATGTCAAGTCAAAGTTGGTCCTTCGAATGTCAAGTCAAAGTTAGTCCTTCGAATGTCAATTCAAAGTTGGTCCTTCGAATGTCAAGTAAAAGTTGGGCCCTTTGTTCCGCTAATATTATCTCATCAAATACCTACAATGTTCTGCCTACTTACATTTTATCATTATTCTGAAATATAGAGCAGTTTCTTCGAGGGTCGGGTTCCAATCAGGAAACCCTACCCTACCGCAAAGGGCTTCACGTCAGCATTTGTGGTCACGTGCTCACTTCGCCATCTGTCACTGGCGCCCTTTTCTTTCAAGCAGGCGTTCGTGATTAATATTAAATTAAACGCCTTTTCACTCGGTCACGAAGGGGCGAAGTTTAGGGTTGAATCCGGCTGTTTGTCTTCAGGATACTGTTTGAATAGCTCAATTTATGTTCAGGCATTAGTTAGTGGATCTTGTTATGGGACGTGCTTGCGCAAGGAAAATACTCTTATTATTACAAAAGAAACAAAAGAAAGTGGTCCAAATGTCCGACACTAAAAAAACCTTTGTTACTGAAACATCATCGTCATTTCAGCAAAATGACGTTCACTGCTGGACACAGGCATCTCCCCAAAGGGTGAAGTATCGGAATGGCCTATTAAATAAGTTGTATTTTTTTTAAGTCATCCATAAAAAAACTGTCAGTATACAGTTATAATAATATTAAATCCGTGTATATATAAAACATTGATCAGGCAGGGGTCATAGTTCTTCTATAGTTCTTGGTAACCGGTCCACTTTAGCCACCCAAACCAATAGTCCATCTTTTTATTTTTCCATATCCTGCAATAGTCCTACACCAACCGGGGGTTATCCTTGGGTGCACTTGCATAGTGCATACGGGGATAATCGTCGGTTGGTGCCGCATTTCATTAAAATTTCCTAAGGGGCCTCTGCGAGTTGGCTTCGGCCCCTCGTACGCCTTCCAAAGGACCGGGACCCCATGGTCCCGAGATATGTAAAGTCATATAATAATAATACCAGCCTTTTATTTTCCCACTGCAGTGCAAAGGCCTCGTCTCATACGGAGAAGGCACAAACATTGATAATTACGCTAGCTCTTGAGCAACCCGCCACTAATGTCAGTAATGTCCAAGATTGTTGTGACGTTTATACGACGTAGGTAGTCCATGTTACGTTTTAAATAGACAGTTTCCACTGACCATTAAATAATTAAATATGTTTTTACAGTCAACTTTACAATGAATATATGCCAATATAGTTGTATATCTACCTGAATTTTGAAAATTACAGTAATGGCTGCGTGTTTTCCTCTCCGTGTTTAATTCAAGACACTGCGGCACCGGTTAAAGATAAAAGCAGAAAGTAAAGAATTGAAAAGTTACACTGGTTTGAACCCACAAACTCGTGTGAGGGCTTAACAAATGGGACATCACGCCAAAAATTATAGCGAAATGAAAATTATGATTTGTTGAATTTTTATTTTTTGTTATTGAAAAAATAAAAATTGACGCTTGAACTCGATCACGCCTGATGGAAAGCGATGGATGAGGTCTATGATGGAACGAGCGTGCCTGGAAGATGCCTAAGGCACTGGAACTCCCTCCCGCGCATCGATGAAACATAGCAGGCTGCTTGACCGACTCTAAAACAGTTTGAAGGACAAAAAAATTGCATTAACTTTGTCTTGGCACCACCAGTTACTTCACTGATATAGTTTTTGTCAGTGGTGGAAATTTACCTAGCTCCATACATTTCTGTTCAATATTCTTTTCCAGCATCAACAATAATGTGCTTGTTGCTAACACCTGTAATATTGAAATACTTTCTGAATAGCCCTTGACCTCTTTTGACGCGTATTCATCTCCAGGGAAACGCTAAGTAAGTATCTCTTTTGACGGTGAAATTGACACTTAGTTTGTAAGTAATTACCGCTCTTATTTCTTTCGCTCTTTACCTACTTATTTATTATTTGATATCATACTAATTTCTGCTCTAATTAACTGCCCCAATGGTCTCGTGGTCGTTTCTGTCTTTACCTACTTATTTATTATTTGATATCATACTAATTTCTGCTCTTTTTAACTGCCCCGTTGGTCTCGTGGTTGCAAGCGCGACTGCTGGTCCTGGGTTCGATTCCCGGGTCGGGCAAAGTGTTATTGAGTACCATTAGGAATATCTTAGTGACAGGCCGGAGTTTGGAAGTCATTGGTGTGATACCCCCGTGTCTCGGAAAGCACGTTAAGCCGTTGGTCCTGCGCCTGATCCCTCTCCGGTCGTGTCGGATTGCCGTCCCATCGGACTATGAGAGTGAGGGAAGAGGGAGAGCACCTGTGTCTGCGAGCAGAGTTTGTGCACTATAATACCTCCCGCGCCGAAGGTTAATCTCCGTTGAGATTGGCCGCCGTGGCCGAAATACGGTCTGGAGGACTTTAGTTTCTGCTCATTATTTCGTCCACGTGAAAATTTAAAATGAAACATCATCATCATCATCATTTCAGCCGATAGGCGTCCACTGCTGGACATAAGCCTCCCCCAATTTTGGGGGGGGTTTGCCATAATCGCCACGCTTGGCAGGCGGGTTGGCGATCGCAGTATGGTATGATGGTGGAATGCATAGAGAACGCTGCTGCCCATTCTCCGGTACGACCCTTAGTCGCCTTTTACGACACCCATGGGAAGTAAGGAGTGGTATTCTTTAAGTCACACACAGACAAATGAAACATATCGCATCACAAAAATGTTACTTCTTTCTTTTTCTCTCGGTTTCACCCGCATAAGTCTTGATCCCGTGGTAATATCGGGATAAAAAGTATCCTATCTCCTATGTATCCAGATCATGGTTTAGTCATGTGCCAAGTTTCATTTCAAACAAAAATCTAATCTTTTCTCTTTACGATATTTAAATAGTTTAGAGGTACAGTACCTATATAAGGTATAGTACTATATATATAATAGGTATAGTACCTATACAGACTCCAAGGCCTCAAAGTTGTTAAAAAAAATTACAAAATACGTATACAATTTGGTTTCGTAAACCGGCTTACCCAGTCCCACCAATTAACGAAGAAATAAAAAATTCGCAAAAGCCAACATAAAAAAGGATCAAATATAAAATGTCTAGTTTCAAAAATTGAAACACAAAAGCCTAAACTAGTGTCGAATATTTTTCACACGTTATTTTGTTCTTAAAGGAACTTCAAGCGTGACTTGCTGAAAAATAAGTAGGTATGACGTAAGTAGTCGAGTAGTTTCAAGTGATTTTATTTTTCTTCTTAACGAGAAAGCTTATAATACTATGGTAGAAATAATACCTACCCAGGGATAAAAGTTGGTAGTAGAGACAAGGGGCACCGAAACCGAAACTTCTTCAGCCGGTCGATTCTGTAAAAATCTCACCGTGATAACTTAGGTGAAGTGAGTTTGTTTTTGCTAGGATTTGACACTATTGACAGCTCACTCCACGCTCACTTCACCTAAGTTTTCACGGTAAGATTTTTCCAGAATAGCACCGCAGAGGTAAAAATAATTTTCACTAACAAACTAGGGATAGGGTCTTGTGACGAGAAGTTCTCAAAAGGTCTCATTGAATTTAAAACATCCTACTAATATTATATTATAAACCCGAAAGTTTGTGAGGTTTGTGAGGATGGATGGATGGATGGAAGTTTGTTCTCTTTCACGCAAAAACCACTTAACGGATTAGGATGAAATTTGGCACATAGATAGTTTATAAGCAGGATTAACACATAGGATACTTTTTATCCCAATATTCTCATGGGATGGAGACTTATGCGGGTGAAACCGCGGGGCGCAGCTGGTCATTTATATAGTTTTTAAACCATGGGAATAATACGTATTGTTATTTTAAAACAAAAAGGAATCTATTACATTTCTGCTGATAACTTATTTCGATGTTTATTTTATTCTATTTATGTTTATATCGTTTTTTCTAAGATCTAGTAGATCTGTTTAGTAATATGTGAATAAAGATGTGAGTAGTGTATTTGTTACCTCTATTATTAAGTCAAACTCAAACTCAAAGCATTTATATTTCAATAAAACCATTTACAGGCACTTTTGAATTGTCAAGAAGTCGGTCAGTCAGAAAATATGAAGCTAGTTGCCCATTCCAAATCGTACTTACGCTTGAAACAAACAAGAAACTCCATGGACACTCTTTTAAATTATATTTTTACAAAAATATTAGTTACATCATTAATGTTGAATTTAATTATATGTGAGAACGATGTAAAAAAGACTTACGCGTTAAAAGCGCCCAGAGTACAGCAAATAGTAAGAAAACATCAATTCAAAAATAAAATAATCACATCACACTAATACTATAAAGGCGAAAGTTTGTGAGTGTGTGTGGGGGTGTGTGTGTGAGTTTATATGTTTCTTACTTCTTCACGCTCAAACGGCTGGACCAATTTTGATAAAATTTTGTATGGAGGTAGCTAACACCCTGGATTAACATATAGGCTACTTTTTATCCCGATATTCCCACGGGATCGAAGGGTTGTATACTTATTACACTATTGTTTGAATAAATAAATAAATTGGCACGAATGTTCAACAGTACTTTCAGGGCCAACAATTTCACTTGAAGTTTTATTCTTACACAAGCCATTAGCCCGACGGAGTTTCCTATCGGTCAAAATAACGTACAGACGCCAGCACATCAAGCTACTACAATCTGTCAAATTTCTTTAATAGATTTTCAACTTTATCGCTAAAGCATAAGGTTCAAAGTTGATTGGGAAAATTTGACAGTTTCGGGTAGCTTGATGTGCTGGCGTCTGTACTTCTATACAAAGTTTCACACCCTATTTAACCTGTAACGGCTAGGGCTTTGCAGGTAGTTAAAGATGCTTTTTCAAAACCAAAAGGTGAGTACTGAGGAAGGGCCTCAGTACTCACCTTTTGATATTTGAAACTCTTGGACAAAATTTCATGCTTTTACACTAAGGGATGATTTTCTCATCGCCAGATAACTTTTATTCGAGGAATAAAATTGACGTCTGACAGTTTTTGTATGGAAGAATCGCCAGAGGAATAAAATTGACGTTTGACAGTTTAAAATAACTGTCGAAATTTCCAAATTATTCCTCGAATAAAGTTATCAGATGAATGAAAAATCAGCCCTTAGTGGTTTAGTCTGTCAGTGGGTTAGTGAATGAATGAATAAATTCAAGAATTTTATTGAGTAGGTACATGCTCGAGCACGTTCGATGGGTTCATGCTCGCACGGGCATAAATATTTGAGTGTGTGCGCGTCGACTATTGCGAACTGTCGTCGCCGCAGCACATGAGTGACTACCCCACAGGAGCAAAGATTCTAAGGACAGTTTTCAAATTTTTCAATAAAACTACGTATTCTGTATTATTATCATTCTGTTAATGTTAGCGCACTCGAACATTCGCAGCGCTTATTGCTCGAAATTTTGTACCGGAAGACGTACCGTTGCAAGACAAAGACGTTATTAGGTGGACCTGGTGAAGGCCGCAAGTCCGCTGGATGCGAGAAGCACACAACTAGGGGCCTAAAAAGCCACTTTGGCAGAATCATACAAAGATAACATTATGAATCCTAATGGACAGTTAACGGGTTTAGGATTTTTAAGTTATTCATCCATCAATCCAATCCAAATCCAATCCCAATCTCTTTGATTATTTGACCTTATTCGACGAAGTTTTTTGTGATACGAAACAAAAAAAAAAAAATGATTTATGACTGTTAGGCCAGTTTATGATCTTTGTTTATTTTATTTGTATTACGCTCCTTGCTTTTCTGTCTCGTAACAGGAAAACGCGAAGATGATTCTTTAAGCACATCATTTTTATTATTACCTATATATATGAGCACAGATATAGGTATATCTATATCTGTGTATATGAGTGATTCAATATGTCAACTCGTAAAAGCTCGAAGGCACAAAAAATATGATATATATAACGTCCAACTCATCTGTATATGTTACCGGCCAAAACCAATTTTAGGATGAACTAGTTTCGCCTAGGCCAAACCAATTCTCTCTACACGGGTTGCATGGTTGCGGTCAGTCGATAGGCGACGTAGAATGCCAGAGCGAGCGAAGGGCACCCCGAGGTTAGGTTTTGTTAGGTTACTTTAAACCCTTTACACAGAAATAGGTAGTAGTTATCAAAACTTAATTTCGTACACTTACTAGATAGATAGGTGATAAATACTTGTATATTTTTTAAAAAACTATATAACTTAAGGATATTGAGAAATTTGCGCTGAAAAAAACTGATTTTTCTGTTTTTTGTCCGCGAAACTCCCTTAAGCCAAGTCTATGCTTTCGTTAGGGTACCTAGTAAAAGTTGTTTATACCTAAATGAAGCCAAAATCTTCGCAGGGTGGCTAGTAGCAGGTGGACGAGAGTTGCCGAGAATCGAGCTGAATGGCGTGGAATTAGAGGGGTCTATGTCCAGCAGTGGACTATTGTTAGTAGGCTGATGATGATGATGAAGCCAAAATAAATTCTGAATCTACTAGTTTACGTAAGTAAAGAATGGACGGGTAGATATTTTATTTTATTTTATTCGGGAAACTTATAGTAAACAGTACTCTTAAACAATATGCATCTGAAGGCCATTTACAAGTTTGCACTAATAAACACTTGAAACCAAAGAGACAACAGAAAAGGTCGGTACTGTAGAGGTGAACACTAGACCTCCACATAGTGGTGGAGGCGCCGAAGCCGCCGAACTCCTACGCGTATAAGCGCTTATTTGAAGTACGCACCCCGCGTCATACGAGATTTTTTTCAGCGAATTTAAAGTAAAGCGCTAAAGTTCCGCACATAATATATAAAAAACGAGACCTCTCGCACGCCAAGGAGTAAATAAAAGCTAAGCAGTGTAAGCAGTGAGTATAGAACGGGTGCAGAATCGCCGCCGGAGAATTAAAAAGCTAAGTGGTTGAATATATTTTTTTGTAAAGAGAATAAAATGGCTCAATTTTTCACGGGCTACAACTGTTGCCTAGAAGAATTTATTAGGCGACAACTACTTTATAGTTGCCGCCTACAATAAATGGCGTGAGAATGATTGGGCGCTGATATTGAGAGTTTACCTTCAGGGCGCTGCACTAGCATTATATAGTTTCTGTGAAGCTGTAATATTCCTTTCAACAATATAATAGTTCCAAGTCTACGGTCTTTTAATTATAAACAAGGAACTGAGGAGGTCCAGTGCAGACCTTCACAGTACGAAATACCTATAATATAAATTAGGAAACAAAATAACAAGATTTATTAATAGCTGTACAAACTAGAAACCATTCAGACGCTAATTTTGCAATGCGTAACTAACCCTAAACTGCCTCAGAGCAATCTATAGTACCATTTGCGATTTTAAATAAATACGCCATATCAGCAATGTGTCTGCGCTCATGCAGTGGCAAGCTATGAAACCTCTTACATCGCGCTACCTAATTGGGAGTATATTTCCTAGTCTTGTACAGTAAGAAACGAAGGAACCTCTTTTGAATTCCCTCAATTCTGTCTATATAAAAATTATAACTAGGGTTCCACACTTGTGAGGCGTACTCCAAATGGCTGCGCACAATAAAGGATTTTATACGTTTTAACGTTTTTAAAATCCGCTGATAACCTCAGTATAAATCCAAGTGCTTTGGAAGCTTTATTAACAACGCTTTCGATGTGTGCATCAAAGAGTAATTTAGATTCGAATGTTACACCCAGGTCCCTAATGACACTTATCCTGTTTATATTAGTATTATGTAACATATAATGAAACGTGATTGCATGTGGTTTGCGTGTGTAGGTACTAACAAAACATTTAGAGACATTCAGTTCGAGTTTATTAAGGAGACAATAATCTTGAAGTTCATCTAAGTCCCGCTATAAACTAAATCAGTCGGAAAGTTCTGATATTAGGGCATACAATTTTCATATCGTCAGCGTAAAGAATAATTTTGGAACGAGTAAAGCACGAACCAATGTCATTTATAAAAATAATAAAAAGTAAAGGACCCAAAAGGGATTCTTGTGGTATTCCTGAGGGTATTTTAACAGTTACAGAACTATATCCATTTTGTACAACTGTTTGACAGCGATTCTCAATTTAAGATTTAAACCATCTGAATAAATCGCCTCTGATACCAACTGCAAGCAGTTTACGCAAAAGGACACCGTGGTCTATACGGTCAAATGCCTTGCTATAATCAGTATAGACCACATCCACTTGAGACCGTACAGACATGGTGGAGGACAAGTAGTCGGAAAAGATAAGCAATATTACTCATACAAAGGTAAGGTTTACACATTAAAGTAGTGAAAACCAATAAAAAGCCTAATTGGTCAAAAACTCGATGCTCGGGTAAATAGTAAATACAGGACTCATAGCGATAGGTAATATTTAGAGTACCGCACAACAGTCATTAAATAACTAAAGTGTATTTCAAATAAACTTGCGATAAATGTCATTCAACCACCCTGTACCAAAAAGTCCAAATAACTTACGATAGATATCGTTCGTCATACAAAACTGTCGCTAACATTGCATCGCTTGAGTTTCATAATACCAAACACGGAGTAAGTCATTGTTTTGATCGTGTTACCGACACTGCCCATACATTTTTTTCGTATGGTTTGGAAATATTCGGATACATTAGTAGAAGGAGGTGAACAAACTTTATCGCAAGTTTATTTGAAATGAACTTTAATTGAACAATAATTTTAATACCTTACTGGGTACGGTCAGCGGCAAAAGTCGATTAACACTGCTACATCATCTAAATTGACAAGCGTAAGCGTTTTCTTACAAGCGTAAGCATAATAGTATAATGTTCTCGCTGCTGCCACACAGGCCTCCTCTCAGTGATCCACCACCATCCACCAGGCCGTAATCCACCACGAGGGCCCAGTGCGGGTTGGTAGATGTCACATGTCTTCGAAAGCCTACAAGTTGTTATATAAATCTGACAGGGGTATTTGTTCTCTTCATTATGAACAACTTTGGGGCCAACACTGAGTCTGTAATTGGGAAAAAAAATATCTGTAGATTTTTTTTTCACTATTACACTCTTAAATCTGTCGTTCGCGAGCAGCTTATAAAATTTTTTTAATCACGTGCTCAACAAACTGTTTCGCGAATAAATGTTCGTTGCGTAATAAAAGCTCGCGCAACGAATGCTTGCAAAAGTTGGTTAAAGGAATGCTTGCGGTGAGTACCGACCTTTGAAGAAAATATATTTTTTTAACTTCTGTGTATATGTATCCCTAATTTAGATTTGAAAAACTGAAGTATTCGTAGACTTTTATCGCTGACTCTACCTATGTATTTTACGTACGTAATTTACGTTTGTGCAAAACGTACTATAACATACAGGCAACTGTTGAAATTCAGTTCGAAACGTCACAAATTCACAATATACAATAATATGTATAGAATTGTGTAACATCGTGGTAAACAATCAGTTTATATTGTGAAACTTTAGGCTCACTACATGGAACGAGTCCAATGCAATGTTAGCACTCTACCACTTAGTTAAAAAAAACTACGATTAGTTACGTAAAAAGTTTAACAAAAACTATAAAATGTTTCCTACATTTTATACTTTTTGTTAAACTTTTAGTACCAAATAGAGACAAATTTCATTTTTAATTGGCATTCGCTTTCAAAGTGCTTCTTATTTTTAAAACGACTTTCAACAGGATTGTGAGAAGTTGGTACTTTGGCAAATGAAAGGCGAGAGTCGATAGCAAGCGTATAATAAAAACTGACGTTCACACAAGTATGTCCTCTTATATACTACTCGACTATAACAGAACAAATGTGGGTAACCGAATATATTACAACTCTCCACCCTAAATAATACATAATCTCCTAAGAAAAAGAATCCTTACACACTAATAGATAGAACTAAAACAAAGCCAAACTAGCCTACAATACAATTATTAAAAGACTAACATACAATGCAACTAACATACAATGCTACTTTAGCTAATAAAATAATACATCGATAACCTTCCTTACGATTTACAACACTAATACACAGTTACAATTTTATTGACACTAAAAATTATACACTAATCAACTAGAACTACTCAACGATTACAATATTTTGGTGGTCGTTTTAACCGACACTCCCGTATAGGACGGGTTCGAAGTACTTCCGGAACAAAGTTCTCGGAATTAGGAACACTTATACAGGGATCAGGATTGGGGACATTAGTGACAGAAACCGAGCTGTCCGCGGATGTGGACGGCAACACATCGACTGTCTCGGTTCGGTCCGGACTACACTCCCCTACGCTCCGAGGGGCCCGCGACTCAACATGTGGTACCTCTGTGCTGACAGGAGCTGGCGTCACCTCCGGCACCTTGGAACCCTCCGCCTCGAGAGAACTCCGATCTGTCGTACTAGTTGGACAATTCAAAGAACTACGCGACCGCTGTCTTAACTGATCAATATGTCTATGTGTTTCCTTCCCTGATCCATCCACAACCCTATAATCAGTAGTCCCCATTCTTTTTACTATTTGGCCAGGCAGCCATTTTTCATTACCCCTATACTGCCTTATCCATATTTCTTCCCCTAACTGTAAAGAACGTTCCGTACCTACCCTTTGTTGCCGTTCCTGAACCTTTTTCACTTTCTCTTCCCTATTGGGCCTTAAAGCATCCAATTTTGTACGTAAATTCCTACCTAACATTAGTGTTGCTGGACTTTCCCCAGTAGAACAGTGTTCTGTATTCCGATAATGCAATAAGAAGGTATTCAAAAATAAATTAATATTTTGTTTTTGCTTAACCGCTTTTTTAATTGTTCTTTTCACAGTTCATACTGCATTTTCCGCTGCCCCATTTGATGCTGGGTGGTATGGGGCAAAAAGATATGTTCTACGCCATGATTTGTTAAAAAGTCTGATAATTCGTTACTCGTAAACGGTGGCCCATTGTCAGAAACGATTTGCCTAGGTAAACCCCATCTAGAAAAAACTTCAGTGAGTTTTTCAATAGTAAAAGTAGCAGCTGTACTAGGTACGGGAAATACTTCTAACCATTTCGTCCTTGCATCCACCATTACTAAATATATTTTACCAAAAATAGGACCTAGGAAATCCAGATGTACCCTCGCCCATGGTCTAGCGGGCCAGGGCCACGGCGTGGCTACGTGTCGCTGCGGTGCGTCCGCCTCCCCCGCGCACACCGCGCACTCCCGGCACGTCGCCTCCACCGCCTCGTCGATGCCCGGCCACCAAACATAGCTCCTAGCTGAGGCTTTCGTTTTTACAATACCCATATGGGGTTCATGTAACTCCCGTAATACTCTAGCTCGACAGCTTCCCGGAATCACTACCCTATGTCCCCACATGACGCAACCTAACTCTTCGTACAGTTCCTTACGACGGTTAAAGTACGGTTGTAATTCCCGTATTTCATTATCCGTAGGCCACGTATCTCGAATGTAACTTATAACTCTGCTTAGCATCGGGTCTCTCATAGTCTGTTGCTTAATTATATTGTAATCAAGTAACAATGCATTTTGTGCGAAATGTAAATAAGTTTGCTCGGGGAGCGCATGTAATGACTCATCGCTACTACCAGGTACCGGTAATCTCGATAGCCCGTCCGCACCGTTTTGTTTTGTGTTGACGTATTCTATGTCATACGTATATGCAGATAAAATGATCGCCCAACGCTGTAATCTACTTGCCGCCATGGCCGGAACGCCGTGCTTTGGACCAAATATGCTCACTAATGGCTTATGATCAGTTTGCAAAGTAAAGCGTCGGCCATAAACAAACTGATGCAATTTTTTTAAACAAAATACTATAGCTAACGCTTCCCGATCTATCTGCGAATAATGTTTCTCGGCGTTATTCAACGCGCGTGACACATAAACCACCGGCCGGTAGCGGCCATCGGTGCTTGGCTGTGTGAGTACCCCACCTATACCACGTGCACTGGCGTCACACGTCAACACTAAGTGCTTATCTGGATCATAATGAGCCAACACTTCCGCGCCTGTTAATATTTTTTTAACTTTTACCATCGCTTCCTCACAATGATCACTCCAATTCCAACTTACATTTTTTTTTAAAAGTTCATAGAGTGGTGACAATATACTACTCAAATTCTTAACAAACTTGGCATAGAAATTTACTAACCCTAAGAAAGAACGCAACTCAGTAACATCCTTCGGCCTAGGAATTTTTACTATTGCATCCACCTTATCCGTATCTACTTTAATACCCTCTTTAGATATAACATACCCTAAATATTTGACCTCATCAACCATGAATAAACATTTACTTCTCTTAAGCTTCATGCCATGATCTTGTATCCTTTGAAACACTCTTTCCAAAGTTTCTAAATGCTTTTCCTGTGTCCCTGACGTACTTATGATTACGTCATCAAGAAATACTTCTACGCCAGGTATGTCGCTAAGAAGGTTCGACATAATCCGCTGGAAAATACCCGGGCTCGAAGACAAACCGAACACGAGTCTATTATATTTAAACAAACCTCTATGTGTATTTATTACTGTTAAATCCCTAGAATCATCCAATTCTATCTGATTATAAGCCTGGGATAAATCAATTTTCGAAAAGAACGTAGCCCCATTGATGCTCACTAACAGATCGTCTATTTTCGGTAGCGGATACCTATTGACCAGTAAGACAGGATTTAAAGTGACTTTATAATCGGCACAGATTCGAAGTCCCCCGTCAGCTTTACGTACCGGTACCAAAGGTGTCGCCCAGTCCGAGCACTCGACGGGCTCGATGATTCCAGCACGCAGCATTGCATCCAGCTCCGCATCGACTTGACCCTTCAGAGCGTAAGGCAGCGGCCGCGCCCGGCAGTACACGGGGGTCGCTCCCTCCCGCAACTGGAGTGTTGCCTTACCGCCTGTGTACCGTCCCAATCCGCCGCTGAACAACTCTTTATACCTATTTAACAAAACATTTGCAGCATCAGATTTTGTTTTTAAAATATTGCCATAATGAAGTGCTTGTTGAAATGGAGGTATTTTTATTTCCATTTCGGATAACCATTGTCGGCCTAATAAAGAAGTTGTACCTCCATTGATCACAAACAGTTCTAAATATTTAATTTTATTTTGGTACTGTACTTTCGGCCTAATAACACCCAACGGCTTGATATTGCTACCATCATAAAACTTTAACACTAAGTTAAATGGCTCAATTGATCTAGTACTAAAATACCTGTCGTATGTTTTTTTACTTATACATGAAACAGCGGAGCCCGTATCTACCTCCATCTTAATATCGTTGTCATCAATACGCAATGATAAGCTTACCGGGCTATATCCGTTCAAACACAGTTGGTGTAATTCTTCCCCTAGCTCGTCCGAACTAGAACCGCCTCCTAGCTCACCCGGCTGCTCGCTCCCGGTAGCTTCGACGTGGTTCACCCTGCGCCTCTTCCCTCTTCCTGTGCTCGACCGAGAAACACACGCGTCTCAAATGTCCCCTCTGCTTGCATTTACTGCATACGAAATTCTTGTAACGGCACTCATCAGAGGTATGCCCGCGCCAGCCGCACGCCGTGCAGCTACCCGCGCCTTTTTCCGTGCCCGGCGCAGCGCGCTCGCGGCCTCCGCGCTGATCACGCCCACGTGTTGTCCTAAACGCGTGAACGGTTGCCGGCACCTCCGCGCTTGCTTTATACTCAACCACGGCCGCATCTCGCTCCGCCGCTTCCAATCCACAAGCTAATTTCACTGCCCCTGAGTACGTCAGATCGTCTTCCGCAAATAATCTTTGTCTGATGACTTCACTCTTCACTCCGCACACAATCTGATCCCGCAGATTCTCCTCCAAATTCCCGCCGAACTCACAGGTTTTAGACAGTTTTTTAATCTCGGTTAGGTATTGCGTTATATTTTCGTCGTCCTTCTGCCTTCTTTGACGAAACCGGAACCGCTCCGCCATGACAGCTGGTTTCGGTTGAAGATGATTTTTCAACAGCGTGACGGCTTTTTCGTAAGTTAACTCCGCCGGTTTGCTTGGGCTGCACAAAGTACTCAGTAACTCATACGTTTGATCCCCAACGCCGGTGATTAAGATCGCCAACCACATGTTCTTGTCCACGTTATTGACTTTAAAATACATCTCCAACCTTTCCACGTACAAGGTCCAATTTCCTGTCGTCACATCGAAGTCCCTTATTCTACCAATTTGTCCACTCGACATTTTATTCTATTTAACCCGAACACAATTGTAGGAAGGTAGGTACTGTCCAATACTCGTCGCCACTGAGAAGTTGGTACTTTGGCAAATGAAAGGCGGGAGTCGATAGCAAGCGTATAATAAAAACTGACGTTCACACAAGTATGTCCTCTTATATACTACTCGACTATAACAGAACAAATGTGGGTAACCGAATATATTACAGATTGACATAACCTTTTCGGTAGCGAATGTCCACCCAATAAAACTGGTGTAAAAAGACGCTTACTGAAGCGGAGAGTAAGTCGTACTCTCCATTATTACCTTTACCTTTTTTTAAATAAATAATTTATCATTTACCATTTCAGTGACCAAGTTCAAGTGTTATATGAGCACGCAGCACCGCTGTTTGACGGTAGAAATAGGTGCAGTACCTAGTTGCCCGGACGAGCTTTCTCACAATTAGGTAGGTCTATTTTTTCTAGTATAAATGATTTGTTTGATTTTTTTTCCTTTGCTCTACACATCTACCTGTATAAATACACCGTACCTTATTTCCTGGGAAAATTCTGCGGCTCTCGCATTCCCTGTAACGCAAGGGAAAGATTTATACAAAAATGGTTAGACCTGCTGTCTTGTATGGACTACTAAACCACCAGAATCTTGGGCCACAGAAGGGATGAATGGAAGGCAATTGCATGCAGCCGAGATGAGAATGATAAGAGGGATGTGTGGTGTTACGTGATTGGATAGAATAAGATGAAGTCTGAAAGCAAAAGTTGTAGAAGAAATAAAAGTATATGATCGACTACAGTAAACAAAATGGGAAAAATATGTGATATTCTTCAGGATATATGTTAGGTAGATAGTGTGTTGAAAACATAACACAACTTATTTGATAAAACATAACTAATACACAACTACACAACACACATAATTAATTTGATACTATAGAAAAAATCATGAAGATACCTCTAAAAACTTTCTTTTTACCCGACTGCGCGACGCAAAGGAGTGGTAATGTGTTCATCAGCCTATGTATGTATGTTCCTTTGAAGCACTATACAGACCAAACGCCTGGGCCGATTTTTATGATTCACACGTTAATCGATTCCTCTTAGTCCGGCGAGTGTCACTAAAGACATGACGTTAGTGAAAATTCAATATGGCGACTACTGGACGCCCTATTAATTTTTTTTTTCAAAACCTATCGAGTGGGGTATCAAAACAAAGGGTTTTAAAAGATGATTACAAAAATATATACAAAATATATACTTAAAAGCAATTCGATGTGACAAATTGTAAAAAACCGGGCAAGAGCGAGTCGGACTCGCGCACCGAGGGTTCCGTAACATCCGGGTCTATTCATAAGGTTTATGTTTATGAAATTAAATGTTTTTTTATTTTTGAGTTGATTGAATGAATGGTAAATTGTGGTTTACGATTTATGACGTATAAAAAAAAAACTACTTACTAGATCTCGTTCAAACCAATTTTCGGTGGTAGTTTACATGATAATGTACATCATATATTTTTTTTAGTTTTATCATTCTCTTATTTTAGAAGTTACAGGGGGGGGGGACACACATTTTACCACTTTGGAAGTGTCTCTCGCGCAAACTATTCAGTTTAGAAAAAAATTATATTAGAAACCTCAATATCATTTTTGAAGTCCTACCCATAGATACCCCACACGTATGGGTTTGATGAAAAAAAAAAAAATAGAGTTTCGGTTCTATGTATGGGGAACCCTAAAATTTATTGTTTTTTTTCTATTTTTGTGTGAAAATCTTAATGCGGTTCACAGAATACATCTACATACCAAGTTTCAACAGTGTAGTTCTTATAGTTTCGGAGAAAAGTGGCTGTGACATACGGACGGACAGACAGACAGACAGACAGACAGACGGACAGACAGAGAGACAGACAGACAGACAGACATGACGAATCTATAAGGGTTCCGTTTTTGCCATTTGGCTACGGAACCCTAAAAACACCTACCAAGAACTAAATCTCCTGCGAAATCTTTCACATTTGTAAACTAGAAAGCTGGAAATAAAAAAAGTTATTTAAAAAAATAAAAAACTCGACCGCGGTAAAAAACTTAAGTTAAAAGAAACTGAAAAGCTAAAAACAAGCCCATTTTAAATTAAATAAAAGTTGGAAGCAGGCGGGACCCATACCATTTTTATTATATTTTCAAATTTATAAAAATTATAAGTTTCTTTTAACTTAAGTTTTTTTACCGCGGTCGGGTTTTTTATTTTTTTAAATAACTTTTTACAATAAAAGCCATACAATCATTCTTATTTTTTGTCAGATTATTCTACAAGTAACAAACTAAAGCACTAGTGTTTTAATTTTTTAGTCCAAACAACAGATTTTTTAAAATAGATAATTTTATTGATTCATATTTCGCAATAAATTACAAGCGTTGTGTCATCGCGCTTCTCTTTCTTTTCTATGCAGTCCGACAGTGACCACGCTTTAGGTCATCTAGTCTCCTTATTACCAAAATTAAATTATTGGGATAGAAACATTGCTATCACAATTATCTCAAAGCGACAGTGCGGATGGCGGTATCATAGATAAGCGCTGTCGGTATGCAACGTTGTAGCGTTGACACGTAATACCGCTATCGCACTACACAGTACGAAATGTAAAACTCCAACAGTTACATAATTATAATGTCAGATAATGTAGGTGATGCTAATAAAAACTGTCTATCTAAATAGAAAACAACGGAAATGGAACGAAAGCCGAAATCTATCAGGAGAATGCAGGGAAATGAATTGCTAAACAACAATTTGTTTAGCAATTCATTTCCCTGCATTCTCCATTTTATGTATTCAAATCACAACAGTCAGTCTTTGACAGTTGTATGAAATGGCTATAACACGGAAAATTCACCCTATGTCAATTTTCCGTGTTATAGCCATTTCATACAACTGTCAAAGACTGACTGTTGTGATTTGAATACATATACCTATATATGTAGTTGCCACCCAAAAAGGCTCGGTTTTAAACGGGTGTCCCAAAAATTGGTACCTTAAAAAAATTGCCCAATTAAAAATAATAAACAGGCAAAACGGCTACATAAACGGCAGACCTAGAAATTCAAGTGATACTAAATTGGGTTTATGTACTCTGTAGCACTCATGAACTGTGCGTTTAGACTGAATGTGCTGAATTTAATTTGAAAAAAACACAGTGTTTTTTGGCTACGTAGCATATCAGCCTTTTATAAATAAATGAAGAATAAAATAAAATATTTTTAATTCAGATATCAAGGATCCATGATAGGTAGGTATATTATAAATAACAATATTACATAAACGAAAATAAAAATTAAAATGACGATTAAAATTAAAGTTATAATTAAATGACAGATTTAATAAACCTCCACAGCGGAGATGACACCCTGTCAGCCACAGTCTTCAAGATTACGCATTCTGCTGATCAGGTATACCTACCGTCCTTTTGCGAATAATGGCATGGAAGCCATCAGTGCGAAACAACACAACCTAGTTTTTTTATGTTCCCACTGCTAGAAAACAGGCCTTCTCTCCGTGAGAGGGAGTGGGCTGTAATCCACCGCCCGGGCCCAGCGCGGGTCGGCGGACATCAAGTATCATTAAAGAATGTAGTATTATACACTTTGTTTTCATGCTTTTTGTTTTTTTGCACGCCACCATAATTCTTAAAGCGGAGGACAGGCTTGTAGCTAAGCAATAACAGTCGCACGGGTCGATCGATCAGTTTATGCTACACTTGCCGCGATTGGTCCGTGAATGGGTGACCATCTTTACATACCAAGACTCCTCCGTGCCTCGGAAAGCATGTTAAGCCGTTGGTCCCGGCTTTCATTCGAGGGTCTTTGACAGTCGTTACGGATCGCTAGAAGCCCGAAAGTCTGACAACCAGTCAACCAAGGGGTTACGTATTACCCAGTAACTGGGTTGTGGACATCAGATAGGCAGTCGCTCCATATAAAATACTGATACTCAGCTGCATCCGGTTTAACTGGAAGCCGACCCCAACATAGTTGAGGAAAGGGTAGGCAGATGATGACCATAGTTCTCAAAGCAGCGACGGACAATTAAAAGGTTCTGTGGGTGTGTGCCAAATGGCAAATACGGAACCCACCATATACTTAATTTCATCCTGTCCGCCCGTCCAAATATTACACAGCCATTTTTTAAGACTGTCCTTTATTGCCAACGTTCGATATTTTTACTTCTAAAAATTCGACGCTAGAGTGCCAATAATGTGAGGTAGGAAAAAAACCCCAGGTTTTCCAAAAGTATACAGAGTCGGTATTTGCACAATCTCCAATATCAGGTTGAATCTGGCCATGTAGGTGCTTAAGTAGAACCCTTATTACGCTTCAATGAACAAACCATTATTACACTAACAGCACAAAAGAGATTCCTTACTTTTTCCTTTTACATTCCTAAAATAAAATTGGATAGAATAATAGTAGATTGTTGCATCGAGCGCAAAGTGAGTTATTAATGCACGAGTGTTACGTTGGTGCCCGAGAGCATGCGAGGGCACTAAATTAACACGAGTGCATTAATTACTCACTTTAGCAAGGCGTGCGTAATCAACTTTTCTTTCAACTACTAATCTACCTACCGCGATAAAATATACCTACTCAAAATAAAAAATTCAAGTTAATGAAAACAAAGTTTTCACAAGCTTTGAAATAGTTATCCCGCGACTTTTGCGGCAAAAGGTTATTTAAAAATTTCATTAAATATGAAGTATCAAAGTTTTACAATGGTACAAAATGCACGCCATTATTTTTTTCTCCAAGTCGGTTGTATTCAGCCGATTTTAGCCAGTATCTTTTTGATCTAATGCATACATTTTATATTAAACCTAATGGGGGATATTAAACCTTTGTGGTAAAGGAAATTGCCCATTTCACTACTGACCGCCGTTGCGCAACAAACAATTTTGTATGATACCATAAATTGGATATAAAAGAGGGGTAATGTCGTACTTTCATAGGAAATTAAAATTATCCATTTATTTTGTGGGGTTTTTGTTGTTTTTCTGCTCAGTTTTGAGGTTAGTTTTGTAACAAACCTTACACCAAAAAAAAAACAGAATTTTACAATTCACATAAAACAACAGAAAATAGTTCCAATAAATCAATTAATGATCCCAATTAAATAATATTACATAGGTAGGTCATGCTAATTGTATGTTTTGATAGGAAATAGAAAATAAAAATGCTTGAATGTAGGAATTTAATAGTTTTATTGGTTCATATTATCATCATATTCATAAAATATGTCGTCTAACAGCGGAGCCGGTGGCTCAACAGGCCTAAATCGAGCCCAACTAAGATACCACAAAATGGTCCATCCCATTGACGGATTACCCACCAAACAATTGCAATAATAGCAAGTAATATCACCTACTGAGTTACTTGTAGCCCTATTATTATTATTAATTCTTCCCATTACTAAATACGAGTCCGTTCCCAGTATCAACGGCAAGTCAACCTCAATGACAAAGTTTAAAAAAAAAAAAAAATTCGTTTGCTAGTTCAATTTCGCATATCCCGTTGCTTTGCTACGGACATGCTATATAATACACTCACACATATTAATAGAAAATAATATATTCAATAATAATAATAATATATTTAATAACAATATATTGTTTAATAGAAAATACACATATTGTCACAGACAGGAAAAAGCCACAAACAAAATCAAATCAAACTAAGAAAAGTATAACTGGTGGTTCTTAATTCTTATCTTATCATCTTCTTCTTAGCCTGTCGATAGCAATCTAAATGGACTCGGCCCAGAATTCAGCTACTTGTTTGCCGCCATCACCAGCGTCCATCAGTTCCAGTAACGTGCTGCTGACAGGACGCGATATTAAGTATCCCATCGTTTGTGGAACAGCACCACATTTACACTCCAAGGCGGAGTCGTCTGTGAATCTCCACCTGAACAGGTTTTCTTTGCTTCGGCCAACCTGGGTCCGGAGGTTACCCCAGGTAAGTCATGTCCCGGTAGGAGCTCTTTAGCTGGTGGAACGAATGGTTTGGGTAAGGAAGCATTGTGTCGCCACAGCTTCAGTCTTTCTTCTGATCGTTCGCAAGTGAGTGGGACAACACACTTCACCACTTTTCTCATCATGATGCATTTAAATGTATATTTTGAACATAGTTAAACAGCTTCTAGTATTAGCTGTAAACAACAAAATACAAATAGTGCTGAAAGACTTCCATTATATCCGTTGCCTCCCTGACTTGATGACGGGATACCTACACAGCTCCGACTTATCAACGAAACTGGCGAATTAAATAAACTGACGATTGAGGGAAGGACTGACCAGTGATACGCGGACTCACTATTCTAACAATTATGGACAAATAATTAGTCTGAAATAAATGGATTTAATTTAATATAATTTTAAAGATGTTAAAAAACTATATATATAGTTAATTAAAAAATAATTAGGAGGACAAATTATAAAAAAAAAACACTTTTACACGTCAACATATTTTTTTAAACTGGATGAGAAGGGCGTTTCCTATCTGACAACTCTGAGAAGAATGGCCGAAAGAAACTCAGAGGTCACAGTCTCCTTTAAAGCCCAGACATAATCTTGGTCAGATCTTGTGAAGACCTTGTATGAAGGTGTCTGAAATGTTCTTTTGAGAAAAGAACCACACATATTGAGTGGCCCCGTCCAGTCAGTGCACCCTTTTGTCAGTAATCGTGCAGCTCAACGCAGAACTTAAGGAGGTCAACGATTCGACGAACAATACCAAAGAAAGGACATTTGGGTAGGCCGTATAAATTACTCCAACTGCCAGATCATGACTAAAACGGAATCAATGACCCAGGATGAATGTCATAGTTGAAATTATTTTTAAAACTCAGCGTTTGTCTTTATACTATCCGCTAAGACCGATTATGGGGTTCTTAAAATTGGCAACACTGCTTTTACTAAAATACTCCATTTAAAAAGTATGCAATAAAATCGAATGAATACCTACTAATAAAATACAATACTTATAAATTATAATTTATAAGTAACTATATTTTTGTGGGTGTATGGGTCCCGCTTGCTTCCAACTATAATTTTTTTTTAATTACTTTTTTTATTTACAGCTTTTTAGTTTACAAATGTGAAAGATTTCGCAGACGATTTAGTTCTTGGTACGTGTTTTTTACGATTTGTCAGTTCTAATTACTTTTAACCATATAAGTTGTACTTATATATTTTTGTAATCACCTTTTAAAACCCTTTATTTTTATACCCCACTCGACAGGTTTTGAGAAAAAAATAATGTTTTGAAGACATAATATGTATATATTATATTCAATTTTGTTATACCCAGTGTCAGTCTCACAACTAAGACGAATCTAACGGCACCTCTCAAGCTGAAATCGATCAAGCCGTTTAGATAGAAATATACTTACATACATACATACACTCGAAAAACATAACCCTCCTTCTGGCGCAGTCCGGTAAAAACAGTGCATTAATGCTGCTATGTAGCTATGAGATTTCATATAACATTTCTGCACTGTTTTGGTTCTAAGCAAAAAGTACGTCCTACGTGATCGGTTTTGTAGTGATTATTGATAACATTACTACGTAGTTGAAATAAATTTGCATAATATCAATAAAATTCAATTAAAAATATAAATATGAAAAAGGAAATTAAAAACAAACATATTCTGCGTATAAGTATTGATATAATTGAAGAAACAAAAACCTATGATTAATATGCAGTCCAACAATCATCTCAAAAATTTTATACATTTTCAATTCAATTCATCTTTAATGTGGATCATAGAAAAGTGTACATAATAAAGCTGGTGTTAATCTGGGGGCACGGGAGTGCCCCCGCCAAGACCAGCCAAGCGAAGCGCAAGGGCACTACCTACCTTTTCTCGAAGCACTTCGTCGTATTTTTGATCCCTCTTAACTTGGGTTTAGATTATACCAGATAAACAAAATTTTCGGAATATGATGCCAGTGGTTGACTTATTAAACATATAAAGTTTCAATTGCATAGCTTTAATACTTTAGATTTTATTGATATCTAAAATACCCCGATTTCGTCACTGACTCACTGACTGATGATCATCAAAATTCTTAAGGTACTTCCTGAAGTCCTAGAAAGCTGAAATTTGGTATGTAAGCTAGTAATAGTACACAAACAACAAAAAAATATTAAAACTTGAAACTTTTACCCCCCCAAAAAAAAAAAAATTCCGTAAATTTTGATGCTAGAGGTCTGAAAATTTATATAGGGGGTCCTCGTTATAAATAAACCCCAAAAAAAGAAAGAAAAAATGAACAACAGCAAAAATACTCGTATAAATGTCATAAGCAACTTACAAAAAGAAATAAAATCCCACAAAAACATTTCATGTTAAATGTTGCCAAGACACTACACCTTAGTCAAAATAATATGGCTTGGCCATTTCGCTACATTCACGTGAGCGTAAGGTGAAAAACTCTCATACTGTTAATGGTTCTTGTAGTAACGAAACGGCCAAACCAGATATTTTGACTAAGGTGTAGAGTTTGCGAAGTCAGGCCTTGTAGAGTTAGGGCGTGTAGAGTTAGAAGCTTGGCTCTACATGAGATCTGATTACTTTTTGACAGTGCGAGCTACATGGTCTCGTCTTGGCAACATTTAACATGAAATGTTTTTGTGGGATTTAGTGTTTTGCAAACAGTAATGTCCTACCCTTAGGGCGTACAATAAAATGTAGGTACATAAAGTGAGTTTACATGCATGTCAACAATAATATTATAACAAATTAAAAATTTTACAATACAAATTTCAAATTACATTACCTACAAATTTTAGACCATTAAATATTTGTTGGAATAACAAATTTCTTTTATTTTTATTTTGACAGTATCATCTTTCATTCTTCCACAAACAAATGAAAATCTGTGTTTGTATCCAGGAGTGCATTAAGCGCAGTTGGTGTCCGAGGTACACTTGATTTGGAGTATCTATCAGTAGGAAAATGTAGTAACTGCTAGTAACCGTTGCTTCCTACCACATTTTATAAGCTGCAGATTAGGTTATGTAGTTCCGGAGCATCAATATTCTCCGTGAGCATGTTGAATGCTCCAATCATCTGGTCGAATAAACGTCTGAATTCTAAGCAACCTACCGGGAACTTCGTGGTATAGTGGATGTGTAATTAGTACAAGTAAGTACTTAGTTACCTGCTTGTTCTACCCAACCTCAAGGTTGATAGTTGAGGAAAAAAATCATCCCAAGACGAGTCAACGCGTTCCTCAAACGTGTTCCTGTTTTCTCCTTGGTTAATGATACTAGTCCAAATATTTTTTTCGATATAATGTATACCACTGCGATGTCCATATGTTTTGTTTTTTGGCATAATTATATATACTTTTATATTTTTGGTAAGTGAATTTTTTCTAGAACTTATTTAATAACGCCACGTGTCCGCGTTTCTTTTTAAGGCGAGGCCTATGTCCAGCAGTGGACTACTGTAGGCTTATGATGATGATATCTAGTGAAATACTAACTCACACAGTAAATTAATGAACTACTCATTCATGATAATCTCCTCGTCATTAATCGGTTTGATAAACACAGTTAATTATTCATCAGGCTTTGAGACTATCGTAATTAAAGCGAGCAGTTAATTCTTCAAAGGCAATTTTGATCTTTGATTTTATTGCGCAAGTTATCATTGAGATAAGAGGCAGATTTTCCAATTCAGCTGAATTGGAAAATCTGTTTCAAATCTCAATATAAGGTTATGAAATCCTTTACATACTAGAAACTGTATGTTTGTTACCCAATTACGTTTTAACGGTTGCCCATATTTAGTTTTAATTTGGCACACAAGTAGACTATGACCATATAGTAGGTACTTATTTATATACAGGGTTATTGGTATAACATTAACAACCTCTGAAGAGGTACTCATCATTATGAACAACTTTTACGAAAAAAAAAATCAGCTGTTCCCTACATTTTGACGAGTTATACGAACTTAAATGTATGGAACAGCAGATTTTTTTCGCGATTTCAGGTTTGGTCCCATAGTAAAAGTTGTTCATAATGACGAGTACAATGACCTCTTAAGAGGGTGTTAATAAAACATTACCAATAACCCTGTATGTTGGATACTAGCTTTTGCAATCCAGGGTGAGAAAAACCCTATATCCTTTTCCAGGTCTCAGGCTACGTATCTGTAAAATTTCATAATGACCACATTTGCCCGCCTAACTGTCGAAACACCCTACTGAGGTTGAATGGGCGCAGTGAAGTCATTGAGTTTTAACAATGACAATAGAACAATGACACTGTTGTGTACACTTGGTGTACCGTTGACGTTTCGAGCACTTTCTCTTATGTACACTTGGTGTACACTTGACGCTTGAGGGGTTGAAGGTGAAAAGGTAGTAGACACAGACAGAGAAACAAACATAACATCACGCCTGTAATCCCCGTATGGTTAGGCAGAAGTGTAGGTACTATATAACACCCACTTGCCAGATCTACTTTCGCATTTACAATATTAGTATGGACTTTTTCATCTGGATACATATGGAGTTTCCCTAAGGACACGAGTAAAACTACGGGCAAAATATATTAAAATGCGACCTAACGCATCACAACGAAATCACAAGCACCGATAGCTAAGTGGGAAGACTTGATGACACTGAAAATATGCAATGAGGTCGAGTCGACGTCATTAACATTAATGAAGGTAAGAATAGAAGATCGTGTTAAATTGAACGATAATGTGAAGGGAATTTCAAGACATTATGTAAGCGGAATGTATGCCGCATCAACACACTTCCAAATAACTATTATTATCTACGATAGGTACCCTTGAAATTGAAACTAAAGAACAGCATCAGCTATTCTAGTTTGACTTAATGGGTGCATTCTGAATATTGGTAATACAGATAATAGACAGGCGTAGATAACGCAACTATCACGATCTGTATGAAAACCAAACGTGCCATTTTTGACTACCAAAGACAGTCAAAAAATGGCACGCGTCATAGTAGTATGACGTCACAAGCACCAATTAGTGATTGGAAAATCAAATCGATTCAAAGCCGCCGCCGCGCGCCGCGCCGCGTGCGGCACCCGTCTCGCCCCACCCGGGCCTAGTGCCAGCGCTCACGCTCACCCAGCCAGCAGGGCTAGCATGGGCTGGGGATAAAACTTTTCTCCACCGGTTATTTCCACTGACAAGGGATAAAATTATTTTATCCACCTGCCAAAGCACGGCAACAGGGGGAAAGAGAATTATATCACTTTTTGACATTAGACGTGGATACTCACCCCCGTAGAATGGCGACTAGTGGAAGAGAAAAATTACAGATATTTTGACATAACAAAGGGAGAAATTTGTCCTCGTCTTTAGATGGTGGGTTTAAGTACCTATATCTCTTGGAGAAAATATAATTAATTGTACTATAAAAATGTCTCGTGCTTACTGACACCGTGAATAGTTTATCCACCCATGTCGCCATGCTCGGAGGGTGGACAAAATTGACAGAGGGGAATAGTATTTTCTCCTCTCCCCGTGGATAAAATGTCTCTGGCCATGCTAGCCCTGCAGCAGTACCTACTCAGGACTGAGCGCGAAAGTGGCGGTTTACGATTTTTGTACGTAAGCTGGTGCGATTTTTGGCACGCGAAGTAATAGTTAAAAAGTTAATATTAATTTGAAACATAAGTTTGAATAGATTTTACATACTTAATACACTCACGCTGTCGTCCCACCAGGGTAGGCAGAAACTACGATCCGTATATAGGTACGCCTTTTGCTTCGTTTATTTGCCGGTTGATTCTGTAAAAATCTCACCGTGAAAACTTAAGTGATGTGAGTTTGTTTTTGCTAGGAAATGACACTATTGACAGCTCACTCCAAGCATACGTCACCTAAGTTTTCACGGTGAGATTTCTACAGAATAGCACCGCAGGTCATACATATACGCACGCCGGTTTTGAACTAATATTGCTAAATTTTATCATGAAATATCGTTCTGTGTTGTACTAAAATATTGAATATGAATGAATTGCAATCACTAATATCGTGACACTGAACATATAGTTTTACGTGTGAAAAAGACCAAACTTCAAAATGCTCTTCTTGAACCTTCAACTGTTACAACACCAAGATAATCCAGTGTTATTATTGCTATTCATAATCAATATTCTCGTGCAATTTAGAGCAATATTTCATAATTTCATTTAGTATTATCACGCCTTGTTACGCCAAAGGGTTAAGCAGACATATACCCATAGAACACCCAAATATCGCCAGTTACGTTTAATTCCCAAGTTATAAGGGGCGAGGCTATAATAAAATTGCAACCGTCGACGGGGATAAATTCCAGACTGCGAGCCGCTACTGAGGAATTCCAGATGAAAAACCCCAATTACACTTTGCCCGACCTGGGAATTGAACCCAGGACCTCATTATGCTCAGCAGCAGTGCTTGCGACCACTAATCAGTGAAATATTTGACAGCTTTAATAGGCCTCGCCCACGGCGACTTTTTGTAGCGAAGCAGTATCGATGCTGTCGCGCATATGTATCGATACAGCCGCGATGCAGTCGCTGGCTGTATACCTTCGCCCAGATTCTGTATAGCTACTATCGCGATGTTGTCGCGCTTCAGTCGCGATGCAAACGCGATTCAGCATCGACACAGAAACGTGAACGCTACAGTTGCAAGATGGACTCAGTCGAGATAACATTGGTTACGTTGTGTTTGGTGCTGCTTTTACGTAAACGTAACCAGCCGAAGCGTGTGCGACGTAAGCTGCGTAAAATAATATATTGGATGCACCGATTTATTAAAGAAAGCATCGATACAGTCGCGATGCTGTCGCGCATGTGTATCGATACAGCCGCGCGTTTGCATCGTTTCTGTCGCACTCTGCAAACGCGATTAACGCGCGATAGTAGCGATGCAGAAGCGTATTTACAAAACGCGCGACAGCATCGCTACAAAAAGTCGCCGCGGGCGAGGGGCCTAAAGCTTAAGCGACGTTGCCAACTTTCAGAATGCACAGCTTTCGCGCTCGGTAGGTATTTACCAAACTAACTTCAACTTACTGAAAGCGGGAGATCAAGGCTTGGATCAGTAAAGCCGTTGTCAGACCTCACATAAGCTGCCAAGATTGGATGACCAAAATAAAAACCGACCAATCATCTCAGTTTTCAGATCGGATTACATCGAATAGGTTCAAAGGGTCACAAAAATGTTAGGAAGGCTTCTGTTTCACTGACTTCGTGGAACACTTTGTTCATTACATACTAAAAAAGAAACGATTCGTCAATTTTCGTGACGAATAGTTTCTTTTTTAGAAAATCTGAAACTTCATACCCGACTACGGCGAAGCAAAAAGGAGGGGTACCGTATCCCGATTTATTCCGGTCTGATCCCCTGAAACCCCCTCCACCCCCATCCTCGATACCCTGCTAGTTCGTCTTCTGTTTTAATCTCTGTCTTATCCAGGTTTACTCTTTTTGACAGGTAAGTACAGTCAAGAGAAAATAAAAGTTTCATGATTTACAAAATTAAATAAAGATTTAGGGGGCGATTCTATTGGTATTCACCAGAGACCAAATCCAGACTCTGGGCTGTTACTGCGAAATTCCTAAAAGAAAATAGTAATTTAAAAAATAAAAAAACCTGACTGCGAAACTGAAAAGCATAAAAGCAAAAAACAAGCCCATTTTAAATTAAATAAAAGTTGGAAGCAGGCGGGACCCATTTGAATTTGAAAATATAATAAAAATGGTATGGATCCCGCCTGCTTCCAACTTTTATTTAATTTAAAATGGGCTTGTTTGTAGCTTTTCAGTTTCGCAGTCGGGTTTTTTTATTTCGAGCTTTTTAGTTTACAAATGTGAAAGATTTCGCAAACGATTTAGTTCTTGGTACGATTTGTCACTTCGAATTACTTTTAACCATATTAGTTATATATGTATATTTTTGTAATCACCTTTTAAAACCCTTTTTTTGATACCCCACTCGATATGTTTCGAAAAAAAAAAATTTTTTTTTGAAGACATATGACGCCATAAAGCGGCCATTTTTTTTTTCAATTTTGATATACCCAGTGTCACTCTCACAATTAAGACGAATCTAACGGCACCTCTCAAGCTGAAATCGATCAAGCCGTTTAGGCTACAGAGCGTGCATAAGAAATATACATACATACATACAAACATGCATACATACATACACTCGAAAAACATAACCCTCCTTCTGACGCAGTCGGGTATAAACCCAAAAACACTTTGCCCGACTTGGAAATCGAATCCAAAACCTCATGCTCAACAGTAGAGCTTGCCACCACTATACAATGGAGCCTGTCAAAATGTAACTTGTACCTCCATTTTAACATTGCAAGTGCCACAGCAGTTAAGTTAACATTGCAGGTGCCGCAGCAGTTAAGTTAACATTGCAGGTGCCGCAGTAGTTAAGTTCTTCTACCCTAAATTATAACAAGGACTATTAGTGACAAACATTGGCAGAGAACAGTTAAGAGGAAAACCGGCCAAGTGCGAGTCGGACTCGCACGCGAAGGGTTCCGTAAAAAAAGGCAGGCAAAAAACGCCGCAAAAACAGGTTCCCTTTATAGAGACCGCCTTTAATTTTTATTAACCCTATTTAATTTTTATTATTTGTTGTTATGATTACAACAGAAATACTCACTTTGTGAAAATTTCAACTGTCTACCTATTACCACAGTCTATACTTTGTGCTATTACGGTTCATGAGAAGGAACGCTGACAGTCAGACGGACGGACGGACCGACGGACAGCGGAGGCTTAATAGGGTTCCATTGGCACCCTTTGGGTACGGAACCCTAAAAAGCAGGGCAATCAAAAAATAAGAACATAAACCATTTTGGACATAGACCAAGATGGTTTAGTTTTTGTTTACTGCCCATTGACGTAAGTTTCAAAAAATCCAAGATAGCGGATCTGTCTACAGTTCTATGCGATAAACGGTACTTTATTCTAATACTTACTTGCATTCTATACTCGTATAAATTTAACATTTTAATTGAACAAATAACTTTTAGTTTAGACTAAAACGTAGAGGCCACAATCTGCCTAAAGTTGGGCACTTTTCCAAATGTAGCCCACAAAGTAATGCAATCTCGCAAGAGTTAACCGTTAGTGTTTAAATGCTGAATATCAACTATTTTGAGTCTAAGCTGCCCGCGTTGACGCTATTTGCAGCCCTGTTACAACACGACATCGGGGCCTAGCATACTACACGTGATTCGACGTACGTTTTTGATGCTATTGTATACCGATAGCAAAAAGTTCTAAGCATCGGAGGATATATCGTCCTGGTACCTGCCAGTGTGACAATTCTAGTAACGAATAAAAATCAAATTCACAAAACACGAATCCGTTTATAAGAAACTGACGAGTGTTGCATTATCAAGGCATCGATGTATAATCATCGAAGTAACGATTTTCGCGGAATAGTGTTTCGAACTCGTATAGGGAACCCGTTAGGAACATTCTCTCGACGGTCGGACTGTAAAATTCTAGTTACTCACCAGCCTGCCAGCCAGCTCAATATAGAATAGAACAGAATACTCTTTATTATGTATATCATATGACTTATAGAAATTTTACATAGCGTAACATAATATGTCTTATCGCTATATGCGATCTTTTAAAGACAACCGAAGATAGAAAGAAAAAGACGATCGTTTAGTAAAGAGAACCGAATCCTCGTCTAGACACGGCAGTACTAATAAAATTCATCCATTCATGTGGGCCTCTGCAAACATGCCAGAGGCACTGCAATACCGAGGCAGCTTCATCAGCACTCTCAGGTTACTGTATGCCTTTTGCAAATAGTCAACCCACAGGCTACACGTGTTAAAAGACCGACAGTGCATACTGTCAAAAACGTAAACTGTGAAAAAAGTAAAAGAGAGTTGAGAGCATTCTCAACAACATTACTTTTACTTTTTTTTGTACAACGTGCAAACCTGCGAGCTAACGTACTCTTCTTCTTCGTGTCTGTGCCTCGACTGTATTTTAAACCTTGTTTTCTCTAAACTTTGCCCCTTCCACAGCGTTGTCGGTGGCAGAGCAGAAGTCACTATGACTGCATGTTTTGGAACACAGAGGGCAGGATAGGAGGTGGAGCATGGTTTCTGACATAGCTCCACAACCACACCCTACTGCCGTTCCATCAAGGTAGCCCACTTCATACATATTCCCACTTGTGTGCGGACACACACACATATTACATAGTACAGACAATGACCTGCGTTCTCTCTCAATATTAGTACCTACTGTTCTTCAAGTCATCGGTGATCCATGACCTAAATACTTAAATTACTATGCGTTGAAAATATTAATAGGTTATACTGAAAAAGTGTATTAAGGAAAGAACCTTGTGAAAGATAAATTGAGATTCCTTGTTGTAAGAATGAAAGATTTCAAATAAAAGAAAATGATACATATTATATCTGAAAACGAGGAAAACTGATACCGAAAATGACAAAAACAATCAGTGATATCGAAATTACTTCTTTTTTTATTGCTGAATGGGGCTGCTCTTGGCCTCAATCACGCCTGATGGAAAGCGATATTTTTATCTCAGAGGCATATTTTTGTATCAGATAGCAATTTGTACGAGATCCACAGATTATTGTTATTTATTTCACTTAGTGACTTTGTAGGAGTCAAAACAACAACCATCAAAAAGTGTTTACCCAGAAACCGCTCAATTAGTAATTTAATACCACAAAAAGTATTTTTGATATTTTATTTAGGGACCTAACTCTATTCTAGAGAACATTCTCAAGTAAATTAGATAAAGTCACATTTATTTTCTTAGAAAACTCGCATTTACCTGGTTTCGTATTGAATCCCTATAGAGTGTTGTGGAAACTGGAAATAGCCCACTAATAGGTAATGTTATTTACTAACGGCGAGGTAACGCAAATAACTTAATTATCTAGATAATTTTAACAGTAAACATTTAGGTGAAGCTGTGAAGTGTGCTAAAATGTTTCACATAAAATTACGCCTATATTTTCTTCATGGGATAGACCGTAGATATATTACGAGTATATAATACAGTTGTATTCTTTATCATTTCAATAGGATAACGCCCTATTTCAGTTACTGCCTAAATATATAAATGATAATAATAATATTGAAATGATAATGAAATGATTAATAATGTTTATTTCTATAAGTAGGTCTTTTAAGTTACTTTTAGATACACCTAATTTAATTTGGTAAATATTTCAAAATTAAATGGCGCCGGCGTTTCCTAGCTGACTGATGCCTGAGAAGAAATGCCACAAATTCGGAGGTAATTAATGCTTTAAAGTCCAAACATTATTATTAGGATTTTCATGTGAGTCTAACAATGCAGGGCCATGTCTGGAAAAGTGTTTTATTTTTTATTTTATTTGTTAGGGACAAAAAACAGTTACATGCAAAGCTGTAAGAAGAAAAAAAACCGGGCAAGAGCGAGTCGGACTCGCGCACCGAGGGTTCCGTAACATCCGGGTTTATGCATAAGGTTTATGTTTATGAAATTAAATGTTTTTTTTTTTTTTGAGTTGATTGAATGAATGGTAAATTGTGGTTTACGATTTATGACGTATTAAAAAAAAACTACTTACTAGATCTCGTTAAAACCAATTTTCGGTGGTAGTTTAGATGGTAATGTACATCATATATTTTTTTTAGTTTTATCATTCTCTTATTTTAGAAGTTACAGGGGGGGGGACACACATTTTACCACTTTGGAAGTGTCTCTCGCGCAAACTATTCAGTTTAGAAAAAAATTATATTAGGAACCTCAATATCATTTTTGAAGACCTACCCATAGATACCCCACACGTATGGGTTTGATGAAAAAAAAAATTTTGAGTTTCGGTTCTAAGTATGGGGAACCCTAAAATTTATTGTTTTTTTTCTATTTTTGTGTGAAAATCTTAATGCGGTTCACAGAATACATCTACTTACCAAGTTTCAACAGTATAGTTTTTATAGTTTCGGAGAAAAGTGGCTGTGACATACGGACGGACAGACAGACAGACAGACAGACAGACGGACAGACAGACAGACAGACAGACAGACAGACAGACAGACAGACATGACGAATCTATAAGGGTTCCGTTTTTGCCATTTGGCTACGGAACCCTAAAAAGAACTTTATTTTCGCTTTTTCTGTTTTGAAGAAAGAGTCATTGCAGCTTTGAGTAGACCTGTCCTGACAGACTTCATACATGCATCAGTTAATAGACTAAATTGAAACTGATACAATACACGCAACACTTTTTTGATTAATTAATAAATATAATCTAATTAAACTTCAGTATTTAAATTAAATGAAAGTTAAGTGATTAACTACTTATACTTCAGTATTTAAATTAAATTAAAGTTAAGTGATTATTAAGATTAATGAATAATAGTGATGTTTAAAATTGGTTAAATCGTTTATTTTAAACTAAATTAACTTTAAAAAAGAAATGTCTAGAAGTAAGATTTGTAGCGGTATCTACAACACCACATGTGAACAACGCGTCATACTGACGTCACGCAAAATTCTACATCGCGCAAGCAGAGTTTAACGCGCAACTAGCATAGATACAACGGCCCGACATGAATCATCGGGCAGTTGCCCGCCAGACACAACACCTGTCTGGTCGGAGGATCATCCCTTTTCTATAGAGTATGAGTGAACTTTACACCCTGTTCCTTATACCTCTATACTGGTGGTGGTGCACTACTTCAGCGTGACGTCATCATCACTCCCGCAAGCTTTAGAGCGGCGAGACACCCAGCCAGCCAGCATTCAACGGGTATCCTGACCACCAGCATGCAGCGACCGCGCATACCTGGTCATCACCCTCAGCCTCATCAGCAACCTTGGCACAGCACACTGCACTTTCGGCCGGTCAACAAGAAGAGCTCTTAATTCCTCTCCTGGTCGACGCCAGCAGTCCGCCTCAACCCGGCGCTGTACCACATCCGACGCACTGGAGCATAACGCAGTGCCACCCCGACTCACTGTGGACATCTTCGCAGACAGTTCCGACTCATCAAGAACTATGCGGCAACTGGTTCCGACTCACTGGAACCTCATCTGACCTAGCATCCTCGCAAGATACAAGACTCAGCTCACTATCGACCTCCGGTCTTCGGGGGGGGGAGTGATGTAGCGCTATCTACAACGCCAAATGCGAACAACTCGTCATACTGACGTCACGCAAAATCCTGCATCGCGCAAGCAGAGTTTACCGAGCAATTAGCATAGATACAACGACATGAATCATCGGGCAGAGGCCCGCCAGACAATACCCGTCTCGTCGGAGGATATGGAGGATGAGTGAACTTTACACCCTGTTCTTTATACCTCTATAGATTTCTCTCTCTCTGTAGTCGGTCCCTCATGTCTGAGGATCGTGGTCAGCTTCGGAGTTGCATCTGGAGCGGATGATTCGTCTCCACCGGTTTCTGTCCAGTGCATCCCTTACCACCGTGTAAAATTTAGTGGACGATGATTCCTTCACCTGATCGGTCCATCGTGTTGATGAACGACTGCGCGATCGTTTGCCTTGGGTGTTCCCAACCACAATCAGTTTCTCCAAACTTTCATCGCCTCTGCGCACTATGTGGCCGAAATAGGAGAGAATCCTTTGCTGGCATATGGTCGACAAGCGGGTTTTTATTCGAAGCTGGTTTAAGATTGATGCATGGGTGCGTTTGGCAGTCCACGGTATTCTCAGCATTCGTCTCCAGCACCACATCTCAAATGCATCAATCCTTTGTCATTCTCGGGCCAAAATCGTCCACGTTTCTACTCCATACAGGAAAATAGGGATTAATAGGGGGTAATCTATAGATTTATTTACACTGTTTTAATGATCTGCTAATAGTAGATTTGTGTTGACTAAGCTATTCGGGTTGGTTTAATTCTGTGTTTAGTCTTAATTATCAAATTAACGATTCCATTTACATAAAGTAGGTGTGCGAGGTGGATGGCCCACTCTCTCTCATATGCACAAAACTTTCCACCCCCTCTAGTACCGACGCGTGATGGGTTAAGGTACGAGTTCGTAGTCGACCGCATACAGCAGCAGCAGATGACGGTACGTTGCGACATGTCGTAGCGACACGTCGCAGCATCATGTCGCTGAAGTCATGATTCCGAACCCAACTGCAGGTTTCGTGAGACAAAATGTCTGACCTGTTTGGGATTAGCGATCGCGATTAACTTTTGTATCTTTTCATAAAAGAGGAAGAAGACGACGATGACTTGTTTTTATTATACAAGTATAGGGATATATAGTTTTTGTGAGAAACATCGTACACGTAACAGTGCAGGATATTTGGCCACCTGGTTTGTCGACGTCGTCGTCGTCGTCGTTTCAGCCGATAGACGTCCACTGCTGGACATAGGCCTCCCCCAATTTTGGGAGGGTTTGCCATAATCGCCACGCTTGGCAGGCGGGTTGGCGATCGCAGTATGGTATGGTTGGTTTGTCAGTTTTTGATAAATGATAAATGATTTATTTTCTGTAAGTAGGTTTTTACAAACACTTTTACACGTCATCATATTTTTTAAACTAGATGTGGTCGGCGTTTCCTATCTGACTACTCTGAGAAGAAAGGCCGAAACAAACTCAGAGGTCACAGTCTCTTTTAAAGTCCAGACAAAATCTTGGTCAGATCGTGTGAAGACCATGTAGATTGATGTCTGAAATGGTATTTTGAGGAAAGAACCACACAGAATGAGCGGACCTGTCCAATCAGTGCACGCATTTGTCAAAAATCGTGCAGCTCGACTCAGAAATTGAGGAGCTCAACGATTCGACGAACAATACCAAAGAAAGGACATTTGGGTAGGCCGCGTAAATTACTCAAACTGCCAGATCATGATTAAAACTAAGAAGGAAAACAGAAAAAAAATGACCCACATAGTCCTCACATTCACAATAACTAAACGAAAAAAAAAAAAAAACAATACTTTACAAAGTAGGCCGCATAAACTACTCAAACTGCCAGACCATGATTAAAATGTAAACTATGACCCACATAGTCCTCACATTCACAATAATTAAAATAATATAATACTTTATACAGTATATGTACATGTCATTGTTTAAGTAAATAGATACCTACTAAAAAAAAAAATATTAAAGTGTAAAAATTGCAAAATAACATTCACTGTCTAAACCTATTGCAGCAGCTCAATCCCCAAGCCTTTTTGTCCTCAATATAGTCTTTTACAGTATAATAGGCTTTCTGGCATAGTTTTCGCTTTATAAAAGCTTTGAATTTATTAAGGCTTAGTTCTTGAATGTGGCTAGGAAGTTTATTATAAAAACGTATACATTGGCATCTAAACGAGCCACCTATTTTCTTGAGCCTTGTTGTAGAAACAACAAATTTGTGTTTGTTCCTAGTATTTATGTTATGGATATCACTGTATTTTTTAAACAGATTAATATTTTTATGTGTATACAAAAGATTATCATAAATGTACTGAGAAGGCACAGTTTCTTCCTCGGAATTGGAAATACTCATTTTTGTCGCTCCAGCGTCGGTGGCACTCCTGATCTGCGGTCGGGCGTCACGACGTCTGCGGTCGTGTGCCGTGTAGTCGGGCGACGTATCAGAAATACATACAAACCAGTAGTGTCGTAGCGATACGTCGTCTGCTGCTGCTGTATGTGGTCGGCTACGAACTCTTACCTTTACGGACCACTCTCACTTACAGAGGGGAGGCCTGTGTCCCATTAGTGGGAACTTGATAGGCTGATTATGCGAGACTGAAATAATATCACTGCGTCCTTTATATTAGGACTAGCTGCGCCATGCGGTTTCACCCGCGTAAATGTCGATCCCGTGGAAATATCGGAATAGAAAGTAGCCTATATGTTAATCCAGGGTGTCAGCTACCTCCTTACAAAATTTTATCAAAATTGGTCCAGCCGTTTGAGCGTAAAGAAATAACAGACATATAAACACACACGCACAGACACACTCACAAACTTTCGCCTTTATAATATTAGTGTGATTGGTTGTCAAGATAAATGGTGAAAAGTTTTCATTTAAATTAATTACGTTTATTATTTATTTATTTTAACTTTTCGCACACAAAAAAGGTACAAAGGCGGACTTAATGCCTTAGGCATTCTCTATCAGTCAACTAAGGGTGAAGAGATAAAGGTGGCAGGTGAATAAAAAGAAAACTATTAAAAATATATCATAATGAATGAATAAATTAAATAGGTACACAAATACATAGATTATAAACTTATAACGTAAGTGTTTGAATAATTAAAAATAGGAACCGATTACGACATTCTATGTTAGGTTTTCAAAATCAAAATATTTTATTTCACATCACTCCTACAGGAGCACTGATGAAACGTCAGAAGCTAGGTGCACGGTTCCAATGAGGGATTTTCTTTTTCTTTTTTTTTTAACGCTTCCCTAGTCGCTGGATAGATGGCGCTGAACTTGGTAAGTTACTGCAAGGAACGGAACGTCACATAATTTTTTATTAATTCACTTGGATGTAATTTTGAGATCGTAAAACGAAAGCAAACGAAACTATCACTCAACGAGCGTATATGATGTGACGCAATGTTTTTTTTTCCAAGCGTTTTGACTTTGGCACTTAGTAACGTAGTCAGTTCAACGCCATCTTCAGGGTTCTTGGAAACTATGTTTTTTTTTTAATACTCAAAAGAAAAACCTCTCATTGGTTTCCTATGGAGAAGAACCGGCAAGAAACTCCACGGTTACTCTTTTTAAAAATAATTGGCTTTTACAATGTTTTCAAATTACAGTAGGTATGGGAGGACAGTATAGGCCTATCAACAAGTACCAGGTACCTACTTGATAAAATAAAAAATGGTCTACATATCTAAAGTCTTCAAGACCTACAAAGTCCTCACATTTACTAAATAAGAATCTATAAAAAGGATAAATAAAATATAAAAACCTACTAAACCCAAGTGATATGATTGCTATTACAACCACTTATGAAGAGGTGAAAAATTAGAATTGTCTTATAATCTCAAATAATAAAAAGATTATGTCAAAGAAGTATGTAAAAAAATTAATAAAAGTATCGTAATTTGAGAGCAGTTAATAGACACTTATATAGTTATGCCGTTAATTAGAAGTGCACATGTGCAGAAGGAATTATTGCCAAGCTACCATGTCTTTCACGTAGACTTTAATCTTATAATATGCTTTTTTAATAAGGACACGTTTGATGAGGGTTTTGAACTTTCCATCGTTAAGTTCTGTAACCGGCTTTGGCAACTTGTTATAAAAACGGATGCTGTTTACAAGAAATGACTTGCTAGTTTTAGTTAATCTAAATTTAGTTTAGCAGACACTGCAATTAAGTTAGTGGATGTACTCAGTACCTAACCATGGCCACAACACACGCTGCTCGCGAGTAATCCTTGATGTTACTGTAATAAAATCGAGTAAACGCCGGACGTAGTGCGTGTTTGTACGCGGTTTGGCATTTTCAGCTATTCAACAGCACTCCAAAACAGAGTGCGTTTAATCACGATGCATGCCTAAGCCTTATGGGCCTATACTACCTCAAATGGCTTAGTATGATCCGCCGTTATGTCGAAAGTTTTGCAGCATTCATTTTGAAATATATATTTATTAAAGTTGAGGATTAATGTTAAGTACTTACTATGTTTGGCGAAAACACGATTCCATAAAGTTTTCTCGATATAAAAAAAAATACAAAGTTACCTCCAAACCGAACAATAAACCGCTAGTAGGTAGATATTAAAAAATACTCCAAATTATATCATAAAACTTTGCATAACAACTGAACTAAACATAAAGCTTTGATTACCTATATACATTTCTAGTATTAGATAGAAGTGGAATTAACATGCTTAGTTTGCAAATAGGAATTTATTTATTTATTTCGTTCACGGTTCGGACACATTCCATATGACAGATTATAACAACAATAGACAGTAGATACAAAAGTCTATCACCATAGACATATAAGTAATGAGGTTTAGTTCACAAAGTCCAATACTACCCCTTGAACTAAAGTCTTAAATATTACACTGATAAAAGAGACAAAGAGAACTTAACATGTTTCTCTTTAGTTAACGGTTTAGTGAGCAAGTCAGCTACCATGTCACCTGTAGGCATATAACGGATATCAATAAATTTATTAGTTACAATATCCCTTATAAAATGGTGCCTAATATCTATATGCTTGGTACGAGCATGAAACATTGAATTAGAGCATAGTTTTTGTGCCGACTGATTATCATTGTACAAATTTATCTTACAATGAACTTGAAGGCATTCATTCAAAAAAATACGTAAAAACAACGCTTCTTTGCAAGCATCTGAAATAGCCATATACTCTGCTTCAGTGCTTGAGAGAGCCACAGTTCTCTGCTTACGGCTTTCCCAAGATATAACAGAATCACCTAATGTAAATACATACCCTGTGTATGAACGACGATCAACCTCATTGGATGCCCAATCAGCATCTGTGTAGCCATTTATGACCAATCCGCCCTTAACATACTTAAGAAAGTAATGACTTGTACCTTTGAGATATCGCAGGACCCTTTTCGCAGCTTTCCAATGTGTTTCATCGAAGCATTCGTTAAATTGGCTCAGAACACTTATTGCATGCGAGATATCTGGTCTGGAACAGACTGAAATATACATTAAGCAGCCTATGAGATTTCTGTAGTCGAAACGAGACGTATCCCTGACTTCTCTTTTCTTTAGTTTCAATCCTGCTTCCATTGGGGTTGGAGACGGTTTGCATTCAGTCATATTAAATTTACGTAGAACAGTTTCAATGTAATGTGACTGATCTAAAGTAATCGATTCTTTATTCCTGCATACTCTCATGCCCAATATTTGATGAGCAGGTCCCAAATCCTTCATCTCAAACTCTGACATGAGTTTTTCTTTCACCATATCTCTTTCTTTGGATATCGATGAAGAGAATAACATTATGTCGTCGACATAAAGGGCAATTATAACCATTTCCCTCTTTTGTCCTTTATAATAAACACATGGTTCTGAAGGCATCCTATTGAAATGGAGTTTATTTATTAATACTCCGTTAATTTTTTCATACCATGACTTTGCAGCCTGTTTTAATCCATAAACGGCTTTATCCAACTTATACACCTTATGTTCTTGTCCTTTCTTCACAAAACCTTCTGGTTGTTCCATTAGCACATGCTCTTTAAGATCACCATTCAAAAAGGCTGTTTTGACGTCTAGGTGATTTATTTCCAGATCATATACTGAAGCTAGTGCTAATAACAAACGGATAGTAGAGTAACGGACAACAGGTGAAAAAGTTTCATTGTAGTCAATGCCATACCTTTGGGTAAATCCTTTGGCAACCAGCCGTGCCTTGTATTTTAGGAGACTTCCATCTAAGTTCCTCTTTTTCTTAAAGATCCATTTGCATTTTACTGCTTTGTGATCTTTAGGTAGATCCACAAGGCGCCAGACTTTATTGGTAATAAAGGATTTATACTCATCTTCCATGGCTTCCTTCCATTCTTTAGCTTCATTGCCACCAAGTGCTTCCTTAACAGTCTCCGGGTCTCCAAGATCCCTATACTGTTGAGCTACCAGTTGTGCAAATAGATCTTCATTTACAGCATCAGTGAAGTCTGTAGTTGTAGAGTCTTCACTTGAACTCCCTGGAATGTAGGTTTCATCCGACGAGTTATCTATTTCAGATGAATCACTACTGTCATTGATACTAAATACTGTGTCCCTGTTCCTATTTCTGTCATCAGAAGGACAATGTTCAGGCACACCCTGAGAACTTACATTCCCGGTGTTTTCGTCTGCCCTACATATCTGTTCTGTATGTGAAACAACATGAACTACTTGATTAGTATCATCATCTGACAAATCCTTCTTCCAAAAACGATCTTCTAAAAACCTCACATGATGTGCTTTAATGCAATACTCAGGGTTCTCTGGATCAATGAGTCTGTAACCCTTTGTATTGTTGCAGTAACCTACAAATATATATTTCTTTGCCTTCGAATCAAGTTTCTTATGATTTGAAGTCAAAGCATAAGCCAAGCAACCAAATGTACGAAGACGACTTACATTTGTCTTTGTATTAGTCCATTTCTCCAGTGGTGTCATGCCCATGACAGCTTTTGTAGGTGAGCGGTTCTTCAGATACACTGAAGTGTTTACGGCCTCTGCCCAAAAACGTTTGTCAAGACCAGCATCTTCCAGCATACAGCGAGCTTTGTCCATGATGGTACGATTAGCTCTTTCTGCCACACCATTCTGTTGACTACAATGCGGGACAGTTGTTTGGTGACAGATTCCTTGCTGTTGCAGAAACTCCTGGAATTTTTTATTAATATATTCACCACCATTGTCGCTACGAATAGTTTTTATTTTCTTATCAGTCTCATTTTCAACAAGGTTTTTGAACATTTTGAATTTTTCAAAAACTTCGCCTTTTGTTTTCAGAAAATAAACAAATGTCTTTCTTGAACAGTCATCAATGAATGTAAGAAAATAACAAGCACCACCAAATGACTTCTCTTGCATTGGTCCACACAAATCTGTATGTATTAAGCCTAAAATCTCCTTAGACCTACTATGAGACACTTTTGGAAAAGGTAATTTTGTAAGTTTTCCTTTAATACAGGCAATACATGATTGAAAACGAGTACTATCATAATTAATACCAAAAACCATACCTTGTCTCATGACATTCATGCTCCTAGAGTTGAGGTGCCCCAGCCTGCGATGCCATACTTCCTGTGACACCAAGCTGCTCTGCTCTTGCTCTGACACATCACAGTCCAATAGTGATTTACTGCTGCTGTCAGACACCATGCATTGAGGCTGCACTTCGACATCAGCTCTACTGCTATTCCCTATAGAATCTAATTGAAAAATACCATTCACATAACTAGCAGTAGCTATGGTTTCATGCCCGTCCATTATTCTACAGGTTTTAGAATTGAAATTAACTTTATAACCTTTTCTTGTTAACTCACTCACTGATAAAAGGTTAGTTGACAGTTGAGGAACCAAATAAACATTAGTTATTGTTCTAAAACCGCTATCTAACTTAATTCTAACTTTACCTAATCCTGCAGTACATAACTGATCACCATTTGCAATGTTCACAGAGAGTTCTTTAGTTGATTTCAACTCTAACATAACACTCTTGTTGTTGCACATATGGTTGGTTGCACCAGAGTCCACGTACCAGACATCATTCTTAAGATTTACCGATAATGCTGACAATAATACCTTCTTCTTGTCCTTGACATTACTCACTGGAGTCATAGAAACAGCATTTTTAGGGCAATTCCTCTTTGTGTGTCCTGGCTTCTTACATCGGTAACATTTGATCTTCTTAATAGTAGTCAAAGCCGATGCAGTCTCTGTCTTGTCATCTCTTCTGTAAAACCCCTGTAATAATTTCATTTTCACAGTTTCACTGACAAGCTTGTCACTGGAATTCTCCAACGCCATGATGAGCGGGTCGTAATCGGATGTCAGTCCGCTCAACATGATGACTGCTATGAAATCATCGTCTAGTGGAGAACCTATGTCATGCAATTGTTGTCCAATTTCCGTTATTTTCGTAATGTAAGCTTCCATGTTACTAGCATTCTCTTCGAGTTTAGTTCCAAAAAGCAATCGCAGTAATCCTAAGCGTCTGCACAGACCCTTATCCTCGTAAGCCTTTTGTAAATTTGTCCATGCTTCGTAAGCTGATTTTGCGTTACGCACAAGCGAAAAAGCATTGGGATGTACAGATAGACAAATTTTTGCAAGCGCGCGCTGATTTTTTCTGATATCTTTGCTTCCGTCGGTGGACTCGATACATTCGAGTAGGTCCTCGTGCATCAGGAGCATCTTCATGGAAAACTTCCAGTTATTGTAATTTTCCATGCCCTGCAGCTTTTCTATTGGAATTCCTGTCGAACTATGTGCTTCGCTGGACATTTTTATTATTTTAAACTAGATTACCACGCCCACGGAAAGAGAAAAAAAAATTGTCGATTGTCTTTTTTTTCTTCTTACAGAAAATTTTTTTTTCGAAAAATTAAACAAAATAAAAAAAACCTTATTTGCGTAGGTGCACTGGGCCCATAACCTATTAGATAGAAGTGGAATTAACATGCTTAGTTTGCAAATAGGAATTTATTTATTTATTTCGTTCACGGTTCGGACACATTCCATATGACAGATTATAACAACAATAGACAGTAGATACAAAAGTCTATCACCATAGACATATAAGTAATGAGGTTTAGTTCACAAAGTCCAATATCTAGATGGAGCGTCAAGTGCGCGCAAACGAGTCAAAAAGTGTCAGCCAACTATTGGCTCACAAGTGCTTACCCACCGATCAGTGCAGATCGTGTCGCTTTACTGTCAATACGTATTACGCGTGCCAAGTAAAAAACAAATATCAGCGACAAAATGACGGTATGTGCTATTAAATTGTGCCGGAATTACCTATAAAGGATGGATAAAAAATACCACACACATCACCTACCATCGGTAAGTAACCAAGAAACTACATATTTATTTTTGTTTTTATGATTATCAAGTCACGCCATATTTTATAAGTGTTGCCAGTTTCTTTTTTTTACTCTCCCAACTTAACGTCATTTTTGTGGGTACATATTAGTTGGTTTATGGTTACGTTTATACAATTTCGTTCGTGTACTTTTTCAAAAAACTGGCCAATTGCGAATCGAACTCGCGTGCAAAGGGTTCCGAACTAAAACATCTTTTTTACAATGTTAATTTTTAAATCGTAGTTAATAGCTTTTCCTTGTCAAGACATTTTTTTTTAATGTCTTGACTTTAATTTATATATAATTTTTATTTAAAATTACTTTTAAAGCAGTCGGGTTTTATTATTTTTTAAATGAATTGTTTTTATAATAAATAACATAATGTTCGCGTATAACTTTTTGTTTATGAGCCCATTTTAATATTAATACTAATGGCTGATATATTTTGTCACATGTAGATAATATCAAATCTAACACAATGTATTAGTTTGATGATCTATTGAGACAGTGCCCGGAGGTTGCTGTGACAAATCTTTTTACATAATATTATAACACACACCAATCAGCACCCTAATTGCGTAACAAACTATAGATCTCAATCTGAATCATTTTTTAATCCATTGCTTCATATGTTCGAAAAATGGTCGGCTCAACAACGTAAATAACGCAATGAATGTTGTTGAACTGTCAAAATGAAACCCATTGCTACTGATAGTGTGTTACGCAATACCCCGCAGGACATCATGCCTGTATTTCTCGGAGGGTAAGGCAGAGGTGTACAGACGCCAGCACATCAAGCTACCCAAAACTGTAAAATTTTCGCAATCAATTTTGAACCTTATACTTTAGTGTTAAAGTTGAAAATCTATTAAAGAGCTAGGTAATATTCGCTATCTCGCGACAGCCCACTCGGATATGGCCTCTTAGTGTTGACTAAATCTCCTAACTTAACTTGACAGATTGTAGTAGCTTGATGTGCTGGCGTCTGTACTTACAGTCCACGCTAGGCATGGGCTGTGTACTCTAAGTATTATCAGAATTTTAACGTTTAAACATTGTAATAATTTATCGTCAAATGTCACATTTTATTTTTAATTTTTACCGATTTCTTAGTTATAAAAATGTTAGGTTAATGAAATCTTATTCTTACTGGTATTTATACACACAGCAAATGTAAAAGATTCTGGCCAGAGCCTGAAACCTGTTCCTGTTACGTTTCCTGGTCGAACAAGCTATTTGGTATACAGGCAACTAACATGCAACTACTTTTAAACAATGATGTGAGTGTGCTGAGTAGTTAATTCTTTTACAACACTCTATTAAGGATGCCATAAGCTGAAAAAGTTATAACGCACAAAATAAAACCAAATATTGGCAGTGTAGTGGAAAAATGAATATTTTTGCTTGTATACCAAATAGCTTGTTCGACCTTACATACCCTAGTGACAATAATTGAAGTTCTAACTGTTTATTTTCACCGAATGTTCGGCCGAAGTTAGTACTCGGTTCAAACCACGTTTGGCCCATCCTAATTTATACACATTTCACCATTTATGTGTTAGTCTCATGTTTAGGGAGCGAGCCTATTGGCATCAACCGGGCACATAGCCACACTCTGGGCTGTTACTGAAAAAGACCTGAGAATCGAACCCATGATGTCGTGCTCAGCAGTAGGTATCGCTTGACTGACTAGATCAACGAGGCAGCTGCAAGCTGTTACATAATACCCTCGATGTGTCGATGTTTGTGTCGTAAAAGGCTTTTGAAAAGATCACTGTATTTTCACCTCTCTTCTTGAGCCGAGCATTGAACAGAAATAGAAATAGAAAATATTTATTGTCCAGGTAATCAAGTAAGCAAGTGGTTAACAGTAAGTTAAGACGACATGAGTAGCTTAAAATATTACCTATAGCTAGGTTACAATATAGTATTAACTAGTGAGCCCCAAACTAGACAGTTAGTCATAAAAATGTTAGTTAGTCATTTAGTCATATAAATACCACATCTCGGAGTACGAATTCCAGAGTGGAGGCTATAGAGGTGATTTCAGGTATGGTATGGTACTTGTGTATGTGTGATATTTGTGTGGTGTATGTGTATATGCACACATCACAATGTGTGAGTGGTGTGTGCACGTCTGGCGTGTGTGTGTTTGTTCCATTGACGTTATATTCCATCAATATCCTAAACATTGCATCGCAGCGCGTCAAATAAGCACACTGCCACTGCACTGTTGGATTCTCAACTCTCGGCCAAGTAGTATATTAAAAATACAGTGCTCGGAAACAAAATCGCCCGCGGTCGTACCCGCGGCGATTTTGTTTCCGAGCTTTCCGTGTTTAGTGGCCAACCATTCTTTATGCCTTTATGTTCTTTGGTAGTGGCAGGGCACATTGCTCGGTGAACAGATGGCCAGTAGGACCAATGGTTCTGGAGTAGCGACCGTGTACCTGAAGACGTAACGTTGGAAGGCCTCTGAAAAGCTGGATCTATGGCCTTTTGAAAGCCGCAGGAGTCCGCTGGATGCGAGAAGCACAGAAACGGTCGAAGTGGTGATGCTTGGGAGTAAAGCTTTTTTCAGGACATCTTTCAGAAATGAAGATGATGACAAAGTTGCACTAGTAGGTAGGTGTTTCGGGTGATGCTGGGATTGCCGCGCTTCTGTAGCGTGTCGGGTATGTTCGCGGACGCACGCGTTCCGGATTTCGGGTCGCTGCTGCGTCTGCGAATTGCATCCCTGATGCGTCGGGTGCGCGACAGCCCCAACAGCCTCGTGGCTACTGTAGACGGCAGGGTGGATGGCCAAATAATAGGTCACTGGATGGCGGCGCACAGACCGTCATTCAGATATGTAAAGTAGGTTTTTATTTTTTAGGTTTTTGTTTTATAGGTTTTAATTAGATTAGTTTTTATTTGTTATTTTTCTTGTTATTTTTTATTTAACGTGTTTTATGTATACCTTCTATGGATCAATGGTCTGAAAATAAAGATTTATTATTATTATTATTATTTCATTGTTCATGGTTTAAGTTGGCATAACTTTACTCCGAATTTATTAATAACTTTTTCAAGTTTAGTATAGGAAATTGAATGATTAAGTCTAAATGCTTTTAAAGTTCTAAATCCTGATAAGAAAGGACTATTTTGAAATTTTGGTGCAACTAACTTTCATAATTCCATGCCAGTGGTGGAACACTGAGTGCTGTGTTGTCCCTTAGAGGACTGGTCAAGGGGATTTTAGTGGAACGAGCGAAATTTATGGCGAAACGTGTCATCGCACAAACAAATTATATACCCTAAACCTACCACTTTTTGTGGATGAACCTACTGCAAATAAACACTTTGACTTTATTATTTGTTGTTCCCATTAACACGATAGATACGAAGTTCTCGTCTACACCGCATCGAATAGAGTTCGAATTCACTCCCTTTCACCTAAATTTATTTGCAGAGCTTTCACGGTCACTTACCTTTTCCGTTATTTCTTCTTTGAATTAACCATTACAGAACTTAAGTACCTAAATTTAAAGGTCATTAAATATCAAAACTCACATTAAAACTTTATTTATAAAAGGATATGTACAAACTTTTCTTTATGAGCATAACTAATGGCGAATGCTTGAATAGCGTATTTCCAAAGTTATATAATATTTATTAGACAAGTTTTATTTGCATGTACAAGAGAAACGCATATTTATTTTTTTCACTTATAGCAATATTATATTGTATTATTATATACTATGGTATTTTTATTTCATATACAGTGACTAGAATATGTCGTTATCTAATTTTAAATATTTCATATACTTACATATTGTTTTGACTGCATTTTGTACAAAGTTTAGGGCCATAATATACTAATACTGAATATTTTGTACAAAATGTTCGTTATATTTGAACACACTCATTTAATATGTTATAAAAACACATAGTATTTTAAATTAACTGTTAAGTATGTTACAGAGACACGCGAACCTATGGACTGCAATTACAACACTAGGAAAGTACATAATTATGTAATAGTATACACAATTTTTATAAGGTTACAAAATACTTAGGTACCAAACAGTTAAAGTTGCAAAATAAAACGTTTATACATAGTTTCACTTTGACGTACTACTACAATTACTTAAATGCAGTATGCAGCGTAAATTAACTTATTTTTAAACATAGAAAATGCTTATGTTATAAAATTTTTGGTTTAACATCAGTCTAAAATAAAATTACAATATAGTTAATGATGAAGCACGACCTCTTTTAATAATAACGCCCTCTCTTGTTAGGCGATGGAACTAAGCAGTGGCGTACAAGTGTCCTATTACATAAGAACAGTGTATGAATGAAAAGTGGCGCCCAGTGTGGGACCAGGTGCCTCACTTGGGCGCCATTAATAATGAGCTACTCATTTTAGGTTTTACTTAAAAACTAACCTAACCTAACCTAATTATGTATACTAAATAAAAATTAACAATAATCTACGATCAATTAAAGGAATAGGTGGTTACAACTCTTTGAAATATTTTATTATTGTGATTGTTTTGTTTTAGTTTTTGATCGTAAGTATGATTAAATTTCGAACATTTATCATACAAAAAAGATTTATTTTTATATTATGTTATTTTGAAGTTTGCTATTAGCTTGCTTTCTTTTAAATAAAATAAAATAAATGCAAAGTTTTAATCTATTTTTGATAATGAAATAGTACAAGAGTTTCTGAAATCCCTTATAATGTATTAGTAGTATATTGTTTATACACAACATAGTAGCAAATAGAGTAATAAATAGCCTGTCAATGCTATGCATGCAATTAAGGTGCAGGCGATTTATCTTGTGCTACCTATATAGGTACTTATGTAAGTATGTATGTATATGTTACGGCTAATGGCCGAAGTGCGGCTAAACCTAGTTTTAACCAAACCTAACCTCGGGGTGCCTATGCTCGCTCTTGCATCCTGCGTCGACGGAGCCCCGCTTCGCGTGGCCCCCTATTTCTGTGAAAAGGGTTTAAAGTAACCTAACAAAATCGAAACTCGGGGTGCCCTTCCCTCGCTCTTGGATCCTACGTCGCCTCCCAAAGTATACACGAACCGCATGTGGCTGGCTACACTTAGTTGTACCCGGCTAAAACTAGGTTTAGCCGCACTTCGGCCGGCTAAAACTAGGTGTAGCCGCACTTCGGATATTAGCCGTGACATATATACATAGTGATGTGGACTCCAGTTGATAACACTACGTATCATGTCATGGCTATGATTGTTTTACAGAGGTCATGGTCAGTTATATCTAAATAGGTAATATAAAAAGTGAGTTTTTGATAAATAGAGGATAGGTACTGGTCAAAGGAAACAAGTAAAGCAGCCGCATTGGAAAAAGCCATTTAAGGTTTTATGCAAGTGACTTTATTATAGTTCTGTTGAATTTGGATTTTTAAACTACAGTGCCATGAAAAATTTAAATATTAAGACATATTGTATCTTATCATAAAAAGTTACAATAAGGCCGAATATTTTATCCTTTTCTGGAACGAAGAATTAATAAAAATTGGCTAATTAATTGTCAAGCGCTCGTAAACTGTTTCGTTTGGTTGACTGAATTTTAACAGCAACCAATCTGATTACTTGACTTCCGTTTAATTTTGTGACCTCGGTAATTTTCCAGAAACTGGGTGTACCGTCGAACCGTATCTATCTGGTAACAGTCTCACGTCAAATTCAATAGGAATCTTTTGGGCATTCGTTGAATAACCGTATGTATATTCTTTTATAATAGAAATTGATTGTAAGTACTTACATAATGTATTTTGTTAAACCCAAAGCCAATTTGTATATTTCTATTAGGGGATCCCTTCTTTTCGCATAATGTTCTTTGTCCTAATATACTTTGGCATAACGATTTTGGCATAATAATACTTCGGCATTTTTTTAGGCATACATTTTATGTTGGCATAATCATCTTAAAGACTAATTTGTTTTGGCATAAATTTGATTCGCATAGCGTTAGTAGGCCTAATGACTATTAGCATAATAATATTTAGGCATACAATTAATTTAATTTAATATGCTGTGCAACAAAAGTTAGTGACAGAACCGAATTGCTGCAAAACCGACTCCACGTAGTCTTGTTTGTCCTACCCCTAGAGTGTAATTTAAAATCGCGTAGGCGCGTAGCACGCGTGGGGCCGCCGGAGGCCCGCAGCGCCGAAGCCGTGACAGAAACCCTGCCTGCTGCATGTTGCATGCTCGCTTGAATGCTGCATGCTTACATGCATGCTGCATGCTTGCTTGCATGCTGCATGCTTGCTTGTTTGCTGCATGCTTGCTTGCTTGCATGCTTGCTTGCATGCGGTATGCCTGCTTGCATGCTGTATGCTTGCTTGCTTCATGCTTCCTACAGCGAAAAAAACCCACAAAATTGTTTAATATACGTTATATTATATTCAGGAGATATGGCTTTTTTCCAATCGTCGAAATAAATTGGTATAATCCTCTTCGGGCAAATTTATGCTTTAGGATATTATGCTTAAAAAAGTTATGCTTAAGAACTTTATGCTTAATAAATTTATGCTTTAGAATATTATGCTTAATCATTATTATGGTTAGAGAAATTATGATTAAAAACATTATGCGTAAGCTGTTATGCGTAATTATATTATGCGAAAATATAATTATGCCAAACAAAATTATGCTAAGTTATATTAGGTCCTAAAATGTTATGCAAATGGTAAACCTTCTATTAGAGTATTAAAAGAATCTTTTTAATGTCAAAAATTACAAGAAAAAAAAGATGAATCTATTTGCCCTTTCCAAAAGATAGTTTCGTATTTAGAAGAATGGGCAAGAAAGTGCATAATTAAGGCCCCTCCCGCAGATACAACAAATTCCATAAAGTTTTTACAGATATTGTTCCACCAGAGTTCGTGTGTGCCTTTACACTTTAAAAATATTTTTTTGTGGTCTGTCCAACAGTAAGATTTAATTGAATGAGTAGTAAAACCAATAATACATCAAGAGGTTCGTTGATAGGATCAACGAACCTCTTCATGTATTATTTGTTTTATGAGTGGAGAAACAAATATTGATGATTCGTGCCGAACGCCTAGTCTTTAGGATTTCGACTAAGACTTTGTTCAAGTGTAAACTATGTAGGAGACGATTGGTACCTAATAATCCGAAATTAGAAAAACTATTAAGTATAGTTTTTTAGAGGGAGGGCCCAACAATATTAACGTTGTAGATTAAACTTTACTGGCTCGTCGCAAGTAAAGATTTAAAGTAAAAAATATGATAGACACCGCAGGCTGCACGGCAGTGGTATCAAAACCAGCGGAGTAATTATTCCACAACACACTATCAGTAGCAATGGCTTCCATTTTGATAGTTCAACAACATTCATTGCGTCATTTACGTTGTTAAGCAGAAACATTTTTCGAATATAAAAAGTAATGGATTGGATTTTTTTTTTGATTTGGTTTGGATTTTTTTTTGGATTTGGATTTTTTTTTTCTTCAAAATGATTCAGATTGTGATTGGAGTGTTGTGCAATTAGGGTGCAGCATAAGTTAGTCTCTTGTTCAATTTAAACTCCGCACTATTCTAAGCCAGTTCAAGGTCACAGTGTTACCATAATGACGTGCGTCCTATTGTTAACATTTTTTTCAACACACTTGCTCGTAAAGTGGCTCTTAATGAACCGCTTTTAGGTCCATAATGCAGTGTATTAAAAACGCGTGCTTTTTCTTTACTTTAATCCACATGTGCTTTATTTCCACAGATAACTATTTACTGCGCAGGGACCTCGGACAATTTAAGGTGAATGCGCAGTGGTCTACCACTGCGCATTCACCTTAAATTTTCTTAGGTTTTTTGCAATTTTCAGGTCAGTGTCAGGTTTGTATCTTGATCAAAATATGATTTGCGACTCTAACAGGTACCTACATCTTTACAGAATTATTATCATTCGAATCATTAATACATCTTTCTTATGGAAAAGTTCTTAGGGAAAAAATGTAACTAGAAAGATTCTATTCTAATGACTATAATTCTGTAAATACATATACAGAGCGTTAGGTTAAACGAGGGACATACTTTGAGGGGAGTTAGTATTCATGAAAATGAGCAACTTTTACTATGGGGCCGAACCTGAAATCGCAAAAAAAAAATCAGCTGTTCAGTACATTTTGACGAGCTATGCGAACATAAATGTAGGAAACGGCTGATTTTTTTTCGCGATTTCAGGGTTAATCCCATATTAAAAGTTGTTCATTTTCATGAGTACTAACTCCCCTCAAAGTATGTCCCTCGTTTAACCTAACGCTCTGTATATTATAGTCGCGAATCATATGCAAATTACAAAAAACGTAAGAAAATTTGAAAAAACCTAAAATTGTCCGTGGTCCCTACCCGAAACCAAACGGAAAAGACTCTGACTGGCGTTCTATCATTGCGGATTCTCACTGAACTAATGTAGGTATATTTCTCTATGCCAATAGTACTTTCTAATTCCATACTAACAAAACTACAATTGTTTTTTTTTTTTTTACAATTTTTTTTACATGCTCTGTGGTCAGTGCTTTTATTTACACTTGCGCGCGCATTGCTAGTGCTCATAGTGCTGGCTATGCGGAAAGACAAAACCAGCGCGCCATTTTCCATACAAGTTAATATTTAACAATACAAGTCTGTTTTTTTCCTCGCAAGTGTGTTGAAAAACGTCGTATGAAACGCGTGTGCATCGATCATTAGACTCTCGGCTTTCTTATCGCACTCGCCTGCGGCTCGCGCGAATAATATCGCCTCGAGCATAATGATCAACATAGCACACATGTATCATAATGTACTATTACCGACAATTGCAATCGAGTTTCTTCTATTTTCAAAGCTGTTAACAATATAACTATGTATACTAACTTTATATTTATAGACACGTTTTACGTGCCTACTTGTAAGAAGATTCTAAGGCAGATATCAGACGCTTCACTGGTTTCTCAACTCTCTGCTTAGCGCCGACAGTTGAAAATCCAACAATGACTTTTTTTGACGCTCAGTTGGATTCCCAATGCTCGGCTCAGTACTTAGAGTTCAAAATACAATGCGCGAAAAAAAATCGCCGCGTTAATAATATGAACCCAGAGCTTACAAGTAAAATCAGGGTACCTTAGTAACTATCTCATGAAGTATAAAATAAAACTGTTTTTTTTTTACAAAAACAGTTTTAGGTATACGTTTTTTTATGTTTACAATTAAACATCGCTTACACTTATCTATTCCTTAACATGACATAATTTAAAATAGATAAGCACTTAAATATATAACAACATAGTAATATAAAGTTTAAAAAGTATGTTACATTGATTTCATCTATATCATATACTAGAAGCGCCCCGCGGTTTCACCCGCATAAGTATGGATCCCGTGGGAATATCGAGATAAAAACTATCCTATGTCCTTTCCCGGGAGTTAAACTATTTCTATACCAAATTTCATCTAAATCGGTTCAGTGGTTTAAGCGTGAAGAGGTAACAGACAGACAGACACACTTTCGGATTTTTAATATTAATATGGATTAGGTTACCTATTGATTTACCTATGAATTTGCCGTTTTACATCAATCAATTGATGTAAAACGGCAAATGTTTTACATCAATCAATCAAGTTTTTTTTAAAGAAAATTTTGTATTTCTTTAGTCGAAGTATTGGTTATTAGTGTACTTTTGCGATTTTAGTGGAAGTTCGTTGATGGGTCTGCTATAAAAATCCTGGAGACGGGATTCGATGAACTCTTTAGAGGCGTTTTTCGTCGCCTTGTTTATTTGAAATTTTTCCCCTTTAAAAAGTTACCCAAATTCAGAATAGTTAGAGCGAGGTCTAGTTAGTATGGTGGGTGACGGAGAGTTACCAATCGTACTTAAATCCTACAGTTTTGAGAAGGCCGTTTGTGCGGTGCTTCGACGCGATTTTTTTGTTGTTGTTCAGCGAGTTCATACGGTACCCACTTTCCGAGCTTTTATATCTTTCCAATTTGAAGGAAATGAATCAGTATCGATTTATCATGTATGTTGAAGGCTACTGCAAGTTCCAACATGGTTTGAGATGAATCTGCTTCCACTATGGCTTTCAATTCATCATTGTTCCGTTCGGCCACGGGTTCATTGTTGAGATCAAAATTTCCAGAACGGAAGCGATAAAACCAAAAACGGACCGTGCGTTCACATGCGGTATCATAGTATCATGTCCATACACGTCGTTAATATTGCGTGCTGTCTGTGCTGCGTTGGTGCCCCGACGGAACTCCTATTCAAGATTTTTCCTTGGTTACAGGTTAAAGATTACAGAAACAGCGATATTTAAAAAAAAATTGAACGGCGGAAAAACAAATGAACAACTGATTTTGAAAAACAAATTGTCATACTTCTTATATTATAAAATTAATTTGAATTTGGAATTCTAAATAGAATGACAGATATTGAACTTCACAATAGCCAGTATCAAAAATCGGCAATTTCATAGGTAAGGACTGTATAATTATCATAAAGATAAATTGAATTAAATTAGGTACAATACCTACTATTCGTAGCAAATCCGTCAAATCTAATATATCATATAGATAAATTTAATACAATTAGTTACAATAAATATCTACTATTCGCTGTAGCAAATCAGTCGGAATGACAGAACTTAATATTTATACATAGAAAACTTAAACACAAACAACAAAAAAAAAACATTTACAAAAAAATATTTACAAAACATTTTGTAAATATTTTCCTTCATTGAAGTCTGTTAGGCAAAGAATTCTGTATACAAAGTGTTAAAAAATTAACCTGACAAACTTTAATAGGTGCTTTAGACCATTGGACTGGACAAATTTCACTACGGGACCAACTCTGTAATCACGAAAAAAACCTGCTGTTTCATACATTTTGGTCAAGTAGGTATTTAACTTTTGTATTAAACAGCAGATTTTTTTCCGTTCGATGGTTTAAAGCACCTCTTTAAGTATGTCAGGCAATGATATTTTATTAGAATATCATTGATGTCAGGTTAATTTTTTAACACCTTGTATATACAATACTGAGCAGAAGCCAATAGATTTTTTTCAAATTTAGAACCAGCGGGTAATTGCGTAACACACTAACAGTAGCAATGGCTTTCATTCTGACAATTCAACAACATACATTGCGTTATCGACGTTGTTGAGAAGAAAATTTTCGACCATTTGAAGCAATGGATTAGCATCCTTCAAAATTATTTAGGTTGTGATTGAAAGTGTGTTACTTACTTAATTAGGGTGTAGAAAACACATAACATAATAAGATAAATTTTGTGCTAACTACCTACATATTACGACTAAGGCCTGTTTGCACCACAAACGACTAAATTCATTTAGCGCTAAAGAATTTAAAACATCGTTCTATTTCTTTCAATCGTTTGAAAATGACGGAGACAGAATGATGTTTTAAATTCATAACATAACATCACGCCTGCATTCCCCAAAAGGTTGGGCAGAGGTTTACAGACGCCAGAACATCAAGCTACTTAAATTTGTCAACTTTATTTAATAGATTTTCAACTTTATCGCTAAAGCACTAAGGTTCAAAGTTGATTGGGAAAATTTGACAGTTTCGGGTAGCTTGATGTTGGCGTCTGTATTTATAGTAATTTTTACGAGTTATGTTTAAGTCCCATATATTAGGGAAGAACCTATTGTCATCAACCGGGCACAAATCAGACTCCGGACTACTACTGAATTCCAGATAGAAAAACCTAATAACACCTTGCTGGACTTGGGAATCGAACCCAAGACCTCGTCCTCAGCAGTAGCTCTTTCGACCACTGGAGCAACGAAGCAGTTGCTTAAAAACGTTTAACATTAGATTAATTTAGTAATATGTGGTGCAAGTGGGCCTAAAACTACGATTAAATTCGTTAAATAAGTATCATGGCCATATAATAAGTATCCTAACACTTGTATTTACAGGAAATGCTGCAAGACAGTGGCATGTTTCTCTTGTACAAACCTTCCTCAGGGTATCGACGACTTCGCCCTGAAACGTTAAAAGAAAAAAAATATATAAGTACTATGTATATATCTTGAAGAGATTAGGTGAAATTATGCTTAGAAGAAACATATTAGTTCACATAATCTTGATAAAGAATCCTATAAGACTGCGGAACCAATTTGTCAGGATTTGGTGCTTGATTAAAATCTTAATCAGGGTTCCGTACCAAAATGGTAAAACGGAACCCTTATGGTGAGACTCAGTCTGTCTGTCTGTCTGTCATAGCTGAATATCTCAAGAACTACTAATGCTATCAACTTGAAATTTGAAATAGTTTTAGATGACGTTTGCTCAACTATTTTTCAAATAAGAAAGAAATTTTTTTAATTTTTTTTTGCAGCACCGACTGAAAGGAAAAATTCGAAGTGGGGTACTAGGGCATGTGGAGTATTATATGAAACACACACATTCTCAATAATTTTTTTTAGGCCGCATAGTTTTCGACTTCTGATGAAAAATGTAAAAAAAATACCGTGTCCCCCCCCCCCTCCTCTTATCTCCGAAGTTTGCAAAGAGAAAAATCTGAAATAATTCTATGTGATAGAAGTAAATATTGCAGGAAAAATAAAACGATATCTCTAAATAGCACACTTTTCAGAAATCATCAATTCTGAAAAGTGTGCTATTTAAAAACATATGATGTTACGGAACCCTCGGTGCGCGAGTCCGACTCGCTCTTGCCCGGTTTTTTTTTTCACTGACAGACACATAATGTTTCTATCTAACTGGCCCCCTGAGCTACAGCAACAGAAGGACATAAATGTCATTTCAGTCTTTGTGGCGGAGGTACATTGGATCTTTTCGGTCTATTGGACAGGTACATTTAACCAGCTAACGGTCTATACTGCTGGGTCTAAATTTTCCTCAAGAATTCCTAATACGAGTATAATGAAAGTGAGCACTTTGAAAGAATTTTCGAATACTAATTCCCTGAAGGGGTTGAACGGAGGTTCCTGATTTTTGAACGTAGAAACGTGGAAGTTGGTACTTAGACTTCTATAAAGAAGTAAAAGTTAGTTGTGTCATCCGTTTTTGATAACTCATCCCTTATGGGTCCTAAATTAGAGAAGTTGCCGATGGTAAATCCGATCAGGCACACAGCTTGTGCTGTAAATAGTTTATCATTAGCAGAAAAAAGAACGCCACTACCTAGACGCTACGTAACGCCAAGTCACTTTTACGTCACCTAGGGCTAGTTTCGTCGGGTCAATGAGCTATTAGACATTTTAATTAAAAAGTCTAAAATTAAAATGTCTAATAGCTCACGGTATTTTTTTTACATTTTTCATCAGAAGTCGAAAACTATGCGGCCTAAAAAAAAAAAAATTTCTTTCTTATTTGAAAAATAGTTCAGCACGCGTAGCATGAACACTTCTATCTCTACGATGAGTAGACACATTGCTTTCTTTACAAAGTGACATTTCTTTTCTTCATTTTGACATACCGCCTTAGAAATCCTTCTACATACAATCTGTCATTTTGTCTTTCGTTTCTAACGATCTTTGTCTAGGTCCTTTTTTTTTGTAGACTATTCCAGAAGAACGTTTTCTATCCCAAACTGTCAAAATCACATAGACAACTGACAGCAGTCTAAGGTAGTGAAGAGATTTTGTAATCGCTAAAGACAGTAGAAAACTTTCTACTCGAATGCCAAAAAGTATATATGTACGTTTATCTACAAAATCCCGTAACGACTGACACAGATCCACGAATCACAGCCGGGGCCAATGGCTTACGCTGCTTTCCGAGGCACGGAAGGGTCTCGGTATGTAAAGATGGTCACCCATCCATGGACCAATCGCGGCAAGCGTAACTTAACCTGATCGATCAACATGTGCGGCTGTTATTATTTATATAAAGTGACATAATATCAGTAAAAATTAAGAATCAAAAAGAAAAAAAAATCCTATAACAAAACAAAGAATTCGGAGTCGAATTATGAAAAAGAGTGAATTTCGTAAAAAGTACAGTTGACTCTTTCTACTTTGCTGCCGTCGTACTGTACACACGGAACGTCATCTTTGTCTACTCTGCCGTCGACAAACCGGTGTTCATGCTACGCGTGCAGTTTGAAAGACATCATAACAAAGAAAACATAGGATGTTATTACGAATTTGTGTGACAAATTCAGTCATTCCATTAGCTTGTATCATCTCGTCGAACATCAATCATCTTTATGAACCTAATAGCGTCGTTATTTAGACGGTGACGTGTTATATATTCAGCAAGTTTATTATATTATCCAAAACATTAGTCCCTTTATGTATAAACGTTGCTTAAATTTAAGTACTGCGATGAGCGACTGTTTAACCATACATTGTTGACGTTTTATTTTTTTGCGAGTGGTAAATCATCAAATGACTCCTCCCGCTCTGGGTGGAGCGGAAGGGACTGTCAGACTCTTACTGACTAAAACCCACCCGTGTTCTTTCCTTAGCACTTTATGTTCCGGGCCAGCGGTAACACTTTCGGACAATCCCGCTGGCCCGGCAGGCTTCGGCCCTAAGGGGCCCCTCCTCGCTGCTGACATCTCTTTGAGGCACGGCACGGGCCTGCAGGGTAATTGCGTAACACACTATCAGTAGCAATGGGTTTCATTTTGACAGTTCAACAACATTCATTGCGTTATTTGCATTGTTGAGCAGACACATCTTTTGAACATATGAAGCAATGGATTAGAAATATGCTTCAAAATGATTCAAATTGATAGTAATAGTGTGTTACGCAATTAGGGTGCTGGTCCTGATCGGACGTTGAGCTACCCATTACTCTCCGCCCGAAGGTTGACGTTTAAGGTCTCTTAACTTTAAGCAATGTTTATGAATAAACCCCTATATCACTAGTTTGCATACATAATCAGCCTATACCTATGCTTATGTTTTGTTATCATTTATTTGTGTTTTTGTGTGTTGTGCTGTCTTTTATGTGCACAAAATAAATGGTTTATATATAAAGTTCCCACTGTTGGTACTCAGGCCGCCTCTATGTGAGGGAGTGAGCGGGCCCAGTGCGGATTCGTGGATGTCACATGTCGTCGAATTTTTGGATCTAGGACATACGATATTATAACCCCTCACGATATTTTCCTTCACCGTTTTGAGAGCAAAATTCCATACAATGCCGACTAAATAAAACAATACAGCGAATGAAATAATAGACAGTCTATTTATTTATCTACTTCGACTATATCGAACATGAAACTTAGCACCACTCTAAATAAACACGTTGTCTAGCCGCTATTTTTGTTTCTGTAAATAAATATTTTCTCTTACAATGTTTATTTATTAAAGTAAAAGCGTCAGAGTTGCCCGAAGAATTATTTTTTTCTTACGTTTTTTGCAATTTACAGGTCAGTATCAGGTTGTATGTTGATCTAAATATAATTCGAGGTCGTAACAAATAGGTAGTTATACGGTTATAATCATAAAAATCATCAATACAACTGAAATTTCATGAAATCATGACATTTGAGCCGAATTCTATTTCAAGGATTGCTGTTTGTAAGTGTTTTAATTCTGTAAAGTGATATTTGTCGCGGTCATATTTCGACTCATATTTTAGTCATCATATAACTTGACACAGACCTGCAAATTGCAAAAAATGAAAAAAAAACTGACCCCCCTAAAGTTGAATATGATTGTGTTACTTACGTGTTTTGTCCATCGGATTGCGAGCCGGTTGGTGGCGGCCATCGGTGCAAGTGTGCCCGCCACATCATCTGCCCGAACGTCATCCGGAATTGCCTCGACATGGAGCAATATAGCACGAAGTTGATTGCTCCATTTAGCAGCGCTAGCGCATCCATCAGTTCTCCAAATAGATCGTAGCAGCGTTTGAAGAAGCATCTTCCTAACAACCCACTCAGCAATCCTAATATTCCTTGTGGTAGTTCTGTTACGAGAAAGAGAAGTAGCACAGCTACTAACATCTTGGTCGTTCTATTCGTTCTCCTGTCTGCTTTGTACTGTCTTTTTACTGCTTTATTGTTCGTTGGACATTTATTATACACCCTGATTTTCTTCTGGTGCTGGTTGGCGCTGTACACTTCTCGGATCAGCCATAAGCTGATGACTGTGAGAATGCAGCAGGGTAGCAATTTGATGACGACGGCATGCACCCAGAAGTTGATCTGGTATAGCTGACCCTCCTCGTCAGAGTCCACGTGGTAGAGTATCATGGGCCCTGACGGTTCCAGGACTACTGCGGTGTGGATGTCAAATACCTGTGGGGCAAAACAAAGGAAGGTCTGAATTAAAATAGGAAAACACTAACCTCCTTAGAGCTGATTTTTCCAACGCCAGATAATTTTATCCGAGGAATAATTTTGAATTTTTGACAGTTGTTCCATACAAAATCTGTCAGACGTCAATTTTATTCCACGAATAAAAATTATCTGTCAAGAAATCAGCCCTTAATAATAAACGTATTATATGAGATGAATAGTTGCAAACCGATTTCTCTCTTTCAGTCGTCAGTAATTCGACGTCCGAAAGAAGAAGCCAAAGCGTTGTGTAAATATACAGACGCTATACAACGTTTATTAAGTAACGGGGTAAAAGAGTAGCTGTAGAGCATTGTAAGGATAGGACTTGGCCGTCTAATTTAATTAGCCTGTTTTGGAAAATAGCTATAAAATAAGATCCAAGCAGAGACACACCCTGATTCTATATAGGTATATTTGTGATTTTTCAGTGACCATTGTTATGAAAGGCAAAACACATAAATTGTCTGAAACTCGTTTTGTATTATGTAAGTTGTATGACAGGTGTCTCTTTTCAACAGAAAAGTGATTTGAGAACGAAGTCTCTTCGACGAAGAAATTGATCTTAAGAATAACAATTAGGGCCAAAGCCTGCCAGGTCAGCGGGATTGTCCTAAAGAGTTCCATGCCCGGAACATAAAGAGCTAAGGAAGGAACACGGGTGGGTTTTAGTCAGCAAGAGTCTGACACCACCTAGAGCGGGTTCGTTTGATGATTTCCCGAACTAAAAAAAAACCTTATAAAATTCTATAATAATTATATTGTTAGCATAAAAGTAATTCTATAGTACAGCATATTGTTTGTCCCAATTAATTGAATATTTTCCTTTCGTTATTTGAAAAGAAAAATAAACAGCCTTTTTTGTTAAATTTTAAATCTTCCGGTCGGGTTTACGAATTTTCGACTTCACGATTGAGAAATCGGATACAGTAGATACTGTAGGTATCTGAATTCTAAATGTTTCATCATTATATGGGGTTTACATTGCTTTCAAACCGAGAGAAATAAAAACAAACACCTGTTTATCGACGATTTTAGACGTGAAGTATTTATTGTGCCCTTATTTAGGTATGCTCTGAATCTTCCATCAAGAATATAAATGATATTCCAGCTGGCAAAATTTCCTAGCCCTTATGTGTCATGATCTCGTGAAATATGCTTCACTATAACGTACGAGGACATGAATAAATCTCTTTTGCAAACATCCGGACTTGTAATAAATATTTATAGATTTACATCTCTGCTGTAATTCTGCACGGACATGCATTTCGGGAATATAATAGTACACGGAAGGACTATTTAATTGTAATGTTCGTAAAAAAATCATCAATCAATCATCAACTCAGCCTATCGCAGTCCACTGCTGGACACAGGCCGTCTCCACCAGACTGCGCCACAGCACCCTGTCCTCCGCCTTCCGCATCCAGTCTACCCCAGCCACCTTCTTTAGGTCGTCCGTCCATCTAGCTGGGGGGCGTCCCACACTACGCTTGCCGATACGCGGTCTCCACTCCAGGACTTGTCTGCTCCACAGGCCATCGGTCCTTCGACAGACATGGCCAGCCCACTGCCACTTCAGTTTGCTTACTCTGCAAGCTATGGCGGTAACTCCGGTTCTTTTCCGGATAATTTCATTCCTGATTTTATCCTTTAAAGAGACTCCGAGCATTGCTCGCTCCATAGCGCGCTGCGCGACCTTGAATTCGTGGACCAGCCCGACCGTAAAAAAATACCACCCGGTTAACAGTCGCCGGAAAGGAAGCAAGCATAATTTTATTACCATTGACAAAACAAAATAATAGGTCACTATACAATCAGCGGGGCAACTGAGTAACACATTGTCAATCAAAATCGTTTTCATTTTGACAGTTCAACAACATTCATTGCATTATTTACGTGTTGATCAGACAAATTTTCCGAACTTATGAAGCAATGGATTGTAATTTGCTTCAAAATTATTCAGATTCCGATTGATAGTGTGTTACGCAATTATGGTGCCGGACCCAGTGACAAGTTGTGGCCGCTGATCGCCGTCACCAATTGAACGCGACCGATGTTTATCGCCAAGTGTGTGCCACAGCCACAGACCAAAGATTTGTGGCTCAGAACCAGAACTTGGAACTGCTACCAAAAGTACAGGTTTTGTATCGGTACTTAACGGTTCATGCCTTTTCGGTACCGGGTACCGGTTCCAGACGGGTAAAGGTACGCCACCGAACAAGTATTGGTACCAAATTCAGGTACCTGGTGCGTAGGTACCACAAATGTCTTTGTGCGAGGAACCTCGTACGGCAACCTTGAAGTTATTTTTCTAATGCCTACTAACTATTCTTTTTACTTACTATATCTGTTTTCTCACTCTACCTTAGAGACATATTTGTTTGGCACATGTTTTGGTAGATACCGATACTGATTAGAAATACCAACAGTAGAAGTACTACGTCTGGTACCGGTACCAAAAGTACAGGTATCTACTACTTTGGTACCGGTATCACACCAAGGCCAACGGTACAGGTTCCAAAAAATACCGATATTTCAAGCCCTGCTCTGAGCCGCCCACTCGAGTACCAGCCAAACTGCAACTTCAATGAGCCGTTGAAGTTGTAGCTTACAGCGGCTACCAGTCGTTGAACAGTGGCAGACTTAAGGTGCCACTAATCGATATTTTTCCATGCAAATTTCGGGAGAGTATTACTCCATTGTTTGACATTGTGCATCCAAAGTTAAACATGATATCGTTTTGACTTATTATTAATTTCGTCTGTACGGAAACAGAATAGTAAAATAAAAAGCCATTAAAAAATTTTGAGCCAACAAATATTCGTTTTTCTTGCTATTTTTAAAGTATCTTTGGGTGTAATTAAGTAACAAAAGATCTGTAAAATCTTCAAAATAAAGTCGGTAACGACAAAGCTCAGTTATCGAAGATTTCAATAAACTTTATTTAGTTATAATTGATTTATGAAGTGGTTTTTTCATAAAACTCGATTTTCCAAAGCAGTTTTCGAATTTTTTTACGTGCCTTTCAGTTCGGAACGGTGTTTCTGTGCGTGAGAACTAGACGTAGTGCGTGTAGACTAGCGTCTAACTGCTCATCACTGATACTATCTCTGTCGAACACAAAGCCAGGAAGACAGAGAGCTTATTGGCCATGACCACCAGTGAGTTCGAGCTCGCGACTAGTTTACTCTTAAGCCGGCCAGATAAAACTGTTAGGGCGTTACATATACATCTATTCAGGAAGTGATTACTACATATATTCGCTTTTTCCCGAACATAATTGTATCTACATTATACATATCCGATTTTGCCGCCTAACGGGCTGTCACACACAAAAACAACAACAACTGCCAAACACAAACATGTGTGTAACACCTCTAAGGCGGGATGAGAAAGTTCAAACTTTACTTAAACATACGAGACATACTCAATTACACATCGTGACTAGTGACGCAAATAACGACATATTTTTTGTGTATTCGAAGCTATCTGACGCCATTCGGAGTTAAAAAAGCGTGTTCATAAAAATAAATACCTACACGTACATTGGATGTTTTTAAATCGAAACGTTATAAAAGCCACTCGTGCATTCTACACCGTACATTGTCAAATCATGAAACAATAAAACTGAAAACCGTTTTGTTAACGGGCGATGCGACAGTCGGGCTGTCGCATCGCCCGCGTTATTACTTCGTTTTCGCGCATTAATACTGAGCTGCACGATTTCTGACAAATGCGTGCACTGACTGGACAGGTCCTCTCAATCTGTGTGGTTCTTTCCTCAAAAGACCATCTCAGACATCGATCTACATGGTCTTCATATAACCAGACCAAGATTATGTCTGGACTTTAAAAGAGACTGTGACCTCTGAGTTTGTTTCGGCCTTTCTTCTCAGAGTAGTCAGATAGGAAACGCCGACCTCATCTAGTTTTAAAAAAAAACATGATTGACGTGTAAAAGTGTTTGTACAAACCTAAAATCATTTATCATTTAATATTTCTTTCTGACTTTTTAACCGACTTTAAAAAAAGGAGGATGTTCTCAATACGGTGGTGATTTTTTTTTTATGTTTGTTACCTCAGCACGCCGTCATCAAGAAGCCGATATGGAAAATTCTTTTTTATTTATTCAATAGGATATACTTCCAGGGGGCCTAAAAAGGCCACTTTGGCAGAATCATAAAAGGATAACAGAATGGACAGTTAACTGTTAAGTTAATCGTATCAAATCCCATTGGTGAAGCATTTTTCAGTTATTTTTTTTGTCTATGCTAAAATACCAATCAATCCAATCCAAATCCAATCCCAATCTCTTTGATTGTACCTACGTAGTGCAGCGAAAAAAAAGAAAAACATGGACTGTCTTCGCCATTTTATAATTCCTTTTATGATTCTCCAAATTGGCCTTTTTAGGCCCCCAGATTAGTCCCATTTTTTTCAAAATCCAGTTCTGATGATGGGATCCATGAGGAATTGAGGGAACTCCCCAAATATTATAGGCACACCTATAGCGATTTGGGTATTTTTTATAGTAACTCGTGCATTTGCTCTCGGAAACCGCCATTTGGTGAAGTGGAACTCATGAAGAAGACCACAGATGGCCACCGGAACTACTCAATAATAATTATTTCAGGTTTGCGATTCGATTACTTTAATATGGTTGCTAAGCACTTTATGCTCGTCATAATGCGAATGGTGAAATAGAGCGATGGAGGAATACCAGGAGAACTCTTCAACAATTAACGTCCCTGCATCGGGAAAAGCTATATTTTGTACTAGCTGTGCCCGCGACTTCGTCCGCGTGGAATAGTGACTTTTCGGGCAGCATATTTTAAATTACATATACCGTCTACAGACCGGGCATTTGCTGTCCGAACCCTCTGAGAACTCAGGCGAATTTCAGTGAAAGTCTCAGACTCTAGTGCTTGAGCTTCACGATCGGCAGTGAGACGTATTTCTCGTTCTTCCTGTGTTTCCTGAGATCGAACATTTGCTGTCCGAACCCTCTGAGAACTCAGACGAATTTCCCTATCAGTGAAAGTCTCAGACTCACGCGATAGTGTATGAGCTTCACGATCGGCAGTGAGACGTATTTCCCGTTCGTCCTGTGTCTCCTGGGATCGAGCATTTGTTGTCCGTACTCTCTGGGAGCTCAGGCGGGTTTCCCTGACAGCAAAAGTCTCAGACTCACGCGATAGCGCGTGAGCTTCGCGATCGACAGATAAACGTACCTTTCGTTGTTCCCCGTTTTCCCTATTTCGAGTTGTCATCATTCGAGAACGATTTGAACTCAGTCGAGATTCTCGCTGAGTCGAAGTTTCTGCAGCACGAAACCTAGCCTGGTGCAGAGAGCCTTTTGCCTCACGACCTTCCTCAGATTCCTGTGATCGAACTAATCTCATCCTTTTAGCATTTCTGCTACATTGGGAGAGGTTGGATCTTCTTCGAGGCATTCTTACAATAAAATAGTACTTACTACTTAACACACAGTTATTTAGTAAACACGTACTATCGTAAACAATTAAATTATAAATACTTACAGATTATTATACAGTCTGAAATTATCACAGTTTAAGTAATAAGTGTTAAGACGTGTAAAGCAAACGTCATTATTATCATCATTTCAGCCGATAGACGTCCACTGCTGGACATAGGCCTCCCCCAATTTTGGGGGGGTTTGCCATAATCGCCACGCTTGGCAGGCGGGTTGGCGATCGCAGTATGGTATGGTGGTGGAATGCATAGAGAACGCTGCTACCCATTCTCCGGCGAGACCCTTAGTCGCCTTTTACGACACCCACGGGAAGTAAGGGGTGGTGCTATTCTTCTACACAGACAAACGTAATAACTTTATAAAACAAAAGAATTGCTAGAAAAAATAATTAATAACCTAAGCTAATGAACTTATACTTAATAAAGAAAATCAAGAAAAGAAATGCCTAACCTATACCAAATACCTACTTATAATATTTATATACAAACCCTAAATACAAATTAAGATAAGTATACCGAAAATCAGGGAAAGAAATGCCTAACCAATAATAAATGCTTACAATATTTATTTACAAAACCCTAAATAAAAATAAGTAAATACCCAAAAATCAAGGAAAGAACCGCCTAACATATACCAAATACTTACAAAATTTTAAATAAAATTAAGAAAAAGAACCTAACCTACAAACCCTAAAATATAAATAAATGAAATATGCAAACAGTCAGTATTCAAGTGAATCGCAATAATCGAATCCAACTATTCCAGGATACGTGCGTTCGCTACGAATAACTGAATCCTTATGGCAGCGGCGCGTTTTCTTTTGAAATGGTCATCTCGCAGCAGCAACCTGAGGGGTTGTCGACTGCTTAACCTGGCTTTCCTGTGGATGTCTCAATAAATTAAGGCCTCCAGCCAGGGCATAATACACAACTTAACTACACAATATAAACTTAAAAACTAAGCGACTACACGCTAAGGGCACCCCCTGTGGGGTACGGACCTCGGCTTAGGGCGTCGCTGGGAGAGGGCAGCAAGGGACAGTCTGGATCGGAATTATGGCAGCGGCGCGGCTCTCAGCGCGCTTTATACAAGGTGTAACGGAAAGGGGGTATCAACCCTGAAGGAGGTGAATGTGCTCATGAAACTGAACAAATTTCCCCAAAGAACATAGGTCGAAATATGAAAAAAAATTTGGACCTCCTATAGTAATAGTAAATCATTGATGTGCTATTACTATGGGAGGTCCAAATTTTTTTTTTCATCTTCATTTACCTCCTTCAGGGCTGATACCCCCTTTCCGTTACACCTTGTATATATAGCCACGGACGCGCAGGCGCGAGGCGTTTACGTACTCTGATAGAATACCTTAACAAATGTTCGCCGTGATTCTTTAAATTGACATAACTTTTTATTTATGAACCGATTGACATGAAATAAACACTAAATGTTAAGTGAAGCTTACTACAATATATTAGTGAAAACCGCATCTAAATCGAATAAGCCGTTTCTGATATTAGCGTGCACAAACTCAGCAGACAAACAGACAAACAGACAAAAAAAAAATTAATTACAATTTCGGGTTCGGCATCGATATAATAACAACCCCTGCTACTTTTTTTTAATATATTTCCATTGTACAGACACCACTTTTCTACAATTTTATTATATGTATAGATAAGGCGATGGGCATGTTGCCATTAGGCTAATGTAACTTAGATACTATGATAAACAAACCCACTAAAAAGCGAGAAATAAAATCTTTTTAATAAAAAAAAAACCGACTTCCAAAGAAAACACTACAAAGTGTAAAATAACTTTAATTTCGGAAGTCGGTGGCAAAACCTAAAATACAGATCCAAAGACACAGACTTCCGAAATTAAAGTTATTTTTCACTTTGTAGTGTTTTTTTTGGAAGTCGTTTTTTTTGTTTCTATTGTTCGGCTCCTAGCGTGATGTTAAATAACCTATAGCCTTCCTCAATAATTGAGTTAGCAAATGCATAAAGAATTTTTCAAATCCGACCGGCAGTTCCAGATATTAGTGCATTCAAACAAACAAAAAACAAATAAACTATTCAGCTTTATTATTAACTTATTAATTAGCTGCGCGCCGCGGTTTTACCCGCGTAAATGTCGATCCCGTGGGAATATCGGGATAAAAGACCATGCGGTTTGAATTAAGAATGCGACCTAAACGACCATAAACTAAATGCGGTTCGAAGTGACGAAAAATAAATGGTGGCGCCTAACACCAAATACTTGGGCGGAAATATAAGATTGTTTGCGTTTATCCCAGACGCAGGGAGCTGGATCAATTAAATAGTGGACTGTATAATGCGGGGGTGAAAAGACATGGTGTGGTGAGGAGAAAGACGCCAGCACGTCAAGCTACTACAATCTGTCAAATTTCTTTAATAGATTTGCAACTTTATCGCTAAAGCTTAAGGTTCAAAGTTGATTAGGAAAATTTGACAGTGTCGGGTAACTTGATGTGTCGGCGTCTGTTCTAGTAAAATGAGTGAGGTAATTCTCATTCCTTCCAGTCTAGGAACGCTAAAGTAAACTGATTTCTGTAGATACGAGTAAGACAGTCTGGTATACACGTGAGTAAACAATTATTCTAGGAGCAAAACGTTTTAGCCACTGTTTAATAGAACTAAGTTCTGAATACAAACTTTGCTCGCTTAACTATCTACCTAGATTATAATAGGGTGGCAGGGATCACTGCGCAAACTGAAACTGTGAATTCAGCACACGATTTTAGACCCCTCTCTAGCTTAGAAATTTTAGTTAGTTATCATAAATAAATGTGCTGTTTCTTAGAATAGAATAGAATACCAATGCAGTCAAAATGTATGGAACAGCAATTTTTTTTAAATTCATCATCATCATCTGCCTAGCCTTTTCCCAACTATGTTGGGGTCGGCTTCCAGTCTAACCGGATGCAGCTGAATACCAGTATCTTACATTGAGCGACTGCTTATCTGACGTCCACAACCCGGTTACTGGGTAATACGATACCCCTGGTAAGACTGGTTGTCAGACTTTCGGGCTTCTGGCTACCCGTAACGACCGTCAAAGATTCACGAATGATAGCCGGCAACGACAATTTATTTTAAATTATCGGACGAAAAATTTCTACGTGGAGTTTATTCAAATTCCATTAACAGGTTGCGTGTCGCTGTCCCTGTTTCATTCACAGTTTTTTCCAGCATCACAGGACATTATTTAACCATTTGGAAAGTTTCACATGAAATCTTTCCATGGTACGGGCACACTCCATTGGTTTTCCTTAATGCTAATAGGACTACCTACTTTTGGTCGGCTGAATTCAGGCTATCATTTTGAAGTGTATCATTTTGAAATAGTTGTGAAAGATGAAACCCGGTACATTTTTGGTATCTCATCATTTTTCATATTATGTAATGGTCTGGCTAGCTTATGGCTGGGGTTTCTTTTATGAATAAAAAAGCCGCTAAAAGCCACGAGGATAAGTTATGACGAATGTGTGTCGTTTCGCTAATCCTCGACCGAGACTTTGAAGAACCTTTGCCTATGAGGGTAGTTGTCAAAATGACAAATGGTTCAAGGATGCACTTAACAATCACGATATTGCTGAATTGAATTTGGCATGATAGATATACTAGAATCGACGGGCCCGTGGCTAAATAATAACAGCCGCACAGGTCGATCGATCAGGTTAAGCTACGCTTGCCGCGGTTAGTCTGTGGATGGGTGACCATCTTTACATACCGTGACCCCTCCGAGCCTCGGAAAGCACGTTAAGCCGTTGGTTCCGGCTGTCATTCGTGGATCTTCGACAGTCGTTTCGGGTAGTCGGAAGCCCGAAAGTCTGACAACCAGTCTCACCAAGGGGTATCGTATTACCCAGTAACTGGGTTGTGGAGGTCAGATAGGCAGTCACTCCATGTAAAATACTGGTATTCAGCTGCATCCGGTTAGACTGGAAGCCGACCCTAACATAGTTGGGAAAAGGCTTGGCAGATGATGATGAGATATACTAGAATTCTTTGACGCGTGGCCAAAATCGAAACTAGCACCACCATCTTGATTTTTCAATACATTTCACGAAACAAGTGAACAAGACGTTTATCAACAGTAACCCCCCTGTGAACGTCATCTGAATACCAAAAGATCCTTGTACGAGTGTACCTGTAGCACTTTTTTTTTGTAGATGGGAAATCTTCAAATGACTCCTCCCGCTCTGGGAAGTACTTACCTGTAGCCTTTCACATTTATTTTACTTCTGACAGCGGCTACTGAATAGCAACCTTATTGCCACGACAGTAAAGATCACTGTAATTTTGAAATTGATGCAAAATCAGAGGTCAAATAAGTGAACGGACTGTACGAATGTGACTTTATTGACTTCATATATTGCACTTTCTACAGGGGGTGACTACCGAGATGGCAACTATAAAGAAATCATCATCTGCCTAGCCTTTTCCCAACTATGTTGGGGTCGGCTTCCAGTCTAACCGGATGCAGCTGAATACCAGTATTTTACATGGAGCCTATCTGACCTCCACAACCCAGTTACTGGGTAATACGATACCCCTGGTCTGGTTGTCAGACTTTCGGGCTTCTGACTACCCCTAACGACTGTCAAAGTTCCAGGAATAACAGCCGGGACCGTGGCATGGAGGGGTCTCGGTACTTATGTAAAGATGGTCACCCATCCACAGACCAACCGCGGCAAGCGTAGCTTAAGCTGGTCGATCGACCTGTGCGGCTATTATTATTTAGCCACAACAAGTATCTATATAGCCACCAGCCCCTCATATTAAATTACATATCTAAATTATAAAACTCAAAGGTGACTGACTGACATAGTGATCTATCAACGCACAGCCCAAACCACTGGAGGGATCGGGCTGAAAGGAAATTGCCCATTTTTCTACTGGCCGCCGTTGCGCATCAAACAATTTTGTATGCTACCATAAATTGGATATAGAAGAGGGGTAATGTCGTACTCTCATAGGAAATTAAAATTGTCCATTTATTTGGTGGTCTTTCTGACCTGCACAACCCAGTTACTGGGTAACAAGATTCCCATTTGTATGACTGGTCGTCAGATTTTTGGGCTTTTGACTACCTGTAACGACTGTAAAAGATTTTCTAATGACAGCCGAGACCTACAACTCTCGATGTGATAGATGGTTATCCGTCCTCGAACCGACTGCGGCAAAATGTAAAAACTGGCCAGGTGCAAGTCGGACCCGCACACGAAGGGTTCCCTACCACAAGGCAAAAACGCCGAAAAAACACGTTAGTTGTATGGGAGCCCCCTTAAATATTATTTTATTCTGCTTTTAATATTTGTTGTTATAACGGCAACATCAGAAATACATCATCTGTAAAATTTTCATGTCTAGCTATCACAGTTCATGAGACAGACAGACAGACGGACAATGGAATCTTAGTAATAGGGTCCGGGTTTTACCCTTTGGGTACGGAACCCTAAAAATCATACTTCAACGCTACGCTTCAAAACTACGCTCTAGCATCAAAAACGTTGATCATTATAATGGTTGAATGGCATTCATTACACACAATGGAGCAAAATGCCACTAATTCTCGTTATAGAAACGGTTCCCAATAGGCCGAAAATTATGCTTGCAAATGGCTATATAGGTTATTAACGAGCCGGCACAACGAATTCAAAATTATCGATCATAAATTCGTAGAACACGGAGTTTTGCTCACGCGCCATCAGAAAACTAATTTTGAATTTTAAGCTATGCGGTTTGATAGGCCGAAAATTATGCTTGCAAATGGCTGTATAGGTGATCGAACTAGGTAGAGATATTTAGGTTCATTGACCGCAAACATTGATGTTAATATGGATATTCCACGGGATTCCGACTGATACTACGGGATTTTTACGGGATTTTATTGTCGCTAGAGTGGCGCACCTGTTGTTGTCTTTTTCTGCGCCACTAGAATTCAATTCTTTACCAACAGTAACTTCGAAACTAAACTTAACGTTCGTAACTAAAAGGGAATATCTATTCTAACCTATGGCAAGTACATAAAACAGCTCTACCTATTCCGATCCTTGGTTATCCTTGGTTATTAAAGAGCCGGATACAACGAATTCAAAATTTATCGATCATAAATTCGTAGAACTTGGAGTTTTGCTCACGCGCCCTCAGAAAACTAATTTTGAATTTTAAACGATGTGGTTTCAACTATTTTATGCTACCCATTAACTTATTTGCGCTACCTAATGAAACCTGTCTCTTACTGAAAATTAATTAAACCGTGAAAGTTCTCGATATTGGTCAGAATTGCTCAGTAGCGGTCCGTTATTTGGATTTGTGCCGTCGTTGATAACAATTTGATCGCTATTATAATAGTACTGGTCTGTACAGACGCCAGCACATCAAGCTACTACAATCTGTCAAATTTCTTTAATAGATTTTCAACTTTATCGCTACAGCATTAGGTTCAAAGTTGATTGGGGAAATTTGACAGTTTCGGATAGCTTGATGTGCTGGCGTCTGTACGTGTACACCTCTGGTAGAAATGGCATAATGTAATAATCAACAGTATTATTTTCTTCTTCTTCTTCGTCTTCTTCTTCTTCTTAGCGTGTCGATGGCAATTTTAATGGCCTCGGCCCAGAATTCGGCTACGTGTTTAGCGCCAACACTAGCATCCATCAGTTCCTGTAACGTGCAGCTGACAGGACACGCAGGATATGGTAATAAGTGTGTCATCATATTTGTGGAACAGCACCACATTTACACTCCAAGGCGGAGTTGTCTATGAATCTCCACCTGAACAGGTTTTCCTTGCTTCCATTCCAACCTGGTTCCGAAGTCTGTTTAAAGACTTCCAGGTTACCCAAGGCACTTCATGTACAGTCACGTGTATAAGCATGTATACACTTTGCTTTATTCAAAGGCCATTTTCTCCTTTTACTTTTGAATGAAATATATTATTACGAACGTACAATTTTCGTTGCATTCGTCATTTCATATTAGTACTCGTGACCGTACAGTATCTATTATATAACATTGTCTCCTACTTATTTACTAGATAATATTATTTGCACCATTTTAACGTTGCCAGCAAAAAAGCCTCTCACTCGAAGTCACGTAGACCTCATTAGTTCGACTCGAAGTAACATAATTCACTTTACGTGGTTGTCTTTCACCCTCGCCAGACGGTAAACAACTCACCCTAATATAATTCATAAATAGAAAATCTAATTTGTGTAGGTACCTATTAATAGCAGCGACCCGCAGTTTCACCCGCGTAAGTGTCGATCCCGAAGGAATATCGGGATAAAAAGTATCCTATGTCCTTCCCCGGGATGCAATCTATCTCTCTGCCAAAATTCATCGAAATCCGTTCAGTGGTTTAGGTGTGAAAAGGTAACCAGCACAACGATACTTTTTATCCTGATATTGCCACGCATAGAAATGTAAAAAACAAACGATAACTTTCCGATTTAGTCAATCACTAGCGTATATGTAAAATAAATGGCAATTGCACAGCACAACGACAGCCATAGATGTTTTTGTGTGAGTGAGTTGTACGGTGCATGGTAAATGCACGCTGTGTTTGATGAGTTAAGGTTTACAATAGATTGTGTAGTACGTTCTGATTTATGTATTGCAAGTGTGTGCGCTACTGTGTATCTATTACTTTTACTGAACTACATGCGTAGTAGTGGCGCGGTGGTGGGGTCAATCTAGCGACATCGGGTTTTGATGTATTTTCAACTACCGGGCATATATCTATGTTTCCACGGGATCGACACTTATGCGGATGAAACCGCGGGGCGCTGCTAGTCCATCCTAATATAACAAATTCGAAAGTAACTCTGTCTGTCTGTATGTTACCTTTTCACGCCTAAACCACTGAACGGATTTCGGAAATTTGGCAGAGAGATAGATTGCTTCCAGGGCAAGGACATAGGGTAGTTTTATCGACATACCTCGCAGGCGAAGCCGCGGGCGGAATTTAGTAATAAATAAATCCATACTAATATTATAAATGCGAAAGTGTGCGAGTGTGTGTGTGGGTGTGTGTGTGTCTATTACCTCTTCACGCTTAAACCGCTGAACCAATTTAGATGAAAAGCCAATAATCAAAAATGGCGCAGTTCTTTTTTTGCGCGGCCATCGATCTAACGTTATAAATTAGATGGAGAATAATATGAAGAACAAAAGTTAATAAGCGGTAACATAACCTAAAATCAGTCTGAACCGAGATAAATAGAAATAAAAAAATTTTTTTTACTAAGTTATCATCTAAAAGCAGGTTTGTACATACGCCAGCACATCAAGCTACTACAATCTGTCAAATTTCTTTAATAGATTCTCAACTTTATCGCTAAAGCATAAGGTTCAAAGTTGATTGGGAAAATTTGACAGTTTCGGGTAGCTTGATGTGCTGGCGTCTGTACATACAGCTTAATAGTTTAGGTCTCAGACTAGGATTTTTTATATGAGTCGACCGTCGACCGTCGCGCGTCGAGTTTTGTGAATATCTTAGAAGTAACGATGTATCGCTGGGTTATCGAAACCATACACGTGAGACTAAAAAACCTATTCAAACAATTGAGACATACAAATAATAACAGGGCCAGAGTCATCTGTTCGATGAGATAAAGATCGGAAGCGCCTTACATAACGCATTTGGTAAGCCTCTATCAGAGCAAAAAATAATAATTAAGAAGTAAAAACAAACTTAATTACAAGTGTCACAATAGACGGTCTTATTGCGATCTCTTCCAGACAACCTTGGATAGAGAGGAATAACACACAAAAACATTGATGGTGCTTTATCTCTTTCAACTATTTATATAACTTCATTATTTCGATTTATTCCGGTCTGAACCCCTGAACCCCCCTCCACCCCCCCAACCGCCCCCCCATTCTCGATCCCCTGCTAGTTCGTCTTCTATTTTAATACATAAAAATTCAAGTTCAAATATATCATCTCGGACTGCATTTCGACAGTTAACCGTCAATACCTCCTAACTCATTAAGTCAAAATTTTACAGGAGGGGCAAAAAATCTTGTAACTTTGATACTAATGTAAATATGAGTAAAACAAAAATATAGTTAGTTTTAAATACATAAAATTACTTACAATATTATGATAAATTTATTTCTGTACTTCGTTCGGTAAGATAGAAAAAATTTACATTTTTTTAAAAGACTGAATTTATAGGGCTTAGGTTTAAGCAATCACCAGATATAAAGAAATGTAACACCCAAAAAATCGTAAGTACTTACCAGAATTTAATCCCCATTTTAATATGAAATTATCACCAATAAACGTAAAGTCTGATATCCTAAAAAAGGCAAGTATCTTCAGGATAATCGCTGAGCTACCCAAAAAGGTCACGCATGCACCAAATATGTACTCGAATTTTATTTAAAAATTTCATCCAAATATGTTACACAATTTTATCCTAATAAAGTAAATTAATATACAAAAATCATTGTTTACCCAAAAAATATAAATGAAGTTCTAAAGGTTCACCGATTCTACCGTAAAATGTTTACTAAAGGCTTAGCTTCTTAGAGCCTTCAATAAAATAATGGCCACAAAAAAAAAAGTTTATAAACCACATGTTTTATTTCTACATACAAATAAACTTAAAACTTAATAAGGCAGTCCTTAGTGTAATTTTAAAATTTTAATGAAGAGTGGATCTTCAAAAAACGTGATAAATGAGTCTTCAAACAACCAACATTAAAACAGTCATTTGTATAGTCATAATTATTTAAAGAAAATTTCTTTGCAGAGATTCCCGTATCAACTACTAAATCTCTTAACTCATCACCCGCTGCCGCAGAGTCTTTACTTAAAGAAAACGTTCCAGTTTCTGATTCTGAATTTCACTTCAAATATGTAACCTGTAACGATATAATTAAAACCTTTCACACGTTAAATGTTAAAAAGACCGCAGATCTATGGGGTAATTCTGTGGATGTTGCTAAGTCAATTATAAACATTGTAGCACCTACTTTAGCTGTTATATTTAATAATTGTATTGACCGTGGTGAGTTTCCTGATCTTATGAAAAACAGTAAAATAATACCGTTGTTTAAATCGGGTAGTACATCAGACCCTACTAATTATAGACCTATTTCAGTACTACCTACCTTTAGTAAAATTTTTGAAAAACTTATTTTAAATCAATTGCAAAGATTTTTTAATAAAACTAAATTACTACATAACAAACAGTTCGGTTTTACAAGGGGTCGTTCGACTACCGATGCAGGAGTTGAACTTTTAGGACATATTTATAATGCATGGGAGGACAAATGCGATGCCTTGGGCGTCTTTTGCGATTTGTCCAAGGCGTTCGATTGTGTTCTTCATGAAACATTAATCAGGAAACTGCACCACTACGGAATCCGGAACGCCTCTCTGGATCTTCTTACTTCTTACTTGAGTGATAGGGTTCAGAGAGTTGATGTTAACGGAAAAAGGTCACCCGGATCTGTAGTAAGAATGGGGGTCCCCCAGGGCTCAATTCTCGGCCCATTTTTATTTATTATTTATATAAATGACTTGCCTTACCTCATAAGGGATAAACATGATATAGTGTTGTTTGCAGATGACACTTCACTTTTATTTGAAATTAAACGTCAGCAGCTGGTTACTGACAATGTAAATAACGCCCTTGCAAAAGTAGTTAACTGGTTTAATGTCAATAACCTACTTCTTAACGAAAAAAAAACGAAATGTATTAAATTTACGATACCCCACGTTAGACAAGTAGAAACTAGTGTTCTCATTAAGGATGAAGAGTTGAAACCCGAAGATTACAGACAGTATTCTTAGGCATAACGTTGGATGCCAAGCTTCAATGGGGCCCCCATATAGATAAATTGTCAAAAAAGCTTAGCTCTGCAGCATACGCCGTTAGGAAAATTCGTGATTTGACTGATTTAGAGACAGCCCGTTTAGTTTACTTTAGTTATTTTCATAGTGTGATGTCGTACGGTATTCTATTGTGGGGGAATGCCGCCGATATTCAGACTATCTTTGTTTTACAGAAGCGAGCTGTTCGATCAATTTATAAATTAAGTCCGAGACACTCCCTCAGAGACCAATTTAAAGAGATTAATATAATGACTGTGCCTTCTCAGTACATTTATGAAAATCTTTTGTATGCACATAAAAATATTAATCTGTTTAAAAAATACAGTGATATCCATAACATAAATACTAGGAACAAACACAAATTTGTTGTTCCTACAACAAGGCTCAAGAAAATAGGTGGCTCGTTTAGATGCCAATGTATACGTTTTTATAATAAACTTCCTAGCCACATTCAAGAACTAAGCCATAATAAATTCAAATCTTTTATAAAGCGAAAACTATGCCAGAAAGCCTATTATACTGTAAAAGACTATATTGAGGACAAAAAGGCTTGGGATTGAGCTGCTCCAATAGGTTTAGACAGTGAATGTGATTTTTCTATTTTTACACTTTAATATTTTCATCCTTTTTTTTTTTTAAGTATCTATTAACTTAAACAATGACATGTACATTGACTGTATAAAGTATTATATTATTTTAATTATTGTGAATGTGGGGACTATGTGGGTCATTGTTTTCGTTTTAATCATGGTCTGGCAGTTTGAGTAGTATATGCGGCCTACCCAAATGTCCTGTCTTTGGTATTGTTCGTCGAATCGTTGAGCTCCTTATGTTCTGAGTTGAGCTGCACGGCTACTGACAAATGCGTGCACTGACTGGACAGGTCCACTCAATCTGTGTGGTTCTTTCCTCAAAAGATCATTTCAGACACTAATCTACATGGTCCTCAAAGCTTATGTTCGGATTTTTATATACACATTGACATTGATGAATTTTATTTAGAATTGACATGAATATTTACTTTGTAAAGATTTTTTTTTTTTAATTTTTTGTATTAATTTATTGTGAATGTGAGGACTATGTGGGTCATTTTTTTTTCTGTTTTCCTTCTTAGTTCTAATCATGATCTGGCAGTTTGAGTAATTTACGTGGCCTACCCAAATGTCCTTTCTTTGGTATTGTTCGTCAAATCGTTGAGCTCCTCAACTTCTGAGTTGAGCTGCACGATTTTTGACAAATGCGTGCACTGATTGGACAGGTCCGCTCAATCTGTGTGGTTCTTTCTTCAAAAGACCATTTCAGACACCAATCTAAATGGTCTTCACACGATCTGACCAAGATTTTGTCTGGACTTTAAAAGAGACTGTGACCTCTGAGTTTGTTTCGGCCTTTCTTCTCAGAGTAGTCAGATAGGAAAAGCCGACCTCATCTAGTTTAAAAAATATTATTGACGTGTAAAAGTGTTTGTAAAAACCTACTTACAGAAATAAATCATTCATCATTTATCATTTAAAAATATTAATGAAGAATCAGTCTTCAAATAACATAACATCACACTCCTTTGTATGATAACAATTGTTTTAAAATCTTAACGAATAAATCAGTCTTCATAAACATAAAATACAATTATTTTGTGTAGTTATAATCATTTTAAAATCTGCCGCGAGACTCAACTAATTTGCCATCAATATAATATACTTGGTTATTTGCATACATTTTATGGCAAACGTAGTGATATATTTGGGTAGTAATGCCACAAAACTTTGGTAGTTAAAATTTGGTGCACGTGTGGCCTTTTTGGGTTATGAAAAGTTTTTGTAGTGCAGGCATGACTTAAATAGCCCGAAAGATTTTGGTACAGGTTTCATTTATTTGTACATATTATATTTTTTTTGGATGAGGCTGTTTAGGGTAATGATTGTTTTTTTTTGGTGGTCATTCAATTTCATCCCAATTTATAGTCTTGTCTTGACGGTTAACCTTCGATTTGCACAAAAATCGTTTATCAATTCATTTTTGTGATAGGCATAACATATACCGACTAATATAACAACGATGGCCGCAGTAAAAAAAAAAATGCACCACTTCCCATGGTGATTTGGTCATTATCTTTTGGTATAGATATAGTTTGGGTCCCGGGAAAGGACATAGGATAGTTTTTATCCCGATATTCTTACGGCATCGACACATATGCGGGTGAAACCGTGGTGCGCTGCTAGTAGTAAATAAATAAGCAATAAAACGTAGAAAAACCTTCAGCTGAAAGCGCTTTATTCACACAGGGTTAATATAGGAACAAGGATATAGTATCTCTTATCCTACACATCGAGTAATATCTCCTTCTTAAGAAATCCCGAACTCTCGGTTAACTACCCAGAGCACTTTCTTTTAGAATCGTTTCTAGCATTAGACAGGCCTATATCTGTAAATGTTAGTAATTCTAACTTATTTATCTGTACTGTCACGAGTAGAGATGTGCCGTTGCCGGCAATATTGCCCGAAGTAGGAATATTGGTGGCAATATTGCCAGCAATATTGCCGGGAGTGGAAATATTTGGGAATATTGCTTAATTATAAGTCAAATTAACTACGGAAACTATTACTTAAAATTAGCATTTAAAGGCCATAATCTACATCGTGTACAATAACATATTGTTTTGGGTAAAATTGCCAATAATGCCAGCATTTTTGGCAATATTCCCGGTATTTTACCGGCAATGTTGCCCATATTTGCCATACACGGTAGAGACTAAAATTGAGATGAGAATTGAAAATCGTTATGTATTGAATAAAAGGCATAAATTCGAAACATTTCTTTTAATGTTGTACTTGTTTTTCATATACCTACATATAATATACAGGTATAAGTATATTATGGAAATAACGAAAAATCTTTTTGAACGACACGCGTGTGCGTATTTTAAATATTTTATGATCGATATAAAAGGCATTGAATCATCCTAAGACAGCTGACGGTTGAGTCGTGAGTTCGATCCCTGCGAAGTTCTGATAAAATAATAAAAATAGTTACATTACTGTTTTCGATATTTTTCTAGTACAATAGTGTAATAATAAGTGTAAACTATAACTGAGCATATTATCTAAGCAAAAAAGTGACAACGTATAAAACTAAAAAACAGTGACACGAAAATAGTGATAAACGTTATGAACAAGTGTGAATACAGTGATTATAAAAAAAAAGAGGAAAGACAATACGAATGAACAATAACTATCTGTTAATCATCATTTAAAAGCGGAAGAATAATCCCAAATAAATAAAAAAGTATTATTTTCTAAAAGCAGGAGAACAGAGAAACTGTGCAAAAATTCCATGCATAAATCATAACTAACCACCACTAGTCAATTTAAAAATCTCATATCTACATTAAGGTGCACTATTCCATTGACTTATCTAACTGTGCGAATAGCTCCGGCATTAACATAACTACACCTGAGAACGGCGTAGTTCGAGTTCGATCCTCACGGTTCGCAAACTCTTTTTGTAAGTTGTTTGGTGTTGTTTCTCACTATGTCTACAGAAATAAACCACAACGTAACATTGCGACGACGTAAACAGTTGTTTAGATCAAAGTCAATAGATTCATTAAGTAATAACTCATCATTGGACGAAACAAATTTGGACATAAATAAAAGAAGTCTTGATCTATCAACGGGTTTAAGTAAAAATGAATTAGAAGAAATGAAGGTTAAAATATCACAGTTAAAAGAACAATTTGAATTAACACAAAATGAATTGGACAAGGTGATATGCGAAAACAATGAACTTAAAGAAACAGTATCACGACAGCAAGTTTATATTAATACATTGAAGGATCTTTGTACTAGTCCTATACAGTCGCAAAGACATAAGTTACAGTCTGTACGAAAAAAAAAATAGGCGCTCTATTACGGACAATCTACGTCTGGTATCCTTAGGCAAAGAATACTCATCCAGCCACAATGAAAAGGACTGCATCGAGAGCTCAAACATATTACTAGAGTCAGATCATTTTGATGAATCTCCTAAAAAGACACACATTGACAGATCATCAGAAACCTTTGTATCCATATCCGATGAACAGGAAAACCTTAACTTGAAACCAATGAACAACGACTTACTTGTCAAGAATAATATCATAACATCTAAAGAACTTGCTTGCGATCTGGTATCCAGTAAAAAGACAACAGTTTCGGTACCTATATACAAGGATAAGCAAACACAGACAGAGGCATCGGAATCTACCGAGTATAGCACTTATACCGAAACAGGAAATAATAAACACAAGAAGACACCACAAGATCAAAGAGTAATATCACGAGACTGTAGGAGAAAAAGAAAGCTATGCGTTCTCAGTAACTGCAATCATAACGGTACACTAGATATATTGGAAAACACTTTTGGCAGACACTTCGAATTCTATCACTACCTGTCACGTGATAGTAGCATAAAGGACATTTTAGCAAATATAGTTAATAAGATACAGCATTATAGCTTAGATGACTATTGTATCATTATGATTGGTGAGCGGGATTTTAAAGGCACCGGCGAATCAATTGAAATGGTCAGATTATTTAGAGAAACTCTCAAAAATATAACTTATACAAATGTTATTATATGTTGCCCTACATATGTACAAGGGGCTCTGATTCACAATTATAAAGTAGAAATGTTTAATAGATTACTTTACATGGACATAGAAAACCATAATTATGCTTATTTTTTTGACAGTAATCGTGACCTATCCGATGAAACATTTTCTTATAATACAGGCAAACTTAACAAACTCGGTCAAGAACGTATTTATGATAGTATTTACCGCCGCCTACTCGTTGATATTAAGACCTATCCAACGGAATATGACTATTGTAATTCTCCCTCCCTCTCTGAAAACACTAGCCAAACGATGTTTTTTCGAGATTAGACGCAAATGTTCTCTTCTACATCAAAATATAGCTGGTGTATTGAGTAAAAAAGATCTTCTAGAATTATCAATAACGGAACTAGAAAAAACTTACATGAATATTGATATTGTTTGCCTCAGTGAAACATTTATACGACAAGGGGCAGAATCTAATCTTACCATGAAAAACTATAAAATGGTGTCTGCCTTTTCAAGGCCGCATCAACGTAGAGGTGGGACTTGTATATTGGCCAAAAAAGACCTTGACTGCAAACCTTTATGTAATTTAATTGAGCCCAAGTTATATTATTTTGAATACTGTGCAATTGAAATTACAACCTTAAAACTTTATGTTGTCTGCATTTACCGCACACCAAATTCAAACATTGCATTATTTCTAGAGAATTTAAATCTCCTCTTGAGAAAACTCATGAAAAGAAATAATAAAAGCATCATATTATGTGGTGACTGGAACATGGATGCTATAAAAGCAGACAAACATTTCCAAGAGCTAGAATCTATCTTAAAAAACTATAACAGAAATAATCATATTACCAATCCAACAAGAAAACTCTCTTGTATCGACTTAATTACGAGTAATATACCAAATGTGAAGCCCCAAATACACTACCTAGCTCTATCTGATCACGAAACAGGACAATCTATATGCTTTGAGGTAACGGTAGACACCACGAATTTTAGAAGGTCATTTTATTCTGAACAAAGACGCGATTTTAATCAAGATAACATAGACAAGTTTGTAAACTGTCTGTCTTCATTATCTTTCTCAGATATTTACCAGACTGAAGATACTGACATTGCATTTAACCACTCACGCGCAAGTACCCCGCGGTAACGCCTTCCTATACGCAAGTATGTTTTTAGCACATTTTTTTCGACGCGCCGCGGAGCGCCCTCGCCACTTATACACGACTCGTACAGAAAAAAATTCTATGGACCGCTGTTAAACTAATGGCTGTTTCTTCAAGTGGATAGACAAGTGTAGATAACAAAACTTGTTCCGTAACATTAAGAGACTTTGATTTTTTTTAATAATTGTTTTTTTTAATGTTTGTTTACATTACGACAATTAAAAATTAAAATAATATTATTTCAAAATCGAAAGCGATGACCCTATTTTTTTATTTACCTAAAAAATAGCCCCATTCATACTGAATCGAATGACATATAATACATACCATTGTTGTTCCAAAGTTTTGATATACAATAACAATAACATCACGCGAGTATCAAATTACGCATGCGTCATCGCCGTCTCATTTGTTTATTTAAAGATTTTCAACTACAGATAACTTATTTTGTAATGCCGATATAACCACACGGCCTTTGGCACAAATGTACTTCATCTAACCACTCGACTAAAGAACCTGGAACGTGAGCAATACTCCATAGACAAAATTACTAAAAATAAAATACTGCGGTGTGGAAAATGCTTGCTGTCGCAGTTTTTTCAATGGCCGATCTTGGTTTTCGAGCGCGTGTAACATTTTCCTCAATACCTGCTCGTGGTTATGGCCGCGTGAGTGGTTAATTATTTCCATGACATTCTACTATTATTTTATAATTTATGTTTTCCCAAAATCAAGTTTAAAGTTACTATTAAGCCCCTAAAGCATAATTGGATGACAAAAGGCATAAAAAAATGTTGTATAAACAAACGTCGTCTATTTCTAAAATATCGTCTCTCAACGGCAAATAAAAACCGTCATAAAAACACCTACTGTAAATATACTGCTCTTCTAAAAAGATGCATGTTGCAGGCACAAAAAGGCGAAAACACGCGTTATTTATCTCAGTCCAGCAACAAATGTAAGGCTGCCTGGAAAGTAATAAAAAGTAATACCATCGAAAAACAAAATTCTCATGACATAAATAAAATTCAATTAGACAATCATACTTACACTCAACCTGAACAGATAGCTGAAATTTTTAACAATTTTTTTATTGACATAACGAATGACGCCATTGATCCATCTATTAACTACACACCACCAATGACTTATCATCCAAATACTATGTATTTGACCCCAACTAATGACTCCGATGTATGTAAAATAATAAACTCTTTAAAATCAACCAATTCTACAGGCTACGATGACATTAACACAAAAATTCTTAAATTATGCTCTACATTTTTATCAACTCATATTGCCCATATTATTAATTTGTCATTTATGCAAGGTTTATATTCCCTTCACGGTTAAAATTTTCAATTGTTAAACCAATCCACAAGAAAGGTGACAGAAGTGATATGAATAATTACCGTCCCATAACACTCATACCAATATTATCAAAGATCTTTGAAAAGGTCATGCATGAAAAACTCTCCGAGTTCTTATCCAAATACAAAATTCTGAATGAAGATCAATTTGGTTTCAGAAAAAATAAATCAACCACAACAGCTTGTTTTGCTCTATTAAAATTAATAACTAAAAACCTTAATAATAAACTACCAATTGTCTCCATTTTTTTAGATATGTCCAAGGCTTTTGATTTCGTGAACCATACACTGTTAATTTATAAATTAGAAAGATATGGCATAAGGGGAAACACGTTGAAATGGCTCGAAAGCTACCTCACACATCGACAGCAATGTGTTGAGATTTCGAGACAAACAGGAAATCAAAAGCTCGCATATAGATCTCAGTTTCGTGAAAATAACTGCGGTGTTCCCCAAGGGACCATACTAGGGCCGCCTTTATTCTTGATATATGTTAATGACTTGCCTACTGTAACTTCCCACAATTGCATACTATACGCTGACGATACGACCCTCAGTATTATAAATGAAAATGACGACATTGTTGAGTACCAAAATGAAATAAACATGACATTGAATAAAATTATTACATGGCTTGAACACAATAATCTTCATATTAATATTAACAAAACAAAAATGATACAATTCCAGACATATAACAGTACGCGTCCACGACTTAAAATACAATATGGAAATGAGACAATAGAAGAGGTCGAATACGCAAAATTCTTGGGGATAATAATTGACAAAAACTGTAACTGGAAATCTCATATTGATAATCTATGTAAGAAGATAGATAGATTTGTATTCGTTTTGTACAGACTAACACGTGTGGCTAGTGTTGATGCGGCACTATGTGCCTACCACGGCTATGTCTCATCAATTTTGCGCTATGGCATTATAATGTGGGGTAATTCGGTTGAACTTAAAAGAGTGTTTAAAGCTCAGAAAAAATGCGTGCGCTCAATTTGTGGAGCGCACCCACTGGACAGTTGTGTTCCATTATTTAAAAAACTTAAAATACTGCCACTTCCAGCATTATACATATTTGAAATTTGTGTCTTTGTACACCAAAACAGAAATGAATTTGACTTGTTTAATGATGTTGTATCCAGACCCAGCCGCAAAGTGCACATGCTTAATGTTCCTAGGCGTAGAATTAAATTGTTTTCTAATAATGTATACTGCATGTCCATTACTGTTTATAACAAATTACCTGATGGCTTCAAAACTCTTAGCCTCAGAACATTTAAATGTAAATTATTTAACTTTCTCTTAAGCAAATGCTATTACTCGACTGAAGATTTTATGAATGAAAAATTAACCTAAATATTTGACATTATTGCCTAGAAATCATATTTTATCTCCTTGACGTTATTTAATTTTGACTTATATAATTAATCTCTTTTACAACTATTGTTCAATATATTTATTTTATTTGTAATTCTAATTCTAATGATTGTAATTTAATTTTAATGTAATGATGACCCACAATTTCACAAACCATATTTGTACGCCGGAAACGGCAGAATATTATGATCGTAATACATAATGCAGGCTAAATGCACATAACAACTTTGTACAATATTCTGACAAATAAATGCATTCTATTCTATTCTATTCTATTCTATTCTATTCATAAGTTCGAAACATTTCTTTTAATGTTGTACTTGTTTTTCATGTACATATAATATACAGGTATAAGTATATAATATGGAAATATAGAAAGTCTTTTTGAACATGTCGTTCAAAAAGACTTTCTATATTTCCATGTGTGCGTTTTTCAAATATTTTATGATCGATATACTTACTACACAAATATAACTAAACGATAATTATAATTGCAGTAATAATAAAAAATATTTGTATTATTTGACAGGCAACATTGGCAATATTGCCAATGTTGGTATTTTACCGGTAGTGGCAACATTAGGAATATTGCAGGTAGTGGCAATATCGCCACCAGGCACATCACTAGTCACGAGCATAATTTACTTGAATTACGCAAAATTCAAAAGGACTTCCTCGTGAAATAACGCGACTTTGACAAAGAATTTATTTCTTAAGTATGGTTATTAAGAGGCTTTGACCAAAGTTAGTCTTTGAAAGATATAGCTTTTAGCGATAAGACTGCCCATTGTGTCAATTATGGTCTATGTTTGTAATATCATAAAACATCTAACAACATGTAGCGGTATCTACAACGCTACATGCGATCAACGCGTCATACTGATGTCATGCAAAATCCTGCATCTCGCAACTCCTTGCGAGATGCAGGATTTTGTTTGATGATTTTGCGGTAAACTCTCCAGTTTACCGCGCAACTAGCATAGATACAACGGCCAGACATGAATCATCAGGCAGTTGCCCGCCAGACACAACACCCGTCTGGTCGGAAGATCCTCCCTTTTCTATAGAGTACGGGTGAACTTTACACCCTGTTCCTCGTACCTCTAGAAACATTTTAGCAGAAAATCGCTGTGGAATATTGCGTAATATTGCGCTCATGAGCATTGGTGGCCCAGTCGTATCTGCCCCGACTTACCAGTTTGCGAGTTCGAACCCAGACAGGCACTTTACTAATTTATTTAATTTCACCACCAGCTATTTAAAAAAAAACAGCAAAGTAAAGTGCCTGTCTGGGTTTGAACCTACGACCTACAACTCGTAAGTCGCGGCTGACACTACTGGGCCACCACTGCTCTCGTTTGTGTAAATTATTTCATCACCGATGCTCTCAAAACGGTGAAGGAAAACATCGTGAAGAAACCGGCATGTCCTAAAATCAAAAATTCGAAAACATGTGACATCCACCAACCCGCACCGGGGCCGCGTGGTGGATTATGGCCTAATCTCTCTCACAGGGAGGAGGCCTGTGTCTCAGCAGTGGCAATATTATAGGTTACTTATGCTTATGCAGTGCTCCTGACTGTACCTACCATAACTTTTTATAGCATGTAAAGTAGGTACTTAATTTTCAAAGTTGGCCAGTCTTACTTAAAAGTTGGTACTATGCACTTGGCTTTATTAAAAGACAATTTTCTCCTTTATTTTTTAATCAAATTTTATGCTATTACGAACATACGTTTTTGAACCCATACGTTTATGTAAAGTGTCGTATTTCACGAAAAAATCGCAATTGATAGTTGCCAAGTGTTGACGTATGTCGTTGTTGCTCGCAACTGTATACAATGCTTTGACTAAATGGTGTTCTATAAGTACGTCTGAATATATCGTGGTAGAACATTAAGTATGTACAACGTTGTGGGCTTCCACAGAAAAGCCTTGTCGAGTTATGAAGTAACTTATGATGTTTACAACTGAACATCTAACCTAATAGTTAATAAGTTATGTTAATATGTTAATAACTCAATTTATGTTATTATGACCACAAACTCAGCAGCAAACCAACATTATTTTGCAGCGCCCTGGGGGCCTAAAAAGGTCACTTTGGAGAATCGTAAAAGGATAACATAATATTGTGAATTATAATATGGGGAAGACAGTCCGTGTTTTTCTTTTTTTCGCTGCACTACGTAGGTACAATCAAGAGATTGGGATTGGATTTGGATTGGATTGATTAGTATTTTGGCACAGACAAAAAAAATTACTAAAAAATGCTTCACCAATAGGATTTGATACGATTAACTTAACAGTTAACTGTCCATTATGTTATCATTTAATGATTCTGCTTTTTAGGCCCCCTGTTCATGTACAATAACCGATAGTAATTATTCTGTAAAATGTGTGAGAGCAAATAAATCCTACTAATATTATAAACGTGAAAGTTTGTGAAGATGTTTGGATGTTTGTTACTCAATCCCGCGGTAAACCGTTGAATATATTTGTATGGAAATTGGCACATAGATAGACCATTTCTTGGATTAACCATAGGGTAATTTTTATCTTCATATTTCCACGGGATCGAAACTTGCGCGGGTGAAACCGCGGGGCGCTTCTAGTAAATCACTACATAGTATAAGAAAGAAAGAAAAAAGTATTTATTGCGGCTCGTAAAGGAAAATCACAAACTAAACTCATCATTTCCAGCCGAAAGACGTCTACTGCTGGACATAGGCCTCCCCCAAAAGGGGGGGTTTGCCATAATCGCCACGCTTGGCAGGCGGGTTGGCGATCGCAGTATGGTATGGTGGTGGAATGCATAGAGAACGCTGCTGCCCATTCTCCGGTACGCCCCTTAGTCGCCTTTTACGACACCCATGACAGTCCCACGGGAAGTATGGGGTGTATGTATGCTTAGATTTTTAAAACTGCGTAACGGATTTTAATGTGGATTTTTGAATACATAGAGTGATTCAAGAGAAAGGTTTATATGTATCATACATGCATATAGTAGAGAAAAGCCGAGAAATTCAAAGGTTTATAATGTGATGTGTGAGAAATACAAACGTATTTTTGTGCGCTTACATTGCAAACGCTGGCTAAACCTTACGAGATAGATCAAATTAATGTAGTACGGAATTGTATATCTTAAAAATATCGATAAAAAAGTCCGCGATAGTATAGTATCTTCTAAGGATAACCCACAGTAACCATTTTTATCTTTTACATATTCCAAAAAAATTATGGGTTATTTACTAAGCTATTTTAAACAAAACAGTATTATTCCTTATCCAATAAAATAAATTAAATACGTTGTGCATTTCATGGAGATAAAAATTGCCTTTTGCAGTATATCATTTTATTCTTCTCCTAGAGCTCCTCAATTTCTGAGTTGAGCTGCACGATTTTTGACAAATGCGTGCACTGATTGGACAGGTCCGCTCAATCTGTGTGGTTCTTTCTTCAAAAGTTCTTCCTTTCAGACACCAATCTACATGGTCTTCACACGATCTGATTAAGATTTTGTCTGGAAAGAGACTGTGACCTCTGAGTTTGTTTCGGCCTTTCTTCTCAGAGTAGTCAGATAGGAAACGCCGACCACATCTAGTTTAAAAAATATGATGACGTGTTTGTAAAAACCTACTTACAGAAAATAAATCATTTATCATTGAATATCTTAGAAGATATCAGAGATTTAAAAAGGGGGGCAGAGCTGCTGGCGGGGCGGTACTAAGTTCGCTGGGTCAAGTAAATAAAAAGAAGTTCTTTTATAGGCCCATGTAGGTACAGTCTCCCCTTATTCGCGGAACATAGTTATTTATTACTGTCAAGTCATATAGGTGTAGGATGTTTATGTGAATTTCCGCCATCGTTTTTCAGCTTACGTTTTTTGAAATGTAGTACCTATTTGTTATATTTATTACTAGCGCGCTGCTAGTAATAAATAAAACGGTTCACCCGCATAAGTGTCGATCCCGTGGGAATATCGGGATAAAAACTATTCTATGTCCTTCCCCAGAATGTAATCTATCTCTCTGCCAAATTTTATCGAAATCCGTTCGGTGGTTTAGGCATGAAAAGGTAACATACCGACAGACAGACAGACAGACAGAGATACTTTCGAAGTTAGAATAAAAAAAATCAAGAATCAAAATAAAAAAAGCTCAGATATTAAATTACATCATCATCTTCCTAGCCTTTTCCCAACTATGTTGGGGTCGGCTTACAGTCTAACCGGATGCAGCTGAATACCAGTATTTTACATGGAGCGACTGCTTATCTGACCTCGACAACCCAATTACTGGGTAATACGATATGAAACCCCTTGGTAAGACTGGTTGTCAGACTTTCGGGCTTCTGACTACCCGCAACGACTGTCAAAGATCCAGAAATAACAGCCGGAACCAACGGCTTAACGCGCTTTTAGAGGCACGGAGGGGTCTCGGTATGTAAAGATGGTCACCCATTTAACCTGATCGATCGACCTGTGCGGCTGTTTTTATTTAGCCACCAGCCCCTCATACCTGCCACCCTGTTTATACTAATTACATAATTAGTATAAACAGGGTGGCAGGGACTAACGCGCGTCTGCTACCATAGATTGACACTGAGATTAGTATGCGACCATTCTTAAAAATACGAGAACCCCTTCGACCCTTCTGATCTCAGTCTCAATCTGTCAAAAAAAGTATTTAATTAAAAAAAAAATTAAACCGACTTCAAAAATAAATTAACTCAAAATTATGAAATAACTTTAATTTCGGAAGTCGGTGTCTTGGGATCTGTCTTTAGTTTTTTGCCACCGACTTCCGAAATTAAAATTATTATATATATATTTGAAATATTATTATTATATATTATTATTATAATATTATTATTAAATATTATTATATATACATATATTTGAGTTAATTTCTCTTTGAAGTCGGTTTAATTTTTTTAAATTACTTTTTTATTTCGTAAGTTAAAACTAGGATATTTGTTTGTACTAAGTAGGTAATAGTTTTTTTTTATAAATATTGCACTAGAATTGACCAAGGTTTTAAGATGTTTTCCCTTTGACACTACACCCGTAGCTCGTATCAATAAGCCAGGCCGTCACCCTTACACGTGCAGTAGTACACCCTATATACAAGGCTGGGGCTAGGGACGATGTTTCTAATTATCGACCCATATCCGTACTTAGCGCATTCTCCAAAATCCTAGAACGTATTCTTAATAATTCTCTGACTAAATTCCTCACAAAAAATAATATTTTATCACCAAAACAATACGGATTTCGAACAGGTATCTCAACCGAGGATGCGGTGTTAGACCTTGTTAACAATTTGGTGGATAAACTGGATAATCGCTTTAAATGCTACGGAATCTTTCTAGACCTCACTAAGGCCTTCGATACCGTCTCAATCCCTAGACTGGTGGCCAAAATGGAGCACATAGGAATACGTGGTTTGGCTCTAGATATTTTTAAAAGTTACCTGAGTGACCGTAGTCAATGCGTAAAAATTGAAGATATTATTAGTAAAGAGGAACCGGTTTGCTACGGCATACCGCAAGGCAGTATTTTAGGGCCCACCCTCTTTCAAATTTACATTAACGACCTCTGTCAATTGCCTGTCTACCAATGTGATATATTCACTTACGCTGATGATACGGCACTCCTTATTTATGACAGTGACTGGTCCAAGGCGGCTGATAGAGTTGTATCTTCATTGCGTTGTATAATGGACTGGCTAAACTACAACATGCTGACACTGAATATTGCAAAAACAAAAGTCATACAGTTCTCTTCATCAAACTGGCCTAAGCCTCCATCTACTACAGATATAATTCCACATGTATGTACAGATCCTACACAATGTAAATGTATTAGCCTCACTTTGGTGCCTCACATCAAATATCTAGGAGTCCATATAGACGAAAAGCTCGACTGGCGAAAACACATAGACGCTTTATGTTCTAGGCTTCGTAAGCTTATTTATTTGTTTAAAGACCTACGACATTCTGCGGACAGGGAAACAGCAACAATGGTCTACCGCTCGTTATGTGAGTCTATAATTACCTACTGCATTCCAGTATGGGGAGGGACTTTTAAAACAGCTTTGCTTAGAGCGGAACGGGCACAACGGGCAGTACTTAAAGTGATGTCCTTCAAAAAACAAATCTATCCCACAAGACAGTTGTACTCGGAAGCTCAAGTCCTTACAGTTCGCCAATTATATATCCTTCGTACTGTCCTACGTAGACACACTATGTTACCAATAAGTTCAGATGCAATAAGTAGACGCACTGGTTTTCCAGTCTGCAAAGTTGCTAAATGTCGCACTTCTCTCGCTTCCAGACACTTTTGTGCGTTAAGTTCAAAGATCTACAACCGTGTTAACAAATCTATCTCGATTTATAAGCTTACGTTATATAAGGTAAAACAGATTTTAAAACCTTGGCTTCAGTCCTTAAGTTATGACGACACTGAAAAGTTAATTTTATCAGTAACATAAAAGACGAGTATAATTTGCAAAAACATTAAGATACTCACATACATACTTATGTAGACTCATGTGCGTTCGCTCACCATCGCACACACACTCACACCCACTCACTCACACACACACACACACACTCACATACACACACACACGCAATCACACACTCGCTTTGTTTCTTTTTATCATTGTTCAATTTAAACTCAATACCTACTATTGTTACTTACTATTTGTATTTTATTACATAAAAATTGAAATGTGTATTGATCTAAGGCGGAAGACACTGATTCCTGTAACACAGGTTCGCCTAGCACAGGAGTCAGGGGTTTCACATGTATGGTTGTAATATTTTTATGTCAATAAAGATTATTATTATTATTATTATTACGTATTAGTCCATATCTTGAAAATTACTGAATCGATTTTGATGAAACTTGCACTGTTCCCTAAGTTGAAGTAAAAGTAAGCCAATAAAAAAATGGTCACGATACGATTAATAGTTGCGGAGAAATACGCATAGGTACATACATACATACATCTATAAAATGTTGTATATTTGTTTGGAAACCCTAATAGATTGTCATGTATGAATATAATGCAGTTCCAATAATATTACATAATACGTGTCGAATTGATAACCTCCTTTCTTTTGAAGTCGGTAAAAATACCTCTAATTTCCCTACGTTTTTGACATTTTTTTGTCGCCGAGATGAGACTGCGACTAGATTTCGTTTTAAATTACGAGAATTAGCCTTCTGCTTAGCTATTCACAACCATTCGATACTCTTCCGTACCGAATCGAACATCAATCAATGTTATCGTAGAGTCCTCTAAGCGCTGTTCACAAATCAAAACCTCGAATTTGTCAGTTTAAATCAAATAGAGGCCCGTTTTTCTTCCGACAGCTGTTTCCTGTCGGGGGCAAAGAAAATCGGCTTATCGAAATGTGTCATTTTCGATACCATAGCCTGTGGGAATCCTGCCGGGTCAGCGGGATTATCCGAAAGGGTTACCGCTGCACCGGAACATAAAGGACTAAGGAAGGAACACGGGTGGGTTTTAGTCAGTAAGAGTCTGACACTCCCTTCCAGCGGGAGGGGTCATTTGATGATTTCCCATACTCAAAAAAAAAAAGCCTGTGGGAATGCTGGTCATACACGAACACATAATTAGATAAAAATCTTACCATATAAGTAGGTATGCAGAGTATAGGCGGTAATATAAAGCTGCTGAGTATTGCAGTGCTACATCGTCTCTCTGTGCACAGGATGTGGTTTTTATCCGAGTATCTGAAACAATTTAGTATATATTTGGTAAGGGCTGATTTTTCAACCGTCAGACAATTTTTATCTGAACAATAAATATGAGGGTGTGACAGCTTTTGTATAGAGAATATGTTCATCACTAGCTTCTGCCCGCGACTTCGTCCGCGTTTTCTTGTTCCCCCTACCCAACCAGTCACATCGCATCACCTGCCCGCGCTATCGCTTTGCGTTTTTTCTGACCTTTTTTCTTTTTGCTCGGACCTAAGGATTACAGCGTAATGTTAAATGGCCTATAGACTTCCTCAATAATTGGGCTATCAATTGCAAAAAGAATTTTTCAAATTCGAGAGGCAGTTCCAGAGATACCCTACATAGAAACTTACAAACAAATACCTCATATCTCTTTATAATATTAGGTTAGTTGTAAAGAGTTATCTGACTAAGGGCTGATTTTTCAATCGACAGATAATTTTTATTCGTAGAATAAAATTAACTTCTGACAGATTTTGTATGGAGGAACTGTCAAAAATTCAAAATTATTCCTCGGATAAAATTATCTGGCGTTGGAAAAATTAGCCCTTAATAATTTATTAATAGTAAAAATACTTAAATAATGTTATTCAAAACTACAGCCCATAACAAAGATAATTTAAATGTTGCCTTAAATGAAGTCGACATTGAGCTCGTTGCCGAAGTAAATTTTTTAGGTATACATATTGACCAAATGCAGCTGTCTCCTAAGATACAGGCCATCCCTAGTTTAGGAGACAGGATCTAATTTTTATTTTAATAGTAGACAACTATTTTTCTCCCCCTGTGTCCATTGTTAGTTGGTTAAGTTTTAGCATGTAACTCCTATTATATACAACCTGTGTCTATGTGTATCTTTGGATCAATAAACTTTTTATTATTTATTAACTGTTAAACTGGAACTGCATCGGTATCATCTGCACGTTGCGCTCTGAGAGCCCAGAGAAATGAAATCAGCATAAAACAACTAAAAATGGTATATTTTGCGGTAGTGGAGTCAAAAATTAGATATAGCATACTTATTAGGGGAAATAGCCATGAATATAATAGTACAAAAAGAGCTTTCGTGCTACAAAAACGTGCAATTCGTACCATAGTCCGCATCTCACAAAGGAAAGTTGCCGACAACATTTTGTCAATTTAGGCATACTTACAGTACCAAGTCTTTATGTACTGGTTCTTTTAAGTAATATGGTCAAATACGTACAATACTATGAGACAGTAGAGTAACGGCAGATAAGGGAAGGCATCCGTAGACTGGACTTAAAGAATAAAATTTTTACCAATCATAACCTAAGAATTGTTAAACATGGTCCACGATAACAGTCTGTAAAATTATTCAACAGGTTGCCTTTAGAAATAAAAAGTACTGTCTACAGCAGCGTTACAAAAAAAAATACTATTTAATAAGTGTCTATATGCTGTAGACGAACTGTAATTTTATTGAATTGAAATTTTATTGAGTCGAAGTACCTACTATTGAAGAAATTTAAATATTTTTTTAAATTGATGATGTAATTTGAGAAATCCAAATGTATTTTTTTTAGTGTATGTATAATTGTGTACTATAATTGTGTACATTTGTGTGTAAATTAAGATAAAAGTTACTTGTTTATGAATAAACGATATGAAAAAAGAAGCAAAGGAATCATAGGGCATCAAAAAATTCGTCCGCATCGCTGGCAACAGGAAAAGTGCCCAAAAGTCTGGCAGCATTGCCACGTTGGCGATGCTAAGTCTTTGATGTTAAGTAAATAACTTGAAGAAGAATGCTTTGAATTTTAACTTTTTTTTTAATGATGACTGACAAATTAGTGAAAGCTCAGTGGGTTTAAATTTTCATCTAATATTTTCCGTCTTTGATCTCTCCTGAAGGTTTTCAATTTTTTTTTCACGATGAGTAAGGAACCAATTAAGACCGTCATTGTAGCGTGCCAGAGCGAGGACAAAATAGCATTTATCTTCCTCTAGGAGATTTTTTTTTAAATTTGTTTCTGTTACCAACGAGCCTACAGAAACGAAAAAGTCTTTATTCGTAAGTAGAATAATCATGAATTATTACTCGACGTCTTATTACTGTTTCATAAAAAAAGAAGAACTTTTTTCTTTGAAAATGGAACTAAAAGCGGCGATCTCTTCGGTAGAATGCGTGCAGCTAGAAGTTAGAACGCGTTGCGGCTAGAAGAAATAAAAAAAAAGACATTGACGCGAAATCTTTAGAATTTTTCTCTAATTGCAAATTTAATTGGTGACCGTAATTTATTTTTCAACACACTTGCTCGTAAAGTGGCTCTTATTGAACCGCTTTTAGGTCCATAATGCAGTGTATTGAAAACGCGTGCTTATTCTTTATTTTAACCCACAAGTGCTTTATTTCCACAGATAACTATTTACTAGTCGGAGATGCGAGCTTTTTTAATCTCATCAATTCACGTTTTTTTTTAAATAGTCTGTATTGTCCTTGGTCCCAAAATTAACTAATATTTATTTACCTTAAGGTATTCACCTTAAATTCACTTTAAATTTTCCGTTGACCACGGAAAATTTAAAGCGTATGCGCAGTGGTAGACCAAAAAATTCAATTTTTCTTAGGTTTTTTGCAATTTTCAGGTCAGTGTCAGGTTGTATCTTGATCAAAATATGATTTGCGACTATAACAGGTATGTCTTTACAGAATGATAATCATTCGAATCATTAATACTTCTTTCTTATGGAAAAGTTCTTAGGGAAACAATCTAACTTGAAAGATTCTATTCTAATGACTATAATTAAGTAAATACATATATATTATAGTCGCGAATCATATTTGATCAAGATACAACCTGATACTGACCTGCAAATTACAAAAAAACGTAAGATAATTTTAATTATCCACCTTAAATTGTCCGTGGTCACTTCCGAAACCAAACGGAAAAGACCCTGACTGGCGTTCTATTATTACGGATTCTCACTGAACTAATGTATATTTCTCTATGCCAATAGTACTTTCTAATTCCATACTAACTAAACTACAATTTGACATACGACAACACTACGATCAGTCTAAACATTATTTTGTGTTTATTATATTTTTTCTATAGGCTGTTTAAAGGTTTTGTCAGTACCATAGACTAATACATTTAAAATGAGAGTCAGTGCTTTTATTTACACCTGCGCGCGCATCGCTAGTGCTGGCTAGCACGGCGCGCGGAAAAACAAAACTAGCGCGCCATTTCCCAAACAAGTTAATATTTAACAATACAAGTCTGTTTTTTTCCTCGCAAGTGTGTTGAAAAACGTCGTATGAAACGCGTGTGCATTGATCATTAGACTCTCGGCATTCTTATCGCGCTCGCCTGCATAATACCGCCTCGAGCATGATGATCAACATAGCACACATGTATCATAATGTACTATTACAACAGTGAAAATTTCATCATCTAGTGTGAATGGAGACCCTAATTTGCAAACAGAAGAGAAAGGAAAAGAAATAATTTTCAATCTGTTGCCGTCAAGGTCACAAAGCATTTATTTAAATACTTACGAAAAGTTTATAAAGTGGAGGACAGAAAAACGAATGGATTCGCTTAAGTACGGAAGGAGTTTTTCTTACGTATTTAGATGAACTATAAAAAAAAATCAAATTTCAATCCTTTGGAGCACATATTCAATACACAGATAATGTCAATATAAAGAAATATTTAAATTTGACGGCTTTTCTCAAGAAATTATCCACCGGCTACAAGGCCAAAGAAATCCAAAGTTTACAAAAGGAAAGATATCGAGAATTTCGTATGTAAGGCACCAAATGAAAAATACTTGACAAAGGTTTTTCTATTGTTTTCATCAAACCATATTGGTAGGTAGAGGTAACAACCAAAATACAGTTTTAACACACTTATTTTTTGTTTTAAGTACAGGTTGCTTTAATTTTTGGGATCAGCGGTGCTTGCAGAGGGATAGAACTGGCTAACAACAGTGGAAGATGTCGAAACTAACACCTATCTTCAAGCCATAAATCTGCCTAATACAAAGACAATTATGGAGAGGAAATTCGTTAACTGGAGAATTTCAAAAAAATGTAACGCCTCTCAAGATTTACGCCCGAGTGGAGTGGGCACGTCGAGATTTTTTCTCAACTATCAAAACGGAAAATACACAAGGCAAGTTATAGGTAAAAATAAATTAAGCAACATACCAAAAGAGATCGCCACCTATCTAAATTTGCCTTATCCGGAACAGTACACTGGCCACTGTTTCCGAAGAACATCTGCCACTCTCTTGGCGGATTCTAGTGCAAATATAACAACGCTAAAACGCAATAGTGGATGAAGATCCGATCAAGTGGCGGAAGGCTATATCAAGAACTCTATTCAAAACAAATTTGATATCACCCAGCGTATCACAGAACGCATAAATATTCTCCCAACTAGCCCACGACCATCGACATCAATGTATTTGTTATTTATTTCAGAACATTCGAACGAGGCACCTTCAAACCAGGAACTACGTGTATCTCTCACGTTTACCCCACAGACAACTGAAGATTCATCTTCACAGAGGACTGAAATTAAGTTGCCGGGAAAAAACAACTCGTTAAATATCCAGAATTGTACAAATTGTACATTTAATTTTTAATGAAATACACTTTTTGATATTGTAATGGATTATTTTATTTTCACGCAATCGTAGTAAAAAGTAGAGTGTAACACACGGTGCTAAAAACCCATTATAACTCGGTTTCTATTTACTCCCTCGCTAAAGCTCGGGAGTATAACTATTACCTCGTTTACAATGGGTAATTTTAGTCCCTTGTATAACAATCTACTATTAAGACGCAAGGCAGGATTTTCATCAATCAGACCTGACTAGATGTTGGTTTTCATTGTTTTTTTTGTGGGAGAGGGATGGCGCTTCGTAGATTATAATGTTGTCTTTCTCTGTAGCACCGGAACTGCGGCAATAACGTTCTTTTGAGCTTCTGATTTCCTTCCCCTTCACCGCCTTCCGTAGTGCACAAAACCCGTCTCAAAATGCCTCTTGTACAAAGTCATTTTGAAACGGGTATAATAATTTCCGATTTGCGTTTTCCGTGCTACGTTGAAATGAAAGTAGTTTGTGAAACATTTCGAAGTTTCGATTAGCTTTCGAAGTGTTTACAAGTAAGAGTAGAATTGAATTCTTGAAGTGAATTGATTGCTTATGAGAATTTCTTTAAATGACTACCAAAGCGCAGTTAGGATATAAATTCTAACTTCTGATTTTGTATCTTTCTATACATAGTAATATATAAAAAGTAGTAGGTGCGTGGTGCGTGGTGCGTGTGTAGGTGTTGTGCGTTCTGGTGTAGTGCCACCAGAACGCACACAGACTTAGTGCAACTAAGTGATACTAACATAGTTATTAAGTTTTATTTACTAACAAAATTTGTTACTATATTATAATGTATACTTAGGTTAAGGTATGTATCTATGGGTCTTTGTTACCTGAAAATAAATGGTTTATTATTATTATAAACCTGAAGAGTTTGTTTTAATGTTTGAATGCATCTATCTCTGGAACTACCATTCGGATTTGAGTAATTTTTTTACCTGCGTTTTCAATGTTATAGGCTCACGAAAGTTATAACATCACCCTACGACCCTTACGAGCCGAGCTAAAACAAATAAAGTCAAAAAGAACGCTGAATGAAAACGAAGCGCAGGCAGGTGATATAATGCAACGGGGTGGATCTGTGGCCGAAATTTGACGCGGACGTCGCGGGCAGAAGCTATTAATTAAATACAATCTAATCATCATCATCTGCCTAACCTTTTCCCAACTATGTTGGGGTCGGCTTCCAGTCTAACCGGATGCAGCTGAATACCAGTATTTCACATGGAGCGACTGCCTATCTGACCTCCACAACCCAGTTACGTACTGGGTAATACGATACCCCTTGGTTGTCAGACTTGAACACAATCTAATATCACACTAATATTATAAAGGCGAAAGTTTGTGAGTGTGTGTGAGGGGGGGGGGGGGCAGTTTATATGTTTGTTACTTCTTCACGCTCAAACGGCTGGACTAATTTTGTTAAAAATTTGTATGGAGGTAGCTGACACCCTGGATTATATAGGCTACTTTTTGTCCCCATATTCTTACGGGATCGACATTTTCGCGGGTGAAACCACGGGGCGCAGCTAGTTACTTATAATTTTAAGATAGTTGGTACCTATACCTACTTCTCCTTAGTATTCAAACCATAGTATAATCAGCCAATAATGTTCCCACTGCTGGGACACAGGCCTCTTCTCTGTGAAAAGGAGTGGGCCGTAATTCACCACATGGGCCCTGTGCGGGTTGGTAGATGTCACATGTCTTCGATTTTTTGGTTCTAGGACATGCCGGTTTCATTCACCATTTTTGAGAGCAGTGGTGATGAAACAATTTGCACAAAGTAAAGCGCCTGTCACTGTGGTCCGAACCTTTTACAACTCGTAAATCACGGTCGTTACCACTGGGCATTTGGCAAGAAGGTAATTATGAGCATAATTTAAAATCCTTTAGCAGAAAGTCCGATACAGAATATAAGTACCTATCTATAGATGAAGAAAATTGCTTCCGTATTCAGTGGATTTGCGGGAAAACTTTTGCCGATTTCAAATAATATCGTAGTTACAACTGGAGCAAAAAGCGTTCTCACAAGTTTGCGCGATAAACGAAATAACTCCGCTGAAAATATTCAAATAGTTTCTCTATTTACGTAATTTATTTTGCTCACATACTTATTGAGAACTTTACTCACATCTGCGGGATAGTGTGGCGATAACATTTTTACTTTATTTATTTTCAATTTACAAGTTTTCTGGCTCAGCAGGAAATCTCTAAGCGTAGTTTGATTATATTCTTCTTGTCTTCTGAATTGGTAATTTGAAGTTCAGAACTTGTGAAATTCTACTTTAGCATTAGGTATCACATACATATCTTAAGTGAAAGTCCGAAAAACAAAATTTTTATGTGCATAGAACTCAAGCACCTTTGAATTTCGCAGTCTACATTGAAGCAGTCACTTTAAGAACTTCAAATTCATCAAACCGGGTGTTAGTAACCATGATAATTATTGTTATTTAAAGACTCAACAAACATTACACATTAAACAAATTCTCCGGCATCTCGGCTGACAGCTTAAATAAAGATGAAAGACAGTACGTATACAGGGTATAACAAGACCCATCAATCCATCACATAGCCGTCAACTACGCATTCTGTACATCAAACTAAGTAACATTGCAGAAACATAATTGACATTAAACGCCTTTTATTTTAATTTGGTTCAGCACAAAAAAAAATCACAGTGACAGAGAAAACAAGTGACTCTCGGCTTCGATAAGCGGATTTTAAGATTTCTCTTTCAACTACGTAGTCGATGTTCGGTATCATTAATCACTACAATACCGATCACAAAGGACGTATTTTTGCTTAGAACCAAAACAGTGCAGAAATGTTATGAAATCTCATGGTTGCACAGTCTTTATTTTTTATTTAGATATTTTACCACAGAGATTTAATGTCTCCCATTAAGTTTAATATAAAATGTATGCATTAGATCAAAAAGATACTGGCTGAAAATAAAAATCGGCTGAATAAAACCGACTTGGTGGAAAAAAAAAAACAAATGGCGCACATTTTATACGACTGTCATACTGAACTTCGAAGTTCAAAATACCGATATACTGTATTCATAAACTTTAAAATTACGAATTACGTGAGTTAGAAGGTACGCTATAACGAATTACTTGATTTAGAATGTTCATGATCGCGATGTACGGAACTTCGAAAGTTTGTTATGACGAATTACTTCAGTGAGAATGTTCATCATCGCGATGTACGAAACTTCGGAAGCTTGCCATGACGAATTACTCAATTTCGAATGATCATTATCGAGAACCTAAATGTAGGCACTGCATTTATGCACAATAGCAATTTATAATTTCGTAATTAGACACTATTTTTCTTGTTAGTAATTGATATTTAAGAAAATTATGTGTATTAATAATATGCATAACAAAATTGAATAATGGATTCGAAAAAAACAAGTAAGTACGAGTAGGTACTTAATTAAAAAACAAAAAAACCCGACTGCGGTAAAAAAATTAAGTTAAAAAAAACTGAAAAGCTAAAAAGAAGGCCATTTTAAATTAAATAAAAGTTGGAAGCAGGCGGGACCCATTTGAGTTTGAAAATGTAATAAAAAAATGGTATGGGTCCCGCCTGCTTCCAACTTTTATTTAATTTAAAATGGCCTTGTTTTTAGTTTTTTTTAACTTAATTTTTTTACCGCAGTCGGGTTTTTTATTTTTTTTATTCACTTGTTTTTTATTTCCAGCTTTTTAGTTTACAAATTTGAAAGATTTCACAGACGATTTAGCTCTTGGTACGTGTTTTTTACGATTTGTCACTTCGAATTACTTTTAACCATATAAGTTGTATATATTTTTGTAATCACCTTTAAAAACCCTTTATTTTGATACCCCACTCGATAGGTTTCGAAAAATTTTTTTTTTTTGAAGACATAATATTGCGCCAAAAATCGGCCATTTTATATTTATTCAATTTTGATATACCCAGTGACACTTGCGCTACCAAGGCAAATCTAAAGACGTATAATTTATCAAAATCCGTTCATTCGTTTAGAAGTTACGAGGGAACAAAGAAACGGACATACATACATAGGTAGAAATCAGTGACCATACTGATTTTCTAAGGAAATCATTATTCATCCTTCCGCTTACGCTTCGCCTAACGCTTTAAAGCTAATGTAATCATTAGTACGGGTTAGATTCCCGATTCGGGAGAAATCAGTGACCATACTGATTTTATACACAAACATAAATACATACATGTCAAACACATAACCCTCCTTTTGGGCTTCGCCGCAGTCGGGTAAAAGGCAAATCTAAAGACGTATAATTTATCAAAATCCGTTCATTCGTTTAGAAGTTACGAGGGAACAAAGAAACGGACATACATACATACATACAGGTCAAACACATAACCCTCCTTTTGGGCTTCGCCACAGTCGGGTAAAAATAAAAAATTACGAAATTATAAATTGCTATTGGGCATAAATGCAGTGCCTACATTTTGGTTCTCGATAATGATCATTCGAAATTGAGTAATTCGTCATAGCAAACTTTCGAAGTTCCGTACATCGCGATGATGAACATTCTCAATGCAGTAATTCGTCATAACAAACTTTCGAAGTTCCGTACATCGCGATCATGCACATTCTAAATCAAGTAATTCGTTATAGCGTACCTTCTAATTCACGTAATTCGTAATTTTAAACTTTATGAATACAGTACATCGGTATTTTGAACTTCGAAGTTCAGTATGACAGTCATTTTATACCATTGTAAACATTTGATAGGTACTTCTTATTTAGCAAGCAAAGTTTTAAAAAATGGAAATAAACAGCGATAGCGATACGAATTCAACTCCATAAAGTATAAAAACAGCTGCAAATGAAATTTTACCGCAAAAGTCGCGGGATAAATATTTAAAAGCTTATGAAAACTTTGTTTTCATTAACTTAAGTTTTTATTTTGAGTAGGTATATTATATTTCAAGGTAGGTAGATTGTTATTTGAAAGAAAAGTGGATTACGCACCTTGTTAAAGTGGTGTTATGTTGGTGCCCGAGCGCTAGCGAGAGCACTAAATTAACACAAGTGCGACAATGTACTATTCCTCAATCAATTGAGAGTGTAAAAATACTATTTTTACATATTGATTGACGAAAATCTTGGTTTCAAGTTAAATCATCCGGCTAACCTGTTCTCAAATCTCATGTAAAATCATTTAATTGTTATATCAGTCAGCCAATCATTTACCTTTCGGAAACCGATTGTATTACTGTCTATTAAGTTTGAGCCTGCCCGTCTATAGCATACAGGGTGGATTTTTGAGATGGGGCAGTAAGGTAGAGTAACCTCAATCGTTGTCGGTACAAGAAAACGGTTTTCAGAGACTGTCCTTAATTTTTGAGAAATTTTAATCTGATTTCTGATTTTTCTAGTATCTCAGTTGCTCTAATTGAGTTTTTTGATCCTTATGAAAAAGAGGATCTAAAAAAGGTTTTTGTGAAAACCCCCGATTTTTTTGCTGGCTGTATTTTTTTTTTTTAATCTGTGAATGCAGTAAAAATGTCTCAAAAATTTAAGGACAGTCTCCAAGAACGGTTTTCTTGTATACCTTTCACCTTGTATACGTAACATAGGTAAATACCTAGCCTATATCATGTTCATGGAATAATTTCCGGACAGACCTCTTCAGACGCGACTGAAGGCTCTAAATCATAAGCTTTGTGTGATCTCCTCCGGCATCCCGAGTACCTCCGGCGTGGTTTGTAACACCGGATTTCACTTTATTACTCGGCTCGTCCGCACCCGATAAAAACCAAAAGTGTGAAAAGTTTAAGTGTGGGCAACCTGAGCGCGTTTTTGAAGAGAAAACTTCTCTTAAGGCCAGTTATTTAAAGGCTCCTACAAACAGGCGCGACACGCGATACAATCGCGCGCGACACAGGAGATTTAAGACATGTAGTTCGCAAAAAATTGCACAGCACTGATTTTTGGGATGTTGTTAGGATAGATACTAGTAGTGTGTGTCCAAGCCAAGTATGCTTTGAAAGACCATTTTTTTTATCGTGGTGTAATGCTTATGCATTCTGCACTACCACGGGGAGATAGTGCAGTTATGTGGGACTCTAACCCACTAAACCTCCACGGTGTCCTCCTCTGCCGCTTACGGCGGGAACACGGGCACGCGTTAGCACTCATCCGTGAACCCACAGCGGCTGTCTGTCACCGGACCCCTCCTCTGGGGAGTACCTAGTATATAATAATTATTTATTTAGACAACACGTGCATGATACAATTACCATAATTACTTACAATTCTATGGGTCGATAATCGATCACAATGGACGTATTTTTTGCTTAGAACCAAAACAGTGCAGAAACGTTATGAAATCTCATGGTTACATAGTTTTTCATTAATGCACTGTTTTTTATTTTTTACTAGCTGCGCCCCGCGGTTTCTCCCGCCTAAATGTTGATCCCGTGGGAATATCAGGATAAAAAGTAGCCTATATGTTAATCCAGGGTGTCAGCTACCTACATACAAAATCTTATCAGAATTGGTCCAGCTGTTTGAGCGTGAAGAAGTAACAAACATATAAACACACACACACACACCCCCTCACACACTCACAAACTTTCGCCTTTATAATATTAGTGTGATTTAGATATAAATTTATCACAGAAGTTACTTACAATTCTATGGGTCGATAATTGATTTATATTCAAGTTCTATACATGAATAAATGGCAATTTCAAATCTTTGATGTGGCTGAGGATGAAATTCTGAGAATTACATTTATTAAGTTTGTGCGTGGCGATTATGGCAAACCCTCCCAAAATTGGGGGAGGCCTATGTCCAGCAGTGAACGTCTATCGGCTGAAACGATGACGATGAAGTTTGTGCGTGAAGAAGCAACAAATATACAAACACACTTACAAACATTCGGGTTTATAATATTAGTGTGATTTCGACAACGAAATAAATAAAGTTTATTGAACGATAAAATAATATTATTATATTATATTAATAGGACCTACAACCTAACACTGTCTCACATTAGTTATAGAACCTTCGACACTTAAAGACGTCATCAAGAGTTGTTCAAGTATTCTTGAACAACTCTTGATGACGTATTACGATTAAGGGCGCACTAGGCTATTTTGTCAACAGGCTTCACTGGGCCTGGAACGCGCGGAATAACGTGAATTCATACGAATTAAAAGTAAAAATTTTCGTTTTTTATTTTTATGAGACTATATTCAAGACTGTTGGTTTTACCTTCTTATCTATGTACTACATACTAATTGTGCTTTTAGCAAAAAAAACTAAATGTTATAGGATAGTTCTGTTGTATTTTTGATTAAAACATCTTTCGAATTTACTTTAATACGCTAACCGTCGCGCGATCGTACTAGTGCGAGAAACTCGAAATGGAAAAATTCGATGGTGTTAACACCATAATTATTATTACCATAATTGAAAATTCGACGACATAATTTACGATAATCGACAAAGTGCTGATTTCTAGGTTGGTTCCATAGTAAAGTTGTTCATAATGATGAGTAAAATGACCCCTTATGAGGATAAGGGTAAAAAAATGCACCATACACGTGTAAGAAGTGAAACTTCTTAAAAATAAAGGATAAGGGAGTTTTTGCGTGTGATATATTTCTTCTCTCTCATGTAACGAAATGTGCCTAAACGTGACGCATCCTTAAAATTGCAAAACTGAAAAAAAAAAATATTATATATTCTGAGTTCTTTTCCAATTATCGAATCGCCGCTTAAGAAGTTTCACTTCTAAAACTAAGGATGTTTTTATATTATTTAACTATGCAGGTACAGGGCATGTAATTGTATAAGTACCTGGAAAGTAATTGTATTATTTATTTAATTAACTATTTAAACAGATAAGAAAAAACACAGAAAAATGTAATAGAAAAGAACAAAGGTTATTTGTTAAGAAATCTCTTCCAGCATACCTGCGATAGAAAAGTAGGTAAAGAGATGGAGACAGAGTGTGTAAGAGTAAAAGAGAAAATAAAATACATAAAATCAAAAACAAATACTAAGGGCGAATTCCACCAAACCTTTATACCCAGATTACGTCTTATCATGAGAATATTTTTTTAAATTTTTGACAGTTTTTCCATACTAGAACTGTCAGACGTCAATTTTATTCCAAGGATAAATAATGTCTGATTTTAGTAAAATCAGCACATATTAAAATAAAACAAATAAACTGAGAATAAATTTACATACATACAAAAATAAACATACAAACTTCTATAATTGTTTCTGTATTTCTATTTTACAAAAACATAAGTAACCGTGTTGTCCAAATACGTTTCGATATCCGTGGTTTTACTAGAGCAACAATATATTCGAGTCTAGTCACTTTGAAACCAAAGCTGAGTACTGAGTTCACCACAATTCCATTCACATATATACATATAAGGTTGAGCAAACCTTCACAATGATCTATAACCCCCAGAGACGTGATTGATTACCAAACAAACAGCCGAACAGACCTTACCGTTAATCCTAGGATTAGTTGCGATTATGATACGAAGCATTGTTCGGGATATCCCGGGAAATTTACTTCAGCACGCGTAGCGTGACGACGTTTGTCGACGGAAGAATAGACAAAATTACACATTGCCATGCTTAGACGCGTAGAAAGCGTGCAAATATTTCTACAATCTGTCATCTTGTCTATTCTTCCATCGATAAAACCCGTTTCTACGGGGGTCATGCTACGCGTGCAGTTAGATATTAACCGCTTGTGTGCCGTAATTACAGACACAATTAAAAAGCCATTGTGTCTCGCGTAGATCTACGTTCCGGCAGACCACTTAGTCTGCCGGAACGTAGATCTACGCGAGACAAGGATGGACAGACTTCATGAAATCATGATTTCTCAGTGATGATTGAGAATAAATTTAGGGAAACAGGTGGCGGTTTCTCTAGGAGTCTATCTGGGAAAGAACTACATACTTCTGTTCCAAAGGTTTCTGTTGAAAGTGTAAGCAAACCCAGTTCAGGTTAATTTCTTACTTCACTAAATGAAATTAGTAACACATTCATCTGTATTTAGAAGATATACAGATTCATATATGACTTTATATATTACCATTACAAACTGGCATCCACAGGTATGTACGTTTTCTGAGTAATTTTCATTGTACAGGATTGTACGCGAAAAAAAAAATCCGCTGTTCCCTACATTTTGACGAGTTATACCAACATGAATGTAGGGAACAGCGGATTTTTTTCCGCTATTTCATGTTTGGGCCCTCATAATGATGAGTACAGTGACCTCTTAAGAGATTGTTGGTGTTTTTCCAATAACCCAGTATACTTTTGGAACAGGTTGAAGGTAGTGTAGTTACTTAGACAAGGGGAACATTTCTGCTTTGGCTCTAGGATGACAATGCGATGTATATTACAGAATATATACATTGGTGACGGGGCCCACTTACGAACAGCGGGGTGTAGTCGCGGTAACACACTTAAGATGACAATTCTTCCATTTTGACAGTTCAGTCACGTTCATTTCGTTATTTACATAAATGAGCAAATTATTTATTAAATCTAAGCAGCGATGAATTAGAAATATCCTTCAAAACTCTCGGCTTATGATTGAAACTGTGTTACGCAATCAGGGTGAAGATGGGCCACATACTTGTAAGATACAGGTTATCCTAGTTTAAGAGGCAGGGCTCACAAAATCTGTATACAGACTTCTGTAACGTAGTTAGTATCATGTTACTCACGGTATACTAATGTTATGTTTCTTTGTGACAATAAACTACTTTATTTAAAGCACTAAAACAAAACCTTGCTTCGCTATCTCTTTGCCTTTTGTGTTTTGAACAGTGTTAAAGCAACCTACAGTTCCCAACTTGAACCTTTAAACCTACCTATTATTTTAGGAGGATTACCATCCTCTCTAAATACCTGAAAATAAACAAACTTTCTTGTTTGTTTGATCTACCTTCACGCCTCAGCGGTTCAACAAATCCTTTGAATTTTGATACAGGAGTCGTTGTTTGTTGTGAAAAAGAAAATATGTAACATAATTCACTTTTTAGGGTCCGTACCAAAATGGTAAAACGGAACCCTTAGGGTGAGACTCAGTCTGTCTGTCTGTCTGTCTGTCACAGCTGGATATCTCAAGAACCACTAATGCTTGAAAATAAGAAAGAAAAAAATATATGTTTTTTTTTTGCAACAGCGACTGAAAGGGGGGTCTGAAAAATTCAAAGTGGAGCTACTAGGGTGTGTGGGGTATCATATGACAGAGCGTAGTTTGCACATTCTCGAACATTTTTTCTTTTTTTTTAGGCCGCAGTTTTCGAGTTTTGATGAAAATTGTAAAAAAAAAATACCGTTCCCCCCTTATCGCCGAAGTTTGCATAGAGAAAAATCTGAAATTATTCTATGTGCTAGAAGTTTGTGTAAAGACTACAGGAAAAATAAAACTCGAGTCTCTAAATAGCATATTTTTTCAGAAATCATCAACAAAAGTTACATTAGTTTCACTATCGGTCCAGAGATGGCGCTGACATAAAACTGCAATATTCTACACCGCAGTGCACATTGTTATAATTCTCTGATGAATATAGGCCTCGCCGATGAATAAACGGTTTTATCCCACTGCATGCACTGTGGGACCAAGGATGTGGGAAAACTACTGTTTATTAAAGCTCGTTGTAGTTTGTTTGTGATAAACTTTTTCAAAGGTCTTACGTTGCTATTGATAGAAATAAGTGGAAAGAGAGTTTAGAGACCTTTGCCTTGCAGTGGAAAAACACAGCCTTACAATAATATTTTAAGAGGTAGGGAATTATATATTTGAATATTCTTGACTTATTTATATTTGGAGTAGATACTGTAGAGATTATGACTTGCACAGTTTGCAACATTTTCTGTTAATTTTATGGCATATTTTTAATGGCATAAAAAACTCATAGAAAAACTTTTTTACAAAAAAAAAAAACCGACTTCCAAAAAACACTATAAAGTGAAAAATAACTTTAATTTCGGAAGTCGGTGTCTTTGGATTTGTATTTGTTTTTTGCCACCGACTTCCGAAATTAAAGTTATTTTTCACTTTATAGTGTTTTTTGGAAGTCGGTTTTTTTTTTGTAAAAAAGTTTTTATTTTTCAGTTTTTAGTGGGTCAGTTTGTAATTTATCTAAATTACAATAGCCTAATGTCAACTGCTCATCACCTCTTACAAAATATTGCTTTACCCAATGTAGGGACATTTATTGTTGAAGAGTTCCCCTAATAAGAACCAGGAAAACTGGAGGAGCTGATTGAGAAGTCACCATCTCACCATACGCATTGTAACGAAGATTAATTTTTTAGCAACCATGTTAAAGTAATCGAATCGCAACCCGTGAAATATTTGTCATTAAGTAGTTCCGATGGCCATCTGTGGTCTTTATCATCAGCTCCACTTTACCAAATGATGATTTCCGAAAGCGAATGCTCAAGTTACTTTAAAAAAAAAAAGAATTTTCCAAATCGGTTCGTAAATGACGGAGTTATTCGCGAACAAAAAACGCAATGCTGAGTAAACGAAAAGATCGTTAATGTAGACAATGTAGATATTTTTTTAGATTTTTGTTAATTTTTCAAAAAACCGCTTGTCCGATTTTGATAAAATTTTCATGGGACCATTTGGAAAGTATACCCCTTCCAACAAAAAAATAATTTTTTAAATCGGTTGGCAAGCGACGGAGTTTTGCGCGAACAAACATAAAAAAAAAAAAAAATACAAACATCCGAATTGAGAACCTCCTCCTTTTTTAGAAGTCGGTTAAATAGAAGAAAATTTTTCAATAAATATGAGAGGTTTAATAATAATTTATTATATATATTTTTTCAAAACGATAAAAACGATATAAGATTACGATACGATATAAGATTTCCAAAACGGTGAAGGAAAACATCGTGAGGGAACCCGCATGTCCTATAACCAAAATTTCGAAGACACGTGACATCCGCCGACCCGCACTGGTCCGCGTGGGGTTTATGGCCTACTCCCTCCCACAGAGAGGAGGCCTGTATCCCAGCAGTGGGAACATTATTAGCTGATTATGTTTCTGATATGGTTTCCCAATGCATAGTGAGCTTTTATAGGCTTCTTCTTCTTTTTTCGAGTTGATAATAAATAATATATTTATAATTATGTTATAAGAGTTAGGCCCAGTAGTTACCTAATAGGCTAATGATGATGTAAATATATATATATGTAGGTAGGTATTTAAAGTACTTACTTTATAGCGACATATCTCCACACAGCGAGTGACAATGTGAGACATATCGATGCCGTATGGAAGATCTGCGCGAAGTGCATGTGAAATAACAGGTAGGCTGCCCACTTGTATGGCATCTCGCGTTGTCCCGGTAATATCTGGCAAAAGAAAAGACAAGAATACATTTAAATAAGTACTTAGTCGATATTGGATGATATAAAACAAAGAGCGGTTGTGGATGTCAAGTTTCGGGGATTGGATCTTAATTAACCCTTCGTATGACCGTCGATCCACCCGAGACACAATTGCTTTTTAATTGTTTCGGTCGGAAGCCGTAATTACATTACGCCATTCGACCGGATAAAAGAGCCGTTTGGAGTGGGTCTTGAGAAAGACCGGTTTGTGCCATCATCGTGGTAAAAGGATTTACCCAGTCTCTGCGTTACCTAGTGCTAGGTGGCCAGGGTGCGCAGGACTTTTGGGGGATTAGTACCGATTTTATCGACATGAAGAAGACAAGAATAAGCAGAGATTATTGGGAACAAAATACAGCCTTGTTTAGAATCAAAGGCTCGTATGCTGGCTGTCATCGTCCACCGGCCTTGTCTGTAAAAATCTTGCTGATCTTTAGTGAATTGGAAAATTTCACTGATCTTTAGTGAAGTGAAAATCTCACTGATCTTTAGTGATCCTTCTGTCGCTGGGGATTGAATATATCTTGACAGATAACCTCAAGCTCACTTTACCTAAGTTTTCGCGGTGTGATTTTTTCCGAATATATACATAGAGAGTACTTAACGTTCTTCTAATACCTAAATTTTATGATAATGGCATACAATTATGAGATAAAAGCCAATACGAATTAAGAAGGCATAAAAAACAATTATAGGAGTCAGTTGAGCTGATAAGCGCATGCCATCATTTAAAATGTAAAATGATTTAAATTTAAATAACTACCAGTTTAATTCTAAACAAGTATTTTATTGATCCGTCTCGCGGCGTAATTGTGTTACACATTATCAGTAGCAATGTATTTCATTTTGACAGTTCAACAACATTCATCGCGTTATTTACGTTGTTGAGCAGATAAATTATTCGAACATACATGCTGTTGATTTGCATCCTCGTCAAATTTCAGGAGGTTGTCATAAAAGACATAAATAATCATTTGAAGTACGATAGGGGGCAATAACTAGTAAGCGCTGCTTTTTTTTTGTTGTAGAAATTTAACAGTATTTCAGAATTAAACCCTTAATTCGATACAAATAAAACAGAATCACCCGACTATGCACACAGCGACAATGCATGCAGCTGCCATGTAATTCCCCGGCCGGCCGGCGGCCGTCGGGCCGCCGAGCGATGACCGGTAGCAATAATTTTACCTAATTTTATTTCGAAAATCACCTACATTATTGTCATAAATTTCACTTGATAATTAACTCATTTTTGAGCATCATTGGAATACGGAAATCTTACTAATGACAGTAATACTAGTGCGCCAAAGAAAAGTTCACTGACCTGTTATCAGATGATTAATAATATCCTTCAAGCTAAAGTTTTCGTAGTGTTTTTGTTTTTATTTGTGGATTAAATTGGTTGATTTGAAACTTTCCTTCCTACTTAACGGGCTTAGGACCGGCAATAATCCTACCTTTGTTGGTGATCGATCTACTAAGTCTAAAAATGTTTTCTACGTTTGATGGAAATGGAAAGACGTTCTAGTTAAGTGTAAGGACGTGGTATACTTTCGACTCTTAGGTATTATTGGCGTAGGTAGTTAAAAATTTGAAATAACTTATTTACACTAATGAAATTGATTAAGCTAACAACGTATTTACAAAATGTACAAATAAATAAATTACCTACCTATGTTACCGGAGGTAAAGTTGCCACGTACTTAGGTAGTACGTACTGGTTTTCCTTCAGCTTAACAACACTAACACATTCGTTTTTAAAGTGTCGAAAACGACAAAATGTAATCCGCACGGCATTATCACCTGGGTGAATGTCTTGTGCCTTGGGGTAGTGGAACGGGTGTTGCAGTTCACGCTTCAGTATGCGCAACACTGTTGTGGTGCATAGCAGCCAGCATGACGCTGTGAAGGGGGTTCCCGATCGGGAAACATTTCCCGACGGACATCTCCACCGCGGACCATCTCCACCAGCTCGACATTTGAATTGAACACTTTGAACCTACTACGTCTCAACGATGTACCGAGAAGCGGAATTCGCAAAGCGCACGAACGCTGCGGCGATTTCAATTACACTGTTAGTTCCGGGGCATTGGGGGCGTGGCTTAGGGTGCGCAGGAGACTAAGTACCCGGATCGCCTCACTGTGATTGGAGGATGGGATTGATTACCTACGAATTTATCGAATGATAGATTCTCATCCGCATTTGAATGTGTGTGTACGTGAAAGCGCGGTTATAGGGCTAGTAACAGACGGGCCGCATTTAAATACGGCTGGTTCACACTTACGGATTTCCGTAAATAAGAAAAAAAAATAAAAAAAATACCTACCCATTTTATTGTTGATTTGGGTCGAGAATCATTAGCATAATGACGTCCTTGAATTTGACTAGGATGCAAATCAACAGCCTGTATAAAGCAACCAACTGCGCCACACGGTTTTATCACCACGAGGGTCGATCCCGTCGGAATATTGAGATAAAAAGTAGCCTATATATTAATCCAGGGTGTAAGCTACCTTCATACCAAATTTTATCAAAATTGGTCCAGCCGTTTGTGCGTGAAAAAGTAACAAACATAGAAATACACTCACAAACTTTCGCCTTTATAATATTAGTGTGATTGATTAGCAATATCCTTCAAAATGAAATTCAGATTGAGATTATTAGTGTGTTACGCAATTAGGATGCCGGTAGTATAGGGACGAGGAGTCCGTATAGTACAGACGCCAGCACATCAAGCTACCCGAAACTGTCAAATTTTTCCAATCAACTTTGAACCTTATGCTTTAGCGATAAAGTTGAAAATCGATTAAAGAAATTTGACAGATTGTAGTAGCTTGATGTGCTGGCGTCTGTACATTATCGTTTAATAGTATGCTTCCGGATCTGTTAAACTTAAAGACAATAATTTCCAGACCCAGATACCTACACTTCGAGGTCACACAGTACCAGTGCGGGACACGTGTAGTGTGCATCCATACGATAATAATTTGATTCATCCTCTATAGATATTCATCTCCCTTGGCATTTAAAGCATTTAAAGACCGGAATATTTAAGCTTAGAAATATTATTCGTTATACTTAACTGCAGGAGAATGATGATGACTTAACTGCTGATCTTTTCCTCGTTTATAATTTAGATCTAATTATTTCATATAAGTAGTCTACTTCGTATAATATTCTACGTTCATATGAAAAAAACTACGATCAAAGTAAAATATATTTACCAAACGAGACTTTATTTGAAGATACTAGCGATGTTTTCATATTTAAACAAATAACGGTACTTAATGAAGAAAAGGGTACATAGGGATTGAAACTATAAAAGTCCGCAATTTATAGAGGACAAGATGTGTGTAAGATGGGGTTTTCCATCGGCAGAAATGGCGAATTTCCATACCAACTTTCAACCGCTATCTAACCCCTTTAGGGGGTGAATGGTCAATAATCCCACACAGAGCTCACTTCAGACTTCAGAGCTCACTTTCGGTATATATAGAACTCGTATAGAAAATTTCAAATTTCTAGACCCAGTCTGTCAGTGAATTAATTTAAGACTATTAGATTAAATTTAAGCTTTGAAGTATTATTCCACTATAACTGTTGATATTTTTGATGGGTTCCGTATTACCCAGTAACGGGGTTGTGGAGGTCAGATAGGCAGTCGCTTCATATAAAACAATGGTATTCAGTTTCATCCGGTGAGTCCAAAATAGTTGGGAAAAGACTAGGCAGATTATGATTTATTGATCTTTTCTCTTTTCTAATTTACTTGTTGTTTTACCAACTCTAGTTCATATAACAGTCATCGTTCATATGGCATCTCAAACTAAGATCAGAGAAATACATAAATTACCATGCCTCTCTCTATACGAGAACATTTTATTTGAAGATACAACATGAACAAATAACGATACTTAATGAAGAAAAGGGTACACAGGGATCGAGTCAAAGTATAAAGTACCCAATTTATAGAGGATTTGAAGCAGAATGGACTCCGACAAACGTCATCAACTGTGAGTACAATACTTTTATATTTCAGTTGGTTTTCCACGCCATTGCTACGCTTGCAGTGAATGGGTCGACAGTGTTGCTTGGTTAAATCCTTTCTCGGAATTGAATAAGGTAATTTTTTTTTTGAGTGCTATCAAAAATTTGGTCGGCTGACTTATGAACGTAAAAAACACCAAACTTTGCACGTAAAATACACCACGTGTTTTTCTTTTAGAAATGGCTTCTTGTGCCCCTTGTCCGTTCAACGAAAATATCTCGTATATATCTCTAGATTTAATTTAATAGTTCACAATTTATCGGCAGTTTATAATCTAGCGAAATAGTTTGTAACCTAACGGTGTTCACAATCATACGGTGGCTTATATTTTACCATTTATATATTATTATATTATACCATTTCATCAGTAGTCCATTTTCCTAGTAAGAAAAATACCTCTTATTTTTTACTGTGATGTGAGTCAAATAGAAAATATTTAATATTCATCTCAGATATGAAAATCAATCATTCTACAAAATTTTAGTAGTTACCTACCTACCTGTTACAAGTACTTAAACTGTAAAGAAATGCTCTTTGGACCATTGCCCTGGAATGCTTCTAACGACGGTGAAGTCTGGAAAGTATAACTTTCAAGACATTTTTAAAGTCATTCATTTTTCCTTTTAAACACGAAACAGGTGGCACTAAATTTAATAATTGTCCATTTCTCACTCACATTACGTTAAGGGACGCGTAACCAAAATAATGAAAGTAATGTATCCATGACTCCATGCATGTCCTTGAACCAAACATTTTAAAAAGATCACACCAGGACCCGTGTGGTGGATTATTGTCTTTTTTTTTGGGTGGGAAATTATCAGATAACTTCTCCCGCTCTAGGCGGAGCGGGAGGGCGTGTCAACTTTTACTGACTAAAACCCACCCGTGTTCCTTCAGTTGCCTATGTCAGGGGCCACGGTATCTCTCTCAGTCTCGGTCTTTCGAACAACCCGTGACCCTGGCAGGCACCGGCCCTAGCGGACCCCGTCAGTTAGTGCTTACACCTCATTGAGGCGCGTGTGGAACACAACGCGCCGTCGTCGACCCGGGCCTGGGGGTCTACTCCCTAAGTCCGTTAACGAAGTAACAAGCCCGTCCGACAGTAGTCCGATACGTCGGAATTAACCCTACCCCCTAACGATTTCGGATTCATCAGTTTCAAACGGAATCATAGACAATATTCGTGAACGAACGACGCATGGCGATAGAGTTGCCCTATTTTACCGGTCGTTTACCGGTTTACTTATTTTGTAGTTTTCTAGCTTATTAAACAAAAATTAATACTTTTGTCGTTAGAAAATTACCACGTTTAAAAAAATATCCTTTTTATTATGTCTTTAAATATATAATTGAATTATTTTTGCCATTTTTGTCCGGAAACCGGCATCATCCTGTTGATACCTTTGCCTGTTTACTTTTTGAAGGACATTTTCCACAGACTACTTTTGACACTTTCAAATGAAATGTCAAATTGTCGGCCAGGAAGTTTTAAAATTTCCAACATTTTATTAAGCTTACTAGTTAATTTTGTTTATATGGCCCCAACCGCTGCAGCAACACACGGGCAAATTGAGGTCCTTCTCGATTTTATGGGTGAGAACCATGAATTGGCTCGCGGGTTATTGAGGGGTGCCGACGGGAGAGTTCGCTCAAAACGGCTGTGGGAAAACCTGTGCAACTCCCATAACTCAATGGGAAGTTGCAATAAGTCCGCCGAGCAGTGGCAAAGGGTGAGTTTTATACATTACTCGTCAATATTAATATGATTTTAAGGTCTTATCATCAGTAAAGTGAATACAATGATAATAATCAGTCATCCTCCAAATACTTATCTGTAGGAGTACTTACGAGTATAGTGGTTTTTATATAGCTTCATAAAATTAACCAAAAATTCAAATTTTAGGTGTGGTCTGACAAAAAACGCCTTGCCAAAAAGGCTGCTGGAGCTGCCAGAAATCAGCAAGTGCTAGAGGTGGAGGCCCATCGGTAGCACAACCCTCTCCCAAGTGGAATTAAAGATACTATCGATAATGGGAGAGGGTTTTAGAGAGCCGGAAACCGGAGCAAGAGTGCCAGCTTTTCCATTGGTAAGAATTACATTTATAATTTATGATAGTAAGTTTGTTCAATGGTAAAAAAACTAAAAGCAATAAGTATTGTATTTATAATTATGAGTCTTTCCCGTGACTTTTTTTTATTAAATAATAATAAATTACAGATAACTACACAATTATATATGTTTTGATGTATCCGTCAATGATATTTAGTTTTTGTTGTACAGCTTCCACCTGTAAGAGATCCAGAGCCAGTAGCTACCTCACCCACTCATGCTCCTACACGTGCCGACCCACTCTCCCAGGAGCAACTCTCTACATCCACTGAGGAAAACCTAAGATGTACCAACTCTTGATGGTGCATAATGAAAATAAATTAAATAAACGATTAAAGTTAATTCATTGTTTTATTCCAAAAAAAATCCAATATTGGCAAAACTTAGCATGTACTAAACTCTAATGGTAAAATCCCGAAACATTGTCTCTTTTTACCCGACTGCGCGGCGCAAAGGAGGGTAATATGTTTATCAGTCTATATTTATGTACTTACGTATGTATGTCTTCAAAAGAGGAATTAAATCCGCACATAAGTCCTCGAATTATTCCCGAGTGAGCCTATAGTTCCCTATGAACTCAACGCCGGGAATACTCGCCAACCTAAAGTTTTGGCGTAAATTATCGACGTTGCCTCCGCTCTTCCTCTAAAGCTTCTTCAATAATTAAAAAAGCAGCCATAGTTCGAATTCTTAACTTTCGTCGACAACACGAGAACTATTTTGATGTCGTATCAACTGACATAACTATCCGTCGAAACCAATGTCAAGTTCAACTGTTCGGACGGGCAAAAACACATAGGGAGTAGGGACAATTGTCAAATCGCGTTGAAATTCATTCTTCGCTCGGACCCCGAGCGAATCATCCGTCCGTTGGTCATAGGGGGTAGGAAACGCCCGTAACGAAGGCCGAAGCGACGGACTTCGTGCTTAGGGAGTAGACCCCCTGGTCCTTACCGGACGGCGAGCTGCCCATTGCTCGCCGTCCGCAAGCCCACGCCTACGGTGGCCGGGAATCGGCTGACGATTCCTGACGCCCAAGGCGTCTCCTGCGGCGGCTAGGGGCGTGAGTGCGCAAAGGTTGCCTCTCCCTCACGCACTTCGCCTCCTATTTCACGAGCATTACTGCTTCGCAGAAAGAAGCGACGGCCTCCCATACACTCTCGCTCCGTACCATGGCCTGGACTAGGGCCGGACGTGAGAGATTGCCGCCGCCGATCGCCGCCATGAGGACGCGGTGGTGCTCTGCCTAAGCTGGGCAGACCTCCACCGTATGCTCCACCGTGTCCTCCGGGCGATCCATACAATGGTGACACCCGGGCGTTTCCTCCCGCCTTACCCGGAACAGGAACCTCCCTAAACAGCCGTGTCCGGTGAGGACCTGCGGAAGGTACGAACGCCGTGGCGCCTCTCCAGCCACTCCCCAAAAGGGAAGTCCCCTTTTGGGGACTTATCTTTTGGGGAGTGTCCCCCAAAAGGGGACTTATCGCCGCAACTGTGGCGTGCCCAGTGGATTATTGCCTCTACATGGATTCCCTCTAACAAAAAAGAGATCTGTTTTCCAAAAGTCGGAACGTTAAAGGCAGAATATGCGCTGACAATGAAAATATGTCTTTAAAAAAATCATAGAGAAAATTAAGTCAAGTCAATGTAGTCAATGAAGTGAATTGAATAATAATCCTAAAAGGAATCACTCTGAATTCATCGACATCTTCAATGTAGGTAGGTGCAAGATTATATGTATTACAAGTAAACGTTTGAACTCCTACGCAGACTCTGCATCGCAGAGACATCCACTGAGCCGAAGGAGTATCTACCTACAAAGGTTTCCCCGGAGATTACCTGAAGCTGCGACAACATGTGGGAGTCTGTGTTTGAGTAAAGGACGGCGCCCACTATGCGGCATGCCGCTGCATGGCACGGCTAAGCATTAACATACTCAAGCTCCAAGCATTTATTTCAATTAAATTTTTACAGGCACTTTTAAATTGTCAAGGAGTCTGTTAGTTACTCAGAAAGTTGAAGCTAGTTGCCCATTCCAGAACGTAATTCTTTATGGAGATAAACGGGCAAGTAACTTAATGGACACTCTTTTAAATCAAGATATTACAAAATCCTGTGTATACATTACATTACATTTGTATGGCCTAGCGGATTCAGGAATCAGGAATCAGAACCCTGCCGCGGTGTATCGCTAATCCTGTGTATACATTACATTTGTATGGCCTAGCGGATTCAGGAAACAGAACCCTGCCGAGGTATATCGCTGCTTTTTGCGGTAAGCTCAAATCTCCTTGTGACGATATCAAAGAAATGTGAATGCTAAAAGTATTAAAATAAGATTCAAAATTATGAAAATCTTTTCCATGCCATACGGCGCTGTGGCACCTGGTAAGCGTCGGCCTTAATGTAAGTTTGCTTGTGTGATACTTGATAAGCTGTGTTAATTGGATGAATAGTGTTTCTTTTAAGGAGACACCTTAATGTTGGTAGTTTATTTTTAAATATAATTATATTATGAGAAATGTTAAATCCATATGAAATATCTATTAAGTTTTTGCTAATTACACTACCTAAATAGGTAGGTACTGAATATTGCTCTAGTTTTCCATCTTAGTGAAAAACGTTAAAAAAGCCATTTTTGCCAGCATCTATTGCAACCATAGACATTTATATTTTTATGATTGCAACACATCCAAGCAGGTACTGATACAAATGCCTAAATCTGTCAATCTATAACTATATCTAAACATAATATGAAAGTCGCTCTTCGTGTCTGTTTGTAAGACCGCGTTGTTCTTATAAACTAAGCAACAGATTTTGATACGGTTTTCACCATCATTCAGAGAATTCATTGTGAAAGATTTATGTATGTAATAACTTACATATAATACGTACTATACATGTAATAATACAAGTCGTAAAAACCTTGCGAACCAGGGACGGGTCGTTAGTAGGTAATCATATAAAATCAAACTTAACGATGATCTGATAAGCTAGCTCATCCCGTTGGGAATAATCTTTTACAGAAATTCAATTTTTATCGACTTTTTTATACTTCTTGGAATTCGCGATAAAAGTAATTTCCTTTCTATTCAATTTTGAATATTAAAAGCATTTGCAAAAATACCTAAATCTAATAATTTTGCTTACAACGTTTTTCAGTAAATTGCCTTGTAGTTTAGTTGCGAGACAAATAGGCACATAATAAGAGGGACAATTCTCGTAATTTCAAGAACGTTCAGTCTCAATCTGTCAAAAATATCTATATAATCAATACATTTTTGACAAGTTTTTAACATTGATTGTCGCTGAAATGAGATTGCGACTAGTTTTTGGAAGTTTTTAACTATAGGAATTAGCTTCCAAGTAAATGTAAATTTTTGTCAATCGAATAAATATAACAATTGTACTAGAGCCTGATTTACCCGGTGCTAATTGCTTGAAGCACACCATAAGTTGAAGCAACAATGACTGCCCCGTTGATGTCGAAATGGGGGTTGAATTTTCTGTGAATAATTTCTGACCTCCACGCGGGCGAAGCTGCGGGCAAAAGCTATATGTATATGCCCAGACGTCATATATACGCACGTCAGTTGCAAGTAACCTGACCTTATTGAACATCACCAATAAGGTCGCTATATATTCTCCTAGGGCGTCCCCTTCAGGCGTTTTCACTCATATCTGCCTTGTAAATACCGTTGGTTAGTCGCCTTTCATTCATCCTCTCACAACATGACCAAACCATCTAAGCATACTCTTTGAACATCATCAATAAGGTCGCTATATATTCTCCTAGGGCGTTCCCTTCAGGCGTTTTCACTCACATCTGCCTTGTGAATACCGTTGGTTAGTCGCCTTTCATTCATCCTCTCACAACATGACCAAACCATCTAAGCATACTCTTTGAACATCATCAATAAGGTCGCTATATATTCTCCTAGGGCGTTCCCTTCAGGCGTTTTCACTCACATCTGCCTTGTAAATACCGTTGGTTAGTCGCCTTTCATTCATCCTCTCACAACATGACCAAACCATCTAAGCATACTCTTTGAACATCATCAATAAGGTCGCTATATATTCTCCTAGGGCGTTCCCTTCTGGCGTTTTCACTCACATCTGCCTTGTAAATACCGTTGGTTAGTCGCCTTTCATTCATCCTCTCACAACATGACCAAACCATCTAAGCATACTCTTTGAACATCATCAATAAGGTCGCTATATATTCTCCTAGGGCGTTCCCTTCAGGCGTTTTCACTCATATCTGCCTTGTAAATACCGTTGGTTAGTCGCCTTTCATTCATCCTCTCACAACATGACCAAACCATCTAAGCATACTCTTTGAACATCATCAATAAGGTCGCTATATATTCTCCTAGGGCGTTCCCTTCTGGCGTTTTCACTCACATCTGCCTTGTAAATACCGTTGGTTAGTCGCCTTTCATTCATCCTCTCACAACATGACCAAACCATCTAAGTATAAGTACCTACTCTTTCCAACTTTTGCCACTGCATCTTCTTTTAAACCGCATCGTTGCCTTGTCACATCATTCGTCAGCCTATCATTCATAGTCACACCACAAATGCTTCACAAGGAACTTCTTTCCACAGCATTTATTTTACTTTCATGCTTCTTTTGTCACACAAGGGGCTTGTGATTTAGTAATAACAGCCGCACGGGTCGATCGGTCAGGTTAAGCTACGCTTGCCGCGGTTGGTCCGTGGATGGGTGACCATCTTTACATACCAAGACCCTCCGTGCCTCGGAAAGTACGTAAAGCCGTTGGTCCCGGCTGTCATTCGTAGATCTTTAACAGTCGTTACGTTCGTCAGAAGCCCGAGTCTGACAACCTGTCTTACCAAGGGGTATCGTATTACCCAGTAACTGGGTTGTGGAGATCAGATAGGCAGTCGCGCGATGTAAAATACCGGGATTCAGCTGCATCCAGTTAGAATGGAAGCCGACCCCAACATAGTTGGGAAAAGGTTAGGTTATTTTGTTTGCTTCTTTTGCCACACCCAACATTTACTTCCATACATAAGCGTAAGTACCAGTACACCATTGTGAACGGCTACTAACTATTTGACAACATCTACTCGTGTCAGTTTTTGTAAAATCTCTTTACGAAAGTATTCCTAAATGTTTACTGGCTATCTTCAAACATGTTACGAAATGCTTTGAATGATACTAAGTGCTGTTTACCATCATAAAACTGTATGCACCTCGTCAAAACATCGTTAACCACGTGGTTTAGTGATTGTTGCAATGATAATAGACACGTGTCTATTATCATTGCAACAATCACTAAACCAACAAATGGATGCCGCCGATAAATGCATTATTATGTCTAGATTTAAGTGCTGTAAAAGCTGTCTGCAAAAGTCGACCTTATATGGTGCAGACTGGCAGTAAAATAACTCTAGTTGCATTCGGACATTCAAACGAATTTCGAATAAGCTTTCTAAATGATTTAGAATCGGATTTTCGTTTCGATAAAACAGTGATATAGGTACAGGGTGTTTGGAAGCTGAATGCAAAGCTTTAAGGGAGTGATAGTTAACACCATTTACAGCATTTTGAGCCATACATGTCTTAGACGAAGTATGTTTTATATTATTTTTAACTACAAACTGTTAGTCAAAAATAACATGCCAACTTTAACTGGAAAAAAAATTAAAAAACATACTTCGTCTAAGACAAGAATGGCTCAAAATGCTCTAAATGGTTTCAACTATCATCCCTTTAAGGCTTTGTATCCAGCTTTCAAACACCCTATTAAAAGGTGAGTTGATATAGAAACACGTTTGCATAGAATAAACGTAATAATTATAACGTTTTATCACTTAAAATAGTCCCTATAGTAGGTACTTACGGCAAAAGCGTTACATTACAAACAAAAATCTCGGAATATGCACTATAGTCATCCAAAATGGACATTATCTGAATTATCAGATTCATGTATTGAAAGCTCCCCGAGCACTACCTACTGATAAAAAAATCAGCCACAAGAATAAACTTAATCGCAATTAAAATAACAATGCTTGCCAGTTAGGTACCTACAGTGTAATTTTCCTACAAGGTCTAATTTGAAAAAATCCTAATTGGAATTTGCTCATGCATTTTGCGGTCTGGAGATCGAACCCAAAAAATAATATCAAGCAAAAACAAAAAAAACATAATGAGAGTTTTTTTTTGAGTATACATAACACAGTTTCCAAGACTACGTTGCTAGGTGCCAAAGCCAAAACGCTTGGAGAAAAAAACATTGCGTCACGTCACATATGCTCCTTGACTGACACTTTCGTTTGCTTTCGTTTTACTATCTCAAAGTTACATCCAAGTGAAATAATCAAAAAATGATGTGACGTTACGTTCCTTGCAGTAACTTACCAAGTTCAGCGCCATCTATCCAGCGACTACGGAAGAGTTTAAAAATAATTAAAAAGAAAATCCCTCATTATAACCAACCAACGTTTTTCTTAGATTTTAAACCTTATTTGTTGACCAAATAAGTTAGAAATGTAATTATTGCGTTCCTTCAGATTTTTTTTTATTTCGCTCGGTTCCTATTGGTCCTAGCATGAAGTTAAACAGCCTATAGCCTTGCTTAAGAATTAGGCTTCCAAATGCAAAAATAATTTTTCAAATTCGACTGGTAGTTCCTACTACCTATATAACTAGGTACCTATATAATTTTGGTAACTATGTTATGGTCTGGGTTCAAACAAACAAACCCTACAGAGCTTGAAATTAGCTATACAGGTTGAAATTGAAAACATGCGACAAACCGAAATGGGAGGTTGTATTCATCATTTTGAACAACTTTTACTAAGGGACCAAAGCTGCAATCGCGAAAAAAAATCTGCTGTTCCCTACATTTTGACGAGTTATGCGAACATAAATGTAGGAAACAGCAGATTTTTTTTTCGCGATTTTAGCTTTGGACCCTTCGTAAAAGTTGTTCATAATGATGAGTACAATTTCCCATTTCGATTTATCGCATGTTATCAATTTGACCCTGTATTATTAGTATAAATAAACTTCTCTGTTTTGTTTACTACGGCTACCTATATAGGCTACATAGGTTTGAATACCATCAAAGCGTGCATACCAGGGATTAGTGTTTGCATTCGATATATGTCTGATAGCGGTTATTACCCCTTATACGCACGTTATTTTATCATTATCGATATGATACAACTGTGGCTCGTGGTTTGCGCCAGGTGCTTGATATGCTTTCAAATGCTTTTATTAATTAATGTTATAAATCTTACCAACGTACGTTGATAACTAATTCAGATATTTTTGTTGGAAGATCATTTAAGGAGTTTACCATTTTTTTTGTATCGAGAAAACTTTTCAAAAACGTGTTTTGAAAACAACAGGGTTCTAGGAAATATGTTCAAGATTAACATATATTTTTTCCGCCGTCACAAACTGTATAGATTTGGCTAAAAAATTTGTTTGAGACAAGCCTATTTGGCTCTTGTCAGCGTCTTAATACATACTCCTACTTTTAACTATATTTTAATATACATAGCTGTGTCCGCGGCTCCGCTCGTTGCTAAGGTACTCTTTAAGAAAAGCCAGAACTTATCTAGCGGGGTAATTGAGTAACACACCAACAGTAGCAATGGCTTTCATTTTAACAGTTCAACAACATTAATTGCGTTAATTACGTTGCTGAGAAGATAATTTTTTCGAACATAATAATTATGAAGCAATGGGTTAGCAATATTCTACAAAATTATTCAGATTGTGAATGAAAGTGGGCGCAATTAAGGTGCAGATTTATAACGGACTAGCAGCGCCCCGTGGTTTGACGCGCATAAGTGTCGATCCCGTGGGAATACCGATATAAAAACTATCCTATGTTCTTTCCCGGGATGCAATCTATCTCTCTGTCAAATTTTATCGAAATCGGTTCAGTGGTTTAGGCGTGAAAAGGACAGACAGACAGAGTCACTTTCGAATTTATAATATTAGTATGGGTAAGATAATCAAGTCTTACTAAATCCTCATCATCATCATCATTTCAGCCGAACGTCCACTGCTGGACACAGGCCTCCCCCAAGCACCCCCCAAGTCTTACTAAATAATAACTACTTATTGGTGACCGAAAATAGCATAAGTCAAAAACACCAATTTTTTACAGAAACACGTGAAAGATCACCGGTATACACGGCGACAGATGCAAGCTTTACATTTCTAGTATAACTGCCTTTCATTTTGACAAATCAACAACATTCATTGTGTTATTGACGTCGTCGAGCAGACGGGTTTTTTGAACAGCGCGTTTCTGTTGCACAAATATAGCCGACGTGAACGTGTCGGCTGCATTTCCCCACAGAAGAAAGAGAGAAAGAAAATAGTTACGTTTACTTAAAAAGAACACAAACAAAAAAAGTAACAAGTCGGAGAAAAATATGCGTGTATGTATGTATTGTACAGCATTTAGCTGTACAGCTAAATGCTGTACATTACACTATGGAAATAACTAAAATATGTCAAATGATCTTCCACCCGCGACTTCGCCCGCGAGGTATGTCGAAAAACTATCCTATGTCCTTCCCCGGGATTCAATCTATCTCTCTGCCAAATTTTATCGAAATCCGTTCAGTGGTTCTGTCTGTCTGTATGTTACCTTTTCACGCCTAAAAAGGTAACATACAGACAGACAGACAGAGTTACTTTCGAATTTATAATATTAGTATGGATGACGGATTTCATAGATACACCCGCGTAGGCTGCAAAGCCTGGCCGCTTCAACAATATGGGTCCCACTGTAGCTTCGAGTCCAAAGTAAAACCTAAGAACGCAGTAGTGTCCAAAGTCAAATCCAAGTCATTTATTTCAAATAAAGGGCTCTATTGAACAACAAAATTTTCAAAAAATACAATTGATTCAAGTCGCCCCTACCAAAAGGCAGTTTCGTATGGAAAAAGACGGGGAGGAATCTCCAACGTCAAATTTTTAAATTGTTTAACAATATTTTGTATACATTAATTATATAATTGCGTGAAGAAGATGCTCTTAGAATAAAATTACTCTACCACAATATGCAATGACAGGTAGGTAAATTAATTATGTGTTATATGTATACAATATGATGCTGACATATTTACAAATATTGTAAAGTAGACGATTTTTTAAAAGTGTGTGATGTACAAGTAATCATGTTAAATTATATCATATAAATTATAATTTTTACAATTAAATTAGCAACCAGTTTGATTTTGTCTAGACTGTAGATTGTCCTATCATAGACAACACAACAAGATCAAATTCTACCCCACCCCACACTGCTTTTCACCTACTTAACGTTGGGTGTAAGAAATATAATACATTTAGTCTTTTTCTCGTTTGAAAGTAAATTATTAGATAACACTAAACCAATGCACTATTTTAGAGAGACCGTTAGTAACTGGTGAGGCGTGTAAATAGCCTGCACCTTTAATGAGTGTTGTGAGAAAAATTTGAAATAAGAACTTAACTCACAAGCGTAATGGCGGACCTAAAAAAAATCAAATAATTTCCCTATTGATGAATCCCTTATGAACCAATACCAAAATTACAGCAGCAAAACCCACGTACCTTGACAATCCAGAGATCCCACTCAGACCCAGGGTGATGGGAAGATATCTCGTTCATGAGCGCGTGATGGCTTACAGGTCTATAGCCGCCGCCGGCGGGCTAATCTTCTTAGATCCACCGGTGGGATGGTTGAAACTCCAAAAATCAACACTGCACTATTAAGTTCTCAACAAAGCACAGATGCAGGTCCGATTATTTTACGAGTATCATCAAGGTTTCACCAAAAAAGGAATATTCAAAAGGCGGAGCGATTCACACCCGCATAGTCTCTGTCCGGGGCGGGGAACACACTCTCGAGACCGCCGCAAATGCCATCTATCGGTCATCTAGCGAGAAAACTCAAGAAAGTTCCGATACATGGGCGCTGCGACAACGAATATTGGTGCGAGGATTCATCAATTGAGAAGTTAAAATATTTAATTTGAAACACTAACATATTATATTATAGGAAAAAATCCTAAAATGTTATTATTTTATTTTTTATATTGAAAAAAAAAAGCATTGACGCTTCACCACCTTCGATCCTGTGGGAATATCGGGATAAAAAGCCTATATGTTAATCCAGGGTGTTAGCTACCTCTTGCAATTCATCGCCTTAACACCAGCTGTTTGCGGTTTATCGAAATGTAATAGTGTATGATGGCGTTTTTTACATAAGTCACAGACTGATGTTGACTTGCAGTTACTCAAACCGTGCAATGTGCTCAGACAATTCGCGCACCACGTTTGGATTTAATAAACTCGAACCTTGTTCTAGGAGTCAACGCGGATTTAAACTTAGCGCAGTTATACAAATGAACATGAGCGTTATCGTTACAGTACGCGCAGCATGGAACCGCGATCGCGGATGAACAAGCGGACGAGTCAGCTGACTCAATCACAACAAACGCTTTTGTCTGTGTGCGTGACTCACGAGGTGCGGAAGCGGGGTTTTTATTAAAGTTTCTCGCGTTCGAATGAGACAAATTCGAGCGTGCCAATATCTTTGCCTGATCTTGAACGAAGCTTATCAACAATTTCGTTGTGGGAATTTCAACATCTCAAATGGAAAGTTCAAACGATTGAATAGTCTGTGAATCGATTTTTCTCATTGCGCAGTGCAAAATAATAAAATCAGCAAGATCGGTAATCCCAAGCTGTTTCAAGGCAGAAATAGATGCACTAAATATTTCTATGAAAGAATCGAGACTATTAGCGTTAAAAGAACAACTTTTTAAATCCAATATGTTATTTAAATAATGCGTACCTAGTGAGCGCTTATCTTGATATTTTTTAACTAAACTGTCCCATAAAAACCTGTAAGTATCACCCGTAGGCACAATTCCAGCGGTAACCTTCAATGCGTTGTGTGTAAGCCTACCTACCAAGTACTGCACACGCTGCGAGTCAGTCAGCTGATCATTATCATGAATATTTGACTTGAATGACTCATAGAAAACAGGCCAATTCTCAGTTTTCCCGTCGAAAGACGGCAGCGTGATAGGAGGCAACATTATTTTAAGCGGTTCAAAAAGAGTCTTTGTATTACTATTACCTACTACTGGGTATTGATGGCGATTGATTACTGTTTATTTTATTCTGAACACGTTTAATATGAATATACAAATCTTCAAATGATTCTAAACAAGCATAGTCGGCACTTGAACCCTGGTTTTAAACTAATATTTATTTGATTAATTTGATCGACAAACGATTCAAACTTATCTCGAATGTCATCAATTGTCTCTGACTCCGTCATAAAACTTTCATTTTTTCTCGAATCGAACGACGATATATTTTTCACAAGTAACTTTTAGTTGCCATTGTAAATGTGTTACACTTAGGTACCCCGCTAGCTTTGTGTCAACCCATTCTCACTTATTGTATAACTTCATGAGGTGGTGCTGCTAAATCAATCCTACTGCCATTAGAACGTGCGCAGAGAGCTATCCTAAAGGTTTTCATCACCTTTCGCCCATTTAGATTTCCCACACACGAGCTTTACAAGGCATGTAAGATTTTATCCGTGCGTCAACTATTTATATTGAATATAGTACTGCACCAGCATAGCAAACTTCCTTATGTCCCAATACCTATAGATAAGAGAAGAAAAGACTTAGTTTGCATAAAGTCTCAAGCTAGACATACTTTTATTAATAAATTTGATGTATAAGGTACGGACCTTATACATCAAATTTACTTAGAGATTTATTGATTTTATTATATAAGAACGGTCTTATATAATAAAATCAATAAATCTCTAAGTATATATCGTGTACTCGTATATTGTAAAAAATGTACTGAAATGTTGAGTGAATACTTAGCGACATTTAATTACTCAGATACTGAAAAGTTGCTAGAAGTAATGCAATAAGTTTGTTAATGTTACGTCAATTTTTATTTTTATCTCTCTATAGCTAGCATTGATACATAATAATAATTATATTTTCAGTAATTAAAAATAATTAGTAATTAAAAGTAATAATTATATGTTCAGTAACATAATAGTCCACTACAGCACTCAGCATTGTTAAGTGATGGTCTGAAACAGAGGTTTGAATAAACCTACATCAGGCAGGTCGCTATTGAATTCAGTAGGCTTTTAACCAATATTTATAAGTTATACACTAGATTCATTTTAGGCATAGTTTAATATTTTCCTCATAATATTAATATGTAACTTTGTAATGATGTAATTTATACTTATGTGAACTTATCAATAAAAATTATTCTATTCTGATGTGTGAGCTTCCCGCACAATCACGGGCATAAATAACTCATATTTTGTCAAAATTCAACAGCGGTTTTTTAGTGAAATATTTCATAATAGTATGGATTCAAAAAGACTATGTTCGTAACACCATCAAGGACATCATTCAAGTGTCGAACATTTTATACCAAAAAAAAAGTTTTCTATTTTTAGCTTAGGAAAAATAGTTTTCTACTTATAAAAAAAAGTTTTCTTTTTTTAGCTTAGGACTGAAAACAAGCGAATCAATACACAAGTATTGATTCGCTTGTTTTCAGTCCTAAGCTAAAAAAAGAAAACTTTTTTTACAGATAACTATTTTTAGCTTAGGACTGAAAACAAACGAATCAATACTTGTGTATTGATTCGCTTGTTTTCAGTCCTAAATTAAAAATAGAAAACATTTTTTACCCGGAACAACTATTTACTGAACTACTAGGTACTAGTTGTCTAGTAGTTGTTGAGTACCTAGTTGTTCCGGGTCTGGCTGTTTGTGTATGTGAGTTTAAATTTTTGTAAATGCACCCACAATACAGAAAAAATCCTAGTGTTTGGCAATGTTTAAAAAAAAAGCTGTTTGCGTCTTTAAAAAAATATCCAAAATATTGTTGGCAAAATATGATAATTGGGTACTTTCAACTCAAATAGCAGCCAGGGGGTTAGTTGCAGATCTATGGTGTAATAGTCAAACCATGTTCGGGATGTTCTATTCAATTAAAAGTTGGTATTTTTTCAAACACTTTTATAAAAATATTATTTTTGGCATTTTCAATCTAAATAGCAGCCTAATTGTTAATTGTAGACTTTTTGTGATTTTCCCATAAGAAAATAGTACTTACTTTTTTTTCTGGCCGGCTTTAATTTTTGGGTATGAAATGAATGATGTCCTTTCTATAAATACTTTTGAAGAATATCGCTTTTGAATCTTGAGTAATTTTAAATTGAAGCTCCTGAAGAACAGAGTACAATGCGAGGCCAGCAGACTCATACTGGAAATGTATAGCCTAGATATTATGTTGCCGAGTGCACATACGTGACATGTGACTATGATCAGTAGTTACCTATCCATTTGTCAATATCAGTTATTTCTGGTTTTTAGAAATGATATAAGTTAATTAATAATACTAGCAAGTCTGTTGCAATATAAACCCAGATTCCCTCATTAGTTCTGAAATCGAACTCAGTATTTTTCCACAATGCAATTAGTGCGGTTTTTCAATGTAATTCTTAAAGAAAGTCATCAAGATCACATTACTGGTTAATTACTGGATTGCGTGTGTTTGAGAGCAGTGGTGGCCCAGTGGTAATGGCCGCGACTTATGAATGGTAGGGGGTAAGTATTATATGATATAATTACATAACCTCTAATATTTACAAGATATAACAACTGAACCTATAATTTTATTTGATATAATGATCAGTTAATATAATAAACGATTGATATAATTTTAAAGTAACTAGTTTCTATAAGCATAACAGACAATTAATATAAAATCGTTAGATATACCACTCAAAAGACATAAAACCTATTTAGTCTAAGGGTAGTAATAAAAGCTCCGACAAAAAAATAAGAATTGTCCTTACTTAAAATATTAAATCTACTGCCTAAAATACTAATTTTCCGACTACTTTTGTCCGAATAAAAATGACAAAACCACCGAATGAAATACTGAAATCTTCGAAAAATAAACATCACTGTTTATTGCTGTAATACTTTTCTACCAGCTTAAATTACGTTGTACTGAAAACTATGTGCCTCTAATCAATCAATATATACCTAGGTTTATTTCAATCAATATTATATCTAGGTATTTGTGTTCTCATACGCTCGCACTTGCATTTTCTGTGTAAAGGGTTTAAAGTAACCTAACCAAACAGAACCTCGGGGTACCCTTCGCTCGCTCTCGAATCCTATGTCGACATAGCCCCGCTTCGCGTGGCTCCTATTTCTGTGTAAAGGGTTTAAAGTAACCGAACCAAATCGAACCTAGGGGTGCCCTTCGCTCGCTCTTGAATCCTATGTCGACGTAGCCCCGCTTCGCGTTGCTCCTATTTTTGTGAAAAGGGTTTAAAGTAACCTAACCAAACCGAACCTCGGGGTGCCCTTCGCTCACTCTTGCATCGACGTAGCCGTAAGCCGAAGCCATGAAAGCCTTATAGCCTAATCTATCCAAATCGGAATAATTTATTTTAAACGATATACCTACCTAATAATTTTCGATTAAATAAACGTTATATCCAATAACGTTACACGAAATAAGTTTTAGAGTAAGTATATAAATTTTAAATGTAAAGAAATTATATCAACAGTTGGTATATCTCACGTTTATCATATCTTGTGAACGTTATTGAAATGAAAATATATGTACCAAATAACTTTATATGATATGGGACGCACCCAAAGAAAAAATTGTGAGGAAATCGGCATGTTTAGAACCAAAAATTCGAAGACATGTACCTACCAACCCGCACTGGGCCCGCGTGGTTGATTATAGCCCACGCCCTCTCGATGAGAAGAGGCCCGTGTCCCAGCAGTGGGAACAATAAAGGCTGATTATGTATTCTTTTAAAACACTAGCTTTAAAAGATAAAAAACACACGTAATACCTGGGGGCCTAAAAAGGCCACTTTGGCAGAATCATAAAAGGATAACATAATGGACAGTTAACCGTTAAGTTAATCGTATCAAATCCCAATGGTGAAGCATTTTTCAGTTATTTTTTTTGTCTGTGCTAAAATACCAATCAATCCAATCCCAATCTCTTTGATTATACCTACGTAGTGCAGCGAAAAAAAGAAAAACACGGACTGTCTTCGCCATATTACGATTCATAATGTTATCCTTTTATGATTCTCCAAAGTGGCCTTTTTAGGCCTGTGCTTAGACGGAATTAACCTTTTATCCCGTTTTCTTTGGATTGCTCAAGATACCATTATGGTTGATGTTGCTAATATTTTTCCACAAGCAATTAGGTACGACATTTTCCCTCTCATTTATTTTCGAGGCAAAACTCGTACTATCTGTTATTTTTTGTTAAAAGATCTTGAACATCTTGTTGTTTAAAATCTCCAAGTTTAAGGTAAAGGAAATTTCAAATGAATACTCAAGGTCGTTAAAAGAAAAACTTTTATTTTTTGACTTTCCAATTACTGGAAGTAACATTTAAGAACAGTAATTAAATAGATATTGTTAGAGGCGTTATAGCTTCTATATACTTAATTATTTATTATTAATTTAATACTACAAGCACATAAATGTAAAGAGGAGGACTTAATGCCATAGGCATTTTCTACCAGTCAACCTTTGGGTGATGCAGAGACAAACAGTGGTAAAGAAAGAAAGAAAGAAAAAATAAATTTTTGGGATTCCATTATACGAGGTAACTGCAAAGTTATTCGGTTATCGCCGTACTAAAATATCATGGCGAACATGAGATAAAATTCGAACAATTTCGATACATCAGTAGCTTAGGTCGTATACTAACCCCTGAAACCACAGATTCGAAGAGAATGGAGCAAGCAAGAAGCATCAATTTTGCAAAGACACAAAAATGTTTGTCAAAGTAATGATTATGTTATAGAATGAAGTGCCCTTGGTCTTGTGGTCGCAAGCGCGACAGCTGAGCGTGGGTCCTGGGTTCGATTCCCTGGTCGGGCAAAATGTTTTTCATTTCACATACTGGGAAAATAGTGTTTGTTTGATCTGAGTAGCGGGTGGAAGACGATGTTTCCCACCTTTGGGCGGGAAAGACTCATAGTAATTGCTTCCCTAGGGCGGGAATGAATTTTAAAAATAGTCCTGAAGGTTAGGTAGTCAGCTACGAAATGTTTTACATAATTAAGAAAAATGCTGCGGTCTTGTGGGTGTATAAACAGCCAGTGTGAATTAAAAAAAATACCTATTAAGCTGGTCGGCCCGCGGCGGTGACTCGTTGTATTCCATATTTAATTTTTTTTTAAGAGTATAGTATAATTTGGCGGGATATTATGTAAGCTGTACCGCAATTTAGAAACTTGGTTTTAAAGACTATTTGATAAAATATTTGATTAAAAATGAGTTCAAGCGATCCTGAAATGTTGACCCCAGATTCAGTTAAAGACGAGGCAAATACAGAAAGTAATCAAAAATCTTTTGTCAGAAATTTCAAAAGAAAGATACTTACTTAAATTTATTGAAGTGGCGAGCAGACAAGAAAATAATAAATATTTTAGAAAAACTACTATATTTTACTTTCCATAGATTCGAAATGAAAAGTAGATTGTGTAAGGGGCTTACATGACCTAAAGCGCGGTTACTGTCGGACTGCATAGCAGTGTTTTTATTGACCCAAAAAAGTGGCATCAGTTTTTTATTGAATATACTCAGTAGTTTACTAAAAATGCATGAATAGAACTCCCAGGTGCCCATTTTGTATACTCTATTTTGTTTCTTCCTTCCCTTGTACATGTCTCCCTCTTACTTTGGTATCCAATACCAAATACCTGGGTGTTTACATAGATGAGAGACTGGACTGGCACACGCATTTAGGAATACTAAAGACCAGACTAAGGAGACTCATTTACATTTTCAAAAACCTCCGCGATGTCGCCGATATAGACACGATGAGACTGGTATACCTCGCCCTGTGCCAGTCTATCCTCTCCTATTGTATCCCCATTTGGGGAGGCACTGATAAAACCGCAGTGTTGGACCTCGAAAGAGCGCAAAGGGCTTTATTAAAAGTCATGACCCGCAGACCTTGTCGATACCCAACACTGACTCTATATAAAGACTGCAATTGTCTCTCTGTAAGGAAACTCTTCATCTTACGCATAATACTCAGAAAGCATGCCTGTCTTCCACACGCTAAAAATAGAGCAATGCAGAGCGGGAAACCCATTTGCAACTATACTCAAATTAAAACAAGCTTCACGACACGCCAATATTCTTTTTTAGCATCCAAACTATATAAAAGCTTAAACAAATCAATAAATATACACTCGCTAAACCAATTTAACCTAAAAAGAAAAGTTACAAATTACCTGCTAAATCTGACATACGACGATACTGAAAAATTACTCACGCGCATTACATAACACATTACCTTCGATTACAGCTCCACATAACACCTCCACATACATTCACACGAATATATACCTCACACAAACGCAAAAACACTAACACAAACACACACACTCTCACACATATACACGAACACTCACGCACACTTATGGCAACACCTCGTTTTTCATAGACTTCTCAATAAATACGTTTCGGTACCTAGTAGATAACCCTTTTACATTTAATAATATTACATCGCGGCATGTACTCATTCTTACTTATTCTTATTATTATTATTTTTTTTGTTAACCTTGTAACACTTTCTTTGTTGCTTAACATTGTAACGGCTGACAAGAGCCTCAGAAGAAATCACTGGCTCTGAAGATACAGGCTATGCCTAGTTTCGGAGTCAGAGATACTTATACTTTAATTGCCAAAGATAAGCCCTGGCTACATAACAGTACCCAATGAAATTGTAATACAATGTCCAATCTCTTATTTTAAGTCACTTTGATGTACACCTTAGAATAAGACCAAATTGTAAAAAGGGTTGTGAATAAAACTTTTATTATTATACAATCTACTTATCAAGTTTCAACAGTATAGTTCTTATAGTTGCTGTGACATACGGACGGACAGACAGACGGACAGACAGACAGACAGACATGACGAATCTATAAGGGTTCCGTTTTTTGTCATTTGGCAACGGAACCCTAAAAATGACAATAGAATCCACAAAAAAAATGTTTAACCGAAATCAGTATTTCTTTATTTTTTAGGTTTCCGTACTCAAAGGGTACAAAACGGAACCCTATTACTAAGACTTCGCTGTCTGTCCGTCTGTCTGTCTGTCTGTCACCAGGCTGTATCTCAAGAACCGCGATAGCTAGACATTTGAAATTTTCACAGATGATGTATTTCTGTTGCCGCTATAACAACAAATACTAAAAACAAAATAAAATAAATATTTAAGGGGGGCTCCCGTACAACAAACGCGATATTTTTTTTGCCCTTTTTTGCTCGATATCAAAAATGGCAACAGGTAGGCACTTGAAATATTCACAAAATACTCAGTTGTATTTTAACTTTAATAATAAATAATAAAATTAAAATAAAATAAATATTTAAGGGGGGCTCCCATACAACAAACATGTTTTTTTCGGCGTTTTTGCCTTGTGGTACGGAACCCTTCGTGTGCGACTCCGACTCGCACTTGGCCAGTTTTTCTAGGTCGAAGTACCACCTTTGTCTGGTACAAATAGATTCCTTATACTAAGTTTTATCACCCACGAAAATATTACTTTCAACTTGGGCCTAGATTTCGAGAAAATGATTTTCAAAAATATGTGTTAGGGTTGACACTATTTTGATCTTTTGTGACATTTAGTTCTTATTACACATAAATCAGCAGCATTTTTATCTTAAATATTCGATAGAATACTAACAATTAATATTAAAACACTTTTACGGGAAATTGAAAAATAGGTTGACAACCATCTGATAACCCCGTGCCTGTAAAACAATGCCAAGTACATGCTATATTATTAAAACAAAAAAACAGCCAATTGACCTTTTTGTGATAACCCTAAATTTGGAATTTTGACCTTAAAGTTGTCAAAAAATAATAGGCCCGTTTTGACATTTGTCATCGCGACGTAACTAGTGAAGTAACCATACGACTTGGTACTCGATACTCACGATAAATCGATTCAAGTTTGTGTGAGTATTTGATCGATTTGATTATGTATTGTAAAGTGATATTAATCTTTTTTCGAGTCCAAATCACTATCTTTGAATCAATGTCCAAAATAGAAGAACCAAGGTTAACGTGATAGTAAACAGAAATAGTCCAAAAGCAAATAAAGCCGTGCCGCTTGGTCAGTGACAAACCATTCTACAGAAACCAGTGTCGCCAATTCAACAATTTTGTTACGGCTTTGAGCGCCAAGATCATTCTTTTCAGTAAAGATCACTACACAATATTTAATTACTATTAAAATCGAATGAGGCTGGTGAAATTCATTAATTAATAAATTGGTTACAACACTAGTAAAAAAAACTGACCAAGTGCGAGTCGGACTCGCACACGAAGGGTTCCGTACCAAAAGTCAAAAACGCCGAAAAAAACATGTTTGTTGTATGGAGCCTCCCTTAAATATTTATTTTATTTTAATTTTATTATTTATTATTAAAGTTAAAATACAACTGAGTATTTTGTGAATATTTCAAGTGCCTCCCTGTTGCCATTTTTGATATCGAGCAAAAAAGGGCAAAAAAATCGCGTTTGTTGTATGGGAGCCCCCCTTAAATATTTATTTTATTTTGTTTTTAGTATTTGTTGTTATAGCGGCAACAGAAATACATAATTTGTGAAAATTTCACGGTTCTTGAGATACAGCCTGGTGACAGACAGACGGACAGACGGACAGACAGCGAAGTCTTAGTAATAGGTTTCCGTTTTTACCCTTTGGGTACGGAACCCTAAAAAAGACTGAGAGCGTAACTGTTTTGGAGACGTTTCGAAATAATTATAAATTGCATGCTACTATAAAGTAAACGCAAAAAGAGTACTCGAAATATATTTCATCATATTATTTAACGCGCCAAAAAAAAAGCATTTTTTTAAAACACTTTATTTAATTAATCATTATTTTATTGTTTCTTTCAGTTTCGTTCCAAGTTACATTCTAGGGTCTTTCTCAAATGTCAAAACGGGCCTTTTATTTTTTGACACCTTTATTACATAAAAATAATTTCGGTCGCCACGGCCGAAATTCAGACTGGGGGACTGTTATTATGTTATAGAAATCAGAATCGAAATGTTGTTAAAAGTTGTATTGTATCTAATGCTTTTGTATGAAAACACTGACGAACACGCATGAAATTATGTCATGCTGTGAGCTGATAAAGTAAGAAGAAAGACCTACAAATAATAATAAAAACACTAAATTGAACAGCACAGTGCTGCTGTCCAAGCGGCAGCCACGTGGTAAACTTACACTGCTCCAAAGATCTTTTGTCATTCGAATGGCGTTGAGCTGCGGCATTGTTAATGGACATTTGTGAAATTGTCACAGAAATTGCATAGACAAAAAAAAAACAAGAACGCAGCTTTAGTTCCGATTTTGGCCACGCGCCAAAATAAACCTTATAGCGCTATATTGAAGTCAGCTGTCATCTTTCACTCACACATTAGCACTTCATTTCTTTATTACTCCTTGTTCGTAAACGTAATAAACCGCACATAACAAGATGTTATATAGTGAAGTGATACTTAGGCGAAGTTCAGCTATTTTGTATCTCTAGGTAATGGCTCTTGTTCAGAAACCCCCGTTCATGTGCACTGAAGAGCTTACATAACTAGGTACACTAAGTTCGAACCTACCTCACGTAGCTTACCACCCAAATTCCTTCTGCGCTTCAAAGGTAGTTGGACCTTTGGAGCGTAGTAGGAATTTAGTGTAACATACGCGTATTTATTTCATGGATAACTTACTTAGGTATTGTACATACATTGGAACGTCTATATATCTTCTTGTCAATTAATTGTACTTATACCTGGAAAACCACTCTACTAATTTACGTGATTAATCATACTCAATACTCAATCATTTATTGTTTTCCACAATTTGCTAAGGTGGTAACTAAACATTTGTTGTATCATTTTTAACCGACGATAAAACAGAGGAGGTTCTCAAGTCGACGCGTATATTTTTTTTTTATGTATGTCCACGCATAATTTTTTTACTTATAAAATAACATAATAATATCTAAACTATATCTTAGAATAGAATATTCTTTATTATGTACACCATATAAATTACAAATATAAATGTAGGGCTTTGAAGATCTGTTCCAAAGTTGATGATTGAGTCACGTGATCGACTTTGAGTGACACTTTACGGGACTTGGTCGTATTATATTTTCTGTTTTTTGTATCTCATGCATGACCGCCATTTTCAAAACGTTGCGACTGATGATGATACATACTGATGCCAGATCGACATAAAATCTAAAAGCCCTTTACAAAGGGTGACAGAATGGGTGGTCTTAACGCTAAGAGCGAGCTTTTAAAGATAACCTTTGGATGGATTAAAAAGGGGAAGGAGATACAGTACTCTATGTAGCCTGTAGTGTACCATTTAAATAATTCAATAAATACATACATAAAGAATGTACTAATCTATACAAATATATATTTATAATAATAAATTAATAATCATGAAACAGGTCTATGTGGTGCCGGACTTAAAGAATTGCACCACCCCTTACTTCCCGTGGGTGTCGTAAAAGGCGTCTAAGGGTCTTACCGGAGAATGGGCAGCAGCGTTCTCTATTTATTCCACCATCATACCATACTGCGATCGCCAACCCGCCTGCCAAGCGTGGCGATTATGGCAAACCCCCCCCCCCCCCAAAATTGGGGGAGGCCTATGTCCAGCAGTGGACGTCTATCGGCTGAAACGACATGAAACAGGAGCAAAGAAAATATAATGATAATGTTTAAAGTAATCTTCTAAATATATAAAACTTAAAGGTGACTGACTGACATAGTGATATATCAACGCACAGCCCAAACCACTGGAGGGATCGGGCTGTAATTTGGCACGCAGGTAGATGTTATGACGTAGGCATCCGCTAAGAAAGGATTTTGATAAATTCTACCCCCAAGGGGATAAAATAGGGGATGAAAGTTTGTATGAAACTTTGTCAATTTTGAACCGATCGGGCTGAGACTTTGCATGCGTATAGCTACTATGACGTAGGCATCCTCTAAGAAAGGATTTTGATAAATTCTACCCCTACGGGGGTAAAATAGGGGATGAAAGTTTGTATGAAACTTTGTCAATTTTAAACCGATCGGGCTGAGACTGCATGCATATAGCTACTATGACGTAGGCATCCCCTAATAAAGGATTTTGATAAATTCAACCCCATGAAGATAAAATAAGGGATGATGGAGGATGTAAATGTATTACTTTTTTTAAATAATACTTAACGCGAGCGAAGCCGCGGGCAAAAGCTAGTATAAAGATAATTCAGTATTGCATCAGTGTACTTATGGGGCAGCGCTAGAAAGACGTACTTAATTGAAGCTGAAAGAGCACAGAAAGCGCTTCTTAAAGTAACTTTTAAGAAGCCATACCGGTTGTCTAATGATCTACTCTACTGCGAAACGAGAGTCCTCAGAGTCCGTCAGCTTTTCATTTCTGCCTGCACAAAAACGCACAAAGGAAACCCGACTACGAATCTATCATAAGCAAAAGAAATTACAGAATCTCAACACCGTCCAGCACCTCATCACTAGCAAGACGCTCCCCGGCCTACACTCTCATTAATACGTACATTAAAGTCAGCAAACTCTGCGAAATTAAAAATACTACCTCATTCGGCTGCAAAAAAATTGTAAACGAAATTTGCATAACACTGGTTATGATGACTCGGAACAATTAATAAAGACACTGACTTGACTCCAAATCAAACGAAGCACAATGGAACAAGCACGCATACTTACACACGCACACCAGACGCACACACATCACTCACACATCACACACACACACACCACACAAAAATCACACATACACACGTACCATACTATACCTGAAATCACGTCTCTAGTCTCCACTCTGGAATTCGTATTCCGAACCCCAAGATTTATTTATTTATTTATTTTATTTTAAAGAAGGCTTACAGACTAACAAACCAATGAAATAAAGAATGTAATATTAGGAAAAATAGCTAATAACAAGCCTCCACATATAGTAAAAGAAATAGTCGATAAAAAGAAAGTACATAAAGTTTATATAATTAGTAAAAATATAGTAGATAAGTTAACTGTCCATGAAAAAAGACTGTGCCAAAAGCCGTCTTAAGGTCGCCACACTGGTGCAGAACAAGTCGACATTAAGGTCCCTAGGAAGCCTATTGAAACTAAGTGCACTTCTTATTGAGAAAACATTCCGCCTATAATTGGTCATTGCAAAAGGTACACTTAATATTGGCCGTTGACGTAATCCCATCAAATTCGTGCGTAATGACAGATTAGCAACGAGTTCAGGACAGTCAATGTGGCCATTTGCGATACCCAACAGTAAACTCATGTCTCCAATATAACGTCTCATCTCCAAAGGAAGGAAGTGGTACCGTTTGCAGCGGTGCTCGTAGTCAACTGAGTATTGCTGAGCCCTATAATCTAGATAACGTAGAAATTTCCTTTGGACCCCTTCAATACGGGACTTATAAGTCTCATACTGCGGGTTCCAAACCTGAGACGCGTATTCTAATTGGCTGCGCACGAAAGAACAATACAAGATCTTAACCGGTTTAAGAGATCGAAAACAGGCCGTGGTGCGTAGTATAAATCCCAGAGCTTTGGATGCATTTGTAACTATGCTATTTACATGTTGATCAAACAGAAGCTTGCTGTCTACGATTACCCCTAAATCTCTTATACTATTTAGCCTGCTAATGAGCTGACCGTCAATGGTGTAACTGAAATTTATCAAAGAAGTACAACGTGAGAACGTTAAGAGGAAGCATTTTGAGACATTTAATTGGAGTTTGTTACGGATGCAATATATTTCAAACCTATACAGGTCTTCTTGCAACTGACGTGCATCAGACATACACACACGCACAACTTTATGAATCTTCATGTCATCCGCATAAAGCAAAATATACGAATGACGAAAGCATTGTTTGATATCTGCAATGAACAATATAAATAACAGAGGACCCAAAATGGAGCCCTGAGGTACGCCTGAGGGGACAAAACTCCAACCAGAGGTGTAGCCCTGAAGCACGACAGCCTGAGTTCTATTCTCTATATAGGAGGAGAACCAACGGTACAGGTCACCGTGTATTCCGGCGAGAAACAGCTTCTTTAGCAGCATGCAATGATCAATACGGTCAAAACACTTACTATAGTCGGTATAAACCACGTCAACTTGTCGCTGCGCCATGCCGTTTGTAATAAACTCATGTGACAGAAGCAAGTTAGACGTGGTTGAGCGGTTCCTAACAAAACCGTGCTGTTCCTCGCCAAGAATTGACTTGAAAGCCGCATAGACATCGGTATAAACTATACGTTCTAGAATTTTAGAAAAAAGGCAAATTTTAGATATGGGACGATAGTTCTCAATATTGGCCTTATCGCCCTTTTTAAAGACAGGAGTGACGAAAGCAGACTTCCAAATCTTCGGAACTTTACCCTCGGAAAGAGAGCGCTTGAACAAGATAGAAATGGGTTCCACAAGACTATCAGCACAAGTGACTGAACACAGGAGGTATTAGGTCTGGCCCACCTGATTTACTGAGGTCTAAAGATTTCAGCAGCTTCAAAACACGTGAGTGGTTTATGTCAACTGAGCCGATAGACATTGCAGTACTACTACATTGTTCACCGGAAGTGCGTTCATCATCAACCGTCGGTTCCGGTTCTGAAAAGGTGGACTGGAAATAGGTAGCAAAGAGGTTGCTAATATCTTGTCCTGTATTCACAGAGGTCTCACGGTAGAACATCTCAGTAGGAAACGAGCCAGCCCCCCGCTTACTTTTTACGAACGTCCAGAAAGATTTAGGATTTTTTACAATAGAAGCCTCAATGTTTGTCATATAATTATCATAACAGGTTTTTTCCAGCTCAAAAACTCTGGTACGCAGTAATGAAAACGAGTGATAATCAAATAAGTTACTGTATCGTTTATATTTCTTATGATACTTATGTTTTTCTCTAATAATTTTAATTAGTGCTGGGGTATACCAAGGAGGATAAGAAGACTGTTTTACCGATTTTAAAGGTATGTGTCTATCCCTAAGCTCATACAGCTTACTATAAAAATTAGCAACGGCATCTTCCAAGCTCGTTGATTGTAACAACTGAGGCCAGTTAATTAGATCAAGTTCAGATTTAATAGCTTCATAATTACCCTTCGAGAAGATATAACATTGCCTAGGCCTGTCGACCAGTTTTTGAATTTCAATAAATTTTGTCTCAATAATTAAAGGCTTGTGATAAAAATCAATAGGCAAAGCAAGAGGGTCCGTACATTCCGAGACAGTCACAGTATCATTACAGAATACAAGATCAAGTAGTCTACAGTTAATGTTCCGCTCACCATTATACTGTGACAAGTTGAACGTTTGTATTGCATCGAAGAACTGAATCACATGCTGAGAAGAAATATTTTGCGGGATTAGCTCACCATTGGTAGCTATGTCTCCATTACACCACTCGACGTCATTACCGAAATTAAAATCACCCACCAGCAAAAACTTGTCAAGTGGATGAGTCACAATTAAGTTGTTGAGACTATCTGTGAAATTACGCAACTGAATACTATAAGAATTACCTAGATTCTCTTTGCACAGGTAAAGTGCACATATATGCAAATTGTAACTAACCTGTGGTTTGGACCTTTTAAGGATTAAAGATAGCCAAATATCCTCTGCAGAACTACGCCAATCCAACCTCTCAACGATTGTAAGATCATGTTTCACCGCTATTAGTACACCACCACCACGCAACTGACCAGTTCGGGAGTAGTCTCGATCACGTCTCCAAACGAGGTAATGTCCATCAAATAATTCACTGTTGTTAAAACTATCATCTAGCCACGTCTCCGTAAATATAATGACATCGTAGGAACTGAGACACACTCCGCGAAACACAAGGTTCGTTTTCGTACGCAGACCACGCACGTTCTGGTAGTAGATTTTAAGCGTAGCCATTACTACTTTTAACTACAATCAAATAACTTAATAAAATAAAAATTACAGATAGAATAAAGTGCAGGTCATTGTCGCAGCCTTTATAATGCCTAATGCGGGTAGTGGTCAAATAAAATAATAGACACAGCAATACACAGTGAGCAGTAGAAATAACATTGTAAAGACACTTGGTATAAAAAGAAACAATAAGCGATGAGCAGTACAGAGATAAGAGCACCTCGGAGTAAATTGTCATAACTGGGGACGATTCACAAAAGAAAATGTAACCTATTGCACGACAGAAAAGGTTTAAATTAGCATAACAAAAAGTGACATTGAAAAAATAATATCGAATAGACTTACTTGGGCACACCGTGTAGCGACACAAAACTAATAAGAAAACGCAATTAGCACACATAAGACTAAGATTGTCAAACAACTTTGTTTCACACCTCAAAAACATACAGAAAAACACAGACTTATATAAACATAGTAATCTAATAGCGGTTGTAATATGTATTAATCGTGAGTAATTTAAACAATTTTCTGAAGATCTTTCTCTGATTTGACAACCAGCGGTGGCGACGTATCGTTTTTTCTTACGTGTATCTTCGCATGTTTGACCCAAACGTATTGGAAACCCATTTCTGCTGATGTTTTCTTAGTTTTAGACAACAACATCTTGTTTTTTATTGTAAGGTGGTCATTTACAAAGATTTTATGATTGCCACTCATTCCAATTTTTTCTGGCGTTAGGGGTGAGGTCTTTAGTTCGTGTCTAGCAGCTGCTATGAAATCCTCTTTTACGTAACGTTGGCAGAAGCAGACTATGATAGGTTTTATACGGTCTTTCTCGCTAGTAGGTACTCGTGTGATGAAGTTAATTTGATTTTTAGTGATAGGGTAATTGACTTTAGCGCTAATTTTGGCTATTATTTCGAATAAGTTCTCGTTACCTGTCTGAGGGATACCCTTAACTTCAATATTATTCATACGCGACCACTGATCCTTATTATTATTGTCTTCTTCTAACTTATCTAAACGGGCCTGCAGCTGTTCGACTTGGTCTTGGACTTTCTCAACCTTAACAATACGTAGCTCCATATCATTCAGTTTTCCAGAGACTTCTTTCATAACCTCGCTGTACTGGTTGGTCAAGGTTGTTTTGAACTCGGCAAATTCATTCCTCAATGCGACGATTTCTTCTTTCATATTCTCCAGTGTGGCAAATTTCAAAGACAACCCTCGTATTTCCTGCAGGACAACCGACTCAGGTTCCGGCACGGGGGTGGGTGATACTGGCAAGACAGGTTGTAGGGCATTGCCTGCCATTCTGCATTTACTGCAACGCCATACTAGCTTACGATCCCCTAGCTTTTGGTAGCCGTTTTCAGTGATGCCCCCACAATGGAAATGCATATGCAGGTTACATGCCTTGCAGTGTGCACCATCGGACAACGTGTCACTGCAGACACCGCACTTGTTTGTATCCATCTTAGATAGGAGATATTGTAATTTCCAAATAACAAGCGGAATAATAATACGAAACTTTGAGAAACGGTGGAATTATCTTTAAAATCGACAGTAATTTACACCAAACACAGCCGTATGCAACCGAGGTCAACGACCGTACTGCACACATACACACGTACCATACTATACCTGAAATCACGTCTCTAGTCTCCACTCTGGAATTCGTATTCCGAACCCCAAGATACAGACTAACTATCTAGTTTGGGGCTCACTAGTTAATACTATATTGTAACCTAGCTGTAGGTAATATATTAAGGTACTCATGTCGTCTTAACTTGCTGTTAACCAGTGAATCTGCTTACTGTACTGGACAATAAGTATTTTCTATTTTATATATATCCAAAGAGAGAGGGAAGTGTTTTTTTTTATTATAATTTTAAAAGTAGACAAAAATAAATCCATACAAGCGGTGATCTATTTCCTCCACTCCCTTCAGCAAAACTTCTTCGACACAAACAGATTAGTTAAATCATTTAAATACGCAAAAAAAAATGGCCAGGAAAGGAATTACTCATGAACACAAAATGAGTCGTGAAATATTCCACTTTCAAATAACTAGTTTCATAAATCATTGAAAAGCTGTGTCCTGTCGAGTGGCCGCGAACAATTTTCGGTCCCACCGGATTCGGTTGAACTTCGACACAATGCAGCGGCCGGAAACGGACGACGACCGCAAAGTCAAAAACGGTTTACGGGAATATTTCACTTTTTGAGTTTTCACGAAGCTCTATTTTATCTTGCATTGAATTTAAGTAAATATGTTTCATAGGTAGGTAGTGTACTTACAAGAAATATTTCTATGGTAGGTAGGCATGCATTTAGGAATTGTGCTCGCCAAAATTATGGTTAATTTTGTGGGTGTGAATTTTATGTTTTGATTTAAAGGTTGTCTGTAAAAGATTCTTAAGCGATAATGAACTCAATCTCTGTAATTTTACTATTCTTTTGGTGTTATAGACCGCGGTAGTAAAAACACCGGCCGCGGTCTGAAAAACTGATTTACATCCGTCACCTCACACATCAGGTCCAGTTGAAAACCAGCGTCAGGCACTAGTTGTCTGGCATTTTTGCTGAACTGGGCCTTTTTGGTGCAGCCGTGAGGCACACATTCCTGCTAATTTCTTACATCGGTTTTTGCACTTTTTTATTTTTATCCTTATTTTTGTTTTTATCTGATGTACGACTATTATCTGACTATCTGGTGTATTCAATCATCATCATCATCATCATTTATTTATTTGCAAACATGGGTACATACAAAGATGTTCTTTTTTACATAGTAGGTAATAGTCCTCCATATTTTACCGTCGCAAGGGCATGCAAATAATATAGTACCTATTCTCAAATTAAACAAAAAATAACAATACAAATTATGATTGAAAAAGTTATAAATGTCAAATTAGTCAAACAAATGTCATATTAAGGTTGTAATAAAAAGTATTAAATAGTAATTACAATTGTTAAATAAATGTCGTTTAGATTACAAAGAAAAAAAAAATCTAAAAATGTCGGACTGATTGCACTCACTACTAATCATAAATGTCAAATCAAATCATAAAAATTATAAATGTCAAAGTTAAATAAATGTTTACGCTGGTAAAAATTATCACAATGATGTCAAAACAAAATAAAATAATAAGTATGTCAATTGGAAATAGGTAAGTATGTCAAAAAGATAAAATAATAATTATGTCATTTGGAAGTAGGTATGTCAATCAGGTTATATACATAGTAGCAGCTATAAAAATTACAAGATAAGTCAGCGATTCATCATTAAGGAACTCGTCAATCGTGTGTATTGTGTGTCTTTTAGTCTGTACTAAATAAATCTTTCTCATTCTTCGGTCTGTAATGACTGCGGTCTGCGTTTCTGGCAGCACTGATGTTGGACGAAACCGCAGCTCCACGCCAATACAGCGTGGTCAGCTTTGCAGCCCTTGATGGACAAGCAAAAATAAAAGCCGAGACCGAAGGGCTCCCTGCCCTACCTACCCGTCAGGTTGTGATAGTATTTTATATATACTCGTATGTTCAAATTGTACTTCACAAAAACCGTGTACTTTTCAGTATTCCAGAGAGATGAGGGCTTCATTTTCTTTGAAAGGTCATTAAAATAAGCTAGAAAAACGTGTTCCGATAAAGACTTTGACTTTCTGTCGATTTTCCATTGCGCAAACTTTTCGTAGGTAAGTTTGTTTTCCTTTGACTTCAGTGACAACAAATAATCAAATACGAATTTCGCTTCCTTTTGAATGTCCGGCGGTATTTTTAAACACATTGAACTGGAGTATTCGTCGCTTGGAGTGTTCATTTTTACAGTTTTATTTTAAACTATCTGCGCCTCGCGGTTTCACCCGCATAAGTGTCGATCCCGTGGGAATATCGGGATAAAAAGTAGCCTATATAATAATCCAGGATGTCAGCTACCTCCATACATATATATTTTTTTAAAATTGGTCCAGTCATTTGAGCGTGAAGAAGTAACAAACATATAAACACACACACACTCACCAACTTTCGCCTTTAATAATAATAATAATAAAACCTTTATTTTCAGGCTACTTTGGCCCATAGATAAATACCTTACAGACTAACATATATATTATAAGAATAGGTACATTGTGTGTTAGTGTATAAACTTAAAAAAACTACTACTTAAAATATTAATGTGATATCACGAAAACTTACGGATTTAAAACAAAATGGAGAATTGCAAAAATTTTCACCGCGCCGCGCCTTTGTTTTTTCCCCGCGTTTTTGTTTTTTTTTTTATTAGACAATGGTGATTGTACTGCCTGTACTATACAGCAAAATTCTGAATAAAATCTTTTTGCACTCGACTATTTTTGAAACAAAACTCGACAATAATGGATTTACAAAGGAAATTGCTGGTAACCCAGCAAATAAATTCCATACAACTTTGTTGACGCCTATTCAAGTATCTTTTTTTTTCGTTTGGAAACATTCAATATTCACCGGGTGTCCTCCGCGGATGGAGGTCGGGGATTGTGCGATTTTTACCTCACTAAAACCACCCCGGTGATCACCATCAGCATACAGGGGTGGTCCCGGTTCCTGTTCAAGTACATAGCGCGGAAGGTTATCAAAATAATGATCAGCATTTTTGAGTAAATACTTACTACACGAGTTTTTAATCATATCATCGTTATTATCTACATTTTAAAAGAGTTTCTTGCCAATTCTTCTCCATACAAAAACTACATTTTGGCATGGGCGATTAGAATCAATTCTATTTTTTGTTGTAATTTTTGCCTTTAAAAATGCATTTTATGTGCTTATTTGAAATAAATGCTTTGACTTAGACAATCTGCATACATTCGAAGCAAACCAAAAAGAATGACCAAAAATGAACAAGACAAATTGATTCGTTATCTAAAATTGTATCGTAATGCATCAAACCTGCATAAAACCGCTTTATGAAGTATCTACTAGACTTTAATCTAGTACTTGTCACCTACAGGTCCCAAAAGAATTGGAAGGTGACAGTAGCAGATTATTAACTTTTAATAAGCTTTTTGTTCAGTCGCCGTCAGATGTATTGTATCAGACAAGGTGACCAAATACTTCTGAACAATTTAAAATGTCAATAAGTTCCATACTGTAGTGTATGGAACTTATTGACATTTTGAATTGTTCAGTTACCATTAATATCTGAGCAGATGCTTGTCAATAATTTCTATACACACAATTAACCAAAAATATCTGAACACTTACAACGTCAAGTGTATCTACGCAGATAGGGTAGTCTTAGATATCTGAGCATTTGAGGAAAAATTGCAGTAGGAATTAGTGCTTCCAACTTTACGCAGACAAACACTGGGCTTACCTAATTCGTTACTGCGTGATATAAAGGACGAACCTGAAACGACTATCAACTTGATTAAGTATCTGTGGTTAGTCCAGTCATTTAGTAGTTTTACCTGGAAAGTTTTTAAACTGGTCATTACTTTACTTCTTCACGCTCAAACAGCTGAATCAATTTTGATAAAATTTGTTATGGAGGTAGCTGACACCCTGGATTAACATATAGACTTCTTTTTATCCCGATATTCTGACGGGATCGAAACTTATGCGGGTGAAACCGCGGGGCGCAGCTAGTAAACCATAAAAAGGCCTGCAGGTGTAAATCCGATTGCGAAGAACATTATCGAGACAATTTTGAAGTTAGCTTTGCGGATATGCCCCAATTGAGCGGAGAGCAGTGGTGGCCAAGTGGTAACGGCCGCGACTTTCGAGTTGTAGGTCGTAGGTTCGAACCCAGACAGGCGCTTTACTTTGTGTAAATTATTTCATAACTACTGGCTCTCAAAACGGTGAAGGAAAACATCGTGAGTAAACCGGCATGTCCTAGAACCAAAAATTCGAAGACATGTGACATCTGCCAATCCGCACTGGTCCCGCGTGGTGGATTACGGCCCACTCCCTCTCACCGAGAGGAGGCCTGTGTCCCAGCAGTGCGAACATTATAGGCTGATTATGGTATGGTATGGTATATGCTCCAATTAGTGCTTCTATAAACCACATTTAACATCTGTATTTGCCTACAATCTTCATCACAACCACAAATAAACAAAATTCCGATACGCAAAACAACATCTTAAGGAATCCTTATTCTATTTGGCTTGAAATCGAAAGCGCAGGCGTAACCCGGACGCGAATCGAGATTATCCATTTCCTTTGGATAAGTGAGAAGTTTTCCTCTACAAGATTAAATATTGCAGCCCCTTGGTACCCTGTGGCGTGAGTGATGTAGTGTCAGAATCTATACGTGTATGGAAAAACACGAGTAAGCTTACCCGGATCCGTTTTTAAAATCGTTTCAGTAAAATCGGTTCATTCGTTTCGGAAAAAAGGGCTTGAAAATTTGTATGAAATGCCGTAAGTCGTTAACGCTCTTAAGTCCTGTTTAATGTGCCCCATGTATATAAATCCTGGAAATATTATCTGCTTTTGTTGCTGGCACGGAAATCACACAGGGTGTCTGGAACATTGACGCGTAACCTATCACCATAGATTTAGTAGGTACATGATTCTAAACACTCATAATCATCATTTCAGCCGAAAGACGTCCACTGCTGGACATAGGCCTCCCCCAAGCACCTCCACTTCGACCGTTTCTGTGCTTCTAAACACTACCGCGTTGAAATTTTTCCAAGGTTATTAAAAAAAAAAATTGCTGTTCCATACAATTTGACCACGTATGTTTTTTTTTTTAACTTTTTCTGATTATTTTGACCACTTTTCTATGAAACAGCAGCATTTTTTGAATAACCGACAAAAATATCTTCGCTAGAGAGTCTAGAATACCTACCGTCAAAACAGGGTGAATAAGGATGCAGGGATGAATCGGGACGAAACTTTAAAAGCGATTTTAACATTGAAATAATATAGTTAGTTGACAAAAAGGAGTCTAATGTGTTTATTTTTTCGGCAACAAACTGTATTTATTTCACCGCTAAAATGTATTTTAAAGTTTTGTCCCAATTTACCCCTGCATCCCTATTTACCCCGTTTGGTGGTATATGTGCTGAATTCAAGGTTATAGTTTGCGCGATTCGATGACCCTGCCATCCTGTATAATTAGTTATTGTGCAATTATGATATGTGTCAATATCATCACTATGTATTTCTAATTGGCTGTCAGATGCATTACTAACTAGACAAATGTACCTACGTGTATACCTACCTCTTTATTCGGATTTACCTATCGTGGCAATATACACATTCGTACTTAAAATATTAAATTAAATCGGCTAATTGGTGATTCGTCAGTCAAATATTATTTGTTGATAGCAAACGATTGCACTTTCCTTCGTAAACTATACCTGATTTTGAAAATAGCCTGTCACTTTTAAAAAACAGGCTAAACAAGCTGGTTTTTAATAGTGAGAGGCTATTTTCAAACTCAGGCATAGGTTCGATTTCTGTAGTCTAGTACTCAAACATCAGTCAGTTCGCAACAGTTTTTTGACCATTAAAAGAAACAGGATAGATTCCGTCAAAACTGGAAGGAGGACGCGCGGGCTCGCGAATGACGGCAGGAGTGGAGGGAGGCCTTTGACCAGGAGCGGGACAGAGTAGGCTAGTAAAAAAAAATAATAAGAAACAGGATCGATTGGCACCAAACAAAAGTTTTTGTAAAAAAATTACCCATTTTCTTACCGACAAAGTTTTTTTCAAAATCTGTGAATGCAGATCAAAGTTTCTCGAAAAATTAAGGTCGGATTCCTATTTAAACCCTTTTACAACGGTTTGGGTGCCTACCCTTGCTGCCTCGTCCCAAAAATCCACCTGGTCTATCCATTTGTTGTAGGTAATTAAAATAATTTGCTTTTACTTTAAAGTAATTAGCTGTCAGATGCATGACTAACTCGACAAATGTACAGTCAACAAAAGAAATAAGTACCTATGCAGGACCGTCGGATATAGTTAAAGTTTAGTAAGAAACCGATGTATGTTGTCAACTGAAATTTAATTTGATAAATGAGCTGTTTGTTTTCTATTAATAAAATTAAATTTTATTCGAGAACATCCATCGGTTTCTTACTAAACTTCATCTATATCCGACGATCCTGCATACTTATCTCTTTTGTTGACTGTACCTTCGTGTATTCCTAATTATTTGGGTTTACCTAGTGGCCAGTAGTGGCAGTAAACATTCGTAATTAAAATATTAATTCGGCTAATTGGTGATTCGCAGGCACACAACATATAACGAAAATATTCTTGAAATATTAGATAGGTATTAACTAAAAACGGTTAAAGCTTTCATATTATGTTCAAGACAGAAATAAAAAACCGGGCAAGAGCGAGTCGGACTCGCTCACCGAGGGTTCCGTAACATCCGGGTTTATGCATATGTTTATGTTTATGAAATTAAATGTTTTTTTTTTATTTTTTTATTATTGAGTTGGTTGAATAAAAGGTAAATTGCGGTTTACGATTTATGACGTATTAAAAAAAAACTACTTACTAGATCTCTTTCAAACCAATTTTCGGTGGAAGTTTACATGGTATTGTACATCATATATTTTTTTTAGTTTTATCATTCTCTTATTTTAGAAGTTACGGGGACACACATTTTACCACTTTGGAAGTGTCTCTCGCGCAAACTATTCAGTTTAGAAAAAAATGATATAAGAAACCTCAATATCATTTTTGAAGACCTATCCATAGATACCTCACACGTATAGGTTTGACGAAAACAATTTTTTTTAGTTTCAGTTCTAAGTATGGGGAACCCCAAAATTTATTGTTTTTTTTCAATTTTTGTGTGAAAATCTTAATGCGGTTCACAGAATACATCTACTTACCAAGTTTCAACAGTATAGTTCTTATAGTTTCGGAGAAAAGTGGCTGTGACATACGGACGGACAGACAGACAGACGGACAGACAGACAGACAGACAGACAGACATGACGAATCTATAAGGGTTCCGTTTTTTGCCATTTGGCAACGGAACCCTAAAAACTTAATATCTACTTAAAAACCCACCAGTCTTTTTATTCAAATTAAAGGTAAAAATATCAAAGAGGCTAATTGGCTTAAGCGACATTTTTTTTTAATAATAATAATAGGTACGGTCACCTGCAAAAGTGCATGGTTACCCTAATAGCTATTTTCCTGTGAACGTTTGAGTTCAAGTTTTCTAAAATAAACTAGATGGCGTTGGTTTCTTCACAACTGTGACTAATTTACGAAACGTAAGTAAGCAGTTGGGAAGAAACGTATTGAAAGGAGTTACACAGCTAATATATTTATCTAACTATTACATTACATTTGCTAGAATATTTAAAAAAAAATCTCGCTTCACACGATTATATTTCTGAACTATCCATGCACGTTTGCAGGCCTACTGTACTTACATTTATTATAAATGTACATATTATTATTTTAAATATTGCAAAAAATGTCGCTTAGGCCAATTAGCCATTCAACCGTCGATATTTAAATTCTCATGAAAGACCTTTATATCAACAGTTGAGCACTAAGTAAAGTTAAGCTAAGTTTTAAGGTTCTGGCCGCAATTTCTTGTTCCCCGACCCACCCCCATCGCATCGCATCACCTGCCCAAGCTATCAACTCGTTTTCGCTCAGCGTTCTTCCAGACTTTTTTTTTCTTTTTACTCGGTTCATAAGGGTCATAGCGTGATGTTAAATAGCCTGTGGCCTTTCTTAAGATTTGGCGTTTCAAATGCAAAAATATTTTTCAAATCCGACTATTATTATTATTATCCATTTATTTCAGGCATCAAGGCCCATACAAAACACATCATCATCTGCCTAGCCGTTGTCATGTTGGGGTCGGCTTCCAGTCTAACCGGATGCAGCTGAATACCAGTATTTTACATGGAGCGACTGTCTATCTGACTTCCACAACCCAGTTACTGGGTAATACGATACCCCTTGGTAAGACTGGTTGTCAGACTTTCGGGCTTCTGACTACCGGTAACAACTGTCAAAGATTCACGAATGACAGCCGGGACCAACGGCTTAACGTGCTTTCCGAGGCACGGAGGGGTCTCGGTATGTAAAGATGGTCACCCATCCACAGACCAACCGCGGCAAGCGTAGCTTAGCCTGATCGATCGACCTTTGCGGCTGTTATTATTTAGCCACGGGCCCCTCGCCCATACAAAACACATACAATACAATAAAGTCAAAGTCAAAGTCAAAACATTTATTTCAAGTAGGCACTTAAAAGGCACTTTTGAACGTCAAAAATTACGAAAAAATAGAATTGATTCTAGTCGCCCATTCCAAAAGGTAGTTTTCGTATGGAGAAGAATGGGTCTTGCCCATTCTTCTCCATACGAAAACTCCACCGTTACTCTTTTAAAATGTTTTACAATATTTTGTATACATTAATTATATAATATGTGAAGACGATGCACCTAAAATAAAATAAAATTACTATACCAAAATAGGTAAAAGAATTAAAAATGAAAACATGACATAAATTAATTATCTAATAGATACATGAAATGATAGATACATGAATATGAATATAACTTAAAAATACTATAAATAGATACACACATTATAATTACACTAACAAACTAAATAACTAATTAGTTCCAGAGTTTACCCTCTACCTACATACAAATCTACAAACAACCTCTTTATAATATTATTACCTGCCCCGGCTTCGCAAGTAGTGCCACCTATCGGGTCCAAAACTCCTATGAGTGTTAGTTGTGTGTTGTTGTGTAGAGAAAGTTGGTTTCACCCGCAAATGTTGCGATCGCGTGGGGGGATAAAAAGTAGCCTATATGTTAATCTAGGGTGCCAGCTAACTCCATACCAAATTTTATCAAAATTGGTTCAGCCGTTTGAGCGTGAAGAAGTAACAAACACACAAACACAGTCACAAACTTTCGCCTTTATAATATACTAGCTGGGCCCCGCGGCTTAACCCGCATAAGTCTGGACCCCGTGGGAATATCGGGATAAAATGTAGCCTATATGTTAATCCAGGGTGCCAGCTACCTCCATACCAAATTTTATCAAAATTGGTTCAGCCGTTTGAGCGTGAAGAAGTAACAAACACACAAACACAGTCACAAACTTTCGCCTTTATAATATACTAGCTGAGCCCCGCGGCTTAACCCGCATAAGTCTGGACCCCGTGGGAATATCGGGATAAAAAGTAGCCTATATGTTAATCCAGGGTGCCAGCTACCTCCATACCGTTTGAGCGTGAAGAAGTAACAAACATATAAAAACACACACACACACACCCCCCCACACACCCACAAACTTTCGCCTTTATAATATTAGTGTGATTGTGATTGGTTTACGCGGTACACACCAGTAAATCTCCCAATCGGCATTATTTTTTCCGACATCTTCAAAACAATTATCATCCTATTTCAGCCGATCCACACAAAAGCTTAATGAATTATTCACCTAAACCTTCCTCATGAAACACTTCGTCCATATTGGTGAAAACTGTGTATGGAACGGTAGTTTAGGAGTTTATCGTGTTCAGACAGATGGACTAACGCGGTGGTTGGACTTTTTTTTATAATATGTACAATGTACTGAGGTAAGCAGATAAGTATGAAGTGTGTGTGTGAACAATTTATAGTATGTACTTGAAATGTCAGACGATTTCATAATGGCGTTCGAGAGAATATAATTAAAAACAGAATATTTGTTATATTCTGATGCTTCAAAAAAGAATACTTAGCCATTTTGGGTAAATTCCACAAATTTTTATTTTCGGGTGAATTCCAGAAATAATTATATTTGTGGTTTTTTTCCCAAATGGGTGTTCTTTTTCCACATTGTTAAAATTAACAAGGGTAATTTTTCGGCTAAATAATAGAGATACATTTTATAAAAAATCTATTTTTCTGGAGGACTAGCTTCTGCCCGCGACTTCGTTTGCGTGAAATTTCCCCCACCCCCATTCACCCTCTTAGGGGTGGAATTTCGAAAAACCCTTAATGGATATCTACACTTCACAAAGAATACTCCCTCCAAATGTCATGTCTCTAGGACCAGCGGTTTAGGCTGTGCGTTGATATATCAGTCAGTCAGGACTTTTGATTTTTATTGATTTTGATATGGGTTATTGGTAAAACATTAACAACCTCTTAAGAGGTCATTGTACTCATCATTATGAACAAGTTTTACTGTGGGACAAAGCCTGAAAACTCGAAAAAAAAATCAGATGTTCTCTACATTTTGACGAGTTATACCTACGAACATAAATCTGTATAATATGTAGATGAGGAACTTTCCACTCTGTTCATCTATATCTATACATATAATAAAACAGTAACGAAAGAAAAACTGTACAATGTGAATTTTCGAGAAAAAATAAGTGGCTTTTGTTAGAAAAACGTAACTGATGACAAAAAGTGACTTTTTAGAATTTTTGTCTGTTTGTCTGTTTGTCTGTGTGTATGGTACGGCTTCACGCCAAAACTACTGGATAGATTGAATTGAAATTCAGCAAAAATGTTCTTAGTAAACCAAGGAAGGCTTTAGGCTACATATTATCACGCCGTATGTTATGGGAGGTAAGCAATATTGATTTTAAAAGGTGTTTGTTCGTAATTGAATGAACAAAATAATTGAATGCACAAAATGACAGCTTATGCAAAAGCAAATGACAGCTGATAGCAGCAGCAGCAAAAATGCAAGGGAACTGCTATTTCAACAATATGTCAACGGGGTATTTAGCGGGAAGGTCAGGCGACCGTTTACTGCACTAAATGGTGCGAGTTCAAATCCCATAATATTGTTTTAAGAAATCGTAAAATTCTTTTTTTTTAGTTTTTGCATTTTTTATGTGTATTAGGAACGATACTGTTATGAAATCTGAGAACTTTACATGTCCTATCTAATTGTATGGAGAGTTTCACACCAATATTACTAAACAGATTGATTGGCGGTACAACAAGCTACACTATCATGAAGTCAAGTCAAACTTTTGGTTCTAAGTTATATCTTACCAAGCACATTTGTTGTAGGTAATTCATTTAAGTATGTAATTCTTAGTTTTGATCCTTGCTGCTGTTACCATATTTTTTAAATGCAAAACTAATGTGGTTGTCTGTTAAATTAACGACAATTTAGTTTTATTCATATTTTAATTAATTTGGGTAAATAATATGTAGTTTCCGTTTTCTAACTATTTAATTAATTTGGGTAAATAATATGTAGTTTCCGTTTTCTAACTATCTAGTTAGAAAACGGAAACTACATATTATTTACCCAAATTAATTAAAATATGAATAAACCACCAACCATACCAAAGTGTGATGTTATAGGTGCCGATCAGGGATGTGCCGCTCTCATCCTATAGAAACGGGGGTTACCTTTGTTGTCTGTGTTGGTTGATGTGTTTAATTTTCCTGTTGGCCTTCACATGAGAACTTTTTGATAGACTGAAATTGGCCCTTTTTCAGACTCTGTGAAGGGAACAACTTTGCTAGATCACTCACATATGATGAGGTGCCGTCGTACTACACGTACGACAAGCAAAGAGGTGTAATTAATCGACGTCGATGCGGACACGCCGTGGACGGGTTTCCGGGAATTTTTAAGGACACCGCATTGGGACGGGCTTACACTGTGCACCCAAATAATGGCGAGTGCTATTATTTGCGAAAGTTACTGCACACAGTGCGGGGCCCAACATCATTTGCTTATCTAAGGACAGTCGATGACATTGAGTACCCCACATACCGCGCTGCTTGCGTAGCACGCCACAGCACTGGGACAACGCTCTTGAGGAGGCCAGCATTAGTGACAATCTCAGTCGTTTGCGACATCTGTTTGTCGTCATGTTGGTGTTCTGCGGTATTGCAAATCCCTTCTGTTGTAGGAGAAATATCGGCATCTTCTGTCCAAAGACTTCCTAAGAGGTCTGAGACGCACTACTGAAGATAATACTGTGGCAACTGATGAGCGCATTCTAAACAGTTGCCTTAGTTCACTTCAAGATATGGTCATTTCGATCTGCGGCAGTTCTGTGGTGGATTATGGGCTACCGACTCCAAACATCTGGATGTACAAGAGCTTGGAAACATAGAGTACAACTCTGAAATAAATTATGATCCAAAAGCTATGAGTACCGTCGTCAATGACCATGTCTCTAAGTTTACCTCAGAGCAAAAGCAAATTTTCGACACCATCCTTGACTCGGCTCGGCCAAGGTAAAATGTTTTTCTTGGATGCTCCTGGTGGAACAGGGAGAATATTTGTCACCGCTGGCATTCTCGCACAGGTCAGGAGGCAAGACAAGATTGCCATTGCAGTAGCATCGTCAGGGATCGCCGCAACACTGCTTCCTGGTAGCAAAACAGCGCACGCAATGTTTAAGATTCCCATAGATTTAGAGAGTAATGAAACACATGTTTGTGGAGTGTCACGCAACAGTGACAAAGGGCGCGTGCTTAAAGATTGCTCTTTAATCGTGTGGGATGAATGCATTATGGCGAACAGAAAAGCAGTAAAGGCGGTAAACAGGACTTTGCATTACATCCGCAGGAACCAGCAAATGATGGGTGGCGTTACAGTTCTGTTTAGCGGCGATTTCCGACAAACGCTGCCTGTGATGACGCGAGGAACTAGGGCTGATGAGGTGAATGCTTAGTTGAAATACACTTTCTTATGGCTACATATTCATAGGTTGCGCTTAACGATGAATATGAGAGCACATCTTGGCGGGAATGTACACGCCCATGAATTTTCTGATGTTCTCTTAAAATTTGGTGAGGGAACGCTACCAGTAGACGGTGGCCAGGTGGTTCTACCTGAGATACTTGGGAGAGTGGTGTCCACCTTAGAAGATTTGATTCGCCTGGTGTACGGGGACATCAATAGGATACCGCACCAACATAAATCTTGGGTGTGTGAACGAGCCATTTTAACACCCAGAAACGACCAAACTTCAGCGATCAATGAATGCATTCTCGCAGAAATTGAGGGAAATGAAGTGATCTACACTTCAATAAACACTGTTGTCGACCAAGATGACGCCACACATTACCCCGTAGAACTTCTCAATTCCCTCAGTACAAGTGGACCAGCGCCATTAACCAACCCAATTATGCTTCTTCGGAAACTCACTCCGCCGAAACTGTGCAATGGGACTGGCTCAAAGTCGTCTCGCTGCAGAGAAATATCATTGAGGCGGAAATTCTAACCCCCCCATCAAATTCATCCCTGGGCTCTTAGAATTCGACATAAGACGTTTCAGATCTTCGATTTCGACGACCCCGTTGTCGCTGGCATAAGCAACAGGATCCGCATACGAAGTCGCGGGCAGAAGCTAGTATAAAAATAATTTCTAATTTGTAAAGTTTCTAAATTAATACTTTGTAATTGCATTTTTCGATTTTTAGTATTGTTAATTCTTTTTATTGTTATGGAAATATTTGTACGCTTATACTTACGGCTAAAAATTAAATTTTGACATTATAACATAAAAAATAATTTCTAATTTGTGAAGTTTCTAAATTTAAAACTTTGTAGTTGCATTTTTCGATTTTTAGTATTGTTAATTCTATTCATTGTTTTGGAAATATTTGTACGCCGATACTTACGGCTAAACATGATTGGACTCAAACTATGTAATATCTTGCATGCTCTTGCATGTATACAATGTTTAACAAATAAAGAAATCTTATCTTATCTTATATTATCTCCTCTTAAGAGGACATTGTACTCATCATTATGAACAACATTTACTATGGGACCAAACCTGAAATCGCAATAAAAAATCAGCTGTTCCCTACATTTATTTTCGTAAAACTCGTCAAAATGTAGGGAACAGCTGATTTTTTTTTCGCGATGTCGGGTTTGGTCCCATAGTAAAAGTTGTTCATAATGATGAGTACAATGACCTCTTAAGAGGTTGTTAATGTTTTACCAATAACCCTGTATATAATATGTTATTTTGATACCATAACACATCCCATGCTACTCAGCTAAGCACATCCCTGGTGTTAAAGCAGCCTTAGAGACCCAAGCGGCCTTATTACAAAACAATATTTATCTTTAGACCCAGGTTTAAACCATCCAGCCGTTCTTAAATTTCGAACTATAATCCAACGAAGCTAAAGTTCTTACCTATTACAAAAACTGACGTTAAACCCGAGTCTAAGTTGCCAATTTTGCATTAAGAACTTTACGTTTGTCGGAATACAGTTCAAAATAGAGTAACTGGCTCGAAGGTTTAGGCTAGGTCTAAAATTAGATCTCGTTTTGTAATAAGACGGTGAGGGTTTATTCATAAAGGTAATCATTATAGCGACTGTTTCAACCATATCGTTTAAAAGTCACTTACCTAACGTTTATAAATAAACCCCCAAGTGAGGCAATTTTAAAAGTCACTTACCTAACGTTTATAAATAAACCCCCAAGTGAGGCAATTTTAAAAGTCACTTACCTAACGTTTATAAATAAACCCCCAAGTGAGGCAATTTTAAAACATGACCGCGATAAACAAAATCGTCATGAATAAACATGAAGAAATAATGTCAAGGATTTGTATTAGAACTGACAAGAGAATATTGATGAAAAATAAATAGGTTATCAGAAATGAGAAGCTTTGAATAAATTCAGGACAGGGATAAACAAGGGGTGACCCACAGACTAAGAAGAGAAGTTGGGTGACCTTTAAATGAAGTTAATATTGATAAAAAAACTATTGTTAGAATAAAGGCCGATTGTTTAAAAAGGTTGGTTAACGTAACATACGTACGTCAAATAATAACGATTTAGAGTGAGTTGCATAGTATTCGTTATTATATTGTCGTACGGCAAGGTCATAATTTTGTTGTACCTAATAGTAATTTGAAACAACGCTTTTTAGGGTTCCGTACCAAAATGGTAAAACGCAACCCTTATAGTGAGACTTCCGTTCGGTTTCCGAACTAGGAATGAATGACAACACTATTTGACAGTTGTGAGGCATGATGTGTTTCTGCTCGCCCGGAAAATGCAATTTTACACTTGGCTTGACGGATAAACTACTTTTGGACGGTCCGAAGCGACACGAAATATGTGATAAAGGACATCTTAGGTTTTTGTATGGAGGCTGGGCTTTTGTTGTGAAGAGATTGTATTTTTATGAAAGTACATAAATTAAGGAGACTTTGTATATTTTTTTTTAAACGCACCCAACCTTAATATTTATTATATTTTTTAATAATTATTATAAAAAAAATGCACCCCACAGTAATTATTGATTTTGGCAACACTTTTCGGTTAGATGTCATTATTGTCATAGTGAAATGTGAACGTCAATCAAGTATCAAATTCAATTCAATTTTCAACTGACAACTGACAAGTGTGACAACCTTACTGACACAGGTAATGTTTTCATAGATTCCATTATGCGGCAAAATAATTTTAGTAATGTAAATAAAAACAATCGGGATTATAATTCGCACACACACGGTCACAATATTCCAGTTAATCAATACAAATTAAAATAAACTTATAAGAAACTAAAAAATGTTTTTTCTAAGTCTGACGTTGTCGTCAATAAGCTGAATCACCATGGAAACCAGATACAGATTAAAATGGTTTGTGTTGTGCAAGAAACTATGGTAATGGTATGTACCCTACAGAATCAATGCCATACATACAAATCATGGAATTAATTCGTTGGTTTTATTTTAAGCCATCTAATATTGTTTCAGAATATTTTAAATAACAATATGGTGTATAATTTGCTTTAAAAAAAGATTTTTAACCATTTTTTCTTTGTTTCAATGTAACACCAAAAATATCTGGATTTAAAATATTTATTTAGTCAACAATGGTGTTTTTAATATTTTTTTTGTTTTTGTAATGCCATCCTGAATAAGTTTCCCTATCAGAAAAACCACTCATGACAGCTGTCCAAAAAAATAAATATTTTAAGACCATCTAATGACATGTCCTTTTTTTTTGGATGGAAAATCATCAAAATGACTCCTCCCGCTCTGGGTGGAAAACCCACCCGTGTTCCTTCCTTAGCCCTTTATGTTCCGGGCCAGCGGTAATCCTTTCGGACAATCCCGCTGACCCGGCAGGCTTCGGCCCTAAGGGGGAAGGGGCCCCCTTCGATGCTGACATCTCTTTGAGGCGCGCGTGGAACACGTACGCGCCATCATAACATGACCTTTGGTATAATTAACAGAGATTGATATTAAAGAGATAAAATAAACCACTCATGATAATCAGAAACTTATACCACTTTTAGTATAGGTTTTTATGATAATCAGAAACATATACCACTTTTAGTATAGGTATTAGTACCACAGACTATAGGATAGACATATTAGGGTACATAATTTACATACTAAGTCAAAATGGTAAGGTGGGATAAATATAAATTCAACAATACACGAAGTATGTGTAGACAGATAAAGATTTTTTTGGTTTTCTTAAATGGTAATACTGATTTGTTCGTTGCTGTGAGACAAACAAATATAAGTTATTCGAAGTACCTAAGTACATTAGAATACCGAACCAGACAAACAGATAAGAGATACTAATAAAGCCTAACAATCTTACGCCTGTTTTCTCCTTTATTATCCAATAGCTTTTGCCCGCGGTTTCGCCCGCGTTGCGGTCGGAAATTATCCCACGGGAACGAACTACCGGGATAAAAAGTATCCTAGAACTTAATCCAGCCGGTCGATTCTGTAAAAATCTCACCGTAAAAACTTAGGCGAAGTGAGTTTGTTTTTGCTAGGAATTAACACTATTGACAGCTCACTCCACACTTACTTCACCTAAGTTTACACGGTGAGATTTTTGCCGAATAGCACTGCATGTTACAAATTCATTCAATCATCATCATCATTACAGCCGAAAGACGTTCACTGCTGGACATATGCCAAGCACCTCCACTTCGACCGGTTCTGTGCTACAAACAAACACATTGTGCTTTGTACCTACGTTTGTGGGTTACAAATTACTGTGTGCCAATAGCTGACAATCTGACCTAATATGGCCGCCACGTCCAAGTTTTATAACATAACATAACATCACACCTGTAATCCACGAAGGGTTCGACTGCTAGTACAGTCACGAGCACTAATATGTCAACACTTGGCAACTTTCAATTGCGATTTTTTCGTGAAATAACGAATGCAACATTAAAATACGACACTTTACACGGTTTAAAAATACTTTGTTCGTAATATCATAAAATTTCATTCAAAACTATAGGAGAAAATCGTCTTTGAATAAAGCCAAGTGTATACATACTTATGCTCGTGACTGTACACCAACATTTTACCAGTTATGTTTGAGTCCCATGTAAGTGCTTGAACACGTTGACTCGCGGACGCGGTCACGAAATATCAAACACACAGCATAGTATGCAAGTTTTCACGTACAATACGACCGACGTAGCTTGGCAAGCCTGAATATAGGCACTAAGAACTTTCGCGCATGTTCTCTCACTCACACTCGCCTCATGTCACCATTTGGTTCCTTCTGCGCAAAGTTCAGGTTCGCCAAGATCTTTGAGTATTAAACCAACCGGAGACGCAACGAGTACTAATATCTATGCAAATAAGTCTGTCACTTTCATCGCGGGGGACGAGGGAACGTAATAATACACTAATGCAATTCGATCGCGTTGTTACGCACGCACACAAAACAAAAAACAAACCCAACCATAAACTATACGCACACATGTATATAACCGCTATGACCGGCGGTCTCGTACCTTTGGCAGCGGGGATCGCCTGACAATGGCGCCTCCAGTTGGTTTAATACTCAAAGGCCAAGATACATCGGTCGTATTGTAGGTGCGGCGAACCATTCCACCGCGCGCGCATGTCACTGCAACCGCACATTCCTACGTGAACAAGCACTAAGAGGGGGCGAGCTTATTATCATCAACCAGGTTCAAATTCATACTCCGGGCTGCTTCTGAGAAATTCCAGATGGAAAAACCCATTGCCCGATCCAAGTTCAAGTCAAATTTTTACTTACCAGATATCGATAGATGGCGAAGGGCACGTACTCCAGCATGACGAAGACATCAGCCACCGCCAGCCACTTCAGCAGCCGGTTGATGGGCGCCGCTGCTAGGTCGCGCCGCGTTAAAACTGCCACGTTCAGCGAATTCGCTAGGCTTCCGAAGAAACATACCTGGAACAAGTCAGTTTGTAAAAAAATATGTATGACGTGTATGACTGACAAAAGAAGTATGTAAGTAGTATGTAAGTATGGAAGTATATAATATATCAGATGACTAGTTACACACCGATTTCTCTCTTTCAGTCGTCAGTAATTTGACTTTCGAAAGAAGAAGACAAAGCGTTGTGTAACTATACAGACGCTATACCTACAACGTTTATTAGTAAGTAAGTTTAAAGATGTTTGTATGAATGTATAAAACATTATGTAGGTATAGGTATGATCTAACGTCACATTGATTAAGTAATCGATTAAACAATATGGTTGCGAACTCAAAGAGATCAGGGAAGAAAAACTAGGTTGATTGATTTCAATATTTTTTTACGAACGATTCTCATTCTCTCGGCTACTTCCGAACTAACGAAACGGTAATCAACCGTTTTGTTAATTCGCTAAAGTCGTCAAATGAAAAAGGAGTCAAAGGTAATGCAACTCGAAGCACCCTTTATCCAGTAGGTGCCAATTTATAGTAGATATTGGGCAAGTAAGAACATTCCAGGCATCTCCGTGTGAGTTTCACAAAAGAGATATCAAACTTCAATTCAAAGAAAATCAAATAACCTGCGCTCGTTTTAAAATGGCGGGAAAAAGGCCATTACGAACAGAAGTCGTGTTCAGTAACTTATGGGTCAATTAGATAACAAAACTTGGCGCATAAAGCTCTTTCCAACCAAATGTACTTTTGGCACTCTGAAATGCGTTTGCAGCACATTTGAAAGATTAGGCGGAACGGAAGAAAAAAGAAAAGAAGTTGAAGAACATCCCTCAGAGAGGCATTACAATCGTAGGTACTAAAAGTTAAGTTTTCTTATCTGTGGTTCATCATCTGCCTAGCCTTTTCTCAACTATGTTGGGGTTGGCTTCCAGTCTAACCAGATGCAGCTGAATACAAGTATTTTACATGGAGTGACTGCCTATCTGACCTTCACAACCCACTTACTGGGTAATACGATACCCCTTGGTAAGACTGGTTGTCAGACTTTCAGGCTTCTGACTACGCGTAACGACTGTCAAAGATCCACGAGTGATAGCCGGGACCAATGGCTTAACGTGCTTACCGAGGCACGGAGGGGTCTCAGTATGTAAAAATGGTCACCCGTCCACATTTCAACCGCGGCAAGCTTAGCTTAACCTGATCGATCGACCTGTGCGGCTGTTATTATTATCCACGGGCCCCTCTTTTCTTATCTGTGGTTGATTGAAATAATTTGAAAAAAGAATTTAAGGACAATTGACGTACCTACCGATTCGCAAGGCATAGTACTGTAGTGTCTTGTGTGTTCCGGCCCTTAGCAGAAAGGTCTGGCTAGATATAATATTCCATTCGAAGATTCAAACGAACGTTTCAAATATTTTAATATTGTGTTTTTTTTATAGAGAGTCATTCATATAATTTCTGTAAAGCTGTGAAGTACTTTTTCAATACAATAATTCCAAGTCCACGGTCTTTTAATTATACACAAGGAACTGTGGAGGTCCAGTGTTGACCTTCACAGTACCTCCAGTCCTGCCACTGTTATTTTACATCTGATAGCAGCAACCCAAGGGCAACCTTATTGCAATAGAACAAAGATCACCGCGATTTTGACAAACTTGTCATTGGCAGCAGTCCAACAGCGCCCTTACAACGACGAGAATAAAGATCATTGTGGTTTTGACAGAGATGCAAAATCAGAGGTAAGTAATTGTGAAAAGAATGTACCTAATTTAGGGAAAAGAAAAATATTCAATTTCTTACGTAAATACAAATAATTTCCGTGACCCGTGATATGTACAGACGCCAGCACTTCAAGCTACTACAATCTGTCAAATTTCTTTAATAGATTTTCAACTTTATCGCTAAAGCAATAGGTTCAAAGTTGATTGGGAAAATTTTACAGCTTCGGGTAGCTTGATGTGCTACGTAATGCCCCACGTTAACAAACAATGACGGTTTATTAATGTAGCAGGGGCCCATAAATTTAAAGGTGGTTAGCAATCAATCGACTTTAGACTCTTTGGAGTGAAGCCAATCTAATTTTTAACGACTGTTTACAGGAAACATCAATGGTCTTGCTTATTTTATGAATGAGCAATATGTTTGTGAAAAATATTTCTTTATAAATAGAAAATGACATTTGTTTATCAAACAAGGATTCAATTCATTTTCCTTTTGTACAACTGTAAGGTTAGAGGTTGAAATATAAACCACATCACACTAATATTATAAAGGCGAAAATTTGTGTGTGGGGGTGTGTGTGTGTGTGTGTGTTTATATGTTTGTTACTTCTTCACACTCAAACGGCTGGACCAATTTTGATAAAATTTTGTATGGAGGTAGCTGATACCCTGAATTAACATATACGCTCTTTTTATCCCGATATTCCCACGGGATCGACATTTACGCCGGTGAAACCGCGGGGCGCAGCTGGTGTGAAAAAAAAAGTTTTTCTAGCTCACTAGGTTTTAGTTAGCAGCTACTCAAAAAGTTACCTAAGAAGGTTTTCTTGTAGCTACAACGGTCCGCCCTTTATAGTTGTAAATGTAATTTTTGATGTACCTATCTGTTTTTTAATATATGGTAGATTTTTTAAATCTTTTTATTTTTTCTTGACTGTGAAACTGGCAGCTGGCTTAGGTCACCCTAGAGACACCTTTTTTTTTTTTTTTTTGTTCCTGGGTGGAAAATCCTCATGGATGTCCGCCGCCCTGGGGCGGGCGACGGGGTCTGTCAGACTCTTACTGACTAAAAACCACCCCGGTGTTCCATCTCACACCTACGCCAGGGGTCGCGGGAACGTTCGATCCTTCCGCAACCCCCGGCTGGTGCCGGCCCGCCACTGCGGGCCTCGTCGGGTCAGGGGGGGGAGTGAGGTGTTTGACTCCCCCCGTGACGTCTAAGAGGGGCGCGCGTGGAACACTACGCGCCGCCACCTTGGGTCCTGATGTGTGGGGGGCGGCGGACGTCCCCGAGTCCGTCGCCCCTGGACCCATTTAGGGGGGCTGGAAGAGGGCGTTGTCCGCCCTCCGCCGACGCCCGGTGCGCCTGCTGCGGGCAGGGTGAGTGGACGAGATCTCCCTCTCCCTTTCCGCAGCCTCCTTCTGCGACATGACTGTTTCGCAAAAGGAAACCACCGCGTCCCAGGACTCTTCGCTGCCGACCATCGACTCGACCACGGCCGGCAGCGACAGGTCACTGCCTACTTCTGTGATGAGGGCACGGCGCGGCTCCTCCCAAGCGGCACACTCTGCCAGCGTATGCCACGCCGTGTCCTCCCGGCAGTCGACGCAGTGGTGACACCGGGCGTCCGGCTCCCTGTTTATGCGACACAGGTACTTCCCGAAGCAACCATGCCCCGAAAGTACCTGCGTCACCCGAAACGACAGGGAGCCGTGCCTCCTCCCGAGCCAGGGCTCGAGTACTGGCCGGACCGCCTCGATAGTGCTGAGGCCGGCGGTAGGGCGAGAGAGCCTGTCCCGCCATTCCGCCACCAGGACCTCGCGAAGCTGAGACCGACGCAGCTCCATATGGCGCTGCATCAGTCCCTCGCCTCGCGCCCGCGCTTCCTCGCGCCACCGGTACAGCGACGCGAGCACTTTCGCCTCCAGGTCCCAGGGCGGGGATCCAGCCAGTACGCAAGCCGCCTCGTAGGAGATCGTGCGATATCCGCGGACGACTCTGACGGCCATCGCTCTCTGCGGCTTTCGCAGTACTGCGATGCTACCGGCCGTCAGGTCAGTCGCCCAGATCGGGGCCCCATACAGGGCCATCGATCGCACGATCCCCACGTAGAGCCGCCTACAGGCGGCGCTCGGGCCCCCCAGATTGGGGAGCAGCGTTGACAGCGCCCCAGCCGCGCCCAACAATTTGGGCGCCAGCCGCCGGAAGTGGGGGCCGAAATCCCACCGGCTGTCGAGCACCAATCCCAGGTACTTCATGGTGGACTCGACAGCGATCCGAGCCCCCCCGACCACTATATGCAAGCCGGGCGGCGGCGCTCGCCGGGGGCCATGAAACACCATGGCCTCCGACTTGTTGAGGGCTACCTCCAGGCCCAGGCGACGTATGCGGCTCACCACCTGTGACACCGCAGCCGTCGCCAGCAACGCTGCCTCCCTGTGCGAGCTCCCCCGGGCAGTGACCAGCGTGTCGTCGGCATAACACGTCAGTTCTACGCCCGGCTGGAGCTCACCCCTCAGCACCCAGTCGTACCCGATGTTCCACAGGGGCGGGCCAACGACCGAGCCCTGTGGAACACCGCACGACATGCGGTGCTGGATTTCGCCATCGCGTCCCATGTAGGTGACACTCCTCTCCGACAGATAAGCCCCAATGATGCGGCGGAGGTAGAGAGGCACCCGATGATACCGCAGTGCCTCCCGAATAGTACTCCAGGGCATGGTGTTGAAGGCGTTGGAGATGTCCAAGGACACCGCCAACAACACCCCGCCCCGGGCCACCGCTTCCTCCGCCAGGACCCTCACCCGCGACACAGCGTGAATGGTGGAGCGCCCCTGCCGAAAACCGAACTGGCTGCCGTCCAGGTCCGGCCCCTCTCCGCACAAGTGGCCGACGAGGCGGGCTGCGATTATCCGCTCAAACAGCTTACCCACCTCGTCTAGCAGCACTATGGGCCGGTACGCGGACGGCGAGTCCGCGGGGCGCCCCGCCTTCCTGAGCAGGACCAGACGACCAGATTTCCACAAAGTGGGAAACTGGCCCCGCTCAAGGCACGCTGTGTAGAGTCCTCTTAGTTGGGGCTCAAGCTCCTTCAGGGCGAGGGCTAACACGCAGCCGTGGATCCCGTCGGGCCCCGGAGCCACGTTCTTGGCCCGGAGCCGCATCACGGCTGCCCCCATCTCTGCCTCACCCTAGAGACACCTGCCACATCACCGACGAAGAAGCAACTACCGGCCGGTCGATTTTGTAAAAATCTCACCGTGAAAACTTAGGTGAAGTGAGTTTGTTTTTGCTAGGAATTGACACTACTGACAGCTCACTCAACGCTCACTTGCCCTAAGTTTTCACGGTGAGATTTTTACAGAATAGCGCCGCTGTCAAATATTTTTTCGCTCAAGAAACGTACAATAGATGTAGCCCCGTGTAAGTAATAGAGATACATAAATAATAACCGACTGACGCGACGCGACGGTGAGAATTATCTCTTCATTAGTTTGTCGGAGCGACAAGAGTTATCAAAGAAAACACTCGCTCACTCGCTCGCTTGGTGGACACAACACTCGCCGAGAGATCCTCATTTATACGCATACCAGAAAGAGACTGGACAGTCATTCTACTCGCCAGCCCAGCCCAGCGACAAAAATATCTGAACTACACGCTCACTGCTAGTTGCTCGCCAACTCGTTGGTGGTTGCTAGCTCTGCTTGCTTTTCGCTAATCGTTGGCGGTAGGACGTGTCTCAGGCCCGGACTCCACTGAAGCGGAGCGGAGCGGAGACGTGCAGGAATCGACCAATCACAATGGTTGAAATCCTCATCGCGTCACTCGTCTCGTCTGTGATTGGACGATTCCTACACGTCTCCGCTCCGTTCCGCCCAGCTGGATTTCCGCTTCAGTGGATTCCGGGCCTTAGGCTGGATTTTGTGCTTGACCCATAGTCAGCGCTGACAACCCCGGTCCCGTACCGATTTATATGGACTTGCGCTCGCTGACCGTTGGTGCTACACTATACATGTCAATTTGTCGTCAGCGTCTTGGTAAGCGTTACTGATGGTACGTCAGCGATAACACTAAATCCTGCCTTAGGGCTGGCGCAGACCTGATGAAGCGCAGAGCATAGTAAAAGGATGTGAAGATATTTGGAGTCTGGTATACCTACCTACGTACTGTCTCTGGCTCTGACTGTCTGTCTCTATCAATAACTGACATCAATATAAACAGAAAGCATCGATCGATTTAGATGGGTGTCGCCATTGCCAAAATGGCGCGACAGTAAATAGCTATGCCACGGATCTTCAAAGCCCTTTCGCTGTCAAACAAATATCACAAAAACTAGTGTACACGAGAGCATAATTAATAATCAAACATGCGTTAGCGTAAACATTTCTCATTTGTAAAAACAACATTCACTTTATCAAATTCAAGTTCATCATCAGAAACATCAAAAACCCATCAATTCAATGTAAATAGCCCTTAACTCATTGATGAGCGACCTTAATTATGGTACATTTGATACCGTAGGTTAATATGTTTACGTATCATTATGGGTCGATAATCAAGCCAAATGGGCCAATAATGTCCGCTAATGGAAAGATTTACGTTTTTTACAACCGTTTTATGTTTATGCTTGTTTATGAAAATGTTGACAGGGTTAGCCCAGCTTCGAACCACAAAATACAGATAGTACAGAAGGCAATCTACATACAAAGTGCGCTCGAGCAATGCACACATAGACACCGCTCACGGACACGTTATGTCGGACGGGTTGGGAGTAGCGCGAGAGCGCGTGCCATCCGCTTGAGACACGCGTCTGTGAAGTGCAAAAATGGAGCAACAAAAACATGGCAGTTAGCCATGTTTTTGTTGCTCCATTTTTCGCTCGCTTTATATTATAGTTTTCTATTTTGAATCAGTATAAACGTAGTAACTTTTTTGTAAGGTAAATTTACGCCACTAACTATAACGTAAGTAGAAAACATGATATTTTGTTTGTGTAGATATTGTTTTGTTTTTAGTGTCATTTGTTAGGTTTAGGTCTAAAACGGATAGGGCAAAATAAATTGTGTAAATAGGGCAATCCGTTTTGAAGATTTTAGATGGTGAAAATTGACAAATGTTAAATTTTATAGGTATGTTTTTGTTCTGTAAACTTTTTGTATTGTAATAACTATGTTTACTGTTTTGTTTTAATATTGTAGAATAAGCTCAACAATAAATCAAACAACTAGATACGAGTGCCACTACCACGATAGTTTTTTGTGCATAAGCCAAAGTTGACAACCCTAGCGCGACCGCCGAGCGTAGGTATGAAAAGTGAAGTACATACATGTGATTGCCTTCTGTGTTATCTGTATTTTGTGTTCGAACCCACGTTCTTCCATTTTTTTATCGCACTGGATTTTCAATGTACTGCTTACCGCCGAGAGTTGAAAATCCAACAGTATATTTTTTTTGACGCGCTGGAATGCGCTCTGTTCGATTCTCAAAGCTCGGCTCAACACCGAGAGTTCAAAATTCATTGCGCGATAAAATCTCGCCGCGACATTTTTACGTCCGTGCGAACGTAAGTTTATACTGTGGGAGTATAATGATCGTATTGAATTGTGATGTCATTCTCATAAACAAACGGGGGTAAGAGGAAGTTTGAAAGTAGTAGGTACAGTCACGAGCACTAATATGTCAACACTTGGCAACTTTTAATTGCGATTTTTTCACGAAATAACGAATGCAAAGTTGAAATACGACACTTTACATAAACCTATGGGTTCGAAAATACTATGTTCGTAATAACATACAATTTCATTAAACAATAAAGGAGAAAATCGCCTATGAATAAAGCCAAGTGTATACATACTTATGGTCGTGACTGTACAGTCAACAAAGGAGATAAGTATACAGGAGCGTCGGATATAGTTGAAGTTTACTAAGAAACCGATGATGGATGTTCTGGACTGAAATTTAATTTAATAAATGAGCTGTTTGTTTTCTATTAATAAAATTAAATTTTATTCGAGAACATCCATTCTTAGTAAACTTCAACTATATCCGACGCTCCTATATACTTATCTCCTTTGTTGACTGTACCTATGTAAAGTTATGAGGGAATCGGTTGTCATGGTAATGTGATGCGGAGGAATGAGGAAAGTTTGAGTATGAATGTGGATGCGTAATTGCGTATAAAAGTAAGGGACGACTACAGAAATGATGGATGTATTGTTTGAAAGGTGATATGGCTAGAAAAGGGGTGACTACCGAGATGACAATTATTAGAGAAGTATGAAACAAAAAGACATGTTCCGACGAACCCAAATAAATTGGGATAAGGGTGAAAGAATGATGAAACAAACGAGGCTACCTATCCTGTGTTTGCGATTTATTTGCCAAAAATGTAAACAATTTTTAACACTAATATTATAAAGGCAAAAGTTTGTGAGTGTGTGTGTGTTTATATGTTTGTTGCTTCTTCACGCTCAAACGGCTGGACCAATTTTGATAAAATTTTGTATGGAGGTAGCTGACACCCTCCCTGGATTAACATATAGGCTACTTTTTATCGCGACGGGATCGATATTTACGCGGGTGAAACCGCGGGGCGCAGCTAGTGGAAGGATAACATTAATTCCTACACACTATAAAGTTCATTTTACGCTGCAACTTTAAGCATTTTAATAACTTTTTCAATAATCTGAAATCAAGTTAAGTAATGTCATTGAAATAAAGTTGATATTTTTTTAACTTGAAATAGGATGGGGGTGGGCAGCAATGCGCACTTTTGGAGCCTGCCCGCACTGGCGATTTAAGTTGGCCGATAGTTGGTTCGGTCGTAAAAATGTTAATCTTCAAGTCACACTGCCATATAACTACACACATCAAAAGTGTCTAGGGATCAAGCATTTTTATGCGGATTTCTTGAGATTGAGATGTGGCTTTGTAATAAATTTATGATTTTATAAATTTATATGGATCCTTTTTGGTGCATTTCATAATTTGAATCAGGAACTGTGAATCAAATTCGAGTAAAAGATGAAAATCAGCTGTCAATATTTTCCCTATAAAAACATACAACGCATTGAAGACATTATTAGTGCTACTGTTTCCCTACTACTGATTAAAACCAACGTTATTATGGAGCGGCGACGTCATTTAAGCAGGGAAGAAATGCTCAGAGCCGTGGGAATGATAGAAGCTGGTTCCCGGCAACGTACTGTGGCTTTAGCTCTGAATACAAGTCAGAGTGTTATCAGTCGACTTTGGACACGTTACCGAAGCACTGGTACCGTGGCTGAACGCCATGGAGGACGGTATCGCTGCACCACACGGAGACAAGACCGATACATTCAAATCTTAACTCGAAGAGCTCCAACAATAACCGCCATGATGTTAGCCGTGAGGCTTCATCACTCTTCAGGGAACTTAATTAGCGACCAAACAGTCAGAAACCGCTTGCATGAAGTGAACCTTCATTCCCGAAGACCGCTACGGGTACCACCTATAGCAATGCACAATCGTAGGATTCGATATCAATGGGCTCTTGAACACAGAAATTGGGCAGAAGAACAATGGCGTTTCGTGTGCTTTTCTGATGAGTCTCGTTTTGGTATGAGACCGGATACAAGACGTATACGACACTGGAGAACCCCTGGACGCCAACAGCGATTAAAATCCTGCCAGGAAGTCCATCCTTATAGTGGTGGAACCATCATGGTATGGGCGGGTATTTGGATCGGCGGAAGAACTGAGTTGATTTGGATCAGAGGCAACCTCAACGCTCAAATTTATGCTGAGACGATTGTATCAGACGTCATCGTTCCTCTACAAGTGCAAATCGGTCCCTTATTTCAGTTAATGCATGATAATGCACGACCGCACACCGCAAGAGTTGTAAGACAGACTCTCGCCGCAGCTAACATCAATGTCCTGCCCTGGCATGCTCAGTCGCCAGACTTGAACCCGATTGAGCATGCATGGGATATGCTACAGAGAAGAGCTCTGCCGAATATGGAGGGTATCCAGTCGCAAGAAGACCTTTTTTTGTTGTTGCAACGAACATGGGCGGCCATTCCACAGCGTGATTTGGATGAACTCATTTTGAGTATGCCAAACCGATGTTCTTGTGTCGTTAGTGTTCGCGGTAGAAACACGGATTATTAATTGTTTAAGTTACCCAATAAAATTTTAAAGAAAACTGTTATTTCAGTCTTTTTTTCGAACTTTTTAACCGACTTCAAAAAAAGGAGGAGGTTTCTCAATTCGACCGTATATATATATTTTTTTTTTTTTTTATGTGTGTTCGCGGATAACTTCGTCGTTTATGAACCGATTTTGATTATTCTTTTTTTGTTGGAAAGGAGATATGCCAAGGGTGGTCCCATGATAAGGAAACCAGGATCTGGTGATGGCATCCCAGTGAAATCGAGGGGAATATTCGAAAATCGTAGGAGCGACTAGTGCGTTTGTTATTTTTTTCATTAAGTATTTTAAAGCACTACAATTTAATGAAGGTCTGGAGTCGATCTGATGATGGAGCCGAAAGACAGTCGAGGGGACTCCTCAACGATTTACAGCAGTTACCTTGTGTTTGGGCTTGATTAATTTTTATTGATGTGAACTTTACACCTAGATAGGTTGTGACTGTCATTAAGGGTCTGATGATGAAGACGAAGGACAGTTAAGGGAACTACCTCAACAGTTTACAGTAGCTACCTTGTGTATGTTCACCGATTACTCGAAGACGGCTGGACCGATTCCAAAAGTTCTTTTTCTATTTGAAAGGGTATACTCTCGAGGTAGTCTCATTATCATCAAGTTGGAATCTCATGAGAGGATCCCATGGAAATCGAGGGAAACCTTCAAATTTTATAGGCAAATCTATAGCGATTTGGGTATTTTTTAAAGTAACTTGAGCATTTGCTCTCGGAAATCATCATTTGGTAAAGTGGAGCTGATAATGAAGACCACAGATGCCATCGGAACAACTCAATGACAAATGTTTCACGGGTTGCGATTCGATTACTTTAATATGGTTGCTAAGCAATTTATGCTCGTCACAATGCGTATGATGAGTGATTGTTGAGGAGTTCTCCTGGTTCTTACCGGGAGAACTCCTCAACAATTAACGTCCCAGGATCGGGAAAAGCAATATTTTGTAAAAGGTGATGAACAGTTGGCATTAGGCTATTGTAACTTAGATAAATTACAAAGTGACCCACTAAAAAGTGAAAAATAAAAACATTTTTAGAAAAAAAAAACAACCGACTTCCAAAAAAAAACACTACAAATTAAAAATAACTTTTATTTCGGAAGTCGGTGTCAATAAACGAAAATGCGGAACCAAAGACACCGACTTCCGAAATAAAAGTTATTTTTAATTTGTAGTGTTTTATTTTGGAAGTCGGTTGTTTTTTTTTTCTAAAAATGTTTTTTGTGTTAGTGGTTCAAATGTCAAAAATCCCTTTATTAGGAAAATGGCAAATTTCTTTATTAATGCAAAGGTGACTTGGTTTATCGTTACTGTGACAAACGAAAACACTTTATTTGATGAATCCTTAAAGAAAATTTTAATTAATATCAATCAGGAGAAAAGTTATTGCAAAAATATATGTTGATCCCTAGACACTTTTGATGTGTGTATATGTATACTGATTCTCTGACCGATCACACACTCACTCTACATTTGCGATGGGAGACCTTCCTTAAATAGTATTTTTTCCAGATAGTGGATATAAATTACACATTTTACACGTCATTTTTGTAGAGCTAGCTGTGGTAAAGAAACTTAGAGATTTCAACGCCATTCATTGATTCTTATAATGTTCGGCTTGGGAGAACCCGCAGGTTTAGGTTAAATTGCCATAAAGACTAGTTGTACAGTCAATGAAATTAATTGCTAAGCAAATTGACACCCTACATAATTTTTCGGTGTTATAGACATTTTCATACTAAGAGACTACTCTACAGGAAAAGTTTTTAACCAGTGCGCAAATTTTGACATAATAAACTTGAATATATTTTAATAAACACGTATTTTTTGTTTTGATATGTTTCAATAGTAAAAAATTAAGTTAACGCTTACGAGACTTGTTTACTCAGAAATTTATTTTATGGACGTCGCTTGCCAGTCCGTCGACCGGTCGCCCGATTCACGCCGCGCGTCGACCGGTCGCCTGACGCGCCAGCTGCTATCAGAAGTACTCACGCGCGCTCGCGGATTATTGACCCCAGTTTAGCGCTACAATTTTTTAAGTTTAGACTGTGTAAAGTTATTTGTAAACGTAATTTTTCGTAAATTCCAAATTATCCTTCATACTTTCATGGGCTTAGGACCATCAAAATGCAGAAAATAAATCATAATAAGTAAGAAAGTAATACGTTTTAGTCCATTCAAAATAAAACATTTAGGTATGATAGGTACTTAGACATGATACAATTTGCGTCAATGTCTAATCAAAGAGAACCTAAGACACTAAGATTGTTTATGATTTCTTCTTACCTCTACATTTTATTAATCACAATAATTTTAGGTATTGTTCGAAGTGACCTCCTCCTTTTTCAAGGCATAAACGTGCACGTTTAAATAAGTAAGCATTTAGTTTGTTTAGGACACTAACACCACTTTTTACTTCATTGAAAGCGTTAATTATTTTTTCTTTCAAGTCATCTAGGCTCTGAGCCTCTTCTACATACACACGGCATTTCACTTGTTTCATACACCTTGGTTTGCTGCTAAAATTGTCCTCTCATTAGGGACCGTGGGATTGAGGATCCCTTCGGCTCGCATACGAGGTACGCTCTCCCTTTCGTATCTTCTTCGTGCTGCTCGTAAATTTTCATTGCTTAACAAATACACTCGCACCATTTCATAATACTCGCGGTGAGTAAAATGAGACATTGTCACTACGCTAGTCTAGTACGCGGCACGCGCGCAGGGACGGCGAAGGGACATCCGACCTCCGCTTCCGCAAGTGACGTACTGCATGTACATGCGTTTTGTTTATCAAACGCCGGCGCCGCGCCGCATGCCCCCGTACCCCCCTCTCGTGCGCTGCCTTCGCGTTTTCATTCATGCTCATTCATAGTATTACTATTAAATTATATCCATGTCTTGCTTATTTCAAATTGGGACAAAGTGGAAAAATGAAAAAAAAAAAGTCATAAACTAAAAATGGAAATGTGTTCTATTGCTTACACTGAGCCACCAAAAAAAATTTGCGCACTGGTTAAAAACTTTTTCTGTATAAATTTTTTCATACTACATAAATTTTCCGTGATAAAGACATTTCATACTATCTAAGAGTTAGAGACTTGTGATTTGAATTTAAGTTGGTAGTCCTTTTGCTTAACAATTAATGTGACTGTACGTATACGTTGTTGTGTAGATATACCTAATTGTATAAAGTCATAAATAAAATAAAAAAAACTGGCCAAGTGCGAGTCCGTAAGGGTTCCGTACCACAAGGCAAAAACGCCGAAAAAACATGTTTGTTGTATGGGAGCCCCCCTTGAATATTTATTTTATTTTAATTTTATTATTTATTATTAAAGTTAAAATACAACTGAGTATTTTGTGAATATTTCAAGTTACCCTACCTACCTACCTGTTGCCATTTTTGATATCGAGCAAACAAGGGCAAAAAAATCGCGTTTGTTGTATGGGAGCCCCCCTTAAATATTTAATTTATTTTGTTTTTAGTATTTGTTGTTATAGCGGCAACAGAAATACTTAATTTGTGAATATTTCAACCGTCTAGCTATCGCGGTTCTTGAGATACAGCCTGGTGACAGACAGACGGACAGACGGACAGACGGACAGACAGCGAAGTCTTAGTAATAGGGTTCCGTTTTTACCCTTTGGGTACGGAACCCTCAAAAGTAAAGTGGTAGGTAGTAAAGTATTGTTAAAAGTCATTTGTGCACAATTTACGCTTTACTTTTACAGTGCAACTAGCATAATACAATGTCCCGACATCAATCGTCGAGCAGTCCACCAGACTCAACACCCGTCAGGTCAGAGGATCCTCCCTTATGAATAATAAATATTATTCGTAGATTCTCCCTTTTCTATACAGCGGTGCTATTCTGTAAAAATCTCACCGTGAAAACTTAGGTGAAGTGAGCGTGGAGTGAGCTGTCAATAGTGTCAATTCCTAGCAAAAACAAACTCACTTCACCTAAGTTTTCACGGTGAGATTTTTACAGAATCGATCGGCTGGTGAGTGAACTTTACACTCATACCCACCTCTATAGTATCTTGAGTGGTATAAGATAGTTTTCATCAAACTCGGAAACAATGTCAACTCCACCCATAACTTCACCATTGTAGTCAAAACTTAATAGAGAACTAATAGTTTATTATTGAAACATAATTATATAGAAGTTGTCTACATGTGACCTGAGGGCCTAAAAAGGCCACTTTGGTAGAATCATAAAAGGATAACATTATCATTATCATAATGGACAGTTAACTGTTAAGTTAATCGTATCAAATCCCATTGCTGAAGGATTTTTCAGTTATTCTTTTTTATCTGTGCTAAAATACCAATCAATCCAATCCAAATCCAATCCCGATCTCTTTGATTATACCTACCTATGTAGTGCAGCGAAAAAAGAAAAACACGGACGTCTTCGCCATATTATGATTTATAATGTTATCCTTTTATGATTCTGCCAAAGTGGCCTTTTTAGGCCCCAAGTTCAACCCAATTCCCAATAATAGCACGGGATAGAACAGAAAGTCAGCTAGCTCCATACAATGAGCTGAAACAGGCGCATGTACATATACACATAATATCATTATGGTCTGTTCTGAAAGTGTCTGATACAAATGTAACCAAATGATTCATAATAAAAAACCGGCCAAGTGCGTGTCGGGCCACGCACAGTGTAGTGTTCCGTAGTAGCCCGTTATAACAATATAGTACAATTCTGTTGTTCTTTATTCTGAATATAATGAATATATGTAATGGTAAATATATTAGGATTTATTTATATACTTATTATATTTAGATTATTATATTGTTCCATTTTCAATGCGTAGTACTGAATTTTAAATATGAACTATGACAATGGTGTCCAGAGTAAAACAAAACTTTAACACATAACGTAACCACAGAGGTGCAAGAAAAACTTAACACCGCGATCTACAAAAGTGACGTCACGGCACAACGCCATATCTGCTATCGAATAGCGATACAAAACACAATAAAATATTGATTATCGAAGATAATTATTTAAACAGATTAGACATTAACTAATAAGAACCACTTTCTTCCTTGTAAAGCTAAAAAGTAAGAGTACGATTGTTGCCAAGTTATTATTTTAATTCACAAAATTATTGTAATTCGAAAATTAAACAAAGTTCGTTTGTGACTTCTATAGGTACTCGAATGAAAGCATAAACCGTTGGTACAGAGCCATCTAGCGGCAGTATTGTGAAACATGATAATTTATTATAGTTTTTTTTGTTTTTTTATTTCATATTTTGTTTTTAATGCAAGTCTTTACCCGTCATAAACAAGCAACTACTTCATCTTAGTCACTATATAGGATAAATGCTATGGATTTTGTATTTGGTACAAAATTATGCAATACCCAAGTTCAACGACTATTACTGCTAAATTAATAAAGTTATCTTAACCGCTATAGTTTTCCTTTAAAGTTCATGAAATGCACTATCATCGTGAATTTTTCCAGATTTTTCAAGCCAACAGTTTAGGTTTTAGAGGGGGGAGGGACGCCCTACTGGAACAAAAATGTGCACTTTAAAGTTAATATTTCGTAAACGGAGCATTAAATCGAATAATAATAATTTTAGCAACCCCCAATACATTTTAGAAGACCTATTCAACGATACCCCACACGATGGGGTAGACGACGACAAAAATATTCATCCCCACTTCACATGTAGGGGAGCTACAATAAAAAAAAATATTTTCCAAAATTTTATTTTACCACTTTGTCGGCGTAATTGATATACACGCTCCCACAAAATTACAGCTTTCTAGTACTAACGGTCTCTTACCAAAACCTCGGACAGACAGACAGACAGACGGACATGACGAAACTATAAGGGCTCCTTGTAGGAACTACGGAACCCTAAAAAGTAAGTTTAAAAACAAAACCCGACTACTGAAAAGGATCAAATAAGAAAGTACCTTCCCGTGATCGCATGCCGCTGTACTAACATACGCTATACATTAAGCTCTTTCATTTGATACCCAACAAGTCTCCATACCATAATATTTATTTTTAAATTCATTGCTTTATGTCCTCTAGAGGGCACCATATTGAATTTAGTGTGACGTCACATAGCCTATAAATAGCCAGCGGACGGTCCAGACGCGTCTAACGATACCAAATATACCATAATTTGTCAAATGTACTTTTGAAGTTATGAGGGAACAGATGAATATACATACCGGTTAAAATCATAACCCTCCGTACTCGGGTAAAAGGTACCTGGGGGTACCAATTGCGCAAAATTATGTTTTAAATGTCTCAGCATCATGCTGAGATAGGCCTTTTGGCCCAGCATGCATTCTGTTTCATTTTTGTTTTTTTTTTTATAATAATTTTTATTTTTTTATTTTTGACTGTGTTTAGTTTAGAATAGAATAGTCATGTATTTTGAAAATATGAGTAATACAATAATAGGTGTTAAAATACATTAAAACTCAACCATATTTCACCATTCGGCATTCAACATTTCTAATTATTATTAACATTAACTTATGTTTAGCCAAAAGCCAGTAGGCCAGAGCCATTAATCCAGAGCAATTCAGGCAATTCGTCCTAGGAAGCCTAGACAAAGAACAATAACGGCTTCACTTTGTAGGCTTACTTACCATTAATTATTAGGAGCATTTTTCGTTTACCTACCTAATTGAAACGTGTCCGCAATTTGTTCTTAAATTTTGTTAAAAAACTTCTTTGTTTTTATCTGATGTACTTACGTATCTGGTGTATAGTGTTTTTTAGTCTGTGCTAAATAAATGTAATTATAATTGTTTTTCTTTTTGATTTCATCATTCTCATCATCTACCTAGCCTTTTCACAACTATGTTGGGGTCGGCTTCCAGTCTAACCGGATGCAGAATACCAGTATTTTACAAGTCAATCCCGTTACTGTGTAATACGATACCCCTTGGAAAGACTGGTTGTCAAACTTTCGGGCTTCTGACTACCCGTAACGACCAACGACTTAACGTGCTTTCAAAGGCACAGTATATCTCGGTATGCAAACTTGGTCACCCATCCATAGACCAACCGCGGCAAGCGTAGCTTAACCTGATTGATCCACCTGTGCGGCAGTTATTATTTAACCACGGGGCCCCTGACCATATTGGGTACATATCGTTGATATAAAGTTAAATACATACAGAGTTGCGGACATCGACGCGCAACCAGCTATGATGGATTCAGTTTAAAATAATAAAATACAGAGTAATAATAATAACATTATATTTTATTAGGTAACGTTTAATAAAATTAACAATGTTAAAAATTAATAAAAATATAATGTTAAAATTAAATTAATAATCAAAATAAAATTAATGTGTGTGTGTGTGTGTAATTAATGTTAAAATTAAAAACGTCTCTATATTTTATCATATAACATTTAAGTAATAAAATACTGAGTGGCGGAGATCGACGCGCAACCAGCTTCCATGGATTCAGTTTTGAGTTTGACGTTCAAAAGTGCCTTCTAGGTGCCTAATTATTGACACATTCTACAAAAGGTATTTTGTTCTTTTGACACATTCTACAAAAGGCAAAAACTCACTAATTTCTATCTAGTCCATTTACCGTAATTATCATCATCATCATCATTTCAACCGAAAGACGTCCACTGCTGGACATAGGCCTCCCCCAATTTGGGGGGGGGAGGGGGGGGGGGGGTTGCCATGATCGCCACGCTTGGCAGGCGGGTTGGCGATCGCAATATGGTATGATGATGTACTGCATAGAGAACGCTGCTGCCCATTCTCCGGTCTCCCTTAGTCGCCTTTTACGACACCCACGGGAAGTATGGGGTGGTGCTATTCTTTAAGTCCGGCACCACACAGACAAGTCCGGCACCACACAGACAAGTCCGGCACCACACCGAAACCGTAATTATATTTAGGATAATATGGGCAAATCAACATAACCAATAACTAAATCGAACCAAAATACCGTTTATCTCAGAATACTGAATATGTCACATAATGACTTCTTGCAATAAGCCGACAATATTGAAAACTCGATACTTAGTATCGATACGATTTAAAATCGAAATAAATACATTAGTCGTTCGGAAATAGGTAGAAGTACTGGTAGTAGTAGGTACCGCAACTTGGTGGTTGGAATTGCATGAAAAGTGCGCTTCTTTTTTTATCCTATACAAATATTAGCTTACTTTAACAGAACGTTTCCTAGAACCCTGATCCTCGAATAGGATCGCGGTTTGGATAGCATACTAATGGGACTAAGTAAATAAGACGATTTTCCCAACGCCGTAGGTAACAAAATAATACCAAGAATAAGCTGGGACCCCTTTACACTTGGCATCACAATCGGGGATCATGTTTAAGGATCAAATATTCGAAACACATGCCTATAATAAGATTTATACATAACATAATTAGTATTATAACATTAGGGGCAGGTTGCTATGAATGGACCACATAACTTTACGACCTCATACCTCAAAAAGTGTAAGTGTTAAAATGAAAGCAGTTTATTATTTTTATTTCGTAGGACCTTTATTTATAATAATCAAACGCACAAACAATTCGGGCTTACATTTTTTGATATAAACGAAGAAAACAAAATCTAGGGCTGTTGCCTTCTTTGGACCATGGGCACCTTCAATGAACCACCAGGTTGCCATCAATGGACTTCGAGAAATTTGTTCTACAGGCCCAATCGAGGCAACTAATTATAATTATCAACATTACAAAATTGTGACATACGAGGAGAGACAAATATACTCATACACATCCGACAAGCAAACTATAGTTATAGGCTACATAATTAGTAATAAAATTTTACATTTGGCACTTTTACTGTGTTCTTTGGCCTTTTGGTTTACTCCATCTAACCTTCGTTTCAGTGTTGCAATCGGGATTCCATATATTCTGCTTGCTTCATTTAAACCAACTCTTTGTTTCCTTACTGATTCTAAAGCAAGGCTCATATTTGTTTCATTCCATGCAAAGTACTTCCTTTTTTCGGCGACATTCTGGAATTTTATAATAATTTATTTTTCTATGGTTTTCTATAATTAGTGAAATACTCGGGACCTATTCCCATAATTATAACCAGAAAAATACAGTATCTAAAAAGTTGCTATGATTGGACCGGTCCAACGGTGGAACTCTCTTGGGGTCCATTGATGGCAACAAGGTACTAAACAAAATATACATGGTCATGATTAGACAAAATTGAATAACACTCATGGAATCACATTTAAATTGTCCAATAGTTCATAATAGTGCACACAGACAAATATGAATGCAATGATACTTACGTCAAATTATCCAGAATGTAATAATTAGATTTTGACCGCCGCAAAGACAACGTCACACGTCTCTCCTCGCCACGTGCCCCAGCGACACTGAGGTAAGAGGGGGGTGCAACTGAGTCGTCACGAAATCGTTTCGACTAGTTTGGGTATTGCTAGCTTGCATGGTTTTGAAAATACCTTGGTGGTCCAATGAGAGAGCTAATCCAATGATCGCAACCTTCCCCTACACTTATGGAACATTACACTTGAGGAACTAGGTAATACCTACCTACTACACCCATAAATTTCTCACCCCATCTGCACTGATCTTAAAAAGGGGTAAAATTTTTGAGTTTGCATGTAGGGGTAATCTTCGGAACTACTGATACGATTTCGATTATTTTTTGCCGCAGTTTTGCAAAGTGTCTTAAGATATATTTTAGGGGCGGGCAGCGGGATTGTCCGGTCAGCGGGATTGTCCGAAAGGGTTACCGCTGGCCTGGAACATAAAGGGCTAAGGAAGGAACACGGGTGGGTTTTAATCAGTAAGAGTCTGACGCTCCCTTCCGCTCCACCCAGAGCGGGAGGAGTCATTTGATGATTTCCCAACCGCAAAAAAGGGGGATATTCCTCAAAGCGCAACTATGTTTAAGCGCAACCAACTAAGCGCAAAAACAAGAATTTTCACGTGGACGAAGTCACGGACAGAAGCTCGGTTTAAAGAACTTTATTTCTCATTAAGACAGTCGTCCCTGACACAAGAACAATAAATCTTATTACTAATTATGTATTACTACCTGCGCCCCGCGGTTTCACCCGCGTAAATGTAGATCCCGTGGGAATATCGGGATAAAAAGTAGCCTATAAGTTAATCCAGGGTGTCAGCTACCTCCATACAAAATTTATCAAAATTGGTCCTGCCGTTTGAGCGTGAAGAAATAACAAACATATAAACACACACACACACCCCCACACTCACAAACTTTCGCCTTTATAATATTAGTGTGATATCAATGCGGGTAGAAGAAAAAATAAATAAATAAAAAGAAGTATCATTGACAACAAAATTGGAAGAGTTCACTGCATTCCTAAGATAAGGCGGCGGCACAAGTTAAAAGATGTTGCTGTTTTAGACACAAATAAACACAACACAACTAAAATACTGTTTCGTCGTTGTAAATACACGTTAATAAATTTAGTTTTAAATATGTTCAGTGAAGTCGCTTCTTTTCGTTGTCTGTGTGGTGCCGGACTTAAAGAATTGCACCACCCCTTACTTCCCGTGGGTGTCGTAAAAGGCGACTAAGTCATACCATACTGCGATCGCCAACCCGCCTGCCAAGCGTGGCGATTATGGCAAACCCCCCCCAAAATTGGGGGAGGCCTATGTCCAGCAGTGGACGTCTATCGGCTGAAACGAACGAACGAATCAATGAAGTCGCTTCTTTTACATCCTTTGAAAGTTTATTACAGAGCTGTGCTCCCCCATAGGTTAAGTTATTTTTGCCGTAGTTAGTTCTCCTAGAAGCTAGTGTAAGATAATGCCAATAACCGGACACAAATCAAGACCCAATAACACTGTCGGCCTGGGGATCGAATCCAGGACACAAAGCTCAGACACAGTTGCGACCACTACACTAATAAAAACCACCAACCATCAATCTCCCACCTATCTGTTTTGTTTTTGTTTAAATTTTATATCTATCTTGTTTTTTTGTATGCAAATGTTTCTATGACAAATAAATCTATTATTTTCTCTCTTTCAATTAGTATAATAATTATTCTATCTACAATCTCGTAAAGTTATACTCACAATGAGACTGAGGTATCCATGTATACTGTTGTAAGCAAGGATGATATCTCTGAAGTTCCCATCGCAATACGTGCAAGCTGGCTCGCTGGGTCTTGTCAGGTTCAACCTGGTCCTCAATCCATCCACAAGCTTCACTAGGGCTCCAAAGTCCAACGGTTCATGTGAACTGTTCTTCGTTTGCACCCTCAATGCGGAGAGGAACTGGGTGAAGTCCACGTTCGTCCTATTCTCTCCAGTCATTTCAGTTTCTAGCAACATCTCTTCAAACAGATTAGTCAGCGTCTGTGTTATGTTCGAAGTATCATCTCCACTCATTTTTCTATGATCATCCCAATTAAGGTCATTATTCGTTGTCGGTCTTTCATTGGCTCTCCAATTTCCTGGAACAAACATTGGACAATTTGAATATTTACATTTCCTATGTGAGGATGCCATTACGTATTCATGACCAAACATATCCTCTTTCAAGGAAGCGATATACATCAAACAGTATTTAATGTATGTATACACATAGTTTTCTGTTTGAAATTTATATGTAAATTTCTGCCTTTTCCCGTGGTACCTAGGCTGACGATAGTAATAACGTGGGTCATAACGCAAGTTAGTACCGCTGCTGCGTTCCAATATTAACACGTACCTAGCTTCGGTTGACTTTTACAGCATTAATACAAGGTTTATGTGGATGCTAAGGTAGCCCTCGAAATTCAAATTCACTTACGTTTTTTGCAATTTGCAGGTTAGTGTCAAGCTGTGTGTTGATTAAAATATGATTCGTGACCGTAACTAATATGGCTTTACAGAATAACTATAATCATCAGAATCAGCAATACAAATCCTTAAGTAAGAATTGGCCTAAAATGTCATGATTTCATGAATTAGTCATTCAATAGAGTAATATGAACTTAGAGAGTTGTATTGATGATTTCTATATAACCATACCATAATCAGCCTATAATGTTCCCACTGCTGGGACACAGGCCTCCTCTCGTTGAGAGGGAGTGGGCCGCAATCCACCACGCGGGCCCAATCACTGCGGATTGGCAGATGTCACATGTTTTCGAATTTTTGGTTCTAGGACATGCCAGTTTCCTCACGATGTTTTCCTTCACCGTCAGTGATGATGAAATAATTTACACAAAGTAAAGCGCCTATGTCTGGGTTCGAACCTGCGACCTACAACTCTTAAGTCGCGGCCGTTACCACTTGGCCACCACTGCTCTCAAGAAATAGATGATTTCTATGACTAAGTATAATTCTATGGTTGCCCATGACATGAAAATCCTTCGACATTGTTCGTATTATTGGACACAAGAGGAAACAGACTTAGTAATTTAGGAACAAATGTAATTTGGATGAGAGCAGAGGAAAGGCTTTGAAACATGACAATATTGATTTAATTTGGGATTTGGGCGCCTCAGTTAGCCTGGACAAATTCTATTTCATTCAAATAAATTGAACTACCAGATGTCTCCTTAAAACTGGAAATATATAGATACTGTGGTTAATTCCAATTTTTCCATTTTTTTTTTATATCTAAGCTAAAAGGGTAAGACAAAGTCAAATAATGTATATCCAATAGGCACATAAAAGGCACTTTTAAACTTCAACATTTACAAAAAATATAATTGATTCCAGTAGGTTCCAAAAAGTAGTTTCGTGTGGAGAAGAGTGGGCAAGAAACTCCACCGTTACTCTTTTAAAAATGTTTTACAATATTTTGTATACATTAATTATATGTGAAGAAGACGCCCCTAAAATAAAATTATTGCACCTATTACGGTAGGTAGTTCTTCGGACCAAAAGAAGCGGCTAAGAGAACTAGAGCCGGATAAAAAATATACGGTAGCCATAAAACTGAGTGGTTCTTTAGATAACATAGACGGACGGAAAGAAATTCTGCCAAAAATATTTGGCGTAGACCAACGAAAATGGCAAACACGATGTACGTGAATTAAGTTTTACGCTCCATTGCTTTCCTTTTGTGACGTGATAAAACATGTTCCCCCAAAAATACGTAATAGGAATTGTGCAATAGTTGTCGTAACATGACTGAAGAGTATTGTCTTTGCTCACGTAAACGTTTCAGTAAACTTATTCAACTCAGTGAGATATTGAACGAAAGAGTAGTAAGACTACGTTTGCCATAGCAACTATGTACGAACGGCATTAAATATGGCATTCCTATCCTTTCTTTTTTGTTTTCTTTCCAGGGTGGAATATCCTCATGGATGTTCTCCGCCCTGGGGCGATCGGACGGGTGTGTTAGACTCTTACTGATTAAAAACCACCCCGGTGTTCCATCTCACACCTACGCCGGGAACGTACGATCCTTCCGCAACCTCCGACTGGTTGGCATTTCTACCCTATCCCAACTGCTGGTCCATTCTGTAAAAATTTCACCGTGAAAACGTAGACTGCAGCAAGCTTAAAATGAGTCGAGTCAATAGGGCCAATCCCTAGCATCGGGTGGAATGATATAAGATTTTTGCGGAATAGACCGCGGCAGGTACGAGAATGAAGGTTTTATTATCTAACTGTTTTCAAACAACAGATTTGAAAAACGAAATTTAAAAAAAGTAGCATTGTTTCCGCAGTTCATCATCATCTGCCAAACCTTTTCCCAACTATGTTGGGGTCGGCTTCCAGTCTAACCGGATGCAGCTGAATACCGGTATTTTACATGGAGCGACTGCCTATCTGACCTCCACAACCCAGTTAATGGGTAATACGATACCCCTTGGTAAGACTGGTTGTCAGACTTTCAGGCTTCTGACTAACCGTAACGACTGTCAAAGATCCACAAATGGCAGCCGGGACCAACGGCTTAACGTGCTTTCCGAGGCACGGAGGGGTCACGGTATGTAAAGATGGTCACCCATCCACAGCATTATTTCCGCAGTTATACCCTAATAATGCGCAAAATATATCCTGCCAATCATGCACAACCTACACCTTCCAGGATTTGGGGACTACATGACCTAAAGCGCGATCATTGTCGGAATCGATATCCGTGGTCGGATTGCATAGCAAAGAAAGAGAAGCGCGATGACACAACGCTGGTAATTTATTGCAAAATATGAAGCAATATGGACAAAAAAATTAAAACACTGCTGCTTTAGTATGCTGCTTGTAGAATAATCTGACAAAAAAACAGAATGATTGCTTGTATTTTAGTATGGTTTTTATTGTAAAAACAAAGTTTTTAGACGTATCTTCATGATTTTTTTCTATTGTATCAAATTAGCTGTATTATGTTTCTAACACACTATCTAAATAGCATATATCCTGAAGAATATCATATATATTTTTTCTGATTTTGTTTACTGTAGTCGATCATACACTTTTAGGCATTATAAAACTTGCGTTTTTTGTCGACGTGGCGCGGGAATCGGATCCTAATTCAACTTGAATGTAAAAATCACGCGCTGGGGCGCGTTACGTGCGCCTCGTCGCGTGGCGTGTTCTAGTGTGTGATCCGAAAAGAGTTAAGTCGACACAAACAAGAAAAACATCTACAAGATAAAGTTTGTAGTAGCCACCTGTAGGTAACGTTTGGCTCATAAATATTACATTGGCTGGCGATAAAAGTTTTCTAAATCCATTTCATAGTTTCGTTGAATTATTCACTTTACTAGTGTATGCATAGTTTTAGCTCAAAACATTTTATATTAATGCAGGGTTATATTAAATTAGCAAGCTTAACTCTGCTGAACCGATGAGTATCGATATATTCTGAACACGATAAATTGAAAAATTAAAAGATTTGATGTTTTTTTTTGGAGCTCAACGTCCACTGTTGGTGTTGTTAATTGAAGTATGAGTTGATAAAAACTGTTTTCTTATGTTTTATCTTATTCAGGGCTGATTTTTCAATCATCTGATAACTTTATTCGAGGAATAATTTTGAAATTTTGACAGCTGTTGCATACAAAAACTGTCAAGTGTCAATTTTACTCCTCGAATAAAAGTTATCTGGCGATGGAAAAGTCAGCCCTTAGACATCAAAACCCATCTCGTCGGCGAAGTTTGCACGAATTAAAAAATTAAACTGGTACTTATTTCAAGTGACTGCAAAAACTCGATGCGCTCGATGACCCCACAAAAAAATCATCAAATTTATTTAATTTTCATTTGATCATGTTAAGATTCACTCACAGCGTCGAGGAGTTTAGCTAGCCAATTTAAAATAACATTGTATCTGTGAAGTTAAAAGGTAATCGCAGTTTCCTTAACCAAGCAAATTATTCAAAAGCTTCTCTTCCCTCTGATCGTTTTAAATTCTGTACAAGTCCCTTAGCCAATTTATAACTTGGCAGATTTTAAATATTAAAGTACTTATTTGTTTTACTGATTTGACTAATCTATGTTAATATTCTCTGGTTCTGATATAACAGACTACCAGCCCCGCGGTTTCACCCGCATGAGTGTCGATTCCGTGGTAATATCGGGATAAAAAATATCCTATATGTTATTCTGATGTATAAGCTATTGACTATATTACTGTAAAGTTTCATCAAAATCCGTTTAGTAGATTTTTCGTAAAAGAGTAACAAACATCCATCCATCCTCACAAACTTTCGCGTTTATAACGCAGACCCCGGTCTCGAAGCCAGCGGACAGATCGCACGGCGCTAGAGCGGCGTAGCTTTGTGTTATGAGAAATTAGTGTCTTTGTTCGCGAACAAAATGTCTCAACAGTGACGACACCATCTTTTTGATACAACATTTTGATACGTATGTCATTAAAAAGCAAAAAAACAAAATGCACCCCACTAAGTCAATGCAGACGCGCGGGCACCGCTAGACTCGTGCTCCTGGCTCGTATGCCGTTCCCCGCGCCCGCTGACTTCGTGTCCGTAGCCTAACAGATAAACAAACTCACTTTCGCGATTATAATTTTAAAGTTAGGATTAGGATAATTACTGTACCCCGTTAGTTCGTTTTCGCTTAGAGTTCTTTCAGGCTTTTTTCTTTTTACCCGGCTCCTAAGAGTCGTATCGTGACCTTACTAAATAATTGGGCTATCAAATGCAAATTTTACAAATCCGACTGGTATTTCCAAAGATTAGCGCGTCCAAACAAACAAACACTTCAGCTTTATTACATTAGAATAGATATTTCCATTCGACCCTTATCCACCATTTGTAGGCAAAACAATGTGGTATTATACACTTCTCGTTCGTCTGTTTTCATGTACTCCGGATCGATTAAAGTCGTAAACAAGAATACAGTTTGGTCTCTGTGTTTACCATAGGGTACTTCAGTACGGCTGTGTACACAACCAACTCAATTTAACCGTTGTTTTGTCTACAAATAACAGTTTACCAACTAAACGGTCGTCCGTTTCATTCTACGCAGATAGTCGTGTAGTTACTACAATATCAAATTACTTCTCGCTAACATTCCCCATGTTTACTGCTGGACGTTAGTCTTCTCTCAAGTTGTGCTACAACACGTGGGTAGATTTCTCTCACATGTACCCGGAATATGAGGTTCTCAGAAAGAAGGTTCAAAGAAAGAAGAAATTTATGTATCAAGCGAACGCACACCTATATAAGGTGTAAAAAAATTAACCTTACAAACATTAAGAGGTGCTTTAGACCATTGGACTGAACAACTTTCACTATGAGACCAACTCTGAAATCACGAAAAAAAATCCACTGTTTAATACAAAAGTTCATTACCTACTTGATCAAAATGTATGAAACAGCGGATTTTTTTTTGCAAATTACCCCGTCTACACGTCGGCGGAGGCATTCGCAGATAGCCATCTGCTGATGAATCTGTCTACGTGTAGAGGAGGCTTTATATAAACTGGCCCCAGAGTTAAACATATATGCCTTAGTAACAGCTTATCATGGTCTAGTAGCATCGTTGTTGCGTTACGGTATTCTAAGGGAATACCACATACAAAGCAATTGCCTTTAAGGCCCAAAAGAGATGCATTCGTGCTGTGTTCAATTTGAATTCGACTGACAGCTGTATGCCATTATTTAAACAACACAAATTATTAACTCCATCATCTCTGTATATTTTTGAAATTGCAACATTTGTTAGGGTCAATACATTTCTATTTCTACGACTAGCTGACACCTTCCCCCGTAACATACGTGACAATAAAATCAACTGTGTTCGCATATCTCAAAGACTGTATTAAAGGGAAAAAGCGTTTTCTGTATGTCTCCTAAAATTTATAATAAAATACCGCAGTCATATAAAGCACTGCCGGTAAATTTGTTTAGAAAAAGATTCGAGATTTATTAACAGACAAGTGTTATTGTAATATAAATGATTTTTGAATGGCACTATTTGACATTTTTTATTTTATTCTAGTAGTACTTACTTGAATATTGTGACATTTTATGATTAATTTATTTATTTTACTGACTTATCAACGTTTGTTATTATTATGTACTTTGATTGAAGTGCCTTTAGTAATTTAGTTTTTATTTTGTAATTTACTTCTTTTTTTTTTTTGTAATTACTATAATTTCTACGCCTTACGGTGAAAAATGTACGTACGAAATATTAATATTGTGACATCCTACTTGCTTAATTTGCATGTATACGCATGTTTTGAAAAATAAAATTATCTTATCTTATCAGAAAACTCAATTGAAGTTGGCTACTAAAACAAATTTCAACGCGAGGTCTGTCATGAGTGAAATCAGCGAGTGCTGTCTGATTTATAGCTAGATGATTAAATAATGCAGAGAGGCCCAGTGGTACCTAATAGAGCAGTGGTAGCCCAGTGGTAACGGCCGCGACTTACGAGTACCTAGGTTCAAACTCAGACAGGCGCTTTACTTTGTGTAAATTACTTCATCACCACTGCTCTCAAAATGGTGACGTAAAACATCGTGAGGAAACCGGCATGTCCTAGAAGCTAAAATTCGAAGACATGTGACATCTAACAACCCGCACTTGGCCCCCGGGATTACGACCCACACCCTCTCACAGAGAGGATGCATGTGTCCCAGCAGTGGAAGCATAATATAGGCTGATTTTGTAGTTAAATAATATCAAATCTGCTATTTTGGCTAATTTCTCTATAATAGATTTGGGGAATCCACTTCTACCAGAGAAAGACTTTAGTGATAAGCTGGATAGCTTTACTAGCCCCATGTTAATTGTTTCACCAAACCCAGATTCTTCTTTATCCCATTTACTTTATTCCGCATATTCAGTTTATATTTCTTGGAGCCTGAAGGAACACTTAATCGGCTTCCTATTATTGCGAACCACTTCATATTGCATTGGTCCGTAAATTCTTGTCTAACGTAAGATCGAGAGCACTTGTCAAGTTGTACCTGACCGGATTATAATACATAGGTACCTATAAATTCGGGCGATATTCTCGTTGTTTTTCTTAGCAACTGGAGAACTTTGGAGTAATTGTTAGGTTAGTTATTACCAAACATTTATACATATAAGAATAAGTCATATACTGAGAAAAATTTTTGAAGTGTTGGCAGTTTTTACATACTGCCAAATAATTAAAATTCTCAGAAGTCAATTTTATTCCACGAATAAAATATAACTGACTTTTGTAAAATCAGACCTAAGTATTTCTCTTTCTTACGTATACGAGTCGTCGTTTCAGCCGATAGACGTCCACTGCTGGACATAGGCCTCCCCCAATTTTGGGAGGGTTTGCCATAATCGCCACGCTTGGCAGGCGGGTTGGCGATCGCAGTATGGTATGGTGGTGGAATACATAGAGAACGCTGCTGCCCATTCTCCGGTACGATCCTTAGTCGCCTTTTACGACACCCACGGGAAGTAAGGGGTGGTGGTATTCTTTAAGTCCGGCACCACACAGACCGACGACGTATACGAGTACACTTGTAGGAACCTTTTCATTTCAAGATCTATCAGAAAATTCAAAGACCCCTTCGGGAAATATAGGTAATGTTTATATGAAGGCATTATTAATGAAGGAACTATTTGAAGGTAATTAACAAGGGTACTACAATTGCCTTAATTAAAGTGGCATGTTCACTAAACTCATACCTGCATGACAATCAAGTTATGTTGTTTATTCAAGAAACCTGGGTAGCTTTGTCATCTAACCCGATTATATTATGACAGGACTAATAACCCAAACATTGTAATGGCAGACCCTTCTTTGAACGTGGGAGGTTACCAAAGACTTTAGAGGTTACCAACTTCCCTCAATAAACAAACGATGCTAAAAATAGATAGTGAAATTGTCATCATACACGTGAAACCCACTGTAGATAAAGGGTGATTTTTTAAGCGTAGTTTTTTTTTAAATCGAATAAAACACTCAATTTGCATCATATATTCGAAATTTTTATTGAAATTGATAACTTGGCCTTTGCCATTTACATTTTAAAGATAACTTCATGTAAATGTTGTCCGCGGCTCCTTTTCAAATGGTCCATTCGGAAGGTCCAATTTGCCCCACTTTTTCGAGCAGTTCGGCCTGTATCCCACGAATTACGCGTGTTATGTTATCCTGTAAGGCTTCAACCGTGTTCGGCTTGTCCACATACACTAACGACTTTACATAACCCCACAAGAAATAATCCAGAGGCGTCATCAATCGCATGATCTTGGCGGCCAATTCACGGGGCCATTTCGAGAGATAAGCTGCTCACCAAATTCATCCTTCAACATGTCCATTGTTTCACGAGCTGTGTGGCATGTGGCACCGTCTTGATGAAACCACATGTCAACCAAGTTCAACTCGGCCAACTGGGGCAAAAAAAAGTTGCGTATCATGGCTCGATATCGTTCGCCGTTGACGGTAACGTTTCTTCCATAGTCGTCTTTGAAGAAAAATGGACCGATGATGCCACCAGCCCATAAACCACACCAAACTGTCGTTTTTTCGGGATGCATCGGTAATTCTCGTATGGCATGTGGCTGTTCATCACTCCTGGTGATAACAGCATGAATTGTTGATTCACCAGGTCGATTATGACGACCATAATATGGTCGTAACAAACGAAACACATTTTTCACAGAGCACGAATTTTGATAGTAAATTTCAACAATTTGCAATCGTTGCTCGTTTGTAAGTCTTTCCGTGATGAAATGGCAGAGTACACTGAAAACTTTTCACTTTGACAGATGACGTTTGGATGCCATTACCAACCAGTGCCGCCAACCTGAAAAACTTAACTCTTAAAAAATCACCCATTATCGTACGGTACGTCACACAATATGATATAGTGTGTAGAATAAATACCTATAAAATACGAGGAGTGACGTGCCTCTTTTCTCAATGGTAGAACTCTCATTCCTCCCTTTTCAATAGAACTTTCGTTTCTCGGCTTCCAAATATTTCTAATCTGCATTAGCTATTTATTTGCCAAAAATGTAAGCAAATATGAGTTTATAAAACTTTAAACAGTTTTATAACTTTTTCAATAGTGCTAGACATTCTGAAATCAAATTAATTAGCACTAAATAAAAGTTGATATTTGTTTAACTTGAAATAATATTAATTTGAAACAGAAGTTTGACTATTATATATTTTTAGTCATTAAATGTTTTGAAAATTATTGGCCAGTTTTATTTCTGCAAGGTCTGATTTTGAAATAAATAAATACTTTTTCAATAGTCAATTAACTTTATCTGAAGAATAATTATGAGAGTTTGACATAAATTTTCTATAGGTACAAAAACTTTCAAACCGCAATATTTATTTCTCAGATAAATGTTATCTGACGATTGAAACATCAGCCCTAAGTAGATCTTTTAAGTAACTTTTACACGTCGATTCTGCTCAATATTTTAAAACTAGATAACACATTTATTTTTAATCGTATTGAAGATGTTAAAATAAACACATTTATCCGACAAACTATATCTAATTGTATGACGTATCATACGATATGATATCTACACTGAAACGTACGACTTACGTATGAAACTGCTAAAATCATAGCCATAATGAAGCTCACGCATCGTTTATCAGAAGCACGTAGTTGCACGCATGGCAGCACGTCAAAATCATCGGCCGAGATACGAGTAATTTCATAGCAACATCAACAATATCATACACTTTCAATAATATGAACAGCAAGTGCATAAATAATTGAATATTCCGGATAGTTGGTGTTGGTCCCAATTGGGCGCCATTAGGTGAAAAGGGAAAATTTAAAAGAGGTTATAAACGTGAAATAATTTTTACGTAGTTTGGCACTACTTCGAAAGATGGACGATAATAATGTTCCCAATGAAAGATTTAAAGGTTTTGCGGTCACTGGAAAGAAACTGCTATAGGCCAGCTGGATGAGGTTGACATACCTATGTAGGTAGGTACCTATTTGTTAGAAAAAGGTCAAGTAGGCCTTCAACCCCTTGGATGCGAGAAGAACAGAACCGGTCGAAGTGGAGGTGCTTGGGGGAGGCCTATGTCCAGCAGTGGACGTCTTTTGGCTGAAATGATGATAATTATGAGGCCTTCATTCTGTACTTTCAAAGAAAATAAACTTGTAATAATATTATATCTGTCTGTCTGTCTGTCTGTCCGAGGTTTTGCTAAGAGACCTTTAGTACTAGAAAGCTGTAATTTTGTAGGAGTGCGTATATTTACGCCGACAAAGAGGTAAAATAAAAATATTGAAAAATTTTTTTTTAGGTTAGCTCCCCTACACGTGAAGTGGGGATGAATATTTTTGTCGTCGTCTACCCCATCGTGTGTATCGTTGAATAGGTCTTCTAAAATGACTTGGGGGTTGCTAAAATTATTTTTGATTTAATGCACCATTTACGAAATATTAAACTTTAAAGTGCAATTTTTTGTTCCAGTAGGGCGTCCCCCCCTCTAAAACCTAAACTGCTGGCTTGAAAAATCTGTGAAAATTCACGATAATAGTGCATTTCGTAAACCTTAAAGGAAAAGTAAAGCGGTTAACTTTATTAGTTTAGCAGTAATAGTCGTTGAACTTGGGTGTTGGATAATTTTGTACCAAATACAAAATCCTTAGCATTAATCTTTTTCAGTGACTAAGATGAAGTAGTTGCTTGTTTATCGTTATAAACAAGCAACTACTTCATCTTAGTCACTGAGTCTCTTTACCCGTTGGTAAAGACTTGCATTGGATTTTTATTGATTTTTTTATATTTGGTATAAAGAACAACAGAATCGTACTACATTGTGATAACGGGCTACTACGGAACCCTACACTGTGCGTGGCCCGACACGCACTTGGCCGGTTTTTTCTCTGCACTATCTAAGATACCCAGATACCTACCCAATGATTTAAGGTAAGGTTAAAACAAATTATGGTAAGATGAAAAATGAGGTAAGGTACACACGCACACTCTATAGACGACCTTCTTGGCCACAAAAACGCTTGCTGAGAGTAGACTAGCCGTCAATTATTAGTAATTGATTTCTAGGAAATCAATTATTAGTAATTGATTTCTAGGAAATCAATTATTAGTAATTGATTTCTAGGAAATGAAAGGTTATTCAAAAGTGTTATAGGAAAATTAAAGCGACCGTGGTAATTTAGTTTTAACACAATACGGTAAATAATAGTTATTCCAAAAAATTTATTAAAATCAAATGTCAAATAATTCCGAAAATCGATCATTCAGCCTTCACCAACTTGAAGTGCCATTTTTATGTCCTTTAATATAGGTACATGATATAGGTAGTACTCGTATGACGAATATCAGAATTGTAGTGTCTTTCGTTTTTACATAAAACTACGTAACAATTCACATCGCTGTAAAACTTTTATCTTCATGTTGTAAACATAATTGAATATTCTACACAAAATAATTTTCTTTCACAGTCAGGTCCACCACATTGTTCCAGTTTTTTTAAAAATGGCATTTAAATTTCGTTGACAAAATTAGGTAAGTACCAGCTTGTGTCTGCGGCTTCGTCCGCGTGGTGGCTGGAAATAATCCCAGAGGAACGTACTACCGAGATAAAAAAAAATATCCAATGCACACTTTATCACAACACCAATCTATCTCGTCTGCTCGACGCCCATGTGCCACTGCAGCGTCAGGTACATTTGCCTGACGTATGCTGAGCTGGACTGACATTTGGTGCAACCTTATTTTGTATATTCGTTATTTTGATTCACAGTGTCACTTAATTTCTTTAAGTACCTTTTATTTTTTGTATGTTGGCACCTTGTTTTTATATATTCAAGTAATTTGTGAACATTTAATTGTGCTTTTGTGTGTTGTTCTATATCCAGACAACTTATGTCAGGAAAATGTGCCTGACATATAGGTATGCTGAGTTGGACTCCCATTAGGTTCAATCTTAAGACGCACACCGCACTTTGTATATTCATTATTTGGATTCAAAGTATGTCACTGTCACTTTGAGTTTAATTTCCCTACATTTTTGGCAAGTTTTTGATATTGATTTTGACAAGTTTTTTATTACGCGAATTGGCCTTCAGATATGACCGTAAACGCAAAAGGAGTATGTCAGGAACGTAGCCTCAGGTGGCATTCTGTAGTTCCTGCTGGGGTAAGCAGGAACTACAGAATGCCATGGGAATACAGCATGAGTTTATGTATGTCACAAATACAAACAAGTTAATATAAAGGTTGTAATAAGTACATACATACCTACATTAAACAAAAAAACGGAACGCAAAACATGTCCGTATCACGGTTGTATATCCAACTTTATATTCATGAAGACCTTTGCCCAATGCTATCGGTGCAATTTTCAGGCAATAAACACACGCTATACTAATGTAGGTAGTACATAGTGATAGCCTGTGGCCCTGTCCGCATGGAAATAGTCATCCGTCCTTGCTATGCATACTCGATGTTCCTTTTCACTTCACTAGCGTGGCTCAACTAGGGTTACTCGTATCATTCTAAATTTGAAAAGTTTTGAAACTAAGGTGAAGTGAACTTGGAGTGAGCTGTTGACAGCTCTCTTCCAGTTCAGTTCACCTTAGTTTACACGGTGTGATTTTTACAGAACAGACCAGCTGACATAAAGCCGGACATTTGGAAAAATGTAGGGAATAATTGAATGGGATTTTTTTTTTGTGGTGCATCCTTGGGAGCGAGTCCTTGCGAAGGCTTTATTTATTTTAGATTTTGAAATAGCTTGAGAGCAATTTTTTTTATTGCATTCTCGCATCTTAGTCGGTTGTGTTTTTTTCTTTTCCGTTTTATATTTTTAAATAAAAATGCAATTTAATGTTTAATTTTGAATTTGGCTTGGCCTATATTTTTTGGAAACCATTTACTTAACTCTTTTTATTAAAAAAAAATCTTCCTGAGAAATCTGGATAAATGAAAAGGCCGGACAGAGCCCAGACGGGGAACCAAAAAGCCGAACATGTCCAGACAAATTTGTTCGGATGATAACCCTAGCCACGAGTCAACGAGAGAGATCACGTTAATTGCATAGGTACATTGAATTTATGTTTTTCTTTTCATTTACAGTTTTGAGGACTCTTTGGGTTTGAGCAAGATGATGTTGTCTGTGTGGTGCCGGACTTAAAGAATTGCACCACCCCTTACTTCCCGTGGGTGTCGTAAAAGAGCGACTAAGGGTCTTACCGGAGAATGGGCAGCAGCGTTCTCTATTCATTCCACCATCATACCATACTGCGATCGCCAACCCTCCTGCCAAGCGTGGCGATTATGGCAAACCCCCCCCAAAATTGGGGGAGGCCTATGTCCAGCAGTGGACGTCTATCGGCTGAAACGACGACGACGAGCAAGATGTACAGACGCCAGCACATCAAGCTACTACAATCTGTCACATTTCTTTAATTGGTTTTTAGCTTTATCGCTAAAGTAATAAGGTTCAAAGTTGATTGGGAAAATTTGTCAGTTTCGGGTAGCTTGAGGCGTCTGTACCTAAGTGAGAAAAAAATTGCATAATGTCGGTGTTGTTAACTTCTACTTTTAATTTCAGTCAACTCATACAACCTTTGACTTTAATAATTGAATTTAGCTTTTGAAACAGTTAAATGAATTTCCTTTGAAACAATTACTTATCGACAATTAATTTCATAAAGCTGACATCATTCATTCATTATTCATTACAAGCCTGTGATGTGTCACTGTAGGGCAATGGCCATGGCAATCCCTTTACTTCTCTCTTTAAAGCTGAGTTCATAACTTTGAAATACACGAAGGTTTTTAATTTTATAAGTACTATTCTTATTGGTAAATAAAGGCATTTTTCATTTTGCTGTTATTGAAAAAAATATACTCTCGAATACTTGGACAGACGCAAGCTACTACAATCTGTCAAATTTCTTTAATAGATTTTCAACTTTATCGCTAAAGCATAAGGTTCAAGGTTGATTGGGAAAATTTGACAGTTTCGGGTACAAATCACTTTACTGGTACTCAATACAGTAAAATAATAATTGTAACTTGAGACCGCTTTCATAGTTTCTAGCTGAGAGAATGCAAGATCCCTTTTCCCGCCGTTTTTCTTCAAAAGTCATCAATGGGTTGCCACAACTCAAAAGCATGAAATGTCAATTTTGCAACCCACAAATAATATTAGTTAAATAGTCGATTATTGTGTATGCTAACTTTAAAAAAGTAAAGTAGGTATTAATTTCTTCTATTGAAATAGATATTCTGATTGATCATCTCAGGCAGCATATAAGAAATGAGTACATAAGAGGAAGTTTGAAAGTGGCACCGGTAACTGAAAAGTTGTGTGGGAATCGGTTGTCAAGAAATGAGGAAAATGCCGTGAGGAGAGTTTTGAGTATGAATGTAGTAATTTGAGACAATATTCTAAATATTTAGTGGGTTAATTAATTAAACGGTATTTGAATGTCATTCAGATCAGCTATCGGGGCTATTTGTTTGTTTTGCTATGTAAAGGATTTTAATTGACTCTGTTGACAATTTTAATTTTAGGTTAAATGTTTTCCATACTTTCATTCCTCATATTGACCTCTTATAGCCATCGGTTAGAAAGGGGGTGAATACCGAAATGACGACTAATATAGAAGTATGGAAGAAAAAGATATGTTGCGCCGACCCCAAATAAATTGGGATAAGGGCAGGAGAATGATGATACAAGTAAGTATTTCGGACACTCAACAAAACATTATTTGTTATGTAGGTATGTATAACCTCAGTTTGGCTATTAAACAGGGATCGTTACCATGTTTATTGCCTATAAACTAGAACATCTGTTCACATCGATTCTCCGCTATTCGTCACTCTTACGCAACAGACGAAAATTCTTGTAAAATATCTATTCATCGGTATTTTCTTTCACACTGTAGTTATTTGATTCAGATATTTAGAAGTTTACGACTGAAATTTTTCCACTTCTATTAGTTACTTTGATTAAGGAGTACAGTCCCCGGCACGTAACTTGGCAAGAGTCGTTAGATTCGTTAACTTTCTTGTAAACAGACATGTTTAAAAATAATTTATGGCAATAACCATAGTATCATCGTTTCAACCGAAAGACGTCCACTGCTGGACATAGGCCTCCCCGAAAAGGTGGGGGGGGGGGGGGGGGGGTTTGCCATAATCGCCACGCTTGGCAGGCGGATTGGTGATCGCAGTATGGTATGGGTGGTGGAATGCATAGAGAACACTGCTGCCCATTCTCCGATACGACCCTTAGTCGCCTTTTACGAGACCCACGGGAAGTATGGGGTGGTGCTATTCTTTAAGTCCGGCACAACACAGACAACATCAACCATAGTATAATCACAAACAATAAAAGTGACCATTTTCTTGTTGAACTAAGTGTACATGCGCTAACTTACTCCCACTACGCCAAAGCCTTGCCAAGTTACGTGCCCGGCGACTGTAATTTGGTACTATTTTATATTTATTATATGTAGGTAAAGATACTACGAACTTAGTAGGTTTATCTATTTTTCTGTGTGGATTTAAAAAAAAATTTTTTTCGATAGTGATTTGAACAATTTGAAATTGTGGCTTTGACAACCAAACTTGAAACATGGATATCGTGTTGAAATACGACTTTGGGTCTAACCACGGATAGATCTAACGGTTATTGGTTTTTCGTTTGATACTCGTAGTAATGTTTGCTTATTTGCTTTATTACTTAGGTATGGTTCTTTCATGTATCCATCGATTTAAGGGGTGGGAGTGGGAGGGGAAGGGGGAGGTCTGGAAGTCCCTGTGATGGAAAAGTTGAGATAATTATGATTTGTTTCATATTCGTAGTAATATGTAGGTATTGACATCGATTTAATGGTCGTAAGTAGCAGACCCCCGTTGAATATATTAAAGAATTTTCAAGACTTAAAAAAAAAATAATCGGATTCGTTTTTCATTTTTTTTTTTCTCGTGAACCGTTTGTCTCCAAGAAAAAAAAACACAAGTTAAAATTCTACGTGGTATAATACTTAATAAGAACTTTCTGTAAAAAAAATATGAATTGCTAACTCGATGGATGTTAAACTAAGCTTAGCCGAGAATCTTTTAAGCTCTTATTCAATTCTTTGAAATTCAGAATTACGCGGGCTAAGTACATTTTTCCAAATTTTCAAATCACTTAATATCAACATCAAAGGTTGATGCCACACAACATAATCAGCCAATAAAGTTCCCACAGCTGGGACGCAGGCCTCCGCTCTGAGGAAGTGGGCCATAATCCACCACGCAGGCCCAGTGCGGGTTGGTGGATGTCACGTGTTTTCGAATGATAATACACGGTGTGGGCATTTTACCGTGGTCTGAGTCTAGTCGGAATAGATAAAAATACGCAGACAAAACAGTACTTAGTCGTTTCGTTTACGACCGAGAAAAATACTGTTACTGTATTAAAATTGGAATTGTATGAGTGAGTGGGAAGACTGTCGTGAAAATGTGGGTGTATACTTTGTTTTCATTGTTTTTATTAATACAAGTTATGTAGACGTTGTTTTCATTTTAAGATATTGTTTTTACCGGAGGATATAAGTAGTTATCGGTGTTTTCTTGCGTTGAGTGTTATTTACACTTACTTAGGTAAATATCAACTCGTGTACACTCCCATATTTAACATATGGGTATGAGACATGGGCACTCACCAAATCGCTGAGAGAAAAGCTTGCCAAGTGTCAAAGAAGAAGAGTGGAGAGAAGCATGGTAGGCTCAAAGAGACAGGATAGAATTAGAAACACAGATCTCCGGGCCAAAACAAAACTGACCGGCATTCTAACAAGAATAGACCAACAAAAGTGGAGGTGGACAGGCCACATGATGCGAGACACTAAAGGAAAGTGGAGCAAGGTAGTGACAGAATGGTATGCAAGGGATGGAAAAAGAAATCGGGGAAGACAGCTTACCGGATGGGGGGAAGAAATTCTCTTTTGTAATTTTGACTTTCGAAAAGTGCTGATTCTCAGCCTACTTTGAATAAATGACTTTGATTGATTTTGAATTAAGCTGACATTGTTAGAGGAGGCCTATACCATGAGGCACACCGAAATTAGAGATATATGTATTGTGATTTTTTGTTGTAAATATTTTCGTAAACTTTGATGTCTAACAAAAATATTTATAATAAATTATTATTAAGGTAAATATAACGTTTTATTGAAATATGTTACTCACTATTACTCACACATTTGTTACTCACTGTACGTCATTTATAGGTACGAAATAGGAAGCTCGTTTTCTAATCTTATTAATAATATTATTAAAACTAGCTGCGCCTCGCGGTTTCACCCGCATAAATTTCGATCCCGTGGGAATATCGGGATAAAAAGTAGCCTATACGTTAATCCAGGGTGTCAGCTATCTCCATACTCCATCAAAATTGCTCGAGCCGTTTGAGCGTGAAGAAGTAACAAACATATAAACACACACACACCCCCTCACAAACTTTCGCCTTTATAATAATTATTAGTGTGATAAACTGGTAATAATGGTAACTAAGCTGACTGGTAACTGAGACCTGTTAAAAGATACGTGGTCTATGGCCTGGCCTACCTATACTTATTGCTTAGTACCAATAATGTCAAGAGGTGTTTATTACGCAACTAGTTTCCGCCCGTGTCTTCGCCCGCGTGGTATGTCGATAAAATGTCTATGTCCTTCCCCAAGGCTTAAAGTATCTCCATACAAAATTTCATCAAAATCGGTCCAGCTGTTTCGGAGACTAGCCGAATCAAACAGACACAGACAAAGTGTTTGTGGAAACCTAGTTACAAAAATAAAATCATTTATCATTTATAGTCCTTCTCACACTGCCCCGCGTAATATTTTTTTTACCAAAAAAACTTTACAAAAACGCGTTTTCGCCGAGCTCATCTGGATCTGTATCCCGCGCCACATCGCGGGTCGCGTCGCATCGCGTCGTAGTGTGAACGAAACCTAACATTAATCACCCATAACTAAAATCACCCTTATAGACCAGCGATTAACACAATATGAGTGAAGCCGCGAGAAACTAGGTTTAAAGAAATAAAAACAAAAGAAAGCTGCTGGTATGTTCCGACAATTTATCAAAGACTACTCAACAGACATCATCTAGGTAGTCAGTTTGCAGTAAATGGGTAAAGAATATTGCCTTACAAAGAATACTTTGAAGTTACAAGAAAATTGAATTGAAACCCAACCTTCTGAGAAGTGTTTGCCATAAAACGAAGTTTGTTCTGAAACTATTGTATTGTTGTGGATTTCTTAGAAGACAGAAAGAAAAACTGTTTATTCTGCACAAAATAAACGCACATTGCAATAAAAAAAAAAGACAAAATACACCACTATTTTTTAATTAGTACAAAAAAAAATCGGCGCTATCCGTACCCGTTACTAATCATATTTGTGAAGTCAAAAGTCAAAAAAATGAAATCCCAAAATTGTCCACGAAAATTGGTCATAATTGGTAAATTCATAACAGAATCAATCATTCATATATAATTGCTACCTACTAGAAAATACTACGCGCAGTGCTTTTCCATTCAATCGCCATTCATAGTCCCGACAAACTCGCGTCGAAGCTCAAGCCACGCCCCTTTTTGCGCAATCAAAATCAATAAACATCCGAATTGAGAAACCTCCTTGTTTTTTGAAGTTGGTCAAAAAGAGGTTTTAGGTGTAGCTTCTTGTTGGCTCTAACAGACCCGTAGCAAAAATATCAACATTTTTCGATGCTTGAAATACTATTTGTTCGAATATGCGTACATACTGACATCTTTTTTTTTTTTTAATTTCTTTTCTTGAGAGTTGGTTAATCTATAATTATCAATATATATAAAAGAAAGTCGTGTTTGTTACACTTTCTATAAACAAGAACGGCTGAACCGATTTGGCTAAAATTTAGTGGGGAGGTAGCTTAGAACCAGGAGATGGACATAGGATACTTTTAATCCGGGGGGAGTTTTTTTTTTAGATAGGAGTAGGGTAGGAGTAGCGTAGGAGTAGGTTAGAAGTAGGGTAGGAATAGGGTAGGAGTAGGGTAGGAGTAGGGTAGGAGTAGGTTAGGAGTAGGGTAGAAGTAGGGTAGGAGTAGAGTAGGAGTAGGGTAGGAGTAGTGTAGGAGTAGGGAAGGAAAAGGGTAGGAGTAGGGTAGGAGTAAGGTAGGAGTAGTGTAGGAGTAGGATACGAGTAGAGTAGGGGTAAGGTACGGCAAGGGGTAGGACACCACGCGAACGAAGTAGCGCCGGGCAGCTAGTTTTGAATAAATCTCTTTTGATTTACTACCTATGAAAATACCCAATACCTTGATACTATTGTCAAAACCTGAAGAAGGTATTTAGGTTACCTTTTCCTACAGAACAAGCCGGGTCCCCGAAAGTATTTCCCATTGCCATAAATGACGAACTTCCATAGAAAATTTAATTCCCTATTTAATCCCTTTAGGTGATGAATTTTCAAAAATACTTCCTAAGTGTACACTTTCGATATTTATGGAACCCTTGTGCAAAATTTCACGTTTCTAGACTCAGCGGTTTAGGCAGTGCATTTATGTCAGTGAATAAATTCGAGATTTATGAAGATGTTGTCACTCAACTACTTGTCAGTATCTACCTTTTTTCTTTTTGGGTGTGAAATTATCAAATAGCTTCTCCCGCTCTGGGTGGAGCGGGAGGGCATGTCAGACTTTTACTGACCAAAACCCACCCATGTTTCTTCAATTGCCTGTGCCAGGGACCACGGTAACTCTTTCAAACAACCCGCGACCCTGGCAGGTCAGTATCTACCTGACGTACCTATGTCCTCGAAAAGGTTACCACCTATTTAGATAACCTTTTCTAACACTAAAAAGAAAGATAGTAGGAATTTTAAATTACGAATAGGTACGCAGACGCACCCAAGCGTAGGAATGTAGATTTAAAACAGTTGAAAAACGCAAACCAAACATTACGCTATAATTAAAACAATCAGTTAGCTAGGACATTTTATTTATGTTAAATTGTCACGGAAGGCTTGTTAAAATTTTGTATACACTATGTTAAACTACCCTCGTTTTGAATGATTAATAGATTTGTCATGGGTGACTATTAATTTTGCACTCAGAAGTGAAATAATTATAAACGAAGATATACTTCTATGTAAGTATTTAAAAACACGTAAATTAAAGAGTAAGTACCAGCAAACCGGGTGAATAGGGATGCAGGGATAAATCGGGACGAAAATTTAAAAGCGATTTTAACATTGAAATAATATAATTTGTTGTCAAAAAGGAGTCTAATGTGTTTATTGTATTATCATTAACGATTAAGTGTCCTTTTCGGCAACAAACTGTATTATTACAACGATAAAATCCATTTTAAAGTTTTGTCCCAATTCACCCCTGCATCCCTATTCACCCCGTTTGGTGGTACAGTCGGTGGCCAACATTATCTGACCCACTTGAGTGATAGCGAATTTGAACCTTATCGTGAACATTTGGAATACTGCGTGCAAGCATTTCGATAAATCATGTTGTTAGGCGATTTTAATCATTATATTGTTGTTGTTAAGGTTGAAAGGGTAATGAGTTTCAAGACTACTAAAAAAAAACCAAGGCAAGGGTGGATGAATAAAAAAAAAATCGCGCATCAGTAACATTTTAAAGGAGTCTACGGTTAATAGCTAAATTCCGTGATTCATTTTAATAGCTGGTTGTGATTGTGCGATAATGAACTTTATGAAAATATACGATATGGTTCAAATTCTTTAGAATATTGCGTCTGTCATCAAAACTAAGATCGAATTTCAAAACATATTACAAGAGTTGAATTGGTCTCGTGGTCACTAAGGCAGCTCGATATTCATCGTTGTCTGCGTTCGAAACCAGGAAAAACCTAATAGTTTTTTGTTAGCAATGTTTTGTTTTTAATTATTAAGTATCTATTTTTTTACTTTTTTTTAACGAACGAAGTCTGGAAATATCTTTTTAAATGGGCAGTTTGTATAGAAATGAAACAAAATCATTGCAAGTAATAAAAATGTTTATTAATTCATTAAAATATATATAAGTAAGATAAAGTAAGTAAATGCTCTTAGTTCAAAATTAATACATTTTATAATATCATATTCAAACCTAACCATTTATAAACATTTAAAAAAAGTCATACAAATGGTAATTGCTTGGAAGTAGGGAATGCAGAACCGGTTCTGTTTTAAAGAACCGGGATTTTCGGGACCTTCTGGCTAAAGAACCGGGATTCCCGGTACTTTCGGTACTTTAAGTAAGCCTTTAAAATATGAAGAGTAGAAACGGAGAAAGTAAAAGAAAGACGAAATGACAGGGCAAAATAAAAACACTTAAATCAAATCAAATAAAACGTTTGCTTGATTTCTTGTTTTATTGGTAACTAAACTACGCATATTCTACCAGCAACATCTTTATTAACATTAAAACATTTTTGTACCTAATCCTAGATAATATTTATCAGAAACATTTATTAAACATCTTCTCCAAACAAATGATTTAAATCAACATGACTCCTATTGCAATTCTGCATAACCAAATTATAATTTAAAACTTGCGTAATATCTATAAAAAAAAAGAAAAGGAACAGTGGAGTTTTAGCGTAGCATTAATCAGTCTCAATATTATTGATTAGATAATCCTAACCAACATTTTTTAAATTGTTATTTAATAACATAATTCATCATCATCCTTTCAGCCGAAAAACGTCCACTGCTGGACATAGGCCTCCCCAAAGCACCTCCACTTCAACCGGTTCTGTGCTTCTCGTATCCATCGGGTTCCCGCGGCATTCACAAGGTCGTCGGACCACCTTGTGGGAGGCCTTCCAAAGCTACGTCTACCGGTACGCGGTCGCCACTCCAGAACATTTCGGCCCCATCGACCATCTGTTCTGCGAGCAATGTGCCCTGCCCATTGCCACTTAAGTTTGGCAATTCTTCGGGCTATGTCGGTTACCTTGGTCCTCCTGCGGATCTCCTCATTCCTGATTCGATCACGCAGGGAAACTCTATAGCTCTCTCCATTGCCCTTTGGTGACTTTCAGCCTTCTTATAAGATAACAACACGCACTGGTCAAAGACTTTCGTCTTGAGACACTGAGGTATGTGGGATGAGAAGATATTGCGTAGCTTCCCGAACGCTGCCCAGCCGAGTCGGATTCGACGATCGACCTCTTTTTCGAAGTTAGACCTACCTAACTGGACAGTTTGTCCTAGGTAAACATACTCGTCCACGACTTCGAGTGTAGTGTCTCCGATCTTTATGAGAGTGGGTGTTACATGGGTATTTGACATGACCTTCGTTTTGTCCAAGTTCATTTTAAGACCCACTCTTTCGGAGGCTCTACTGAGGTCATCGAGCATTGTACTGAGGTCCTGCATAGTCTCAGCCCTGTCTCACACTTCGCTGCAAAAGGATAGGTTTCGAGGTCTGATCCTGGAGTCGGACTGCCATAGTGGCGTTTACGTACCGACACTTCAGCACCTCGATGTACCGATAGTCGATCTGGCACCATTGAAGAGACTGCAGCACAGCCCATGTCTCAATCGAATCAAAGGCTTTCTCGTAGTCCAAAAACGCTAAGCAGAGAGGCAGGTTCTATATAGATATTCTTCGGTCTTCTGTATAACCTGTCGCAGCGTATGTCTGTGGTCTACGGTGCTAAAGCCTTTACGGAATCCGGCTTGTTCGGGAGGCGTCAAACCTGCGCGCGAGACGGTTCGCGATGACTCTCGAAAACAGCTTGTAGACATGGCTCAGAAGTGAGATGGGCCTATAATTCTTAAGAAAGGCATTGTCGGGGCTTCTTAAAGAAAAGTATCACCACACCTCTGTTCCATGCCTGTGGTGTTTTGTCCTCGAGTATGACGAAATCAAACAGCTTCTGAAGGGCCTTAAGAACGGGTTTTCCGCCGGCCTTCAGGAGCTCGGCCTTAATTCCGTCATCACCCGACGCCTTGTTATTTTTGAGCTGCTTCAGAGCCATCCTGATCTCGTACAGGCTGACGTCCGGGATGTCTTCGGTATAGTGTCGGGTCAATCTAACTCTTGGGTCGTTTGCCAGATCCATAACGGGGTTACTTGTTGACGTGTATAACTGCCCATAGAACCTCTCGATCTCTCTCAACAGCTCAGGTTTGGCGGATACGATCCTGCCATCATCTTTCTTTAGTTTCGTAAGCTGGCTCTGCCCAAAAGAAGCAGTCTTGTTTGAGTCTTTTTTGCGAAGCACTGTCCACCAAAATCACAAACACAACGCAAAGCACAACATTCCGAAGACGCGATGGCCGCCACCAGCCCCTCCCGCACCCTCGTGCAGCATGCTCTTGTAGCATGCATGCTTCTTGTGCATGCTAGGTAGCAAGCGTATTCCACGCTTTAAGTCGTAGTCGTCGTGTAGTCGGGCTTTATGCTATTAAATTAGAAATATTCGAAACGCGAAGTATCTTTTCCCGAAAGTACCGAAAGAACCGGGATTTGGTTTTAAAATTCCCGGTTCCGAAAACTACGCAAATTTCCGGGATTTCCCGGTACTTTCGGTTCCGGGATTTCCCGGGACTATTCACTACTTGGAAGTGTGTTATCGAGAAAACATTGATGTATAAATGCGAGAAAATGAATGAACTTGTGAAATGCTTTATAGCTAAGTACCTATATGTAGTGAATCAACATGTTATTTAAATAGAAAAATGCATTTCCATTTATAACAATAACATCACCACAGAATCTTACATTTTAATGGTTTAGCATTCATTCAATTGAGCATTTACTTACATATAGTGTGTTTCAAAATAATTATTTAAAGTAATTAGATTAGTTAGTAGCGAAGTGGCGCACCGTGACACCGTCTCCTGCTATAACTTGCTGTAAGCGGCTACGCATACCGCACACCATGTTCCAACACAAATCTTTTCCTCTCATGTGCTCCCATGTCGATGACACGATCTCAGCCAAATTGTTTTTATTTCGCACTTCGGATGTGTCCCAATTTAAAACCATTTGACCCCATAGGTTTTATATAGGGTTCAAATCGGGAGTTTTAGATGGCCAGTAAATAACAGTTACACCTTCTTGAGCAGCTAACCAATTATTCACAATGCCTGCACGGTGGATGGAGCAGTTATCTTGCACGAAGTAAATATCTGTATTTGGATAGGCAATTCGCACAATCGGCAGCAGAACGTCACCATCCAGCCAGCAATGCTTTTTGTATAGTCATTAAGTTCCGACATGATGCTTTGATTACACCAAATTCATTAAAAATACTTTTCACGATTTACGTCAAACGTTTTAGAAATGTTTGTGCGCCGCAGTCACTGTTAAGGCGTAGGTAGACTGAATTTTGTCACCATCTACCCCACTACGTAAACATTTACTTCGTCCTACTTATTTGAGGACTTATAGTTTTTTTTTATCTACCCACTTGTTTTCCAGAAAAGTTGTTAGGCAAAAATCATATTGGTCGTTCTATAATAATGCAAGAAATATTGTAGAAATCATAAATGAAAACAAATAAAGAAAAATAAATTATAAAGAAATCGATAAAAGGAGGATTGTGTTTTCGAACCCACATGTTGTTCGTCGCGAATCCAGCATCGAACCGCGAAGCCACAATGACTGGTTGAGAATACGCGAAATTAAAGATTAGGTAGTAAGTATAGCCGTGTTATTTAAAAGTTTTTCAACTTTAACGACAAGAAGATAATGATTAAAATGGCTTAACAAGATATGCCGGTGGGTCAGGCAATGTTGGGTGGGTCAGACAATGTTGGTCACCGACTGTACCTTCTTGGTAATGAAAAAAAGGAACGAAGTGCTGATATGCTATTGTTTTTAGAGGTCCGTAGATAAACGGTTCAGCACCACATGGCCCACACATTCAGCCATTTCCATTTCATTTTTTTTCCATTTAGCCCCACTGCTGGGACACAGGCCTCCTCTCTGTGAGAGGGGGTGGGTCATGATTCACCACGCGGGCCATTGCGGGTTGGTAGACGTCACATGTCTTCGATTTTTTTGTTCCAAGAGATGCCGGATACCTTCACCGTTTTGAGAGCAGTGGTGATGAAATTAAATACACAAAGTAAGGTGCCTGTCTGGGTTCGAATTCACGACCTACAACTCGTAAGTCACGGCCGATACCACTGGGTCACCACCTGCTCTATCTCAATGGTTATACCGATTAACCCTTATCGTCAAACTTTCAAAGTCTGACTCATTCGTCAAAATTGTTTTTTTTTTTGCATTGATTAACAATATTCCACTATAGCGACATATTTACTTGTGAACATGTGTCGACAGTAAGTAATGTAGGAACTCGACCTCAACTCAGAAATGAAACAACGATTGTATAGATATTCTTCGATTTAATTAATACAGTAAATATCAACGCTGTGTTCGACGGTTCAATCGCCACTGTCGTTCGAACGTGTGCAAAAGTTAAAAACTGTCACAATTGGTGGCAGAGGTCTCAACTCTCCACAGCCAAACAATATTCATTCGCTTAGTCGATTACTAGTTCAGTGACGGGTATCTGTCAGCTGTCAATGTTACCAGACGAAAAATATAAGACTGTTTACGTGTCCATGACATCAGCTGACAGATACTCGTCACCGGTACAAATAATAACAATTGGATAACCTAAATATTACGAATATAATAATACTGTTATTCTTACAGTAAGTACATCATGCTATCTATTTTTCGCTCTAAAAGAAACACATAAATAGGTCACCTGTTCTCCTTTCGTCTGTCCCAAATAAAATTCCGATGTCACATATACGAAATACAAAAAAGGATTCGAACTCCTTAGTTCTACTAACCCCTACATATACGCAGCAACAAGATATTGGGTGTAAATTCTTCAGTACAAAGAAAACGATCTTAAGCCATCGTTTACAAGCCGTCGAGCACCATTAAGTTACCCTTTTCTAACTCTCCGATCTTGTTTACTTAACAACTTTTTTCTAAGTAAATGAGAGACCTCTTTTTCTTTTCTCTTTTATCTTTAGGCGTAACGTTACGTATACCTTAAACGATTTTTTTTAAACTAGGTTTTCCCCGCGGCATCACCCGTTTAGGACACTCCAGCAAGTGGGGTATGGTCTGGTCTGAAGCACCGCACTCGGACTGGGTGTTGGATGGGTCAGTAAACCACTGTAACAGCCACTTCGCCAAATTGTGTCTGCAGCGGCCTACTTGGGTACGCAATCGATTGAGAGCTCTCCATATAGGACACTATCATAAATAGACACTATAGATCACGCTCGGGAGGCAGACACAAAAAATAATATAATAACACAAAAGTGAAACATGTGTGATGTGCATAAAAGCAAATATATAAATAACCAACAGGAAGCTCGCTTTGTTAACAAAATAATTATGTGCTATCAGCAAATAAAATCTCTTGAATATTTTAACACATAAAACCTCTAAGGTCCGTACTCAATGAGTTTTATTTGCCGACGGTAGCGTCGGCAAATTTCAATTAAATTATAATTGAAACCAATCCCAGCGAAAATAAATAAATAATAACTAAGTATAGCTCCGGGTCTTTTTAATAAGGTACTTATTCGTTCAAAAACTTTATAACGTCTTATTTAATTCTCGTGCCTTTTTCCAAGATTTTTTCCTTAAAGGAAATACGTTTTTAAATAACTTAAAAACGTATTTCCATTAAGGAAAAAATCTATAAATAAATAACACAGAAAAGTTATTTATTTTGTGTCAATAAAATGAGAACCAAGTTGCTTAAAAGACAATGACCGAAACGGACGATAGCGTCGGTTATGCTCTTAGATTTTTTTTTCTTGTCAAAACGCGTTTCCGCGTCGTCGCGGTTGATTAGCCCTCTCTCTCTCTTATCACTTTTGGTAACCGTGAAATCTCTGACAGAATATTATTAAATATAACGTCGTCTTTTGACGTAGGTACAGGTAACGCGTATTACAAGAATAGGTAAAGAAAAGGGGTCAAAAGTTCGTGTAATATAACACACGGGTGCTGCTCGCCAGTTCCCTTTTCTTGGCTTACGCTAACTGTCGCCTGCCACTTTGTCTGCGATCCAGGACGAAAAGTAGCCTATATCCATTTCCAGGTCATGGTCTACCCATCCTCGGCTCCTGAGCAGGAGCCTTTAGTCTGGGCTGTCATTCGTAGATCTTCGACAGTCGTTACAAAAGTATGACAACCAGTCTTGCAAGGGATATCGTGTTGCCCAATAACTGGGTTGTGGAGGTCAGATAGTCAGTCGCACCGTGAAATACTGGCATTCAGTTGCATCCAGTTAGACTGGAAGCGGACCCCAACATGGCAAATGGCTAGGGAGATTAGATAATGTATGACGCAAATGTTCAATAATTAATCCATATACCAACCTATATCAGTCGCTTTAATACTTAGGTAGTAATATAATATGTAGGATCAATCAAAACCTTGTTATGGCATCGATATGCTAACGACGATATTGACTTTATCGTAAACAATAGGTACGCTACGTTCAAACGGCAATGCTAAGTAGGTACGTTACGTACGTTAAGTACGTACGTTATTTTACTGGAAAGTTTTGGGATCACTTGACAGGTTCATACTGCATTTGTTTTTAACCGTATAAACAGTGAGATGTTGACGTGTGATCCCAAGTTTTTACTGTAAAATATTGTGCTTATCATCGCCATGTGACCTTACAGTCGTCAGGTAATCAGAAGCCAGTAAGTCTGATAACCAGCCCTATCAAGGAGTTTCGTGTTAAACAGTAACTGGTTAGGTAGATCAGATAGGCATGAGTTAAGTGTGACGACGAGTGGGGTAAGTATCTACGCCATTATAATTGTGTTCATTATAAATTTTGTGTTTCAAAAAAGAGAGTGGTTTTCTAAGAGATTTAGACGAAATTCTCTAAAGACAACAGAGTTGCCTTTAGATAATTTCTCTCCTAGGGAGGGAGGAGTTAAGTGTGACGACCCCAACAGTATTTGCTTTGTCAGCAAAGCAAATACTGTTGGGGTACACATAAAGTAGTAAATAAGTAGTTATAAGAATATTGTTAACTTAGCAATAATTAATTATAAATACAGTCTCGTAACTAGAATAAAACATTACTATCTTAAGTACTGTAACGCTGTTCATTTGAATAAAGCTTTTTTTTAACTATTCAAGTGTCGATAACTTAATTCATGCGCTCTTTGAAAAATACTGGCATCTATTCATCGGGACCACTATCTGGAGCGACTTCCAGTCTACTGGAAGTCGGCCCAACATAGTTGGGATAAGGCTAGCCAGATATAGATGATATCTACACTAAACTGGCTATATAATGTGGCGAAAGAGATTCTTTACGAGTATGTTATAAAAATTCCAATCACGAAAAACAGGTAATTTCAGGTTCGATGAAGACACTTCCAGAACATTTTGATCTTTATTGAAATGTCTGCTGAATATTAATAAAGCAAGCTCACAGAAAATCATTGTGAATAACTCTACAGATTCTTGAAATGCTGTAGCATTTTAATTTCAGTCTGATTGCTCCGTCCGGTAGTTTACATAATAACATATTATTATTATTTAAGGTTCTTCATTGGTATTTGGTTGAGGCACGAATTTTTCAGGAAGGTATTCAGGTGATTTGGTACAGAATGCTGTACTAATTGAATATATTACTTGAACGACCAATGCATTTGTTGTAATAATATTTTGGCAAATAAATTATGAAATCTTGTTAAAACTTCCGTTACAATATTGACAGGCAGACCTTGGTGGTATTTTATTTTATTTTATTCTGTTCGGGAAACTTATCCACTCACGCGTCCTCTAGAACGTCCCAGAACACTTTACTCATACACGCCTCGTTCACAAAAAAACCACCAATGCAATTGAAAGCCATTTCCAAGTTTCCACTGATAAACACTTAAAACAAATTAGTTCGGTACAAAGTATCGATGATATAAATCATCATCTGCTAATCCTTTTCCTAACTATGTTGGGGTCGGCTTCCAGTCTAACCGGATGCAGCTGAATACCAGTATTTTACATGGAGCGACTGCCTATCTGACCTCCACAACCCAGTTACTGGGTATTACGATATCCCTTGGTAAGATACATTAGATATACCGATAGTATAAATAAGAAAATAAAATACAAGATCGACTAATATCTACAGACTAAAATGGTTAGTATTTTTGTTAATTATTTTTTTTAAATACAGTCCTTTGCAGATATTTTCGATAATAAAACTCCTTAGCTGAACGTTATCCGTTTTCAATTAGTTGGTTAATTGTTGTTCACTTTAAATTCCATTCGGTTTTTGTTAATTGGGCTCTAGCTATCAACAATAGAATAACTTAACTAACTCATAAACGTTTTAATTTAAATCGCTTCAGAATCTCAGCAATTTTCGAAGTTCTGAACTTATAATATAATATATACCTATATCTTTAGAGTATTAATTTTAACAAGGCTTACTTCGTTGACCTCTCAATAATAAATATTTAACTTAATTTCATCTGTTCTTCGAAGTTACTTACTTGGAAAATTTTCGAGACATAGTTCAATAAAACTCACAGAGTAAATAAATTTAATGACTGGAAGGACATTAATTGAAGGACACGTAAAACGTTGCTTTAGAAAGTATTAAAAAAAACATCTGCTACTGTCTATTAAAACAAAATTTCGGGTACAGAAGCCAAACTTCTTTCTTAAATTCGCAGATTTGTCCGCTAAGAAATGGGACCATAGATATCCGAGCTGTGACTGTAAAGAAGATCAGTATAATCGACCTCGTAATACGACTATTACGAGGTTGATTGTACCTGATCGTCTGACCCTGAGCATTTATGACTAATTGATTTACCACCTCATAGCTCACAGAATGAGCAAGTTGAAGTGGCAACGGGCCAGCCATATTAGCCGTAGAACCGATCCATCTTTTGCTTTGGCCTTCCTCTCCCTCTCCATGTATCAGCATTTATATTCATCACTATTTTATTCGCATGCGTTTCTTCCCGCCTCATCACATGCCCTGATCAAGCCAAAGATTTCCTTTCAACTTTTCTGTCACTGGCGCCACTTTCAAACTTCCTCTATAAACTAGTTTCCTACTATACATAAATTAAAATGGTTAAGAAGTCAAAACTGTCCATTGAATATGTTTTGGGAAAAAGTAATTGCCACGAGGTGTGGGAACGAGTCCGATACCGATAATAGAGTTTTTAGAATTTTTGTCTCTTGGTCTGTATGTACCTTCCGTATTGGCACAAAAACGGCTGAACAGATTTAGATGAAATTTTGCACATGGAGTGACACCTGGATTAACACATAGGTAACTATTGATACCGATAGTACGTTCCCGTGGAATATATCTCAACATCCATGCGGGCGAAGCCGCGGCATAAGCTAGTTTTATGTATTTTATTCGCTCGTCGCTAAACATAAGCCTATTGATCAATAGGTACTGGAGAACACCCTTCGATATAACATAACAGTAGTTTATTTGACAAGTTTCAAGTATCTTCTAGATAAAACGATATCCTTGGTAAAACTATACTGTCTCAAACTTTGATCTCCACTTCTGACTCAACATGTTATTAGTTAGGTTGTGCCCTAGGTAGGTAGGTACGACGTATGATCAATTTTCAAAATACAATATTTCCAAGAAGAAAATACTTTTTTAAGTACTAACTTCTGCCCACGACTTCGCCCGCATGAAAGTTCTTGTTTTAACATAAAAAATATCCTATGACAAGCTAGCTAGTATGACTAGCTTCCCATTACTGAAAGAATTTTCGGAATTGGATCAAAAGTTGCGAAGATACAAACTCACAAATTTTAGCTCTTTATAATAAATTAGTATATAATAGAATAGAATAAAACACTCTTTATTATGTACACAGACAGAAATATAGAAACTGTACAAAGGATGACACAATGGGCGGTCTTATCGCTAAGAGCGATCTTTTATAGACAACCTTTGGATGGATTAAAAACCGGGCAAGAGCGAGTCGGACTCGCTCACCGAGGGTTCCGTAACATCCGGGTTTATGCATAAGGTTTATGTTTATGAAATTAAATGTTTTTTTTTATTTTTTTATACTTGAGTTGGTTGAATATAAGGTAAATTGCGGTTTACGATTTATGACGTATTAAAAAAAAACTACTTACTAGATCTCGTTCAAACCAATTTTCGGTGGCAGTTTACATGGTATTGTACATCATATATTTTTTTTAGTTTTATCATTCTCTTATTTTAGAAGTTACAGGGGGGGGGACACACATTTTACGACTTTGGAAGTGTCTCTCGCGCAAACTATTCAGTTTAGAAAAAAATGATATTAGAAACCTCAATATCATTTTTGACGACCTATCCATAGATACCTCACACGTATGGGTTTGACGAAAAAAAAATTTTTTAGTTTCAGTTCTAAGTATGGGGAACCCCAAAATTTATTGTTTTTTTTCTATTTTTGTTTGAAAATCTTAATGCGGTTCACAGAATACATCTACTTACCAAGTTTCAACAGTACAGTTCTTATAGTTTCGGAGAAAAGTGGCTGTGACATACGGACGGACAGACAGACAGACAGACAGACGGACAGACAGACAGACATGACGAATCTATAAGGGTTCCGTTTTTTGCCATTTGGCAACGGAACCCTAAAAAGGGGAAGGACAGACAAAATACTGTAGGTAGTCTGTGGTGTACCATTTACATAATACAAATAAATACATGTATAAAGTATATTTTACTAAGTGCTGATTTTTCCATCATCTGATAACTTTATTCGATGAATAATTTTGAAATGTTGACAGTTATTTCATACAAAAACTGTCAAACGTCAATTTTATTCCTCGAATAAAAGTTATCTGGCGATGGAAAAATCAGCCCTAATCTAAAAAAATATATACACAGGAGCGAAGAAAATATAATGATGATCTTTAAGGAGAGAGGAAGTGCTTTTTTGTCATAATTTTAAGAGTGGACAAAGATTGAGCACGCCTTATCGACACGCACAAGTCATTCCATAACCGTACTGCTTGAACAGTAAAAGATTTGTCATAGAATCTGGTGGAATGCATCGGCATCTCTAGTCTCAGGTTTTCCGATGACCTCAGATATCTATTATAGGTGTCATGAAGGAACTTGAAACGTTCTTTAAGATAATTGGGGTTTTAGGATTGAACAAAATACTGTAGAGCTGAAACAAGATATGAGAATTCCGGCGAAGACGTATGGGAAGCCACTTGAGCTTTGTACGAAATTCTGATATGTGATCATATTTGCGCGGGCCAAATATAAATCTTATGCCAAAGTTCTGAAGTCGCTTAAGTTTATCTAGTTGTGCCTCAGTAAGATCTGGATAACTGACATCAGCGTAGTCAAGGATGGGAAGTAAAAGGGATTGTTCAAGCCCAGTTTTAATGGCAGTTAGAAGAAAGTGCCGCAATCGTCTCAGTGACTTACCAGGTGCAAAAATTTTGGGACTTACGTCCTGTAGCTGAGGAAAAGAAAGAAAGAAAGATGTTTGTCGATCCAAACCCCAAGGTTCTTAACCTTTTCGCTGAAGGGAATAGCAGTTCCGTTAAATTGAACCTGGGGAAGCTGCGACCAGTTTATCTTGGAGATCTTGGATCTTTTAGCTGCCAACAAGAATGAGTTGAGTCTTCGATGGGTTAACCAGCAACCCATGCGACTTACTCCACTCACAGATTCAAACTAAATCCTTGCTTATAATATGAACGGTATCAGCCAAATTCGAGTAGTCAGCTTGCTTATTTTGCAAATCGTCTGCATAAAGGTGGTAGGAAGAAATAAGTTTTTTGGTAATGGAGTTTATAAATATTGCTCAAAGTAAAGGAGATAAAACCTGAGGTGTACCTCAGGGTGGCGTTTAATCTCCTGTTATACTTCTCTTACATACTTCTCTTCTCCTGTTATACTTACTTCTCCTGTTCTACTCTTCTCCTGTAACAGCACCAATAACACCACAAAGAGCAAGACTCTTGTATGCATATACGTTGCCGGCGGCCTTACAGGTAGGTAACTACGAAACCAGTCAATCGCCGTTGGAGATATGTTAAGCCAGCGAAGCATGCCAAGCAGGATATCGAAATTGACTGTGTTGAATGCTTTACTAAAATCTAGTAAGCAAAGAACTGTCAGATTTCCTCCCTCAATGCCTAACCGTATGTCATCAGTGACGTTAACTAAGGATGTAGTGGTGCTGTGACCAGGACAAAAATCTCATTGGAAAGGATTCAGCAGACTATTCTTACAAAGAAAAGTACTAAGCTGATTGTGGACAAGGCGTTCTAGGACTTTGGAGAGGAAAGGCAAGATGGAGATAGGACGGTATTCTGAAAAGGAAGAAGGATTGGATTTTTTGGGTAAAGGAATGATTTTAGCCTCTTTCCACATCAATGGAAAGGCACCATAGGATATAGAGTAGTTTAGGATATAGCATAGGATAGGAAGGATTTCGTCAAGGACGGGGAGTATCATTTTCCGACTCACACAATCACGTTGGTAGTGATTGTGTGATTGTGCATTTAGACGTGATTGAAACTACACTCTTCTTAACACATTGAAGGACACTGAACGCCTATAGACGTAATAACAATAAAACTTCTATTGTGTCTCGTTCAGTGTCCTTCAATGTGTTAACATCACAATCAGAGAATTGACTAAAAATAAATGGGGGATGGTCCGGAGTTGGAAGGTTTGAAAGATAGTTAACAGTAGCTGCCTTCATGGTCCTATTACAGTAGGACGAAAATGAGAAGTGTTGATTCAGTAGATCAATATCTAAGTCCTTAGGGATCGATTCTTGGCTTGATTTTCCAACTCCCATGGACTTAAGAAATTTCCAGACTTTTGCTGGATCTCCGTTTTCAACAGAGGTGTAGATATAGCGGCGTTGGGCATCTACACACCTTGTTGCAGCGATTGCGTGCATCAACAAGGATGTCCCGGTTCGACGGCGAGGGCCGACGTTTATATTTAGTTTTGGTTACAGCTTTTCTGTGCATCATCGACCTAATATCGTCTGTAAACCATGGTGCCGGAAGATGTTTGATTTTCACTGAACGAATGGGAGCGTGAATATTGTACAGCTGCACAAGGTTATCTGTCAGCAGATTGACTTTAACATCCATCGACTCAACATTGACTAAAGGAGCCCAGTCAATGTTGTTAGCATCTCTTCAGAGATTATCTGTATTCATACCACCAAAATTACGCTGCAAGAGAATTTCAGGTTTTGCCTTAGGTGGGCGAATTTTATAGAATAGGAATAATAGGTCATGGTAAGAAAACATGTCACCTGGGCATTGACCATGCTTGCTGGCATGTTGAGGAGAGGAAACAATGAGAAGACCCAAAAGTGAAGGATTACAGTTTGGAAAATGGTGTGTGGCACTTAAGGGGAGAATTGCTAAATTCGACGACTGGACTATTGATCGAAGGGAAGAAGAACGGGAATCGTTTTTCAATAAGCAAGTATTTGAAATCCCCCATAATGATTATGTGACTGTACGCGGGTGATAAGTTTTCTAGGATCTTTTCAAAGGAAGATAAGAAATTTATACGTGACGAAGGGCTATAATAAACACCCAGAAGAACTTTCACGTGGTTCAGGTTTACTTCCAAAAAGAGATGCTCACCCGTGTTTTGCGGTGAAGGTTGTGCAGACATATCGACAATTGAAAAGGAATATGTGGACGAAGGTGCGATCGTTTCTTATTAGTTGAAAACCCGGCAAGGAATAGGAAGTAGAAGGGAGACATGGCTTTAGCCAAGACTCTGAGACAAGGATAGCATGGATATTCTTACAGTCTAGGTTCACTAGCATGTCAGAATAATGTGCCGGAATACTCTCGGCATTTATATGGACTACATTGAAATTCTTAGGTACATTGGAAAACTGAGATTCAAGCGTGTCAGCAAGGGACGGACAGATAGCAAAGCAGTCATTACTACAGGCTGACAAAAAACTTTCGGTGTCGCTGTCGTCATTGCTATCTGATATCGACACTTTAAAGATATATGAAAAATAATAATAAACGTAAATAAACTAAATAATAATTATGAATGTTAATATAAAAAGGGCACTTAATTAAATCCACCCCGTCAGTTGAGTGTTAACAATTTAGTTATAAAAAAAGAACAAAACGTTTAAACAATTTCATCGTTCGGGCAGCAGAAAGTTATTACATAGTTCATGGCATAAGAAACGAAGAAGAAAATACACGTAAAAATAACAAGCAAAAATTATCAAGTTATACCGAAAAATATAATAACATAAATATACTCGGCACACTGTCAACAGGTTTCACAACGACAACTTTATGAACAAAATGATTAAATGACACATGACGTAACATAGTGAGTTGACAGCTCACAGACAGAAAGAAATAAACAGTGTAAAATAAATAGACGGTATACAAAAATGTGGCCTATAGGCACTGACCTCTATAATATAGCGTACTTGTGTTATAGAGGTCAGTGCCTATAGGGTATAGAAAATAAGAAATTACTAGTAAAAAGAGGGAATTGAGAGGGTACGAGTTATTAACAAAAACTACTACCCGGACGGTGATACGAACCAAAAGAGTGCACCGAATTACTTCTTATTCGCGGCAGCACGCCGGGCCTTCCTCGGTGCCGGTGATGGAGACGGCGACGAGGACAATGCTGATACGATGGGAGACATGGCCTTTTCACTGACTTGCTCGATGTTGTTGAGATCATCAAGTGAGTTTACTCGATGCCCGGAGCAGTCAGCGCGAAGAACATATATCACGCCCTGCTTAGTCCAGCAATTTGTTTCTCCAAGTCTCTCAGGCGCAGACATGAAGAGCTGATGCCACGATCTCGTCAGAAACTCTGATACTGTTATACCAGTGCCCTTCAACTTGGTCTTAGCAAACCAGATACTGTCCCTGACACCAACGTCCCGTAGCTTGCAAAGAATGGGCCTTAGTTTGCTAGCACCTGTTTGTCTGCACATCCGGTGGCACCGCCTAATGTCAGCAACTGTAATGTCGGTCAGCTTCAGGTGACATTGCACAACCAACCCAGCGACAACCTGTGCCGTTTCTTCCTTGGCCTGCTCGGCGACACTATGCAACAATACCATATTCCGGCGCTCACCCATTTCCTGGTTGTCGAGCCCCTGAGCTAATGCCTCCAACTGCCTTGAAGACAGCCTAACGCCTCAAGTATGAACTTCAGTCAAATTTCCCGCGCGGAAACGCGTTTTAATAGAATTTGTATGGAAAAAATAACGCGCGGGGAAGTGCTGGACGCACCCCGTCGCGTGGCCCGTTGTAGTTGTGATCCACCTAACTGAAATGACATCTAAAATTAAGCTTTTTCTCCCAAAAAAATAACTTTTTGAAAAAGGGCCTCTCCTGTGCTAAGCTATGGAACTATGCATCGATACTTATAATAGTTCCATGTTCTATGCGATGGGATTGGTTTCCGCACTTAGTCCTTCAAGTAGACCATTGTGGGCCATGGCAGCCGCAGATAGTAATAGTTTTTTTTCTAAATAACTGTTTGTCAGTATACACCTCATGTGTTACCAAAATAGTGTATGTAATTAAAAGACGTGGAATGGTCTTACCTTACTCAAAATAAAACGTATGCGGTCAGGACCTGACCCACGTCAGGAACAAAGTTCCTTACGCGATATTCGCACGCACACATACACACGCGTCTCAATAGAAAGAGACAGAGATAGAGAAGTTCGCATGGAAGGAGCATAACCTTTTTTCCTTACGATTTCGACCAGTCAACTCCAGCGTGCCCTTAGCGTTTAGTCGCTTAGTTTTCTAGTTTTTATGCCCTGGCTGGATTCTTAATTTATTGAGGTAACCACAGGCAAGTCCGGTTAAGCAGACGACTACCTCCTAGGTTGATCTGCGACATGTCATTAAAAAAAAGCCAACTCCTAAGCCGCGTTAAGACTTCTACTAAGGCGCGACACGCGATGTAATCGCGCGCGACACAAAGGCGCCGCTCGTTGCGCGACTTGCGGTGCCTTTATGTCGCGCGCGATTTTATCGCGTGTCGCGCCTGTTTGAAGGACCCTTTAATCAACTTCGTTCCAAAAGTAAATAAAATAGCTATAAGTAAGTAATAATAATACGTTTTGGTTTCCCAGGAAAGTGATTCCGTCTTATTATAACGGCTGTCATGAAAATCTGTAATTTTCACCAGTATTTGACATTAAGGTATCAAAAAACGCTCTGTATTTAGACAGCCGTTATTGCGATCGTTCACTGCTTTCTTGGGAAACCAAATCTTTAGCAGCTTTTCCTAATTCCCGTTTGAAGAAAATCGAGTCATGCGTATTTATTTGACAAAATTAACATTTTATTGCTCGCTTCGCACGCAAAGCTGTATTGTTGTCGCCTCTTTTTATTTAAGTGACTGTTCTGAAGTTTATTGCTTTAAGACGATCCAAACGGCCGCGTAGATCATGATTTTACTGCTACTATAACATTAATATTATTTTAGTAAGACGAGAAATATAACCACAGGGGGCATTAGTCGCTACGGGATTTGGCACAGTTGTTAAGTACACACTTTACTTTCTGGGTAAAGAAAGAAAGGAAGAAGAAGAAAAAGCAGAAGAAAGAGTCGCTGGTTGGTGTCATTTGGCCAGGCGTGCCTGTACTAACTTCTACATTGGTCTAGTAACTGCAAGGGCGGCCGCAAGATACTTTTCTCCCAACTACTCATTATCTACCACCAAACGAGCATCTTCCTACAGGGACCACACTTCTGTGTCCACAATCACTGAACTGTCGCTGAACCCAAGTGGGAAGGTGTTAGTCGAACCTCGTAAAGCGGGGCTATCTCGACGGAACGGCAGCAGGACGTGGATGTGGAGCTGAGTCACAAACTATGCCTCCTACCCTGCCCTCTGTGTCCAAAAACTTGCAGCCAAAGTGACCTCTGCGCTGCCCCTGACAACGCCGTCGAAATGGCGAAGTTTTGGGCCAACAAAATTTGAATAACTGTCGTGCCGACGACACGAAGAAGAAGAAGACTGTCACATTTTGGGTTGTACCTAGGATTCCAAAGTCTTATCAGACCAGAATTTCAAACTTTGCCTGGTAAATGGTAATATGCTCACCCCCTGTTTACATAGGACCTAGGCTTACTATATACAAAAATGTCAGCCAACGAACTCATCATATGTATAAAATCCAAAAGTGTTTACCTACACGGTCATAAGGATGCCATCATTGCTGTAAGCTTCTATACACTTTATAATTAATATAAACCGCTTTTCGTGTCTGCCTATGTGACCGCGTTGTTCTACTAAACTACGAAATGTATTTTGATGCGGTTTTCAACACCATTTAAAAAATGTATTCCGGAAGGTTTATGTGTAACTAGCTTCTGCCCGCGACTTCTTCCGCGTGTAATTTCTCCCTCCCCCCATTCACCCCCTTAGGGGTGGAATTTCGGAACACACTTAGTGGATACCTACTCTTCACAAAGAACGCACCCTCCGAATTTCATGTCTGTAGGACCAGCGGCTTGGGCTGTGCGTTGATATATCAGTCAGTCAGGACATTGATTTTACTTATGTAGATAGTAAAAGATAGATAGATAATTAACTAATAATAGACAGTTAACTTAGAGATATAGCACCGACATCTCGATATATTGATATATCGCCTGATCGACCCGATGAGTCGCTAGTAACCAGTAAAATAATAAGCAGAGATGTACTAGACACGTGGCACGATAACGCCGTGGATGTGGCGAAGTTTTGTGCCCAAAAAGAAAAAAATGTCGTGACACCGAAACAAAGACAACAATATCACACTCACAAATGCCATAAGCCTCCATTTATCCATTCATTACGCTTCCAATTCAAACTTTTCGGATTTAATCCCAATTCCGGGTTGTTGCTTTAATTTCCTGGCCAGAAATCCAAATGATTTATTTCAGAAAGATAAAAGTTTCAAAGCTGCGATTAACAGCAATCTAATCGGATTACCTTGCAGGTATCTCGTAAAGGTGATACAGTAGATTAAGGTCGGTTTTACATACACGTCAACACTGAAGACCGTGCCTACATACATACGGCTATCAACCATAGTTTTTCACGGCAAAACAACGTGTGTGTACAACAGGCCTAAGGCTCGATCGACCTTGGTTACAAAGTAATTATTAATCCTAGTCCGCAAACCTTCAAAGGGTTCACACAAAGAGATCTTCTTTTGTAGTTTAGCCATCAACAGAAGTAAATCGATTGGGTATTTTTCCAGGAGTCATGATACACTCGAGAGTAATGAATTAGGGTCACATCAAGGTAACTGAAAGTCTCGGAAACTAATAATGCGAGCTTAATGAAATAAATTGTGTTTAATAGACAATCAAATGTCCATTAAATGAAGGTAATAAAATATATTTATAAAATATGCCACTTTGTATTATATTAATGAAAAATTACATAAACAAAAAAAATAACCAATCTCATCTTTTAACAAAAATTGAAAAGCAAATTTATTTTCTACCACTTTAAAATTTTCATGAGTTTTACTACTTTGTATTACCCCTATGTGCTGTCATCACTGCGGTTATGCGGTTTGGCATGCTGTACACCAAGTTTCTTATACGATGTTGGGGAATATTCTCCCATTCCTCTACGAGCGCATTTTTGACCCATTGAAGCGTGATTGGGGAAGGGTTTCGGTGTCTCACATATCGTCCGAGCTCGTCCCAAGCATGCTCGATTGGGTTAAGGTCCGGGTTGCGTGTTGGCCACTCCATACAGTTAATGGTCACCTCTTGCAGGTAGTCTTTCACAATTTCACCAGTATGAGGCCGGTCATTGCCATGCATAAAGATAGCATCCTCTCCCAAATTGACCATAAAAGGACCAACATATTCGTTTAGGATTTCTTCCACGTATATTTCGCTAGTTATAGTGCCGTTGTCTATAACCACCGGCTCTATGCGACTCTCTGCAGAAATTCCGGCCCATACAAGTACGGATTCACCGCCATAGGCCACTTTCTCTTCGATGCATGCTTGCTTGAATCGCTCTCCTGGGTTACTTCCTCCGACGCGTCAGAACTGATGTGTAAGTAAGTGGTGGTGGTGTGTTGTTTAATGTAGTTCCTGTGAGAGGTGTCGCGGTTTCGAAACATTGTGTTGACCAAGTATCGATTTTCTCGTGCCTGGCCCTGCCTATTCCTGGTCTGCGCAAGTTAGAGCCGGTTTCCTCGTAACGTCGGAGAACTCGTTGTACAGTTGACAGCGACACCAACTGTACTTGCCGCATCACGCTGACTCCGGCCGATTTCCGATTTTATATGACAGAATAGAAACAAAAGCAAAAACAGATGCAGAAAATTCGTAGTTCTTTCCATTTTTTTATCATTTTTGATAGCATAAGTTTACTAAGAAGTTTTATAACTTTCATATGTATAAGGAAATTTTAATCGTCTATTAAACACAATTTCTTTCAGGTATCGTTATGTGACTCTAATTCATTGCTCTCGAGTGTAGTTGGTATACGGTGCTAATGGGAACCGTAATTGAAAGCACATTAAATTAATTAATAGATGTTATACAATACGCTCGATACAAGGAATGATAAGTCAGAAAAAACTCAATAGCAACGGTACATTTCTAGTAAATGTACTAGAAATATACCGTGATATTATGCTCTGTGATACATGCAAACTCCAACAAGTCAATCTTTGTTTTCGGAAAGTACATAAAAAACTTCCATTCAAATACAATAATATTGTTAAAAAATCATCTCTTATTTTTGATAATGACTGTACTCTACCTACCTATGACGCATCAAAACAATTGATTTCTGTAAGTTGCGGGGTAATTCCGTAACACGCTATCAGTAGCAATGGGTTTCATTTTGACAGTTCAACAACATTCATTGCGTTATTCACGTTGTTTAGCAGACACATTTTTCGAACATATGAAGCAATGGATTAGCAATATCCTTTAAAATAATTCAGATTGGGATTGATAGTGTGTTACACAATTAGGTAGGTCAAAAGTCCTTAATGAAACCGAATTTCAAGATTTCTTGTAAAAGATTCACGAATTAAGGTCCTCCCGCGGCAAATATAATTACATTCTAGGTACCAGGTCAACAAGCCCCTTAACTAAAACAAAAGATTACGACGAACTGAGAACCTCCTTCTTTTTTTGAAGTCGTTTAATAAATGAGTTAACGGCATGCTGGGTACCGGGTGTCAACAGACCACGAAATGCTCAAAACATGGCGAGTTCTGGAGTCAACTGGTATTTTTGGTATCTTTGACAGTCGTTACGGGTAATCAGAAGCCCGAAAGTCAACCAGTCTTACGAAGGGGTATCGTATTACCCAGTAACTGGGTTGTGGAGGTCAGATAGGCAGTCGCTCCTTGTAAATGAATGGTATTCAGCTGCATCCGGTTAGACTTGAAGCCGACCCCAACATAGTTGGGAAAAGGCTAGGCAGATGATGATGAGTTCTGGAGACAACTACAATAATTAAGGCTAGCGCACATTACAGCCGCATCGGGTCACGGCGCATTACTATGCGCTAAAATGTGCGACGAATTTCTTTATTTATCCTCGTACTAGAACGCCGTATAGCAATTACACCAACGGCAACGGAGCAAAAAATTAATCCATGTGTTGCTTTCCATCCATCCTGTGCGCGGTGGTCATTGAACGAGCGGCGCGATGGACCACGCACGCTCATACAGCGTCAACTCCATAGTTCCATTACTCCATCCAAATTGCGAATGTGCTTCTAATATGTTTGAGGAGATCGTGGAGTACATGCGTGTGTGCGCGTGGCTTTGAGGGTCGAGAAGTTGGAGTCGCGTCACAACACGAACTTCAAGTCGTTCGTAGTGCGTGTTCCGACACAGCATCTCGAGAAGTTCCTCAAGGAAGAGTTCTGGCCGAAGGGTGTTGTGTACCGCCGGTTTCGTGGCTGGCTACATGACACCAGTCAGCGAAACACGACGCAGACGCTTCGTGTGCGTTAGTTTTTAGTGTAATTATAATGTATGTATTTATAGTGTTTTTAAGTCATATTAACATTCTATTGTATGTGTTTTTATGGGCCTTGATGCCTGAAATAAATGGATAAATAGAAAAAAAAACTAAACTAACTAAAATTTGTCATAGGAAGGGTATACTTAGCTAAACCATTGCTTCATATGTTCGAATAATTCGTCTGCTCAGCGACGTAAATAACGCAGTGAATATTGCTAAACTGTCAAAATGAAAGCCGTTGCTACTGTTAATGTGATACGCAATTACCCCGCTGACATAACAAGAGCAGTTAGATGATGATTATTATTACGAATAAGTATCAGCACTCTCTAAAAATCTAAATAGTAAGTATGCCACCTTGACAAATGCGTGCACTGATTGGACAGGTCCGCTCAATCTGTGTGGTTCTTTCCTCAAAAGACCATTTCAGACACCAATCTACATGGTCTTCACACGATCTGACCACGATTTTGTCTGGACTGGAAAAAAGACTGTGACCTCTGAATTTGTTTCGGCCTTTCTTCTCAGAGTAGTCAGATAGGAAACGCCGACCTCGGGGCCTAAAAAGGTCACTTTGGCAGAATTATAAAATGATAACATAATGGACAGTTAACTGTTAAGTTAATCGGGTCAAATCCCGTTGATGAAGCATTTTTCAGTTATTTTGTTTTTGTCTGTGTTAAAATACCTATCAATCCGATCCAAATCCAATCCCAATCTCTATAATTGTACCTACGTAGTGCAGTGAAAAAAAAAACACGGACTGTCTTCGCCATATTATAGTTCATAATGTTATCCTTTCAGGATTCTCCAAAGTGGCCTTTTTAGGCCATCATTTATCATTCATTTATCATTTACCAGTACCTTTGAAAAAAAAAATTAAGTCGTTTCAAAGTACAGACGCCAGCGCATCAAGCTACTCGAAACTGTCAAATTTTCCCCATCAACTTTGAACCTTATGCTTTAGCGATAGAGTTGAAAATCTAATAGAGATATTCGACAGATTGTAGTAGCTTGATGTACTGGCGTCTGTACTTATTTAAAGTTTTCAAAACAACAGTCTCAACCAAATATCCATGAAATAACTATAAAAAAAATACCTCAATTCAAAATAAGACAGAACTACGATGCAAAAGCCTATAAGGCTCCCACTGCTTCCCAGAGGGAATGGGCTGTAATCCACCACGCGGGTCCAGTACGAGTGGGTAGATGTCACATGTCTTGGATTTTTTGGTTCTAGGACATGCCGGTTTCCGTACGATATTTTCCTTGACCGTTTTCTAAGAACTCTAAAAACTATGACGATCTCGGTAAAATATTTATGACTGTCACAATGTAGTTGCTATCAAGAGATTAAGTAATACCAAATTTTACAAGGAATATCAATTTATCAATGCATGCAATAGGTATGTTATCGTAAAACGTTTTTAATATAGCAGATAACTAAGCTTGATGTTAACATTGTTATAACAACAGATTGAAAACGTTTATTAGAAAAAAAAGAAGCCTTCCAATGGAAATTAGGCATTATTATGCTTTATAACTACGTTTAACAAGATCACAAGAAAAATATTAAAAGATAGAACTAAAGACTCACAATGAACTATTTTAATAACATTTAAAATAATCTTCTATTAATACCTATTAAATAGTAATTTATTCATAATAATTATTATAATATGTTAGTTATTTAAACAACACGCAACTTAACAACTTTAGCTTTTATACAAATTCGTAAATAAATAAAAAAGTCGACAAGTTCTCCTGTATTTACTAAATCTTAAGGAAGCACCTACCTATGTACTTAGGTACACCTTATTATTTTCTAATACTAATTACCCGACCGTAATATTTAATTCAAATAAACAAACAATAATTTTACTATCTGGCAAGTTAAAAAACTTTTTTTAAGCGTTCCAAACTTAAACTTAAAAAAAAAACAAATGCCACTCACCTTTCCAAAATAAACGCACCGTAAATAAAAACACAGATAACAAAAAAAATAACTACGTGATTCCAAAAACAAATTCACTTGAACAGATCACCACCATTGTTTATAAGAAGTTCAGTTCATGTCGGAACGCATCTAAAGCCAAGAGTCCTTATTAGTGGCTTAGATACATTCGCTGTGTACGCGCGTCGGCAACCAACTGAGATTCGTCGTACATTCGCCGCAATTCTATAGTGATATCATTGATATTGGTACTGAAGAACTGGGATGTTTTATTGAGTAATTTTATGACGTATTTACCTAGGTATGTTCTACTTACATAATGAACAATGTGAGAGTGAATTGGAGAATCTATTTTTAGTGGTATTTTTAATGTAAAGTGTATGCGGTGATGAATTGAAGTGTCTTCGGATTGTTTGCGCAAGTTGTTGTTTTGTTATTGTTCATGATGCTTTTTTGGACATATTAATCAACTATTGGCTAGACAGGGGGTGACTTTCAAGATGATGACTAATAGAGAAGTATGGAAGAACAAGACATTTTACACCGGCTCCAAATAAATTTGGGTAGCGGCAGGTGAACGATGAATGATGATAACACTGAACAACTTTAAGGCGTTTGTGGTGCGCATACCAACATGCTACCTGCACTTGGTGATGGAAGAAAGCTTTTGGCCGCAGGATGTGGTACTCCGCCGCTTTCGCGGACAAGTGTCACCGGAACGCACAAATACTTAGTGCTACTAAGTGATACTAGCATAGTTATCAAGTTTTATTTACTAACAAAATTGTTACTATATTATTTCAAATACTTAGGTTAAGGTATGTATCTATGGGTCTTTGTTACCTGAAAATATTGTTTATTATTGTTATTATATTTGACACATGAATGAACTAACCTATTTCAAAAGTTTAGGGTAGTGAGCTTTTTTTTCTGTAGTAGTTTCCTCGTCGTAATAAAATTGTACATTATTTAGAAAATAATAAGGTACGTATTGGGAATAAATAAGATGAATAAGCTAATTTAAGATACTCTATTTTCCTAATCGTTAAATTTAAAATCCACAGTATGTCTCGAGCATAAATACTTAGGTACCTACCTGACACTCACGCAAACTTTTCGATGGTCTCGTAAAATAATATTGCAACTTTGCAACAAGCCAAATGTCACGTTTAGTAAATCGGTTCATTCCTCGTGGTCTAACTTAGTAGGCAAACTGATTTGACCACGAGGAATTTTAACATTCTTCGTGGTCAAACTATCAAATTTATTAAAAAGTACACCCTGTGTGATAGTCTTGAAATAAAATTGTACAGTTATAGCCAAAAGTTTTGTTTAACGTAATTTATTTAAAAAGTAACCTACACCTATATCGCCATGTATAAATTCCATTTGACACTTTATTATGAATTCGTCTCGGAATATTTGTGAATTTTTTTTTTCTCTAAGTGCAGAAAAGTCCCAAATTATTTGAACATTGCAAATGCAAACAAGACAGGAAAATAATACAAGTGACACAGAAATACATTTGTCATTTTATTTTGTTTTTCCCTGTACAATAAGACTACATCGTATACAGTATGTTCAAAGAGGTTATATAGTTACAGTTTGACCACGAAGAATGTTAAAATTCCTCGTGGTCAAATCAGTTTGACTAATAAGTTAGACCACGAGGAAGGAACGAGTAAATCATACAGTTTCTATCAATATTTTAGGAGCAAATCGCTTTTGAATTTTGCGTAACTGTAGGGAGGCATTTATGCTCGTAACTGCACCGATCTAGATATATTTCTATTTTTACTGTCATATTGTCCTAGATATTGCCTCGTTGGTCAAGCGCTACTACTGAGCATGAGGTCCTGGGTTCGATTCCCGAGTCGAGTCAAAGTCAAAGTCAAAGTTATTTTATTTGTAAAACATAGGTGGTGTAAAAACAGGTGTTGATAGTAAAATAAATAGGTACACTATGTTTTGCCGATGACGGCGTACAAATATGAATATGTGATAATTAATATAAAGTGAATTCAGCAAAAAAAAAAAAAATAATTAAAGAAAATGTCAACAGTAAAAAAAAAATAAAGTAATAAAAATAAAAAATGTCTATTAAATAAATGCTTCAGTCAGATAATTATGTCATAATGTCAAATTAGAATTATATAAAAACAATTTTTTTTAGATAATATAAAAAATGTCTAGTAAGTAATAGAAAAGTTCAATAATACATAACGTCAAAATTTGTCTGTTAATAAAAAAATGAAAAAAATATCTGAGACACTATTAAGATTTTCAACACACTTGGTCGTAAAGTGACACTATTAACTGGGAGAAATGTCGCAATAATGTAGGTACCTATATTTACTTAATATCGCTCATTTAGGAACTCTGATAAGCTGTAGTAGCATTTGGCTATAAGAGTTTTTTTTTTAATGCAGCTTTAACAACCTTGTGGGCAGCTGTTTCATATGTATTGGGAGCTTATTATAAATTTTTGGGGCCAAACAGAATATGCTTTTATGCATCAAAGCGGTTTTTGACCTTACTATACATAACTCATCCTTAACCCGACGACTACGAATGTTAACATCTGATTGTTTGTTAAATAACGTTGGATTACTTTTAACGAAAATAGCGGCTTCATATATAAACAAAGAGGGAAGGGTTAGTATTTTATGCTTAATGAAATATGGTTTACAGCTTTCGGTCATCTTTAGGCCAAACATGGCCCTAATGCACCTTTTTTGGGATTTAAAAATGGTTTCTTTATTGGTCGAGTTTCCCCAGAATATTACGCCATATCTTATGATTGCGCCAACTATGCCATGATAAGCTGTAAGAAGTGCATCTATACTTACAATGGGTGCTAGTTTATAGAGTGCGTAAGCCGAAGAACTAATTTTCTTATATAATTCTTCTGTATGCGCTTTCCAATTAAGATTTTTATCAATTGTCACCCCTAGAAATTTTGTTGAATCTACTCTGTCTAGTACTGTCCCTTGATAATAGACATTAACATTTGGTGCGGCTACGCGTTGGCTGAAGAACATAATTTTAGTCTTTTCAAGGTTAATTTTCAAATTGTTATCATTTAACCAGTTGATTATTGATGTGATAGTATTGTTAATATCACTTTCATATGTCTCGTTTTCTCTAGAATGTATAATGACCGTACTATCATCAGCAAAAAGTGACATTGCAAAGTTTGTTACTCTTGGTAAGTCATTAATGTATATGATGAAAAACAGAGGCCCCAGCACACTCCCTTGTGGGACTCCGTATTTTACTAGTCTTTCATCTGATGTGCATAATATTTCTTTTTTAGTAGCTATGTCTATTTTGGAAATTTCTGTGTATTGCTTACGGTTTTTCAGGTAAGACTCTATGAGTTTTAATATATTTCCTCTAATGCCATAAGCTTCTAATTTGTAAATCAGAACGTCATGGTCAACATAGTCAAACGCCTGTGACATGTCGCAGTAAATGGCACAAACCGGTGTCCTTTTGTCTACATTAGCCATAACTTCCCTAACAAAATCAAAAATAGCCAAATTTATGGTTTTATTTTTCCGGAAACCTTTTTGTTCTTCCGTAAGAATATTTAACTTTTCTAAATAATTGTATATTTGTAGATAAAAGTATTTTTCAAAAACTTTGGAAAGTATAGGTATCAGCGCAATGGGTCTGTAACAATTCATGCTTTGTTTGTCTCCTTTTTTAAACACTGGTTTTAGTTTTGAAATTTTTAGCTTTTCCGGATAGACTCCTGTGCTTATACACACACATATTTACTATATGACTCAGATGCTCACAAATATAATAAGCAACATACTTTATAACCTTAGTGGAGATGCCATCATGCCCGACACTTTCAGTGTTTTTTAGTGATCTTATGATTTGAAGTATGTCGCTTGGTGCACTTGGTGCCATAAACATAGACTGACTTGTTTTGTCAATATTTGTGGTTATTTTGTTCACTGAACGTGGTTTAGGTTTTATTTTGTCTACAAAGAAATTATTGAAAGTGTTTGTTATCTCCTGTTGACCAATTATGGTTTTATTTTCTACTTTTATGGAAGAAATCGTATCCCTTGGTATATTCATTTTTGATCTATTTACAATTGCCCATGTGGCTTTAGATTTGTTAGATGATGTTTTAATATTATGATTGTTTTGAGCTCGCTGCGTTAATTTAATTATATTTTTATAGAGTTTTGCATATTTTTTAAATACTGTTTTGTTTAATTCGTTACGCTGTAGTCTATAATTCCACATTAATTTCCTCTTTTTTTTTGCTACATATTTTTATTCCACGTGATATCCATTGTGATTTTACTTTAGATCTAACTGTTATATTTTTGAAAGGAAAACACAAATTATATAGCATTAAAAACGTATCTATAAACGCATCGTAGGCAGTGTTTGGATTATCAGTATCATATATTTCTGAGAATGAGACACATTGTATATAATCTTTAAATTTCTGCATATTTTCTTTGTTATAGTCACGTCTTTTTATTTGCCATTGTTTTATTACACAGGTTTTGTTAATAGGTAATTTTAGCATTTGTGCTGTATTGTCTGATAGTCCGAAGTAGAGCAAAGTGTTATTGGGTTTTTCCAACAGGATTTTTTCACTAAGAGCCCGGATTCGTGGATCTTTCTCTGGATTTGTGCCGGTTGATGATAATAAGAGCAGTGGTGGCTCAGTGGTAACGGCCACGACTTACGAGTTGTAGGTCGTAGGTTCAAACCATGACAGGCGCTTTACTTTGTGTAAATTATTTCATTATCATTTCAGCCGAAAGAGGTCCACTATTGGACAGGCCTCTCCCAAAAGGGGGAGGGTTTGCCATAATCGCCACACTTGGCAGGCGGGTTGGCGATCGCAGTATGGTATGGTGGTGGAATGCATAGAGAACGCTGCTGCCCATTCTCCGGTTAGACCCTTAGTCGCCTTTTACGACACCCACGGGAAGTATGGGATGGTGCTATTCTTTAAGTCCGGCACCACAGAGACAAAAATTATTTCATCAGCACTGCTCTAATAAAGAGTATTCAATTCTATTCTCTCAAAATGGTGAACGAAAACATCGTGAAAAAACCGGCATGTCGTAGAACAATCTATTAGAAGACATGTGACATCTACCAACCCGCACTGGAACCGCGTGGTGGATTACGGCCCACTCCCTCTAACAGAGAGGAGGCCAGTGTCCCAGCAGTGGGAACATTATAATAATAATAATACCTTTATTTTCAGGCTACTTTGGCCCATAGATAAATACCTTACAGACTAACATATATATTATAATAATACAATGTGTGTTAGTGTATAAACTTAAAACTATGTTAGTAAAACACTTCACTCGAGCACTGTCTTTGTGCGATCGTGTGGCACTTGTCCGCGGAAGCGACGGAACATTACCCCTTGCGGCCAAAAGTCCTCTGCCATGACGAGGTGCAGGTAGCATGTAGGTACTCGCACCACGAACGCCTTGAGGTTGACGTTGCGGCGCGATTCAAGCAACTGCACTCTCGGCCTGTATTTGGTCCTTTGGCACACGTACTCCACGATGCCTTCGGCCTTAGTGGTATAGTGTAGGTGGGAAATATAAACGGGCGTGTTCGGCTGGGCGGCTCGTACAGGGATGTCGGGCTTGATAGGAGCTGCGCCGCAGCGGTTCTTGGTGGTACTTTGACGGCGCCTCTTCCTCTGCACCGTCACAAAACCATCATCATCAGCCTGGTTCGATGCCTTTTCAGGCACGGGCTTCTTTGCGGGAGCGTTAGGGAGGTCATTAACTCCCACAGGCGCCTTAGACACGGAGGTTAGGCTTATAGGCTGAATATGCTTGATGGCAATAGGCTCACTCCCTATTACATGAGACTTAAACGCAACCGGCCTCTCTGCCTTATCCCTTCGATGCTTACAGGCATGATAAATAGTTACTTCTTAAGGCTCCTACAAACAGGCGTGACACGCGATATAATCGCGTGCGACACCAACGCACCGCTCGTTGCGCGACTTGCAGTGCCTTTGTGTCGCGTGTCGTGTCGCGCCTGTTTGAAGGAGCCTTAGAGGCTCTTAAAGGCTCCTTCAAACACGCGATAAAATCGCGTGCGACACAAAGGCACCGCACGAGTGGCGCCTTTGAGTCGCGCGCGATTCGCGTCGCGCGTCGCGCCTGTTTGCAGGAGCCTAGTTTAGACCTTGTCCAGAAGGGGCGAATTCGCCGCGAAACTTTTCGCGCGAATTCATACGCGCGTTAACGAGATACTAGGCGCCAATACATCGCGTCCACAAGCATCGCACGACTTCAAAATACGCGCGTAAATCGCGTGCAGTTCGCCAGACTCTCGACTCGCGCTTGATTCGCGCGTATTGCGCGTGAGTCGAGATACTAGAGACTCCTTGTTGCGTCCAGTTGACGCGCGAACTCCAGAGCGTTCAACTCCATGTTTTCTACTGTCAAATGAAATTCGAACCCAAATGCTCGCGCATTGGTACGCTCCTTCTGGACGCAACTGTCGCGCGTAATACGCACGAGAGAATAGCGGCGAATTCGCCCGCGAAATTCAATTTTTCTTACGTTTTTTGCAATTTTCAGATCAGTGTCAGGTTGTATCTTGATCAGATTCGCGACTATAACAGGTAAGTATTTAGAGAATTATAATCATTAGAATCATTAAGACTTACATCTTTCTAAGTTAGATTTGTACAATAAGAACAAATCTCTTATGGAAAAGTGCTTATGGAACAAATCTAACTAAAAGAGATATGTTAATGACTCTTATGACAATAATTCTGTAAATACATATCTGTTTAGTTGCGAATCATATTTTGCTCAAGATACAACCTGAAACTGACCCGCAAAATGCAAAAAACGTAAGAAAATTTGCATTTCGAGGTCTACTACTACATAATCCCCAAATGTCAAGATTTCATGAAATATTCATTTTTGGGGATTACTTGTTCTTAGAGAGTTGTGATGATGACTTAAATGATTTATAATTCTATAAATACATATTTGTTACGACCGCGAATCATATTTTAATCAACGTACAACTTAATACTGACCAGCAAATTGCAAAAAAACGTAAATAAAAATGAATTTCGCGGGCTACCCTGGCGCTTTCGCCTTAAAGCGCAATACACACTGAGCCCGCCGGGCCGCCGACCTATGTCGGCAACTTTTTGTCGTCGGGCTAGTCGGCGGCTTCACTTATTGCAAGTCGGAAAATTTTGTCGGCGGCATGTCGGCGGATCGAGATGAGAAATTTATTTGGCAGTTAGTGATTGCCACGTGTCGAAAAAGGTTGTGTCGCCGGGCAACTGAGCGCAGGCGTACGCAAGCCGCCAACATGTCGGCGGGCAACACGCGCGGGCGCATGTTGCCGACATGATTCTTTTCATATAGGCCGCCGGGTTGTGTCGGCGGGCTGTGTCGGCGGCCCGGCGGGCTCAGTGTGTATTGCGCTTAAAGGCAACCTTCGTATTGTAGTCTGTAAAAGCAACAAAGTAATATATGGTGTCCCAGTTGCCAATGAGTGAATTGACAGTCATGAGTTTCACGGCAGAACTTCTTCTCTAATAAGGAAGCTTTTTTGTAAAATAAATTTCTTACTTTTGTTGAGATTCAAATAATGGATAATAAGGGTTTTGTATTTTACACAGAAAATTTTCCTTCAATATTTTATCAAAGCGGATTTCGGTAATCATTTTTACTTCATAAGGAAATAATTTGTATTCCTTCTTAAGTATTAAATTTGAAAGAGATTCTATGAATAATTTATGAATAATAAGTAGATTCTGCCGTAGGTACATAATTAACATCAACATTTATAAACCGTTTTTCTCATTTGAGTTAGCACGTGTAAGCTTAGTTAATTTTAGAACCGATAATTAATTTTGTGTAGGTTCATTATTTTGTGAAAAGTGAATTGGAATATTCCTGAGTTAATCAAAAGGGGAAAGATTTGATTTTTTGTAAGTAAGTAGGTATGTTTGGTTGTTGAGCTTTCACGCTAAAACGGCCTAACGGATTGCGATGTTTGGTACATGGGTTGACGACGACCTGCAGTGCGATTCTGTAACCGTCTCACCGTGAAAACTTAGGTAAAGTGAGCGTGGAGTGAGCTGTCAATAGTGTTAATTCGTAGCAAAAACAAACTCACATCACCTAAGTTTTCACGGTGAGATTTTTATAGAATCGACCGGCTGGATAAGGAAATACGATACCTACTTTTTCTTTTTTATATTCTCACGGGATTGAGACTTAGGCAGTTATGCGGGCGAAACAGCGGGGCGTAACTAGTATAACATAATTTTATTAAAAATTATACTTTATTTGAGTCTCGCAACCCTGCCCTAAACTAGCAAAGCCTTGCTTGCTTGCTTTACTATTTTTCGTTTTTTTTTTAATGTAGCTCAAATTTAGGCTTGTTTCACACGTAACACAACCACAATCACACCACAACCACAACACGTGCGCGGACGCTAATTAGTATGAAAATTAATAGTTAAATTCACACGGACCACATTTTGCCGTCATTATCGACCGTGTGTGTGATACTAACCACATTGCAGCCACGTCGCAACCACAATACAACCACCAGCGACACCGTGAACTAGCGGCCGGTTACATCGCAAACACAACGTTAACACAACATTTTGTAGGTACCAAAACGCAACCGCAAGAAGCCGCAGCGACACTAACGTCAACGCCGGCTGTCGCTGAAAACCAGCGCTGGGGCTCTGTCTCATATAGGCCGTTTTGCGTAGATGTGACGCATACTTTCTCTCAAATTGTTATTTTGTTTTTTTTTTGTTACAGCTTGACCACATTTTTTTCCCTGCGATGTGGTTGTGGTACGTGTGAATTAGCCCTAAATGGTCTGGGTTGCGATTTAGATTATTATTATTTAGTATTTATTTACATATGTAAACTGTCGCCTTCTTTACATGGGGGGAGGCAAAAACTACAGAAAGCCACCTGCTACGATCCTTACGTATTCCTGTAACATAACATAATCACCCTATAATGTTCCCACTGCTGGGACACAGGCCTCCTCTCTGTGAGAGGAAGTGGGCCGTAATCCACCACGAGGGCCCAGTGCGGGTTGGTAGATGTCACGTGTCTTCGATTTTTTTATTCTGCGACATGCCGGTTTCCTCACGATGTTTTCCTTTACCGTTTTGAGAGCAGTGGTACCTACTCTTGTAAACTAGTACCTACCTAATTAACTAACGAGTCAGAATTTGCGAAGTATTTTGCAATTTCGTCTGAGGAGTAAAATTCCAAGTACGTCATAATGAAAATCTCTAATGAAGAAAATATTTGTCTGCTAATTTTCATGCACATGAAAGCGCAGGCCACGCCGCGAGCTGGCAGGCGAGCGGGCTGGTGTGTGGTGTGGTGCGTTTCAGAAGCGTGTTTTTTAGGGTTCCGTACCCAAAGGGTAAAAACGAGACCCTATTACTAAGACTTCGCTGTCTGTCCGTCCGTCCGTCTGTCACCAAGCTGTATCTCAAGAACCGCGATAGCTAGACAGTTGAAATTTTCACAAATTATGTATTTCTGTTGCCGCTATAACAACAAATAAGTACTAAAAACAGAATTAAATAAATATTTAAGGGGGCTCCCATTCAACAAACCTGTTTTTTTCGGCGTTTTTGCCTTGTGGGATTGACTCGTAATACACCACGTGGACCCAGTGCGGGTTGGAAGACGTCACCATGTGACATGTGTTCGAATTTTTGGTTCTAGGAAATTCTGGTTTCCTCACGATATTTTCCTTCACCGTTTTGAGAGCAGTGCTGATGAAATAATTTACACAAAGTAAAGCGCCTGTCTGGGTTCGAACTTACGACCTACAATCATGCGTAAGTCGTGGTCGCGACATCCCTGAAGTGACCGGGGCAGAACTGAGAGCGGCGGTAGGTAGGCTGAAGGCCAAAAATACCGCCCCAGGACCCGACGGCTTGCCAGGTAAAGCCTGGGTCCTGGCCTCGAGGGCTCTCGGGCCTCGACTGGAGGCGTTCTTAAGCGCATGTTTGGAGAGAGGCCAGTTTCCACTCCGTTGGAAGACGGGGAAGCTGTTATTTTTAGGTAATCTGTGCATTGAAAGAATATGTTTGATCTGTGTGTAAAATAAATGAATGTTCAGTTGTTGAAAAAACTCTGCTGCGTTTTATTAGGTTATGGGCCCAGTCCCTTAAATAATTCGCAAAAGTCGTTAGTTTTTCCTAAATATCATTACCTTATCGTGGACTATCTGTATTTTGTTATTGTGTTCAAAGAAAGAATCAAAAAATTATATCATAATTTTGCAGTTTTACTGAAATTTAAAAATGGCCGGCAGTTACATTGTGAATGTGCCTAAACTAAAGGGCAGAGAAAACTACGATCAGTGGGCGTTTGCAGCAGAAAATTTTCTCATCCTTGATGGCGTCGATATATCCAAAGAATTAACAGCGGAGGAAGCTACTTCAACGGAAGAAAAAAAAGCAAAAGCGAAGCTGATAATGACCATCGATTCATCGCTGTATGTTCACATCAAGAATGAAAAAACGGCTCGAGACATATGGAAGCGCCTGAAAACACTCTTCGACGATTCTGGCTTCACGCGGCGTATTAGTTTATTACGTCAGCTTATTTCTATCAGACTAGAAGATAGTGAATCGATGACGGCGTATGTAACCCAGATGGTAGATACAGCACAAAAACTGAAAGGAACAGGTTTCCAAATCACGGATGAGTGGATTGGTTCATTGTTGTTGGCGGGATTAACCGAAAAATTTGCGCCAATGATTATGGCCATAGAACATTCCGGCATGGTGATAAGTACGGACGCCATTAAAGCAAAATTATTGGACATGCAATCGGATGTTGGTAACACTGAAGGTGCACTTTTATCTAAAAGTTGGCATCAACGAAAAAAAGGAAGTACCAACAAAAGGAACACAAACATAGCGGAAGAGTCTAAGTCAAAACTGACAACTTCAAATCCAAAGTCAACAAAAACAGTTCGTTGTTATCGATGTAAACAACTTGGACACTTTATGAATAAATGCCCTCAGAATAGTCAAAATACATCAGATAACGCATTCAGCGCTACTTTCTTGAATCCAGAAAATAGATTTCAAGAATCGGATTGGTATATTGACTCGGGAGCAAGTTCACATATGGTTGTTGACAAAAGATGTTTGGAAAATGTTTCACTCAGCCACAAGGTAAAGAGTATCGTAGTCGCCAACAAACAGACAGTACCCGTGTTGTGCGCAGGAAATACTAGAATAACGACAGTGGTCAACAACTCAGAATTTGATATAACAGTGAAGGATGTTTTGTGTATACCCAATCTAACTACCAATCTGCTTTCAGTTAGTCAGCTTCTTCGGAATGGCAATAAAGTTAATTTTGAGAAAGATGTTTGCTATATACGAAATCGGCATAATGAACTGGTGGGAAAAGCAGAACTAGTAAATGGAGTTTATAGATTAAACATCAAGTCAGAGTTGTTTGCAGGCTCAGCGACGGCTGCGACTAGTGTGATGTGGCATCGTAGGTTGGGACACATTAACAGCAAAGACCTTAACACTATGAGAAGTGGTGTGGTGAATGGCATCGATTTCTCTGACAGAGCAGTGATTGATAAATCCAAGTGCATCACATGTTGTGAAGGAAAGCAAGTGAGACTGCCTTTTTCACACAAAGGTACTAGGTGTGAAAATGTGCTGGAAGTGGTTCATGCAGATGTCTGTGGACCCATGGAGCAAGTCTCAATTGGATCATCGCGTTACTTTTTGCTCTTTGTCGATGATTTTAGTCGAATGGCTTTCGTCTATTTCCTCAAGGCCAAAAGTGAGGTCTTTAATTACCTGAAGGAGTTTAAAGCTTCAGTCGAAAAACAAACTGGCAAAAGTTTAAAGGTATTGAGGACGGATAACGGAGGCGAATTTTGCTCTTCTGAGGTAGAAAGTTTTTTGAAAAGGGGTGGAATAGTTCACCAGAAAACTAACCCTTACACCCCAGAGCAAAATGGGATGTGTGAACGCTTAAACCGAACAGTGGTGGAAAGAGCTAGGTGTATGCTGTTTGATGCTAAACTTGGGAAACGTTTCTGGGCAGAGGCTGTGAATACTGCTATATATCTGCGAAACAGGACTTTAGCATCTGCTAAAGTCCTGTTTCGCAGATATATAGCATCTCATCATCTAACAAAAACACCATTTGAACTCTGGACGGGCAAGAAGCCAGACGTTAGCCACCTTCGGGTTTTTGGAAGCACTGCCATGGTTCACATTCCAAAAATAAAAACAGCAAAGTGGGATAAGAAGGCACAAACTCATATTTTTGTGGGTTATGAGAATAATGTAAAAGGTTACAGATTATATAATCCCAAGACAAATAAAGTCATCACCAGCCGAGATGTCATTATAATGGAAGATACTCATAACAATCCAGATGTGATCCAAGCTGAAATTATGGATGAACAGAATGTTAATACAACAGAGGAAGAAGAAACTGTTATAAGCTCTTCGGATGCGACATACATACCAGATGAAACTGAAAGTAGCAGTTCTTCAATGTCTGACGAATCCTACAATACTGTCAGTGAAACAGAATTACAATCTACACCTGAAGAACCTACTGTTTCAGGTAAACGTCAGAGAAAGAAACCAGATAGATTTGGATTTAGTACCATCTGTGTAGAAAGTGTTGGTGATGAAAATTTAACTTATGAAGATGTCATGAATGGGACAAAACGTGAAAAATGGTGTAAAGCAATGGAGGAAGAGTTGCAGTCATTTCGTGAGTGCGATGCATGGGAAGTGGTGGACAAACCAGAAAGTGGAACAATAGTGCAGTGTAAATGGGTTTACAAAAAGAAGGTAAATAGTGATAATGAAGTGCGGTACCGTGCGCGTTTGGTGGCGAAGGGATTCACGCAAAAAGAAGGTATCGATTATAAAGAGACATTTTCACCTGTAGTTAGATATTCTACTTTAAAGTTACTGTTTGCATTGAGTGTTAAATTGGATATGAATATCACTCATTTTGACGTAGTAACTGCTTTCCTTAATGGTGACTTAGACGAGACTGTGTACATGCAACCACCTCAGAATTTTGCTGATAAAAATAAAGTTCTAAAATTAAAGAAGGCAATATATGGCCTTAAGCAATCTGCCCGAGCTTGGTACAAAAAGGTGGATGAATGTTTACAGGAATTCGGTTATAAAAAATCGCAATATGAGCCCTGTTTGTTTGTTAAATCATCTGGAGGTCAAAAGACCTTTATAGCTTTATTTGTGGACGACTTCTTTGTATTTTCAAATAATGATACCGAAGTTGAAAAAGTTAAAAGTCAGTTGAGTTCCAGATTTAAATTAAAAGATTTGGGTCATGTAAAACAGTGCCTAGGTATGCGAGTTGAAACCTGTAAAAATAAATTGTATATTGACCAAGAAAGGTTCATTGATAATTTATTGATAAAGTTTGGAGTGGAAAATTGTAAAAATGTGTCCAATACTCCAATGGAAATCAATTTAAAATTAGATAAATGTGATAATGTTAATTGTGATGTTAAATATCCTTATCAGCAGTTAATAGGCAGCCTTATGTATCTGTCGGTACTTACTAGGCCAGATATATCCTATTGTGTGAGCTACTTAAGTCAATTTAACAATAATTATGGTAAAACACACTGGCAGCATGCTAAGAGAGTTTTAAAATATTTAAAAGCAACTAAGTCTTATCGCCTAACTTATGCTAAGGATAATTCTGATTTAGTAGGTTTTGTTGATGCCGACTGGGCTTCCAACACAGTTGACAGACGGTCTTACACCGGTTTCTGCTTCAAACTCTCAGGAGGAGTAGTTTCACATGAATGTAAGAAGCAACAAACAGTAGCACTATCAAGTACTGAAGCCGAGTACAGTCGGTGACCAACATTGTCTGACCCACCCAACATTGCTTGACCCACTAGAAGTGGGTTAGATAATGTTGGCCACCGACTGTACATGGCTATTTGTGAAGCTAGTAAAGAGGCAATATTTCTTAAAAATCTGTTGTTAGAACTTACTGGAAAAGATATAGGACCTGTAATTCTGTATAATGATAATCAAAGTGCGAAAAATCTTACAGAGAACAGTATGTATCACAAAAGATCTAAGCATATAGATGTTAGATTCCATTTTATTAGAGAAGCTGTCTATAATAAATTAGTAAAAATTATTTATTTAAATACAGAAAATATGCCTGCTGATATTCTTACAAAAAGTTTGTCAAGTGTTAGGCATTATAAATTTCTTTTGATACTAGGTTTATTTAAGCTTTGAATTGATATAATAACAAAGGCTAAGGCTATTTTCATTTCAATGAGTGGTGGTGTTATTTTTAGGTAATCTGTGCATTGAAAGAATATGTTTGATCTGTGTGTAAAATAAATGAATGTTCAGTTGTTGAAAAAACTCTGCTGCGTTTTATTAGAAGCTGGTCCTCATTCGGAAGCCAGGGCGCCCTGCAGACTCTCCGCCCGCATACCGGCCCATCGTGCTGCTCGACGAGGTCGGCAAGCTCTTTAAGAGAGTGACTGCGGGCCGCCTCGTCGGGCACCTGGTGAGGACGGGGCCGGATCTTGCGGACAGCCAGTTCGGTTTCCGCAAGGGGCGCTCGACGGTGGACGCCATCATGCGCGTGAGAGCCCTCACGACGGGGGACGCGGTGTCCCAGGGTGGGGTCGTCGTGGCGGTGTCACTCGACATCGCCAACGCGTTCAACACCCTCCCCTGGAGCACCATTGTGGAGGCACTCCGGTATCACCGGGTGCCGCCCTACCTCCGTCGAATAGTCGAGGCGTATCTGACGGAAAGAGCCGTCAGCTACCCCGGTCGCGATGGGGAGTGGATACGGCGAGAGATGTCGTGCGGTGTCCCACAGGGATCGGTCCTGGGGCCGCCTCTGTGGAACATCGGGTATGACTGGGTGCTGCGCGCCGACCTCCCTGATGGCGTCAGCGTGGTTTGCTACGCTGACGACACGCTGGTCCTGGCGCAGGGGAGGTCGCATCAGGCGGCGGCCGACGCGATGACACGCGGGGTTGCGATAGTCGTGGAGAGGATCCGGCAGTTGGGTCTCGAGGTAGCATTGCACAAGTCCGAGGCCATGTCGTTTCATGGGCCCCGGAACGCGCCGCCATCGGGATCCCAACTAACGGTAGGAGGGGTTCACATCGGCGTCGGGATGACGATGAAATACCTGGGTCTCGTCCTCGACAGCCGGTGGAACTTCGTGGAGCATTTCCGACGTTTGGCCCCCAAACTGGAACGGGCCGGGGCCGCCTTCAAGCGGCTCTTGCCCAACCTGAGGGGGCCAAACGCCTCCTGCCGGAGGCTTTACGCGGGGGTCGTGCGGTCCATGGACCTATACGGGGCCCCGGTGTGGGCGCGTTCACTGCGGCGGCGAGCCGCCCACTACCTGAACGCGCCCCAGAAGGTGGTAGCCATAAGGGCTATCCGGGGCTACCGCACGATCTCTGGCGAGGCGGCAAGCCTCCTTGCCGGACTGCCGCCATGGGATCTGGAGGCGATAATCCTCGCGCGCCTGTATGAGTGGCGCGCGGAGGCACTACGCCGGGGGGAGGATCCGCTTCCGCGGCAAATCGCTGCGGAGCGGACGGATCTCCGGCGCGATCTCATGGCGGCATGGAAAGAGCGACTGTCGCAACCCAGCGCAGGGCACGCCGCGATAGCGGCGATAAGACCCCTCTTTGAGGAGTGGCTAGAGAGGCGCCACGGCGCCCTCACCTACCGCCTGACGCAGGTCCTCACCGGACACGGAAGTTTCGGGAGGTTCTTGCACATCATCAGGCGGGAGGAAACGCCCGGGTGTCACCATTGCCAGGATCGCCCAGATGACACGGTGGAGCACACGGTGGAGGTCTGCCCCGCTTGGGCGGAGCACCGCCGTGTCCTCGTAGAGGCGATTGGCAGCGACGGCGACCTCTCGCGTCCGGCCCTGGTGCAAGCCATGGTCCGGGGCGAGAGGGAGTGGGGGGCAGTCACCTCCTTCTGCGAAGCAGTCATGCTAGCGAAGGAGGTGGCGGTACGGTTCAGGGAGAGAGCCTCCCGTCTCAGCCGCCGCGGGGGACGCCCCCGGCGTCGGGAGCCGCGTGACGAATCCCGGCCACCGTAGGCGCGGGCATGCGGGCGGAGAGTAATGGGTAGCTCACCGTCCGATCAGGACCAGGCCCGTGCCGGACGGCGCATACGTGTTCCACGCGCGCCTCAAAGAGATGTCAGCATCGGGGAGGGGCCCCTTAGGGCCGAAGCCTGCCGGATCAGCGGGATTGTCCGAAAGGGTTACCGCTGGCCTGGAACATAAAGGGCCAAGGAAGGAACACGGGTGGGTTTTAGTCAGTAAGAGTCTGACACTCCCTTCCGCTCCACCCAGAGCGGGAGGAGTCATTTGCTGATTTCCCGCAAAAAAAAAAAAAGTCGTGGTCGTTACCACTGGGCCACCACTGCGCTGAAATATGAGGTGGCAAAGTAGGTCAAGATTTTCAAACATGAGAACTTCGACATAATTTCATAGAGATAGTTAACATGTTAGTACTAAACTTATGCTTGTTCACATAAACATCATAAAATAACGTAGGTAACATAACCTCTGGTATCTTTCTAGAAACTTCCGAAGAAAAATATGCTTGCTTAATTTAGTAACTACCCGAATGTTAAATACTAGCTGCGTCCTGCAGTTTCCCATAAGTCTCGTTCCCGTAGGAATCGTATGTCCTAATCCGGTCATGGTTTACTCATGTGCGACATGAAAATCCGTTGAGCCCTTTTAGCGTGAAAACGTAACAAACAAACAAACATACAAAAAATCTTTATAATATTAGTTAAACTACAATAAAAAAAAAATAAAAAAATAGCAATTGAAAGTTGCCAAGTGTTGACTTGGCAACTTTCAATTGCGATTTTTTCGTGAAATAACGAATGCAACGTTGAAATACGACACTTTACATAAACCTATGGGTTCGAAAATACTATGTTCGTAATAACAAAAATATTCATTAAAAAATAAAGGAGAAAATTGCCTTTGAATAAAGCCAAGTGTATACATACTTATGCTCGTGACTGTATCTACCTTATTGTAATACGCAAACTAAACAGCGTCGAAAAATTCATCCGCGTGCTGTCGACTGGTAATGTACCCAAGAGACTGGCGGCATCACTACGTTGTATGGCAATGCTTAGCCTTCCGCCAAAGTAAAAGCCAGCTCTTAGGTGTTATTTCTTACATAATATATCATTGCATTACGCCTGTAATCCCCAAAGGGATATGCTGAGGTGTACCTATTAGTTGACATTGTAAAAGCCAATTATTTTTAAAAAGAGTAACCATGGAGTTTCTTGCCTGTTCTTCTCCATAGGAAACGACCAATTGGAACCGTGCACCTAGCTTCTGACGTTTCATAAGTGCCCATGTAGGTTTATGTGAAATAAAACATTTTGATTTTTATTTTGAGTACACCTACATTTCGCCAGGGGGCCTAAAAAGGCCACTTTAGAGAATCGTAAAACAATAACATTATGAATCGTAATATGGCGAAGACAGTGGTTTTCTTTTTTCGCTGCACTAATAATAATAATAATAATAATAAAGCCTTTAATTCCCAAAATACAAATACATAATTCCATAATATTTCCATGCACATTACAATACTAATTAATATTAAATTCTAATTACATTCTACAAGTTTATTCGATTAATTATTATTTACATACCTTACCTTTTATTTGACCTTTTATTAGACTTACATTTAAGATTTAAATTATATTTAGTTTTTAAACAATAATTATATATATATATATATATATATATTTTTTTTTTTTATTAATTTACTTTATATTATTTATTTTTGTATTATTATTCAGATATTATTTTAAATTCATACTTTATTTATAATTGATTAAATTACATTTTTAATAATATTCCAATAACACATTTTGTAACATTGACTTTTCTAGTTATTCATTATATTAGTTTAATTCCGGTTTTATTCGGAATACTGTGTCACATTAGTGATACAAGTATATTATTGGGGTACCCATTTCTGGGTATAGGCCTCCTCCAACTCTTTCCATTGCTGTCTGTCTTGCGCTTGGCGAGTCCATGTAGATCCGGCTACTTGGTAGATATCGTCACTCCAGCGTCGCCTGGGTCGGCCGCGTCGGCGTTTAGCTTCATAGGGATACCAATGCAATATCCTTTCACTCCATCTATTATCCGTAACTCTAGCTATATGTCCAGCCCATCGCCATTTCAGTCTGCTTGCTAGCTCGACGGCGTCCGTTACCTTTGTTATGGATCTAATGTATGTGTTTTTCTTCCTATCTTTCAGCTTTATACCCAGCATACTTCGTTCTGCCGCTCTTTGGAACACGTTGATCTTTTGTATGATGTCTTTGGTAAACGACCAAGTTTGGCATCCGTACAATAGTGTGGGCATAACAACGGAGTCCATCGCTTTCCTTTTTAGATACATTGGTAGTTTACTTTTGAATACTTCTTTCAGTGACCAGTATTTATTCCAAGCTTTCTTTATACGGCGTTCTACTTCATGAGATGTTTGTTTTTGGAATGATACGTTTTGTCCTAGGTATATATACTCATCCACATAGGTTATATGATGAGATTCAGTTTTAATGGGTATTTTTTCGCTATTTGTCATGGCAAATGTCTTCTGTGTGTTCATTTGCAGTCCACACTTTCTACTTTCTATGTCTAGGGTATTTAACATATGTTCTAAGTCCTTGTGATTTTCAGATATTAATACTATATCATCTGCAAAGCGTAAGTTACTTAGGTATTCGCCGTTTACGTTGATGCCTTTGTTTTCCCAGTTTAATTGTCTGAAGATATATTCTAAGAGCGCAGTAAATAAATTAGGTGAGATCGGATCACCCTGTTTTACGCCTCTTCGGATATCAAATGGCTCTCCTTTGCCTTCCAGCTTAACCACCGCCTTGCTGTTTTTATAGATCTCTTTCAGTATCTCTATGTATCGGTTTTCGACTCCCTGCGTCTTCAGTGCTACCCACAGGGGTTCGTGTTGTATTGAATCAAACGCTTTGCAGTAGTCTATAAACGCTACATAGAGTTTTTTGCCATATTCAGAGTATTTCTCGATAAGTTGTGTCAAGGTGAAGATGTGGTCTATGGTTGAATATGTTCTTCTGAAGCCGGCTTGTTCTCGGGGTTGGTTGCTGTCTAATGTCCTTGAGATTCGATTTAATAGTACTGTGGCAAACACTTTGTATACTGTTTGTTGCAAACTTATTGGCCTATAATTTCCTAAGTCTGTCGGATCGCCTTTTTTGTATAACAGAGTTATAATCGATATTCCCCATTCTTTTGGTAGTTTGTTGAATGTCAGTATGTTATTGAAAAAGGATGCCAGTATTGGTACTAGCGGGTCAATAATCGCTTTCAATATATCATTTGTTATTCCATCATCGCCTGGGCTTTTAGCTGATTTCAGGTGTTGGATTGCACAGCGAACTTCACTCTCTATGATAGATGGTACGACACTTAGAGGTGCGGATGGCTCTGGTCTAGTACTCTGATTACTTTTCTCGTTTCCATAAAGCTCCCTGTAGAACTGTGTAGCAGTCCCAATGATGCAATCCCTATTTGATATTGTTTTGTTTTCTTTGTTTTTCAGAGACATAATCCACGGTTTAGATGTGTTCAGTTTTACTTGTGCCCTTTTGACTGATGCTCTCTTTTGTAACTCTTCTTCTATTATATTGTATCGATGTGCCTTGTAATCTCGTTGTATTTGTTTATTTATAAGTTTATAGAGTGCGCTGAGATGTTTTTTCTCAGGGCGTGTTTTGTTTTCTTTATTCTTCAGTCTGTTTCTTTCATTAATAAGTTTCTCTACATACGCTGATAGTGGAGTTATGTCTTTGTTTTTTATTTTAGGTAGTTCTTTTACAGATTCTTTTATTATTTTTATTAGTTTTCCATATCCTAATTCCATATCATCGAATTGAAAGTTGCCTATACGGTCCGCAAATATATTTTTCAATGACTCTAACTCTAGGGGGTTTAGTCTAGGAACTTTGCAGCTGTAGTCTCTCCGTGACTTAGTTTTATTGCAGTTTTGTAACATGGCCACTCTAATTAATCTGTGATCTGTAGGAAAGGTGGTGTTCACAACCTGCACATTTGAAATATCTTTTATATTTTTGACTAGGATAAAGTCTATTTCATTTCGCACTTTTCCATTCGGTGATATCCAAGTCCATTTTTGTTTAGGATTTTTCTTAAAGTGTGTGTTTGCTATGTAGAGCTGGTTTTCAAAACAAAATTGTATTAATATATCTCCTCGTTCGTTTCTGTCTCCGAAGCCCCATGGACCCATAACTTTCTTATCTTCCGCTGTGAATTTACCAATTTTGGAATTAAAATCTCCCATAACTATTGTATTGTTTCCTGTACCTTCCAATGCAAACTGTAGATGTTTATAGAATATTTCTAGGTCTTCTGAAGTTGCGCTTTCTGTTGGTGCATAGCATTGAATCAGATGGACTGTTCTATTATTAAGGAGTATATCTAATCTCATGACTCTATCCGATATACTTCTGATATCGATTATATTAGTTTTCAGATCTTTATTAACGAGAAAGCCGACGCCATTTCTTCCACTTTTTTCGCCATAGTATATCATGATGTAGCTTTCGGTTTCAAGTATTTCTTTTCCTTCTTTCTTTACTTCAGCTAAGCCAATAACATCCCATTTGAACTTTGTTAAGCTATGTTGCAATTCTATAAGTCTTGTCTCGTTTACTAGCGATCTCACGTTCCATGAGCAAAAGCATAAGCATGAGCATAAGTAGTACTTTGCTCTATGTTTGAGTAGTTCTTAAATCGGTTGGAGGGTTTTGGTCTAATCTTCCCGCGGGGACCAGCCGTATTGGGAGATGTTGTTACATTTGTAGGCTCTTGGTAATTGTTGAAAGAGTCTTCTTGCATGATACTTAAAAGAGAAGGAGGGGCGTGATTCAGTTTTTTGGGGTTTCCTGGACATTATTTGTTGAGGCTCGAGCAGTGGGATTCAACTGTGACGGACGCAAGTAGCTTATTATGCTTTGCGATTTATTTTTCTTATGTACTTGGGTAATTTTTCCATGACTATCGCTGACCTCTTGATCTTTTTTCCCCTCAGGTGACTCTGACATAAATCTCTTACTTGAGTTTTTCTCTGTAGATGCTTGGTTTATTACGTTTTTAGGACGTAGTGTGACAATTTTATCATAACGCAAAGCTACTTTTTTCCCGGACTCCCACTCACGTTTGCATTCGCTGCACTACGTAGGTTTAATCAAAGAGATTAGAATTGGCTTTGGATCGGATTTATTGGTATTTTAGCACAGACAAAAAAAAAACTGAAAAATGCTTCACCAATGGGATTTGATACGATTAACTTGACGGTTAACTGTCCATTATGTTATCCTTTTATGATTCTGCCAAAGGGGCCGTTCAAGTATTACGCAAGCAGATTTTTTGCAATTATTATTTATTTTTATTTATTTTATTTTATTAACCGCCTCCTCTCCTCCTCAGCAAAAATAAGCAAAGCTCTTATCCCCACTCCCATGCTTACGATGCTTACGTAAACATTGGTACTTACATGCATTTTTCAATGTTTTCGGTTTCTTTTTTTAAACCTGAGCAGCAGTTACTTTTTTTTTTTTTTTTGCTGTTGGGAAATCATCAAATGACTCCTCCCGCTCTGGGTGGAGCGGAAGGGAGTGTCAGACTCTTACTGACTAAAACCCACCCGTGTTCCTTCCTTAGCCCTTTATGTTCCGGGCCAGCGGTAACCCTTTCGGACAATCCCGCTGACCCGGCAGGCTTCGGCCCTAAGGGGCCCCTCCCCGATGCTGACATCTCTTTGAGGCGCGCGTGGAACACGTACGCGCCGTCCGGCACGGGCCTGGTCCTGATCGGGCGGTGAGCTACCCATTACTCTCCGCCCGCAGGCCCGCGCCTACGGTGGCCGGGAGTCGTCACGCGGCTCCCGACGCCCGGAGCGTCTCCCGCGGCGGCTGGGACGGGAGGCTCTCTCCCTGAGCCGTCCCGCCACCTCCTTCGCTAGCATGACTGCTTCGCAGAAGGAGGTGACTGCCTCTCACTCCCTCTCGCCCCGGACCATGGCTTGCACCAGGGCCGGACGCGAGAGGTCGCCGTCGCTGCCGATCGCCTCTACGAGGACACGGCGGTGCTCCGCCCAAGCGGGGCAGACCTCCACCGTGTGCTCCACCGTGTCCTCTGGGCGATCCTGGCAATGGTGACACCCGGGCGTTTCCTCCCGCCTGATAATGTGCAGGAACCTCCCGAAACTTCCGTGTCCGGTGAGGACCTGCGTCAGGCGGTAGGTGAGGGCGCCGTGGCGCCTCTCTAGCCACTCCTCAAAGAGGGGTCTTATCGCCGCTATCGCGGCGTGCCCTGCGCTGGGTTGCGACAGTCGCTCTTTCCATGCCGCCATGAGATCGCGCCGGAGATCCGTCCGCTCCGCAGCGATTTGCCGCGGCAGCGGATCCTCCCCCCGGCGTAGTGCCTCCGCGCGCCACTCATACAGGCGCGCGAGGACTATCGCCTCCAGATCCCACGGCGGCAGTCCGGCAAGGAGGCTTGCCGCCTCGCCGGAGATCGTGCGGTAGCCCCGGATTAGCCTAACTGCTACCACCTTCTGGGGCGCGTTCAGGTAGTGGGCGGCTCGCCGCCGCAGTGAACGCGCCCACACCGGGGCCCCGTATAGGGCCATGGACCGTACGACCCCCGCGTAAAGCCTCCGGCAGGAGGCGTTTGGCCCCCTCAGGTTGGGCAAGAGCCGCTTGAAGGCGGCCCCGGCCCGTTCCAGTTTGGGGGCCAAACGTCGGAAATGCTCCACGAAGTTCCACCGGCTGTCGAGGACGAGACCCAGGTATTTCATCGTCATCCCGACGCCGATGTGAACCCCTCCTACCGTTAGTTGGGAGCAGCAGTTACTTGCGTTTCGTTTTCAAGCATAGACACGTAGGGTTGCCATAAATGTGTTCAAACTAAAATCGACATTTTGTAGAAAATCCGAAAAGTAAAAAAAAAAAAAAATACTGCTGACGTAATCACCATCCATACCCCCCATCCCCCATGTCATAAAAAATAAGCAAAGCAAAGATCCCCCCGCCCCCCTGTAGTGCTTACATAATACTTGAATGACCCCAAAGTGGAGAAATTCCTGATGAAAAACCCAATAACACTGTGCCCAACCTGGGAACCGAAACCAGGGAACCGAAACCAGGACCTCGTGCTCAGCTGTAGCCCTTGCCATCACTAGACCAACGGGGCAGTCGAGCTTTTTTTTTTACATTTACCGCAAAACGAAAACAAAGCCTTTAAATTAAGAAAAACTGAGCAATTTTTCATCGCAGCTTTTAGTGTCACTGTTGTAGTTGAGGCGGTTCCATATTTTAAAAACAAAGTTGTTTTATCTTCATTGTCCGGCTCATTGAAATAGCTTGCGTTACTCATTTTCTAGAAAGCTTGTTGACATTTTATACAAAATGTAAACAACGTTTACAAACGTAATACCAATATAATTTGTAAATCAGACATATTCTTGGTAATATGTATTTATTCCGATTGGATTACTGAATATCTAATTATCTAGGTTCCCAAATATATATTTTGAGACGAGTTAAGAGAAAAATAAGTTTTCTATAGAAATTTGAAATTCCTCATATCTCGTCTTTTTAACCGACTTCAAAAGAGGAGGAGGTTTTTATCAGTGTCCTTTCAAAATATATATTTGCGAACCTAGATATTCTGTAATCCAATCGGAATAAATACACACTACATTAAGAATATGTTTGATTTACAAATTATTTTGGTATTACGTTTGTATGAACTTCGCATGCTTCGCCGCGCCGGCCCTTTATGTGCTTACATAAATACCTACCGATTTTTTTTTCAGTGAATCGACCTGTTTGTGATAGATATTATTATTATCTACAAAATAGCATTAACATAAACCTTCATGATGCAGCATTGAAGATATCACTACTTATAGTTATATTCGTGTCCGAACTAATTACAGAATAGCTCATGTCATACATAATAAAAAAATATTGCTAGACAAGTGGCTGTCTAGCATAACATGATCTGTTCCAAAAGTATTTGACTTAAATGTCAACAAATGGATGAGAAAGCGTATGCGTAACCTATGCCAATATTGTAGTGCTACTTACGAATTCAGCGCTTTGATCTGATTATTTGACCTTAAAAGGCCACTTTGGCTTCTGCCAAAGTGGCCTATTAAATAAATAAAGTGGTATATTAGATAATTTACTAAATTTAACACTATTAATGCCAGCCAGCTAAAATTTCAGCAGAAACAGCTGTGGGCGTGGGGAGTTGGAGATAAACCCAGTACTGTTCCGTTTAAAAAAGTTAATTTAAATTAAATATTATTAATCACAAATTTAAGACAATAGATAAGTAACCTTCCAGTTAATAATAACAACTATCAACACGCATGGTTGTCATTGGACGGTAATATTTTCTACTAGCTTCTGCCCGCGACTTCGTCCGCGTGAAATTCGTACTTTCCTCTTTTAATTTCGAAAATGTATGTTTATGATTTTTATCATTTATTTAGATATAAAAATAAGTATTCGGGCCAATTTTTAGGGTTCCGTAGCCAAATGGCAAAAACGGAACCCTTATAGATTCGTCATGTCTGTCTGTCTGTCCGTCCGTATGTGACAGCCACTTTTCTCCGAAACTATAAGAACTATACTGTTGAAACTTGGTAAGTAGATGTATTCTGTGAACCGCATTAAGATTTTCACACAAAAATAGAAAAAAAAACAATAAATTTTAGGGTTCCCCATACTTAGAACCGAAACTCAAAATTCTTTTTTCATCAAACCCATACGTGTGGGGTATCGATGGGTAGGTCTTCAAAAATGATATTGAGGTTTCTAATATCATTTTTTTTCTAAACTGAATAGTTTGCGCGAGAGACACTTCCAAAGTGGTAAAATGTGTGTGTCCCCCTGTAACTTCTAAAATAATAGAATGATAAAACTAAAAAAATATATGATGTACATTACCATGTAAACTACCACCGAAAATTGGTTTGAACGAGATCTAGTAAGTAGTTTTTTTTAATACGTCATAAATCGTAAACCACAATTTACCATTCATTCAATCAACTCAAAAATAAAAAAAACATTTAATTTCATAATCATAAACCTTATGCATAAACCCGGATGTTACGGAACCCTCGGTGCGCGAGTCCGACTCGCTCTTGCCCGGTTTTTTTTTAATACGTCATAAATCGTAAACCACAATTTACCATTCATTCAATCAACTCAAAAATAAAAATAAAACATTTAATTTCATAAACATACACCTTATGCATATACCCGGATGTTACGGAACCCTCGGTGCGCGAGTCTGACTCGCTCTTGCCCGGTTTTTTAGTTTATAGCTCAAAGGGATCAGATTTTTCAAATAAACTGTATCCCAGCTTTTTACCCCCCCAGGAGAGTAATTTTGAAAAATCGTTTGGGATGTGTTCATAACTTGACTCAAAGACCCATACCCATTTTCGAGTTAATGGAAGCAAGCAGTAGAATTTTCCACCTTCGTAGGAGTAAATTTTTGAAAAACCCTAAATCACCTTTTTTAAGTATTTTTTGTTTTAGTAGTACCGAGTTTCGAGTTAATCCGACAGCGGGTTAAATATTTTTCTAATCCATCAACTTTGTCACCCCCCAAATCCTCTGTGAGGGATTTTTTAAACTAAAAGTGACAATCTTTATTATTTACTGACAGAAATATTGCCAAGTTTCTAATTTATTAACCAAATGAATAAGATTTTTCATATAAACTGTATCCCCTCTTTCTATCCCCATAAGGGTAGAATTTCGAAACATAATCTAGATTATTTATACCAATTTTCCAGTTAATCAAGCCTCGTAATAAAATTTCACCCCATTAGCGGTAGATTTTCGAAAAACCCTGAACCACTTTATTTATTTATTTTGGTCTTAGATAGGTACTGAGTTTCGAGTTAATTGGACCGCGCAATAAAATTTTTCCATACTAAATTTGACACCCCCAATCTCCCCTTTGGGTTAGTTTAGAATTCCAAAAAAAAATCGTACTTTATAATTATTTGTGTCAAGTTTAAAGTCCATTGGACCATATATTTGTACCATTTTTTTTTTAGTTTATCAAGGCACTCATTAAATTCCCCTTATAAATCGAATTACCACTTTTTGTCCCGTCAGGGGTCAATAACTTTCGAAAACCCCATACACTTACTATTGATTCTTCATCTGCCTAGCCTTTTCCCAACTATGTTGGGGTCGGCTTCCAGTCCAACGGGATGCAACTGAGTACTAGTATTTTACATGGAGCGACTGCCTATCTGACCTCCACAACCCAAATACGATACCCCTTGATAAGACTGGTTGTCAAACTTTCGGGCTTCTGACCACCCCTAGCGACTGTCAAAGATCCACGAATGACAGCCGGGACCAACGGCTTAGCGTGCTTTCCGAGGCACGGAGAGGTCACGGTATGTAAGGATGGACACCTATCCACAGACCAACCGCGGCAAGCGTAGCCTACGTAACCTGATCGATCGATCTGTGCGGCTGTTATTATTGATTATTTTCTGTCAAAAGTAATACTGAGTTTCGAGTAAATCGGACCGCGCGTTAAAATTCTTCCACACAAACTTTAACACCCCAACACAAGGGGTGTTGGGGTGTTTTCATAAACGAATAATGATAAACTTTATTACGTCCTTAGGCAAGTATTCTTGAGAGGGAGTGGGAGGCAGTCACCTCCTTCTGCGAAGCAGTCATGCTAGCGAAGGAGGTGGCGGAACGGCTCAGGGAGAGAGCCTCCCGTCCCAGCCGCCGCGGGAGACGCTCCGGGCGTCGGGAGCCGCGTGACGACTCCCGGCCACCGTAGGCGCGGGCCTGCGGGCTGAGAGTAATGGGTAGCTCACCGCCCGATCAGGACCAGGCCCGTGCCGGACGGCGCGTACGTGTTCCACGCGCGCCTCAAAGAGATGTCAGCATCGAGGAGGGGCCCCTTAGGGCCGAAGCCTGCCGGGTCAGCGGGATTGTCCGAAAGGGTTACCGCTGGCCCGGAACATAAAGGGCTAAGGAAGGAACACGGGTGGGTTTTAGTCAGTAAGAGTCTGACACTCCCTTCCGCTCCACCCAGAGCGGGAGAAGTCATTTGATGATTTCCCATCCTCAAAAAAAAAAAAAAAAAGGCAAGCCAAGTTTATTAACCAAATGAATAAGATTTTTCTTATAAACTGTGTCCCCGTTTTTCACCCCCACAGGGTTGGAATTTCGTAAAATTGTTTGGGATGTGTTCATTACTCGACTCAAAGATTGTTTATACCAATTTTCGAGTTAATCAAGCCACGCAGTAAAGTCTTCCCCTATAAAATTAACTTTTCACCCCGTTAGGGGTAAATTTTCGAAAAACGATGATACACGTTATTCTTTATTTTCGGTCTTAAGTATAAATACTGAGTTTCGAGTTAATCGGACCACGCGTTAAAATTCTTCCATACAAACTTTGACACTTCCCAATCCCCCTTCAGGGGGTAGTTTAGAAAAAAAGCCAAACTTCATAATTTATTTAGATAAGTATTCGTGCCAAGTTTCATGGTTATTAACTCAATTAATAAGATTTTTCATACAAACAAAATCCCTCAAAAAAAAAATCCATCAAATCTCTTTTCACCCCTTAAAGGTTAAATTTCCAAAAACTCCTTCTTAGTGGATATCTACTCTTCACAAAGAACAGACCCTTCAAAATTAATTTCGCTACCCAGCGACCAGCGTTTTAGGCTGTGCGTTGATATATCAGTCAGTCAGGACAAAATTTCATCCCCCTTTTCACCCCCTTAATGGATGAAATTCTAACAACACCGTTGTGTTAGCTTCCAATCATAAGCCTAGATAATAAATTTTGTGATTTTTACGTTGAAAATTAATGACTTTCTATACACAACTTCATCCCCCCTTTTTAACCCTTCGGGGGTTGAATTATCAAAAACGCTGAGACACGTACAAATTAATTTTCAATTGTCAGCCCAAATTCAAAATTAGAAGATCCTAACTTCAAAACTGTCGGACTTTCATATAAACTTCCATCCCCTATTTTAACCCTTTAGGGGTTGAATTCCCAAAAATCCTTTCTTAGTGGATACCTAATCTTCACAAAGAACACACCTTCTAAGTTTCAAGTCTCTAGGTCCAGCGGTTTGGGCTGTGCGTTGATATATCAGTCAGTCAGTCAGTCAGTCAGGACTTTGAATTTTATATATATAGATTTATTGGCACTTGCAACACGATCTAGCAGTATCATTCGATTAGTCGATTCATGCTTGACCTATTTTGGTAACATTTTAACAGGAACGCCAACAAAACGGAAGAAAAAAAAAGAAAGAAATTAGTGCTTCTGTGACGGCCATATTTGTTGTTTTACGAGTGATTAGTGCGGGTGTTTATGTTTTGAAAAAATGTTTCAAGAAGGAAACAGTGAGTAATCTTATGAGATTTTTATACAGAATTACTGAGAAATAAGTATAGATTTCGTATGAAGTGATAGTTTATAGAAAAGTTATAAATATGTAGAAAAAAAGTTACGAAACTTTTGTAATGTTCATAATTTGATAGTTATGGCCGCCGTATTTCGTAATGTTTTATGATAAATATTTTTGTTTAGTGTTTGAATTTGAAATACACTTATGTAGTTAGATTATTGTTCCACAAACATATTTTGGCTAAGAGCTACCTACATTATTGCGTATTATCATCGTAATCGTATTTCTACTTCGCCGTCAGTGTATCGTCGGCACCGCGCGGAGTCCGCGCCGAAATTTTGTCGTTGCGTAAACAAATAGTTTTTATGTTTTAGTTATTGTTTATAAGTGGATTGTTGTTAATGTGTGGTGTTTTATCGTTTCTACAGATATTGTGTTATCGTAATAAAGTGTTTTTTTGGTGAATGTTTGTGTAGATTAGATGTGATGTGAGAAACTTTGAAGGTTATGTGAGTGAAAATTATCAAAACAAAAACTTAACGCATCGTTGCTAGATAAGGTCAGTTGTATTTGCATAATGAATGGTATAAGTAGTTAGGTAATCTAATAACGAAGCCAGGAAGGTATAACATGTAACGTTTAACTGGCTATGTATTAACGAAATCTGCGTTTTTTCGAAGGCTTGCCCAAAAATCAACAAGTACAGTCGGTGATAGCAATTAACTGACCCCCCTAAAAATTACTCGATTTTGCACCCTCTGCTCATAACATTAAAGGTTATTCAATATGTATGAGTTTATCAGACTAACACTACTCGATGAACAGAAACAATAAATAATTTTGATACGCAAACTTGAGCTTTAAGATGTTGGTGTTAGGTCATTTACTATGTATATGGGTATTTGTTACGCAATTTTCATTTTTATGCAGCAAGACTTAAAGGTTAGGTTAATGTTCTGATAATTTGTGTCATTGCTACTGATACCTTATTTCATATGTCTTACCCAAGTTAATCTGGTGTCGTGGTTTGTGTGTAAGGCTGAGACGTGAAAGATGCAAGTTCAAGTCCTGTCTCAATGTTTAATTTTGTTTTCAATAAGTATATAAATTGTTCGTTAAGTATTTCTTGCATTATTGTAAAGAACAAGCACATCAATTAAATTAATAAAATTTTCATCTTTTTCAATAAGTGGGTAGTTAGACGTCATTATGCGTATTCAACAAAAACTGCTATTGAGATGATATTATTAAGAATATAGGGTAGAAGAATAAATTGAACAAGACATTCTATGCACAAATAGCAGTGAATACGCGCGAACATTTTTACCTTGCCTTACAAATTGCGAAAATCCACGCCTTTTTCCTTTTTATTAATTAGTTTTGATACAGTTTAATCGTCATGTCTCAGTTGTGATTATTTAAAATACAAAATAATCTATTTGCATGAGGAGAATGTTGGTGTTAAAGCGATTGCTAGGAAACTTAATATAGCGGTAAGTGTATTCTTTTTTATGCTTCATTTATACTTATAGCTATTCCTTAATTTGTTAGTTGGCTTAAAACTTGTGAATGAATAATAGAAAATTAACTGTGTTTCATTATGAGATCATGTATAGGTCTAATGTGGTTTATCTAAACTTATTCGAAAAATTATGCTTACTTCGTTACTAAAATTATGCTTATTGTGTTGTTTCAGAGAAATACAGTCAGATTGTGGCTAAGACGTATTGAAGAGACAGGGAATATTCAAAAGGATCGTCCTGGAAAATATGGCCCAACTTGTGACATCAACATGGGAATTCATGAGAGGAAGTGACTGTTGTTGGAATATGGTGCGCGGTATGCGGAACCGCTTGCAACAAGTAGTAGAAAAAATGGTGCTCCACTTCGCTATTAAAAGCACCACTGAATGACTTCAGTGACCAGTGTTGGCCACAAACAATACTAACGTGTCAGTGTGTGTGTTAAATTAACTTTTGTTATAATTTTTAACGAAGTATTTCGCATACCTAGTTTTTGTCAAAACCTTATTTATAACTAAAAATAACTACTTACAAAACAAATTGATATAGGTAAAACATTAACACATAATGCTATTTTATTCAGTTAAATGATATTTAATGTGGTGATGTTATTGTTATGAAATAAAGAGAAATACCTATATTTCTAAATATTCTAACATGTTGATTCACTACATTAAACTCTGTGAAGTATGTAACAACGTTATTAGTAAGCAGGTAAATGTTACCTATATCATTTACGTTATTCTTATAATAATTTTATTTATAAAATAAATCGTTTTTACCATCATTATCGTTTTTTATTTCTGTTCAGCTTTTTTTTGTAGCTAAATTTATTATTTATGACTTAAAAAAATATTGTAAAACAGAACGCGTAACAGACAATAATATATTGGTTTCGAACTCACAACCTCGTTCTCGTCAGCTTACTACAGCTACTACTAGACCACACGAACATAGTGAACGTTGTTGAAATTAGCAATTATATTACAAGTTAAAACAATATTCAAGATCATACCTACCTTGACACTGAGTGTTAAAGTTCAAATTCGAATAACTATTTTATTAATCATAGACGACCAATTGTTCTAGTTCGACAAGCTTACTGTTAACAAGCAGAAGGTTCAAATTCGTTTAATTTTTAAGGGGGTCAGTTAATTGCTATCACAGACTGTACTTCCAAATGTGCCGACGTTTGTGGCACTTGCGCATATAGAGGCCCGACGTTCAAGGGGTAAGGGTATTAATTAGTAAATTATCTAATATATATTTAATAACGAAAATTAGTTCTATAATTACTAATGTTTCAACTTTATACTTTTAATTATACATTGTTTGAGATAGTTTGTTGTTTTCTTTAATTCCAACACCAAACCACCTGCATAGGTTGCCATCAGAGGCAACAAATATTAATTTGTAACAGTGGCCCCACGTTGGGCGCCACTGTTACAAATAATAATAATGTGTAATATTTGTTGCCTCTGCCTCAAATTAATATTTGTTCTCACTTTGGGTTCTGCCAAAGTGGCCTTCATAAAAGGATAACATTATGAATCATAATGAACAGTTAACTTAATCGTATCAAATCCCATTGGTGAAGGATTTTCCGTAATTTTTTTTTGTGTATGCATATTTTTATGGTATTGGGATTGGATTTGGATTGGATTGATTGGCATTTTAGCCAATCAATCCAATCCAAATCCAATCCCAATCTCTTTGATTATACCTCCGTAGTGCAGTGAAAAAAAGAAAAACACGGACTGTCTTAGCCATATTATGATTCATAATAAATTATATAATCCTTTTAATATTCTGCCAAAGTGGCCTTTTTAGGCCCCCTGAACAGGGTTTGTCCATTCTTTTATTAGATACTTTTGGAATATACTATGGTATCACTTACTGCCCAAAGTGTGCCGACGTTGGTTCTTAGGTATCGTCGCTCATAATAGAGGCCCTTTTAGATGCACCGTAATTAGTAGTTTGTGCGATAGCATTAGAATATTAATGAATAGAAGAAAAGCGCTCACTATCATTAGTCAGGACTTACAATTAGCCGTTCGTTCATTAATCATAAAAGCTAAGGGACAAGGATGTCCCCGAGGGTATAAATCCCATGATTTATACCAACTCAAACTTTACTTTAACTCCATAGTTGAGTAAGGGGAAACGTGGGATTTCCAAGTGTTTGAGAACTGATATTCAATTTCAAACTGAGGGTATACTTTTGTTTATTCACGTTAATTGCAGCACAGTCTGTTGTGTGAGCCAGACGGATTCCAAGAAATACAAGATATAAATAAGTAAGTGCAGACGAGCGAGTGAGAGTTAATAATTTAGAATTGGAAAAGACAGGATCTGAGAGTTCAAAGTACCCAGACAGTGGATGGAAAGTGTAGAAGCGAAAACTAAAACGTACTCGGTACAAAAAGCAGTACCTAAATCTATACTAATATCACTTATGCGAAAGTTTGTTTGTCTATCTGTTATGTTTTGACGCTTTAGGTTGAAACGGTTTCGAATAAATTTGGCATCTATACCTATAGGTAGACCATAACTTGCAACCTAATTGCGTAACACACTACTACCACAGAATAACTAATAGTAGGTACTTAGTCTATTACCTAGGGGCCCGTGGCTAAATAATAACAGCCGCACAGGTCGATCGATCAGGTTAAGCTACGCTTGCCGCGGTTGGTCTGTGGATGGATGACCATCTTCACAGTCTTTACTTTCATACCGGGACCCTTCCGTGCCTCGGGAAGCACGTTAAGCCGTTGGTCCCGGCTGTCATTCTTACGGACTTTTGACAGTCGTTACGGGTTAGAAGTAAGAAGCCCGAAAGTCTGACAACCAGTCTTCTCAATAGGTATCGTATTACCCAGTAATTGGGTTGTGGAGGTCAGATAGGCAGTCGCTCCATGTAAAATACTGGTATTTTACTGGTGTTTTTCAAATAACCCTGTATAATAAAAAACAAACAAACCATCAAACTGACTGACTGTTAGCAAACTTTAACTGTAGCAGGGCTAACTCAATGAAAAAGAAGGTAAAAAAAAGATAAACAATATTCTATAAAAGATGTAAAAAGGAATCATTTGATAGGAAAACACGCGGGTGAAGCCTTCAGATAAAAGCTAGTCATCGATAAAATTAGGTATGTATTACCCAGCAGAATAACAGAATAAATTCTACCACAACATGCCTGAAATCCGGTTGCCATGGGAGAAATTGCCTCACTCCTTAAACGGTTATAACATAATCAACTGGCGACCTTGGTCTGAAATCCGTTCATCAACTTAGTAAATCTTTTCGATACCAGTTAACAGGCCTGTTATTACTTCAATTACATCTAAAGTCGTTAACAAACCCATTTCCTAAATGGCAGACCAAGTACTCGTAGAAGGTTTTCTATTAGTAATACGAAACCAATGATATTATAAAGGAAAGATACGCTACATTCATACTGAGCGACGTTCTGTATTGTTGCGTTGTTTCAGATTCAGATTCAGATACTTTATTTGTGGAAACTTAATGAGTACACATACAGAGCATGCAAGTTAATAAATTACATTATAGTTTAAGATCAGTCATGTTTGGCCTTAGTGGCGTACAAATATTTAAATAGAAAAAATAATAAATAGTAAATGTCAATTTTAAAAGAATTAAATTAAATATATGGTCATAATTATGTAACAGTCACTAAATGTCAATTAAAATTATCATTATAGCAATAGTATTATCTTGCTTTAAGCACAGATTATGTCAAAGATGTATTGATAATATTAGGTACCTACAATAAGTTATCATTTAGAAATTCTAGAATACTGTAGTATGCTTTCCCTTCTAGCAGTATCTTTAATTTATTTTTTAATTGACGGACATTAAGCTCCTTCCAACTATATGGGAGTTTATTGAAAATTTTAGGGGCCATGCAGAAAACACTCTTGTGCATTAAAGCTGTTTTCGATCTATGTAGACAAAGAATACTGTCATCACGTCTACTATGGTTGCGATCGACCACTTCTGAATGACGTGGAAATAAGTTTCGATTTGATTTCACAAACATGACAATGTCTAAAATGTAAAGGCAGGGCAGAGTTAATATTTTATATTTTTTAAAGTAGGGCTTACAACTTTCAGTTGACTGTAACTTAAACATAGTCCTCATGCACCTTTTTTGGGCTTTAAAGGGTATGTCCTTGTCGGTTGAGTTGCCCCAGAAAATTATTCCATACCTTAAGTGTGAAGAAACCAAACCGTGATATGCCGTGAGCAATGATTCAGTGTTAAGCACTGGGACTAGTTTGAATAGCGCGTAACAAGAATTGCAAACTTTTTTACCGAGTTCTTCTATGTGGGCTTTCCAGTCTAGCTTTTTGTCAATCCTCAATCCAAGGAATTTAGTGTTGCCAACTTCTGCAATAATTCTATTATTGTATTGGACGTTAAGTTCAGTCATAGTTGGTAAACGTTGACTGAAGTGCCTTACGTTTACAATTTGCATTGTTATTACAAAGTACCGACTGCAATAGATAATACGGAACGTATGACACAGAAAGAGATAGCTATCTGTAGTGTGTTGCTCGCTGCTATTAGCGGACTAAATGAAACTACAACAATTGTCTGAATTTGTCTACAACAATTTGCGCGCGCTAGTGCGATATCTACCTCTTTAATATAATATCATTGCACGAAACAGTATCATCTCTATAAGAACAATAAATCTTGAAACCGTCAACAAGATTTAGATCGTCAAGGATGCATAACGGTTTGGTACTTGACATGCTCAAAACGAGAAAATACGATACTGCCGCTCGATTCTGTAAAAATCTCACCGTGAAAACTTAGTTGAAGTGAGTTTGTTTTTGCTAGGAATTGACACTATTGACAGCTCACTCCTCGCTCACTTCACCTAACTAAGATGGTTGCAGAATCGCACTGCAGGACTTTTTAACCCGGTATTCCAGCCCCGATAGAGGTGGTGGAGGAGCCCTTGGCTAAATACAGCCGCACAGGTCAATCGATCAGGTTAAGCTACTAAGCAGGTGGATAGGTGACCATCTTTACATACCGAGGCCCCTCCGTGTCTCGGAAAGCACTTTAAGTGGTTGGTCCTGGCTGTCATTCGTGGATCTTGAACAGTCGTTACGGGTAGTCAGCAGCCCGAAAGTCTGATAACCAGTAAGGTGGTCAAGGTGTATCGTATTATCCATTAACTGGGTTGTAAAGGTCGGATAGGGAGTCGCTCCATGTAAAATACTGGTATTCAGCTGCATCCGGTTAGACTGGACTGGACTGGACCAATATAGTTAAGAAAACGCTAGGCATATACAGATGATGATGTATACAGACGCCAGCACCTCAAGCTACCCGAAACTGTAAAATTTTACCAATCAACTTTGAACCTTATGCTTTAGCGATAAAGTTGAAAATCTATTAAAGAAATTTGACAGATTGTAGTAGCTTGATGTGTCTGTAGATCCCCGTGGGATAATTTTGGAACTCCTCGTGGGAGAAGTCGCTGGCAAAAGCTCATCATCATCATTCACAGCCTGACTTCACTCACTGATATTTTCTTGTGCCAACCAGTCCTGTGCCAGCCTCGTCCTGATTCTACCCGCGATGGCAACAACATCGTCCGCCGATATCGCCACAAGACGACCAACACCTCGCCTTCCAGTCTTTGGACGCCACTCGTTCACTGCCATACTCCACCGGTCATTACTGCGCCTTGCCAGATGTCCTGCCCAACTCCGTTTGAGTTTCATAACTCGTTTTCCGATACCTAAAACCTTCGTGTGTCTTCTGGGGGCCTAAAAAGGCCACTTTGACAGAATCATAAAAGGATAACATTATGGACAGTTTACTGTTGACTTAATCGTATCAAATCCCATTGGTGAAGGATTTTTCAGTTATTTTTTTGGTCTGTGCTAAAATAACATTCAATCCAATCCCAATCAATTTCTTTGATTATACCTACGTAGTGCAGCAAAAAAAGAAAAACACGGACTGTCTTCGCCATATCAAGATTCATGACGTTATCCTGCTATGATTCTGCCAAAGTGGCCTTTTTAGGCCCCCTGATCTCGACGCTTGGAACTCAGTGCCTTATGCCAAGCATGAAATGCTCCATGGCTCTCCGTGCACCTCTCCTGCGTGAGCGCCCACTTCTTAGCACTACACGGCAAAATCTAGTGTTTAATATAATTATTTAAGACGCATTAAGGTAGGGAATAAAGAGCTTTTAATTCAGTTAACTTGCTACACATGCAATCAATCAAAAGTCTGGCAGTCCACCAATTGAAAAGCTGCATGAACTGTGACGAAAAATATCAACCTTTACACCACAATGAATCATAATAGGTAAATAGACAAAGAAACCTGGCCACCATTATTTAAGCTACAGCTCAGAAAACAGTTTATCTCACTCACTCTCTTTTAATCAAGGTAAAGCCTAATCAGCCGTTAATGTTCCCACTGCTGGGACACAGGCCTCCTCTCTGTGAGAGGGAGTGGGCCGTAATCCACCACGCGGGCCCAGTGCGGGTTGGTGGAGGTCACATGTTTTCGAATTTTTGGTTCTAGAACATTCTGTTTCCTCACGATGGCCACTGGTAAAAGGTAAGCTAAAAAAAAGGTACTGCTAAATAAAGGTAAGCTTAAAGCTTTAATAAAGGTAAGCTAAAAGCTTTAATAAAGGTAAGCTTAAAGCTTTAATAAAGGTAAGCTTAAAGCTTTAATAAAGATAAACTTAAAGCGTATAAAGGTAAACCTTACCTTTATTAAAGCTTTAAAGCTTTAATAAAGGTAAGCTTAAAGCTTTAATAAAGGTAAGCTTAAAGCTTTAATAAAGGTAAGCTAAGGCTTTAATAAAGGTAAGCTTAAAGCTTTAATAAAGGTAAGTTTAAAGCTTTAACCCTTCATATGTCCGGAACGTGGATCTACGCGAGACACAATTACTTTTTAATTGTTTCTCTAATTACAGCATTCAACCGGTTAATAACGGCAAGCTTAAAGCTTATAAAGGTAAGCTTAAAGCTTTAATAAAGGTAAGCTTAAACCTTTAATAAAAGTAAGCTTAAAGCTTTTATAAAGTTAAGCATAAAGCTTTAATAAACGTAAGCTTAAAGCTTTGATAAAGTTAGGCTTAAAGCTTTAATAAAGGTAAGCTTAAAGCTTTGATAAAGTTAAGCTTAAAGCTTTAATAAAGTATTGTAAAGTAAATTATTACGGGATGGAGGAGGTTTTAACCCAAAAAGGGGTTAATATAGGGATAAAAACTCAACTTATACAAGACTAACACTAGTAGTAAGAAAACTTGATAACAAAAATACTAACATTACTTTTGATTTGTAAACTTAAAATGCAAAATAAAGAAGCTTCATTACACCCCAAGCCGGTATAAGAAGTAGGGTAAAATTATGAGATAGTTACCGAGCCGCAGTTTCTTCCGAAAGTTGTGTTGTTAAACAGATTACTTACCTCATCCGACAAAACTTTCCGAGCTACCGACTGAATAATTTGCAATATTCCGCCACAAATAACAAAGCAGAACAGTTACCTTACATCCAAACAATAGGTATCTGTCCACGAAAGACATTCCAAAATGAATTATCTTTCAAAGTCTTTGGTATCTTGTTAACGCGGGTCATTCGATATACAGTACTTTAGGTAACTCGATTCGAACTTAAACTTAATTTATACATCTAAACGATAAAGTTTTGGATGTTAAGGTGTCACCAGTCCATATTTTTTCCATACAAATTTCGGGAGAGTATTACTCTACTGTTTGAAATTGTGCATCCAACGTTAAACATGATATTGTTTTGACTTATTATTAATTTTGTCTGTACGGAAACAAAACAGTAAAATAAAAAGCCATTAAAAAGTTATGAGCCAACAAAGATTCATTTTTTTAGCTATTTTTAACGTAACTTTGGGTGTAAATAAGTAATAAAAAACCTGTAAAATCTTCAAATCCAAGTCCATTCCGACAAAGTTCGGCTATTGAAGAGTTCAATATACTTTATTTATAATTGATTTATGCAGTGGTTTCTTCATAAAACTCGATTTTCCAAAGCATTTTTCGAATTTTTTTACGCGCCTGTCAGTTCGGCACGGTGGGTGTTTCTATGCGTGAGAACTAGACGTTGTGCGTGTAGACTAGCGTCTAACTGCTCATCACTGATACTAGCTCTGTCAGACACGAAGCCAGGCAAGACAGCGTGCGTTTTGGCCATGACCACCTGTGAGATCGAGCTCGCGACTAGTTTACTCTAAGGTTTTGGACTTATTTCTTAAAAAAAACTTGTTTCTTTACGGAGGTTTTTTACATTTTTGGCACGTTTTAAGCTGTTTACCTATTTATGTCGGATGGATAAACAGAGAATATCTTACTTATTTTGTTTTTAATATATATTTACTATGGTCCAGTTGTGCTAGGTATACTATTGTTATTTCACAAAGCGACGTGCGCTTTACATGTACTAACTAAAAGTGTATAAAGACGCTGAATACACACACACTCACACACACACTTCCGACTTCGCCATTGTCTCGGAGCGATACAGAGAGCTCCTGCGCTTACACACACATTCACAGCGTGTCTGTAAACTTGGTGACCACAAGTAAAGCGAGCGTCACTTCGTGACATAAAAATACTCAAAAACGATTGGCTGATCAGTAAGACCGAGATGTACCTATAAACGTTACTCAGCTTTGACGTACATAGATATGTTTCCGCCTCTATCTTACAGTTGTAGTTTTACAGCTGTGCGACAAAACAGCTGTGCGGCTAAGTAACGTTTATAGATATTTAACTAAGATTAGTAGCGATTCTGACAAGAACGTCTAAGAGCAGAGATAGTAAACTCATATAAAATACGTATGTCTATGAATGGAAGGTACATTTGTAGAGGCTCTACGGTAACGAGCAACTATTCCGGAGTAAGTTATTTTTAGTAAGTACTTGTTTTAGGGCCCGAACACACACGTACCACAACACAACCACACCACATCGCAGCGACAAAATGTGGGCAAGCAGTATAGTTACTTGTGAATAGTGTAGTTGCAACTTCTTGCAGTTGAGTTGTGGTGACTACAAAATTTCAATGTGGTTGCGTTGTGGCTAGTGTTTGCAAACAGACAGATCGCTCTGTTTGCGCTGTGGCCGGCCGCTAGTGCGCGGTCTTGTTGGCAGTTGCGTTGTAGCTGCGACGTAGATTTGATGTGGTCGGTATCGACCACACGGTTGATTTTGACAGCCAAATGTGGTCCGCGTAAAAATTATTCATTTTCCTACAAATGAGCGCCCGTCCATGTGCTGTCGTAGTGGCATGGTTGTTGTTGTGGTGTGATTGTAGTTCATGTGATCGGGCCCTTATGAACAACGTAAGCATTGAAGACTGATTTAAAAAATGTCTTTAATGAGATTATTCATTTTCAATAGCTATTAATTTGCATACCTACTCGAATTGCTAAATTACGGGTGATTTCTTCATTTAACAACAAATCTTAGTATTTACTGTTAGAGGTACATTACATATAGAAATACTAGCGTCCCGCCGAGTTCACAATTCACAAAACATCGAGATTTCCGTAGTTTGGGGAAACAATGCGGCCACACAGACTGAAAAGAAAAACCGGTCAAGTGCGTGTCGGACCACGCGCAATGAAGGGTTCCGTAGTTGGGATGACTTTATCCTAAAAACAAACTCAAAATTGTACTTGATAAACATGTTCTCCCATTCATCGATTTACGTCACGGTCAATTCTCCAACTGCAAATGTAAGTTTAAAATCGCCAAAGAAATATATGTGATAAAATTACAAACTTACGAGTTTCGGACTTTTTCCTTCACTTTTGCTGTGAGACCTTGCTTCTTGCCAATTTTTTTGATTCTAGGTCAACGAGAAGTAACCCATTTTGTTTTTGTTGCGAGTATCAAAATATATAGGTACTTGTCGCATATGACCGTATTTTTATTGCGTTGACTTAGAAGCTTGATTCTTTTAGAGCTCCAAGGGACCGTAAACCTATGTATTTTATAGTAATTTCAACTTGATCTTGACCCTTTTTCTCAGGAACATGTGGAGACATGTTCCTGAGAAAAAAGGGTCCTGGCAGACTGACAGGCTGAGAGACGGACAGGCAACAAAGTGATCCTATCATCATCATCATCATCATCATTTCAGCCGAAAGACGTCCGCTGCTGGACATAGGCCTCCCCCAAGCACCTCCACTTCGACCGGTTCTGTGCTTCTCCTATAAGGGTTCCGTATTTTCCTTTTGAGGCACGGAACCCTAAAAACGACTTTAATTTATAATACATTCGAGTATGTATAGATATTAGGTGACACCCACGCACAGTGGTCTATTTGAAGGACTAAGTGCGGAAACCAAACCCATAACATAGAACATATATAGATGACACCTAAACATTTTCAAACTATGTGAGTAAAAACTTTTTCAATCGTCCTTTCGAAAGTCCGCATTTAGAGAATGAAGCAGGCATTTATTATTAAGAGGGTTTCTGCTAGATAAGACGGTAAGACTGCTGTATAAGACGGGTAACATTCATTTCCTAAAGGGGTTAAGTAAGTACAGCATAGAAGGGGTTAACCACTTAAGTCCTTTTTACCTGATTTGCTTTTGATCCTTTGTTTTCTGTGATTTAAACTGGTTCACCAATGGATTCAAAGTATGCCGAGGGTACGTACATTTTTCTTCTCCTATCGCGACTGGCAGCGTGGATAAAAAAGTTGTTATTGTCTTGGGCTTATAACATAACAGAAGATCACGCCTGAATTCTCTGAAGGGTTAGGCAGAGGTGTAGCTACCAATCACAGATATAGATAGACCTAGCTAACGCAAGTATCACGATTTGTATGAAAATTAAGCGTACCATTTTTTGACTACCTACTATGACGTCACAAGCACTATTTAGTGATGGGAAAATCAAATCGATTCAAAGACGCCGCCGCGTGCGGCACCCGTCTCGTCCCACCCCCGGGGCCTAGCGCCAGCGTTCACGCTCACCCAGCCAGCAGTAATCAGGACTGAGCGCGAAAGTGGCGGCTTACGATTTTTGTACGTACGCTGGGCACGCGAAGTAGTTGCTCTTGCGTTATCTATTAGATGTATGTATATCGTTATCGTATCGTTATGTTTGATTCAATAGAGGTGAGCGGTTTGCCGTATATGGGGCACAAATCCAGGACCACGTGATCAGCAGTCGCCTTTGCGACTGCCTGGTCCCCCAGGCAGCCGCGTCGCGACGGTGAGACGCGATTCTGGTATAAAAAATTCCGTGAAGTTTTCATATAACGTATATCGTTTTTATATTTCAGAGAGTAGTGGTGGCCCAGTGGTATCGGCCGCGACTTACGAGTTGTAGGTCGTAGGTTCGAACCCTGTCAGGCGCATTACCTACTTTGTGTAAATTATATCATCACCACTGCTCTAAAAACGGTGAAGAAAAACACCGTGAGAAAACCGGCATGTCCTAGAACCAAACATTCGAAGACTTGTGATATCTACCAATCCGCACTGGGCCCGCGTGGTAGATTATGGCCCACACCTTCTCAAAAAGAGGAGGCCTGTGTCCCAGCGGTAGGAACGTCATAGGCTGATAATGTGAGTACCTATGTAATCAGAATTACCGTACTTTATTCCGCTCAGATATTTCCTTTGTTTCATTCAACCATATGGTTTTAGGTATGTGATCAGGCCAAGCATAAATAATCCGCACCGAATTATACCGAAAAACAATTAATTATCAAACAAACTAATAGTAACCTATCAACTTTAGATAAAGAGATGAATGAATCTCAAAATCGATGAAAACAAATGACAGCCAGACAAACTTATTTGATTTTGAAGGTTAACGCGGTGTCCTACGTGGGCGATTCAACGCGAACGCGATCGCGAAGCGAAGCGACGCGAATGGAACAAACAAATGATACTCTATTGCGGTGGCCTACGCCTACGTCACCAACCGCACGTGGGTGCGGTGCGAAGCGAAGCAGACGCGATCAGTTGGTTTGATATTTTCGCGCGAACTTTTGCGATTCGGTGGCTTGTTTTCAATAAATTAAAATATACGAGTATCAAACCAAAAAAATGTGCAAGTAGAAGTTTTATTCATTGCTATTCAAGAACGCTCTATTAAATTGTGACTTTTCTAGTGAAAATTGCTTCCGGCCGTCCATGACAAATGCAGGGTATTGAATTGCGACGGGGCGCGGCGGCTGAAGCGGCGACAACGCGGACAGGTAGGACAGAGCCGCCACGTCGCGTTGAATTCGCGTAAACCGCATCGGATCGCTTTACAAACGCGTTCGCGTTGAATCGCCCACGTAGGACACCGCGTTAGGCATTAAAGTTTTTAATAAAAATGCTAATTAAAGGGAAATATAATACAAAAATAAAAGCGGCCAAGTGCGAGTCGGACTCGCACAGTTAAAAAATATTTTTTATCACATCTATTCAAAAAGAGCTAGTGTATTCTTCGTAAACAGGGACTAAAATAGCTCTCTAATCCCTAGGGACTGAAAGTGATTTGAATTTGGAATGTGGATATTTTTAGTAAAACTTCTTCCAATCACCAAATAGATCAATCAAGAACATTGTATGGACATGTAACAGGCTGTATGATAAAGTCAAACGCGCGAGAGCCAAATTAAAAAAAAAGTTTGTGAAAAACAAATGCGCGAAAAGCATTCTGCCTTCGCTCGAATTTTGTGTTTCACGAACTGTGTCCAAATAAACTTTATTCTTTCTTTTATTGTTTACTCAAAATTGTATGTAAATAAATAAACATACTATTCTTATTCATAAGTTGCACTTACTTATTTTTTCATAGAGAGTGATAAAAAGTAGAGTGTCCACCTCGGGAGCAAAGCTATTTTAAGCTCGAGTGACGTACTTTGAATCCCTCGCCTTCAAAATAGTTGTTTGCTTCCTTGGCAAACAATCTACTATTGTAACTTTATTTTATTTATATATTTATTGTTATAGTTGCCATTAGTAGTACACACTCTGTGAAAATTCCAAGTGTATACCTATTATGGTTCAAGAGACACAGCCCTGTGACAGATGGACGGAGAAACGGAACGGATTACTAAGGCTCCGCTATCCGTCCGTTTTCATCCTTTGGGAACATAACCCTAAAAACATACGCAACTCTTCGATGAATCATTAAAATGTTACGAATTTCCACGAATCACAAATTGTATGATTAAAACGAAACTATTTTGAAACGACGCCCATTATTTTTGACATTCAGAAAGTTTAAATTGATCGTGCTAATGCCATGAAATAACACAGACTAACCTTGGTACGATTTACGGAAAAACTGTGTTTTGCTGTTAACCTGTAAACACAAAAAAATATTGATTAGTCTGTGATGTAAGTATAGGACAAACGCGTCTGTAGGTAAACACAGCCAAATATACTCGAGTGGACTTATACACAGCCAAATATACTTGAGTAGGTATGAATTAGACGAGCTATAGGGTAGCGCAGTCAGCCTCAAAAAGAAAATTTAAATCGAATGGAAAAGAATTCATTTGTTTTTTTGTAATCTGTATTCCAGATTTATGACCGCCCATTGTGTCACCCTTTGTACAGTTTCTAGATTTATATGTCTGTAATTTAGATGGTGTACATAATAAAGAGTATTCTATTCTATTCTATTCTTTATTCCGGTCTGATCCCCTGAACCCTCCCTCCACCACCCCACCCCCCCTCCTCGATCCCCTGCTAGATCGTCTTCTGTTTCCATAATATTGGGTGAATGAGTAGATACAATTACCCAATGTGTATGTTTTGTTGCTATACACATTGATACAACAATAATGAAACACTAAATTAATTTTCACAATTTTGCGATAGTTTATAATTTCGTGAGATAGATTATAAAGTAACGATGTTCATAATCATACGGTGAAAAATATATTGCATCCGGTCATTCGTTTTACTATTCGGAACGCTAGCGCCATCTGGTGGCGCTTGACAGAGTCTAGCCTGAGTTCGTGGGAGTTGACGACAGGTCGACAAAACGATGAGAAGCCCTCTTGAACATTGGACATCGTACGGACAACATGTGCTCAGAAACTATCCCGCGTTCCGTATTTGGTTGTATCGTGTACCTACAGTGTGTGCTTTGCTAGTGTGATTAAATTGTACGTGAAATTATAATCTGATTTGAACACATACCCACAGTACGCCCACAGTAATTAAAATATGGCTGATGATAACGAGGCACACATACCCTCTCCTTCATAAGTGTTTATAAGTGTTGCTGTTTTATTGTATAATCGTATTAATTACTTTACTAGCGTACCTTCATACCACCAATTTGACCGTTAAATCGCTCAGTGCGCAGGTGAACGCTGGCATTCTTTTTACGTGACGCGACCAATAGATCTTTTCTTTGCGAGGAATTGAACTGTAAACGGTTAGTATTAACATAATATCACGCCTTAGTTATCCGAAGGGTTAGGCAGAAGTGTACCTTATTGTACCGTAGAGTACCTTATCAATTTGGCACAAATCCAGACTCTGGGCTTGCCCAACCCGGGAATCCAATTTAGAAAGAACCTCATGCTTAGCAGTAGCGCTTGGTACTACTGAACAAACGAGGCAGAGCGTTCAATGAACCGTTGGCGTTGACTCTTTAGCGTAGGAAGCGCTCTACATTGCTTTTATTCCTAGCTACTCCAAGGCGCAAACAAATGATCTATTATTTTGTGGCTCGTAAATAAAGCCGTAGCCTCGAGAAGCTGGTCGCTAGCGGGCAAAAGCACTTGAGGCATAGAAATCTAGATAACAAAGAAAGTTTTCACACTTTCCACTTAATCGTTTAGATTGGATAAATATATTATCTTCTATATACCTATCTATATGCATAAAACAAAGTCTGATTAGTTACACCATTTATAACTCAAGAACGGCTGCCCGGCGGGTCCGATTTTGATGGTCTTTGATTTGTTGGATTTGTCTCCGCCCAGAATAGCAGAATAACTATTAAAACATGGGAAAAAATCACGGAATAAAAATAATAAAGAGAATTAATTTTCTCATACATTCGTTTTTATTGAACCTGAGGCGGCACGTTCGTCGGGTCAGCTTGTTAACAATTATTTACAATACAATTTGTTGGCTTAATTGGTACTTAAACATTGAAAGATCTATTGTTTGTGTAAGGTCACATGTATATAAGGGGATACGTATTATGTAACGTGTGTACGGTCACCACGGACGGGTATAGTTGAAACTTAGTAAGAAACCGATGGATGTTTTCGAATAAAATGTAATTTAATTAATAGAAAACAAACAGTTAATTTATTAAATTAAATTCCATTCGAAAATATTCATTGGTTTCTTACTAAACTTCAACTAAACACAACGACTGTTGTTACTTATCTCTGTTGATGACTGTACGTCTGTACCTAATTGTGTATGTATACATAACGATGTGTGTTACTTTGCGAGATTGAAGCACCATACTACCACTGGCCATTGCAGCTGACTACTAGTAACGTCTCAATGAATCACTACGTATACGGGGTTCCTTTTAGATCTATTTTGGACTAGCTTTTTATCGCAGCTTCACCCGCTTGGAGGTCGGTAACCAACCCACGGGATTATATATCCAAACCAGTGTTGTTGCGAACATCAGCATCAGCATCAGCATCATTTTCAACATCAGCATCAGCATCAGCGGAACTTCAGCATCATTTCAACATCAGCATCAGTGGAACTTCAGCATCATTTTCAACATCAGCATCAGTATCAGCGGAACTTCAGCATCATTGTCAACATCAGCATCAGTATCAGCATCAGCGGAACTTCAACATCAGCATCAGTATCAGCATCAGCGGAACTTCAACATCAGCATCAGTATCAGCATCATCGGAACTTCAGCATCATTTTCAACATCAGCATCAGAGGAACTTCAGCATCATTTTCAACATCAGCATCAGCATCAGAGGAACTTCAGCATCATTTTCAACATCAGCATCAGTATCAGCGGAACTTCAGCATCATTTTCAACATCAGCATCAGCATCAGCGGAACTTCAACATCAGCATCAGTATCAGCATCAGCGGAACTTCAACATCAGCATCAGTATCAGCATCAGCGGAATTTCAGCATCATTTTCAACATCAGCATCAGCCTCAGCATCTTCATTGATCGATGCTGATTATGAATGCTGAAGTTTGAGTCGTGATATGACCGCAGAGGGGGCGGGGCTTATAGCACGTTTTGTTTTCGGTTGCGAGTTTTGATCAATCCAGAGATTGATTAAATTCCAATATTAATGATACGAAATTAGATCTATCTATCTTTCGTATAATTAATATTGGAAATACCTAGACTATATAGTGGTACTACATCATATTATGTACTACCACTACTATCATATTAGGTACTTAATTACTAACAAATTATTACTAAACTAGGTACCTTAAGTAGGCACCTAGTTTGATTCTATTTTTTATTGAGTCACAAAATTATTGAACCAACCTTTTATTTCAATATCAAGGAAAACTGTGCAACTTTTAGGTATAAATTCATAATGGTCACCGCTTTTTTAAAAAAATGATTAAAATCAGCATCAGCAACCGCTGATGCCAATGATAAAACATCAGCATCAGATCAGCTGAACAGTTGATCAGCTGATTTGAAAAAAATATGCATCAGCAACAACCCTGATCCAAACCCAGGTCTGGCCTGCGTGTCAAATTTCATCGAACTTGGTTCAGAAGGTAACAGACAGACAGTTACTGTCGCATTTATATTATCTACGTCTGCTACTACTACACTTAACTCCGAGTTATTTAGGATAATCCTTGAACGCACTTAGGCCCACTTGGCCTAAGTGTGTACTTTACCAAAATCAATTAATCCAATCCTATGTCAACAATAAACAACTTTTAACAGATGAAGGCTGTGCGCAGGACTCGCAACCAGCGTGTATGTATGACCAGCGGTGCTATTCTGTAAAAATCTCACTGTGAAAACTTAGGTGGAGTGAGCGTGGAGTGAGCTGTCAATAGTGTCAATTCCTAGCAAAAACAAACTCACTTCACCGAAGTTTTCACGGTGAGATTTTTACAGAATCGACCGGCTGATGTATGAACGTAAACGAAGCAAAAGGAGTATGTAAGGATCGTAGCAGGTGGCGTACTGCGGTGCTATTCTGTAAAAATCTCACCGTGAAAACTTACGTGAAGTGAGCTGTCAATAGTGTCAATTCCAAACAAAAACAAACTCACTTCACCTAAGTTTTCACGGTGAGATTTTTACAGAATCGACCGGCTGTAGTTTCTCCCACTCCCCCCATAGGGAGAAGGTGTGAGTTTATGTATGTAAGACCGTTAACTTCCAAGAGGCAATATCAGTATTTGCTGTTCTAATGTCTATTCAAAGTTATGTTTCAAATGAATATTATTTCAAGTTAAACTAATATCAACATTGTCTTAATGGTAATTAACTTGATTTCAGAGTGACTGGCACTATTGAAATATTATAAAAATCTATGAAGTTGTAGCGTCACCTGAACTTTATTTTGTAGAATTTAAAGATATTTTTCCATAAACTCATATTTCTTTACATTTTTGGCAAATACATTGCGAATGCAGATTACGTATGTTATGTTACGTTTCTTTATTGATTAAAGTTGACAGCAGTCTTGTACTTAATTAAACTTTGCCACTCAACCTATGGAGTGGAGACCGCGTATCAAGCGTATATAAGAATAGTGTGGGGCCCCCAGCTAGATGGACGAACGACCTAAAGAAGGTAGCTGGGACGGACTGGATGTGAAAGGCGGAGGACAGAGTGTTGTGGCTCAGCCTGGGAGAGGCCTATGTCCAGCAATGGACTGCAGGTGATTGATTGACTCAACATACGAACAACCTTATGTGGGTTACCTAAGGTTCTTCTTTCTGTTGAAATAACGCTGAGGTAATGTTAAAGTAATGCCTCATTGGTCTAGTGTTCGCAAGCGCTCCTGCGGAGCACGAGGTCCTGGGTTTGGTTCCCGAGTCGGGCAAGCATTATCAGTTTTTTCCATCTGGAATTTCCCAGTAGCGTATATGTTATGTTATAAAATGAAAATTTTATCGAATGTTTTATCAATAACTAAATCAATTTCGAAACAGCTTTGAGCTAGGGAAAATGGAGGTCGGAAATTATAATATTATGTCCATATTATGTATGTCTGTTTGATAAGCCCCTAGGCTTTCAGCAACGTAAGTTAGGGCATGGTTACATTACGGATTGAGTTCGAAATATATCCAATTAGGAAAAAATGTTTTTCAACACACAACAACACACAAAGTGGGTCTTAATGAACCGCTTTTAGGTCTTTATATAAAGACCTAAAAGCGGTTCATTAAGACCCACTTTACGAGCAAGTGCAGTGCATTAAACACGCGTGCTTTTTACGTAAGTGCGGTAACGCCACAGATAACTATTTACTAGTCGGAATTGTGCGCTTTTTTTAATCTCATCAAAGAGATTTCATGCCAAAAGGAATCCGCGGGCCATATTTCACATTTTTTTTAAATAGTCTTAATTTTTCTTGGTCCCAAAATGAACTAAAATTTATTTATGTTAAATTGTCCATGGGGCCTCCCGGAACCTATAAGCTTCTTGCCCGGAATCAAACGGAAAAGACCCTGACTGGTGTCCTATTATTGCGGATTCTCACTGAACTAATGTATATTTCTCTAAGCCAATAGATACTTTCTAATTCCATACTAAATAAACTATAATTTGACATACGACAACACTACGATCAATGTAAACATGATTATGTGTTTATTATATTTTTTATATAGGCTGTTTAGCGGTTTTGCCAGTGCCTTTATTTACACCTGCGCGTGCATTGCTAGCGCGGCGCGCGGAAAAACAACCAGCGCGCAATTTTGCATAAAAGTTAATAACAATACAAGTCTGTTTTTTTCCTTGCAAGTGTGTTGAAAAACGTCGTAGGAAACGCGTGTGCATTTAGCATTAGGTACACACTCGGCTTCCTTATCGCGCTCGCCTCCGGCTCGCGCAAATTATACCGCCACGGGTGCGATGATCAACATAGCACACAATGTATCATAATGTACAATTATAGTCACTAACGGCCGAACCCAATAACCTATTTTCAGTTAAAGACAGATCGGTGCTGATGGTAGGCAGTATAATCATAACTGCCAGTATAATTTATAATCATACAAATCGCTACTGATATAGATTATTAGGATGTCAAAACCAGAAATAGATAGGTGTTTCTACCTCCAGAATGCCAAAATTGGTGATGGATAGGTAATTGGGTTCGGCCGTACAACACGGGCATATAAAAAGACTACTAAGCTCGAAAGACTGAGTAAAACAAAAAGAGACAAAAACAGGGTATAAAGGGTGAACGGAGTAAAAGCCTTTAATGACTCAGAAATCTCTTTCTTTCTCACATAAACTCGTGTTTTTTTTTAATATGAAATTTACTTCAAATAAGTAAGTAAGCGGCGTACCATCTAGGTATATCTATATTATTATATTGTAAGGAGTTTCCGGATGTCGTCATCAACTACTCGGCGACAGCCTATATAAGGAGCACGCTTAGAAGGAAGGGGTCACTTCTTCGTTGGTTCCCCGAGTGTACGGACGTCTTGTGATAATCACTGTTGGTCGTTATTAATGTCACGTAAGCCATTTTATTTTTTTGCTGATCACTTTGTTATTTTATTTCTTTAAATTGTTGATTAAATTGTTGAAGTTTGCAGTGTTTACTGTTTGTGTTAATTTAAATTATAAATAAACCGATTTTCGTTGAGTGTGTATTTTTTTTTATATAATTCCACTTCTGAACCTAAAATCAGAAGTGGGATAAAGGACTTAAAGCCCACAGTAGTTTTGCTATAGTTTGTAAAATTGTATTCAACAAGAAAACCGTTAACTTTTCAAAAGTTTTGTTTTGTTCATAACCACTGCTTACTTCATTCTTTTGTTATTTTTTTGTCTAATTGTTGTTTTTAACTGTGCTAATGAGACGTACAAGGACTCCTAGTCCACGGAGGCGTCTTTCTAGAGACGATTTGCGTAATCGGGATCGACATACTTCTCGAAGGTCTCGCAACCATAGTGGCGGTCGAACGAATCACAATTCGAACGATAGACATCAGACTTCGCGGGATGGCTTGCGTATCCGAGATCGACGTGATTCTCGCAATACTGAAGTGCATCGGTCGCGTACTCGTGTTAGGCGCGAATTGCATAGTAGGGATCGCTCTCGTAGTGCCCACCGTGTCCAACCGAGGTCACACTCGCGTACGGTTTCGCCTATTGAGGCGCGTTCTTCTAACGATAGGGCGCGTCGTGCTCATAAAACTACAGTTGTTACTCGTACACCAGATAAAATAGCGCCGCGACAGCAGTCCACGCAGTCTAGTACCCCTTGTTCTGAGGCGTCTACCCTCGCTAATGCCTTGATACAAGCAATTAAAACAATGCAACCCTCACGGTCACAACATTATTACGTGTCCAATTTCGACCCATTAATTAATTATATTGAGGCATGGTGCGAAGAGGTAGATCATGCTAGGGAAGCTAACGGTTGGAACGACCATGAATGCTTGTCACGCGTGGCGACATGCCTTAAGGGTGACGCTAAGGTTTGGTTAGGCGAATGGGTTTCGAACGACCGGACTTGGTCTAACTTTAAGCGTGAGTTTAAACCTCTCTGTCCTGGTAAATTAGACTACGCCAACATATTGTTCGAGGCAATGAATGCAACTTCGGATAAATACTCAAGTTACGCTGAATACGCTCGCCGTACCCTACGTTTGAGAATAGTGCAAGGGTTAAGCAACGACTTAAGAACCCTCATAGTAATCCGTGGTATAGATAATGCTCAAGTGCGCGCCGCTGCCGCTAACGCCAGCCTAACCCCTGACACTATTGTCTCGTTCTTATCTATTTATACCAAGCCCTCAACAAGGAAACAGGACAGGGTAATCGAGCATAAAAAACATATTCAAGCGACGAAATCAGGTAGCACCCCGGGCCCGAGATGTTTTAATTGCAATAAACATGGCCACGTCAGTCGCGTCTGTAGGCGACCCAAGTCTAATGCATCCAGTAGTCAATCGCCTCATGTGTCTTCCGATGTGACCTCCAATGCGCAACCGTCATCAAGTAACACTTGTACGTTTTGTAAAAAACCGGGACACACCGAGGACAAATGCTTCATGAAAGCGAAGTCAGAGCAACGTAATCAACGTAATGTCAATCTCTGCTCTTATCGATCTAGCACTTCACAAAGTAACGATATAACTTCGGCAATCATAGATGGTATTCCAGTAGACGTGCTCATTGATAGCGGAGCCCTAGATGTGTCTCTCATTTCGTCCAACATTTTACAGTATTTCACTTGTCAACCTAAGCCGAGACGCTGCGTTCTGAAGGGTCTCAGTGATCGAGAAGTGATTTCAACATCATACGTTACACTCACAATAGAGTTCAGCGACATCTCGATGGAAGTGGACTTGGTAGTAGTTCCATCGTCTTTTATGAATACGCCTATCATAATCGGAACCGACGAATTAAACCGTGACGGAATTACTTACATCCGAACTAAAGATAGACAAACTCTCGCGCGCACTGATGAAGTTAATAAAGAGGTTAATGCGGTTGGAAAAGTCGACCAGTTAATACTAAACACGCCTCTACAAGGTGCAGAGTTGGAAAGCCTTACGTCTGTCATCAATGAATTCTTAGAGTTTTTAATAAAAGGGACTGCTGTAACTACAGTCCGAACAGGAGAAATGGAAATAAGGCTTACCAGTTCTGCTCCTGTCGTTTATAAACCGTATAGGCTCTCGTATTCCGAAAAGCTCAAAGTACGGGAAATAATTCAAGATCTTTTAGAAAAAGGAGTTATTAGGCGCTCTAACTCTGAATACGCGAGTCCAATCATATTAGTGAGGAAACGCGATGGTTCGGACAGACTTTGTGTAGATTTTAGGGCACTTAATCGTATAACAGTGAAAGACCGCTACCCACTTCCACTAATTGATGACCATATCGATAGGTTAGGTAGTTATAAATTCTTTTGCTGTCTTGATATGGCTACTGGCTTTTATCAATTCCTTTAAAAGAGGAATGTATACACCTAACAGGGTTTGTGACACCGGAAGAACACTTCGAATATGTCAAAATGCCCTTTGGGCTAGCTAATTCTCCAGTAGTCTACCAGCGTATCATTAATAACACCCTTCGCGCACATATTAATGAGGGAAATGCGTTAGTATACGTCGACGATGTCCTCTTGCTAAGTAACTCCGTACACGAGGGAATTGAACTGTTGCGTAAGGTACTTAGGACTCTCACAACAGCTGGTTTTTCTATCAATCTAGGCAAATGTTCGTTTCTAGTTACGGAAGTCGAATATTTAGGTAGGCTTATAAGTCAGGGTCAGGTTAGGCCGAGTCCACGAAAAGTGGAAGCCTTAGTGAACACCCTGCCTTCTGAAAACGTAAAGCAGGTGCGACAACTTTTAGGCCTGGCAGGCTATTTTAGGAGATACATAAAAGGTTATGCCACTAAAACTGCCCCCATTGCCGTCCTTACCCATAAAAACTTCAAATTTAACTGGACCTCAGAATGCGAAACTATTCGTTTAAGTTTAATCCGAGAGTTAACAAGCGAACCAGTCCTTTCTATCTTCAACCCAGACCTTCCTACTGAAGTCCATATGGATGCCAGTAGTATTGGGTACGGCGCTGTCCTTTTACAAGTACATCTCGACTCAAAGAAACACGTAGTCGCATATTTTAGTCGGTCCACCCAGGGAGCAGAAAGCAAGTACCACTCTTACGAACTAGAGACCCTTGCTGTCGTCAAAGCTCTCCAAAACTTTCGCCACTATTTAGTTGGCTTAAAATTCGTAGTTGTCACCGACTGCAATGCGCTTAAGTCCACTGAGCGAAAAAAAGACATTTTACCCCGAGTAGCAAGGTGGTGGATCTACCTTCAAGACTTCAATTTTTCAATTGAGTATCGCAAGGGCGCAATGATACCCCATGCGGACTATTTGAGTCGCAACCCCGCTTGCGTAAATCAAATTTCGAGGCCCCGAAATTGGGCTCAGATCGCGCAGTCAGCCGACAACGAAACTCAAGATCTTATTCAAAAACTTCATGACGGCAGACTAGACCCTGATCGTTACAAAATTCAAAATGGAATCCTGTACTATAAGTACGTCCCTGTAGGTCAAGAAGCGAGGTCACTCTGTTACATACCGAAAGGTCATCGACTCAGTCTTTTGAGAGCGTTTCATGATGAACATGAACACATTAATGCGGAGAAAACCCTCGACCTTATTCTCCGACATTTCTGGTTCCCTGGTCTCAGACGATTTGTTTCGAAATACGTTTCTCATTGCCTTGTGTGTATTTCCCAAAAGAGAGTTCCTCGGGCTCCATTACAAATTATAACTTCTTGGGAAAAACCCGACACTCCATTTAATACAGTTCATGTTGACGCTTTGGGACCCCTACCAGTATCAGAAGGGTATAAATTCATCCTCCTCATTGTGGATGCTTTCACTAAATACACGTTACTCTATCCTATTCACCGACAAGATTCCACTGAACTTAAACGCGTCATTACTCAGGCTATTTCTTTGTTTGGAGTGCCTAAACTTATGGTCACAGATAAGGGACGCATGTTCGAGTCTAACGAGTTCGTGACATGGATTAACGAACTCGGCTGCAACCTGCACTACATCACGCCGGAGATGCACCAGGCGAATGGTCAAGCGGAAAGGTACATGCGGACTGTACTCAACATGTTACGCATCCAAGCCAACCACAAAAAACTGCAGTGGTCGGAGACGCTGTGGAAACTACAACTGGTGCTGAATATCACAAGACAGAAGACTACTCAAGTATCTCCCTTGAATCTTTTAATAGGCACAGAATCTACAACTCCCGTGGTTCGAGCACTAGTACGCGATGTGGCCATCGACGGCGCGGCACCTAACAGAGAGGCCCTACGAGAAATCACTAGAAGTAGAGCCCGTAAACTACTCAGCAACAACCAAACCAAACAAGACGAGCAAGTTAACCAACGACGAAGTGCACCACGTCAATTCAATGTTGATGACTTCGTCTTCGTAATAAAATATTCCCAGTCAGCAGGTAAACTTGACTCCGGTATGCGTGGCCCGTATAAGGTGGTAGAAGCTCTACCTAGTGGACGATATACGCTACGCTTGCTCAGCGGCAGTTATGGAAAAACGACGCAGGCTGCTGCGCAATATATGGTGCCGTGGCGGGGTGAGTGGAGCCCTGAAACGTGTGCTGCATTTTTTGAGAGTAAGTTAACCTCATAATATTGACAGTTATGTGATTGTTGTGGCGAGCCTGTAGGGCGAACCTCACTGGTATGATTACTATCTGTATTGTGTACCTCACTTGTATGATTCGCTCTGCATGTTGAGAAGCCTCAACACGTGTGATTGCGGTCAGCGTGTTGGGAAGCCTCGACACGTATGAATACGGTCTATGTGTCGGGAAGCTCCACATGTTCGAATACGGTCTGCGTGTGGAATGCATTCGTACGTTTGAATACGGTCTTCGTACGAATGGGTCTGTTTAGCAGGCCATGTTACAGGATTCGCTGGTGATCGAATAATGGAGTCGATCGGCAAGATTAAGGATACAGGTCTTTGGAAACTAACAGAAATATGCCTTGGTTTGATTGTGTTTTGTTTACTTTTTGAGAACGATGTATGTGTGTCAAAAAGAACGATGAATGAATTGACTGAACGGAGACTGAATGATTGGTCAGCGAGACTGAATGTTTCTATCTTGTTTTTCTATTACTAATAGCCCTTTTTGTTTTTAGATGAAACTAATGAGGATAGTCTGTGTGGTGCCGGACTAAAAGAATTGCACCACCCCTTACTTCCCGTGGGTGTCGTAAAAGGCGACTAAGGGTCTTACCGGAGAATGGGCAGCAGCGTTCTCTATTTATTCCACCATCATACCCATACTGCGATCGCCAACCCGCCTGCCAAGCGTGGCGATTATGGCAAACCCTCCCAAAATTGGGGGAGGCCTATGTCCAGCAGTGGACGTCTATCGGCTGAAACGACGAATGAGGATGAGGAGACGGAAGTGCAAACGGAGTTTTCTCCTACAGCTGCTCTGTCCATGCCCTTGCTGGATAATGGAGTTGAAACCGACCCACCGACCTCTCCAGCGGCGGGCCCTAGCGGGATCGCTCAAAGACATTGCGTCGAGGACGACCCAACATCAGGAGAGGCCGTGTAAGGAGTTTCCGGATGTCGTCATCAACTACTCGGCGACACTCTATATAAGGAGCACGCTTAGAAGGAAGGGGTCACTTCTTCGTTGGTTCCCCGAGTGTACGGACGTCTTGTGATAATCACTGTTGGTCGTTATTAAGGTCACGTAAGCCATTTTATTTTTTTGCTGATCACTTTGTTATTTTATTTCTTTAAATTGTTGAAGTTTGCAGTGTTTACTGTTTGTGTTAATTTAAATTATAAATAAACCGATTTTCGTTGAGTGTGTATTTTTTTTTATATAATTCCACTTCTGAACCTAAAAATATGTTCAGTCCGAAGAGGTCGGATAAAAGCACAGATGAGAATGATTCTGGCAAGACTGATAATTGTCACTTTAGCAGCTCAAGCGTCGTGGTACTACAGTCCTTTCACAGTTATTACCTCTGACAGCAGCAACCCAAAAGCAACCTTATTATAACGAGAATAAATATCAAAGGGCGATTTTGATAGACTTGTCAGTAGCAGCAATCCAACAGCAACATTATTACAAGGAGTATAAATACCACTATGGTTTTGACAGTGATGCAAAATCAGAGGTCAAATAACTGTGAATGCAGTTTAGTACAGACGACAGCACATCAAGCTACCCGAAACTGTCAAATTTTCCCAATAAACTATGAACCTTATACTTTAGCGATAAAGTTGGAATTAAAGAAATTTGACAGATTGTAGTACCTTGATGTGCTGGCGTTGTACATACGAGTTGCATGAGAGTCGCAACGATGGTTGAGAGTCGGCTGTCTTCCGAGGAGCCGCTGTCGTACCGAGTTATTCCGTTCTGATCGCCACCCCCCCCCCCCCCTCGATCCCCTGCTTGTTCGTCTTCTGTTCAAGCTACCAATCCACAAATATGAAGACCACTTCTGGTAAAGGCTTGCCTTCGCCGTTATATTCATAAGACTATGTATGTACAGTCAACAAAAGAGATAAAAAGCAGGATCGTCGGATATAGTTAAAGAAACCGATGGATGTTGTCGACTGAAATTTAATTTGATAAATGATCTGTTTGTTTTCTATTAATAAAATAAAATTTTATTCGAGAACATCCATCGGTTTTTTTTATTAATGTTTAAAAGTATATCGCAGAGTTTAAATCATTATAATTATTATAATCTACTGAAAAGCCACAGAAGCCTTTGATGGCTTTATATATGGCTAGTGAGTTCGGAAATAATAATAAGTATATCTAGTAGTATATAAGTATATAATCTAATAATATTACTACAAAAACAAAAATAAAGACACGAATTTAGACGGTAAGTTTTACATTCAAAGAATATTTTAAGTCTTATTTATTGCAGAAAATGGATTTTCATTAAACATTTTGCTTTTTTAGGGTTACCGAGGTATTTATCTTGTCTGTCCATGGGAAGTTCGTTTATTATTTTTGGTAGTATGTACCTAAGTGTATGTTCTCCTACCATATGGTTACATCTAGGCAGAGTAAACGTTATTATGTTAGGTAAAGTTCTTAATTTAGGATGACGTGTCCTCCTACTTAAGTTATTTATATTGATATATTCGTCTTTTAGTATTGAAAGTCTGGTCATGTTTTGTATTGGAAATAATTATGTTGCAATAATGAAACAGTTCAGAGTAATAATTTTGGTATTTTGTTTTAATTTTAAGTGGTACAATATTTTTGAGGATTCGTTGTTGTAGTTTGTAGATTTTATCTAGATTAGTTTTATATGTTCTCCCGTAGCTACTGAGACCATAACCAATTATGGAGTCAGCTAGGGCTAGGTAGGTATAGCAGTCTTAAAGTTTTATATGGCATTTTATGTTTCAGTACGATTATTCGACCCAGGATAGATCTTAGTCTATCACATATATAGTTAATGTGTGGTACCCAATTAAATTTGTAGTCGATTATGAGACCAATGTATTTATGTTCCGTGACGAACTCTAATATGAAATATTAGAGTCCGTCACAGCTACAACTATCGGTACATACTGCATGTAGGCAGGTATGGTTATGCACCTTGATGGATGGTGTGTAAGTGACTTGATTATGCGAAGAATGGCTTTGGTTTTGTCGGCATTTATGACGAGACCAACATCGTACGACCACTTACCTAGTAAGACAAAGTTAATTTGAAGAAGACGCTCGGCCTCTTCAGTGTCTTTATCAGCCACCACAATGCAGGAATCATCGGCAAACCGGTATACAAAGCAACCTCTATAGTATAGCATATATCGTTGACATAGAGTAGGTATTCAGTAGGCCCGATTATTGACCCCTGTGCCGTGCCTTTTTTAGGGTTCCGTACCTAAAGGGTAAAAACGGAACCCTATTACTAAGACTTCGCCGTCTGTCCGTCTGTCCGTCTGTCCGTCTGTCCGTCTATCCGTCTGTCCGTCTGTCCGTCTGTCTGTCTGTCTGTCACCAGGCTGTATCTCAAGAACCGCGATAGCTAGACAGTTGAAATTTTCACAAGTTATGTATTTCTGTTGCCGCTATAACAACAAATACTAAAAACAAAACAAAATAAATATTTAAGGGGGGCTCCCATACAACAAACGCGATTTTTTTGCCTTTTTTTGCTCGATATCAAAAATGGCAACAGGTAGGCACTTGAAATATTCACAACATACTCAGTTGTATTTTAACTTTAATAATAAATAATAAAATTAAAATAAAATAAATATTTAAGGGGGCTCCCATACAACAAACATGTTTTTTTCGGCGTTTTTGCCTTGTGGTACGGAACCCTTCGTGTGCGAGTCCGACTCGCACTTGGCCAGTTTTTGTTAATTTCATTTCGCTATACGAGTTTCCTAGCTTAACAATCGTAAATCTGTTGCTATGGTAGCTCATAAACCACTTAAGTAAAGGACCCCTATACCACTGCATTCTAGTTTCTGGGAAAGTGTATTATAATTAAGAATTAAGTGTATCGAAAGCTTTGCTAAAATTGCTAAATTGACACAATAGCTGAGCGGCGCTTCGGTCTTTCTGAAATCCAAATTGCTTTTTGTTTATTATATTATTCTCGCATAGAAAGTGGTTTATTTTATCACCAATACAACGCTCAACTATTTTGTCAATGCTTGATAAAATTATGATAGGCCTATAATTATTGTATTCCTTTAAGGATCCTTTTTTGTGGATGGGCCGATTAGTAGGTACCTACCTATTTTTAGATTATCAGGGTAAGTGCAGGTTTTTAGGCTAGTATTAATAAGATGTGTTATGACTGGAGAAATTTTTTGTGATGCATAATTTTTAAGTCGGAGACTCGTATTTCTTCATATCCAGGGCTTTTATTTATATTTAAGTTATTTATAATTTTGTAAATTTTATCGTATGATATTTTGTTCATTCGCAGTGACATGCCGCAGTCACTTGAGAACGTCAGCGGGTCTAATATGGTGGTGTTGCAAGGTTTTATAATATTGTCGACATTTTGTTGGAATTAATTTGCAAAAGTAAGTCTTTTTCCTTACGAGTAAATGCCTTGAAAACGACTACTTCTATTGACTTAGTAATGTTCCCACATAATGAGTTAATGATACTCCAATTTTTTTTCCAATTCCGGAATTGGAAAAAAGTTTTTACTAATTTCAGTCTTATTTTTAACATAATTAATAGATATATTTATTTAAAATAAATAGTACTGATGGACTGACTATGAGTTTTGCCAATCTTCATCATCATCATCATTTCAGCCGAAAGACGCCCACTGCTGGACATAAGCTTTCCCCAAGCACATCCACTTCGACCGGTTTTGTGCTTCCCGCATCCAGCGGGTTCCTGAGGCCTTTACAAGGTCGTTGATCCATCTTGTGGGAGGCCTTCCGGCACTATCTTCCGGTACTCGGTCGCCACTCCTATCTTTTGGCCTGAAATAACTAAACTATTAATTCGATTTTCGTATGTAGACTGGGAACGTCAAATACACGCAGTTTAATTTATTGTCGTACTAGCTACGCCCCGCGGTTTCACCCGTATAAGTTTCGGTCTCGTAGGAATATATGGAAAAAAAGTCCTCTATATGTTAATCCAGGGTGTCAGCTACCTCCATACCTAATTTTATCAAAATTGGTCCAGCCGTTTGAGCGAGAAGAAGTAACAAACATATAAACACACACACACACACTCACAAATTTCGCCTTTATAATATTAGTGTGAGCTAGCAGCGCCCCGCAGTTTCACCCGCATAAGTGTCGATCCCGTGGGAATATCGGGATAAAAACTATCCTATGTCCTTTCCCGGGATGCAATATACAGACAGACAGAGTTACTTTCGAATTTATAATATTAGTATGGATTTTCACATGTCTGCTTGTTGTTGTTTCAGCTTAGATAAAACATAATACCAATTTATTTTCGTGACTTTCTGATCAGGGCAATTGGAAGTGAAGGCCAAATTGATTTTCTTAATTAATTAACTTCACTTCATTACTTAATCTTTTGCAGTTTATTTAACGCTATATAATTGATACGTATGCGTATTTAAGATGGAGAAATGAAGTGACGGATAGCAGGGGCCATATTACGAAGTATTAATGCCATCATGATTACAGTGCCAAACAGGGATGGTGCTATCGGTCATGTATAGCTCCGTCTCTCTCTTATACTGGAATCATGATGGCATTAAACCGTCATAATAAGGCACCAGGTCGTTTTACAAGTCAAGATGACAGATTATCAATACCATCTAGATCAATCATAAACAGCTATATAACAATTTATGATGTGTAATAAGTTTGTACTTGCTTATTAACTTTAGGGAGAAAGTTTTAAACTTTATAATAAATTTAAATATAATGAATATATAGGTAATGGTAAAGATATTAGGAGTTAATGATTATAATAACAATATATGACAAGGGTGTCCAGAGTAAAACAAAACTTTAACACATACGTAACCACGGAGGTCGTACAAGAAAATCTTAACATCTTTGAGTACCTACTCGTTAATTTTTTTCCGACTTTTAAAATTACTCTTCAAAATTCTTTCGTCTTAATTTATTTTAGATAAAATTCACGAAGTACCTATGGAATTTGTGAAAATAAATACATACGTTAAGTATGAAAGGAATGACAATATAAAACCGGGGGTCCTGCGGACCGTCGGCGTTGTACAAATACGAGGATAAAGGAGATTAACCTTTCCCATTTCATTAATAACATTCATTTTAACAAAAGGATTGGCAGTTTAGCAAAAGGATATAAACTCCTTATTATATTTGTATTAGCTGAAGACAACATTTAAAAAAATCTACACTAACAATAAAGTTGAACAAGTGTGTTTATTAGTTTGAACGTGCTAATCTCTGGAACTAGCGGTCGGATTTGAAAAAATATGTTTGCATTTAATAGCCCAATTCTTAAGGAAGGCTATTTAAGGCATATAGGCTATTTAACATCACGTTATGACTCTTAGAAGCCGAGCAAAAAGAACGATAAGCGAAAACGAAGTGATAGTGCGGACAGGTGATGCGATGCGACGAATAAAAAAAGTATTTTGTTAAAAATGAGCTCTTTTCTTTAGTTTCCCGTATGTCAATGTGTAATAATACAAATGTCAATGTGTAATAATGTGTGTGTGTGTGTGTGTGTGTGTGTGTGTGTGTGTGTGTGTGTGTGTGTGTGTGGGTGTGTGTGTGGGTGTGTGTGTGTGTGTGTGTCTCTGTGTGTCTCTGTGTGTAATAATACAGTATGTGTTTTTTTTTCTAAGGCGCCTGTGGGAGTTAATGACCTCCCTAACGCTCCCGCAAAGAAGCCCGTGCCTGAAAAGGCATCGAACCAGGCTGATGATGAAGGTTTTGTGACGGTGCAGAGGAAGAAGCGCCGTCAAAGAACCAACAAGAACCGCTGCGGCACAGCTCCTATCAAGCCCGACATCCCTGTACGAGCCGCCCAGCCGAACACGCCCGTGTATATTTCCCGCCTACACTATACCACTAAGGCCGAGGACATCGTGGAGTACGTGTGCCAAAGGACCAAGTATAGGCCGAGAGTGCAGTTGCTTGAATCGCGCCGCAACGTCAATTTCAAGGCGTTCGTGGTGCGAGTACCTACATGCTACCTGCACCTCGTCATGGCAGAGGACTTTTGGCCGCAAGGGGTAATGTTCCGTCGCTTCCGCGGACAAGTGCCACACGATCGCACAAAGACAGTGCTCAAGTGAAGTGTTTTACTAACATAGTTTTAAGTTTATACACTAACACACATTGTATTATTATAATGTATATGTTAGTCTGTAAGGTATTTATCTATGGGCCAAAGTAGCCTGAAAATAAAGGTATTATTATATTATTTCTTCAAAATCAACGGGTTCGATTCCTGGCTAGAAATATTAATTTTTCAAAAATCCAATGATGCAGTTTTAGCTTTCATCAAAATCGAGCCCGCGACTCCTGTGAGTACTTTTCGCTATTCCACATAGTTTCGGATTTGTCCATCCACGCCCACTTGTAAAATACACCCTGTATACTAATATGGGCCCAATGGTATTCAAATTATTGCCCGAAGGCCTGGGGCAGCGAAAATTCTTTTTAAGTTCAGATGAAATTTTAATTTCCTATGAAAAGCCCAACCAAATTAAGTTTATTTTACAAGTGCTTCTAATATTAAAGATTAATTTGCTGATGTACAAAATAAAATAAATTCTGATGAAATATCTTAGGATCCAAGAAATAAATTACAGGATTCAAAGGTTTTATTATCTCGGGGTCATGTCTGAATAAATTGATGACCTTAAAATATTATGTTGAAAAAGAAAAAAAAGTTCTATACCTAGGTCTTGCTCGTGTTGAAAAAATTACTAAGGTCAGAAACTAGTCGGCCATTTTTATTAAAACACTTGACGACATCGACAGTCTCCTGTTTTACTCGTGGCCTTAATGTAACACATTAAAAAAAAAGTGATTATATGCGCCGAATACGACTTATTTCGTGGTAGTTTGTCGTTTTAAACAGTTTTGTTTGCATTTATTAAAGTTCAGTTCTGTTCTTATGTACGTCTATGGAGTTTCTTGGCCGTTCTTCTCCATATGAATCTACTACGCTTTGGAATTAGCAACTAGCTTAACCCTTAGTCTGTCGGAACGTAGATCTACGCGAGATACAATGGCTTTTTAATTGTTTGTATCTGTAATTACGGTACACAAACGGTTAATCCTTTAAAAGTTTCTGTAAATGATTTAATTATAATATTGCAACCACTAACTCAAACTCAACTGAAACATAGTTGAATTTGAGTTAGTAGTTGCAAACTGGTCGCCTGTCCACTTATTTGTTTTGGTGACTGTACCAGTATTATTCCTACAATTAATTAACGTCAACTGTTGCGAAACTTCAAGTTTGTAATAGAATAACTTAGTAGACTATTTTTATTATATTCTCTGAGTTTGTTTCGGCCTTTCTTCTGAGAGTAGTCAGTTAGGAAAAGCCAACCTCATCTAATTAAAAAAACATGCTTGACGTGTAAAAGTGTTGTCCAAACCTACATACGGAAATAAAATCATTTATTATCCATGTAACAAGTTTTTTAACGTTTGGAAAAATGACGAAAAAATTAAAAATGAAATACTGTTCGTTCGTAAGCGCATTACTTGAGAACAGCTGGACTGATTTGCTTGTTTTTTTTTTATTTATTTTAAAATATTCGTAATAGTCTGAAATCGGTTTTTAGAAAAACGAAAAATCGGAAATGTTGCCAAGAAAATTGAGCAAATCGGTGTTTTTTTTTCAATAACAGGTATGTATTTTTGTAAGAATCATTGAATTTTGGTCAGGACAACGTCGGTCGGGTCGGCAGGTTGAAAATAGCCATAAATCAGCAACATAAACAAGATCCATTACCTACAATTTATCCGATTCTTGTTCTTAGCGTGTCCATGGCAAAAATAACACAAACAAAAACAAAAATAAATATATATCATTTTGTGTGCGGCGGATACCGTTCGCTGACGCACACATTAGGACCTCACGTTTACAGGTGATTTATTTATTATATTTATCCGATAATTCCATAACAAAACATCAATACCGTACACATTGAATCGACTGTCAAATCTAGCAGGCATCCAGCAAATTACCTAATTGTGACAGATGCGACTAGGCGGCAACCCAGTTAGTGGGCCACAATAAAATTATTTTTATTAAGGCCACCGATGAATTCACTGGAACGTCTCCCCACAGTTAGGGGCCTATAAACTTTGTACAGACATTAATTAAATAAAAATTGGGTAACGAATCACTGATTTTATAACGAAGTAATGAAATTCGCTTTATTATTGAACCGTAACCACAGAATAAATAGTACAAACCGTAACGCTCAGTGGTTTTATTATTATTTTCGGTAGTTTATTAGTTGTAAACTATCGGTATGCAATTGTGTGATAATAATTGAATATCAGACGCTCAAAGGGTGCTTGAACCAGGGTACTTACATTATGAAATTGGCGTTTTGTCGGACTCGCCAGTTTGATCTCAAATATCTGGCGCTTGGTTAGGAATTCCAAATTCAAATTTAGTGATTCATTTGTTTTCGCGGGCCTTGATTTTTCTTTCACATAGTTCTGTTTGTAAAGCCTCCTCTACACGTAGACAGATTCATCAGCAGATGGCCATCTGCGAATGCCTCCGCCGACGTGTAGACGGGGTAATTTGCTAGTCTGTGGTAGGTATTTAGCATCTGCCGACATCAAATACCTACCACAGACTAGCAAATTACCCCGTCTACACGTCGGCGGAGGCATTCGCAGATGGCCATCTGCTGATGAATCTGACGACGTGTAGAGGAGGCTTTAGGTTTATGATTTTTAATAGCAATTAATAAAACATTTTAAATAATTAAAATACATTTAAATAACCTGAATATCGATAGGTATAATCGATTATGATGAGTCGACAACACTCGGCGAGCGTAAGAATTTTTAATCTGTACGGCCGTATGGCGCGGGGTTGTGGTAGCTGTATTTGGTTGTGTACCTAACATTGGTTGTATAAATAAATAATTGTAAAACATAGTGACCTGAGTTATACTACTTGTTCATAATAGGGAAAACGCGTTATTTGGCCTCCTCTCTGTGAAAGGGAGTGGGATGTAATCCACCACGCGGCCCCAGTGAGGGTTGGTAGATGTCACAATGTTTTCCTTTACCGTTTTGAGAGCAGTGGTGATGAAATAATTTACAAAGTAAAGCTCCTGTCGGTATTCCAACCTGCGATCTACAACTTGTAAGTCGCAGCCGTTACCACAGGGACACTATACTGCATAATTTCATAATCCTGTAGGTAAGGACCTAATATTTTGAGAATGTTTACAATTTTGTTATTTAGACGTAAGTATATTTGTTTATCGTAAGATTATATTAGGTTACCTTTGTAACACCGATTTTTTTCCTAGCATCATTGATCATTTATTTTTTCTAGCATCATTGGTCATTTATTTTGTACCACGCTATTTGCACTCTTTTTTATTGTTTGTATAGATAACTAACTATTTACTCTAGGTCCTAAATTAAATGACTAACTACACAAATAAATACAAAAACAAAAGGACACTAATCTTAAGTTTAGAAAAATCGAAGCTGTTGTTAGAAAATTAGTAGTTACTACGAGTACCTAGGTAGGTAGTCATTGATATAATAAGTATTCACTTTGCAGATGGGCCAGCAAACACAATACTGGTCAACGTCCATGTGTCACTGCAGGGATCCAGCAGAATATCAGCGTCAGGTACATTTGCTTGACACAATCATGCTGAGCTGGACTCCCAGTTGGTGCAACCTTGAGACGCACACCGCACTGTGTTTGTTTCGTTATTAATTTTATTTTAAGTATTCGTCATAGTGTCACTTTTATTTTGATAAGTGTTTTTCCTTTTGTTTTTTAATCGGCATTTTGTTTTTATAATACGTGTTGTGCAGTCTTTTATGTGCGCCAAATAAATGGTTCATCTATCTATCTGGGGCCCTAGTCTGCTATTTTTATAAATTCGTCATTCCAACGCGATTCCACTACCATTCCATTGTCATTTTGCTAAAAGTTCGTAATCTGCTAAATTCATAATGGTTGATCATTGGTCGGTCAATGGCACAGAAATTATACGATACTCGTAACGAATTATAAACAATGACTGCACAAGGACGTTCTAATGGTAGGTCACTGATTAAATGAACTGTCAAATATTTAACAGATTACCGTAAGTCAATATTTCATTTTTCATTAAGTACGAGATTACCATTCTATGCCATTTCTTTCAATGGAGTGTCAGTTGTTGACCATTGGAAAGTCATAATGACGCCATTGTATTAGTAGATTACCAAACTTGTCAAAATCAACAATTATGAAGTCAATGATAGACCATTTTGACACTATTGTAATAGCAGACTTGAGGCCCTGATTCCTCAGTTACCTTGCCCTGGTTAGAATCGTTGAGCAGACTCATAGGGCAATCTTAATCAATAAACCGTTTATCAGTCAACAGAAACCTGAAGGCCAATCCTCGTAATTTAAGTCGTTCAAAATCTAGTCGCAGACTCATCTCGGAGACAAACAAATGTCAAAAACTTGTCTAAAATGTAGGTAAGTTATTTATTATTTTTGACAGATTGATACTGAGTGATCGATCACAGTCTTATGACTGTGAACGTTCTTAAAGTTACGAGAATTGCCCCCCAGATAACTAACTGCTTTGAAAAATAAGTCTATGTTTACAAATTTTGTGAAAAAATCGGCCCATGAAAAAGTTTGTTGGGCTACACGATTGCCTTCAAACTGAACGGTCGGCGAACTATCGGCCGACTGCTAAGTCAGTATGGCGCTCTTCCACGCGCGCACTCTTGCCGATTGTTTAGTCGGCCGATCCGTCGCCGTCCGCGTCGCCCCCATTCATCCGGACCCGAGGCGGCGGCGGCGGCGCATAGTGTTCCACGTGTGCCCCTCTTTGACGTCGCGGGAGTCAAACACTTCACTCCCCCCTCCCTCCCTCCCTGACCTGAAGAGGCCCGCAGTGGCGGGCTGTTGGTTGTTGTTGTTGCATCAGTCGGTTGTTGTGGAAGGATCGTATGTTCCCGCGAACCCCGGGGTAGGTGTGAGATGGAACACCGGGGCTGATTTTAGTAAGTAAGAGTCTGACAGACCCCTCCGCGCCCCCTGGGCGGAGGATATCCTTGAGGATTTTTCAACCTAGAACAAAAAAAAGTGTTAGGCACACTGGTCCAACTAAACAGTCAGGACCAGACGACAGTCGGTTAACCTAACCCGACCAAATAATTCAAAATATAAGCTTATAAATAAGCCCTGGCTGTTAAGAGATGACCAATCTCAACTGACGGCGTCCGTTTATCATCATACAACTTCATACTGATTAAGAAACCGACCAAGCCATTAGCCGATAGAAAGTCTTTAGTCTTCGGGGGCTCTACGTACACGCCGGGCGGCGGCGTGTTATTTTTAACATAATATACTTAGTAAAATTGTTCATTTTCCTCAGAATAGAAAAGAAAATACACTTAAGAATAGAATTGAACTTGCCCTTTTCATAATTATGAAAAGAAATTCAAAACAAACAATGAACATAACCACAAATGGTAAGAATTTCAATCAACATCAAAGACTTTGATACTAAACAATAGCCTACTATAATAATACTCACAGCCTTTGATCGTAACATTGACAAAAATCAATTACAGTTCACTGGAAATGGATTTCACGATCGCTCAGCGGATCGTAAGATTGATTATTAATTAATATGTCGTATTCAAGAATAACTTTGACAGCTAAGGAACTATTATTTTGCCCAAGATTGGTAGTTACGAGGAGAGTTGTTGAGTTTTAGGCTGCGGACACGAAGTCAGCGGGCGCGGTGCGGCGGCGGCGGCGGCGGCGGCGGCGCGGGGAGCGGCGCGTTTCAATGCATAGATTTATAAGGAACTGGCCTCGAAGGCAGCGGCGGCGCGGCGCGGGGAGCGGCGTACGAGCGGTGCGCACCAGTCTAGCAGTGCCGGCGGTGCCCGCGCGTCTGCATTGACGTAGTGTTGTGCATTTTATTGTTTGCTTTTTAACGAGCAACGTTTCAAAATGTTGTATCACAAAGATGTTGTCGTCGCTGTGTAGACATTTCGTTCGGGAAAAAAGACACTTTTGATAATACAACACTACGCCATTCTAGCGCCGCGCGATCTGCCCGTTGGCTTCGACACCGGGTATGCGTCGTCGCGCCACTCCCGACTCCACCGCCGCCGCCACCCCGCAGTCGCTGACTTCGTGACCGTAGCCTTACGGCTAAAGCTTTGTCCATTAAAGCTTAGGTTTTCTAAGGAAGCGGGGAATACCAAATTTGGGGTCTGCTAAACAACATAACAGATCACTGCGGCGGCGATAAACAAAAATGCTATAGTCTGTTTTTCATCAAAGCCGTGTACGCAAGAACGAACAAAACATGGTGAACACGAACATCGATCACGGAACATTTGGTTTGTACGTGTGGACGTAAATTCCATAGACAATTTGGCCAATCAATTGGTCCATAGAGCACCGACGAACACAGTTCTACTTGTGTTCGCGCTCAACCCCTCAGTCACCATGGGTTCAAGTGGTCGACAGCGAAGTAGCATCAAATTTCTCCGAACACCGTTCGCACGGAACAACCAAATTGGATCGCCACGAACATTTTTGACGAACACAGTGTCTGATGTTCGTTAGTGGTAAGCACGTGCGAACGAAGTGTTTGATGTTCACCGTGCTTTTGTTCGTTGGTGCGTACACGGCTTTAGCATGGAAATTGGGGACAGGATCACTTCAAACGAAATATGATCAGGTACCTACCTACATTTCGTCCCTGGTTTATAATTAAATTATGTGATATTTGCCGGTAACATGAAAAACATGTGTTTTTGAATGGCTAAATTAAATAATAATTCCTCTCTTTGCCAAAACATAACGACATGTTTTGTTGTTTTACATGACATCACGTCTGTTTTCCTCAAAGGGTTGGGTAGAGATGTACCTATACAACATTATTTAGAATATGCGAAACCCGAAACACGTGTCTAGTATTTTTATGTAAAGAATCTATGTAGGTACAAAATTTCAAAACTATGTATATCATGAAAAATCATTAAATTATAAGCTTGTTAAGTTACCTGTATGTCCGTACAAAAACATGCTCACCCGCGTTGCGCCGTCTTGCGCTCATTTATAATAATACCTAGGTACCTAACCGTTCGGCGCGAAGATAGATCGGATAACTTACTTAGTGTCTCTAGGTGTCCAACTTTTAACCTTTTTTAAATACTTTTGGGACAAAATATAACATGGGGTAAACATTATTGGAATCGATTCAGTTACTTATTCTGAACAAACTATATTCAGGGTTCGCATATACCTTTATGGCGCAGCCGTGAGGCACACATTCCCGCTAATTTCTTACATCGGACTTTGCACTTTTGATTTTTATCTTTTTATTTTTTATCTGACGTACGACTATTATCTACCTGGTGTATTGTGTGTCTTTTAGTCTGTGCTAAATAAATGTATTTTCTTATAAATTCGCCCCCCTATAAAAGGGGGCGAGCCTGTTGCCATCAACCGGGCACAAATCCAGACATCGAGCTCGGTGTCTGGATTAGAGCTGCTACTGACAAAACCCAATGGCACTTTGCCAGACCCGGGCGTCGAACCCAGGACCTTATGCTCAACGCTTGCGACCACGAAATTAACGAGGCAGTCCTTTTCAACAATTTGTTTTATTCTTGTTTTATTATCAGTTTATAATAAAACAAGGCCCATTTGTTCACTGCTAGACACGGTGTCCAATCGTACCCTTAGCTTCTCCGTGCTTTCCTTATCTCTTTGACCCTCACTTAGCCTATGGGCGTCCTACCTTACGTTAAGGGGGATTCGCTAAGGTAGCCCGCGAAATTCAAAGGACATCATCATTCAAGTGTCGAACATTTTAGAACTGAAAACCAGCCAATCAATAGCTGTTTGCGTTTTTAAATAAATGTACAAAATATTGTTGGCAAAAATATGATTTTTGATAGTTTCAAACTCAAAGAGCAGCCAGAGGTTAATTGCAGACTTTCGCTGTTAATAATAGAAATAAAAACTGGCCAAGTGCGAGTCGGACTCGCACACGAAGGGTTCCGTACCACAAGGCAAAAACGCCGAAAAAAACACGTTTGTTGTATGGGAGCCCCCTTAAATATTTTTTTATTGTTTTTAGTAGGTATTTGTTGTTATAGCCGCAACAGAAATACATCATCTGTGAAAATTTCAACTGTCCAGCTATCACGATTCAAGAGATACAGCCTGGTGACAGACAGACAGACAGTGGAGTCTTAGTAATAGGGTCCCGTTTTACCCCTTGGGTACGGAACCCTAAAAAGGCTCAAAATGTTATTTTCCATAAGTAAACAGCACTTTTTTTTTCTCGACACTAACTTTTGGGTACGAATTGAATGACGTCCTTTACGAGTAGGTACTTACGTTTTTTTGCAATTTGCAAGTTAGCGTCAGGTTTATGTTGATTAAAATATGATTCGCGAATTTCGTGGGCCTCCCCGACGCTTTCGCCTTAACCGATTCTTGCTTCACGTTCACGCTGAAGCATTTAAAAAAAAAAACATTTACTTGGAAAATCCCACAACATCAGTGGAAAACGTGCCAAAATATAGCCACTATTGGAGACGCAGACGGAAGCTGTGATTTATTTATTGCTAAGTTCCTATCTATAGGTTTGTGTCAAACTTATTCCATCGGGATTTATGGCAAACAAAAATTACCATTTGGCATTTCGCGCTAGAAGTATTTTCTGTGATCGTACAAACTCAGTACAACTTTTCTGTTATCTTCGAATCTCTTTTATATAGGACTAGCTGCACAACGCGATTTCACCCGCGTAAATGTCGATCCCGTGGGAATATCAGGATAAAAATGTAGCCTATATGTTAATCCAGGGTGTCAGCTACCTCCATACAAAATTTTATCAAAATTGGTCCAGCAGTTTGAGCGTGAAGAAGTAACAAACATATAAACACACACACACAAACTTTCGCCTTTATAATATTAGCGTGATTAGATTCTATATAATTATATTATATACATATAGGTACTTATTATTGTGACTGTAGTAACACGACGATTCATAACCATTGTGTGTCATATCAATGGGACTTCATGGTCATAAAGGCTCCTACAAACAGGCGCGACACGCGATATAATCGCGCGCGACACAAAGACGCCGCTCGTTGCGCGACCTGCGGTGTCGCGTGTCGTGTCACGCCTGTTTGAAAGAGTCTTAATGTATGGTTTTATATGTCAAATATTTCCATGTATCAAATTAAATTAGCTAGCAAAACTCTGCAGGCGTGATGCGTGTTGATATCTAAACACTATTAAACAAAGAAATTATGTTTTTTGAAGTGAAAAGTTATTTAGCGGCGTTGTACACTTTTTTTGTAATGGGTAAAAAATGTTAAACTCGCGTCAGGACACGTGACCCTGGTCGTAATATTCGTAAGATGAGACGTGCTATAGATGGGCAATCCACCAGGTTTAGACCGCTTTTGATAAACACTCGATAAATACCCGTAAACACCCATACACACCCACAAAATTGGGATTTCATCAAAGCACCGGGTTTAAACCCGGGTGGATTGCCCATCTATAGACGTGACCCTGATCGTAAGATGACACGTGACCCTGATCGAAAATTCGTAAGATTCCAAAATATCAAAAATTGAAAACAAGTATACAGGATCAAATTACAGACAGACAGACAGTTACAAACAGTTACGGTTACGGTTACAGTTACAGTAAACAACGTTAATATTCTAGTTTTTACTTCTGCCGGCACTCCCGGAGTGCTACCCGTCGTTTTTTTATTCTGGGGTCAATGACGAATAAGTAGTAGTGTAGTTACTTAAAGTAGATAAAAAATCAGTTTTTTTGTTTTGTTTTCTCGTGTTTAGTTATCGGTATCTATCACGTATCGTGTGATGTTTACACAGAAAAAAATACAGATTTTGAAACTGATATTTTAAGTAACTACAGTCGTTGACACAAAAAAAACAATGAATATTTTTCGATCAGGTTAAGCTACGCTTGCCGCGGTTGGTCTGTGAATGGGTAACCATCTTTACGAACCGTGACCCCTCCGTGCCTCGGAAAGCACGCTAAGCCGTTGGTCCCGGCTGTCATTCGTGGATCTTTGACAGTCGTTACGGGTAGTCAGAAGCCCGAAAGTCTGACAACCAGTCTTATCAAGGGGTATCGTATTACCCAGTAATTGGGTTGTGGAGATCAGATAGGCAGTCGCTCCGTGTAAAATACTGGTATTCAGCAGCATCCGGTTGGACTGGAAGCCGACCCCAACATAGTTGGGAAAAGGCTAGGCAGATGATGATCGTATTTAAATATCGATACCGATTACGTCTGCGGAGTTTTGCTAGCTAATTTAATTTGACCCTATACCTATACACCGTTTTCCTTTTGCATTGCCATGTATTATACCGGGTCGCCCGGTTGAAAATTTTCACTTTATATATTTTTTATTATTTATCCTTTTGATAGATTCTTATTTTGTAAATGTGAGGACTTTGTAGGCCTTATAGACTTTAGATCTGTAGACCATTTTCTATTTTATCAAGTACTTGGTACTTGTTGACAGGCCTGCCCTGTCCTCCCATATTTAATCTGGAAACATTGTAAAAGCCAATTATTTTTAAAAAGAGTAACCATGGAGTTTCTTGCCGGTTCTTCTCCATAGGAAACGACCAATTGGAACCGTGCACCTAGCTTCTGACGTTTCATAAGTGCCCATGTAGCTTTATGTGAAATAAAACATTTTGATTTTTGATTTTTTTTTTTTGCCCCTGCTTCGCACGGCTTTTACGACTGGACCAAACATACATCAGCACCCTTCAGCACCCCAATTTTGAAGCAAATTGCTAATCCATTGCTTCATAAGTTCGAAAAATTTGTCTGCTCAACATGTAAATAACGCTATGAATGTAGTTGAACTGTCAAAATGAAACCGATTCCGATTGATAATGTGTTACGCAATTGCCCCGCGGGTTTTCTTTATTATATTTAAGGTTATAGATTAATTTATACTCAATACATATAAACCTTCTGGAATATATATTTTTTTAATTCTCTAAATCATGGTGAAACCCGTATCGAAATCCATTGCGGAACTTGGAAGAACAACGCGATCACACAGACATATACGAAAAGCGACTATAATCCAAACTAATATTATAAATGCGAAAGTGTGTCTGTCTGTCTGTTACCCCTTCACGCTTAAACCGCTGAACCGATTTAGATGAAATTTGGTAGTAGTTTTTATCCCGATATTCCCACGGGATCGAAACTTGTGCGGGTGAAACCGCGGGCGCAGCTAGTTTATAATATGTATAGAAATAGATTTACACGTGGGTTTTTTTTTTATAGAGATAACTTTTTGATACCTTCATTAAAACTCCAGTTCACTTCAGTTTGTCATATTATTTGCTTTTTATGTAAATATATATCCACAGTCCATATTAGCATACACAAATAAATACCTAATTCGAGACAAAAGTAAAGGAACATACACGTCTGTCCGCTAGGCCGTTTTGAAATCAAAGGACGCAATTAGATCACATATTCCAAGGGTGAACGGAATGCTTTTGATATCATTTTGTAACGAGGTTCCTACATCAAACATTATCTACGCCAAACAAAGTCAATATCGATACTCGAACATGAATACGTAAGCTGAAGTGGTAACTAATAATAGTTGAACGCATATGGCATATTTATATATGAGCATACATATATTACTACGAACAGCTCTGCAATAATATTATGCTGATTTCAGGATTCTGTCGTCAAGATGGTGGCACAATGTGATCATTTGTGGAAGGCAAATACATGTGGCAGGTCACTCAAGGTAGTTTTCATGGTTATAGCGGGTGGTAAAGTCAAAATGCCAATTTTTTAAATTTAAAAATTTTCGTATTCATAGTTTTCGACACTGCTAGTCAATACTTTTTTTTTTTTTTGGTGGGAAATCATCAAATGACCCCTCGCTCTTGCTGACTAAAACCCACCCGTGTTCCTGCCTTAGCCCTTTATGTTCCGGGCCAGCGGTAACCCTTTCGGACAAGCCCTCTGACCCGGCAGGCTTCGGCCCTAAGGGCCTTTATGCCCCTTCCTTAATGCTGACATATCTTTGAGGCGCGCGTGGAACACGTACGCGCCGTCCGGCACGGGCCTGGTCCTGATCAGATGGTGAGCTACCCATTACTCTCCGTCCGCAGGTCCGCGCCTACGGTGGCCGGGAGTCGTCCCGTGGCTCCCGACGCCCGGAGCGTCTCCCGCGGCGGACCGGACGGGAGGCTCTCTCCCTCATCCGTCCCGCCACCTCCTTCACTAGCGTGACTGTTTCGCAGAAGGTGTGCTAGTCAATACTGAGGTCAAAATGTAAATCCAAGATGACGGCTGGAAAATTTTAAAATAATTATTTTCATCATAGGTGTCGTTTTCGATGATGCCAATATTATAGTGAGGTCAAAATATTTTTTTTTGCTAAAACATGTCATTAGATCCCACACTAGACGTCCTAACTACAATAATTCGTTGTTGTAAGGTATAAAAAACTCAGTGTTCTCTAGAATTTTTTCATAAACGTCGCAGGCGCCTTAACGAAGATTTATGTTAGAGATTACCGTCGTGTTTATGGCCCATGAATCCCGAATAACAATGTGCATAGCCGGCCCAGTGCATCACACTTGAGAAACTGTTGCTAAAGTGAACTACTGTCTTATAAACTTAGGAAGAGGATATTATATCTACTTTGTATATGGAACCCTGCATAGGGTATAGGGTCAGTATTTCGTTTATATAAAAAGTAACAGATATTTTACAACTGTTTAGGGTTCCGTACCTTAAAAGAAAAAACGGAACCCTTATTAGGATCACTTCGTTGTCTGCCCGTCAAGGGGTCCGAAACAGGGAAAAAAAGAACAGGGACAAACAGGGTCAAACAGGGTCTTGACAGACTGACAGACGCTCCCCCCCGGTGGGTTCCCGCATTGTCGAGGCGGCGGGGCTCAGTAGCCGTGGCTTGGACACCCACGGTGAAGCGAAGAGGAACCCGAGGAGGGGCCGCTCGTCAGGGCTTTTGCCTGTAAGCCGACGACGTAGCGGCCTACAAGTAGGTTGCGGTGCCGCTTCGGCGACATCGCAACTGAGGCAGGCCGTGATGTCGTTGTAACGGAGGCATCGCGGCTGAGGGTTGAAGGCCGCGGCGGGAGAGGAGTGCCGGTATTGCGGTGCGCCGCTCTCCCTACCTTCCGCGGCCTTGACGGGGTCGCCACCGTTCGATGGCGGACGCGGTGGGGCCGCAGGGGAGGAGGAGTGTCGGTATGACGTTGGCCGCTCTCCCTATCCTCTGCGGCCAAAAATTGGCAGGCGGCGGGGCCAATGTCCTGACCCGTCGCAGGGGGACCAAGGGTGCCCAGACACGGGGTCGTCTGGCGCCCATGTGCTGGTTTGGTCCCTGGGGTGGTCACGGCGTGCTATGTGTTCTGGTGCGCCGGTGATGGGGAATACTCCCCAGAGGAGAGTCCGGTAACGGACAGCCGCGGCGGGTTCACGGATGAGTGCTAACGCGTGCCCGTGTTCCCGCCGTAAGCGGCAGAGGAGGACACCGTGGAGTTTTAGTGGGTTAGAGTCCCACATACCTGCACTACCTCCCCGTGGTAGTGCAGAATGCATGAGCATTTCTCCACGTTAAAAAAAAAAAAAAAAAGACTGACAGACGCTAGGGCACGCCGCGATAGCGGCGGTAAGACCCGTGATGAAGGAGTGGCTGGAGAGACGCCACGGCGCCCTTAGCTTCCGGCTGACGCAGGTGCTTACCGGACATGGGTGTTTCGGGAAGTACTTGTGTCGGATAGGCCGGGAGCCGACGCCCGAATGTCACCACTGTGACAGCTGCCGTGAGGACACGGCGCTGCACACGTTGGAGGAGTGCCCAGCTTGGGCAGTACAGCGCCGTGACTTAGTCGTGGCAGTCGATGCTGCGGGCGACCTCTCGCTTCCGGCCGTCATTTCATGCATGGTCGGGAGCGAGAGCGGCTGGACGGCCGTCGCCTCCTTCTGTGAGTCCTCACATGTCGGCAAAGGAGGCGGAGGAAAGGGAGAGAGAAGCTGTTACCTCTCTCCCGGCCCGCAGCAGACGCACCGGGCGTCGCAGGGTGGCGGACGATCTCCGGCCACCATAGGGCGCGACCTGCGGGCGGCAGACTAGGGGCGTCTGTCGCCCGATCAGAAACAGGCCTCGAGGCGGCGGCGCAGTGTTCCGCGCGCGCCTCTTAGTTGGAGTTCCTGCGGCCACCGGGTGATGGCCGCAGAGGGTGACGGGGCCCGCCTACAAACATCTGGCGGGCCAATACCTGCCGGAGGCGCGGATGAATGCGCAAGCGATACCCGTACCCCCGGCAATAGGTACAGGAAGGGAACACCGGGGTGGTTTTAGCCGGTAAGAGTCCGGCATGCCCCTTCGCCTTCCCCAGGGCGGAGGATGTCCATGAAGATTTTCCCCACGAGACGAAAAAAAAAAAAAATCTGACAGACGCTAGTATGGCAGTCTGTCAAGACCCTGTTTCTCAGGAACACGTGGAAGTATCAAGTTAAAATTAGAATCAAACGCGAAGGTTTACGGAATCTTGGAGCTCTAAATAAATCAAGCTTTTAAGTGAACGCAATAACTAAATACGGTTTATGCGACATATTTTGATACTTTAAAATAAACTAAAACCTGTTTTTAGGATAAAAAAAATTATTCATCCCAGCTACTGAACACTTCATTGCACGTGGTCTGACAAGCACTTGGCCAGTTTTTCAGTATTGAGCTTATAGTAGGTAGCTACATAATATATCTAGCCTTCTGTGTCCCAAACATGCAGTCAAAGTGACCTCTGCGCTGCCACCATCGACGCGATGTGATGTGGAAGTTGTGAAGTTTTGAGCCAACAAGATCTAAAATACTGCCAGCAACACGAAGAACAAGAAGTAGGTACCTATATATGTGGTTATGAATAGGTACAGTCACGAGCACTAATATGTCAACACTTGGCAACTTTCAATTGCGATTTTTTCGTGAAATGACGAATGCAAAGTTGAAGTCATAAACCAATGGGTTCCAAAATACCTACTATGTTCGTAATAACATAAAATTTCATTAAAAAATAAAGGAGAAAATTGACTTTGTACATGCAACTCCTGAAATAAACGAAAAAATATATTACGGTGCCTACGGAGGTCTAATGGGCTTAACTCAACAGGGTGTGATGGATGTATTTTAGTTTCATCCTTGAGAAAGCCATTCTCATTTATTATTTAAGATCGGAGGATATTTTTGTTCCGGTATTTTACCTGTAGGTACTTTTCCATCCTTAATAAAATATTCGACTCGTTGGATTTATAAAGGAAAGAAAGAAAATATGTCTATTTGCGATAAACATGAAGCGTAAAAGGAACACAAACACAACCAAACACACAAAAAAACCGGTCAAGTGCGAGTTGGACTCGCGCACCGATGGCACAAAATACAGAGAGTACAGAAGACAATCACATGTATGTACTTCATTTTTTATATAGGTACCTATACCTTACGCTCGGCGGTCGCGCTATGGTTGTCAACTTTGGCTTATGCACAAAAAACTATCGTGGTAGTGGCACCGTATCTAGTTGTTTGATTTATTGTTGAGCTTACTCTACAATATTAAAACAAAACAATAAATATAGTATAGTAGTAGGAAACTATTATGTATAAATCAATGCTTAGATAGCCATTTTTTTGTTGCTCCATTTTTGCTCTTCACAAACGAGTGTCCCAAGCGGATGGCACTCGCGCTCGCATTAATCCCAACCAATCCGAGATAACGTGTCCGTGAGCGGTGTCTATGTGTGCGTTGCTCGAGCGCAATTTGTATGTAGATTGCCTTCTGTACTCTCTTTTTGTGCCGATGGTGCCGTACAAATTTATGGGTGTATGTAAATGGTTTTTCACGGGAAATATCTTTTTCATTTCTCATACTCGGAAAGTAGTGGTGGAAGACGCTGCTTCCCACCTTAGGGCGATGGGATATTAAATCGTGTATACAGTATTTAAAGTCTATATTACCAAGCCGCGCACAGCAGCTTGGCCGCGGAAGTATTGCCGCGACACGCGATCGTAGTCGAAAATATGTTGCGACGCGCGATCGGCTCCGTTCGACTATCGTCTTATCCGATTTTTGCCATAAATCATCAATCCAAATTTTTCTTTTCGTCTTCTGTGTTTTATGATTATTTTCTCCTTCTTCTTCTAATGCAATAGCTAAAAATACTACGTCAACTTCAACCATTCTCAAAAATTAGAACACGTCAACACGGTACGAATGAAACTATTTGACTAGGCGCAGTAACGGATAGATACGTTCGCAAGCGACGACGGTACGGGGCCGATCGTATGCGTCGACATCCTGCCGGACGTGATCGGCTGTAGCGGCATGCGTTCGCATCCTTTCTGATCCGATGTAATGCCAGCCGTTTGGTGGAAATAATCCTTATGACTACCCCCAGAATGTACCTACACAACTCAATTACTTTTATTATCGCTTTATTTTTCTAGCTAATAAAACCTAACACAACCTTACATTACCACGTCTGGAAATATCATAATGCCAACATTTTGCTTACAAAATTAAATATCAAAGCAGTTTCTCTTTGTTGTCTCAGTGTGCGGGAATTGCGAGATTGTGTTATTTCTGTCATAATATCTTTAGTAGTTTGTTTCATGTAGCACACTTATACTAAGTAGTCATTTATTAGGATTGTGCCAAAGAGAAAAATATACTCCTAATATACTATTTGCGTAACAAAATGACAGTGGCTTTCATTTTAACCGTTCAACGACATTCATTGCGTTATTTGCGTTGTTGAGCAGACAAATTCGAACATTTATGAAGAAATATCCTGAAAAATATATTCAGATAAGGATTGATCATGTGTTACGCATAAGGGTGACTCCTAAATCTAGCCACCCTGCACATTTTGTATACAATTCTACAGCTTTTTAAATGGTCGTGAAATCAAATTCCAAAATAATGGCCAGTGACAAACTGACCATTAATTTGGTGTCGTCATTGTTCGAATTTGAATTGAAGTGACGGCTTCGAAACTGCATTTAAACTTTTTCTTTGATTCATTATTATTTTGAAGTTTCAGGCCTTTACTTAGAATTTGTACGGTGGCTAGATTTCGGGAGTTTATAAGTGTTTAGAACAATCTAAACATAGAAAATAGAAACTAAGATACTGCTAGTGTGAACCTAACTTAATAGTTTTTTTTTATATATAAACTTGCAACACTAGACGGAAATTTGTATTTCTGTGGTGTGCCTATGCTGCGCCCCTTCCTGTTAAAAAGATTGTTACGAGCGGCTGTGTGCTCCGACTGTAAAATCTAATTACAAAGTATTTCAACGTTTCCACGCATTTTTATTCCATACAATAAGTAATGGCTCTTTTTATTCGTGTTATTGCGTAGGTGTGAGCTGAACCATTGAGTATAACCACAAAATACAGATAGTACAGAAGGCAATCACATGTATGTACTTCAATTTTCATACCTACGCTCGGCGGTCGCGCCATGGTTGTCAAATTTGGCTTATGCACAAAAAACTATCGTGGTAGTGGCACTCGTATCTAGTTGTTTGATTTATTGTTGAGCTTATTCTACAATATTGAAACAAAACAGTAAACATAGTATTACAATACAAAAAGTTTACAGTAAAAAAACATATGAAATTTTACATTTGTAATTTTCACTATCGATAATCCCTAATAACTTCAAAACGGATTACCCTATTTACACAATTTATTTTTCCCTATCCGTTTTAGACCTAAACCTATCAAATGACACTAAAAACAACACAATATCTACACAAACCAAAATCATGTTTTCAACTTACGGTGGCGTCAATTTACCTTACAAAAAATTACTTCGTTTATACTGATTCAAAATAAGAAACTATTATATAAATCGAGCTTAGATAGGCATTTTTTGTTGCCCCATTTTTGCACTTCTCAGACGCGTGTCTCAAGCGGATGGTACCCGCGCTCGCACTACTCCCAACCCGTCTGAGATAACGTGTCCGTGAGCGGTGTGCGTTGCTCGAGCGCACTTCTGACTACATTGACTTCTGTACTATCTGTATTTTGTGGTATAACTTAGGTAGGTACAGTTATTACGTATCAAATAAGAATTTCAGTCTATAAACAAATAAAACGTGAATCAAAATGGCTTTATTTTTGTGGGTTGGGTTGGTTTGTTTGTTGGTCACCTAGCCAACAAGTTTTTAACCGACTTCAAAAAAGGAGGAGGTTCTCAATTCGACGGTATGTTTTTTTTTTTTTTTTGTGTGTTTGTTACGCGATTACTCCACCAATTGTGGACCGATTTTCAAAATTCTTTTTTTGTTTGAAAGGGTATACTCTCGAGGTGGTCCCATTATCATCAAGTTGGAATCTGATGAGAGGATCCCATGGAAATCCAGGGGAAACCCTCAAATTTTATAGGCAAAGCTATAACGATTTAGGTATTTTTTTAAATAACTTGAGCATTTGCTCTCGGAAATTATCATTTGGTAAAGTGGAGCTGATGAAGAAGACCACAGACGGCCATTGGAACTACTCAATGACAAATATTTCACGGGTTGCGATTCGATTACTTTAATATGGTTGCTAAGCAATTTATGCTAGTCACAATGCGTATGGTGAGTGGTGAGTGGAAAAGCAATATTTTGTAACAAGCTATGAGCAGCTGACATTAGGCTATTGTCGTCGTCGTTTCAGCCGATAGACGTCCACTGCTGGACATAGGCCTCCCCCAGTTTTTGGGGGGGTTTGCCATAATCGCTATGCTTGGCAGGCGGGTTGGCGATCGCAGTATGGTATGATGGTAGTGTGGTATGATGGTGGAATAAATAGAGAACGCTGCTGCCCATTCTCCGGTAACACCCTTAGTCGCCTTTTACGACACCCACGGGAAGTAGGCTATTGTAACTTAGATAAATTACAAGCGGACCCACTAAAAAGTGAAAAATAAAATCTTTTTACAAAAAAAAAAACAACCGACTTCCAATAAAAAACACTACAAATTAAAAAATAACTTTAATTTCGGAAGTCGGTGTCTTTGGTTCCGCATTTTCGTTTATTGACACCGACTTCCGAAATTAAAGTTATTTTTTAATTTGTAGTGTTTTTTTGGAAGTCGGTTGTTTTTTTTTTTGTAAAAAGTTTTTATTCTTCAATATAAATAGATTATTTACTATGCTGCCCGCGGTTTTTCTCGCATCCTATACTTGATCATGATCCTCGATAAAAGGAATCCTAGTCTTTAGTCACAAACATTTTCATTGGAAACCTTGAAAAGGTTCAGGCTCGGTATCTGGAACGATAATTATTAACGCTTCATTAATTCATTATTGCTTCGCTTCTTTATTGTTGATAATTCAAACAACCAATCAAAGCAAGTTACGTGCGCTTGAATATGGCTAGCTATTTTTTTTATTAAGGGGCTTACAGGAACTAAACACAAAAAACACAAGTTTTAGAAACAATAAAAGTATATGATCGACTACGGTAAACAAAAAAAAAATATATGATATTCTTCAGGTTCTTTACGCTAGGTAGATAGTGTGTTAAAAAAACATAATACAACTAATTTCATACGATAGAAAAAAATCATAAAGATACCTCTAAAAACTTTCTTTTTACAATAAAAACCATACTAATATACATACAATCATTCTGATTTTTTGTCAGATTATTCTACAAGCAACATATTACATACAGCAATAGATTTTTTGTGTCATACTTTCTAGCGGTGACATAAATAATTGCTTCATATTTTGCAATAAATTACCAGGGTTGTGTCATCGCGCTTCTCTTTCTTTTCTATGCAGTCCAACAGTGACCGCGCTTTAGGTCATGTGAGCCCCTTAATTCTCTTTTCAAAAACCGATGGACAGAAATGTGGAAATGGTGAGGACCATTTCCACATTTCTGTCCATTATAGTGCTACCACAGAAATCTAAATAATAAGGCAATTTCTTACAAACGGATACGAGATTTGAGAATTTGATCTTTATTAGGTACTAGAATTGTTGCACTGACTGTCCGGACTGTAAGTACTCGCACCTATTGTAGTTAATAGTTAGTTAGTTGAATTATTGGTACCGATTGTTCGAAAACTGAAATAAAATTAGAGAAATAAAAGCTTGTGTACAGACGCCAGCACATTAGGCTACCCGAAATTACCCAATCAACTTTGAACCTTATGCTCTAGCGATAAAGTTGAAAATCTATTAAAGAAAGACAGATTGTAGTAGCTTGATGTGCAACAGAATTGAGTATCTGAACAAGCGAGCTAATCTGTCACAAGACTCACAAGCTTCTTTAGCACGACTACTGGGCACCACATTTGTATCGGATGTATCCCGCATCGCCCACGGTTACAAATAAAACCTTTTGTCATATAAATGCAGTCCAATGTAGGCAAATAGTCTCGATGTGGGTACTTTTCAAACATACCATGGTGCTATTATGAGCTTTGTTTAAGCCATTTTTTGGTCTAGTGGTCGTGACCGCGTGCCCTTTTATTCAGTGGACATGGTAGTATGTTTTATATGAAAGGCAATCCAGGATCATCTGATGGTACAGACGCCAGCACATCAAGCTATCCGAAACTGTAAAATTTTCGCAATCAACTTTGAATCTTAACCTACTTTAGCGATAAAGTTGAAAATCTATTAAAGAAATTTGACAGATTGTAGTAGCTTGATGTGCTGGACTCTGTAGGTACCTAAGTCTTTTTATTCGCAAAACGTTTGTATGGAAACTGTAGCTCACCGAAAATTTACTCCGTCCCTTTTTTGTTTATATGACAGAAAAAGATGGAATTAGCCTAAACTAGATTTAGCTTGTATACAATAAAGACACCATTGATGCGCGAGCTAATCTGTCACAAGACTCACAAGCGTTTTTAGCACGACTACCGGGCACCGTATTTGTATCAGATGTGTCCGGCATCGCCCACGGCTACAAATAAAACCTTTTGTCATGTAAATGCAGTCCAGTGTAGGCAGGTTTCAATGCGGGTGGGCACTTTTCAAACATGCCTTGATTCTATTTCGAGCCTTGTTTAAGCCATTTGTTTATCTATGTCTAGGTCGTGACCGCGTGTCCTTTTATTCAGTGGACATGGTCGTATTTTTATGTGAAAGGCAACCGAGGATGATTATTTAGAGCCTTGTTTGTCTATAGTCCCCGTCACGAGAAGGTATAAATTATGTAAACACACATTCACGGGTTCGCAACTTTTGGATCAAATTAAAAAAAAAATATTTAATGATTATTATTTTTATATAATGATTTTTATTGATTTTTATTTTTATATAGGGATATAATTAAGGTAACACACACATCTAATTACTGCCGTCAGATGATTCCGAGTATTCTGTAACTTACTTCAAAATGGCGATGGCGGCCCAAATGTTTACGTTCCATGAGTCAGACGCGTTCCAGTACCACAAATCCGACCAACTGAAATTGCTCGTTAGTTTCGTATTACACGTACGTTACATTGAGTTGATTGAATTTAGGATTACTTATTGAACTTTAGTATAAAGTTCTTTATTTACAAAGTTTATAGCTTCTCGTGACGGGGACTTTAGTCTAGGTCGTGATCGCGTGCCTTTTGTCCAGTGGACATGGTCGCATTTTTATATAGCATTCGAGGATTTTCTGATGAAACTTGAGTGTTCATTCAAAATAGGTACTAGCTGAAGACAACGCAGGTGCGTTGTTTTCCAATTTATTACGCGACTTCGATCGCGTGAAATTTCTTGTTCCCCGACCCTTTGTGTCTAAACACACTATGCCGAAGTTACGCGACCGAAGTTCGGCAAGATTACGCCTGCAATGCTATTTAATGCAACGTAATTTCGCATAATGTGTCGTCAGTAATTCAAATAGCATTGCAGGCGTAATCATGCCGAACTTCGGCATGGTGTGTTTAGACACTTTCCGTCGCATCGCATCAACTGCCCGCGAGATCACTTCGTTATCGTTTAGCGTTCTATGTGAGTTCTTTTCTTTTTTGCTCGGCCCCTAAAGGCCATAGCGTGATGTTAAATAGCCTATAACCTTCCTCAAGAATTGGGCTATCAAATGTAAATTCTTTTTTCGAATCCGACCGGTAGTTTTGAGAGATTAGCGCGTTCAAACAAACTAACTCTTCAGCTTTATTATTAGTATAATTTATAATATATAGATTTAAACTTTATATCTATATATATGTTACGGGCAATTTGATAAGTCCGGGCACTATTAATAATGGCCGGTCTGTATTCATAATGCCTGACTCAATTGGGCAATGTGATTAAAACAGCATGATTAATCACTTTTCCCGGCCATTATGAATAATGCCCACCCAATCTTGGACAAAGTAATAAAATAGGTGAACTGTAGTGTTTTTGTTTATTAAAAATGCTATGTACAGTCAATCTCGTACCTACGTGCGGTCGGCTGCCGGCAATACCGACGAGTTCAGTGTGGCTGTAGGCTTGCACCAGGGATCGGCTTGAAGTCCTTACCTCTTCCTGTTGATTATGGACGCTCTTACGTCGGACATCCAGGAGGAGGCACCCTGGTGCATGTTGTTTGCCGATGACATTATCCTTGTCGGTGAAGATGGACCTGAGATCCAGAGCAGATTAGAGAAATGGCAACAGAAGCTGGAGAATGTTGGCTTGAAAATCAGCAGAACCAAAACCGAATATATGTTCTTTGATTTCGGCGATCTCTCCAGTTCTGGAGCTATAGCACTTGATGGTGCACTTCTTCCAGTCTGTTCCGACTTTCGGTATCTCGGTTCACTCGTGCAAAGCGATGGAAAGATCATTAAGCACAGAATTAACACTGGATGGATGAAATGGCGGCAGGTCACGGGAACAATCTGCGACTCCCGCATTCCCCTTAAACTTAAGGGGAAGATATATAAAACCATGATTAGACCTGCTGTCTTGTATGGATCAGAATGTTGGGCCACAAAAGGGATGAATGAAAGGCAATTGCATGCAGCAGAGATGAGAATGCTAAGAGGGATGTGTGGTGTTACACGAATGGATAGAATAAGAAATGAGTACATAAGAGGAAGTTTGAAAGTGGCACCGGTAACTGAAAAGTTGCGTGGGAATCGGTTGTCATGGTATGGGCATCTGTTACGAAGAAATGAGGAAAATGTCGTGAGGAGAGTTTTGAGTATGGATGTCGATGGCTATAAGAGTAGGGGAAGACCAAAGAAACGATGGATGGAATGTGTGAATGATAATATGGTTAGAAAGGGGGTGACTACCGAGATGACGACTAATAGAGAAGTATGGAAGAAAAAGACATGTTGCGCCGACCCCAAATAATTTGGGATAAGGCCAGGAGAATGATTGCTCATATCGGCAGAAGGCTGTTGATCGGCTGTTCGCGGGTTTTCATTTATTATGTCCACACTCACAGTGGGTTGCTGATTTTCTGGTAGACTATCGGCAGAATGTTGTTCCAGTTCAGAAGAAGGCTGTTGATCGTCTGGTCAAGGGTTATCATATTGCCCGGCTACAAGTACGGAATTCTTCATACTGCCCGGTCCAAGTGATAAATTCAAGCTATCTCAAATACTGACTTATTACATGGACCACGGGCCGTCGGGCATTATTAATAATGCCCGGTCAAAGTGATAAATTAATCACTTTGCCCATCGCTCTTGGGCATTATTAATAATGGCCGGTCCTTATTAATAATGCCCAGTTAATCACGTTGCCCGTAACATATATAAAATTCAAAGTCCTGACTGATTGACTGACTGACTGACTGATATATCAACGCACAGCCCAAACCGCTGGACCTAGAGACTTGAAACTTAGAAGGTGTGTTCTTTGTGAAGAGTAAGTATCCACTAAGAAAGGATTTTTGGGAATTCAACCCCTAAAGGGTTAAAATAGGGGATGGAAGTTTATATGAAAGTCCGACAGTTTTGAAGTTAGAATCTTCTAATTTTGTATTTAGGCTGACAATTGAAAATTAATTTATACGTGTCTCAGCGTTTTTGATGATTCCATCCCCGAAGGGTTAAAAAGGGGGATGAAGTTGTGTATAGAAAGTCATTAATTTTCGACGTAAAAATCACTAAATTTATTATCTAGGCTTATGATTGGAAGCTAACACAACGGTGTTGTTAGAATTTCATCCATTAAGGGGGTGAAAAGGGGAATGAAATTTTGTCCAGACTGACTGATATTATATCAACGTACAGCCTAAAACGCTGGTCGGTACCGCTGGGTAGAGAAATTAATTTTGGAGGGTGTGTTCTATGTGAAGAGTAGATATCCACTAAGAAGGGGTTTTTGGAAATTTAACCTTTAAGGGGTGAAAAGAGGGGATTTTGTTTGTATGAAAAATCTTATTCTTTGGGTTAATAACCATGAAACTTGGGCACGAATACTTATCTAAATAAATTATGAAGTTTGGCTTTTTTTTTCTAAACTACCCCCTGAAGGGGGATTGGGAGGTGTCAAAGTTTGTATGGAAGAATTTTAACGCGTGGTCCGATTAACTCGAAACTCAGTAAGTATTTATACTTAAGACCGAAAATAAAGAATAACGTGTATCATCGTTTTTCGAAAATTTACCCCTAACGGGGTGAAAAGTTAATTTTATTGGGGAAGACTTTACTGCGTGGCTTGATTAACTCGAAAATTGGTATAAACAATCTTTGAGTCGAGTAATGAACACATTCCAAACAATTTTACAAAATACCACCCCTGTGGGGGTGAAAAACGGGGATACAGTTTATAAGAAAAATCTTATTCATTTGGTTAATAAACTTGGCAAGAATACTTGCCTAAGCAAGTAATAAAGTTTATCATTATTCGTTTATCAAAACACCCCAACACCCCTTGTGTTGGGGTGTCAAAGTTTGTGTGGAAGAATTTTAACGCGCGGTCCGATTTACTCGAAACTCAGTATTAATACTTTTGACAGAAAATAATCAATAATAAACAGCCGCACAGATCGATCGATCAGGTTACGCAGGCTACGCTTGCCGCGGTTGGTCTGTGGACATGTGTCCATCTTTACATACCGTGACCTCTCCGTGCCTCGGAAAGCACGCTAAGCCGTTGGTCCCGGCTGTTATTCGTGGATCTTTGACAGTCGCTTGGGGTGGTCAGAAGCCCGAAAGTTTGACAACCAGTCTTATCAAGGGGTATTGTATTTGGGTTGTGGAGGTCAGATAGGCAGTCGCTCCATGTAAAATACTGGTACTCAGCTGCATCCCGTTGGACTGGAAGCCGACCCCAACATAGTTGGGAAAAGGCTAGGCAGAAGAAGAATCAATAGTAAGTGTATGGGGTTTTCGAAAATTATTGACCCCTGACGGGACAAAAAGTGGTAATTCGATTTATAAGGGGATTTTAATGAGTGCCTTGATAAACTCAAAAAAAATGGTACAAATAAATTTGGACTTGAAACTTGGCACAAATAATTATAAAGTTCGATTTTTTTTGGAATTCTAAACTAACCCAAAGGGGAGATTGGGGGTATCAAATTTAGTATGGAAAAATTTTAATGCGCGGTCCAATTAACTCGAAACTCAGTACCTATCTAAGACCAAAATAAATAATAAAGTGGTTCAGGGTTTTTCGAAAATCTACTGCTAATGGTCTGTGTAGTGCCGGACTTGTCTGTGTGGTGCCGGACTTAATGAATTGCACCACCCCTTACTTCCCGTGGGTGTCGTAAAAGGCGACTAAGGGTCTTACCGGAGAATGGGCAGCAGCGTTCTCTATTTATTCCACCGTCATACCATACTGCGATCGCCAACCCGCCTGCCAAGCGTGGCGATTATGGCAAACCCCCCCAAAATTGGGGGAGGCCTATGTCCAGCAGTGGACGTCTATCGGCTGAAACGACTGCTAATGGGGTGAAGAGGGGTGTCAATTTCACAGGGCAGAATTTTATTCGAGGCTTGATAAACTGGAAAATTGGTATAAATAATCTAGATTATGTTTCGAAATTCCACCCCTATGAGGATAGAAAGAGGGGATACAGTTTATATGAAAAATCTTATTCATTTGGTTAATAAATTAGAAACTTGGCAATATTTGGGTTAGTAAATAATAAAGATTGTCACTTTTAGTTTAAAAAATCCCTCACAGAAGATTTGGGGGGTGACAAAGTTGATGGATTAGAAAAATATTTAACCCGCGGTCCGATTAACTCGAAACTCGGTACTACTAAAACAAAAAATACTTAAAAAAAGTGATTTAGGGTTTTTCAAAAATTGACTCCTACGAAGGTGGAAAATTCTACTGCTTGCTTCCATTAACTCGAAAATGGGTATGGGTCTTTGAATCAAGTTATGAACATTTTTCAAAATTACTCTCCTGGGGGGGTAAAAAGCTGGGATACAGTTTATTTGAAAAATCTGATCCCTTTGAGCTATAAACTAAAAAATTGGCCCGAATACTTATTTATATCTAAATAAATCATAAAAATCAGAAGCATACATTTTCGAAATTATAAGAGGAAAGTACGAATTTCACGCGGACGAAGTCGCGGGCAGAAGCTAGTACAAGTATAAAGTAAGTACTGGACAAAGGCGGAGTTAACGCCTAAGGCACTTTGTACTAATCAAACTTTACCTAAGTGATACAGAGACAGGACAGAGAAACAGTTTGATGTCATGTCTCATGTGCCTGTAATTCCAACGGCACCCAAACCTTTCAAACCAGAACATGGCAAACTCCCACCTCCATTTTTCTCAGTTCTTACAAGCGAGATATAGCTTTAAACTCGACACCATTTACCCCCTCGACACCTTGATATCACTTTGACTAAAGCGAGAATATCTGCGATTTCTTATATATATATCAGCTATAAAATCCTCAGAAGAAAATAGTTTAAAAAAATTTAGGCGCTCTAAAAATTTTGTCACTATTTTTAGACAACTTTTTCGGGTAATAAATCTCATGAAAGTATGAGCATGTTTGATGATATTTTACGTTATTCATGCTGTTACAACCAGGTAAAAAGGTAAAACTCACACAACAACAAGAAGTTTTTTAACGGGACTAATTTTCGGGAGAACGTTCTCCCGATATAGAGTCCCGTTAAAAAAATTGTTTCACGGATAATAAAAATAGTCTATTACGTGATTCTATTACAAACTTTCTCTCTTCTTTTTCGTCAACTCAGTTGACGTTAATAAATTGTATGAATAATACTGGTACAGTCACCAAAACAAATAAGTAGACAGGCGACCGGTTTACAACAACTAAGTCTTTATATTAAAGAAAGAAAGAAAGAAAAATTGTTCATTTATTTACTAGCTTTTGCTCGCAGCTTCGGAGGGCGTGGACCTCGGAAATTATCCCCCGGGAAAGTACAACCGAAATAAACCGTTTTTGCGTGATTGAGTAACAAACATCCAAACATTCAATTTATTTTATTAGGAAGATCATCATTTCAGCCGAAAGATGTCCATTGTTGGACATAGGCCTCCCCCAATCACCTCCACTTCGACCGGTTTTGTGCTTCCTGCATCCAACTGATTCCTGGGGCCTCCTCAAGGTCATCGGTCCATCTTGTGGGAGACCTTCCAACGCCACGTCTTCCAGATGCGGTCGTCATTCCAGAACCTTTCGGCCCCATCGGCCATCTGTTCTGCCTTGCCCACTACCACTTAAGCTTGGCAATTCTTCTTTATTATTCATCTTTATTAAAGGGATTGAAGGATTTAGGCACACAAATGTACAGAGGTGGACGGTTATTGTAACGCTGTGGTCAGTATTCAATGGGAAATAGTCGTCTGATGCTAAATATTTTACAATTAGTAAGTTGCAAGTCACATCACTAGAATCATGGCACAACACAAATTTTCTAAGAACACTCTGCATCCGCTTGCTTAGCTAGCAGGAGTGATTCCCTGACCCTCAAGATACTGTGTACTGTAGAGGTCCTGAGGGGTCCTCTATAGTACCTATGTGTGGTACTCAAATAAAAACACGTTACACTTGGAATTATTGTATTGAATAAGTACTTCAGAGCTTTACAGAAATTATACGAATGACATCTTATAACAAAAACCCAATCTTAAAATATTTGACACGTTCGTTTGAATCTTCGAATGGAATATTGTATCTAGCCAGACCTTTCTGCTAAAGGCCGGAACACACAAGACACTACAAAATCTAGGGGTTCTACGTCCCGACTACTACGTCCCGGCTTCTACAACCCGGCTTCTACGTCCTGGTTTCTACGTCCCGGCTTCTACAGTCAGGCTTCTACAGCCAGGCTACTACGGCCAAGCTTCTACGTCCAGGCTGAGGGAAGGGCCTCTACAACCGCTGCACGCACAACTGGTCTACGTGGTCAGCCGGTAACTTGCTGCCGTCGCTGTCAGCGGCCTAACTGGCCTGACCGGGCTTCTGCACCTGTGCCGGCAAGCCCTGCTTTCTGGTGTCCAAGCTACTGTGCCCTAGGAACCAAGGACGGTACCTTTTCTATCTTACACGTACTAGCGCTCAGAACGATTAGTGTGTCCTATAGTCTACTACTACGTATCTATGTTAACCTAGTATGAGAATTATACTTATGAACCTTGCTTGTGTGTTTCTTTTATCTAACCTATCAGTTAACGGCCTGCACAGCCTACCTGCAAAGCCCTAGCTGTTACATTATACACGCGTGGTTGTATTCTGTGCCATCACAATAACAATGAGTTTGTATAGCTTATTAAAAACAGGTTATTTTTTTTATGTTTTTATTATTGCTAAATGGGCCTGCTTTTGACCTCAAGCACGCCTGATGAAAAGCGATGAATAAGGTCTATGATAGAACGAGCATGCCCAGAAGGTTTATCCTTCCTGTATAGGTACCTAACTCTTCGATTGACTTTACTTGCTGTGCTATTGTCAAGGGACTAAATTTTACTTAAATAAATTGCAGACAATTACTTTAGTCTGTACGCTAACTTAAGAGCTTAGAGCATCCTGCCCTAACACTTGAACATACAGGGTGTTAATTTTTTTTTTTTCATAATCTCTATAGAAACCAACTGAAAAAAAAAACAGTAGGACGTATTCCACATTGGGCACCCGCTTAAATGGCACCTGACACACAGCGGCACACTCACTCACACACTTTAAGCGGGTGCCCAATGTGGAATACGTCACAGTAGCACTTTGGGAGTGCCGACAGAAGTGAAAACTTGAACAATTACGCGTGTATTTTTTAATCGTCTTATAAACAAAACACAAACGGAATACTTTGCCAACACTCACCAGGACATATCGGATATACATTAAAACCGAGTACATCCCGAGGACAGCCGAACACATCCGAATGTACTGCGGTGTCGGTTACGGTAACAGTGTCAAAAAATGCCCAAGGCACTTAAAGAAGTTTTCACTTCAAAAAAATCGTATAGTATAATAGATAATAGGTCTTCTTCTTAGCGTGTCGGTAGCAATCTATATTTACTCAGATTTTGACTACGAGCTTGGCACCTTCAGTAGCGTCCTTTAACTCCTGTAGCGTGCAGACAGACACGCTGGACACGATACTAAGTGCCCCATTGTTTGTGGGACAGATAGATAGATAGTAGGGATCCTTTTATGTTACATTGCTTACGAATTTACAAACAAGTTTTTCGGGTTACCGATAAAAAGTTTTCCAGATGAAAATGAATCTAGACTTTCGTCGGTGCTTGATAAATATTTTGATGTAGAAAAGAGCGGCCTTGTAAATGGTGGATACATCGTCATATCGTAAAATCTACCTTAATAATAACCAATTTGCATACAAATATCAAAGAGGATGTGTATGCTTATGACCATACGATAGAAGCCTGGAGTGGAGCCGAAAATACCCGATTAGCGTTACCGACCCGAGAGGGTGACGGTTCCGTTTCGTTTACTGTTCAGAAAGAGCACAAAGTGCTCCTAATGACGTTTTCACTTCAAAAATCTATTAAAGATATTCTTCTTAGTAATCACGGTGATGCCAACGCCTAGACGAGAGCTATGAACATGAACTGAATAGCATAGCATAAGACTCCAATGAGAAAGTTTATAGCGGATAAGACAGAGATTAAAACAGAAGACGACAAGCAGGGGATCGAGGAGAGGGGTGGAGGGGGGGTTCAGGGATCAGACCGGAATAACTCGCATAATCAGCCTATCACATTTCCACTACTGGAACACAAGCCTCCTCTAAGATAGAGGGAGTGGAACGAAATCCACCACGCAGGCCCAGTGCGGATTGGTAGATGTCTTCGATTTTTTGGTTCTAGGACATGCCGGTTTCCTCACGATATTTTCACTAAAAACATACCTGATATTGATTACTGTGAAACAGACATTTAAGTTTAGCCAATATTCTCTTTGTTATCTTTTTCGGCTTTGTTTTACAGCAGGAATATTAAAAAATAAGTTTAAACACTAGTTTTATGACTAAGTCTAAAATACGCATCAATTTCACGGTATCATGTTAAAAAAAAAATAGCAATTTTATGGCTTACCTAAATCACACTAATCTTACAAGGGATATTATAAATTGCATATCAAATAAATAATCGCCTATCAATACATACTCATCATTTATATTCTTTTTTATATCAAATAACTTACTTCACTACAAATTAGCTAAATGTTTAACAAAACTCAAACTGCAGATAATTCGAAATTATACATCTAAATGACATTACTTTTTTCCTCATAATGCAATACAGTTAAATTTATTTTTGTACAAAAATACTACATACATAGCATAAATACTGACTGCGCAGCAAATTTTCCATATTTCATAGCAAAATAACTATCCCAGTCGCATATTAACCAGTAAGCACAACCAAACTTGTTCATCATATTTGTTTTAATTTTCAAGAAGCCATGCTCGGCAAATTTAATGATTATTATAGCAAAAAAATCCTTTTACATTGCATTATTTCTAAAAGCAGAACAAATTAACTGAAAAAAAAAAAAAAATTCAAATTTTATTTTAAAATAATCGTTTATTTAATACAAAATATTTGTAACTCACAATTTAAAATTTTTTGCAATGGACATTAGCAATTTTATTTCGGAGAATTCAGAATTGTGTTGCAGAATTCGATAAATTCTGTCGTCTTTATCCATTTTTTTTTCTTTTTTTCCGGCGGGCGTGAAACGACCAGATTATATAGAAAAATATATGGAAAAAGAGATTATTTTTAGCAGGCTATCAAGAACCAAATTAGTTAGACGAGGTTAATTATTTTTAAAAAATGCTTAGGTTAGGTTAGGTTAACACTATGACCTCCTACGCACGAGCCGAGCGAGCGAAGCGAGCGGTGCCGCGGCAGCGGCCGGCGAGTGCCAGAAACGACTAGATTATATAGAAAAAAATATGGAAAAAAAGAGATTATTTTAAGCAGGCTATCGAGAATCAAATTAGTTAGACGAGGTTAATTATTTTAAAAAAATGCTTAGGTTAGGTTAAAACTGTGACCTCCTACGTGACGGCGGGCGTGAAACGACTAGATTATATAGAAAAAAAAGGGTAGTATTTAAACGCAAATCAAAAAAGCGAAGCGAAAGCAAGACCCGCTTTAATAATTCAATAAATTACAGTTTTGTATCTAATTTTATATTTTTTTTGTGGTAATTAATAAATAATAAGACGACTGTGACTAATAAAATGCTGTTTTATTTAGAAAAACTGCTGTAAATAATATAAAAATAGAAGCTATGTTTAAAAGAAAAAGAGTTAACATGTATAATGTGCATTAAGATTATTAGCTGTGCATTGATGAAAAAGCTTTTGCTTTAGGAAAAATCGGTGTACGCTGCGAAAATAAATTGTAGTGTGTTTAGTGATATTTTGAGTTGAATATTTTGCTGTGCAATCAGTAATTTTGATGGGAATTCGGAATCTTATTGCATAGAAAAAGGCTATTTTTTGATTTGCGTTTAAATACTACCCATATTACAAAGGCGAAAGTGTGTGAGTGTGTGTGTGTATGTGTGTTTGTGTGTGTGTTGTGTTTATATGTTTGTTACTTCTTCACGCTCATACGGCTGGACCAATTTTGATAAAAACTTGTATGGAGGAAGCTTCATAACATATAGGCTACTTTTTATCCCGATATTCCAACGGGATCGACATTTACGCGGGTGAAACCGCTCGGCGCAACTAGTCTAAAAATAAACATAAATTTCCTGGAATCGTGTTTTAATTATTCTCGTTTTAACAGCCTGTATAGACCAACCACAAAGTACGTGTGAGAATGCAGACATCCGTTTCCGAGTTTATAGTTATTCGCATCAACTGGTTGTAAACATAACGAATGAATTATTATTGCGTTTACACTGTTCGCTATGAATAATATAAGGGCTCGTAGCTAAATAATACCAGTCGCACGGGTTGATCGAAGGTTAAGCTACACTTGCCGCGGTCAGGCCGTGGATGGGTGACCATCCATTACATACCGAGACCTTCGGTGCCTCGGAAAGCATGTTAGGCCGTTGATGCCGGCTGTCATTCGTAGATCTTTGACAGTCGTTACGGGTAGTCAGAAACCCAAAAGTCTGACAACCAGTCTTACCAAGGGGTATCGTGTACCCAGTAACTGGGGTGTGGAGGTCAGATAGGCAGTCGCTCAATGTAAAATATAATAAATGTAAAATATAATTCAGCTGCATCCGGTTAGACTGGAAGCTGATCTCAACTTAATTGTGAAAAGGCTAGGCAGATGATGTACTTGTTGACAGGCCTACGCTGTCCTCACTTACCTACTGTAATTTGAAAACATTGTAAAAGCCAATCACACTATAGAATAGAATAGAATAATTTTTATTCATAAGTACACATAAGTATAAATTACATAGAAGTTACATCATTACAAAGTTACATATTAATAATATGAGGAAAATATTAAACTATTCCTAAAATAAATCTAGTGTATAACTTATATACATTGGTTAAAGGCCTACTGAATTCAATAGCGACCTGCCTGATGCAGGTTTATTCAAACCTCTGTTTCAGACCATCACTTAACAACGCTGAGTGCTTGAGTGGACTATTATGTTACTGAACATAGAGCTAGCATAATAATTATATTTTTAAATACAAATTGACTTAACATTAATAAACTTATTGCATTACGTCTAGCAATTTTTCAATGTCTGAATAATTAAATGTCGCTAAGTATTCACTCAACATTTCACTACATTTTTTACAATTTACACTATATATAATTTTACTTAGAGACTTATTGATTTTATTATATAAGAACGGACCTAAAAATACATAAAATTTATTTATAAAAGTATGTCTAGTTTGAGGCTTTATGCAAATAAAATCTTTTCTTCTCTTATCTATAGGTATTGGCACATAAGGAAGTTTGCTATGCTGGTGCAGTACTATATTCAATATAAATAGTTGACGCACGGTTAAAACCTTATATGCCGTGTAAAGCTCGTGTGTGGGAAATCTAAATGGGCGAAAGGTTACCTTAAGGATAGCTCTCTGCGCACGTTCTAATGGCAGTAGGAATGATTTAGCAGCCCCACCCCATGAAGTTATACAATAAGTGAGAATGGATTGACACAAAGCTAAATAGACCCGTTTAATTAATTTGTAGCCCGAATGATAGGAGCCCGAATTGATATACATTTTTAAGAATTTACGATATATAAATTCTTAAAAATGTATATCAATTTACGCATTCGAGTGCATAACAAATCAATGTGTTATCAGAAATTCAGATTTGTGTCAATCGTTACACCAAGATATTTTATATGATCGGTTTTTGCTAAAGTAGGACAATTACATGCATTGTCAGCATACGTGCCGCACTTATGCGCATAAATGTGTTGGCAGGTTAGTATTTCTAATCTATACTATGTAAATAAAATTTGTTTGGTTTTCTCTGCATTTAGTGTTAGGAGATTTTCATATAGCCAATTAGACACTATATTAAAACCGTTCTGGGCTTGTTTATACACCTCATCTCGAGATTTGTCTGAAAATAATAGAGCTGTGTCATCTGCATAAGACATTATGATACCATTTTGGAGTGTTAAGCTGCACAGGTCATTTATATATATTAGGAATAAAGTAGGACCCAAAATACTACCTTGTGGTATTCCGTAATTATTACTCGGAAGCTCAGAACTGACATACAGACCAATTTTGACACATTGTTCGCGGTCACTAAGATAATCAGAAAGTAGTGAAAGCGTTGTTCCTCTTTCCTGTTTCAAGCTTGTCTAATAATAAAGGACAGGGAATTGTGTCAAAGGCCTTGGCGAGGTCTAGGAAGATCCCAATGGAGTGCAAGCCCTTATCCAAATTATTTTTTATTATAATCCGTCATTTGATGTACTGCCTGATTAGTTGATTTTTTGGGCCTAAACCCAAATTGTCTATCTGAAAGCAATTTGTTACCTTCTTTTTGATTTTGAAGAGCCCTGTTAAAACTGAAATGGGACACATTTTTTGAACACACTAATATTATAAAGTCGAAAGTTTGTGGGTGGGTGTATGTTTGTGTGTTTATATGTTTGTTACTTCTTAACGCTCAAACGGCCGGACCAATTTTGATATAATTTTGTATGGAGGTGGCTGACACCCTGGACTAACATATAGGCTGCTTTTTATTCCGATATTTCCATGGGATCGAAACCGCGGGGCGCAGCTAGTTATTTATAAAAGAGTAACCGTGGAGTTTCTTGCCGGCTCTTCAACGACCAAACGACCAATTGGAACCGTGCACCTAGCTTTTGGCGTTACATGTGCCCCTTATAGGTTTATGTGAAATAAAATATTTTGATTTTGATATTTCTGTTTTAGGTGTTCTTCGGCTTAGCGTGTCGATGGCAAATATATAATACGATAAAATATATGTACTTATTTTTTTTTATTTGTTTTGCCCACAATTCAGGAACACGGATACTGTTTACTGACGCAGCCATTAGGTGTTCAGAAATACCTATGGGCTTTCCATTTTCATATTTAATGTTTTATTGCCCTATAAAAAACCTCTTGCTTTATCCTTTTTGCTGAGAGTGACAGTATTTAATAAAAAAATGTCCACCATTAATCACTACAACGAATTTTATTACTTTCATAAAAACAAATTCAACGTAAAAGAATACCTTACGTAAAATTTTATATAAAAATTCATTTTACGATATTTTCATATACATTTTTTATACTAGTCATTATATTTTCTGTGAAAAATGTGGTAGGTAGTAGATTTGTAAAGTTTAATGTTAAGTTATTTCTGTTTATTTTTAATAATTACTACCTACTGTTTGTTTTACTTTACAAAATAAAATTAAAATTAAGTAGGTAGCTTAGGCATACTTACAAAGATTTTTGCAATTTATGACTTTTCTAGTAGGTACGCAAACCTCATTTGGTTCAATAAACACGTTTCTAAACGTTTTTGATCCTTATAAGTAACAGGATCGATTGGCATAAAAAAGTTTTTGTAAAAATTGCCCATTTTCCTGCTGATAACATACTTACAATTTTTTTTTTCAAAATTGATGAATGCAAATCAAAATTTCTCAAAAATTTAAGGGAAAGTCTCCTAAGACCGTTTTCCTGTGGGTACTTTATTTGCCAAATATGTAAACAAATATGGGCTTAAGGAAAAATTACTTTGAATCCTACACTATAAAGTTCACTTTACGCTACAACTTCAAATATTTTTTAAACTTTTTAATCGTGCTATACACTCTGAAATCAACATAATACCCATTAAAACAAAGTTGATATTTGTTTAACTTGAAATAATATTACTTTGAAACATAAGTTTGAATAGACTTTTTTTTTGCGGACGGGAAGTCATCAAATGATTCCTCCCGCTCTGGGTGGAGCGCAAGGGAGTGTCAGACTCTTACTGACTAAAACCCACCCGTGTTTCCTTAGCCCTTTATGTTCCGGGCCAGCGGTAACCCTTTCGGACAATCCCGCTGGCCCGGCAGGCGGGCCGACATCTCTTTGAGGCTCTTTGAGGCTTTGGGTTTGGGGAGTCTGAATAGACTTTACATACACTCACGCCTTCTTCCTAGGCAGAAACTACAGAACGCCACCTGGCTACAATCTCTACATACTCCTTTTGCTTTGTTTACGTTCATTCATTTGTAGGGTAATTGATTAGCATACTATCGTTAGCAATGGCTTTCATTTTGACAGGTCAACAATTACATTGATTGCGTTATTTACGTTGTTGAGCAGACAAATTTTACGATCATTATAAAGCATCATCATCTGCCTAGCCTTTTCCCAACTATGTTGGGGTCGGCTTCCAGTCTAACTGGATGGAGCTGAATACCAGTATTTTACATGGAGCGACTGCCTATCTGACCTGAACAAACCAAGTTACTGGGTAATACGATACCCCTTGGTAAGACTGGTTGTCAGACTTCCGGGCTTCTGACTACCCGTAACGACTGTCAAAGATCCACGAATGACAGCCGGGACCAACGGCTTAACGTGCTTTCCGAGGCACGGAGGGGTCACGGTATGTAAAGATGGTCACCCAACCGCGGCAAGCGTAGCTTAACGTGATCGATCGACCTGTGCGGCTGTTATTATTTAGCCACGGGCCCCTCCCTCATATAAAGCAATGGATTAGCAATATCCTTCAAAATTGTTCAGATTGTGATTGACAGTGTGTTACGCAATAAGGGTGTTGGTCATACATGCACGCAATTTGCGAGTACTACTTACAAATTTGCGAGTACTACTTACAAACCTGTGTGAGGTAATTGCGTAACATACTAAGGCGCTTTTCACACGTCCCGGCAACCGGCACCCTAATTGCGTAACACACCATCAATCGGAATCTTAATCATTTTGAAGCAAATTCCTAATCCATTGCTTCGTAAGTTCCAAAAATGTGTCTGCTCAACACGTAATAACGCAATGGATGTTGTTGAACTGTCAAAATGAAACCGATTCCGATTGACAACGTGTTACGCAATTGCCCCGCTGGTAGCCGGTGAAGGGTACCAGGCGGCGAAGTGTATAGCCATGTACTTACGTTAGCTTTCACAAGTACCGGCGTAGATTGCCTGGCAATGTTACCGGATAGTCGGCACCGGCTACCCGGTAGCCAGGACGTGTGAAAAGGCACTAACAGTAGTAATGGTGTTCATTTTGACAGTTCAATAACAATCCTTGCGATATTCACGTTTTTGAGCAGACAAATTTTTCGAACATATGAAGCAATGGATTAGCAATATCCTTCAAAATGATTCAGATTGTGATTGACAGTGTATTACGCAATTAGGGTGCTGGTCATACACGCACGCAATTTGCGAGGACTACTTACAAACCTGTGTGAGATAATTGCGTAACATACTAACAGTAGCAATGGTGTTCATTTTGACAGTTCAATAACTTTCCTTGCGATATTTACGTTGTTGAGCAGTCAAATTTATCGAACATACAAATTCAGCTTGTGAATGACAGTGTGTTACGCAATTAGGGTGCTGGTCATACACGCACGCAATTTGCGAGTACAGTCGGTGGCCAACATTATCTAACCCACTTGTTATCTAACCCATTATGTTGGGTGGGTCAGACAATGTTGGTCACCGACTGTACTACAAACCTGCACCCTAAAGGCCTATGCAGAGCGGGACGCCATGGCAAGGGATTTAAACTTACTAATGGACATTCAAACGAATCGATATAGAAATACGACATAAATGCTTTAAAATGATGCCGTGGCATCGAAAGGGATTTCATTGCACGGCATTAAAAGACGCGCTACGGGCTCCCGTGGCGGGATGCCGTGGCGTCCCGCGGTAGGCAACGGCATGCCAAGGACTCCGGTGCTCATTGTGACATATCCCGGGGTGAAGCGGCGGGGGTAGAGAAGCGGGGAAGCCGCTGGAATGCCGCGGGATCTAAGCGGCTAGTGTGCGCTGACTGACAGCAAAATCCCTTGCCATGCCGTCCCGGTCTGCGTAGGCCTTAAATGTGTAACACACTATTACTCTCGATTTAAATTATTTTGAAGCTTATTGTTAATCCATTGCTCCATGTGTTCGAAAGAAGTGTCTGCTTAACAATGTAAATAACGCAATGAACGTTGTTGAACTGTCAAAATGAAACCCATTGCTACTGGTAGCGTGTTACGCAGGGTAATTACCCTGCTGACCTTCCTAGGGCGTCTCGACCGTATTTTCCACTAATTCTCACTTTGCATGCTCTTCAATCGGCTTATTCAATTCCCAAAGAAGTGAAAAAATACCATTAAGGCTTTTTTTTAATTTGAACGATTTAAAGGTCGGGACCCAAGAGAAATCTTGTATTAAGTACTTAAGTACAATTATTTTCTTTTGTTCATAATTATACTTAAACCAAATATATACCTAGATTAACTCAAAGTAAGCTACGCTTGCCGCGGTTGGTCCGTGGATGGGTGACCATCTTTACATACCAAGACCCCTCCGTGCCTCGGAAAGCACGTAAAGCCGTCGGTCCCGGCTTTCATTCGTGGATCTTTGACAGTCGTTACGGGTCGTCAGAAGCCCCAAATTCTGACAACCAGTCTTACCAAGGGGTATCGCATTACCCCGTAACTTGGTTGTGGTGGTCAGATAGGCAGTCGCTCCATGTAAAATACTAGTATTCAGCTGTATCCGGTTAGACTGGAAGCCGACCCCAACATAGCTGGGAAAAGGCAAGGCAGATGATGATGTACCTACTAACAATTTTTAATTTTAATGAATAAAATCAACCTCAAGATAGATAGATAGATACTATGCCTTCAGTTCCCATTACCTTATAATGTCAATAAAATACACAGTCACGTGAGCGAAGCCGAGGGCACAGCTAATTTAATATAAAATAGGTAGTCTATGTACAGCCAGCATGCCAGCACATCAAGTTACCCGAAACTGTCAAATTTTCCGAATCAACTTTGAACCTTATGCTTTAGCGATAAAGCTGAAAAACTATTAAAGAAATTTGACAGATTGTAGTATTATAAAAAAAAAAAAAATTTTTAATTATTATTTTAAACTTCTCATACTGATCCATGGGACGGAAGAAACCTCGACCTCCTTTCATACAGGATGTTCTAAAGTCCCTGGCACGAGAAGCTATACATTTTGTAAATAAAGAACTTCTACTAAGTTACGTAGCGACAAATTAATCAACAACAAATAATCCCAAATTCAATCAACTCAAAGTAAAATACGAAACTAACGAGCAATCTCACTTGGTCGGGTTATATTTTAGCGATATAGAGCGCTGTCGTTTAATGTTTCGTGGTACTGGAACGCATCTGACTCATGGAACGTAAACATTTGGGCCGCCATTTTGAAGTAAGTTCACGCTGACGCTGTCAATGCTGCAGAAAACTCGGAATCGTCTAACGACGGTAATTAAAAGTGTGTGTTAACATAAGAAAAAGAAGATAAGATATTCCCCATATGAAAATTAAAAAAAAACCGGGAAAGAGCGAGTCGGACTCGCGCACCGAGGGTTCCGTAATATCCGGGTTTATGCATAAGGTTTATGTTTATGAAATTAAATGTTTTTTTATTTTTGAGTTGATTGAATGAATGGTAAATTGTGGTTTACGATTTATAACGTATTAAAAAAAACTACTTACTAAATCTCGTTCAAACCAATTTTCGGTGGTAGTTTACATGGTAATGTACATCATATATTTTTTTTAGTTTTATCATTCTCTTATTTTAGAAGTTACAGGGGGGGGGGACACACATTTTACCACTTTGGAAGTGTCTCTCGCGCAAACTATTCAGTTTAGAAAAAAATGATATTAGAAAGCTCAATATCATTTTTGAAGACCATATCATTAATATCAATATATTAATATATTATTATTATTATATTTATATATTAATATCATTTTTGAATATCATTTTTGTAGGTCTTCAAAAATGGGTTTGATGAAAAAAAAAATTTTGAGTTTCGGTTCTAAGTATGGGGAACCCTAAAATTTATTGTTTTTTATTCTATTTTTGTGTGAAAATCTTAATGCGGTTCACAGAATACATCTACTTACCAAGTTTCAACAGTATAGTTCTTATAGTTTCGGAGAAAAGTGGCTGTGACATACGGACGGACAGACAGACAGACAGACGGACAGACAGACAGACAGACAGACATGACGAATCTGTAAGGGTTCCGTTTTTGCCATTTGGCTACGGAACCCTAAAAATCATCATCATAACAAAAATGTTTTTTTTTAAATTTGATCCAAATGTTGCGAACCTCTGAATGTCTATTTACAAAACTTATAGCTTCTCGTGACGGAGATTTTAGGTGCGAGACCTCATTGATGTAATGTGTAATACTACATCCTAAAAGGTAGGTAAAATAGGTAATAAGGGCTGGTGTCCACAATTCCACGTCAATGCGCGTATTTTGCGTACTGCACCCTAATTGCGTAACACAATTCCAGTCACAATTTAAATCATTTTCAGGGATAGGTATTGCTAATCCATCGCTTCCTATGTTCGAAAAATTGATCTGCTCAACAACGTACAGAACGCAATGAATTTAGTTGAACTGTCAAAATTAAAGTCATTGCTACTGTTAGTGCGTTACTTAATAAGCCCGCTGAAGTTTTGGAAATAAATGACAAATAATTACTGTATCTGGCATCTTTATGTTTCTTCATAATGTTTGATAAAATATTATAAAATATATTTATTTATTATTTATTTATTTTATATTTCAAGCACATAAATTTACAGAGGCGGACTTAATGCCATAGGCATTTTCTACCAGTCAACCTTTGGGTGATGCAGAGACAAACAAACCAAAGTAGGAGAACCATAAAATAAATAATCAAAATAACAAACAACAACCTACTTCGACTAATCCTTCTGTTAGGTTTAATCCAAAACAAATGTTTGAGGAAACAACGATTTCCCTTTCATTCCTTATGGAAAAATACGTGGGGTACTTTTATATCGCAAAAACAAATGAAGGTCCATTCATGCCATTACCTACTTCCACTTCTGAGGGAACTGAAACAATTGTATTCCCGGGGGTGAATACATGACAAAACGTGTTTTCGTCTGCTTTTGTGACAACAACAAAAAAACGAATGAACAAAACAATTTCAGCCCACGCGACTTTATTTCTAATATTAAAACAAAATAATAAACTATTTATAAAATATGTAGGTACTACCTATTAAATAAAATAACTACAAACATTGTGGGTAGAGATTATATATAAAAAAAAATGTAATTGTAAAAATTTATTTCTCTGTATTTATAATTTGTAATTGTATGAATTTATTTTATCTGAAATAAATTGATTAATATTTGTCTAAAGGTGCAGGCGTCGAACATTATTCTATAATTTCTGGGAAACAGCGATTTTCAACTCAATAAGGTTTTATTGGCGTAGGTCAAGCGCTGAGCGCGCTAAGGCCCCTTTCACATTAGGACGTTAGCAGTGCGATAGTAGCGCGGCAGAAGCAGATGCCTTCACATTATAGGCAGCCGCACGATAGCAGTCCCAAGCAACACATTAGCGGAAATTACATCCATAAACAAGCTATTTTACAGTCAAAGGCTCTTATGTAGCTGTACTAACGGATAAGTTGATTCTTGAGACTGTATGAGGGGTGATCTCTACTCTGTTAAGCAGCACAACTGACTAATGGCTGTATAATGGAGAAAAAAACCACAAAATGCATTTTAGTAGAATTTGAAAGAACTATTGTCCAGCCTTTGGCTACGTATAATGCTACCAGCTGGTTAAGAAGACCAACGCTTGTAAACGGCTGCTTAACGCGGTAAAGTTACACCTTTTCTCAGTTGTGAGCTGTATTAGAGAATCAAATTTTGCCATTGGCTTTTTATGGCGTACATCAATTCTATTATGATGCTAACTTAATGAGCTTAGTAGTAGCTGGCTAAAAGCATTTACTGACTGCATGAGCTGTAAATTAGTGTAGCTTTACTCTACTTTAATTCCAAAGCTTATAGTGTAAATATTAGCTATTTTACAGCCTCTAGAATGATTGAAGAGTAAACATAGGTTAGTAGTGCTATGATAACGTCAATTTTGACATAACCTCGCAACGCTAATTCATTTTCGTGCGAGAATAAAATACAATTTAAAATGAATACGGTTAAAACATGGAAAAATTGGAAAAGAACTGGTGCAGTTAAAAATAAACTTTCAAAAGTATACAATAAGCAAAGGAGCAAGGATAGTGAAAATCTCCTTCATTTATCTAGCTACAGTCACGTGCCGGTGTCGATTAAAAATGAGGGTTCCGGACACATACATTTTGTTACCAATGATCATAGTTCCGTACAATTAATGGATTTGATCAGCCAGACATATGAAGTTGACGGAGAAAATATTTATATGAAATACATTTTATTTAAAGAAAATATAAAAGAATGGGCAATAAAGAGACATATTGCTCAAAATGTAAAGATAAATATTTTATGACAAATAACCGTGAAATATTGAAGTACAATCAATGCTACAAAATAATCGACTTCACAGAAGTTTTAAAACTTCTTAAATGCAATCAGAGGGTGTCATCAATTTTCGATATACCTAAATAAAGCGAAACTACCCAGCGTGGACCGTATTAGAACGACAATATACTCACGAGATGTGAATTTCAAATGTGTATATATTATGCAGAAAAACGAGTTATATTTCATACCACTTTTACATACACTGTAAATAATGAATATTATACTAATATGAGATTATATCTTAATACTGCTGGGTAAGGAATCACACTAATATTATAAAGGCGAAAGTTTGTGAGTGTGTGTGTGACTATGTGTGTGAGTGTGTGTGTGTGTTTATATGTTTGTTACTTCTTCACGCTCAAACGGCTGGGCCAATTTTGATAAAATTTTGTATGGAGGTAGCTGACACCCTGGATTAACATATAGGCTACTTTTTATCCCGATATTCCCACGGGATCGACATTTACGCGGGTAGAACCGCGTGGCGCAGCTAGTTGTCAATAAAAATAAAAGTAATTATATAAATTTACTGCGCTTTATTTTATTAATCACAGATTCAAGATTTGTCTTTGGTAATTCTATGTGTTAAACCTTTAGTTGGTTATTTAAGCAGTACATATTTCTTCTTCGTCAAAATATTCTATTTCTTAATTTTTTTTTGTCTTTCTCAAAATATGTACTTAGCATTAAATAAATTTCTTCACCAATTTAGTTTTCAATTCCATCCATTTCTTTTTCAGTTTCCGTTACTTTACTGGTTTTCTTTTCTTTTCTCTTACTTTGCTGTTGAAGTGTCTAAAAGTAAAAGCATCAAATTAGATAAACTGATGTAAATAATGGGAAAAAGAAGCGGAGGTGAATATTTAGCTAGGTTGGCTGATGTTTTTGATTTTCAATATCGGAATAAGTACCTTTTTACTTTATATTCTGCATTTCTAAGCAACATGACAATTTCTTGGCTCGCTAGTTGGGATAACAGGCGAGAATAAATAGGATCACAAAATCAAGTGAATTACCTAATGCTCGAAATGGTTTTCTATCAAGATTAGAGATCCCTAAGACGCTGTTGTATATTCTCACTTTACTCTTTCAACCAGTCGTTAGAATTACTGAAAGCCATTGTACAGCTAGCGTACAGTTCTCAGCTGATTAATAGAATTAGTTATGGCCATTGAACAGAAAAGAGAGGGTCAAGGGAATTTAGTTAGAATTATTGCTGGATAACGATTTAACGCCATTTTAATGTAAACGAGCTGATTACATATGAAAAAAAAAAACACTGATATCTGTTAAATGTTCATGATATTTGACAGCTATTTAAGTAAAAACACATTATTTTATTGTTACAAATAGATATGAATGCTCATTAAATGGAAAAAATTAGTAAAAATCCATAAATAATTCGTATACCGTATTTATTTTGTATAACATTTTTAGTAAAACTATATTATTTCCATGGCGCGTGTAATATTTGATAATATCACCTAAATATTTAACAGTAAAGTGGCACCCGCAATACAATTTACCAATAGAGAAACAAAACAAACGTGAAAAAGACTTACCTTAAATTAGGAATTATTATTTGTCAACAGAAATAGTTAGACCGCCATGACACTAGTTGCACTGGACAAATAGTTTTTTGTTGCCATTTCTTTGTAAATTTAATAGCCGTTACTAAGCCATAAACCATCTTTTGGATGTCTAAGAGAATTACAGGAGCTGGATAGTGGCCTATTGACAGCTGTCTAAGCCCTTGTACAGCTTATGTACAGCTCTTAGAATGCTCAACATCTGTTAACAAGCTACTATAATGCTCAGGGCTGGTTAATTTGGGGCCAAATTAAGAATTATGAGAACTGTGTAGCCGGATATACAGCCCTTGTACAGAAAGCACAACAGACTCGAGTTTTCAAAAATTCTGTTGTCCAGTGACTATACAGCTATGTGTGCTGCTTGGGGTGCGGCTGCCGCGCCGTAGTTTAGACCAGCACCCTAATTGCGTAACACACTATCAATCGGAATCTGAAACATTTTGAAGCAAACTGATCCCTTGCTTCATAAGTTTGAAAAATTTGTCTGCTCAACACGTAAATAACGCAATGAATGTTGTTGAGCTGTCAAAATGAAACCGATTCCGATTAATAATGTGTTACGCAATTGCCGCGCAGAGTGTGGCGCACTTTAATTCAAAAATGGATTCCGACCATGATCAAAAAATTACATGGCAATGAAAGGTTTTTCTTTTGAGTATTAAAAAAAACATAGTTTCCAAGAACCCTGAAGATGGCGTTGAACTGACTACGTTACTAGGTGCCAAAGCCAAAACGCTTGGAAAAAAAAACATTGCGTCACGTCACATACGCTCGTTGACTGACACTTTCGTTTTACGATATCAAAATTGCATCCAAGTGAAATAATCAAAAAATTATGTGACGTCCCGTTCCTTGTAGTAAGTTACCAAGTTCAGCGCCATCTATCAAGCGACTAGGGAAGGGTTAAAAAAAAGAAAAGAAAATCTCTCATTGACAGAATGGATTGAAAGCACATATATTTGAAACATACAATTACATTCTCGCCGTGGGACCTTTTTTCGTGTTATTGTCTTAATTAGTGACTAAGTATTTGGTAAAAATACAATAAAAATTGTGTTGAATTGTTGATATCACAGCCTCGCGTGTCTAGTCCTTATTATCAAGGGTAGTTTATTTCGTGCCAGTTTTTACGCTATTTAGTTTATTTTATTAATTTAACAGACTGATAACAACTTGAAATATCCGTATTATTTAATACTAACTGCGCCCCGCGATTTCACCCGCGGAGACCCGAAACTGTCAAATTTTCCCAATCAACTTTGAACCTTATGCTTTAGCGGTAAAGTTGAAAATCTATTAAAGAAATTTGACAGATTGTAGTAGCTTGATGTGCTGCCGTCTGTACCATAGCTGATATATATACCGGTTCTACAGCATATAAAGGTTGTCTGCAAAAGGGAACCTTACTATTTGAAACAAATGCTATCTTATGCCATCCTTGAGATCTCCAAGGACATCTGAAATCTCCCTATCCCCCATACAAGTATGAGGAACAGGGTTTGAAATTCACTCATTATCCATAAAAAGGGAGGATCCTCCGAACAGATAGGGTGTTGTGTCTGATAGGATACTGCCCGACGATTAATGTCGGGACGTTCTATAATGTATATCCTAGTTGCGCGGTAAACTCTGTTTGCGCGATGCAGGATTTTGCATGACGTCAGTATGATACGTAGTTCTCATGTGGCGATGTAGATGCCGCCACAAAGCTAACTTTTATAAATCAACGAAAATATTTTAGATATGTATTTTTATAAGAGTCCCAAGATTTCAGCGCCTTGGATTAAGTTTCCTTTAAATTACTTGGCCAATAATAATTTCGTACAAATTCTGTTTTAAAACAGACCCTTCTTGCTATAGCCATCTGATACTCACATATGACTCTTCAGGTCTCAGGGGAGCGAGTCCATTCACACATTTTTATTGTATTTGCCTCGGAATCGCTGAAGTAAGAAAATAAAAAATAAATAAAGACATGTTGAATCAAAAATTAAAATAGCAAAAATCCTTATACTATTATTATGAGTGCGAAAGTAACTCTGACTGTCTTTAACCTTTTCACGCCTTTATGGCTGAACGGATTTAGATAAAATTTGGTACTTACATGGGTAATCTGGGTTAGGACATAGGAATTAGGATACCTTTTATACCGGTAGTGCGTTCCTGTGGAATAATTTAAAACTCCACGCCAGCGAAGCTGTGGCAAGACCTAGTGCAATATAAATCTTAGAAACAATATATGAGGGAAAAATTAAAAGCTGGATAAAAACATACAATTAAGGCATACACGACTAAAAAATGAAGGTAAAGTATGGACGTTTACATGACATAATTATGTCCCGAATTAATGCCGAGGAAAACTCATTATATCGTAATGTTTGAAAATTTTAACAGACCATACCTACGAAACTTATGTGTTAATTTTAACGTTTCTTCGAAGAGACTGTTATTTAAGAAAGGTCGTCGTCAACCTTTAAAAATGTAGCTAAATACAGAAATGTATTTAAGATTATCTCATTAAAATTCATTATTACTTTGGCACAGGTATAGAGCGATTTACATTAATTCATTCATTTTATTTACATCAACATTTGAATAATATAATCCCCGAAACGCGCGTGTTTACAATTTATTACTTAGACATTTGAACCCAAAGAGTGAGCAGAATTTGAAATTAACAGTTATTTTTGACACAGTGATACTCTTCGTACGTCAAGTGTACACATGTGTACCAATAACAATAAAATTTCTATTGTGTCTGCTAATTAGATGCGTGACGGGTTAAAGCGACGGGTTTTGGTAGCTTTTTGAGAAAAATGCTGGGAATATTCAATTAGGCGACGTGTTATTAACATTTTTTATTTATTTGAAGCATTAGGAGTATTCTGTGAGTTGCATTTTCGTCATTTTCTAAGATTATTGTAAATTTTGCAGCCATACTTCCGACTACAGGTAAATAAGGCATCTCTTGTTTATTATTTCCTTCAATAAAGTACAAAATTATAGGTAATAACCGCCATTCCACCAATATCGTTAAAAGTCTTCCATTCATCTGCCTAGCCTTTTCCTAACTATGTTGAGGTCGGCTTCCAGTCTAACCGGATGCAGCTGAATACCAGTATTTTACATGGTGCGACTGCCTATCTGACCTCCACAACCCAATTACTAGGCATAACGATACCCCTTGGTAAGCCTGGTTGTCAGACTTTCGGGCGTAACGACTGTCAAAGATCCACGAATGACAGCCGGGACCAACGGCATTTAAAGATGGTCACCCATCCACGGACCAACCGCAGCAAGCATAGCTTAACCTGATCAATCGACCCGTGCGGCTATTATTACTTAGTTAAAAGTCTACCATTACTACATCTCGTTAAAAGTCTACCATTATGAGATATTATAAAATTTACAGCAGCCATAAAATATAGGTACCGAGTTCTCTTTCACAAGCTAATTCAAATGATTAAATTCATTGCTCGTAAACTTATGAGAAAATCTCATAAGGTTTGATTGACTTCACAACTTTAAAAGCGTGAAAATTAATTCATTTTTAGAGCATCATTTATATTTTTATGAGGATTCGATAGTAAAAAAATGATTGCCCAAGAGTAAATTGAAAAGTAAGATTTATGCATAAGAACTGTTGGTACGACGCGACTCTAGAAACAAGGATTTGTTATTACATAATACATATTTCAGGAAAATTGCGTCTTGTCTAAAACTGGATCGCTTGGAGCGGACGAGCACTAGAGTGGAGACCGCGTATCAGCAAGCATAGTGTGGTACGCCCACACTACGCTTGCTGACGCAAATGAACCTACGACCTTAAAGGCCTACGCAGACCTGAACGGCATGGCAAGGGATTTTGCCGTCAATCAGCGCACACTAGATAACGCGGCATTCCAGCGGCTTCCCCGCTTCTCTACCCCCGCCGCCTCACCCCGCGGTATGTCACAACGAGCGCCGGAGTCCTTGGCATGCCGTTGCCTACCGCAGGACGCCACGGCATCCCTCCCCGGGAGCCCGTGGCGCGTCTTTCAATGCCGTGCAATAAAATCCCTTTCGATGCCGCGGCATCATTTTAAAGCATAGCAATTTATGTCGTGTTTCTATATCGATACGTTTCAATGTCCATTAGTAAAAATTTAAATCCCTTGCCATGCCGTCCCGGTATGCGTAGGCCTTAAGTAGGTGGCTGGGACAGACTGGATGCGGAAGGCGGAGGACAGGGTGTTGTGGCACAGCCTCGGCGAGGCCTATGTCCAGTAGTGGACTGTGATAGGCTGAGTTGATTATTGGGTCTTGTAAACTTACTCCATAAACCTTACTCTAGAGCTCTAAACACCACTCTAAGTGTCTAAACACACTATGCCGAAGTTACGCGACCGAAGTTCGGCATGATTACGCCTGCAATGCTATTTGAATTACTGACGACACATTATGCCGAAATTACGTTGCGTTAAATAGCATTGCGGGCGTAATCTTGCCGAACTTCGGTCGCGTAACTTCGGCAAGTGTGTTTAGACACTAAAAATGTAGGGAATTAGAGGTATTTTTGACAAATTCTCGAAGACTCTTAAAATTACGACAATTGCCCCTCTGATCTCAGTCGCTGAGATGGGATTGTGACTAGATTTTGAACTTTTTAATTAGGTGCGAGAATTGGCCTTCAGATGACAGATGTCAGGGGAGCTGAAGTTGCTGAACCAATAATACGACACTACTTCTGGTAAAGGCTATCCCGCGCAGTTATACTTTTTACATTTCGTCGCGTTGTTTTTGTCTAATTTCACAAAGTTCAGTTAAGTCATAAAACGTAACGAGCACCGCTGTAGTACAGAATAAAGGTACTAAATTTAAACTTAACATTGTTCTACTGTACTTTGGTACGAGTCCGGAAGAATATCTACAATGTAATTTGGTTTAAACTTTAATGTAGTACTAAAAGGATGAAAATTTTCTTAATTCTCATATTTAAACAACTAGCCATTATACGTCTTACGAGTTGCAGGTCATAGGTTCGAACCCTGACAGGCACTTTACTTTTTGTAAAATATTTCATCTCCACTGCTCTCAAAAAGGTGGCCCGCGTAGTGGGTTGTGGCCCACTCCCCCTCGCATTTTTCTTCTTGTGTCGCAATGACGCCAACTTTCACCTTAATTGTTAGTTTCACCGAACACTTATTAGGTTGACGTTAATGAACACTACTCAGAACGAAAAATGGGAAGTATGCCCGTGTCAAGGATCTTTACATCAAACGAGATCATTATTACCTGAAAATGCATTCAAAACTTTTAATTTTATTACGAAGGGCTAATAAACTGTCGAAAACTAATATTATTATTATGTAACAAACTGTGCCCGATGAGACATCCCATTGGCAACTTCTCAGGACCCTTGGACGATGAGTTTCCAAATAAAAACTTAATTATAAATAAAAACAAACTACTTCAAAAAAAACACTAGGTACAAAGTGAAAAATAAATTTAATTTCGGAAGTCGGTGTCGTTGGTTCCACATTTTCGTTTTTTGACAACGACTTCCAAAATTAAAGTTATTTTTACTGTAGATATAGTGTTTTTTCCTAAGTCGGCTGTATTTTTTTTGTTAAAAAGTTTTTATTTTTCACAATTTAGTTGTATCTACCCACACAAATTCAATTAACACTACTTGTTATGTAAATATCAGTTAATACATCATCAATATAAACTAAGTGGAATATAATCGTATTATTTAAGCTAACTCAAAAACCACCTAAGCAAAGTTAATCAAATTTATATGGGACCATCCCTGAGGCATGCCTTATCCATTAAAAACAATACATAGATATAGAATTGCAGCCAAGCTAAGGTGCATTGAAGAATTGAAGACAACGACTAGAAGAATCATCAAAATTGGCATAGAAATGCCGGAGATGCAGTACATTTATGCATATAACTTCGTACATAATTACCTATTGTATATACTAAAACTTTCCTGAAATTATGTAGATTACGTTAAAGAAACTTCAATCGCCGACATACAAATATACATACTTACATACTTAAGCATACATACGGCTCGAATACAGACCCTCCTTTTTTTAAGTCGGTTAAAAACAATGACTAACGTCTACTGTGAATTTCAAAAAAATTAAAACCTATGAAATTCTATTATTTCCCGACATGCACGCGAACGAAGTCGCGGTACAGCTAGTGTATGTATATGTCGGAGTCATTCGTTTGACTATTCGGGACACCAGCGCCATCAGGGGGCGTTCGAGAGAATCTAGCCTGTGTTCGTGGGGGTCGAGGAGAGCTACAGCTACCAGAGCGGTGTGGAGCAGTGCTCTCTTGATCATCGGACATCAAACGGACAACATGTCCTCAGAAACCGTCTCGCGTTCCGTATCGTTGAGTTGTGTAGGTACCGTGTGTGTGCACCTACAGTGTGTGATGCTGATGATTAATTTGTTCTTAAAATTATAATCTGATTTGAACTGCAAACTGTTTTTCTATTGCACAATAACCAATACCACCCATAGTACGCCCATAACAGTTAGACTATGGCTGATAATAAGAATAACGACATACACGTAACTTTTCTGCCATATATAAATCTGTCGTTTCCAAAAGGTTCCGACTCAGCTCGTATTAGAATAAGGTACTCAAACAGCCAGAAACAGCTGCCCAAAACATGTGCGTCGAACATATAACTTTCGCCAAACTGCAGCCAGGTTCACGGATAAGTTCTGTGTTGAACATTTATACTAACGTAAACTTTCCAACTTTTAGTACTTAGGTTCAAATAAATTGGTGCAGGAAAATTTTACCTACTTCATTCTCCTTGAAGTATCTTGTTGCATAATATATTTAGTAATTTGTTGAGTGAATGTTAACCCGGTATGCCGCACGACTCTTTAAAAATAGGTAAATAGTCAAGCAACTAGAATAAATTCTATTTTCTGATGCTGACGAAATTTTTTTAGGGTCATTCTTTATTTCTTTTTTTTATATACTTATGTAAGTACGTATTGTAATTTCCTTTATTTCATTATTTACACATAAATTATATATTTTTTTAATTAGAATCTATAAAATTTCAAAACATTAAAAATATAAAAAATAGTTACTAGCCCACCGGTATCGGGAACGGGGTCCAAGCTACCGGCGCCAGTGGTCCAACGAGAGCCTCCTCAGGTGATGGTCGAGGCTCTTGGCTATTAACCCATTGGCTGTCACGACTATCGGTACAATGATCGCTGAGTCCACATCCCACATGTCGACAACCTTGCGAGCCAAGTCAAGATTAAGTAGGTACCTATTATTATTTTTAGTCTGCCAGCTTATATTGATTATGTAAATATCATCTGTTTGAAAGTGCCTATGTGCCTATTTAAAATAAATGATTTGAGTTTGACCAGTAGGTACACACCTTAAAGATTGGAGAAGTTTTTGAGGGTAATAAGAATTTAAGAAAAACGTCTTTGTGGTAGGTATCCAAGTCTGTACTTGAATTGCAGTTACAGTCGTACTTAATTGGAGATAAAGTTTTTTTTTTTACAAAAGTCTGGTTCTATACTTTTATTTCTAATATTAAAAGTACTTGACCGCACATTTTGTCACCCTTTGTAATATTTCTAAAATATGGTGTCTAAAATAAAGAGTATTCTATATATGTATCTATCTTTATTATGCCTGCTTGAAAACACAAGAAATTGTGGGAGGCGATTCGAAACAGTAACCAATCTGTAACGCCATCTATCATCGACAACATAAACTACTTGAGACCAAAGCTTTCCAACGTTACCAACACTAGTAGCTGAAACAATGTTCCCATGAAGAAACTCATAGATACCGCTATTTGCCTACCATTTTACATATTGCTTGTAAAAACACTATGGGCTGATTTTTCAATCGTCTGATAACCTTATTCGAGGAATAATTTTTAAATTTTGACAATTATTTCATACAAAAACTGTCAAACGTCAATTTTATTCCTCGAATAAAAGTTATCTGGCGATGGAAAAACAGCCCTAAGTATATTAGTATTATAGGGGATGAGTCTATGGGTAGAACTGTCGTAAATTATATAATAGTAAATACTAGACTTCTTTCTGACTTCTTTGGTCTAGTGTATTTAATGTTTATTTTGTCTTTTTTTTTCGTTAACCGACCAATTTCTGGTCTAGAATCATCATGTGCCGAATTCATAGTTCGAGTTTTTGAGCGTCGATGGTTCTGCCACCCTGTATATTTCAAAGTACTTACCTAAGTACCAGCGGGTCAAACGGTGGGTTCCAGTTTAAGGAGTACGCGAACGACAACAAAGTTGCGGACAAGCAGCAGAAGTCTAAAATAATAAATGGTTTAAAAAAGTCCGTGTGTGTTCCGTTTGGTGTGCCGGCTAAAGTTCCACAAAAATGATCTTCTAAACTACGCAATGGATTTGAAAAAGTCCTATGTGTATAAAACTTTAATAATTAACTTAGAAACAGAAATCTCGGTGATTTAATATGACGCCACTGCATGATGTGCGAATCAAAGGCAAATTGCTAATTTTCATTAAAAGGTTTTGTACAACAAAAAGTCTACTTTCAAAATCGTGTCGGTTACTATGCCTATCGGTACATTTATTATTTATTTTATTTTTATTTTTTTGTGACGAGATGACACATTGACACTATTACCGACTAAGTATAAGTTTTATTTTTTTTGCCATTGTTGATTTCATGATTTTATTATTTAAACTAGCTGCGCCCCGCGATTTCACCCGCGTAAATTTCGATCCCGTGGGAATATCGGGATAAAAAATAGCCTATATGTTGAGCCAGGGTGTCAGCTGCTCCATGCAAAATTTATCAAAATTAGTTCAGTCGTCTGAGCGTGGAGAAGTAACAAACATATAAACACACACACACTTTCGCCTTTATAAAATTAAGTGTGATTTTGAGAGTCTGAATGATGTTTTGTTTTTGACTTTCAATGTTGACTAACATAGTTTTAAGACCTGTCTTACTAACAACTATGAACAGGTACCTAATTAGTCTGCAATAGGTAAATGAATTTATTTATTTATTATTTTATTTAAACGTATTAAAACCTTAAACTTTTTGCATAAGGTTCTTTTTTCATTGGCAGAAATCACGAATCTATCACAAAGATTAACATGGATGTAAAAATGTAAAATATTCATAGTTTCACAAACCAATCTGTCAATTCGATGAAAAATGTATATTTTCTGTTGCACTTGTGTGATGGGAATAAAACTGTCAGATATATGAAAAAGATATGAAGACTTGTGTATCAATTGAATTGAATATTTTATTGCATGCCTTCAATTTCTGTAGCGGGCGACTCTGAATGGGAAATGTAATCATGAATTTCGTAAAATATGAAATTTTATTCATACAAGTTTTGTTTTTCACAGCAATATAATTAAATATTCTCATATAGAGAACATATTTATGAGCTATACTATAATAATATATATAATACAGGATACATTTTTAACCAGTGCGCAAACTGTAACCCTGTTTTCGGCATAATAATATTATGATTTTAGACCCCCAGCCTTGAAATTTTTCGAAGGTTATAAAAAAAAAATTTCAAACATTTGACCGCGTAGGTATTGCACTTTTCTATATAACAGCATTTTTTTTTTATCTGACGAAAATTTCTACGCTATCCCAGTCTAGAATTGTATGCTGAATTATGAGGTTACAATTTGCGAACTGTAATGTGTTAATTTAGACAATTTATTCCGGAAGGTTTATAAGTATAATTATAACATCATAACACCTTGCCATACTTCCCGTGGGTGTCGTAAAAGGCGACTAAGGATCGTACCGGAGAATGGGCAGCAGCGTTCTCTATGCATTCCACCACCATACTATACTGCGATCGCCAACCCGCCTGCCAAGCGTGGCGATTATGGCAACCCCCCCCCTCCCCTTGGGGGAGGCCTACGTCCAGCAGTGGACGTCTTTCGGCTGAAATGATGATGATGATGATGAACACCTTGCCTGTATTCCCCAAGGGATAAAACAGACAGAGGTTTACCTATAGTGCACTTACATTTCACTAGTTATGTTTAAGTCAAATGTAATAGTGGGCGAGCCTATTGCCATCAACCGAGCATAAATCCAGGCTCCGGGTTGCTGCTGAGAAACCCAATAACACAGCCCGACCCGGGAATTGAACCCAGGGTCCCATGCTGCCGGGTCAGCGGGATTGTCCGAAAGGGTTACTGCTGGCCCGGAACATAAAGGGCTAAGGAAGGAACACGGGTGGGTTTTAGTCAGTAAGAGTCTGACACTCCCTTCCGCTCCACCCAGAGCGGGAGGAGTCATTTGATGATTTCCCATCCGCAAGAAAAAAAAGGGTCTCATGCTCAGCAATAGTGCTTGGGTTCACTGCACCAACGAGGCAAGTAGGTATTATACGGTGATAATAAATTTACTGTATAATAAAGATATATCGATGTTTCCTAAAATCCTAAAAACCGTGAAAGCAGGGGCGGGTCGCCAGTCACACTTCACAATATTATTATAAAGGCGAAAGTTTGTGACTGTGTTTGTATCTTTGTTACTTCTACACGCACAAACGGCTGGACCAATTTTGATAAAATTTGGTACGAAAGTAGCTGACATCCCCTTTTTTTTAACGTGGAAGAAATTCTCAAGCATTCTGCACTACCATGGGGAGATAGTGCAGTTATGTGGGACTCTAACCCACTAAAACTCCACGGTGTCCTCCTCTACCGTTTAACACGGGCACGCGTTAGCACTCATCCGTGAACCCGCCGCGACTGTCCGTCACCGGACCCTCCTCTGCGGAGGACTCCCCATCACTGGCGCACCAGAACACATAGCACGCCGTGACCACCCCAGGGACCAAACCAGCACACAGCCAGACGAACCCGTGTCTGGGCAGCCTTGGTCCCCCTGTGATGGGTCAGGTCATTGGCCCCGCCACCTACCAATTTTCGGCCGTAGTGGATATGGAGAGCGGCCAACGTCATACCAACACTCCTCCTCCCCTGCGGCCCCACCGCGTCCGCCATCAGACGGTGGCGACCCCGCCAAGGCCGCGGAAGGCAGGTAAAGCGGCGCACCGCAAAACCCGACTCCTCTCCCGCCGTGGCCTCCAACCCTCAGCCGCGATGTCTCCTGTACGCCAGCCAAAGCCAAACCCCGTTAATTTCGATTATAGGCTTTCGAATGCCTTGGTAGCCAGAGTGAGTGTCATCAGGGATCTTGGTGTTACTTTTGACTCTAAGCTTTTGTTTGATGCACATATTTTAGGGTCTCTTCTGATTTTATGAATGTTAAAACAATGAAAATTCTTTATTGTGCGTTTGTCCGTAGCCACCTTGAATATGCTTCTCAGGTTTGGAATCCAAATTATAATGTATACATTAATCGGCTTGAAGGTATACAAAGGCGATTTTTGAGGTACACTCAATATCGCTCAAATACCTATCTCCCTAATTATATAAGTCGGTGTAAAAAATTTCATATTCTGCCTCTACAAGAGCGAAGAAAAATTGGGGATCTTGCTTTCTTATTTAGCGTTATGAACGGATCTACTGACGTCCCTGAGTTGGTTGGCAAGATCGGGCTTCGTGTACCGAGTGCATTTTTTCGTAGACCACGTCTTCTTCATGTGCCTCAGGTCAGAACTATCTACAGACAGAACTCATACGTGATAAGAGCTTGTCGTACTTTTAATGTGGTGTGTCAGGATGTCGATTTAGATTTATTTACTAGTAGTGTTAAGGAAGTAAAGCAAAGTTTGAACAATTGTTTTTTCGATGTATAAACATAATTTTCTTTTTTTTTATTCTCTTTATTATTGTTTTTTTTTTTTGTTTGAGTGTGAGATATTTCATATGCGTGTCTCTTACGTCGCTGTTTTCGCGTATTTGTTAATGTTACTCACATTATTAATTAGTGGAAGCTTGTAATTGGCCATCGCTTACACATTGTACTAGATATTAAAATTTATTAGCTGTAAGTTTTCCTAAAACTAATAAAATAAAATAAAATAAATAAATACGTTATCGCGGCCCGCCTCAGTTGCGATGTCGCCCAAGCGGTTGGCCGCTACGTCGCCGTCGTCGGCGCCGGCAAAAGCACTGACAAGCGGCCCCTCCTCGGGTTCCTCTTCGCTTCATCGTGGGTGACCAACCCAAGGCTACCAAGCAAGGCTATGCGGGAACCCACCGGGGGGGAAGTAGCTGACACCCTGGATTAACAGATAGGATACTTTTTATCCTGATATTCCCACGGGACCGAAACTCATGCGGGTGAAACCGCGGGGCGCTTCTAGTGTTCTATAAAATTTATCCGAGAAAAATATTACTGGCTACAATTTAATAATACCTATTTGATTTGTTTTCTAGTCTGTTTTTAATTTTATAAAACTCAGTAAAATGGTTTTGAAAATATAGAAAACTGAGGTTTTAATAAAACGAAGTGAAAATTAAATTGCCTTTTCGCGGAACCGCTTCAATATTTCACAGTAATGTTAATCAAAAATATTTAATAAAAAAGTGAAAATCTAATTTCGATGATTTTAGTTAGGTACAACGAAAAATAATGAAAATTCTTAATTTTTCTTTCTTTTTAAGAATGTGCGTGTATAATACGTATAAGCACACAATTATAATGACAGTTACCGACGTGTGAGCGATCTACTCTTTGGAATGGGCTTCCGACTTCTTGACAATTCAAAAGTGCCTCTAAATGGTTTAATTGAAATAAATGCTTTGAGTTGAGTGCTACACACTTGTTCGGGTCGAAATGATTCGGCACTGCCTGGCGGAAAATATATCATAAACATAACATCACGCCTATAATCCCCGAAGAGTGTGGCAGAGGTGTTCCTATAGTACTCGTACATCCACATTTCACTAATTATGTTTAAGTCCCATGCAGAATGAGAGCCTATTCCCTTCTACCAGACACAAAACCAGAATCCGGGCTTCCCGGGGATACTTTGCCTAAAGCGCTTATTTACACTTCACTGAATTTAGTCGTCTTAATTCAATCGTTACTGAATTCAGTCAAGTATAATCGCATTCAGCATTCTAAATTAAGATGCAAAGATGATTTCTGGCTGACTGAATCATTTACAAGCCTAATTAGAAACGCATTTAGCAAGGTGTAATCGCAATTAATCACTGATTTCAGTCGCTCGTGGCCCTTCGTGCGTGAGGACGTATAGTTAAGAATATGACAAAAGAAAAAAAGTTATGCTCAATATTTTAGAGCTGTATATAGATACAGATCTTTGGGACAAAAACATGAACAAAAATGTACGAAATGAGGGCTTTACTGAGTTTACCTATATAAAAATATAGACGTATCGGCTACAGTAAAAACATTGAAACACGTGAAAAAAAATTACAATTTGAAAACATATTTTGGCACACAATTGAAAAAGGCAAGTTTATACCTACGCACATTGACTTATTTCTTATTGGTTAGTTTTTTGGTTCCTGGTGCATTATTATGACGGCTTAATGCCATCATGATTACAGTGTAAGAGAGGGATGGAGCTATAGATGACCACTAGCACCATCCCTTTTTCACACTGGAATCATGATGGTATTAATACTTCGTAATACGGCCCCTGATCGCGAGTTATTTATCCTAACAAGCGCACGGGGCATATGTATATGTTGCAGCCGTCATCAGACGAGTTTTAAAATTTTGACCGACATCCCCGAACAAAAAGTGTAAAACAATTTTTGAAGTCTTTAACGGAGCTTGCGGTAGGAGTAAACTTGGAGAAATCGTTAAATATATCGTAACGAAAAAGCGTTATGCGACTTTTTATTACATATACCTAACAGATAGAGTCAGAGAGAGAGAGATAGTTTTCGTGGTTTTCAAGGGTGCTAAAGCCAATAGTGAGATCAAAATAAAAATCCAAGATGGCGACTGCAAAAATTTTCAAATTTTTCGTCAGGTGTATCGTTTTTATGGTTTTCGAGAGTGCTGAAGCCGATAGTGAAGTCAAAATGAAAATCCAAGATGGCCGCTGCAAAAAATTTCAAACCCGAATCTCAAAAAAAATTGAAGTGAAGTGAAAAGAAGTATAGGTATAGCACCCCTTAGGTAGTCTCTTTATCTTTATCCCCAGTGCAACAAACTAAGTAGTCACACACGGAAAGCAGTACCTACAGTACACATTAGAACTTATCAATTCTGGAACCAATTAACGATGCTCGCTAAAACAAATGTAGACAAAATTAGTAGCGTCGTGTACTGAAAGCGAGGGTGCTCTTTACAGTGGTTTTTAACCGACTTCAAAAAAGGAGGATGCATAATATGCATAACCTCCTTCAGACATACATACATGTACACTTGTACAGTCAACAAAAGAGATAAGTATGCAAGATAGTCGGATATAGTTGAAGTTTACTCAGAAACCGATGGATGTTCTCAAAAAGAACGCAAACAGCTCATTTATCAAATTAAATTTCAGTCGACAACATCCTTCGGTTTCTTGCTAAACTTCAAATATATCCGACGATCCTGCATATTTATCTCTTTTGCTGACTGTATGATTCTGAACCGAGCAAAAAATTTCAACTCACCCTGCATTGAAATTTTAACGTCGGTTAATAAAAAAAAATATATCTGTTTCATACATGTTGACCGCGTAGGTCTATGAAACAGCAGTTCAGAATCATATAGTGAATTCATGGAAACAGGATGCGCGTCGATGTCTCCCTGCCACCCTTATGTACACCGATTTCTCCGTGATTACTGGGCCGATTCACGAGATTATTTTTTCATTTTGTTAGAGAAGCTTAATTGGAGTGTAGTCTACTTATTATTTTTATTGAGTAGGTGTCCGTTTGCTTCAATTATGCGGATTTAATCCACTTCGTGTATGTTATTATAGGTTTCTGCCACTGTTGTTTACAAAGCAAGTACTTAGTGGTATATATACAAATTTCTGTGGGGTAGATACCTCGAGTTATTCCGGTCTTCAACTAAAAAAGACAAAGGAAGGCTAGACAAAGGGTGGGAAAAGGTAAGGCAGACGATGATGATGAGGTAACACAACTAAACAGTGAAAAATTTAAAACTTTTTTACAAAAAAGTCAGTGCGAGTCCTCTACCTCCCCTTGAGGGTTTCAACACAAACAAGTTATATTAATATGCAAGATTATAGTTATAGTTATTATATGCAAGATAGATTTTAATCAATCACTGAGCTTATCGCAATGTAGGTACTTTAAGGATAAGGCTAAGCGTGCACTGTGATGCGATTTTTTAATTCGCATCAATGAATCTGCTTAGCCTTTTCCCAACAATACTGTAGCCAGCATCCAGTCTCACCGGATGCAGCTGAATACATTAAATTAAATGACACGACTGTCTATCTGACTTCCACAACCCAGTTATTGGGTACGATACCCCATGATAAGACTGGTTGTCAGATATTCGGGCTTCTCACGACCCACGAAAATCCACGAATTACGACCAGGACCAACGGCTTAACGTGCTTTCCGAGGTGCTAAAGATGGTCACCCATCCACGGCAGCGGGCGTAGCTTAACCTGACCTATCGACCCGTACGGCGAAATAAACGAAATGTTATCGCCAATCTGTGAACACATACTAGATTCCGCACAGTGCGGCAAATAATCGCCTCAAAAATTATATTAGCGTTATTAGCGTTCGCGAATTTATTTTTTTGTAGGACATACGACGGTGCCTTGTTGGGTATCAAATAAAAGGGCTTAATTAGTACATTTCAAAAATGTAAATATTACTGAAATAAGCCAAGGCACCATCCCAAAATATTTATTTTTAAATTCATTACATTAAATCCTCTAGAGGGCGCAATCTTGAAGTAGTGTGACGTCACATAGCCTATAACCAGCAGACAATCAAAACGCTTACAACGATACCTCATTGGTCTAAGTATGACAAGTAGTTTAGAAGTTATGATGGAACAGATGAACATACATACACACATACCGGTCAAAGTCATAACCATCCTTTTTTAAAAAATCTCATCACAGTGCCCACTTAGCCTAAGATTTATGTCTTTTGCATAGCATCTAGATTTTGCATGTTTATTATAATATCTGACCAGCATATGAATATTTTCCATAAAAATATAAAGCGTTCCACGGATTATTCTATGCACTCGAACTTCAACTTCTATGCATAGGAAATGAAGCGTTTCCGTTTTAAATGTCGTACCAATAATATTTTAAAGGCTCAACGTACTTTCCTAACATAACATTACGCGTAATCATGTAATCCCCGAAGGGTTACCCTTAGAACATCCACATTTCACCAGGGGGCGAGCCTATTGTCTTCAACCGGGCACAAATCCGAACTCCAGCCTCGTCGTCCAGCAGTGGACGTCCGATAGACGTCCACTGCTGGACATAGGCCTCCCCCAATTTTGGGAGGGTTTGCCATAATCGCCATGCTTGGCAGACGGGTTGGCGATCGCAGTATGGTATGGTGGTGGAATACATAGAGAACGCTGCTGCCCATTTTCCGGTACGATCCTTAGTCGCCTTTTACGACACCCATGGGAAGTAAGGGGTGGTGCTATTCTTTAAGTCCGGCACCACACAGACCAACTCCGGCCTGATACTGAGTAATTCCTGATAGAGAAAGCCCATTATCTGTTGTTGCGCCACTTCTTCTCCCTAGCACTAGGAATTGGTGAAGGTCGGGCGTTTTGGGGGACTGTCTTATGTAATTTTGACTTTCGAAAAGTGCTGATTTTCAGTCTAATTTGAACAAATTACTTTTGATTTTGATTTTAACAGGCCCGGCCTGAGAATCGAACCCAGAACCTCCTGCTCAGCAGTACGACCACTAGACCAACGAGGCAGTCAATTTCAGGCATTTTCTTATAAAATCGAAAGGGGCGAGGGGGGAGGGAGTTTCGAGGTCAAGAGCGGGCCCATTCAGCAATAAAAATTAAAAAGTGGCAATTGTTAAATGCAAATAAGTAAGGAAATTTACATACGGCATTTTCTACTAAAATAATCCAGCCTATCGATTCTGTAAAAATCTCACCGTGAAAACTTAGGTGAAGTGAGTTTGTTTTTGCTAGGAATTGACACTATTGACAGCTCACTCCACGCTCACTTCACCTAAGTTTTAACGGTGAGATTTTTACAGAATAGCACCGCTGTAAACTCCCGAAAAACTACTCGAATTTGTTTAAAATACAGGTACTTATTTTAAACAAATTCGAGAAGTGTGTGTTCAAAATGTATAATAAGTTTAGGTACCTTAGCATGAAAGATAAGTAAGGTATTATATATTTCATCACAACCCTAGTGGTGAAATAACACAAATTTTGGGATATCTCCAATCTTTAGCGAGAAAATTAATTAATTTTGATGTCCCTTGTGTTATCTATCCACTGGAAAAGATTAAGTGAATTTCTGGAATTGGAATCATAAATTACCAAAATGGTCTCAAATAATACAAGAATGTTTTGTTGTTATTACCGCAGATAATAGAAATTATGAGATCTAATGGAACAATTTTACAGTCCTACTGAGACGACGCCAAAAAGAGGCAGATATTTCGTTTTTTCATTTTCTAGTTCTGTATCAAATACACTCGAGAGCAATGAATCTGGGTCACTTAAAGAATGTTAAAAATCTCGGAAACTAAAAATGATAGGTTAATGCAATAAATTGTATTTAATAGACAATGTAATACTCCTTAAATGAAAGTAAAAAAAATATGAGTCACCATACATTTTATTAACACAAAATTACATAAAGAAAAAAACTGCTGATCTCTCCTTAAAACAAAAATAGGAAACATGAAATTTTTGAACTTTATTACGATTTTCTTGAATTTTAATACTTCGTATTGCCTCCTCGTGCTTCCATTACTGCGTTTACGCGGTTTGGCATGCTGTACACCAAGTTCCTTATACGATTTTGGGGAATATTCTCCCATTCCTCTGTGAGAGCAATTTTGAGCTCACGAAGCGTGATTGGGGGAGGGTTTCGTTGTTTTACGCATCTGCCTAGCTCGTCCCAAGCATGCTCGATCGGGTTGATATCCGGGCTGCGCGCTGGCCACTCCATACGAGTAATGTTCATCTCTTGAAGGTAGTCATTCACAATCCTACCTGTATGAGGTCGGGCATTGTCATGCATAAATATAGCATCCTCACCTAAATTGACCATAAATGGACCAACGTGATCATTGAGGATTTCTTCCACATATCTTACGCTAGTTAAAGAGCCGTTTTCTATGATCACCAGCTCTGTGCGACTTTCAGAAGAAATTCCGGCCCACACAAGTACAGACCCACCACCGTAGGCTACTTTTTCTTCGATGCATGCTTGCTTGAATCTTTCCCCTGGTCTTCGATACACTCTGTGTCTTCCATCGTGCTTGTAGAGCATACATTTTGATTCGTCGGAGAACATAACTTTTGACCAATCTTCAATACTCCAATTTACGTGGCTCTGGGCATATATTAGTCTTGAAATACGATGCCCACGCTCCAGTTTAGGGCTGTTTGCAGGTCTAAGGGGTTTTAAGTTAGATTCAGCAAGCCGACGTCTTACTGTCCATGCACTTGGGTTACTTCCTCCGAGGCGTCGAAACTGATTTGTGAGTTCAGTTCCTGTGAGAAAGCGATTTCGAAGCATGGTGTTCACCAAGTATCGGTCTTCTCGTGCTGAGGTACACCTGGTTCTGCCCGTTCCTGGTCTGCGTAGGTTAGAACCAGTTTCTTCGTAACGTCGGAGAACTCTTTGTACTGTTGACAGCGACACACCGACAGTCCTGGCTGTATCGCGCTGACTCCGGCCGGTTTCCAGCATTGTAAGTATTCTGGTGCATTCTTCAGGCGTAAGCGACATAATTTCAGCTTGAATAATGAACATAGAGCACTATCAACATGGTTTATGTACCCACATAAATGACAGATTACAAACAAAAGCAAAACCAAATGCTGTAATTTCGTAGTTCCATCTTCGAAAGTGGCCCTTTTTCAAATTTGATTTTTTTATGATATAACTTTACAATAACTAAGAAGTTTTAATACCTTCATTTAAGGAGTATTACATTGTCTATTAAATACAATTTATTGCATTAACCTAGCATTTTTAGTTTCCGAGATTTTTAGGATTCTTTAAGTGACCCGGATTCATTGCTCTCGAGTGTATTACAAATGTGATCCATACGAATCACGTTTTTAATATTTATACATTACATTTTTTCTAAAGTTTATTTTTAACTGAATCTTCATTTGCCGTGGCCAGCACAATAAATATTTAATCTAGCTCAGTATCGATACCAACTTTAAGTTTATTGTAAACGCTTTTCAATATTATTTTTGGAACTTTGCGCAGAGCATTAAACTTTTAAAATTCGTTCTTTTCTATCAGAATATATAATAATTTTATGATTTTATTGGGTAACATTTCATGGGGTTTAATTTTGTTAATTAGTTCTTTATCATCGGAAGCTTTTAATTCTGTCGTTTCAATTGAACGTTTAAGCTTGCGCTAATAAAAAGATATATAAAATATATTAATTTATATATTTATTCATACTTACATTTATTGTTTTTGTTTATTCAATACCAATTTACACCATAATATCTAGCACATGGCAAAGGCTAGTCTTGGTTGAGTTGGCCGCCATAGCCGAAATACAGTGTGGAGGACTATTATTATTATATTCCCAGTTTGCACTACACATACAAGATAACGGCCAATACACATCTACCTAATAAAAATCTTAAATTCTCTGACAGACAACGTAAACCATGGGTCATACTGCTGGGCCTTTAAAAGCATGTAATTTTGTGCAAGATTTCCTCTAAGCCCATTACTAATAAACGTTGTATAGCGTCTGTATAGTTACACAACGCTTTGTCTTCTTCTTTCGAAAGTTAAATTACTGATGACTGAAACAGAGTAACCGGTGTGTAACTATTCATTCGATATAATACGTTTATTAGTAAGGGGGTAAGTAAATAACGAAGGTGAGCATTTTAAAGCAAATAAATATATTAATATTCTTACAACTTATTCTTGTATGTCACTTGTGTTGTTGTTCGTCATTTTCGAAGTAAGAAACGTGGAAGTTGGTACCTACTTAAACTATTTGTAAGTAAAAGTTAGTTGTCAATGAATCTGTCTAGCCTTTGCCATGTTGGTGTCAGCTTCCAGTCTCACCGGATGCAGCCACCAGTATTTTACATGAAGCGACTGCCTATCTGAGCTCCACAAACCAGTTACTGGATGATGTGTATGATATGATTTATATACATGAACAGGCGCCGTCAGTAAGGACTGGTCATGTCTTTGCTGCCACGACTTATTTTAATTTGATTTCATATTTGTTTTGTTTTTATCTTTTCATTACGGAAGCTTTTAACGTTCTGCATCGTTCTCACATGCATAATTTAAACATGCGTTCATGTTACTAAATAATAATATGGTTACAAAATATTGGTTACATCATTATGTAACTAATATTTTGTAACTATAATATTTTGATTTAAAAGAGTGTCCGTGGAGTTTTTTGCCCATTCTTCTCCATAGGTTCTTCTTTCTGCCTGAGCGACCCCTTGACAATTCAAAAGTGCCTGTAATTAGTTAATTTGAAATAAATGCTTTGAGTTTAAGTTTTTGAGTTAGACCTCCCCTTTTTCCTAAAGAAAATCCGGGCAAGAGCGAATCGGACTCGCGCACCGAGGGTTCCATACCATCATATTATTAAATTTTCATCGGCGAGGCCTATATTCATCAGAGAATTTTAACACTGTGCACTGTGGTGTAGAATATTGCAGTTTTATGTCAGCGCCATCTCTTGATCGATAGTGGAACTAATGTAACTTTTGTTTATGATTTTTGAAAAAATGTGCTATTTAGAGACTTCGTTTTATTTTTCCTGTACGTACTTTACTTGCAAAAAATTTACATATATTTTTATTTCCTTCTTATTTGCAAAATAGTTGGGCAAACGTCATCTAACACTATCAAGTTGATAGCATTAGTAGTTCTTGAGATATCCAGCTGTGACAGACAGATAGACAGACTTAGTCTCACCATAAGGGTTCCGTTTTTACCATTTTGGTACAGAACCCTAAAAAGACAATAGGTAATTATGTATTTGTACAGACGCCAGTACATCAAGCTATTACAATCTGCCAAATCTCTTTAATAGATTTTCAACTTTATTCCTGTGTTTTGTGTCCTTTGTTTTTGTATTTATTTGTATAGTAAGTTAGTTAGTCATTTAATTTAGGGCTGATTTTTCCATTGCCAGATATTTTTTATTCGAGAAATAAAATTGACGTTTGACAGTTTTTGTATGAAACAACTGTCAAAATTTCAAAATTATTCCTCGAATAAAGTTATCAGATGATTGAAAAATCAGCCCTTAGTATTTTAGTGTTAAATAAATAATTATTTTAATTCTAAAATAAATATCCAAAACTTTATTCCTAAAACATAAGGTTTAAAGTTGAGGTTCGGGTAGCTGATGTGCTGGCATCTGCACAATGAACATTACGATCGACCCACACACGATGCTCCAGCATCACTTGTCTATGTAATAGACTATTGTATATAGTCTTTGGTATGTGGTAGGTACAGCTGATTTTTTATCGAATCTTCGAAATATTATGTCAACGCTGTGGGTTTTAGATTGTTGTAGATATTGAATCCATAGTAAAAGTTATGTCAAGATGTCTCTTCCACCGCGTTTCTTTGAGTTTTTTTAGTTCAAAGTAAAAATAAGATTTTTTCCTAACTGAAAAAACCGTGGAAAAAAACCAATAAGTACCACTTACCCCTTACACACACTACACCTAGTTGACCCTACACATTTACCTTACACTTACCTTACTTGTAGTAACTACAACTTGGTTGCTTGAATAATTTATATTACCTATCTCTATTTTTTTTTTATTTTTTTTTATTTACCTATTTCTATTATATTCTATTCTATATTTGAAGAGTGTGTTATTTGTGAAGAGTAGGTATCCACTAAGAAAGGATTTTTCGAAATTCCACCGCTTTTTTTTTTGCGTATTGGAAATCATCTAATGACTCCAGCTCTGGGTGGAGCGGAAGGGAGTGTCAGACTCCTACTGACTAAAACCCACCCATGTTCCTTCCTTAGCCCTTTTTGTTCCGGGGTAGCGGTAACCCTTTCGGACAATCCCGCTGACCCGGCAGGCTTCGGCCCCTAAGAGGGTGAATGGAGGGAAGGTGGAATTTCACGCGGGCGAAGTCGCGGGCAGAAGCTGGTATATAATATACTTACACATAAGCCTCTCCCATGTTGCGCTGCCCAATTAACCCGCAGATCAGTTAAAGTAATTGTTTAACTTATTTCCTCTTATTGAACTTGCGAGGTTGCCAACTTTGAACTTCCGCAATCAACTTGAATGATTTCCGTTTGTATTACTAAACAAACGGGAATTAATTCTACTCCCGTAGAATGAGGACACCATGTTTTGGGAGGAGCAAACATTTTCCAATACCATTATTTTCAAATTCAATGCATATAATGTGTTGTTTTAAATATGTATATGTGCCTTTAATGTTCCCCTTTGCTAGGACTCAGTGGGCCAAAATCCACCACGCAGGCCCAGTGCGGGTTGGCGGATGTCACATGTCACACTCATTTCCATCCCCTGCTGCCTGCTGTGGTGATGAAATTAAATACATAAAGTAAAGTGCCTGTCGTGGTTCGAATACACGACCTCAACTCGTAAGTCGGGATCGATACCGTCGGGCCGCCACTGCCCTATAACTATTTTTTCTGTAAAATGGTTTATGCTCAATATATCTCTAACATAAGAACTCGAAGCTCATTTTTTTTTATATTACTATATCGCGGGACTACGCGTTCGTAGCACGAGCGAGCTACGCCGTAGCATATTATTAAACTTACTTATAACTCAATCGCCTTCATGAATTAAGGCTACGCCGACCGCGCAGTGGCGCCCTCATCGTTTGTTTGGTTATTTCTTTTATTTTAGAATTAAAATGCAGAAAATAGTGGCCCACTATTTTCCGTTTTAAGGATTATAATAAAACTAAACAATGTAAAACTACCTAATGCAAAATAACCGTATACCTAATCTTGTGGAGCACAACTTAACGTGCTTTTCTGCATTTTCATTCTCAAATAAAATAAATAACCAAACAAACGTCGAGGGCGCCACTGCGCGGTCGGCGTAGCCTTAATTGTCCAACAATTTTACACCATATCTTTGTAAGCTATCTTCTGAGATATAGTTGAATGTGAATTGCTACCATCAAGATAATGGTGTAATAAAGGTAATCAGTGTAATCACAGTAGGGCACTTAATGATAGAACTCGATGAAGCGCGGTCTCGTGATAGTTCATTAGGTACTTTGTGATGTTTGCTCCATTGGGATCAGCTATCTGTAATTGAAAATTCTACTCTCTTAAGTACTGTTTGAGGCTGGGCGCTGACTATCAGTCAGCTAAAATAAAAACATAGGCAATCATGGGGACTGCCGTTAGAAGTGGAAACTTAAAACTGTGAAATTACGAAACTATAATAAATCATTGCATTTGCGCGCTGCTGGGTCAAGGACTTGATTTAGAAAGCAGTAACTTCTGGACACGGAACGTATAGTGTGGAGGTTCCTCCCTTCTCCCATAAGTTTAGTTATGATACATTTTGGCTTTGCAATTTTTTACGAAAAATAACATCCACCAAATCTCTGAATCTGCCGTTTAAGTAAATTTAGAATTTTAATTTGGAATAATTTATTGGTCCATTGTTACAAAATAAATTTCAAAAAATAATAGATAATATTGTATCCTTACTGTAACTAGAATATTTAACTTCGTGATTTAAACAGTGCGCCCAAAATAGGCAGCGCCTGTATCTTGGGCCTGAGTTACGTTATCTTTAATTCAAAACACGTTTGCGTTATCTAAAATTTAATTTCAGGATGTTTGAAAATGGACAGAATTCTTGATTAACCCTTAATTACCCGCATGAGGAATCTCATGTAAACTGCTCGTATAGGGTCTCTAGAGACCATAATTTGTAAGGACAGTTAGTAATAGTTTATAAGTCCAAGGGCTGATTTTTCCATCGTCAGATAACAATTATCTGAGGAATAAATATTGTGGTTTGACAGTTTTTGTATAGCAAATGTGTCAAACGGTCAGAGGTGGATGACTTACCATCTTTAGATACCAAGCACGTTAAGCCGTTGTTCCCGTCTGTCATTCCTGGATCTTTGACAGTCGTTACATGTCGTCAGAAGCCCGAGAATCTGACAACCAGTTTTACCAAGGGGTATCGTATTACCCAGTAGCTGGGTTGTGGAGGTCAGATAGGCAGTCGCTCCATGTAAAATACTGGTAATCAGCTGCATCCAGTTAGACTGGAAGCCGACCCCAACATAGTTGGGAATAGGTTAGGCAGATGATGTTAGTCTACTAAGGGATGACGAAAATGCTATCAAAATTTTGCTTAAGAGGCGTCTTACAGTCCACTAGCGCCGCCAATCGAAAAAATGTCATAACTCGTAAATAGAATCAAAAATACAAAATATGTTCTATTATTACTGTGGAAAAGGCAATAACGTAATTGTATAACACCTTATCAACACTTGAAATATAGCTGTTTAGCTAAATCGTGCATTCAAAACATAAACGGCCGTTTTTGTTACAAATGCACGATTTAGCTAAACAGCTATATTTCAAGTGTTGACAATGTGTTATAAAATTACGTTATTGCCTTTTCTACAGTAATAATAGACCACATTTTGTATTTTTGATTCTATTTACGAGTTATGACATTTTTTCGATTGGCGGCGCTAGTGGACTGTAAAAGGCCCCTTAAGTCTAGTTAACAGACAATAAAAATTTTATTGTTATCGGTACACATGGTGTACACTCGACGTGCGAAAAGTTGAGATTTGTAAAACATCAATAATAATGAATTTATACTAGAATGTAAATATAATATTGTTGTTGTTTGCCAATAAACTAGGCTAAATTGTTTTGACTAGGTCTATGCACAGATCTGAGGCCTGTTTCCGGATAAAAAAAAGTTGTTATTATTATTATCAGCCGTTTCTGTCCCACAGCAGGGCAAAGGCCTCCCTTCCCTTCTTCCACTTATCCCTATCCAGTGCTGTTATACGCCAATCCCTGTGGAAAGAGTCGAGCTCGTCCCGCCATCTCTTTCTGGCCTGCCGCGTTGTCGTTTGCTGCTGTTTGGGACCCATTGTGGGGTTGCTTTAGCCCATAGCTCCTCCGGCATGCGACAGATGTGACCAGCCCAGTTCCATTTTAGCTTGGCAGCCGTGTGACCTACATCGGCAATTTCAGTTTTAGAACGCAGTATCGAGTTCCTTATACGATCAGACAGTTTAACTCCAAGGATACTGCGCTCCATTGCTCGCTGACAGACCCCGAGTGCGGACTTTTGACGATTGGTTAGTGCCCATGTCTGCGCTCCATAGGTGAGGGTAGGAAGAATGCACATGTCCATGAGTTTTCTCTTCAGTGAGAGAGGGAGAGTTCCTTTCAGTATTTGCTTCATCGACCAATATCACTTCCAGGCGTGAAAAAAAAAGTTGTGTTTGATCTTTTTGTTTTAAAATTCTCAGAATTTAATATTCGTCAACCTTTACGGCCTTATTACAAAACAAGGTTTATCTTTAGACCAGGTTTATACCATCGAGCCCTTTTTAAATTTCGAACTATAATCCGACAAATTTAAAGTTCTTATTACAAAAACTGACGTTAAACCCGATACTAAGTTGTCAATTTTGCATTTAGAACTTAACGTTTGTTGGTTTAGCCTTGGTCTAATTAAGTAAGAACTAGTTTTGTAATAAGACGGATTATGTTTTCCGCATCATCATCATTTCAGCCGAAAGACGTGCAGCACTGGATATAAACCTCCCTCAAGCACATCCACTTCGACCAGTTCTATGCTTGTCGCATCCCTCTGGATCCCTGCGGCCTTCACAAGGTCGTCGGTCCACTTTGTGGGATTCCCCATAGACACAGTCTAATTATTTGATGTCACGACAGTCTTAAATGTCAGACCTCCACCTAACTTTTAGGAAGATATAGCTGTATTTGTGTATAGAAGTAAAACGTGCTCCTCAATGTTGGTCGAGGAACTGGGGTAATCCTGATTGAGCTACGAGAAAAAGTTTGAATGCATAAGTGGGGGAGGGCACAGTAATGTGTTTGGTAAGTTTGCGTATGATTTATGATCTTACTGGTGACCCGACCCTGCTTCGCATGATTTTACGACTTGACCAAATATGGAGATTTCTCTATTTATTATAATATACAGGTCCGAATAGTAACGTGAAAAAAAAAATTATTCCTCATACCTAAGGGGTATCCGAAAATATCCCATGTATGTTCCGCGATTTTTGATAGTTTAGTTTTAGGAGATATGAATATTTTATTTTTATTTTTGGGGAAATTCTTCGGGGACATCTTTAAAAATGTATAACATTTTTTCGACAAGCTCTGTTTATGATTTTTTTGCGATGGGACTATCATGAAATACCCTACTAATAATAATAATTTCTTAAGCTTCTTAGTGCGAGATAAATGTTTTTTTTTTATCGAAAGTGAGAAATTTATATTCTTGATTTTCTTTTTCTTCAATTTTTATTTGTCAATTTTCATGACTACATCTACCACTGTTTGTCTCTGAATCATCCAAAGGTAGAAAATGCCTATGTATACCGAAATGGTATTAAGTCCTCTATGCATTTGTACGCTTTAAGTATTAAACAATTAATAAAATAAATGTTTTAATTAGGTCGAACAAGAGTTTATTTAGAGACTGCGCCGTTGGTCTAGTTGCCGCAAGTGCGATCACTGAACATTTCAGACAAGCGCAACAAAAAGTTTTGTTCTAAATAAAAAGGTCTATCCAACTACATAATATTATTACTATTGGTTGTTGTACCAGGTTCCACACATTTGAGTCCATTGTCCTTTACTATCAATTTATAATTTTTTTACATTCTAGTATAAATTCATTATTATTGATATTTTACAAATCTCAACTTTACATAAAAATAAACAATATTATACTTAATTATATTATATTATACTTAATGTTGTTTATTTTCGATAGAGTCTATGGCAAATTAAGGCCAACCAAGACCACTCTTGCATTAAGTAGACTATTGAGCACTTGGTGGATAATACGCTTACGCCGGGAGCAGCAAACACTGCATTACCGTGCTTTGGGTGACATATCTCGGTGATAAGCGTAAATCCAGGGATGTTTACACGACTCCGCCTTGGAGTGTCAATGTGGTGCTGTTCTACAAACGATATCATCACACTTAACATCATGTCCTGCGTGTCCTGTCAGCTGCACGTTACAGGAACTGATTGACGTAGTGACGGCGCCGAACACATTACCGAATTCCGTGCCGAGTCCATTTAGATTGCCATCGACACGCTAAGAAGAAGACTATTAAAAAGGTGATTTCATAAATTGCAGATATCCGAACAGAATGGAAAATCTGTTGTAATTCTCCTATAAAGTTGTCCAAAAATTTCACTTTATATTCCCTTTGCAACACCTACTTTCCGTATTCTCTCGAAGAGTGATCTTTATAAATTCTCCTAATTTCGGGGGCTCTGGCGAGCGTTTAAAAATATGGAGTCATCATCTCGCGCATAAAAATGAGATTAAAAGATGTCGGGACGCATTTAAACTTATTCTTGCATTATTAAGAGCTAGGTACCAAAAGAGGCAAAAAATACTTTTAAATTTTTTAATTTGGTCAAACATGAGTTTATCTACATAAACTGCGCCGTTGCGGTGGTCGCAAGTGCGATCAGTGAGCATGGAGGTCCTAAGTTCGGGCCCCAGGTCGGGCGAAGTGTTTTTGGGTTTAGTTCACTAAAGGGCGAGATTACAACACAAAACAGAAACACGAAGTTACCGGTAAATAAGTATAAAAACTCGCACTAGGATATTTTTAGGATTTCCCATAAGGATATTTTCAGGGATAGCCGGGCTTCGATGTGGGTGTACCCTACCCACATCATATCATACATACATCTCTGCCTAACTCATTGTGAAATACAATCGTGACGTTTTAAAATAATAAATAGTATTTCGACCACTTTTTTATTTTTGTGAATTTTTCCTGACATATGAGTTTTACCAGCTGTTATTTTAAAGTGTCTATCTATTTTAATGTCAGTGGAAAATTCAAAGTGGGTCAGAATAGAATTAACACTCGTATACCTAGACAGGTGTTGCTGACAGATACGATAAACGGCTAGCAATTATTTCATTATTACTTAGGTTCTCATAAACTCTTCACTTCAATAAACCGCTAACATTTTGTGACCCAATATTTTAAAACTTTCACTGTTACGAGTCGTCACAGGCCGGAAAGTCTGACAACCAGTTTTACCAAGGGTATTATAGTATTAAAATCCAGTAACTCGGTTGTGGAGTTCAAATAGGCAGTCGCTTCATATAAAGTACTGGTATTCAGCTGCACCCGGTTAGACTGAAATCGGACCCCAACATAGTTAGGAAAAGACAAGGCAGATGTTGATGAAATTTAAAAAACTTACTTTTTATTAGGTAATCTATTAAAAAATTACAAATTAAAAAGTACTTAAATTTTTCAAACGCGACGCGCATACGCGCACGACACTGACGATGCTTTACCCAGTAGGTAATGAGAGTTATTTATTAACTAGCAACCCGCCCCTACTACGTGCGGTTTTTACGACTTGACATACCGTCAAAATATCTTCATTGTAATTACTTATGTTACTTTAATATTAAAATATTTTAACCATAAACCTTCCGGAATAAATTCTCTAAGTGATGTAGAAAACTACATAAAAACCGTTGTGGACTTTAGAAGAAACAACGCGGTCATACAGACAGATGAAAAGTCACAATAATTTATAATGGGTACTAATAAAAGCTCGGAAAAAAAATTAAATATGAGCATACTCAAAATACTGCTTTTTATACTAATTTTCCGACAACTTATATGCGAATACAAAAAGAAACTACTAAAATACTGAAAATTCAAAATCAACATTCAAATTCAACAGCAGCGTTTGCAATAATAATTAAAAAAAAAAAATGTTTGTTACGACATCACATTACAAATCTTTGAATTTCTCAGCTTTTCCCTCCTATGATATGCATACAGTATTATACATATAATTCTTCCTCTTGAATCACTCTATTTATTGCTAAAAACTGCATTAAAATCTGTTGCGCAGATTGAAAGATCTAAGCTTACAGACAGCGGGAGCGATTTTGTTTTATACTATGTAAAGAAATCCCGAGGCTTTATCTAACATGGACTACTTGGGCAGCTTGTTGCACCTCATGTTGCGCGACTTGCGGTGCCTTTGTGTCGCGCGCGATTTTATCGCGTGTCGCGCCTGTTTGAAGGAGCCTTTAAAGACTGGATATTATATATTATCATGTATATTTTTTTCAATTTTCTCTCCCTTAGAAAATTGGGTATTAGTATCTAATGGTCAAACATGACATGTTCCTTAGTTCTGATTACCGGACTAACCTTGGCATACCGTGTTCTCCAGTAATTGGGTAGTAGAGCTAACAATACATGCATTTACCTACTAGTAGATACATAGATATAATAGGGAGGTCTCGTGCCTTCATATTATCAGCCGCACAGTCGAACTAAGGTTAAGCTACGTTTGCCGCGATCGCTTCGTGGATGGGTGATCACACATTACATATCGAGAAACTCCATGCGTCATAAAGTACGTTAAGCCGTTCGTCCTGACTGTCATTTGTAGATCTTTGACAGTCGTTAGGGGTAGACAGAAGCCCAAAATCGTGTTACCCAGTAACGGGGTAGTGGAGGTCAGATAGGCAGTCGCTCCTTTTAAAATACTGGTATTCCGCTGCATCTGTATAGACTGGATGCTGACCCCAAAACTATTATACATAAGAGATGATGATAAAGTTATGTTTTTTTTTTAATTGATGAACGGTATTTGCAATCCTCAATTCAATATAGTTTTAAACCCTCGTTACTAGAGACATAATAAAAAGAAGGTTAGGTATATTAACGAAGAAGGTTTCATGTCGTATTACATCACTCGAGCGAACCCGCTGTCAAGTCAACAGACAGCCATTAAATTAATTACTTGATTACTTGCGCTATTAATCTCCTTCAGGTAAAATAATTAATTCTACTGACAGGAAAGACCAAGAAATCAATTTGTGAAATTATTGTAAGGGAATTTGATTAGGGCCCATGTCTATTGAAGGTTAAGCTACGCTTGCCGTGATTGGTTCATAGATGGGTGACCATCCATCACATATCGAGAACCCCTACGTGTTTCGGATAGCAGGTTAAGCCGTTAGTACTGACTGTCATTCGTAGATCTTTAACAGTCGTTACAGCCAGTCAGAAGCCCAAAAGTCTTACAACAAGTCTTACCAAGGAGTATCGTGTTAACCAGTTACCGGGTTGTGGAGGTCAGATAGGCAGTCGCACCATGTAAAATACTGGTATTCTGCTTTCGGTTAGACTGGAAATTGACGCCAACATACGTAGTTGGGAAAAGGACGTATTCCACATTGGGCACCCGCTTAAATGGCACCAGAGTGAATGTGCCGCTGTGTGTCAGGTGCATTCACTCAGGTGCCATTTAAGCGGGTGCCCAATGTAGAACACGTCGGGAAAAGGCTAGGCAGATTTATTGATTGATCAAGTAGGAATATAGGTAATTCAGCATCTTTTCAGCCGAAAGACGTCCACTATTGGACATAGGCCTTCCCCAAGCACCTCCACTTCGACCGGTCCTAAGCTGTGCTACCCGCATCCAACAGTAGGCGGTACTAGGGGCCTAGTGTTTTTTGTGCTTGTCATTCTTGGGGGGGGGTTTGCCATAATCGCCACGCTTGGCAGGCGAGTAATTAAAAATAATAAATTCCGATTTTTGTTTGTCAAAAGCATATTTATTTATACATATTTCACAATACAAACACAGTAATATTAACAAGAAGTTGGATTAAGTTGGATGCACACTCAAGCAAGGTCTATTACAGTAGTAGGGCAGCGGGGTAATTCCGTAACACACTATCAGTAAGAATGGCTTTCATTTTGACAGTTCAACAAAATTCATTGCGTTATTTACGATGTTAAGCACACAAATTTTTCGAACATATGAAGCAATGGATTTATTATGTGAATAATATTTACATAATCTATGCTAATATTTAAAATAATAACAATAATATGTACATTTATATGAAAAAATAAGTAAAATAATCATAGGGCATCAAAAAATTCGTCCGCATCGCTGTCAACAGGAACAGTGCCCAAAAGGCTGGTAGCATTGCCACGTTGAATGGCAATGCTAATTCTTTGGCCAAGAAATAGGCTAGCTCTCTGGTCACGTGAAGAGTCGACTAACCGCTTGGCGATATCTCGAAAAACCAGTGGGCACTCGGACCCCATGGCCCTAGTGTTTCAACCTCAAGAAGTTGGATTAAGTTGGATGCACACTCGAGCAAGGTCTATTACAGTAGTAGGGCAGCGGGGTAATTCCGTAACACACTATCAGTAAGAATGGCTTTCATTTTGACAGTTCAACAAAATTCACAGCGTTATTTACGTTGTTGAGCACACAAATTTTTCGAACATACTGAAGCAATGTATTAACAATGGCGCCGATTCTGTGTTTCACAAACTATACTAAATTTAAGTTCAGGCATCTTTTTCTTTTTATTTCATTAAGACAAGGACAGAAGATAATTATTAATCATAATCATAATCATAATCATTTATTTGCACTAGGTATTGGTACAGCGTTGGTCTTAAATTTTAAGTAAGTTTCCTAATACATAGTCAGACATTTGACATGCAATATTTTTACAATATTTATCAGTTTATGTCCAATGGCATGCCTTAAATACACATTTCTAACAATTATTACTTTTTACAATACAGTCAATATTCATTAAAATTGAAAACACATTATTTATCATTATTAATTATAAATTCATTTAAGTATAGAATAAAATCGTTTTTCCAGTAGCCATAATCTTAACTTTACAAAAAATATATTATTTGGTAAATCTTTAAAGTTTTTCGGTATTTTATTGTAGATAAGTCCACTCATATTGTAGCAGTTCTTTTTATACAGAGAAGTCTTTGGTGCCCTAGGCAGAACTATTCTATCTGGATCTCTTACTTTTCGAGGGCAACGGTCTTGAGCCTTTTTAAATAAGTCAAAATGCTGTCGGACAAATTTAGCACATTCTAAAATATACATCCTGGGTAATGAGAGGAGTTTTAACTTAAGAAACAGAGGTTTACAGGATTCCCATGGTGGAATGCCACAAATGGCTCGAATGCATTTTTTTTGTACATGAAAAGCTGTTGTGGACTGTATTTGTTTGTCGTACACGTAGACGTGGGTGATGAAATGAAAGCCTTCGTAGAGTATCTTCCTTTATTCTCTTGAGAACTGGTTTCCGATTCAGAGCTGGATCTGGACTGGACTGCCGCTTCAGAAATTTGCCCCGTCTTTTATAGACGCCTCTGACCAATCAAAACGCGTACATTTTGCACACGGCACCAATCTGATTTTTCTCGACCAATCAGAGCGCGTCCTTTTTGACCAATCAGAGCGCGTCAGGTGCGCACACGTCACTAGTGCGATTTCGTGGGGGCAATTTTCCGAAGTTAAGCCCTTACAATGGTGCTCTTATTTTCCTAACATAGGTAATCACTTATTCTAGCCTATTCACAAAAAATTGGTATAAAAACCCTTATTCTAGACCCTAAAATTATCAAAAATCGGTGACGGTCCTCCTTACGGTAACGTTTGGCACCACTTAACCTAATCGCACCAGTGGCGCCACCAAGCGTAAAGAGCGCGAATCATCCGTCTTACATTCTAGAGATCTTAACATAACACTTTCTTAGTTAATTCACTGTAATGTCCCAGTCTTAATCACAACTTATGTTTATATTCACATAACACGATCGGCGTCCGTTACAGCTCTCCCCCCGGCGCAGCTCGCGTAGCCTCCTTCTCCTTTGTCAGGACGACGAGCTTGTTCACGGGGCGCCGAAAGGTGCCGGTTCTGGTGCGCACTTCGACGATTCTGATGCCGCCGTCCGGACCGCGATGCGTGCGCTCGACGACTCCCATCGGCCAGGTGTTCCGGGGCAGTGTACTGTCGACCACTAGGACTACGTCGCCAACCTCCATTGGTCGCACGTTGTTCTGCGGCTCGCCGCGAGGTACCAGGGTCGGAAGGTACTCGCGTAGCCATCGTCGCCAGAAGTGGTCGGCGAGTGCCTGACTAGCTCGCCAGGTTCTTCTATCGGCCTCGTCGCAGGGTCCCGTCGTTGGCATTCCGTCCGATGACCCCAACAAGAAGTGGTTTGGGGTCAAGGCCTCGGGGTCGTTGGGGTTTACACTGACGTGGGTCAGCGGTCTCGCGTTGATGCAGCACTCGGCTTCAGTGAGTAGAGTTCTCAGGACTTCTTCTGTCGGTGCCTTCTCTCGTAGGGTGATGCTCAGTGCCGTCTTCACGGAGCGCACCATTCGCTCCCACGCGCCGCCTTGATTGGGCGCGCCAGGGGGTATGAAGCGCCACTCCATTCGGTGCAGTAACCCTTCGTCCCGTAGTGCAGGCATCCACTCGGTGTAGGCGTTGCGAAGTTCTTGGTCAGCCCCTCGGAAGTTAGTCGCGTTGTCGGAGTACATAATTCTTGGCCAGCCCCTGCGCGCAGCCATTCGCCTCAGTGCCATGATTGCTGAATCGGTGGAGAGTGACGTGACGAGCTCGATGTGCACGGCGCGGGAGGTAAGGCACGTAAAGAGTGCGCCCCACCTCTTCTCTCGACGACGCCCCACCTTGACCATCATCGGCCCGAAGTAGTCCACCCCGCAGTTGGTGAACGGGCGATGGAAGGGGTCCAGGCGGGCGCGTGGCAGGTCTCCCGTAGCTGGAGGCTGCGGCGTTGCTCGCCGCCTCTTGCAGAAGGCACAGTTCTTCTCTACAGCGCGTACCGTGGGTCGTAAGTGGATAACCCAGTACCGCTGTCGTATGTCGTTTGTTACACGTTCTCTATTGGCATGACCCGCAGCGCAGTGTTCCCGCAACACGAGAAGTTTGGTCAGTTGATGGCGGCCGTCCAAGATGATCGGCCGCTTCGTTTCGGCTGGTGCGGAAGAGGCCTCGATCCGGCCCCGCACCTTCAGGATATCGTCTTCCAGCACTGGATCCAGCCGGTACAGCCGACTCGTCTTCGTCAGTGGACGAGCGGACCGTATTTTCTTTAACTCTTCTCCGAAGCTATCTTCTTGAGCTTGCCGTATTAGTTCGGCCTCGGCGCGCTGGATGTGGCGATGCTCCATTGCGGCTGCTTTTCGTCTGCAGATGTCGGTGAAGGCGATTGCTCGAGCGGTAGCCCTCACTAAGACTTCGTATTTCGAGAAGCGGGCTGGGTTCGGTAGCCAGCTGTCTCGTTCTGTCTTCTCACTGATGTGGAGGACCTCTTCATCCTCTGGCTCGTTTGTCGCCGCCGTGGGCCACTGTTCTTTTGGCATGTACAGGAAATCCGGTCCCTGGAACCATCGGTCCTCTGTACTGATGGGTGTGTCGATGAGTCGCGTGGCGTCGTCGGCTACGTTGCAAGCGGTGGGTAGCCAACGCCATTCTTCTTTCTTCGTCAGCTCCGCGATCTCTCCCAGCCGGTGTGCGACGAATGGTGTGTACCGTCGCATATCGTGGTGAATCCAATGCACTACGGTAGATGAATCGGTCCAGTAGGTTGTCTGGCCGATGTCAACTCGATGCTCTCTTCTTATTGCGTCAGCCAATCTTGCTCCAATGACCGCAGCTTGCAGTTCCAAACGTGGTATCGTTTGGACTCGACGAGGCGCTACCTTGGCCTTGGCGGCTACCAACACGACGTTCAGGCTCCCGTCGACGTACTTCACTCTCCAGTAGGCTACGGTCGCATAGGCTTGTTCACTGGCGTCGCACAGGATGTGTAGCTCGAGGCGCTCGTATTTCTTCGTCAGGTAGCATCTCGGTAATCGGAGTTGAGTGAGCTCGGCGAGTCGGGCGATCCAGGACGCGAACAGCTCGTTTTCATCGTCCGGAATCTGTTCGTCCCACGTTATGTGGAGGCGCCACAAACTCTGCAGTATAATCTTCGCTCGTATGGTGTAATGGCTCAGTAATCCCAGCGGGTCGTAAATGGACATTACGGCGCTGAGAGCTTCGCGCTTGGTCGGCGCGCGGGTCCTTGCTCGTACTTCAGCTGGAACTCGATTCATCGACGTGTTGAATCCCAGCTCGTCTCGTTCCGCGTTCCAATACATCCCCAAGATCTTGTTTTCAGGCTGTTCTCCCCCCAGTTGTGTGGGAGAGGTGGCGTGTAGCTCCGGAGGTACGTCCCGTAGGACCTTCTTGTCGCTGGAGCTCCATCCACGCAGCGTGAATCCCGCGTGTGCGTGTACCCTTCTTGTTTCTTCGACCGCCTTCCATGCTTCTTCCGCGTCTTCGTAGCTGGCTACGAGATCGTCCATATAGTGGCTCTCTTTGATGGCTTCTAATGCGCGTGGATACTCCTGCCCGTATACGTCTGCGTTGTAATTGCGGACATAGTGGGCCATGTACGGGGAGCTCGCTGCGCCGAAAATCATGCTGGTCATCTTGTACTTCTTTGGAGGTTCTTCTCGTTCGTTACCTCTCCACAGGAACTGCTGCGCTGGTTGGTCCTCTGGCCTTATCCTGATCCTCAGGAACATCTCCTGCACGTCTGCTGTAATCGCCACCGCCTTCTCTCGGAATCGGAAGAGGATTCCTGGCAGCGACAGCAGTAGGTCGGGTCCTTCTAGCAGTTCGTCGTTCAAGCACACGCCGTTACTTTTTGCAGCAGCGTCGAATACTAGTCTATATTTTCCGGGTTTATTCGGGTTCTGCACGGCGAAGTGAGGCAGGTACCAGCAGATGGCGCTTCTTTCTTCCGACCCGTCGCACAGTGTCGCGTATCCCTTGTCCAATAAGTTGTCGATCTGTTTGGAGTACTCGGTCGCGAACTTTGGATCTGCGTCCATCTTCTGCTCGATCTTCTTCAGCCGGCGCAGTGCTTGACTATAGCTTGCTGGCATAGTGACGTCGTCCCGCCGCCACGGTAGTCCCACTTCGTACCCGGTGTCGATCTTCTTCGTGGTTCTTCTGACTATGTCGATGGCCCGTTGATCCGTTTCCTTGACTCTCGGCTTTCCCTGTATGCCGAGCGCGTCAATCTTAAAGTGGCCTTCGACTAAGTCGTGAAGTTCCTGGCTGCTCGTTCCCGTCGTTCGGTCGGGCTCGTAAACGTGCAGCACGTTTCCTTCTTGGTAGATGGTGTTACGTGGCGCGGTTCCGTGCACCACCCATCCTAGTTGTGTCCTTGATGCGGCCGGTTGATCAGGGCCGCCGATGCGGAGTTCACGGGACACTATACACTCCCAATGATCTGTTCCCACTAGTAGCCCTGGGCGCGCTTTTTCGTAGCACACCTCTTCTGGTGCCAGGCTCCTTAGGTGCTTGCAGTCCAGCAGAGTCTCCGGAATAGACTGCCGGTGAAGTTGAAGGTTTTTCATGGTCCTCGCTCTGACCTTGTAGCTTTCGTCGCTCTTCAGCCCTCTGATTTGGATGTTCACCAGCTGACTGTCCGTTTCTTGTTGCGTCATGTTGACCCCACTCAGGTGAAGTGGTTGCGACGGTCCTTCTGCCCCGATGCTTTCCGCCAGCTGCTTGTCGATGAGGGTGATCGTGGCCCCTTCATCCAGGAGGGCGTATGTGTTCGCCTCCCCCCGTGGGCCGGAAACGACGATCGGGCACATCTTCAACAGGACTGTTCGTGGTCCGGCAGCTGGACGTGTTGCTACCGACAGAACCGCTTCTTCTTTTAGTGGCTTTGAGTCTTCCGCCCTCACTCCTCGTTCTTGATGCAGGGTCGCATGATGCGGACGGCTACACTGGTCCACGCCACATGGCTTTGCTCTACAGTTCATGCGCCTATGTGGTTTCTGAGCGCATTTGAAACACAACTTCTTCTCCTTCACAAACTTCCAGCGGTCGTCCACTGTGAGTGCCTTGTACTCGGGGCACCGTGTCAGGGTGTGGGCTTGTTCGCACTTGGGGCACTTGTTCATTCCTTCTTCCGTTTCCTCCGTAGTGTTGAACACGCTCGCCTTTTTCTTGAGTGTCACGGCAGGGCGAGTCTCCTTCTTCTGAGTCACGACGCCTGTGGACGTGGTGTACGTGTAGCGCAGCGCCCTGTCCGCTTCTCGCATCAGAAAGTGAGACATGACCACAATCTCCGGGTCCGCTGTCCCTTCGTGTTCGTAGGCGTAGTCGCACCATCTGGATCGTAGGTGCGGGCTCAGCTTGTCCAACACTTCTCTCGTCATCAAGGGGTTGAACAGGTAACCTCTTCGGTCGATCGTTTTCAACACGCAGATAATGTTCTGCAGCTTGATGGCAAAACTGTTCAGTTCGGCCGCCGATGCACCTGGTTTTGGTAGCTTCTTGAGATCTTCCATCGCCTTGTCAATGATCACTTCCGGCCTCCCGAAGCACTGTTCAAGTGTCTTCATCACGACGTCTGGATCGGTCGCCGTATGCAGGAGGGCGGCCACGGCGTCTCTTGCTTCCCCTTTGAGACAGCTCCTTAGCCGCTGAATGTTCTCTGCTGCCGAGATCTGGTACATGCGGGTCGAGTCTTGTACTGCTGCTTTGAACGGTAGCCATTCGTTTGCCGCTCCGGAGAACGTCGGTAGATCGGTGTATCGGGGCCTGGGTCCGGCCATTTTTTCTAACGTGGCTGCCAGGTACTCGATACTGTTCCTTTTCCTCGTCGGCGTCGGCGATCTTCCTCGTGGGATTTCGAACCGTGTCTGCCTTGGTTCTTCACGTGTTCCTTCCTCCCCCCGTGTGCCAAGGGGGTTCGTCCTCAGCCATTCGTCCACCTTCTGATGTGGTTCACGAGGGAGGGTAGGTTCTTCTTCATGCACGCTTTCCTCATCGTGGATGACCGATACTTCGACGGCTAACCGCTTCTTGACTAGGTCGGCTTCCAGCTCCAATTCCTTTCTTCTTATGGTAGCCAGCTTCTCTGCTGCCTCCAGTTCAGCTACCCGTAGTCGTGTATTGACACTTGTGGTTGATCTAACCGATTGGGTCGGTGATCTTCTTCCTTGAACCGTAGCTGTTGTCGGTGGAAGTCTAGAGGGCCCCGCTGTGCTGTTGTCCGTCGGCTTCGAAAGCGGCGATGCTGGCGGGTCCAGCGAGAGTCTTCTCATGCGTTCTCGTTCAATCAGCTGGGCTTCTCTGAGTCGCGCTTCCTGTTGTAGTTGGACGCGTCGTTGTTCTTCAACTTCCGCTGTATCTCCTTGGCTCCTTGTGATCACCATCTTGAGTGTTCCTTTAAATCCGGATGCGAAGGACCAGAACTGTTGTGGACTGTATTTGTTTGTCGTACACGTAGACGTGGGTGATGAAATGAAAGCCTTCGTAGAGTATCTTCCTTTATTCTCTTGAGAACTGGTTTCCGATTCAGAGCTGGATCTGGACTGGACTGCCGCTTCAGAAATTTGCCCCGTCTTTTATAGACGCCTCTGACCAATCAAAACGCGTACATTTTGCACACGGCACCAATCTGATTTTTCTCGACCAATCAGAGCGCGTCCTTTTTGACCAATCAGAGCGCGTCAGGTGCGCACACGTCACTAGTGCGATTTCGTGGGGGCAATTTTCCGAAGTTAAGCCCTTACAATGGTGCTCTTATTTTCCTAACATAGGTAATCACTTATTCTAGCCTATTCACAAAAAATTGGTATAAAAACCCTTATTCTAGACCCTAAAATTATCAAAAATCGGTGACGGTCCTCCTTACGGTAACGTTTGGCACCACTTAACCTAATCGCACCAGTGGCGCCACCAAGCGTAAAGAGCGCGAATCATCCGTCTTACATTCTAGAGATCTTAACATAACACTTTCTTAGTTAATTCACTGTAATGTCCCAGTCTTAATCACAACTTATGTTTATATTCACATAACACGATCGGCGTCCGTTACAAAAGCCTTTTCCGCGTCTGTTGAGTTACCCCATAGTATAAGGCCGTATTGTAAAGTTGAAGCAATGCAGCCGTGATACGCAGTCAACATCGTACTCTGCGACGAGGTCTTTCGCAGAGTGTAGAGGACATAAACGTATTTGTTTAACTTGTTACACATTTTTCTACATGTGGTTTCCAAGAGAAGTAACCGTCCAATGCTACTCCCAGAATAGTAGTTTCCTCTGCCTCTAATAGAGTTTCTCCATTATAATTAATACTAAGTTTATCTCGCTTACGACCTTAAGTTCTAAATTGAACAATTTTTGTTTTATTTATATTTACATGCAAATTATTAGAGCTTAACCAAGAAATTGTTGATTCAATCGTATTATTAATGTCAGTTCTGTAATTATTTATGTCAGTATATATGTATAATTGGTGATGTCATAATGATCGAAATATCATCCGCAAATAATGTGCATGGATTTAGTGTATGTTCAGGTAGATCGTTAATATACAATAGAAATAAAGGGGTAAAAATTAGTTTCCTGTCAAATTAGTCAGCGCCTGGCGTAAATTGACGTATTTTTAGTAGCCAATTTTTTGATCTCGTCTAAAGTTGTCTATGGAGTATCTTAATTTGACAGGAGTAAACTAATATTTATCTTCTGTCCTTTTCTTAATGAAATAGAAAGAAAAAGATGCATGAACTAAAATTTTGTTTAGTTTGTGAACAACAGAATCGGCGCCACTATCCTTCAAAATGATTTAGATTGCGACTAATAGTTTGTTGCGTAATTAGGGTGCTGGTGATTTTTAAAGCGCATTCATTGCATTCGGTTTCATTCAATACTACGTGCCACAAAAAGAGTCTTGGTGAAAATGAGCAACCTTAAAATAGTTGGACTCGACGCAAATTACGCTCAGTTACGCTCACTCACCACTTCCACTATTTTTAACATTGCCCGTTGCAAAAGTTTGTTCCTATAACTAATATAGGGTCAGATTAAATAAGCTAGCGAAACTCCGCAGATGAGTATTTATATCAAATGACGATGAAACAAAAAAATCTAAACTTATAAGTTCAAGTTACTACACTACCAGCGGCCGTTGACCCCGTTGTCAGCTGTAGTTGGGTACTTTACCTACAAACTACAACTGACAACGGTAGTGTGCGGAGTTCCGCTAGCTAATTTAATTTGACCCTGTATAAGGCTAGTATCACATTAAGCAAACCACAATAACTTTCGTAGTAAAGATAAAGGTAAGTTTACCATTCACTCTGGCTACCTAATGTGATATCAACCTTATGTCAGAAACAGATACCTATGTCAAACCTTATATGCTCCTTTGAGTGGCGTTAGGCACGTAACAAATGAAAGAATTTACACGAATATACACGAAAATATACGAATATTTTCATCCTTCTTTGTTGAGCTTTCGGGGGTTGTGTGCGCGGTAATGACAAAGCTAATTGGAATATTTGACATTTAAATCTTAAACTATAATTACAGGAGCAGTAACTGCTTACTTTTTAACTATCTTAAATGTATAATTCGTATCCTTTAATAAGATGAATATTATACTTTGGCATTACAATCTACTAATATTATATGCAAATGCGAAAGTGTCTGACCGTAACGGGTGTAAAATAAATTTAAAAAATAAAAAGCCGACTGCAGTAAAAACTAAATTAAAAAAAAAATTAAAGCCAAAAATATGCCCATTTTAAATTAAATAAAAGTTGGAAGCAGGCGGGCGGGACATTTGAATTTGAAAATATAATAAAAAACATGGTATGGGTCCCACCTGCTTCCAACTTTTATTTAATTTAAAAAGGGGCTTGTTTTTAGCTTTTCAGTTTTTTACCTGACTGCGTCAGAAGAAGGTTTCTGTTTTTTAACTTTAGTTTTTACCGCAGTCGGGTTATTTTTTTTTTATTACTTACATTTTTTATTTCCAGCCTTTTAGTTAACAAATGTGAAAGATTTCACAGACGATTTAGTTCTTGGTACGGTTTGTATAAGTTGTATATATTTTTGTAATCACTTTTTAAAACCCTTTATTTTTATTATTTGATATACTCGATAGGTTTTGAGAATTTTTTTTTATTTTATTTTTACACAAAAAACGTACATTTCATTTTATTTTTTTCAATTTTGATATACCTACCCAGTGTCACTCTCACAATTAAGACGAATCTATAACGGCACCTATCAAGCTGAAATCGATCAAGCCGTTTAGGCTACAGAGCGTGCTAAAGAAATATACATAATAATAAAATAATAATAAATCGTTTATTTCTTAATTAAAAATTAAAATATGGAGGCATCGTTGGTCCCAAACTAGGCACGGCCAGGCCGTGCCGGCCGGATTTTACCTATTTAATGGTGCCCAAGACACAGGCCCTGTGTCTTGGGCACCATTACATAGGTAAAACTAAAAACAATAGAATTCTTAAAATAGGGGGGGGTGGGGGGGGGTGTAAGTGTAAGGGTGTATACGCGTCTTTGTGTTGGTGCAGTGTGAGTTGAGTTTATTTGGTTATACTTACGATTTTTTCAGTATGATTTATTTTTCTGTAAGTAGGTTTTACAAACACTTTTTACACGTCATCATATTTATATTAGTAGAAGTGTATGATTGTTCTAAGAGCCAAATTTTAACTGTGTGTTTCATTTGGGTGTAGGAGGAGCTATGGATCTTCAGAACATACATACATAATATGCACTCGAAAAACATAACCTTCCTTCTGGCGCAGTCGGGTAAAAAGACGCTAAACGAAGCCGAGAGTCACTTGTACTACCCGTTATTATGATCTTTTTTGTACTGAACCATACCTCTCCCAGGTTAGTTATGGAGATATTGAAGGTTTAATTTAAAGTTCCAACTTTAACTGACGTTTTTTTACGAAAATTCTATAACATGACATCTGACATCTACCAACCCGCGCTGGGCCCGCATGGTAGATTATGGCCCACTCCCTCTCAGAGCGGAGGTCTGCGTCACAGCAGTAGGAATATTATAAGCTGATAATGCTTTCACCTTAAATAATGCTAAAGTAGAGTTTGACAAATTTTCAACTTCAAATTCCCAATTATAAATTCGGGTGTATATTTTGCTTAGTTTTGATAACAATAAAACGGATCGGTTTTCAAAACTTTTCAATATTTCAGAACAATCCGATCTGTTTGTATTACACCCAGAAAGTTTACGTCTGCTCAACATTTCGGCTGATCACAATAATTTACTGATAAAAGGACTTTGGGAGTTAGCGGTTCGTGAAATTAAAGGATGGATATAAGTCAAAATTCAGACTATCTGTCTCAACATCATTGGTCGATGTAAAATTGGAGAAATAATAATTTTAAATTAAACTTAGGTACGAGCACTAACATTTAAATAATTTTCAACATTTAGTTATAACGTTCTGTACGAGTGCCATACAGGTACAATAAAGGAAGATTATTTATGCTAGACCGAACCAGTTCCGGGCGGAGGTGCATTGTACGGACAATTCCAGACGCCTCACTGTGCTGAACGAATACAGTACGCAATAATACTTCATTCAAAATGTTCATACCATTTGTAGTCTAAATCATGCAATGCGCTCATTAAATATAAATTCGTTGAGTCGGTGGAAAATGGAATAACAATAGGTCTAGACTACTACAATAATCGAGAATGATCATTTGCATTAGTCCAAACGATATTTGTCTCCTTGAAACACATCATCATCTGCCTAGCCTTTTCCCAACTAGGTTGGGGTCGACTTCCAGTCTAACCCGATGCAGCTGAATACCGGTATTTTACATGGAGCGATTGCCTATCTGACCTCCACAACCCAGTTACTAGGTAATACGATACCCCTTGGTAAGACTGGTTGTCAGACTTTCGGGCTTCTGACTACCCGTAACGACTGTCAAAGGTCCCCGAATGACAGCCGGGACCAACGGCTTAACGTGCTTTCCGAGACACTGAGGGATTTCGGTATGTAAAAATGGTCACCCATCCTCTTGAAACACACAATAATTATATAACAGCTATATGTGTATGGACTGGTCCCAAACAAATCGGATAGTAATATCAGTTCCCAGTATTGGATAGAACTAGCCATAATTTATCTTTATTTTATCGTCAGCTAATGGATATATTTACGAATAGCTTGGGTACAGTCCACCTGGCAACTAAGAACCTATTCGGTGTTGCTAACTGGAAAGGGCGCAATTTATTATGTTCTAGAATCCATAAACATTGACTAATGGTTGTCAGACTTCATAGATTATGGATGGATTGGAAACTCCCCACAAACCGTGACCAATGGCTAGCACAATGTTGCCAAACTTCGCCTATTGATTGATCGTTTACTTTGACATATTACCGGGGAAGCGCCAGGTAGCCTGCGAAATTTGCAGGTCAGTGTCAGGTTGTATTTTGCACAAAATATGACTCGCGACTGTAACAAGTACGTATTTTCAGAATTATAATCCTTTAAAATCATCAATACAACCCTCTAAGTTCATATAACCTATTGAATGATTATTTCATGAAATATCAATGAAGAGGATTATATGAACTTAGGACGATGATGACATTTACCTGCATATTGCAAAAAACTTAAGAAAATTCGAATTTCTTAACATCATTACGTTGTAACTGTATAAAAAAATACTAAATTTGTTTATTTTTATTCTCCTGTGTGGACCTCAATTAGTCATCATTTATGGCATTCCACAATGGGTATTTTATATGTGTGTGTGTGTGAGGGTGTGTTTGTGTGTGTGTGTGCGTGCAACCTCATAATACTACGCTGTCATACGGAATTAAAACTTCAAAGTTGACATCGTTACTAAGACTTCTTTTATTTTTCGGTCCCAAATATCTCATACAAAAACTCCTTCTCCTATTCATATCCATTCTCATAAAGAAGTTTCGTTCGTGCGTCCTAGTTTTAGGCAAAATTCCCTAATACGACGATGCTTGTATCCTGTGATCTGCATAACAATTGGCGACAAAAAGTGAATATTGTAGTAACAATAGTATGCTAATTCTATTGTGGGTTTCAACCTATTTTCGTAAACTACTTTCGCTTGAGGAAAAATTTAAACGACGCGGCGACGGATCCATGTGTGGAGTTAAATAACATTAAGGGTGCTGCCACATCAAGGACTTAGTAGATATATGAGTTAATTCGCGAAGGTGTTAACGAAGTGTATTTCAAAGCTCTACTGTAATTTAGGGCCGATTGTTCCATCGCCAAATAACTTTTATTCGAGGAATAAAATTGACGTTTGACAGTTTTTGTATGTAAAAACTGTCAAAATTTCAAAATTATTCCTCGAATTAAGTTATCAGATGATTGAAAAATCAGCCCTTAGTGTAATTGTTTTTATTCAGAAAACGTTAAAACTTTAAACAATTTCTGAATTAATCAGTTTTTGCAGACTGTTTACCATTTCTATCTATCTATACATTATTAATAATAAAGTTGAAAACTTAGTTTGTTTGAACGCCTAAATCTCTGGAGCTCCTTGTAGAATATGATTTTTTTTTTGAATTTGTTAACCCAATTCCACTTACCCAACTAGGCTACTTAACATCACGCTAGAATTAAGGAGCTGAGCAAAACAAAAAAAAACGTTAGAAAGAACGCTGAGCGAACACGAAGTAATAGCGCGAGCAGACGATGCGATGCGACGGGGTGGATCGGGGGAACACTTTCACGCGGACGAAGTTGCGGGCAGAAGCTATTCGATCCGTAAAAATAAAAATTAAGTACTATTCGTTGGTAAGTGCATCACCTGAGAGCGGCTGGACCGATTTGGTTGAATTTCCATTTTTGTTTAATGTTTGTTAAAGTCCGAATAATTAAAAAAAAAATAGAAATGCTCGGAAAATTGGATAATTCGGGAAATATTGAAAGTAGATTTTGCTAAGGATTTTAGTATGAATTATTGTGAATTAGTGTGTGAGGACTATGTGGATCATTGATTGCTTCCGTTTTAATCATGGTCTGGCAGATTGAGTAGTTTATGCGGCCTACCCAAATGTCCTGTCTTTGGTATTGTTCGTCGAATTGTTGAGCTCCTTAAGTTCTGAGTTGAGCTGCACGGTTACTGACAAATGCGTGCACTGACTGGACAGGTCCACTCAATCTGTGTGGTTCTTTCCTCAAAAGACAATTCCAGACACTAATCTACATGGTCCTCAAAGATTATATACACATTGACATTGATGAAATTTAGTTATTGTGAATGTGAGGACTATGTCGGTAATTTCTTCTTTGTTTATCTGTTTTCCTTCTTAGTTTTAATCATGATCTGGCAGTTTGAGTAATTTACGCGGCCTACCCAAATGTCCTTTCTTTGGTATTGTTCGTCGAATCGTTGAGCTCCTCAACTTCTGAGTTGAGCTGCACGATTTTTGACAAATGCGTGCACTGATTGGACAGGTCCGCTCAATCTGTGTGGTTCTTTCCTCAAAAGACCATTTCAGACAGCAATCTACATGGTCTTCACACGATCTGACCAAGATTTTGTCTGGACTTTAAAAGAGACTGTGACCTCTGAGTTTGTTTCGGCCTTTCTTCTAAGAATAGTCAGATGGGAAACGCCGACTTCATCTAGTTTAAAAAAATATGATTGACGTGTAAAAGTGTTTGTACAAACCTACTTACAGAAAATAAATCATTTATCATTGAAATTTGGACAGACAGGACAATGTCTGATTCAACGTGAAGGTCAGCAAGTAAATTATAAAACAAACAAAACAAAATCAAATTTAATTAATCTACTAGTCAAATGTAACTAGCAAATAATGTGCCGACCTTCTATCATTATATTGATCAGGTCAAGTTATTTTGGGTCTAAACGTAAATACTAATGTAATTTAGTTAATTACGTGTAGACCTAAAATAACTTCAACATCCAATTTAGGCTTAAATAATCGAAGTCACCCAGTTTGACAACTGACGCGACGCGTGCTCGAGCTCTGAATGAAATATCTATTTATAGAAATAAAGCACCATTCGAGACATAGCTAAGACATACAATAAAATTGAAGCAACAAATGTTCAGACCACAGATATAGATAGACCTAGATAACGCAAGTATCAAGACAAGTGTAAGTAAAAGTGTGAGTAAAAGTGTGTGTGTAAGTGTAAGTGTGAGTGGTAAGTGTAAGTCCGTACGAAAACCAAGCGTGCCATTTTTTGACTACCTACTCTGACGTCACAAGCACTGTTTATATAATCAGCCTATAATGTTGACACAGGCCTCCTCTCGGTGAGAGGGAGTGGGCCGTAATCCACCACGCGGGCCCAGTGCGGGTTGGCAGATGTCACGTCTTCAAATTTTTTAGTCTAGGACATGCCGGTTTCCTCACGATGTTTTCCTTCACCGTTTTGAGGGCATTGGTGATGAAATAATTGACACAAAGTAAAGCGCCTGCCTGGGTTCGAACCTACGACCTACAAATCGCAAGTCGCGGCCGTTACCACTTGTCCACCACTGCTCAACAAGCACTATTTAGTGATGGGAAAATCAAATAGATGCAAAGACGCCGCCGCGTGCGGCACCCGTCTTGCCCCACAAACCTTGCGTCTTGCGCCAGCGCTCATACTCACCCAGCCAGCTGCAGTACACAGGACTGAGCGCGAAATTTTATAATTTATAATGCGCACAGCAAAAGAGTGGAACTCTTTACCTGCGTCTGTGTTTCCGAGCGCATACAACCCGAATCTCTTCAAAGTAAGAGTGAACAGGCTTCTTCTGGGTAAGCTCACTCCATCGTCGACTTTGTCTCTGTCACCTCTGACCTAGACTAGAGTCAAGAGCAGACCCATTTCAAATAAAAATAAAAAAAATAAAGTGGCGGCTTACGATTTTATAATTAAGCTGGTGCGATATTTGGCACGTGAAGTAGTTGCTTGTGCGTTATCTAGGTATATCTGATATATCTGTGGTTCAGAAGATGCAACTTTTATAGTTTCTTCAACTAATTGCCTGTTAGATCACACTGTGTAAATTGCCACCCTAATTATGTAACCCACTTTCATTCACAATCTGAATCATATTGAAGGATATTGCTCATCCATTGCTTCATATGTTCGAAAAATTTGTCTGTACAACAACGTAAATAACGCAATTGTTGAAATGTCAAAATGAAAGCCTTTGCTACTGTTAGCGTGTTACGCAATTACCTACCCCGCTGTCTGTAGTCTAGTGTTTAAGTAATAACAAATCTATAAAATTAATGGTTTTATAAAAACAATAATTAAAGCAGATTGAAACTTTTTTTTACGGATGGGAAATCATCAAATGTCTCCTCCCGCTCTGGGTGGAGCGGAAGGGAGTGTCAGACTCTTACTGATTAAAGCCCACCCATGTTCCTTCCTTAGCCCTTTTTGTTCCGGGGTAGCGGTAACCCTTTCCGACAATCCCGCTGCCCCGGCAAGCTTCGGCCCTATCGGGCCCCTTCTCTGTTGCTGACATCTCTTTGAGGCGCGCGTGGAACACGTACGCGCCGTCCGGCACGGGCCTGGTCCTCATCGGACGGTGAGCTACCCATTACTCTCCGCCCGCAGGCCAGACGCAGATGCCAGCACATCAAACTACTACAATCTGTCAAATTTCTTTAATCGATTTACAACTTTATCGCTAAAGCATTTGACTTAAAGTTGATTGGGAAAATTTTACAGTTTCGGGTAGCTTGATGTGATGGCTGTCTGTACCTACTGAAAATTGTGTCTAACAAAAGATCGAAAAGACTTTCACTGTGCTATTGTTTCAAATTATTATTTTATTCGTTTCGTTGATTTTTTGTCAAACAATAACCATTTTCCTTGTGATTTCTAGGAAATGGTGTTAACTAAAACTAAGCCTTTTCATAAAAAGAATTTCCTAGAAACATTACTTCTTTTATACGTAGTTTTAAGAGCGCCGTACGGCATTTCAGACAAACTTGAAAGTTTGTCTGAACATTTTCGAAAAATAGTGTTACAGCCAAATTAGACCGATTTTAAATTTTCCATAGAAACAGAGATTTCTAGTTACCATTTTTTAAATAAGACATTTCAAAAATGTTCTGTAATAACTTTCTAGACCTTTGTATCCTGCTTATGCGTATGAAGTTTCATTAAAATCGGTTCATTAATTTCGAAAACTAAGGGCTTGATAGTTTGTATGTAAACGCTCTTAATTGACTCTCATTTAATCGTAAAACGTGCCCATGTTTTTCAATTCACGAATTGACTTTATTTACCAACCTAAATAATCAGAAGCCAATTCCCGAAATTCCCGAAATTAAAAACGTTAAAAATCCATTCGCAATCTCATCTCAGCGATAATCAATGTCAAAAATTTGTCGAAAATAAATAAAATCAAATAAATAAAATTTATTCAAGTATAAAGTAAAGTAAAAATAGGATTTACATTAGTTACTCGTACAATCGAGAAAAATTAAATTCCAACTGTAATGTAGACCTGCCTGATCTAGGTTTATAGAAAACCTGTGTTTCAGGTCAAAAAAACGTAGGGAAAAAATGTAGGGAAATTAGGGGATCTTTGACAGATTGAGATTAAGATCAGACCAGTGTTGCCAACCTAACCGAAGCATAAAACAGCAGATCAGGCTTAAAAAAACAGCAGAAAACAGTAAAATGGTAACTTTAAAACATTTAAGTCTACTACTATATTAGAATTAAAAATGAAACCCTTAATAGAATTGAAAACGCAAGTACATAATCAATATTATTTATTTTATAAGTTAAAAATACGAATAATTGACAAATTCTTAGAAATATTCTTACATATAATTATTTATCATTTTTAATTTCTCAATCTTCGATATTTTCAGCCTCGTTTTTTTTTATTAAAATCATACATTCTTTTATTGAATTTCTTCGCTTTTCAGTCGCGTTAAATGTATAGCCCTTTATTTCAGTTTTACTATGTAATGTGCCTTTGATTGTCGTCGTGGACATTTTATTTCTTAGTTTAGTTTTCAAAATGTTTACTGCTTTTTTGTAAGACATAGGATTTTCGGATAATTACATGCATATCATGAAGTTAGTTATTTTAACTGGAGGTTTTATCGTTTTAGACGAAATCTCCAGTAATTATAATCGTAAAAACAGTAGAAATTGGCACTTAAACAGAAAACAGGGATGTCATGGTGAAAACAGTAAATCTACTGTTAAAACAGTAGGGTTGGCAACACTGGATCAGACTGTGAACGTGCCTAAAATTACGAAAATTGGCTCTGGTTTCACATTATTCACGTTCTAATATTAAAAACGTTTGAAAAGTTTGTGTGTTGCCAATACCGCTGGGCCAAATGGTCCTGTTGGCTATAAAAGGTCAATAAAAACCTCATATCTAGTATTTAAAGCCGGACTATTCTCGCCTACTTTATAGCCTCGTTTAATGCGCATTTCTCTTAGGTTGTAAAGGTAACTTCCTCATTATGAGGGAACAAGATATGCTGGTTTATAGTTGCGAAAACATTTTTGAAGAGATTTTAAATGAAATTATGATACGCAGGTTTTCTTTTTTAAAACATTTTCTTGTGTGTATTTAGCTTTATTAAAAGTGCCTTGCGTTTGAAATCTGTAAGATTCGGTATTATGTTGGCGATTAAGCTCACTTGCCCATAATATGGATAAGTACCTATGTAATACTTATTCGCGACATTTTTCGCGTCTACTTAATAGTCCTCATCTTTCATCATCATCATCATTTCAGCCGAAAGAGTCCACTGCTGGACATAGGCCTCTCCCAAGCACCTACACTTCAACCGGTTCTGTGCTTCTCGCATCCAACGGGTTCCTGCAGCCTTCACAAGGTCGTCCGAACACCTTGTGGGAGGCCTTCCAACGCTACGTCTTCCGGTACGCGGTCGCCACTCCAGAACCTTTCGGCCCCGTCGGCCATCTGCTCATCTTTACTGTACATTGATTTCAAAGTGAATACTGGAGCACTTTTAAAACTACAGCCATTCATGCTAAGACAATTTTTGCAATCTGAGGTAGCATAGGCCCTTCAGCGGGATTGTCCGAAAGGGTTACCGTTGGCCCGGAACATAAAGGACTAAGGAAGGAACACGGGTGGGTTTTAGTCAGTAAGAATCTTACACTCCTTCCCCATCCACAAAAAAAAAACGTATAGGCCCTTGACGTAAAAGCTCAGCATTTTCTGATTTATAGATACATAGTTCGAGAATTTAATACAAATATTGTTACCTAATCAACAGACTTTTAAACATTGCTAAACATGTATTTATAAACACAAATGATCAAAGGTGTATGTTATAAAACGTTGTATGTATGTACTAAATGATGGATACAAAGAACAGTTTTGTATACATCTGGAACGTTTATATAACCAGTCGTCGGCCAACTTTTATATTAATGTATTCACCGGTAAATACATTAAAATCATAAAATATGGGAGAAGCCAGACTTGGCTTATCTTCACTTGGCCTTGTATTTACGAGACGTGATGCAGAACATTTTCTAATCAATGTTCTATTAAAGGATGGTTAAGGCACAAAATACAGAGAGTACAGAAGTCAATCTACATACAAAGTGCGCTCGAGCAACGCACACATAGACACCGCTCACGGACACGATATCTCGGACGGCGGCGGCGACCTCTCGCGTCCGGCCCTGGTGCAAGCTATGGTCCGGGGCGAGAGGGAGTGGGAGGCAGTCACCTCCTTCTGCGAAGCAGTCATGCTAGCGAAGGAGGTGGCGGGACGGTTCAGGGAGAGAGCCTCCCGTCTCAGCCGCCGCGGGGGACGCCCCCGGCGTCAGGAGCCGCGTGACGACTCCCGGCCACCGTAGGCGCGGGCCTGCGGGCGGAGAGTAATGGGTAGCTCACCGTCCGATCAGGACCAGGCCCGTGCCGAACGGCGCGTACGTGTTCCACGCGCGCCTCAAAGAGAAGTCAGCATCGGCCCTAAGGGGCCCCCTTAGGGCCGAAGCCTGCCGGGGCAGCGGGATTGTCCGAAAGGGTTACCGCTACCCCGGAACAAAAACGGCTAAGGAAGGAACATGGGTGGGTTTTAGTCAGAAAAAGGCCACTTTGGCAGAATCATAAAAGGATAACATAATGGACAGTTAACCGTTAAATTAATCGTATCAAATCGCATTGGTGAAGCATTTTTCAGTTATTTTTTTTTTGTCTGTGCTAAAATACCAATCAATCCGATCCAAATCCAATCCCAATCTCTTTGATTATACCTACGTAGTGCAGCGAAAAAAAGAAAAACACGGACTGTCTTCTCCATATTACGATTAATAATGTTATCCTTTTATGATTCCCCAAAGTGGCCTTTTTAACCGACTTCAAAAAAGGAGGAGGTTTTCAATTCGACGGTGTTTTTTTTTTTTGTGTGTTTGTTACGCGATTACTCCGCCAATTGTGGACCGATTTTCGAAATTATTTTTTTGTTTGAAAGGGTATACTCTCGAGGTAGTCCCATTATCATCAAATTGGAATCTGATGAGAGGATCCCATGGAAATCGAGGGAAACCCTCAAATTTTATAGGCAAAGCTATAACGATTTAGGTATTTTTTAAAATAACTTGAGCATTTGCTCTCGGAAATCATCATTTGGTAAAGTGGAGCTGATGAAGAAGACCACAGATGGCCACTGGAACTACTCAATGTCAAATATTTCACGGGTTGCGATTCGATTACTTTAATATGGTTGCTAAGCAATTTATGCTGGTCACATGCGTATGGTGAGTGGTTGTTAGTTCAATTAACGTCCCAACATCGGGAAAAGCAATATTTTGTAACAAGTGATGAGCAGTTGACATTAGGCTATTGTAACTTAGATGAATTACAAAAGTGGAAAATAAAAACTTTTTACAAAAAAAAAACAACCGACTTCCAAAAAGAACACTACAAATTGAAAAATACCTTTAATTTCGGAAGTCGGTGTCAATAAACGAAAATGCGGAACCAAAGACACCGATTTCGGAAATTAAAGTTATTTTTCAATTTGTAGTGTTTTTTTTGGAAGTCGGATGTTTTTTTTTTTTTGTAATAAGTTTTTATTAGTCCCCCTGATCTCAGTCTCAATCTGCCAAAAATACCTCTAGTTTCCCTACACTTTTGACAAGTTTCTGACATTGATGGTCGCTGAGATGAGATTGCGTCTAGATTTTGAACATTTTTGATTACGGAAATTGGTGGTATAGTATTATGCAATTATCGCTCATTGCGGTTAATTTTGTGTTTAATTCCAGGGCCTGTATATTATTTCGTGGAATTCAAAGAATATTTTTTATGAAATAGTTCTGCCACGATTTTAAAGTTCTCAATGTTAGAAATCCAGGAAAAGACTTCGCTTTCATTCAAAGAATTTGGTGTAGTTAGGTTCTTCATAAAAACTACTAAATAAATAATTGTAGGTACTTAGTGTAGTATCACAGAATCTTGCAGGAATCTGTTTTGTGGAACCTGCTTTCAAGCTCCGCTTAGGGACTCGTGGCTAAATGATAACGTCTGCACGGGTCGATCAGAGGTTAAGCTAAGCTTGCCACGATCGGTTCGTGGATAGGTGATCGTCCATTATTCCGATCCTTGGAATGCATGTCATGAGCCGTTTGTCTCGGCTGTCATTCGTAGATCTTTGACGGGTAGTTAGCCCAAAAGACCAACCAGTCTACTATTATAGACTAAACTATATTATGGTCAGATAAGCAGTTGCGCCGCAGTTGGTCTGTGTGGTGCCGGACTGGTCTGTGTGGTGCCGGACTTAAAGAATAGTAGCACCACCCCTTACTTCCCGTGGGTGTCGTAAAAGGCGACTATGGGTCGTACCGGAGAATGGGCAGCAGCGTTCTCTATGTATTCTACCATCATACCATACTGCGATCGCCAACTCGCCTGCCAAGCGTGGCGATTATGGCAAAACCTCCCAAAATTGGGGGAGGCCTATGTCCAGCAGTGGACGTCTATCGGCTGAAACGACGAAGCAGTTGCGCCATGTAAATTAATGATTTTCAGCTCCAGCTGCCTCCGGTCAGACCTGAATCTGACCCCATCATAGTTGGGAAAAGGCTGGGCAGACTGATTGCCTTCAAGCTTCGCAATAAAAAGTAAACACGCGCGAGCTCTGAGCAGGCGTTTTATTACATCAAAAAGACTCGAGACAGCTTTAACTCGACAACGACACGCCATTTAAGAAGCCCTAGAGCCAGTCGATACTAAAATACAACATTATTTTTAGTATATGCGAAACCAGAAACACGTGTCTAGTATTTTTAACCGACTTCTAAAAAAGGAGGAGGTTCTCAATTCGGATGTTTGTATTTTTTTTTTATGTTTGTTCGCACATAACTCCGTCGCTAGCCAGCCGATTTGAAAAAATCTTTTTTTGTTGGAAAGGGTATACTTTCCAAATGGTCCACAAAAATCTAAAAATTTATCTACATTGCCTACACTAACGATCTTTTCGTTTACTCTGAATTTGAAAAAATCTTTTTTTAAAGTAACTTGAGCATTTGCTCTCGGAATGCATCATTTGGTAAAGTGGAGCTGAGACCATAATGAGATCCTTAGTGGAGTGGAGACCACAGATGGCCATCGGAACTACTCAATGACAAATATTTCAAGGGTTGCGATTTGATTACTTTAATATGGTTGCTAAGAAATTTATGCTCGTTACAATGCGTAAGGTGAAATGGAGCTGATGGTGACTTCTCAATCAGCTCCAGTTCTCCTGGTTCTTATTAGGGGAACTCCTCAACAATTAACGTCCCTGCATCGGGTAAAGCAATATTTTGTAAAAGGTGATGAGCAGTTGACATTAGGCTATTATAACTTAGATAGATTACAAACTAACCCACTAAAAACTGAAAAATAAAAACTTTTTTACAAAAAAAAAAAAAACAACCGACTTCCAAAAAACACTTTAAAGTGAAAAATAACTTTAATTTCGGAAGTCGGTGGCAAAAAACTAAAATACAAATTCAAAGACACCGACTTCCGAAATTAAAGTTATTTTTCACTTTAAAGTGTTTTTTGGAAGTCGGTTGTTTTTTTTTTTTGTAAAAAAGTTTTTTGTCAGATTATTATGTAAAGAATCTATGTACAAAATTTCAAAACTCTATCATGAAAATCACAAAGTTATAAGCATGTTAAGTTACCTGTTTGTCCGTACAAAAACATGCTCACCAGCGCCGCTCGCACCGCGCCGTCTTGCGCTCATTGATAATAGTATCTAGGTACCTAAACGTTCGGCGCGGAGATTGGATAACCTATTTAGTGTCGCTCGGTGTCCAACTTTTAACCTTTTTTAAATATTTTTGGAACAAAATATAACATGGGGTAAAAATTATTGGAACCAATTCAGTTACTTATTCTGAACTAACTATATTCAGATTTCCCATAGGTATACTAAAAATAACGTTGTATATCCTGCACAAATTCAAGTTTCGTCCGCAAATGTAACACTATTCTAATAAGCCCACTATTTTGCACGATCTGAAGCGATTCCGCACGACCGTAGATTTCGGTGCAAACGTGCAAAATATACGAGAATATTATACAATACTTGGATGCTATGCAAATCTTAGGCGACCGTAAAACAGTAAACCTGAATAATGACTTATGTAAGCATTTGTAACCATTTACATTTCGTTTGCTTTGCTGAGTAAGCGGAATCAATCCCTCCATTAATCTTTACAAAGGGAGTGTCCTTTTGTTTATGAGAGGACAGTCGTATAAAAAGTCCCTAATTCTTTTTAAATTGTGCCTGTAAAGAGGAAAATTTACCTAGGGATACTTTAATGAATGGCCACAAAATAGGGTGTATTTCGTATTGAAAGACGGCTATTTCGGGGCCATTTACGTTTTCGTTTCTGTATATTATTTTGGGCAGAATGAGTCGTATCTACAATTAATCAGGGCCGGTCCGTAAAATATAAAGGATCGTGACATTTGTGAATTTATTTCGGTGTCCACCTATTATTTGCATATTAAGCATTTGCCCTCATTAATTGTAATGGTGATTGGCTGACAGGTGGACGACCTTACCACATTGCAATTTTAAACAAAATAGAGACGAAAATAAACGAAAACACTGGCAACGCATAAGAGTATTTTGGAACTATCAAATAAATTCCTAACAACGAAAAAAAAGGGATTTTTCAAACTAATTGTATAGTAGTGTTCGGCCGACTCCATGTTTTGCCGACCAGCCGTTAAGCTATAGTGACTATTCTAAATTACTCTTGTTTATACTTTGATTGAATTTTTGTATACAGACTGGGAACGTCATGAGATGCCGATGTCGGTGAACTTCGTACCGCCCCGCCAGCCGCTCTGCCCCCGTTTTTTAAATCTCGATATCTTCTAAGATATTCATTTTATTAATATGCTGTAATGGGCAATTTTGATCTTCATGAAATGCACAACGTATCTAATGTATTTACTTTTATTCCTTATCCAAGTAAATACATTAGATATGTACGTTGTGCTAAAAATATGGGCTATTTACCAAGCTATTCTATACAATAGTATAGAATAGCTTGGTAAATAGCCCATATTTTTATTGTAATAGGTACAAGATAAAAATGGTTACTATAGGTTATCCTTAGGAGATAAACATATACCGTCGCGGACTATTATCGATCTTTTTAAAATATACAATTCCGTAGTACATTAATTTGATCTAATTCGTAAGGTTTAGCCAGCGTTTGCAATGTAAGCGCACAAAAATATGTTTGTTACGACATCACTTTACAAACCTTTGAATTTCTTGGCTTTTCTCTACTATAATATGTATTTATTATACATATAAACTTTCCTCTTGAATCACTCTATCTATTGCTGAAATCTGCATTAATATCCGTTGCGAAGTTTAAAAGATCTAAGCTTACAGACAACGGGAGCGACTTTGTTTTATAGGTACTATGTAATATGTAAAGATTGCGCCTGATCTCTCTCCGGTCGTGTCGGATTGCCGTCCCATCGGACTAAGAGAGGCTGGTCTCCCTTGGGATTGGCTGCCATGACCGAAATTCGATCTGGAGGATTATTATTATTCGTTTTCCTGAATTAATTCACATCATAAAATGAATTTGTTCAGAATCGTTTACTGAATCAATTTCGGGCATTTTTTAATGTAGGTAATTTTGTATCCCAAAAATAATCTACGTAAATTACAGTCACTCTTCCGCTATACATTTGAAACAAACTTAAATGGACGAAATACCTACTACGCTAGACTAGACGTGTGAGACTGTATGGGGTGGTTGTGTCATAGTGGTGTGGTGGGGTACCGAGACCCCTCCGTGCCTCGGAAAGCACATTAAGCCGTTGGTCCCGGCTGACATTCGTAGATCTTTGACAGTCGTTACATGTAGTCAGAAGCCCGAATGTCTGACAACCATTCTTACCAAGGGATATTGTATTACCCAGTATCTAACTGGGTTGTGAGGTCAGATAGGCGGTCCCTCCATGTAAATCTAGAGAAAAAAAAAGCCGTTACTTTTATGATAGTATTTTATTCACGGTCTTGTAGGGTTTGTTTAAAGTTGAAAGAAACGTAGCAACATGTCTAATTTTTGATTTACGAGTATATACCAATCTGTTTGAGTTTTAATATATCTGATTTTCTGTAACGGCCCTGTTTCATAGAAGACTGGATAGAGTTTCAATCACTGTCTTGAATATTTACGATTCAATTTGTCTCTGTCGTGGTCAGTTCATGATAAAAACGGATAGCGCTATCTATCACCCTTTTTTACTAGTGAAAGGGAAAATATCCTTCATAAGTCCTAAGTCTTTCTTTTCTGGCGACAATATTTTTTATTACCTGACAGACGGTCGGTCGCTACGGGTAGTCAGGTCAAAAAGTCTGACCACCAGTCTTACCAAAGCGTATCGTGTTAACTGGGTTGTATAGGTAAGATAGGCAGTCGCTTCATGTAAAATACTGGTATTCAGCTACATCTGGTTAGACTGGAGGCCGACCCAAGTGTTGGAAAAAGGCTAGACAGATTAATTGACCATTTTTATATTATTTCAGTTAGTGTTTATTGCAGCATTCATAAATGTCTGACAACTAAAAGTATGTTATAGTGTCTTGCAATGACTTTACATAACAAGGAATATCAGTAGAATTTGTTAGCTTAACAATATCCTGACATTACAACTCTAACACCCACTTTCACACCTTACTTATCCGAACACGGAATATAATTCACGCACATACATTTTAATAACTTCTGACAAATTGTAATTTTCTTTGTGAAATACGAGTTTCCGGTCCAGAACATACGTTATTAGAAATGTTCGTAATAAAATACATATACGCCTGTTTTCAAACCTTGGTTATTTTACAAGATAGGTACTTAATTGCGTAGCAAACAAGAACAAACCCTAGCTTACATTTTCAACAATCAACAGTTACATTCGTATTATCAACACTTTACGTAATAGATACATTTCTCTAATCAAAAAAAGCTTAGCTATTTTATTTATACGTAAACATGGCTGAACTCTAAGATATCTTACTTGTCCATATAACACTTTTTTCTTACAACTATGTCCTTTGTCCATAGTCCTTTTAGTTCACATTTTAGTTCAACACTTAAACACTGCGTTCAGTTCTGTCTGGTTAAGAGTTCCTATTGAGTCCACAACTATTCCAGCGTTAAACGGCTATAAGCCGCACCGCACGTACGGCTATAAACGGCTATAGGCTACAGCCGTTTTTCAGAACATGACTGTCTTTCACTATATATATAATACACCACTATCACCAAACTTAAACATACGTAGTCTGTAACTCAGTATGTGAGTTCGCTCTCTGCGCTGGCGCACACCGGTTCCGTATCATCTGCCCGAAGGTCGTCCGGAACTGGCGTGACATGGAACAGTATAGCACGAAGTTGATGGCCCCGTTCAGAAGGGCCAGGGCATCCATCAGCTCTCCGAAGAGGTCGTAACACTGCTTGAAGAAACATCTGCCTAGGACGCCGCTTAGGAGACCTGGGAAGAAGAGGACTTGATAAATATTTTTTAGAACTCATTAGCCAAGAGATACATTGCTACCAGGTTCTTTTGGCGTTCGGGTGATCCTGAAGGCTTCCGCAGATTGGCGCGACGCGAAGGTGCGACGCGATTTTGATAGAACAATTTCCACGAAGTTTTCATAGAAATCGTTCTACTAGACTAGGCTCGGGCTGTCGCGCTGTTGCACAATCAGTCTATTATATTCCCACTGTTGGAACACAAGCCTACTGTTTTCGAGATGAAGTTGGCTGTAATCTACCACTGGGGCTGGGGTTTTTTTTGGTTCTACGGCATGCCCACGATGTTTTCCTTCGCCGTTTTGAGAGCAGTGGTGATGAAATTATTTACACAAAGTTAAGCGCCGACGAACCCGGATAGGAACGAACCCGGGTAGGGTAACAGGGCCGTGACCACCGGGCCACTTACTGCTCTCAAATTTTCTGAAGACAGACACCAAATTCGACTTTCCTTCCCAAAAACTAAAGAAAATGAAAAACTACAGTTTTCTAATTCTCATAAAAGAACTAAACCCTAAAGTACAGTAGGTATCATATTTATCGTGACAATATTATATTATATATTATATTATCTATACTATTATTATTATACTAATATTATAAAGAGGTAAAGTTTGTAAGTTTGTTTGTAGGGGGTAATCTCTGGAACTACCAGTCGGATTTGAACAAATCTTTTTGTATTTGATAGCCCAATTCTTGAGGAAGGCTATATGCTATTTAACATCACGCCATGACCCTAAGGAGCCGAGCAAAAAGAAAAACAGTCAGAAAGAACGCTAAGCAAAAACGAAGTAATAGCGCAGGGTGGCCATGAGATGCGGATCAAGAAATTTCACGCGGACGAAGTCGCGGGCAGAAGCTAGTATTATACAGGGTTATTGGTAAAACATTAACAATCTCTTGAGAGTCATTGTACTCGTACATTTTGACGTACTTGTACATTTTGACGAGTTATACGAACGTAAATGTAGGGAACAGCTGATTTTTTTTTGCAATTTCAGGTTTGGTCCCATAGTAAAAGTTGTTCAGATGAGTACAATGACCTCTTAAGAGGTTGTTAATGTTTTACCAATAATAATAATATTCCAATATTATATACAGGGGTACCTATATATTATTGGAATATTATAATACAGGGTTATTTGAAAAACACCAAAAACCTCTTAAGAGGTCATTGTACTCATCATTATGAACAACTTTTACTATGGAACCAAATGTGAAATCGCGAAAAAAAAATCAGCTGTTCCCTACATTTTGACGAGTTATACGAACATAGACGTAGGGAACAGCTGATTTTTTTTTCGCGATTTCAGATTTGGTCCCATAGTAAAAGTTGTTCATAATGATGAGTACAATGACCTCTTAAGAGGTTTTTAGTGTTTTTCAAATAACCCTGTATAATATACATGAAGAAAACCGCTTTTGAATTTCACATAATTGCGAACATAATGAGAATGAAACACATCACAGTAGGAACAACTTGTTTACATACAGTATTCCTGTTCTGTTAACAAATCGTTAATTAGGGCGACTAAAACTGAAGATGTAAACAAAGATATTGCTTTACGCGAGGCAATGCAATTTATAAATAGTACTACAGTACAGCCAAAGTAATAAACACACCCACATGATATTAAAAGAGTAGGTCGATTTTATTGTTGGCTGTTTTCTATCTGAAACATTTACCTAAAGACTTTATATTATCTTAAGACATGAAGATACATTAATAATTTGTTAAATCAAAAAGTTTAGTTACAAGCTAAAAGAAAAGTTGGTATACCTTATTTATTAAGTATCCAACCATAAAACCTAGCCATAAATAACAGTGGTGGCTAGAGGTAACGGCTCCGACTTAAGGCTCCTACAAACAGGCGCGACATGCGATATAATCGCACGCGACACAAAGGCACCGCACGTTGCGCGACTTGCGGTGCCTTTGTGTCGCGCGCGATTTTATCGCGTGCCGCGCCTGTTTGAAGGAGCCTTTACGAGTTGTAGGTCGTGGGTTTGAACCCAGACAGGCGCTTTACTTAAAACGGTGAAGGAAAACATCGTGAGGAAACCAGCATGTCCGAGAATAAAAAATTCGAAGACATCTGACATCTACCAACCCGCAGGGCCTTTTTTTTTTTTTTTTTTTTGAGGATGGGATATCATCAAATGACTCCTCCCGCTCTGGGTGGAGCGGAAGGGAGTGTCAGACTCTTACTGACTAAAACCCACCCGTGTTCCTTCCTTAGCCCTTTATGTTCCGGGCCAGCGGTAACCCTTTCGGACAATCCCGCTGACCCGGCAGGCTTCGGCCCTAAGGGGCCCCTCCTCGATGCTGACATCTCTTTGAGGCGCGCGTGGAACACGTACGCGCCGTCCGGCACGGGCCTGGTCCTGATCGGGCGGTGAGCTACCCATTACTCTCCGCCCGCAGGCCCGCGCCTACGGTGGCCGGGAGTCGTCACGCGGCTCCCGACGCCCGGAGCGTCTCCCGCGGCGGCTGGGACGGGAGGCTCTCTCCCTGAGCCGTTCCGCCACCTCCTTCGCTAGCATGACTGCTTCGCAGAAGGAGGTGACTGCCTCCCACTCCCTCTCGCCCCGGACCATGGCTTGCACCAGGGCCGGACGCGAGAGGTCGCCGTCGCTGCCAATCGCCTCTACGAGGACACGGCGGTGCTCCGCCCAAGCGGGGCAGACCTCCACCGTGTGCTCCACCGTGTCCTCTGGGCGATCCTGGCAATGGTGACACCCGCAGGGCCTGTGTGGAAGATTACAGACCACTTCCTCGATGAGAGGAGGTCTGTGTCCCAGCAATGGGAATATTATAGGCTGATTATGCATATAACCTAATGATTGATGATTGTTTGCACATCAAGCTACTAGAATCTGTCAAATGTCTTTAATAGATTTTCAACTATTTCACTAAAGCATAAGGTTCAAAGTTGATTGGAAAAATTTGACAGTTTCGGGTAGCTTGATGTGCTAGCGTCTGTACGTACGTTCAACATTATAAAGTACAGATTTATTAACTACCATAATTATTATGTTTACTAAACAAAAATTTCGCAATAAATCCGGTACAAACTAAACAATAAAGTGAACTACTGACCTAGTATTCCTTGGGGGAACTCCGTGAGTAAAAACAGTAGTAATACAGCGACCAGCATCTTTGTCGTTCTGTCGGTCCGTCGCTCGGCTTTCGACCGCTTCGTCGGTTTTCTCGTGAATACATTCCCGTTGCCATTGACAACCGTATTTGCAGGACAAGCACTGTATCCTTTTAGAGCTTTCTTTCTACTATTTGCTCTGTATAAAGCTCTAATTAACCAAGCGCTGATCACAGTTAGAATCACACAAGGAAGTAACTTTATAAGTACTGCGTGCACCCAGAAGTTAATCTGGTATATGCTCCCGTTGTAGTTCGAATCCACGAAGTAGACTTTCGTCAGCATATTCCCACTTTTGTCAAAGGCGAAGTCTTTGTGTATTGTGAATACCTGAAATAGAAATTAAGTTTGTTAGTTAGGTTTTCAAAGACTTCTTTCGATGTCCGAGTCAGAATGATTGCATTTAGAAGTTTTATCTCTCCTTTTCATTCAGTTTTACATTTGTTTAATTTTCTTTGCCTGAGGGCGAATTTCATCAAACTTTTATACCTAGAAAAAATAAATAAATAAAATAAAATAATATATATTATTATTGTATGTATTATTATTTATATTATTGTATGTACCTATGTTATGTATGTAAAATTAAATAAATTAAATTTAAAAATTTTAACAGTTTTTCCATACTAGAACTGTCAGGCGTCAATAATTCACGGATAAAAGATATCTGACGTTGGTAAAATAAGGAGCTTATATAATTATATGTATCTTAAGTTCTCACTCGTTTGTCACAACAAAGAGGAATGAGATACCCCCACTAAAGTGATATACTACACAGTGTTACAACACAGTATCAACTAGTTCTGTATTGTGTTGTGTTACTGTTACTGACGGCCTTATATATTGCAATGTCAACAGTATACGTAAGGTAATACATTGTGCACAAATAAATAGGTAAACAGTAAACAGGGTTTCAAGGGGCGATTTTAAAAGCAATTTCTTGTTAGTTATTTCTGGTAATAGCAATCCCTCGGCACCTTGAAATGGAACTTTGGCCTTCATTTATTGATTCGTGATGGAAACATCAATCATTTCCTAAAACAATTTAGTAGAAAATGTTGATATTGATAAGATAAATGTACGTTATCTCACTTTTTGCCTGACCGAACACATAATTAGCAATTCCACTGGACTATCGTCCGATAAAACTGGCAATTCATGAGTCAATGTTGCATCTGGTATTTTTATACAAAAATACACTCGTAAATATTCTAGTAAATATTTAAAAAGTAAAAACAATGAAAGTGATTCAAGTGAAAAGTCGAAAATTAGATTCGAGAAAAAATAGCACAAATAGAAAAGTATATTACTTATACAGGGTTACTTTTCAAAGACCATCCAAATTTTTACATTTTACCCATGAATATAAACAACTTTCACTATGGGACCAACTATGAAACCACGAAAAAAAAAATCAGCTGTTTCATACAAAACTTCAATACCTACTTGTTGCTAAGCTACGTTTCATCGTGCCATCTAGACATATATGATTTTTTTTACACATTATGCAGAAAACTTAATACATCAAATATTTAAAGATATGTGACATCAGCACCAAAAATTCGGAAACCAACCATCAGCTCCAAACCACACTGGGCCCGCGTTGTGGATTACGGCCCACTCCTTCTCACTGAGAGGAAGCCTGTGGCCCAGCAGTGGGAACAGTATACTTACAGGCTGATTATGTTATAAAGAAAACTTTGCAACTTTTATCCTTTATCAGCCAAAAGGTGTTACACAAATCTTAGCACACAGGCCCTCCTATCTTCGCGGAACAATCTTTTAGTCTGGATTTTCACTACCCACGCTTTGTGTTGCAGGCCTTTCAATTATGCTATAATACCTACGCAGAAAGCGGGACAAAGCAGCGATTGTGTAGCAACATGAATTTGGAAGCTGTCTGCATGCATACAATACAATAACCGTCTTATTACAAAACGAGATCTAATTTTAGACCTAGCCTAAACCTTCCAGCCAGTTATTCTATTTTGAACTTTATTCCGGCAAACGTAAAGTTCTTAATGCAAAATTGACAACTTAGACTCTGGTTTAACGTCAGTTTTTGTAATAAGAACTTTAACTTTGTCGGAATTAAGTTCGAAATTTGAAAATGGCTCGATAGTTTAAACCTGGGTCTAAAGATAAACCTTGTTTTGTAATAAGGCTGTAAGAGTCTTAGTCAGAATGCGATATGGCAGAACAGAGGTTCCCTTTTCTTGCTACAAAACCAAAACGAATGATGATTATTATTGACATTATGTTTAGTACTATTAAAGAGTTTGTTTGTACGAATGCTGTCCAGTGACTAGGTACTCCGTTTATTCTATAGCTTTTAAATAAGGTCCAAAAATTAAGCAAAAAATCAGAGAACTTTTACAGAAACAACACGTAGGAATTAATTAATTAAAGGCGCGGCTAACCTTGGTTCCTATAACGGCATAGTTTCACGCGACTTGAACTCACATTAATCGTGGCAGAAATAGACGCGTATCGTAATTTTTTGTGAAAGAAATAACAGTTCGATCAAGTGGAAATAGTAGGGAATCTTATATCGGGTCTCTTTGTGAGAACGTCCGAACTACCGGTTTCTATATTATAATGGCGGTTAACCGTATTAATAATGCTTTTAGGAATCTGTTGGGGCTGCCGTTGAAGTACCTACAGCGCATCTGCAATTCTGCACTCCAATTGAGTAACACACATTCGATAACCCGAGGGTTTTTGAAGGAAATTCCTAACCCATTGTTTCGCATGTTTGAAAAATTCGTCTACTCGACCACGTAAATAACGCAATGAATGTTTTTGTATTGTCAAAATGATAAGGCCTTTGAATACAAAAGTAGTACAAAATTAAGCTGCTGAGCAGAATATAAACAGACTATACCAGCTGTTCATGGATCTGCATATAATTACAGCCCATACAACAATGACGCAGGTAAATTACAAAGCTGCTACACGCACGCACGCAATTTGTTTAAATTCATGTATTGACAGGTTTATTCCCCAGCTTAAACGAACCATTTACCTCAATCTAGGTTTAAAATGTACAAAACGGAATTTTCCAAATACTAAATGTATGCTATTTAGTCTAGACTCCATCTAAACATCATATCATAATGTTCCCACTGCTGGGTCACAGGCAACCTCTTTGTGAGAGGGAGTGGACCATAATCCACCACGTGGGCCTAGCGCGTGTTGGTAGAATTTTTTGTTCTAGGATATGCCTTTTTTCCTCACGAAGTTTTCTTTCACCGTTCTGAGAACTGTACTGATGAAATAATTTACACAAAGTAAAGCTCCTGTTTGGGTTCGAACCTACGGATCTAAACACCCCATGAGTTTTCATTGCGGCATGAGCTTCTATCGAGATAACGCGAATGGACAAAATCGATATATGCGAAGTAACAGCAGATCCTACATAATTATACTTGATAAGGAAATTCTAGGCTGTTGGTTTTAGCGATGACTGATATGAATGACACATAAACAAAAATAAAGTTAAGCCTGTTCCTTATGATACAACTTGAATAGCCGTCGCACACCGAAACGAGTGGATACCTGGAAATATGAGCTTTATGACACTTGCGGTGATCGACAACAATTAGCTCAACTGTATCTATTGAGACACAATTGAATTTCTTCTCTCTTTCTCTCTTCTCTTCTCAATTGAACAGTTGAGCGGAAAAAAATCCGCCTAGCCTTTTCTCAACTATGTTGGGGTCGGCTTCCAGTCTAACTGGATGCAACTGAATACCAGTATGTTACAGGGAGCGATTGCCTACCTGACCTCCACAACTCAGGTACTGGGTAATAGGATACCCCTTGGCAAGACTGGCCGTCAGACTTTTGGGCTTCTGACGACCCGTAACGACCGTCAAAGATCTACAAATGACAGCCGGGACCAACGGCTTAACGTGCTTTCCGACGCACGGAGGGGTCACGGTATGTAAAGATCCATCCACAGACCAACCGCGGCAAGCGTAGCTTAACCTGATCGATCGACCTGTGCGGCTGTTATTATTTATCCACGGGCCCCGGACACGATTATCATGTGTCGTATCAATTATTATGAACATAACAGAGTACGGTGTACAACCCCATCTATTTACATATTTTCTGTTAGCAACACCGGGAACGAAGGCATGACAGATGTTACGAGTACCTATACATTATCCTTCCTAAAGTTTTATACTAATAACATGTTGGACGAAGGTTTGACAGTTAATAAATAATTTAATATAAAATCACCCTATATCCATGACATCCATCATTACATCCTCATCGATATACTTATAAAACGCAACGCAATTTTTTTTTATGAGTTTGATCGGTTTTAAAACAATATTATAGCACTCTATTTACCCATATACAATAAAAAGTGCTATATTTTTAGGGTTCCGTACCCAGAGGATAAAAACGGGACCCTATTACTAAGACTGCACTGTCCGTCTGTCTGTCTGTCACCAGGCTATATCTCATGTACCGTGATAGCAAGACAGTTGAAATTTTTACAGATGATGTATTTCTGTTGCCGCTATAACAACAGAATAAAATAAGTATTTAAGGGAGGCTCCCATACAACAAATGTGTTTTTTTCGGCTTTTTAGCCTTGTGGTACGAACCCTTCGTGTGCGAGTCCGACTCGCACTTGGCCAGTTTTTGTAAATGGCTTGTTTCGATTTCTTTCGAAAACCGTTAGGTAGGTAGGTACCTAAAAGCTAACAACGCAGTTCCAGGTTTTTGCGGCAAAATCTAACTCATGGTTCCTACGTCCCTTTACTCTAATCTCGATATACGCCCTGAAGTTCTATCTCAGAAAATCACCCATCATAATACGTGACCATACAAGCAGAGCTAATAGCATTATCAAGATATGTAGATACTTAGTTCACTATTTTCAGAAAGGTGTTACAGGTGTTGGTGTGTAAAGGTGAACAAAATTTCAATACCTAAGTACTCGACCCAAATTTATGGGACGGCTGATTATGTTTACACGATTAAGATGTTGCCATAGAGAAAGTTGTTTAGTTTGATGGTCTGTATCACACCCAATATTACCAAACCTACTTATTTGATGCACGGTGTTTATGTTACTATACAGTTCTCACTACACGGGTTGCATGGTTGCGATCGGTCGATAGGCGATGTAGGATGCAAGAGCGAGCGAAGGGCACCCCGAGGTTCGGTTTTGTTAGGATACTTTATACCCTTTACACAGAAATAGGCTCCGTCGACATTGGATGCAAGAGCGAGCGAATGAGAACTGGTTTGGCCTACGCGAAACTAGGCACGAAAACCTATAAGGTGTATAGATTTTCGTGCCTAGTTTCGCCTAGGCCAAACCAGTTCTCATTCGCTCTTTCTCAAAAACTTTTCTCGAATCGTCGTCTCAGAAAAAAAAAAACCGGCTCTTTGGGCACCAACGCATCGTAATTAATCCAGTCTTAAACAAACACGTAAAATGAATTATCCGATAAATTAATATTTAACACGTGGCATTCTGAAATTGGGTCATGAAATGTAAAATCTCCGCATATTATCATGAATGCAATGAATTCGCAATTCCATAATGTAAGTACCTACTCGATTTGGGTTTAACACTGATGGATTTTAGCATATCCATTTAAGATAATGTTTGGTATTTTGAATCAATATTCGGAACACAATTTGGAGCGAGCGGTGGATATTACCACCCGCTTCATTGGGTACATTCATTACCTAATTTGTGGTGGAGCACTCACTGCAGGCACGTACACATGACAGAGAGTGTACAGTGCTACAGTGAGTGCTCCGCCATTGTTACTTGGTCTAACTTGTTTAACCAAAACAAAACAGCTTTCATGATCGTCAACTAAACGTTTGCTCATGGCAGCGCAGTGTGCTAACAGTGAACAATGATTGGCCCTGCTTGCCGACATAACATAACAACACGCTTGTTCGACCGTACAACGAACAAGTTATTTGGTATACAGGCAGCTAACATGCAACTACTTTTTAGGGTTCCGTAGTTCCTGCAAGTAACCCTTATAGTTTCGTCATGACCGTCTGTCTGTCTGTCTGTCTGTCCGAGGTTTTGCTAAGAGACCGTTAGTACTAGAAAGCTGTAATTTTGTAGGAGTGCGTATATAAAACCTAAACGGCTGGCTTGAAAAATCTGGAAAAATTCACGATGATAGTACATTTCATGAACTTTAAAGGAAAACTATAGCGGTTAAGATAGCTTTATTAGTTTAGCGGTAATAGTCGTTGAACTTGGGTGTTGGATAATTTTGTACCAAATACAAAATCCATAGCATTAATCCTTTAAAGTGACTAAGATGAACTAGTTGCTTATTTATAACGGGTAAAGACTTGCATTGAAAAACAAAATACTAATATGAAAAATTTTGTTTTTTTATTTTATTTTTTTATATTCAGAATAAAGAACAATAGTATCGTGCTACATTGTGATAACGGGCTACTACGGAACCCTACACTGTGCGTGGCCCGACACGCACTTGGCCGGTTTTTTAACAATGATGTGGGTGTGCTGCAGTAGTTAATTCTTTTACACCATTCTATTAAGGATGCCATAAGCTGAAAAAGTTATAACGCACAAAATAAAACTAAATATTGGCAGTGTAGTGGAAAGATAAATATTTTTGTCTGTATGAATAAAAAAATAGCTTGCAAATAGCTTGTTCGACCGTGCACCTGTAGCTAACCCTGCGGGTTACAGGCGTGTAATTGTTATGTTATAATAATACACTTGGCTTTGGCCCGTGTTACCCTATAAAACCGGCTGATCAGCCGAGATACAAAAATGTATATCGACAAATAATAATAATAAAAACGTTTATTTTCTCCACCACACATGAATAGTTAGTAGATAGGTACAATACATAAACGTGAATACAAAATACATTGATGTTGTGGAGACTGGAGCCAGTACTAGGAATACCTGTGTTACAGGTCTCCAGGCCTCCAAACTAGTCACACTGATACAAACGTCTACTAACAGACAATGATATTGGGATCAAAGATAAAAAAACATAAGGAATGTAAAATTAGTAAGTTATGTTGGCAAGCAAGGCCAATAATTGTTGCACTTACAGTACACCCACATTTCGTCAGTTATGTTTAAGTCCCATTAAACAGGGGCTTGTTGCCATCACCGGGCACAAATCCAGCCTCTAGGCTGCTACTGAGAAATTCCTGATAGAATAACCCATTCTCACTTTACTCGACCTGGAAATTGAACCAAGGATCTTAAACTCAATAGTAGTGCTTGCGACCACCATACCAGCGAGACTTGTCCGATCCAATCCCATTTAAGTTCAGCAGCTTTCGATGTAACGTTCTCTGGTCAACGTAAAGTAGCGCACAGATATAATCAATGATAATGAGATTACCGAATAATCTCTATGTTTGCTAAACCTGATTAGATTTCGTAGATGTTGTCCACAATGAAAATCCTTTGTATCTTGTAACAATTCCCTTGTCGACCTTTACGACAAAAGAATTGCGATAAAGAATAAGGAAAAAGAAAGGTCGTTCACAAACAGACATGTTTGTTAATTCTTATGAAAAGGTATGTTAACTTGATATCCCGAGAAATGTATCTCATGTGGTAGCAGTCGTGAAAAGTTAAAGGTAAAGTCCTTACATCAAGTATTTATGATGATACAGCATTGTGAACCATAATGACGACGTAATTTGGGTTGCCTTTTATTGAGAGTGGCGTTAACTAACTTGGTTTAGTCTTATGTCTGTTTGAACGTTTGAACGCTATACGTTAAGACAAATTGTACTTAAGGGTCCCTATCAGTTTCGCGGACAAAAAACAGAAAAATCAGGTTTTTTCAGCGCAAATTTCTCAATATCCTTAAGTTAACTAGTTTTTTTTAAAATACACAAGTATTTATCACCTATCTATCTAGTAAGTGTACGAAATTAAGTTTTGATAACTACTTAATAAAAAATTCGTTTATAAGGCACTATTTAGATATTTTACTACAATTAAATTAGTAGGTAAAATAAAAATATAAAAATTGAGTTTGGTAGATAAACACCTCAAATTTTAAAATATGGTCCTGCTCCATAGGACAATCTAGAATGTAGACAACCCTGACTTGTAATTTTTTATTTAAATGAAAATCTTTTACTTTTACCATGATTGCAAATATGTGAGCACAATGTATCTATCAGATTTATATGTCATGGTTTCATTTTTAATTATTTTTCCTATCGTGGTGTAGTAATTTTATTTTAGGTGCATGTTCTTCACATATTATTATTATAAACTACTGCTGACCCGGCAAACGTTGTTTTGCCATATGAATTATTTCTAGCTGCCCGGCGCTACTTCTTTTATGCGTGGTTTTTCTTTTGCGTGGTGTCCTACCCCTTACCCTACCCTACCCCTACCTTACTCCTACCCTACTCCTACGCCTACCCTACTCCTACACTACTCCTACCCTACTCCTACCCTACTCCTACCCTACTCCTACTCTACTCCTAAATTACTGCTACCCTACTTCTACCCAACTCCTACCCTACTTCTAACGTACTCCTACCCTACTCCTAACCTACTCCTACAGTACTCCTACCCTACTCCTACACTACTCCTACCCTAGTCCTACCCTACTCCTACCCTACCTCTACCCTACTCCCATAGATATATTAAATTTTTCTCTGCGTAAGAACCATCCTCGTATTTCAGGGAACATTCTAAAAAAAGAATTAGCGAAATCGGTTCAGCTGTTCTCGAGATTTGCGCTTAGCAACACATTCAGCGATTCATTTTTATATTATAGACTAGTTGACGGGTGGCAAACGTTGTTTTGCCATGTAAATTATTTCTAGCTGCCCGGCGCTACTTCGTTTGCGTGGTGTCCTACCCCTTACCCTACCCTACCCCTACCCTACTCCTACCCTACTCCTACACTACTCCTACCCTGCTCCTACCCTACTCCTACACTACTCCTTCCCTACTCCTACCCTACTCCTACACTACCCCTACCCTACTACTACCCTACTCCTACCCTACTTCTAACCTACACCTACCCTACTCCTAACCTACTCCTACACTACTCCTACCCTACTCCTACCCTACTCCTACACTACTCTTACCCTACTCCTACCCAACTCCTACCCTACTCCTACACTACTCCTACCCTACTGCTACCCTACTCCTACCCTACTCCTACCCTATTCCTACCCTACTCCTACCCTACTCCTACCCTACTCCTACCCTACTTCTACCCTACCCCCATAGATATATTAAATTTTTTTCTGCGTAAGAACCATTCGCGTACTTCAAGGAATATTATTTAAAAAAAAATAGCGAAATCAAAGCAAATGGCAAAAAACGGAACCCTTATAGATTCGTCATGTCTGTCTGTCTGTCTGTCTGTCTGTCTGTCCGTCTGTCTGTCCGTCCGTATGTCACAGCCATTTTTCTCCGAAACTATAAGTACTATACTGTTGAAACTTGGTAAGTAGATGTATTCTGTGAACCGCATTAAGATTTTCACACAAAAATTAAAAAAAAAAAACAATAAAATTTGGGGTTCTCCATACTTAGAACTGAAACTAAAAAATTTTTTTTTCATCAATCCCATACGTGTGGGATATCTATGGATAGGTCTTCAAAAATGATATTGAGGTTTCTAATATCATTTTTTTCTAAACTGAATAGTTTGCGCGAGAGACACTTCTAAAGTGGTAAAATGTGTGTCCCCCCCCCCCTGTAACTTCTAAAATAAGAGAATGATAAAACTAAAAAAAATATATTATGTACATTACCATGTAAACTTCCACCGAAAATTAGTTTGAACGAGATCTAGTAAGTAGTTTTTTTTTATTACGTCATAAATCGTAAACCGCAATTTACCTTTCATTCAGTCAACTCAAATATAAAAATTAAAAAAAAACATTTAAAATATAAACATAAACCTTATGCATTAACTCGGATGTTACGGAACCCTCGGTGATCGAGTCCGACTCGCTCTTGCCCGGTTTTTTATATTATAGATGAAGGCGCGTCCCTGGCGCCATCTGGTGGGATTTGTTGAGCAAATGAATGAACATTGTACGGACGAGAGTAGCAGCGGTGGTGTCACGACTGTCACTCTAGCGGAACGTCATGAACGTCAGGCGGCCATCTGACTCGTGTGTTTTGAAGAAAAAGGTGGCGTGCTCGAGACGGTCACGACGGATCGCTTACGTCCTGAATCATAATCCGCTCTCATCTGATTATAGTGGTGGTAATTGTGGTAATATAAATTGAGATTATCAATTATAAGGCTGCTGATCGAAGACCTGTCTAGTTATTTCAAGAATACCTCGCCCGATTACCCAATTTAAAATGAGTGATTCTGATATAGATTCCCACGTGCCTATAACAGAAGTGGGATGCGAAGGAGAGTCGGATAAAGATATTCAGCCGCATAATCAACCTAGCAATAACGGATTGTTCACCAATATGGAAGCCCTATTAACCCGTTTGTTAGCGATGCCGCTGCAAACACCGCAGTCTGTAGCAAATACTAACGCGGTTCAGTTGATCAAGTTCGACCCTGATGATGAAGATGCTGTTGTTAAGGGCTGGTGCCGTGTTTCCGAGTTGATTGTTAACAGCAAGAAACTGAGTGGTGTGGAACTTTTAGTTGCTCTGACAACTGCACTAAAAGGACGAGCGGCATCTGTCTTGACTAAGTTGCGTTTGGAAGGCTTAACCTAGAAAATTGTAAAGCAAACATTGCTGGCGAAATTTGCAGAGCCCAAATTGATACAGGACTATTTCGACGACGTATTGCGCTTCCAGGTCGGAGCAAAAGAGACTGCTAGTGAATCGGCTGTGCGTTTATGAACACTGATCGAGCGAATCCCTAAAGTCGAGATGCCAGAAGAGGCAATCACTGGGTTTGTTGTTTCTGTTCTAAGCTGGAAAGACCACACTATTCGTCGTGAACTGAACTCCTATGCTATCACAACTCGTGCTCAACTCTTCCGGACACTTGGTGGGATTTCCTTAAAGCATCGAGCTGAAGATAATGATGGAAATGACAATAAGGCAAAAAGACCTTGTCTGTTAGACTCGAAGTTCAATGGAAAGTGTCATAGGTGTGGAGTTCCTGGACACAAAATAGCGGACTGTAAAAGGCGGCGGGATCTAGCTAACCGAGCTGATAGTTCCAACACGGATCAAGGACAAATTGGCATCAATAACCTGTTTCACGTGCGGGAAATCCGGCCATCTATCTACGCGCGTATCTAGGCGCGTCCCTGGCGCCATCTGGTGGGATTTGTTGAGCAAATGAATGAACATTGTACGGACGAGAGTAGCAGCGGTGGTGTCACGACTGTCACTCTAGCGGAACGTCATGAACGTCAGGCGGCCATCTGACTCGTGTGTTTTGAAGAAAAAGGTGGCGTGCTCGAGACGGTCACGACGGATCGCTTACGTCCTGAATCATAATCCGCTCTCATCTGATTATAGTGGTGATGATTGTGGTAATATAAATTGAGATTATCAATTATAAGGCTGCTGATCGAAGACCTGTCTAGTTATTTCAAGAATACCTCGCCCGATTACCCAATGTAAAATGAGTGATTCTGATATAGATTCCCACGTGCCTATATATAATTAATGTATGCAAAATATTGTAAAACATTTTAAAAGAGTAACGGTGGAGTTTCTTGCCCATTCTTCTCCATACGAAAACTACCTTTTGGAATCATCATCATCATCATTTCAGCCAAAAGACGTCCACTGCTGGACATAGGCCTCCCCCAATTTTGGGGGGGGGGGGTTTGCCATAATCGCCACGCTTGGCAGGCGGGTTGGCGATCGCAGTATGGTATGATGGTGTAATGCGAACTCTGCTGCCCACCGGTCTCCCTTAGTCGCCTTTTACGACACCCACGGGAAGTATGGGGTGGTGCTATTCTTTAAGTCCGGCACCACACAGACTTTTGGAATGGGCGACTAGAATCAATTCTATTTTATTGTAATTTTTGACGTTCAAAAGTGCCTTTTATGTGCCTATTGAAATAAATGCTTTGACTTTGACTTTGAAATACAAAAAGAATTTTTCAAAGCCGACTGGTAGTTCCAGAGATTAGCGCGTTCAAACAAACAAACTCTTCAGTTTTGCTTAAAAGATTTACGTATATTTACGTACACGTACGTATATACGTAATAATAAAAATAACGTAATAATAATAATACGTATACACGTAAATCTTTTATTAAAGGAAAAATGTATGGAGACATAATAAAATTATAGGTACAGGACTCTATTCGTGGCAATGCTGCCAGCCTTTTGGGCACTGTTCCTGTTGACAGCGATGCGGACGATGCGATGCCCTATGATTATTCTGCTTATTTTTTTCATATAAATAAACATATTATTATTACATTAAATATTAGCATAGATTATGTAAATATTATCATGTTATGGTTTAATATCACACTAATATTATAAAAGCGAAAGTTTGTGAGTGTGTGTGTTTGATACTTCTTCACGCTCAAACGGCTTCACCAATTTTGATAAAATTTTGTATGGAAGTATCTGACACCCTAGTTTAACATATAGGCTACTTTTTATCCCGATATTCCCACGGGACCGACACTTACGCGGGTGAAACCGCGGGGCGCAGATGGTTGAAATATAAATTTAGGATGACATAGCGCCAGTCGCATTGAAAAAATAATGACTTTGACCCTTCTCTGAATTTGATTAATCACTGTGATACAAAACCTGTGGTTAAAACAAGAAAAAATGACTAAAAAATTTCGCCACAATAGCTTGTGGGTAGATTTGGTGGAGGTCAGATTTCTCGTGAAATATTGAGCCGTAGTCAATTACATAGAAAATGAACCACAACTTGTTGTTTTCGTGAAAGGTTTAATTCCTAAGCCAGTTTTCGTGTATCTCTTACGGATTCCGATTTCCCCATATCATCAGTTTAAAAAAAACTCCTCTCTCGCACTCTATGTACAGATTGAATCGTAGTGGTCAAAGGAATCTTGTGCTCGATTTTGTAGATAACATGAACACAGTTTGATTTTAACAAAGACCGTAATTTTGTAAGCAAGAGAACGCTTATTTTTGCAAAAAAATTACACTCTGTACGTAAGTGGGCCCTGTCGCTGGGCCCACTTGTGTTGCTGATTAGTATCAAACAAAAGAGATACGTGCAGCAGTGAAACTAACTATAGTCTGAAGATACTGATAATATGCCTTGATCTAAATCTAACAAAACTGCGTTGTCACACACAGTGGGTGCGTGAAGGCGGGCGTCGCCAACGTGGCAGACCTAAGAAATGTTTTTTTTCTTTTTTTTTTGAGGGTGGGAAGTCATCAAATGACCCCTCCGGCTCTGGGTGTAGCGGAAGGGAGTGTCAAACTCTTACTGACTAAAACCCACCCGTGTTCCTTCCTTAGCCCTTTATGTTCCGGGCCGGCGGCGGTAACCCTTTCAGACTATCCCGCTAATCCCAAGAAAAGCTGGCGTGACGATTTGGACTCGTTCGTAACCGAGTGGGCGGAGAAGGCACAGCTCAAAGAAAGGTGGAAGAATACAGGGGAGGCTATTGCCTAGCAGTGAGTCAATGGAAAAAAAAAAGCCTTAGCGTTTAGCAGTTGATCAGTCATTACGGGTAGTCAGAAGCCCAAAAGACTGACTACCAGTCTTTCCAAGGGGTATCGTATTACCCACTAGGTAACTGGGTTGTGGAGGTCAGATAAGTAGTCGTTCCATGTAAAATATTGATGAATACCAGTGTTTGACATGGTGGATACAAGAACCTGCATCCGGTTAGACTAGAAGCCGACCCCAACATAGTTGGGAAAAGGCTAGGCAGATGATGAGATGGTGTAACTGGTGATCATACTTACAAAATATGAAGGTATGCAGAGTATAGGCGGTAGAACGAAGCTGAGCAGTATGGCAATCGTGCATCTTCGATCCGTGCACAGTGATGGACTGTACGTAGGATACCTGTAAACAAAATAACTGTTAGGTAACTGAAATAAATTACATACATGAATAACATTCGTCGTTTCAGCCGAAAGACGTCCACTGCAGAACATAGGCCTCCCCCAAGCACCTCCACTTCGACCGGTTCTGTGCTTCTCGCATCCAACGGGTTCCTGCGCCTTTCACAAGGTCGTCAGACCACTTGTGGGAGGGCTTTCAACGGTACGTCTTCGTCGCCACTCCAGAACCTTTCAGCCCCATCGGCCATCTGTTCTGCGAGCAATGTGCCCTGCCCACTGCCACTTAAGTTTGGCAATTCTTCGGGCTATGTCGGTTACCTTGGTTCTCCTGCGGATCTCTTCATTCCTGATTCGATCACGCAGGGAAACTCCAAGCATAGCCATCTCCATTGCCCTTTGGGTGGCTTTTAGCCTTCTTATAAGGCCCATTGAATAACATTAGTTAAAACAAAACAGTATAAAGATTAACACCGAAATTACAAACAGCTATTTTATATAATGATTTGTGAGCCCCAAACTAGACAGTTATTAGTCTGTACCTTGGCAGTCAGTACGTGATTTTCTAGAACTCATAGTAACTAGGGAATAAATGTCGCGAGATGTGTTGTTTCCATTCTTCAGAGATCGTGGGAAGTCGAGCAGTGTCGCGAGTAATTTGACGATTATCTTGTTTTCTAGGGGATTTTCTAGAGAATAAGCGGTTTTTAAACATTCAGCAAGTTGTGAAAAAAATATAAGTACCGGCTGACTTTTTTTACCGTCGGCACAAAAACAGTGAATATCAATAAATTCGTAGCGACATTCAATCCTTTGATTGAGCCATCGGCTGGTTTCAACCAAACGACAGAATTTAAACAGGTTTTTCTTATTTAATTTTTTGTGAAAAAAAATATTTCCTATAGTATATAGCTTTCAACGCTCACCCCCAGGAATTGTTTTATAAGGAATTAATGAGTTTTTGTTCTGATCAATCCTGGGTTTGTGCTGACATAAAGAAGCTAGGTGTTGATAGTGGTACCTACACCTTTATAAGTGATGCGCACGGAAGCAGGAGATGGTTAGATCACTGTGTTGTATCTGTATCGGCTTGGCATACAATTAGAAATGTTGATGTATCCGAAGATGTTTACGTTTCGGATCATCTACCTATACATCTGGAGTGTGACTTGGAAGTTGTGAGACCTAAGTTGATGACTGGGGGTGTAGGCCGTAATTCAGTCTTTTGGGGTGAAAGAACTAAGTCAGAAACGCAAAGTTATCATAATTTATGTAATAGTAAATTGCGAGACATTGATTTCCCCCATGAGTTTGAGAGGTGTAGCGTTGGATCATGCGGTTTGGCTGAGCATAGGGTTATTCTGGACAGCTTGTACGAACAGATTGTGGAAATCCTATGTGCGGCGGCTAGGCAAGCTAGAGGGACATCTGTAGGGGGACCGAGGCGAGGTAAGCGAGTGTGTGGGTGGAACGAGTATGTGAGGGACGCTCACCGTGAGGCCAGGTGTAGCTTTCAAACCTGGGTACTGAACCATCGTCCTTCGTCGGGCCCAGTTTATGATGACATGCATGAAAAGCGAAAAGTCTTTAAAAGTCGTTTGAAGTTTTGTCAAAATAACGCTGAACAAATTGTTATGGATAGGTTAGCAGAACAACGAGCTAGTAAAGATTTTTGTAAATTTTGGAAGTCCACTGGCAATTTGGATGCGAAGCCTGGTCTCTCTGCGAGTGTAGAGGGGATAAGTGATAAGAAGGGAATTGCGAATGTTTTTAAAGATCATTTCAAAGTTCAATCCCCACTCGGCCCCTCATCCTTGGTGAATGATGGTGAGCCCATCTGTCCTGGCGCGAAGCCTCTGATACGTTTCTCAGCCAAGCAAATATGTGCTATCATCAACAACATGAAACGAGGTAGGTCTCCAGGTCATGATGGGCTTAGCATTGAGCACCTGAGGCATGCAGGTGTCCATCTGCCGCGAGTCCTGTCTTTGTTTTTCACAATGTGCATTAGTCACGCGTACCTACCGGCGAATCTAATGAAGACCATCGTGGTTCCCATTGTGAAAAACAGGACAGGTGACATTGCGGACAAGGGTAATTATCGTCCCATTTCGCTTGCGACTGTAATAGCAAAGGTGTTGGATGGTGTGCTTGATTCTTGCTTAAGTAAGTATATACATCTTCATGATGCACAGTTTGGGTTTCGCCCCGGACTATCAACTGAAAGTGCTATTTTAAGCCTCAAGCACACCGTTCAATATTATAAAGATCGCGGTACGCCGGTGTACGCCTGTTTCCTTGATCTCTCCAAGGCGTTCGATCTTGTCTCATATGATAAGCTATGGAGAAAGATGGGAGACAGGGGTATACCCGCGGAAATATGTGGGCTATTCCAGTATTGGTATGGTAACCAAGTTAATCTTGTGAAATGGGATGATACAGTCTCTGAGCCGTATAGGTTGGAGTGCGGGGTGAGACAGGGTGGTCTGACGTCTCCCAGACTCTTCAACCTCTACGTGGATGACCTGTTAGTCGCACTGAGCAACATGCGTGTCGGATGCAGTGTTGATGGGGTTAGAATAAACAACATCAGCTACGCAGATGACATGGTGTTGCTTGGGCCGTCGGCGGGAGCAATCAGAGAGCTGCTTAAGACGTGCGAGGCTTACGCTGCCGCACATGGATTAGTTTACAATGTAAAAAAAATGTGAATACATGGTCTTTGAGGTCAGCGGCAAACACCGTGGAATGGGACCTGAGCTGGTATTGAACGGTTCATCTATTAATAGGGTGTCAACTTTTAAATACCTAGGGCATCTTCTTGCCGTTGATCTCAGGGACGATGTAGACATTGAGAGGGAGCGCAGGGCTCTTGCGGTCCGGAGTAATATGTTGGCTCGCAGATTTGCACGGTGTACAGATCAAGTAAAAATAACACTTTTCAAGGCTTATTGCCAAAGTCTGTACACGGGCAGTCTGTGGGTCAATTGTACTAAGAGATCGCTGGATGTCCTGCGCGTCCAATATAATAATGCTTTCAGGATGTTGTTAAGACTACCTCGTTACTGTAGCGCGTCGGAAATGTTCGCGCAAGCCCACACTGACGGTTTCCATGCGATTTTACGCAAAAAAACTGCGTCGCTACTGAGGAGAGTGAGGGACAGTCGGAACAGCATCCTGAAAACTGTAGCTGAGAGCTTCGGCTCTCCGATTACTCAGAAGTTTATGCAGAGGTTGATTTTTACTAACACTAGGCAATAAGTATTTTGTATTCTTACTAACACTTTATGGATTTCTATGTCTGCAATAAAAAATTATTATTATTATTATAGGCTTCTACTGCGTTCACCTTTTATACCTTTGTTTTAGTCAGATGGTAAAAAAAAGTCAGTCAGTATACAGAAAAAAATGGCCACCTCATCCCGTCCTCTTGATTCTTTAATTATGGTAGAAGTTTGTGCATGGCATATTTCATATTCAGTTTGAAAGCTTGTCGAGGCAACTATAACATCCAAGGTGTCAGTTTCGCAACCTAATAAACGGCAAGGTCTACAGTATCGTATCCACTTAAAAAAATCAAATAAGGCCCCTAATTTACATCGTCCATGAGCACCAAAATAAATCATATTTTTTCACAGAAAGCGGTCGAAATTTACAACTTTAAATTTAACAAAATCACAGTTTAGCTTTTAGAGTTTATTATGTAAAATCCTGGCGTACGTAATCACAATTTAATTACTTCTACTTTTATGTATGTTGTGGCTGACTTGTTTGCTAAACGGGTACACAACATTTTGTGGTCTGACCAGAAATGGTAGCAACAATCAAACAACTAGAGACCACGTTTATAAACGAATTATGGTCAGTTGCCTGATCATTAGTGATTTCAGCGAATCGGTTGTCATTAAAAAATAACATACAATTCAGTGACGATATAATGCATTGCAAATATCCTCCTACATCAATCGTACAATATTTATAAATCACTTAGCTTCTGCCCGCGACTTCGTCTGGTTCCCCTGACCCATCACATCGCATCGCCTATCCACGCTTTTACTTCGTTTTCGCTTATCACGAGACTAGCTTCTGCCCGCGACTTCGTCCGCGTGAAATTCGTACTTTCCTCTTATAATTTCGAAAATGTATGTTTATGATTTTTATCATTTATTTAGATATAAATAAGTATTCGGGCCAATTTTTTAGTTTATAGCTCAAAGGGATCAGATTTTTCAAATAAACTGTATCCCAGCTTTTTACTCCCCCAGGAGAGTAATTTTGAAAAATCGTTTGGGATGTGTTCATAACTTGACTCAAAGACCCATACCCATTTTCGAGTTAATGGAAGCAAGCAGTAGAATTTTCCACCTTCATAGGAGTCAATTTTTGAAAAACCCTAAATCACTTTTTTTAAGTATTTTTTGTTTTAGTAGTACCGAGTTTCGAGTTAATCCGACAGCGGGTTAAATATTTTTCTAATCCATCAACTTTGTCACCCCCCAAATCCTCTGTTAGGGATTTTTTAGTGACAATATTTATTATTTACTGACCCAAATATTGCCAAGTTTCTAATTTATTTTTCCATACTAAATTTGACACCGCCAATCTCCCCTTTGGGTTATTTTAGAATTCCAAAAAAATAGGAAGTTTATAATTATTTGTGCCAAGTTTCAAGTCCAAATTTATTTGTACCATTTTTTTTTTGAGTTTATCAAGGCACTCATTAAAATCCCCTTATAAATCGAATTACCACTTTTTGTCCCGTCAGGGGTCAATCATTTTTGAAAACTCCATACACTTACTATTGATTCTACATCTGCCTAGCCTTTTCCCAACTATGTTGGGGTCGGCTTCCAGTCCAACGGGATGCAACTTAGTACCAGTATTTTACATGGAGCGACTGCCTATCTGACCTCCACAACCCAAATACGATACCCCTTGAAAAGACTGGTTGTCAAAATTTCGGACTTCTGACCACCCCTAGCGACCGTCATAGATCCACGAATGACAGCCGGGACCAACGGCTTAGGCTTTCCGAGGCACGGAGAGGTCACGGTATGTAAAGATGGACACCTATCCACAGACCAACCGCGGCAAGCGTAGCCTGCATAACCTGATCGATCGATCTGTGCGGCTGTTATTATTGATTATTTTCTGTCAAAAGTATTAATACTGAGTTTCGAGTAAATCGGACCGCGCGTTAAAATTCTTCCACACAAACTTTAACACCCCAACACAAGGGGTGTTGGGGTGTTTTGATAAACGAATAATGATAAACTTTATTACTTGCTTAGGCAAGTATTCTTGCCAAGTTTATTAACCAAATGAATAAGATTTTTCTTATAAACTGTATCCCCGTTTTTCACCCCCACAGGGGTGGAATTTCGTAGAATTGTTTGGGATGTGTTCATTACTCGACTCAAAGATTGTTTTTACCAATTTTCGAGTTAATCAAGCCACGCAGTAAAGTCTTCCCCTATAAAATTAACTTTTCACTCCGTTAGGGGTAAATTTTCGAATAACGATGATACACGTTATTCTTTATTCTTGGTCTTAAGTATAAATACTGAGTTTCGAGTTAATCGGACCACGCGTTAAAATTCTTCCATACAAACTTTGACACCTCCCAATCCTCCTTCAGGGGGTAGTTTAGAAAAAAAAGCCAAACTTCATAATTTATTGCCAGTGCTAAGTTTCATGGTTATTAGCTCAAGGAATAAGATTTTTCATACAAACAAAATCCCCTCTTTTCACCCCTTAAAGGTTAAATTTCCAAAAACCCCTTCTTAGTGGATATCTAATCTTCACAAAGAACACACCATCCAAAATTAATTTCTCTACCCAGCGGTACCGACCAGCGTTTTAGGCTGTGCGTTGATGTATCAGTCAGTCAGGACAAAATTTCATCCCCCTTTTCACCCCCTTAATGGATGAAATTCTAACAACACCGTTGTGTTAGCTTCCAATCATAAGCATAGATAATAAATTTAGTGATTTTTACGTCGAAAATTAATGACTTTCTATACACAACTTCATCCCCCTTTTTAACCCTTCGGGGGTGGAATTATCAAAAACGCTGAGATACGTATAAATGCATTTTCAATTGTCAGCCTAAATACAAAATTAGAAGATCCTAACTTCAAAACTGTCGGACTTTCATATAAACTTTCATCCCCTATTTTAACCCTTTAGGGGTTGAATTCCCAAAAATCCTTTCTTAGTGGATACTTACTCTTCACAAAGAACACACCTTCTAAGTTTCAAGTCTCTAGGTCCAGTGGTTTGGGCTGTGCGTTGATATATCAGTCAGTCAGTCAATCAGTCAGTCAGGACTTTGAATTTTATATATATAGATTAGCTTTCTGATGTTTTATTTATTTTTGCTCCCCTCCTAAGGGTTTTATTGTGATCTTAAATAGCCTATAGCCATCAAATGTAAAAATATTTTTTTCAAATCCGACTGTTAGTTCCTGAAATTATTGCGTTCAAACAAACAAAAAAACAGACAAACGTAAAAATATTTTTTCAAATCCGACTGTTAGTTCCTGAGATTATCGCGTTCAAACATACAAAAAAACAGACAAACTCCCCAGCTTTATTATATTTACATATTTAGTAAATTGATTGACATACTACCGGTGATTCGCACCGCGCTTTTTGTATTGAAATGCGGCACACTGCGGCCTGATGCGGTTTTAAGTAGGATATTCAAGATTGACGTAACACCATTAGTAAGTCATTGCACTGTCCAACGTCACTCTTATAAAGATACTAGCAGCGCCCCGCGGTTTCACCTGCATAAGTGTCGATCCCGTGGGAATATCGGGATAAAAAGTATCCTATGTCCTTTCTCGGGATTCAAACTATCTCTATACCAAATTTCATCTAAATCGGTTCAGCGGTTTAAGCGTGAAGAGGTAACAGACAGACACACTTTCGCATTTATAATATTAGTATGGATGGATAAGAGTGGTAAAAGTAGTGGTAGTAGGCTAATAGTTTAATATAATTATACTCTATAGCAGGGGTGGCCAACCGGTCGATCATGATTGGCAAACATGGCAAGGCAAAAAATATTTCCAATAAACCTGATTTTGCTAATCTAGCGAAATATGCTTAAACGGAATGCTCACATTAATATAAATAAGTAGTTACTAAGAATAATTTTCAGTTTTATATATTGCCTCTTAATAAAATAAAAAATACTACATTATTGTGTATTGAACTATGCTGTTTCTTAAAAGATTTCAAGTTGTATGTAATTGGTAGATCGCACAGGGTGTCGTCAGTGAACAGTAGATCTTGGGTCTAACCAAGTTGGCCACCCCTGCTCTATAGCTTTACGTACCTCAGTAATCTATATAAATAAAACAAACTCGGGTTAGTTACACCATTTATAACTCAAGAACGGCTGGACCGCTTTTTATGATCTTTGATTTGTTGGATTTATGTCCGCCCCGAATAGCAGAATAACTATTAAAACATGGGAAAAATTCTCGGATTTTTTTTATTAAGACTTTCATTTTCTCATATATTCGTTCTTATTGATTCTGAGGCGGTACGAAGGTCGCTGGGTGAGCTAGTATTTTTATAAATTTGAGTAAATCGGCCTAAGAAACGCTGGCGTGATGATTTGGACTCGTTCCTAACAGATTGGACGGAGAAGGCACAGCACAAGAAAAGGTGGAAGAATATCGAGGAGGCCTTTGCCCAGCAGTGGGACAGTACAGGCTAAAGGAAAAAAAAGTAAAAAAAACCGGGCAAGAGCGAGTCGGACTCGCGCACCGAATGGTTCCGTAACATCCGGGTTTATGCATAAGGTTTATGTTTATGAAATTAAATGTTTATTTTTTATTTTTGGGTTGATTGAATGAATGGTAAATTGCGGTTTACGATTTATGACGTATTAAAAAAAACTACTTACTAGATCTCGTTCAAACCAATTTTCGGTGGTAGTTTACATGGTAATGTACATCATATATTTTTTTAGTTTTATCATTCTCTTATTTTAGAAGTTACAGGGGGGGGGACACATTTTACCACTTTGGAAGTGTCTCTCGCGCAAACTATTCAGTTTAGAAAAAAATGATATTAGAAAGCTCAATATCATTTTTGAAGACCTACCCATAGATACCCCACACGTACGGGCTTGATGAAAAAAAAAAATTGAGTTTCGGTTCTAAGTATGGGGAACCCTAAAATTTATTGTTTTTTTTTCTATTTTGTGTGAAAATCTTAATGCGGTTCACAGAGTACATCTACTTACCAAGTTTCAACAGTATAGCTCTTATAGTTTCGGAGAAAAGTGGCTGTGACATACGGACGGACAGACAGACAGACGGACAGACAGACAGACAGACTTGACGAATCAATAAGGGTTCCGTTTTTGCCATTTGGCTACGGAACCCTAATAAAAAAGGTATAAATAAGATTGATTGCCAAAAGTTTTATCAAAAGCACGGCTATCATTCAAATTTAAGCTTTACTAGAACGTCCTACTTCGTCCGCCCACGCCGCCCGCGCCGGCGCATCGCATCGCCCGGCCGCGCTATTACTTAGTTTGCGCTTAGGGTTCTTACTGACTATTTTTCTTCTTGTTCGGCTCCTAAGCGTCCTAGCGTGATGTTAAATAGCATATAGTCCTCCTCAAGAAACTGGCTAAAAAAAGTTCTATAAAAAAATATAAAAAAAAACCCGACTGCGGTAAGAAACTTAAGTTAAAAGAAACTGAAAAGCTAAAAACAAGCCCATTTTAAATTCAATAAAAGTTGGAAGCAGGCGGGACCCATTTAAATTTGAAAATATACTTAATAAAAATGGTATGGGTCCCGCCTGCTTCCAACTTTTATTTAATTTAAAATGGGCTTGTTTTTAGCTTTTCAGTTTCTTTTAACTTAAGTTTTTTACCGCAGTCGGGTTTTTTTTTTAAGAACTTTTTTATTTCCAGCTTTTTAGTTTACAAATGTGAAAGATTTCGCAGACGATTTAGTTCTTGGTAGGTGTTTTTTTACGATTTGTCAATTCTAATTGCTTTTAATCATCTATGGTGAATATATTTTTGTAATCACCGTTTAAAACCCTTAATTTTGATACCCCACTCGATTGGTATTGAAAAAAAAAATTTTTTGAAGACATAATATGGTGCCAAAAATCGGCAATTTTATTTTTTATTTGAATTTTGATATACCCAGTGTCACTCTCACAAATAAGACGAATCTAATCACCTCTCGAGTTGAAATCGATCAAGCCGTTTAAGCTACAGAGCGTGCCAAAGAAATATAGATACATACATACACTCGAAAAACAGCCCTCATTCTGGCGCAGTCGGGTAAAAACTAAAAATGTTTTTTATTACATACCTATGCAACAACGATACCCCACGTGACATAGTTTGTTGACTTTCATTTTTTCCATTTTCACAATATTTCGTCCAGTAGTCGCCATATTGAATTTTCAATAACGTCATGTCTTTAGTGACACTCGCCGGACTAAGAGGAATCGATTGACGTGTGAATCTTAAAAATCGGCCCAGGCGTTTGGTCTGTATAGTGCTTCAAAGTGCTTTATACAAACGTACATACATACATACCTACATAGGCTGAAAAACACATTACCACTCCTTTGCGTCGCGCAGTCGGGTAAAAAGCAAAAAGATTTTTCAAATCCGACTGGTAGTTCCAGAGATTAGCGCGACCAAACGATCAAACAAACAAACTCTTCAGCTTTATTGTAGGATTACAATTATATAAGAGTTTCATTGCAATGACTTACTAATGGTTTTACGTCATTAAATTATATAGGAGTTACATTGCAATGACTTATTAATGGTTTTACGTCATTTAATTATTTAGGAGTTACATTGCAATGACTTACTGATGGTTTTACGTCATTCAATTATATAGGAGTAACATTGCAATTACTTACTAATTAATGGTTTTCCGTCATTCAAAGATCGTGAATGTGCTGCTTTAATGTGCGCTTAGGTTAAGACAACTGTGTCAGTAGGTATGCTGTCGATCTAATTTGAATGAATGAGGACAAATTCATGACTCACTTTTTAAGTCTCGTGCTGAGCAATTCATCATTAAGTTATCGTGGTTAAAGAGCCTGCAAATAAACTTGAAGTAGACAGAACGCTTCAACTTTATAAGGTTCTTTATTTTCTTCGAAAGGTGAAGGTGGCTATCACTTTGATATCTACTGTTTAAGTTCATGGAAAGAGAAAAGTGAAATAAAAAGAAATGTTCTAATTATTTTATCTAACTTAAAATCACTCCTGTATTCCCCGGAGTGTAGGCAGATACGTACCTATCTGTAGCTTTCAGATTAAGGGCTGATTTTTTCATCGCCAGATAATTCTTATTTGTGGAATAAAATTGACGTCTGACAGTTTTTGTATGAAATAACTATCAAAATTTCAAAATTGTTTCTCGAATAAAGAAAAAATGTGTGACTATTTTGTCAATAAAATTGACAAAAAGTTAAGTTTAGTTTATTTCTGTTTGCTTAATCAAAATTGGACATGATTTTGTTAACGGACTTCATTCTTTCAATAATGTAATCTACGTACTTTCAGGAAGGTTTTAATATAGAATATATTAGGTTATTGTAAGTAAAACTTGTGGAATTATATTGTTTCAAATCGAAGAGCATGGGGTGAGTCGATTTTATTGCATGTTAGTGTATTTTTGTAATAATTATTGTTTGTCTATGGTAACTGGCGAATTATGGGTGAACTTAGGTAGGTACCTAGGTACTCCTCTGCCGAACCCTTGCGAAGGAAACAAGCTGTGGTGTTATGTTATTAGATTTTGGTTTTGCTTGCTGTTATGTATGTAGTCTTATTTGTGTTAACTGTAAAACTTTAGCATAATAAAAAAACAACGTTAACGTTTAACGTTCGTACAACGTAAGTAGGTATGTAAATTGATTTACTGTACAGAATACGTAATTCCCTCTAAAACAAATAAAGGTGCTCTAAGACGATGTTAGTCGATGTTGACGGTGTTTAGTCTCAATTTTCTTTATTGCCAAAGAAATCAACATAAAACCACGTAGACACCGCCGCGGCATGCGGAAACTTAGCGATAATATACATAACAAAACATCAAACCTGTTTTCCCTAAAGGGTTGAGCAGAGGTGTACAGTCACGAGCATAAGTATGTCTACACTTGGCTTTATTCAAAGGCGATTTTCTCCTTTATTTTTGAATGAAATTGTATGTTATTACGAACATTGTCTTTTCGAACCTATAGGTTTATGTAAAGTGTCGTATTTCAACTTTGCATTCGTTATTTCGTGAAAAAATCGCAATTGAAAGTTGCCAAGTGCAACACATATTAGTGCTCGTGACTGTACATGTCCTATAGTGTACCCACATTTCATCAGTTATATTTAAATAATAGGAGGCGAGTCTATTGCCAACAACGGGGCAAAAATCTAGGTGCCTCGTTGGTGTTTCAAAATCGCCTGTTGGGTGCGATGGCCCATACAAAAAGTGCGAAAGTGATGTAGGAAGATTGTTTGCGGCGCGGCCTGTTTATACAAGCCTTACCTAAGTCCTAACTTTAGTGTAATATAAACCTGCTATGGGAGTGTTTCGTAACCTCCCAGTTACAGTATGTTTATCTCACGTAGCGACTCGCGCTTTACTTGTGGTTACCGAGTGTACAAACACGCTGTTAATGTGTGTGTAAGCGCAGGAGCTCTTAGTACCGTCCGAGACAATACCAAAGTCGGAAGTGCGTGTGTGTGCGTGTGCGTGTGTGCGTTATGTGCTGACGCTACTCGTCATCACGAACAGATTCACAGCGTGTTTGTTGGTTATCACTTTGTTATCACAAGTAAAGCTCGCGTCGCTTCGTAAGAAAAAAATATTGTACTGTCATTCATTAGTTGCGATCGATAGGTAATTATATTTATGTACAATTTATGTATAATGTATGTATTGTATTTATGTATATTTATTTGTGCTTATATTTATATGTACTTAATTAGGTAATATTATATTCATGGTTTTAATAGGTATATACGTATCACCCAAAGGTTGACTGGTAGAAAATGCCTATGGCATTAAGTCCGCCTCTGTACATTTATGTGCTTGAAGTATTAAATAAATAAATAAATAATTTATTTATTTGAAGCTATTAGTATTTTGAAAAACAGTTGTTGATAAACTAGCTATAGAACTAGAAACATAAATGAAATCCGACACTTACTTGATAGCGATATATCGCCAGACCGCTAGCGATAACGTGAGCAGTATGGACGCAGTGTGCAGTATCTGGGTGAAGTGACTGTGGAACAGCATGTAGACTGCCCAGGAGTATGGGCGTTCTTCTTGATCTGGGAACAGCTGTGAAAAGAGAAGTAGTTGAATTGGGAATATTTTCACAGGTCTATACATCGTCTTCACATAATCCTAACGGATGTAAAAAGACCCTTCATCATCGTCTTCTCGACGACTCGACTTAGGTCTCCCCCAAGCACCTCCACTTCGACCGGTTTTGTTCTGCTCGCATCCAACGGGTTCCTGCGGCCTTCTTGCCTCACCGTGGCCTTGACCGCTACCGTAGCCAAGGGTAGGCTGGCTGCCGGGCACAAGGGGCTAAGTATTATTTGTGCTTGTCATTCTTCTTGGGGTTTCATAATCGGCACGCTTAGCAAGCGGGTTGGCAATCGCAGCACGGTGGTAAAATGCATAGAGAACGCTGCTACCCATTCTCCGGTACGTCCCTTAGTCGCCTTTTACGACACCCAGGGCAAGTAGGGTGGTGCTATTATTTAAGTCCGGCACCACAAGGACCAGAAGACCCTTTTTTTTTTTGGATGGGAAATCATCAAATGACTCCTCCCGCTCTGGGTGGAGCGGAAGGGAGTGCCAGACTCTTACTGACTAAAACCCACCCGTGTTCCTTCCTTAGCCCTTTATGTTCCGGGTCAGCGGTAACCCTTTCGGACAATTCCGCTGGCCCGGCAGGCTTCGGCCCTAAGGGGCCCCTCCTCGATGCTGACATCTCTTTGAGGGGCGCGCGGAACACGTACGCGCCGTCCGGCACGGGCCTGGTCCTTATCGGACGGTGAGCTACCCATTACTCTCCGCCCGCAGGCCCGCGCCTACGGTGGCCGGGAGTCCACCAGAAGACCCTTGACCACCAAAAATAAAAATCGTTTACCCGCAAATATTTTTGCACAATCCGCTAGATGCATGAAGCACAGAACCAGTTGAAGGGGTGGTGTTTGAAGGCCTATGTCCAGCAGTGCGCTCGTTCCACTAAAATCTCCTAGCCCAGTCCCCCAGGGTACTACACAGCACTCAATGTTCCGCTACGGTGCCTTAGGGGATCATATAAAACTCCAATTTCCTTTTGAATCCCCTAATTGTTTGAGAGCCTTATTAATGAATGAAACCTATTTACAATATTTGATCAAAAGAACTTCCAAGTGAAGTTCGATCATTAAGGACGAGTTGCTTCATTTGAATAAACAATAAGGTTTTAAACCATAATGTTTAAATTGAAGTTTCTTGCCCATTCTCTCAGAATGAACCTACCTTTTGAAAGGGGCTACTAGATTCAATTCTTTTTCTTGGTTTTTGACTTTCAGAAGACCCTTTTTATGGCCTGATGAAATAAACGATTTTACTTTGACTTTTTCAACGACGAGATATTTTTGAATTGGGAACGTTTTGAGCCAATCCAGCTGTTAAATCCAATGCAGAACATTACTGCATCATCATTTCAGCCGAAAGACGTCAACTGCTGGACATAGGCGTCCCCTAAAAGGGGAGGTTTTCCATAATCGCCACGCTTGGCAGGCGGGTTGGCGATCGCAGTATGGTATGATGGTGAAATGCATAGAGAACGCTGCTGCCCATTCTCCGGTACACCCCTTAGTCGTCTTTTACGACACCCACGGGAAGTATGGGGTGGTGCTATTCTTTAAGTCCGGCACCACACAGACAACACAAACATTACTGCATCACAATCATTTAATCGAAAGACGTCTACTGGACATAAGACCCCCAGCATCGTTACAACAACCGCTCCTGAGCTTCTCGGATTCAACGAGGTCCCGCGACCTCATGAAAGTTATTGTAAAGTTTTAATAACCAGCAAAGAGAAAAGGTTAGATTTTTTGTAAGTCTATCATGCTGAATTTACATTAAGAAACTAGTTGCACAAACTTAGCTAAGTATTCATTGATTGTTTCACGTGTAAATAATTATCTATTTACACTTGAAACTATCAATGAATTACTAAGTTGTGCAACTAGTTTCGTAATGTAAATCCGGCTTTAGTAGATATATTTGTTTTTTCTCTCACGCTAAAACGGCTAAACGGATTTGGATGAAATTTAGTACATCACCTAGATTAGGACATGTAATACTTTATAGGTATCCCGGTATTCTTACGGGATCTAGACTTAGGCGGGTGAAACCGCGGGGCGCAGCTAGTAACCAATATAAATAAAATAAGTGGTAATTTGTCTACAGATGTTGAATAATCTGCAAAAGATTAAATCAAAAAGTATTTCATTGTAAACTGCCTACTCCACGAGTTAGTGATAATCCAATAGAAAGAATAACTTATAAAGCATAGGATTCTTAGACTACTATCAATAGACCTAAAACTAGCAATAACCTAATGCTATAAAGCAGAGGTGGCCAACCGGTCGATCACGATCGACTGGTGGATGGCGAGTATTAGTCCAGCCGATCGTGGCAAGGCAAAAAATATTGTGTAGGTACTGAATATGCTGTTTCGTATAAGATTTCAAGAAGTAGTAATTGGTAGATCGCACAGGCTGTCGTCAGTGAACAGTAGATCTTGGGTCTAACCAAGTTGGCCGCCCCTGCTATAAAGCAATAATATCAGTAGTCACGAGATTTGATTAGGGATCAAATTAAATAGTTTACTTGGCTGAGCGCCCCGTGGTTTCAGAGTTCTGTTTGGTACCTTGTCGGTACCTAACAAAACTTTGAATTTAATTTAATGAATGTAATGTAACATTAATTTAACTAAAGTGACGACTATAATAATTATGTGGCTGTGCATAGTACATGGTTTGAATTAATCAGAGCCGCTCTTCGTGAAATTACTTGGTATTAGTCCCTTGATCCACGAAATGCTTAATTGAAACAGCACTCCCAATCCCAACTCTCACACACTTTCAATCACAATAATAAACGATTTGATTTGATTTGATTTAGAAGCAAATTCCAAATCCATCACATTATCCATCATCATTATCATCTGCCTAGCCTTTTCCCAACTATGTTCCAGTCAGTCAGTCAATCAGTCAGTTCCAGTATGGCTTCCAGTCTAACCGGATGCAGCTGAATACCAGTATTTTACCTAGAACGACTGCCTATCTGACCTCCACAACGCAGTTACTGGGTTATTACCCAGTAACTTACCTTACGTTACCCCTTGGTAAGACTGGTTGTCAGTCTCTCGGGCTTCTGACAACCCGTAACGACTGTAAAAGATCCACGAATGACAGCCGGGACCAACGGCTTAACGTGCTTTCCGAGGCACGAAGGGGTCACGGTATGTAAAGATGGACACCCATCCACAGACCAACCGCGGCAAGCGTAGCTTAACCTGATCGATCGACCTGTGCGGCCATCACATTATCCATCATATGAATAGAATAAATCATATCAAAAAAAAAAAATCGTCTGCTCAACAACGTTAATAGCGGTAGCCGCCATGTAACGGCGGCAGTGACCGCCGCGCGCCGTCATGAAAAGGATGGCACTTTACGGTTACACAAAACGCTCTCTAGGGAAACACATCAACTTATTTTCTTAAATAACGTTTCAGTGACGCCAACCGACGGTAAATAACGGACGCTATATAGCGGCCACGGCAGTCTTAGGAAACCCTAGCTTTAGGCAATTACCTCGGAGTTTTATATCTTGTTTTACACGAAATTAAAATATTCAGCTGTACCCAAAAACATGACTGATCCAATATCTATTTTCGTTCGATCTGCTGGTTGCTGTTTTATAACAGTAACCAAAGAACATAATCAAGTTTTTATTACGTCTTTTGTGTTCCATTACAATTTAAACCGCTCGTCATTTACTGAAAAACCAACCACAAATGGTGTTATTTGCTGATGACACATCACTGATTTTTAAAGTAAGCAGACGTGCACAAGAGCTTGACGACGTAAATAACGCTATGCATGTGGTCCATAATTGGTTTACTGTGAATAATTTGGTATTAAATGAGAAAAAAACTAAATGCATTAGATTCGCTTTACCGAATGTTAGAAGTAATGAATGTCATGTTGTATTGAATAGGGAGACACTTGAATTCGTCGAAAATACGGTTTTTCTGGGGATCGCGCTTGACTCAAAGCTACAGTGGGGTCCGCACTTAACATCACTTGCAGGGCGGCTAAGTTCAGCCGCTTACGCTGTTTGGAAAATTCGCCAATTAACAGACGTGGATACCGCGAGACTGGTCTATTTTAGTTACTTTCATAGCATCATGTCTTACGGTATTTTGTTGTGGGGACGGGCTGCAGATATTGATTCTATCTTCATTCTGCAAAAGAGGGCTGTCAGAGCCATCTACAAGCTCAGCAGACGCGATTCTCTACGAGAACTGTTTAAAGAAATTAACATCATGACGGTTCCTTGTCAATATATATATGAAAACATTATGTACGTTCGAAAAAATCTACATCTTTTTAGTAAGATAAGTGATAGGCATAATTTTAACACTAGAAATAGGGACAAATTAGATCAACCGCGTTTCAGATTGTCTAAAGTAAAAACTTCTTTTATGGGTTACTGTGTAAAATGTTATAATAAAATACCATTCGATATTCTTCAATTAAATGAGAAGAAATTTAAAACATGCATTAAACGCACACTATGTAGACAAGCGTATTACAAGTTGGATGATTATATCGTAGATAAAAATGCTTGGCTTAATGCTGGTCCTGCTCCACAGGCACTTGGGCTCACTAGTTAAAATTTCAATATTTGGAAGAGGTGCTTCCCTTTTTCTTTTTCAATATTTCTGACATTACGAACATAACTTTTTTTAATTTATTCAATCCAGTTTTAATTGTTGAATACTGCAATATTAGATACCTCTTCCTGTTTGGTAGTAAATTATATTAACATCTTAAATAAATTGCAAACTATAGTTTTGTATAATTTAGAAGCATTTTTTTTTTAATTTTGTAAATGTAAGAACCATGTTTCCGTTTATTATGATTTTTTTTTTCTGTTGTTGACTTGAAAGAGCATGGCAGTTGAGAACGTGTCATGCTCACTTAAATGTCTCACCGATGGTGGCGCGTGTGTTGGATTATTCGGTTCCCTACAAAATGGTTGAGCTGGATGGTGCTGATCCACGCGTCATGTTCGTGAACGGGTGCCGTCGGTAGAGACTGGTCATCTCTTAACTGCCAAGGCTTATTTTTAATCTTATATTTTGAATTGTTTCTTCATTTGTCTTTTTCTTTTTACATTGTTCTCACATATAGAAGCAACAAGAATAATGTACCCAGGATTTTGTAATAACTTGATTTAAAAGAGTGTCCATGGAGTTTCTTGCCCGTTCTTCTCCATAGAGATCTACGTTTTGGAATGGGCAACTAGCTTCAACTTTCTGACTAACTGACAGACTATTTAATTTTGACAATTCAAAAGTGCCTGTACAAGGTTTAATTGAAATAAATGCTTTGAGTTTGAGTTTGTTATTGTAACTTTAGAAATAACAGACGCTTGAAAAGTAGGCAGATTATTATTTGGGAGTTTCATTAAAAATAACAAAAATATTGAAACTGTAGCTGACTCGGCCGAACTTCGTACCGCCTCAGAATTAAATAATTTGAGTTGTGTGCACAAACAAGTTTCATTCTAAACCTATCCACTTCATTTTCAGTCACTCTAGAACGCAATTCTCATTCTGACATACCAATACGGCTATTATCATTATCTGTGTCTCGCTGCTCATGAGTGCGGTTAGCACATTTGATTGACTTCTACGACCTAAGTCAGGTCGTCTTCTCCTTGGCATTGTAAATACACTAAACTATTTCACTAATACACTAAACTACATAACATGGTAAATGGCAGTACTTTTACAAAGTTACAAAGGAAAGAGATGGCCATGCTATGGCAGCTTGAAATATAATAACCATACTAATAGTATATATTCGAAAGTAACTCTGTCTGTCTGTATGTTACCTTTTCACGCCTAAACCACTGAACGGATTTCGATAAAATTTGGCAGAGAGCTAGATTGCATCCCAGGGAAGAACTTAGGATAGTTTTATCGACATACCTCGCGGGCGAAGTCGCGGGCGGAAGCTAGTACTCTATATATTGTTAATTTTCTGTGGAAATAACATATATTTTGTTTGTTGTCAACTAATTATAGTCCGTTCAGAAATGTATTTGTGACTAAACTTAGAAAGTTACATAAAAAAATGTCTGTCTTGATAATAAACTAAATTAGAAATAAAATAAAAGAGTAAAGGATAGACCAAACAATTGAATAAATCGTATTACCTCCGTATTATTCGAACGCACCCTGGTTGACAGATACGAACAGTTTGTATGGGACTCCGCTAGGAGTGTGTGTTCTGTGGTATGAGATAATAAAATTATTGCTTCTACTATTTTCCTAACAACTTCTTCATATTTTCTCACCTCTTAAACTTTCCTTGGACTTCTGCAAATATTTCAAAACCAAAATTAGCCAAATCGGTCCAGCCCTTCTCAAGTTTTAGTAAGACTAACAAACGTCATTTCATTTTTATATTTATGTATAGATTATTTTAATACAAAAAAATATACAAGATCAAAGATTAATAAACATGAATTCAATTTAGCACACGATTCTCGACCCTGACGTAGACATTTTTCGTCAGTAATAAAAAAAAACCGGGCAAGAGCGAGTCGGACTCGCGCACCGAGGGTTCCGTAACATCCGGGCTTATGCATAAGGTTTATGTTTATATTATTGAATGAAAGGTAAATTGCGGTTTACGATTTATGACCTATTAAAAAAAACGACTTACTACCCAAGTAACACAATCGCGTCTAAAAACGGACTATTAGATATCTAATAGAATTTAATTTAATTGTTTGCTTTAAGAGTAAAATATCTCTCAAGTTTATATTCAAGAACGCTTATAGACACAGTTTAGTAAAAGTGGGCACAACCTTATCCCTTCTCATAAGAATGAGTTAAGAAAACATGAATAGATAGAGATAAGAGTTGTAAATTTTCAAATTGTCTGTAGAGATTTTTCTAGTGTCTCACTAAATTGTTTATAGACCACAAATTTTACTAGTAGATAGTTTATAGATAAAGTTGAGACCTTTAAAGAAGTCTTTACTCATTTAGTTATTAAACCAAAATTAACTCAAGACTAACAACTTTAAGTTACATTTGATTTGTGAGTAGACAACGACACGTAATGGCGCCGAACTTACAAGAGTTATTTAAACTTATTAATGTATTGCATCATGGCGTAACAAATTTCTTAATTCTTACATTACTTGGGTTTTAGCTAGTTATTCATGGGTAAACAAGCAAATCTATATGCGATTGAAATTCTATCGTCGAATATTATGTAAAACTCTCTTAAAATAAGAGCGCTCGCTGTAAATGTAAGATTTAACATTTTTTTTACCAAATATGAATATTATTTATTATAAGCAAATTTTTAAAATTGCATTTTATTGTTTAAAATACTCATTTTATTTAAAAAATAGTAATTTAAAACATATTAAATGTTTAATTTGACATAATTTAATAATAAAAACATAAAAATAAGCATTAAAATATGTAATGAAAATCATTTGAAGCAAAAATAGGCAATAAAAATGGCGTCAAGATGAAGTTTACTAGAGAAACGAATTTAATAGAACAAACACTCTAGAGAATTTTCTGTAGTATGGCTCTAGCTCTATGACAAGAATAATTTTACTTGCTACATACTAAACTATCTAGGGAAAGAATAAACAGATTTATGAGTGGTTTAAGATTACCTAGTAACTGTCATCTCTGTATTCCTTTTTATCTTATCATAGTATTTCTAGACGTTCATCAGTAAATGTAATTTGATGTGTTGTGAACGGAAGGCCATTTTATGCAGTACAGATCAATTTAATAAATCAATTCAAGAGGGTTAAGGCCTACGCAACGCATATCATTTTATGTCGTATTTCTATATCGATACGTTTGAATGTCCATAGCAAAAATTTCAATCCCTTGCCATGCCGTCGAGGTCAAGTAAAAGATATTTCTGTTTTATTTATAGACAACTAGCTGACCCGGCAAACGTTGTTGTGCCATATAAATTATTTCTAGCTGCCCGGCTCTACTTCGTTCGCGTGGTGTCCTACCCCTTACCCTACCCTACCCCTACCCTACTCCTACCCTACTCCTACCCTACTCCTACACTACTCCTACACTACTCCTACACTACTCCTACCCTACTCCTACCCTACTCCTACCATACTCCTACCCTACTCCTACCCTACTCCTACCCTACTCCTACCCTACTCCTACCCTACGTCTACCCTACTCCTACCCTACTCTATAAATATAGATGTGATAAATAGTAGGTAGTAGTAGGTAGGTATGCGAGACGAAAGACGCAGTGTTAACATAAGTCTGGTAGGTTTTCATCAGAATCGGATTGCTCACTAACATAATTTTGTGAAGTTTCGGTTCTGAATCTGAATTATTTTGTACTCTTCTTCATTTTTCTTCCTTTTTAAAAATTTGCCGATTTTTCGCCGAAAGCCACCAGACCTTTTAATTTTTTCACTGTCTCCATTGCATAAAATCATCCAATTCAAATATTTAATACAAATGCACTTTATTAAGCCATTTTTAGGAAAAAAACCACTAAAAACACCTTTTCACTATCATTTTTTTAGACAAACTGAAAAATATCTATTAAAGTATTTTATCTAGATTTAATTATCTAGATTTAAGTCTCTTTATAAACAAAGATAAGAGTACCAATAGCTAAAATAGAATGTTTTGTCTTAAAATATATCATCTTATCTATAAAATGACTTCAAGTTAGGTACCTTCAGGCTTTATTAACTATTTGTAGAGCATTTTATCTTAAAACATTCAATATACTTATAAACGTACTTAAAATAAGTGTGCTATAGAACAAATGCTCTAAAAATAATCGAGCTTGAGAAAAAAAACTCTATCAGAATACATTTTCTTTATTGAAACCATCTTTAGAAAGCCCCTATCTAAAGATTAACCATGAATAGACTGTCAATAGACAGATTTGTTTTAAGCCTCCAAGACTGTGTTACTTGGGTAGATCTCGTTCAAACCAATTTTCAGGGGAAGTTTACATGGTAATGTACATCATATATTTTTTTAGTTTTATCATTCTCTTATTTTAGAAGTTACGGGGAGGAGACACACATTTTACCACTTTGGATGTGTCTCTCGCGCAAACTATTCAGTTTAGAAAAAAAATATACTTATTAGAAACCTTAATATCATTTTTGAAGATCTATCCATAGACACGTATGGGTTTGATGAAAAAAAAAAATTGACTTTCAGTTCTAAGTATGGGGAGTCCCCAAAATTTATTGTTTTTTTTTTCTATTTCCGTGTGAAAATCTTAATGCGGTTCACAGAATACATCTACTTACCAAGTTTCAACAGTATAGTTCTTATAGTTTCGGAAAAAAGTGGCTGTGACATACGGACGGACGGACAGACAGACAGGCAGACATGACGAATCTATAAGGGTTCCGTTTTTTGCCATCTGGCAACGGAACCCTAAAAACTGCTGTTTCATAGAACAGTGCAATACCTACGCGGTCAAAATATACGTAACAGCTAGTTTTTTTTTTTTTAATAACCAACGATAAATTTCAAGGCTGGGGGTTCAGAATCATGTACTTACTGAATCCATGATTAGGTTGCGCGTCGATATCCCAGCCATCCTCTATATTGTGCAAACTTATATAGTCCTTAAGTGGAGTTGGGCACGACATCTGGTCAGACGCAGAGTAAAACTTTAACCGAATGGTGGCCAAGTTAGGCCAAGAAACCAGGGTAAGGGCCATCCGCGTTGGGTGGACAATGTGTTCAAAGTCGCGGGAAACACCAAGACAAGAGACGCACGGAACCGGGAAGTATGGCAGAAGAAAGGGAAGCCTTATTCCCCGAATTGATGATGATGATAATTGTCATGACGGTGCCTTGTCAATATATCTATGAAAACATCATGTATGTAAGGAAAAATTTACATCTTTTTAGTAAAAGAGGTGATAGACATAATTATAGTACTAGAAATAGGGACCTATTAGTCAACCAGGCTTCAGACTGGCTAAAGTAGATTCATCTTTTAAGGGGTACTGTTTAAAATGTTATAATAAAATACCTCCCCACATTCTTCAACTGAATGAGACAAAATTCAAGTCTTGTATAAAACGCACACTATGCAGTCAGGCATATTATAAGTTAGGGGATTACATCACTCATAAAAACGCCTGGCTCAATGCTGGTCCTGCTCCACAACCACAACTAATTGATTAACACTTGAAAATACTGTTGGAGCTGTCGAAGATTGTAAGACTATCTTTGACTATCTTGAGTTCTATGTACCCTATAGCTACCATTTCGTCGTTTCAGCCGATAGACGTCCACTGCTGGACATAGGCCTCCCCCAATTTTGGGGGGGGTTTGCCATAATCGCCACGCTTGGCAGGCGGGTCGGCGATCGCAGTATGGTATGATGGTGGAATAAATAGTGAACGCTGCTGCCCATTCTCCGGTAAGACCCTTAGTCGCCTTTTACGACACCCACGGGAAGTAAGGGGTGGTGCAATTCTTTAAGTCCGGCACCACACAGACAACCACCAAGCTACCATTTCTTTCATTGACTTGAATATGCCCTGGCGGCTGATAGTATGTCATGCTCACTCAATTGTCTCGCTGACGGTGGCGTGTGTGTTGGATCATTTAGCTCCCTTCAAAACGGTTGAGCTGAATTGTTCTGATCTATGCGTCATATTCGTGAACGGGCGCCGTCAGTTGGGGCTGGTCATCTCTGAGCTGCCTCGGCCTATTTTTAATTATTTTATTTTTGGATTGTTCTTTTGTTAAGTACTATTTGTTGTACTCTGGACGCTTTTAACGCGTACGTCTTTTTTATTTATTACGTGCGTCGTTCTCACATTATATAATTTTAAATTCAAAAGTAATGATGTACTTACTAATATTTTTGTAAAACATAATTTAAAAAGAGTGTCCATGGAGTTTCATGCCCGTTCTTCTCCATAGGTACCTACGCTTTGGAATGGGCAACTAGCTTCATATTTTCTGACTGACCGACTTCTTGACAATTCATAAGTGCCTGTTAATGGTTTAATTGAAACGAATGCTTTGATTTTGACTTTGAAAGTAGTCAAGTTTTAGCTTATAGTTATAACAAAGTGTATGGAACTGGGACAAACTTGATGCAGAAGGCGGCAAACTGGATGGCGGAACTTGGGAGAGGCATATGTCCAACAGTCGATTGTGATAATCTGATTTGACGTTGTGACAATATAAATGGAACCCAGACTAATCGCGACCATGAAATCGCAAATGCCCTTCACCATGGCAATAATAAATCACCAAGCCCGAACCATTTCAGTGGCATTTTAATAGCACTTACAGCAAGGTTCCTAAAGCTCTCGAATAAACACAAACACGATTTAGTAATATTCGATCTAGCTATGAGTCACTTGTTAGCTGTAAATCGTGAATAGGCCACACTTCGAATTCACAATGACATCACCGATCTTCAAATATTTAAGCCAAATTGGTTTATGGCCCAAAATGTTGCGAATCTTATCATCGATCATATTATCATCCTGCAATGCCAATTGAAGATTACAGAACCTAAATGCAAAAACGCAAGTTTCAGAAGGAATAAAAGTATATGATCGACTACAGTAAACAAAATCTAAATAAAATCTAGAAAAATATATGATATTCTTCAGGATATAATTATGCTAGGCAGGTAGTGTATTGAAAACAATACAACTAATTTAATACGATAGAAAAAAACATGAAGATACCTCTAAAAACCTTTTTTTTACAATAGATTATTCTACAAGCAACATATCTACTAAAGCACTAGTGTTTTAATTTTTTAGTCCAAACAATAGATTTTTTGTAAATAGATAATTGCTTCATATTTTGCAATAAATTACCATTGTTGTGTCATCGCGCTTCTCTTTCTTTTCTATGCAGTCCGACAGTGACCGCCCTTTAGGTCATGTAAGCCCCTTAAGGCCGAGGCCTGAGCGAGGAGGGGCCCCCTTAGGGCCGATGCCTGTCAGGTCAGCGGGATTGTCCGAAAGGGTTACCGCTGGCCCGGAACATAAAGTGCTAAGGAAGGAACACGGGTGGGTTTTAGTCAGTAAGAGTCTGACACTCCCTTCTGCTCCACCCAGAGCGGGAGGAATCATTTGATGATTTCCCATCCGCAAAAAAAAAAGCCCCTTAAATTGGTTAGCCAAATTTACGACCCAGTGGGTCCCGCGTAGTGGCAAACGACAGGCCCAGACGGAGATGGCGGGAGGAGCTGGACTCCTTTTACAAAGATTGATCGTTGGCAGCTCTGGTCAGAGAGAGGTGGAAAGAGAGAAGAGAGGCCTTTGCCTTTTCTTTAATCTTTAATCTGTTTCATTAATGTCCAGCAGTGGGACATTAAAGGTAATAAAAAAATTATATAAATGGGTTGGCATTGCATATTGTCTTCCATGAATGCATCTCAATCAGTCGTCATCTCTGTATTCATTCACTTCCTAGCCATATCATTGTCATATAATCCTCGCATAGTTTCTTTGTACTTTCTTTCTTAACAACATCATCATTCAGCCGGAAAACGTCCACTGCAGGACCATAGATCGTTCATGGGCTTTTCATATCCAGCCGTTTCTTGCGACTTGCACCAGATCATCGTTTTGCTATTCTTATACCCATCCACATTCACACTCAAACAGCTCCCAAGGCTTCCTATCTGTGAAATTTCGTAACGATCGGTTCAGAAAATTAGGCGTGAAAAGATTATAGACAAACAGAGTCACTTTCGCATTTATAATATTAGTGAAGATGAAGCTTAGACTTACCAGGTACCTGTAGATCGCGAAGGGCACGTACTCCAGCATGACGAAGACATCAGCCACCGCCAGCCACTTCAGCAGCCGGTTGATAGGAGTTACTGCTAGATCCCGACGGGTCAAGACAGCAACGTTCAGCGCATTGGCTAAACTGCCGAAGAGACAAACCTGGAGAGGGTGAATAATATATATTATCAAAGCTGTGTGATATCAAAGCAGTATGGAAATTATAAATGTTCATCTCTGTGTAATCTATATATATCTATATATTTCTAATAATAAAGCTGAAGAGTTTGTTTGTTTGAACGTAATAAACTCTGAAACTACCAGTTGGATTTAGAAAATTACTTTTGCATTTAATAGCCCGATTCTCGAGAAAGGTTATAGGCAAAAAGAAAGTCAGAAAGTATTAAAATTAATAAAACCTAAGTAAATTATGTCAATACAGTAACAGAATCTCATCATACGTCTTATAACAAAACGAGCAGCACCCTCAACCTTTCTATTGATTACTAGTTCCAAGATATCATACTAATAATAGTTCTCCGGAACGAATTTCGGCCATGGCGACCAATTTCAACGGACACCAGCCTTCGGCGTGGCAAATATTATATGTGTACGCCAGACACAAGTGCACTCTCCGTTGGCCCTGCGCCTGATGTCTCTCCAGTCATGTCGGATTGCCGTCCCATCGGACTATGAGAGAAAGATATCATATACAACGTTATTTTGAGTATATGCAAAACCTGAATATAGTTTGTTCAGAATAAGTAACTGAATCGATTCCAATAATTTTTACCCCATGTTATATTTTGTCCCAAAAATATTTAAAAAAGGTTAAAAGTTGGACACCGAGCGACACTAAGTAGGTTATCCGATCTCCGCGCCGAACGGTTAGGTACCTGGGTACTATTATCAATGAGCGCAAGACGGAGCGGCGCGGGTGAGCATGTTTTTGTATGGACAAACAGGTAATTTAACAAGCTTATAACTTTGTGATTTTTCATGATACAGTTCTGAAATTTTGTACATAGATTCTTTACGTAAAAATACTAGACACGTGTTTCGGGTTTCGCATATACTAAAAATAATGTTGTATAGGTATACTCGTAGCAGATGTAAAGAAAATTGTTTAAATCATCGTAGAGTAAATTCGTGACCGTACTTAAGTATAGAATCTATCTTTAGAACTCTAAAATTGACAAACGAAGCAAGACGCGCATTATTTTAATTAACTGGGTGGTAAATTGGAAGTTGTTATTCGACATAAATCTTCACTAATTGAAGGGATCAGTCTCGAGATTCATTAGGTACTTGTTAAATAAGTATCAAAATATTATTGCCCTCTGGAAAGAAGCCTGGAATAAACTATATTTTTACTATAACTTTTTTTTTTTTTTTTAATGAGTTTGCTCTTGACTCTAGTTTAGAACTAATAATAATAGTGTAATCATATTCCTAAACAAACAATTCTCCAAACACAATGAACTCGTCTACCTGATCAGAATATTTTGTGAAATAAACATCATTATCATACCTACTACAAACTAGGAGTCAAATGAGATAGCAGAAAATAATAATTTCAAAACGGTAAAAGATCTCTCTCAATTACTAGAAATACAAAAAATTATATTCTACGAAAAATGAAGAAAAAACTAAAGAACACTTACCAGTAAACTAACGTATCCATGTATACTGTTGTAAGCGAGAATCAAATCTCGAAATTCCCCGGTACAATATTCCGACTTCTCACATTCTTTTACAACTGAAATGTTGTATCTACTCCGCCAGTCTTCGAGAACCTTAATAACATCACCAATGTTATTTGTATGGTTCGATCCTCTATGTTTTAGTATCGATATGAATCGTGGGTCTTCAAAGAAGAAGTTGTATGAGCCATTCGATCCAGCGCCGTAACCGTGGGTGTCATTGTCCGCAAGCATTGTGACTGCCCTTTGTTCATCACTTAAAGCAACACGAACTATATCTGCTCCTCTGATCTCCGACCAATTTACTCGTTGTTAGCTTCCTCAAACAACTCAATGGTTTTCTCATGTCGTACAGTTTTCTTTCTGAAACAAACAAAATCAACTGCTATAATTTTCGCGTGAAAAATTCTTAATGTTTTTATCAGGTCGTAAATTATATTTTCTTATCATTTTAACAGGCAAAATGTTCCTAGATAATTTTTCACATGCTAAATCTTTAGTTAAACAATAACCAGACGCTATATGGGAGACTTTTCCAATGTAGGTAATCTAAACAAATACAGTAGCACTTATGGTAATACTTTGGTATCTGATGATGTTTGTCGACAATGACGTAAGGAAAGCACGTGTTCTAGTAAAAAACATAATTAACTGTAAGTACCACTAATACTGCCAACTAGCTGAATTGTGAACCCAATCTCAGCTATTTTAGTAGCTCCAGCAGTCTGCGTAACACACTATCAATTATAATCTGAACCATTCTGAAGTATATTGCTAATCCATTGCTTCATATGTTCGAAAACATTGTCTGCTCAACAACAAATAACGCAATGTATGTTGTTGAACTGTCAAAATGAAAGCCATTGCTACTGATAGTGTGTTACGCAATTACCCCGCAGTTTCGGTTTAGTTACATTTTTAAACGCAAACTGGAAACATAAATATAATGTCAGAGCTTATCCGAATATATATTCAAAAAGCTCGAGTTTCAGTCGCTGTACTTTAAGATTATACTTAAACGAATCCGATGAAATCCTCTAATTATATGATAGTGGTATTTATATACTGTAGGAAAAGCAAAGATTTTAGTTTAAGGTAAATGGGTAGTTGAGACCGCGAAATTCAAATTTTCTTACGTTTGTTGCAATTTACAGGTCAGTGTCAGGTTGTATCTTGATCAAAATATGGTTCGCGACAGTATTTAGAGAATTATAATCATTAGAATCAATAATACATCTTTCTAAGTTACATTTCTGCCACTAACACTTTTCCAAAAGAGATTGGTGGTTGGTGGTAGATCTAACTTTAGAAAAGTATATCAATGATTCCAATGATTATAATTCTCTAAATATGTACCAGTTATTGTCGCGAATCATATTTTGATCAAGATACAATCTGACACTGGCCTGCAAATTGCAAAAAACGTAAGAAATTTTGAATTTCGCGGTCTACCACTATCCATTCACCTTAACATCTTTAAAATATCGAGTTGGTACTAGACCAGCTGCAATTTTCAATAATTTCCTACCAATTTTTTTTTTTTCCTATTCGTTTTCGTTTGAATTATGACGCTCTTCATTGACGAAGTTACGTAGGAAAAGTAACACAAGTTTAACAATTATAAAAAACTAGCAGAGCCCCACGGTTTCATCCGCTTATGTTTCGATCCCGTGGGATTATCGGGAAAAAAAGTATCCTTTGTGTTATTCTGATGTATAAGCTAAGTACATTACTGTGAAATTTCATCAAAATCCGTTCAGTAGTTTTTGCGTGATAGAGTAACAAACATCCAAACATCTTTCACATTTATAATATTAGTAGGACTAGCAGCGCCCCACGGCAGCCCCGGATGTACGATTTTTTCGAACCGGGGCAAAACCTTGATAGTGGCGCCCCCTCACTTCAGTGTTTGAGAAATACTGTTAAAACTGCCTATGCGTAGCATTTTGTGACCATTTGTTAAAATAATAATCCTTTAATAAATTTAAACTTTTTATTATCTAATAACTAATAACTTTCATTTGTGACATAAAACAGAAACACAGAATAAATATATAACCAGGAAATAGACTCGTATAGATGTGACGGGGATTCCCCTGGCAGAAAGATCACGGACACTACGCTCGCGTTCAAAAATTTACATAAATCACTTAGTATGTGTTCGAAAACTACAGTATGGAAATAGAAAAGTTTGTTTTTCAAACATATTACATTAAGATTCGATTACTTGATAAAAACCTATGAGATTGTAGGAAAAGAGGCTTCATTTGTTCGATATTTCGGATTCTTGTCTCAAGGATATGGCGCCCCCGTGAAAGTGCCGCCCGGGGCATATGCCCCGGTTTCCCCCCCTTAGATCCGGGGCTGCCCCACGGTTTCCCTGCGTAAATTTCGAACCCGTGAGAATATCGGGATAAAAAGTATCCGCCAAACATCCACATCCGTTCCGTAGTTTTCCATCCATCCATCAATCCATCCTCACAAACTTTCGCGTTTATAATATTAATATTATAATAATACTAGCTATTGGCCGCGGCTTCGTTCGCGTTAATTTAGAATTTGACAATCAATTCGAAAGACACGTGGCGCCATCTATTATCATAATAACGTTATTGTTGTTTTCCTCGGAAACAGCACTATTTTTTGGGGTGGGGTACCTTTCATAGGTACCCCATGTCCGTTTCTGTACACCTGACAACGTATGTATATGCAAAATTTCAGGATGATCGGTTCAGTGGCTTAGGCGTGAAAAGGTAACAAACAAACTTACTTTCGAAAATATAATAGTTAGGATAGGATTAGTTAGGATTATATTAGTATTTAAGAATCAATGTATTTAAGAAGCAACTCAATAATCTACTGATAAGTAAGACATACTACACAATGAACGAATACCTGTCAGATAGAAATTTGGGTGTTTAGTAATAATTCATAATATAATTATGGTGAATACTTGGGTGCGATTTGTTTTATTTGTATTGTTAATTAAGTGTTGACTGTATTAGACATTACTTAATTATTATGACATTATATACTCTGACATTTCTTACTTATTAATTTGAATTTATGCAATGACTTAGTTATTTATTTGTATTTATGACATTGTGTAACTTATTGATTTGAATTTATGACATTATAAGGGTATTATTTTAGGGCACGCCGCGATAGCGGCGATAAGACCCCTCTTTGAGGAGTGGCTAGAGAGGCGCCACGGCGCCCTCACCTACCGCCTGACGCAGGTCCTCGCCGGACACGGAAGTTTCGGGAGGTTCCTGCACATCATCAGGCGGGAGGAAACGCCCGGGTGTCACCATTGCCAGGAGCGCCCAGAGGACACGTTGGAGCACACGGTGGAGGTCTGCCCCGCTTGGGCGGAGCACCGCCGTGTCCTCGTAGAGGCGATCGGCAGCGACGGCGACCTCTCGCGTCCGGCCCTGGTGCAAGCCATGGTCCGGGGCGAGAGGGAGTGGGAGGCAGTCACCTCCTTCTGCGAAGCAGTCATGCTAGCGAAGGAGGTGGCGGGACCTAATAGTTAATTGGAAATAATGACATTGGGTAAGGTATTAGGTTGGAATTTATGACTTATTTAGTATAATTTTAACGATAATTTTGCATGCCTGAATTGGTGCAAAACAGTGCACTGCGCATTCACTTGACATCTAGAAATGTATTATTATGTACTGTGTTGAGCAATAAACATTTGAATTTGAATTAGTTAGGGTTATAATGTTATCATATTAATAAGTAGGATATAGCGCTTCACGACGCAAATGTTATCTTCACACCCCTACACCCACACGTTTTCACTATCTATCTATTTCCCGTGTGTGTTCCAATTGTACATTTCTCCAATATCAAATGTATTCTCATGAATACAGAGTACTGAAATAGAACTGAGACATTCGAAAACTACCCTGTTTTTATTTTCCTGCCTCGTGCTCTCAATCATCTATGGAATCATATTCAAAATCCTTTACAATGTAACAAAATCACGAAATCAATTATGGTATAACATTTATAACCATTCATACCCCAGTTCGTTCAAATATTCCTGCTCTACTAAAAATAAAATATAACACAGAAACGATTTGGCATATAATAGGTACGACAAAAGAATAAAAACCACTTTAAGAATACAAAGAAACTCTTAACATTTAACAAATATCAAAAGGCCACTTTAGGCTGAAATAATATTGTTGTGTACAAAACACCGACTGCAAATTCGACGTTAAAGCATTCTTCAGAAAGTGCTTAAAATAGAATTATTAATTATTGCGAGAGTTTATAAACGGTAGCTTACTCTGTAATGCTATTCTGTAAAAATCTCACTGTGAAAACTTAGGTGAAGTGAGCTTTGGTCCAACAGGCCCCGAGTGGTCCGCGGTGGGCGCTGAAGCAGCTGGACCGGGAGCTCCTCCTGGAAGCCTCGATCGTGCAGGCCTGGGCGTCATCACCGGACAGGCCTGCCAACATCGACGATGAGGCGGAGTGGTTCCGGGAGGCCATGTCCGAGATCTGTGACGTGGCAATGCCCCGAGTCCGGCCAGGACGCGCCCGACGTCAGGTGTACTGGTGGTCGCAGGAGTTGGAGACGCTACGCAAGGCGTGCGTCGATGCGCGACACCTGTACACCAGGCACCGCAGGTTCCGCATTCGCCCTCCGGATGCGGAAGCCACGGAGGCGGAGCTGTACGAGGGGTACAGAGCGGCGAAGACCGCCCTCCAAGAGGCTGTCCAGCGGGCCAAGGATGTGGCCCGCGAGGAGATGGTGGAGACTCTGAACAGAGATCCGTGGGGGCGCCCTTATAAATTGGTGCGGAATAAACTCCGCACCTGGGCCCCCCCGCTGACGCAGAGTCTCCGCCCCCAGCTGGTGGAGGAGGTGGTGAGCGCTCTGTTCCCTTCACGGGGGGAGCACACTCCCCCGCCCATGGCTCCGCCAATTGCGGTGCCCGAAGCGGACCACGCGGACGACGACGACATCCCTACTGTGACCGGGGTAGAACTGAGAGCGGCGGTAGGAAGGCTGAAGGCCAAAAATACCGCCCCAGGACCCGACGGCTTGCCAGGTAAAGCCTGGGTCCTGGCCTCGGGGGCTCTCGGGCCTCGACTGGAGGCGTTCTTAAGCGCATGTTTGGAGAGAGGCCAGTTTCCACGCCGTTGGAAGACGGGGAAGCTGGTCCTCATTCGGAAGCCAGGGCGCCCTGCGGACTCTCCGTCCGCATTCCGGCCCATCGTGCTGCTCGACGAGGTCGGCAAGCTCTTTGAGAGAGTGATTGCGGGCCGCCTCGTCGGGCACCTGGTGAGGACGGGGCCGGATCTTGCGGACAGCCAGTTTGGTTTCCGCAAGGGGCGCTCGACGGTGGACGCCATCATGCGCGTGAGAGCCCTCACGACGGGGGACGCGGTGTCCCGGGGTGGGGTCGTCGTGGCGGTGTCACTCGACATCGCCAACGCGTTCAACACCCTCCCCTGGAGCACCATTGTGGAGGCACTCCGGTATCACCGGGATCCGCCCTACCTCCTTCGAATAGTCGAGGCGTATCTGACGGAAAGAGCCGTCAGCTACCCCGGTCGCGATGGGGAGTGGAACCGGCGAGAGATGTCGTGCGGTGTCCCACAGGGATCGGTCCTGGGGCCGCCTCTGTGGAACATCGGGTACGACTGGGTGCTGCGCGCCGACCTCCCTGATGGCGTCAGCGTGGTTTGCTACGCTGACGACACGCTGATCCTGGCGCAGGGGAGGTCGCATCAGGCGGCGGCCGACGCGATGACACGCGGGGTTGCGATAGTCGTGGAGAGGATCCGGCAGTTGGGTCTCGAGGTGGCATTGCACAAGTCCGAGGCCATGTCGTTTCATGGGCCCCGGAACGCGCCGCCATCGGGATCCCAACTAACGGTAGGAGGGGTTCACATCGGCGTCGGGATGACGATGAAATACCTGGGTCTCGTCCTCGACAGCCGGTGGAACTTCGTGGAGCATTTCCGACGTTTGGCCCCCAAACTGGAACGGGCCGGGGCCGCCTTCAAGCGGCTCTTGCCCAACCTGGGGGGGCCAAACGCCTCCTGCCGGAGGCTTTACGCGGGGGTCCATATACGGGGCCCCGGTGTGGGCGCGTTCACTGCGGCGGCGAGCCGCCCACTACCTGAACGCGCCCCAGAAGGTGGTAGCCATAAGGGCTATCTGGGGCTACCGCACGATCTCTGGCGAGGCGGCAAGCCTCCTTGCCGGACTGCCGCCATGGGATCTGGAGGCGATAGTCCTCGCGCGCCTGTATGAGTGGCGCGCGGAGGCACTACGCCGGGGGGAGGATCCGCTTCCGCGGCAAATCGCTGCGGAGCGGACGGATCTCCGGCGCGATCTCATGGCGGCATGGAAAGAGCGACTGTCGCAACCCAGCGCAGGGCACGCCGCGATAGCGGCGATAAGACCCCTCTTTGAGGAGTGGCTAGAGAGGCGCCACGGCGCCCTCACCTACCGCCTGACGCAGGTCCTCACCGGACACGGAAGTTTCGGGAGGTTCCTGCACATCATCAGGCGGGAGGAAACGCCCGGGTGTCACCATTGCCAGGATCGCCCAGAGGACACGGTGGAGCACACGGTGGAGGTCTGCCCCGCTTGGGCGGAGCACCGCCGTGTCCTCGTAGAGGCGATTGGCAGCGACGGCGACCTCTCGCGTCCGGCCCTGGTGCAAGCCATGGTCCGGGGCGAGAGGGAGTGGGAGGCAGTCACCTCCTTCTGCGAAGCAGTCATGCTAGCGAAGGAGGTGGCGGAACGGCTCAGGGAGAGAGCCTCCCGTCCCAGCCGCCGCGGGAGACGCTCCGGGCGTCGGGAGCCGCGTGACGACTCCCGGCCACCGTAGGCGCGGGCCTGCGGGCGGAGAGTAATGGGTAGCTCACCGCCCGATCAGGACCAGGCCCGTGCCGGACGGCGCGTACGTGTTCCACGCGCGCCTCAAAGAGATGTCAGCATCGAGGAGGGGCCCCTTAGGGCCGAAGCCTGCCGGGTCAGCGGGATTGTCCGAAAGGGTTACCGCTGGCCCGGAACATAAAGGGCTAAGGAAGGAACACGGGTGGGTTTTAGTCAGTAAGAGTCTGACACTCCCTTCCGCTCCACCCAGAGCGGGAGGAGTCATTTGATGATTTCCCATCCTCAAAAAAAAAAAAAACAAGGTGAAGTGAGCTTAAAGTGAGCAGCCCGTCGATTCTGTAAAAATCTCACCCTGAAAACTTAGGTGAAGTGAGTTTGTTTTTGCTGGGAATTGACATTATTGACAGCTCACTCCACGCTCACTTCACCTAAGTTTTCTCGGTGAGATTTTTACAGAATAGCACCGCTGTCAATAGTGTCAATCCCTACCATCAGGTGGAATGACAACTCACTTTAAGCTCACTTCACCTAAGTTATCACGGAGATCTTTTAACAGAATAGCACCGCTGCCGCGCTGTACCGTACTGGCTAAAGACTCATGCAGACAGCCACGACGCGACTCTTGTAGACCAATTTCTATGAAGACTTCATGGAAATTGTTCTACCTCGCACCGTCACATCGCGCCTATCTGCGGTAGCCTTAAATTGTAAATCTCTCAACGTCTGTCAACTTCGAACGATGGCGACGTATAATTCTCAATTTATAGTCTGCCTGAGATCATTACCAACACCTCAAAGCAGTAATCCTATTTCTAGATATCCGGTTCAACATTATTATTTGTTACCGTTGCAATTTCTGAGGTGCAGACAAGAAGAATTATTATGAAGACAGTACATGAAGTTATCATAAAAGGATATCTAATAAACGAATGCCCAACCGAAAATTTGAATATTTTGCGGTAGGTATAGATAGGCACATATAATTTGGGACGAAGTAAAACCATAGCTATTCACGACTGTTCGATACACTTCGGTGCCAGAAGTTATCGAAGAAGTCCTCCGACCACAGATCTCAAACCCGAAACTCGAAAATTTTGACAGTTTATAAAACAAATAGACGACCACTATTCTCCCGACAGCTATTTGCTGCCGGGAGGCAAATCAGATAACCGAAAATGTGTCATTTCCAACTCGGAAGTCTGTCAAATGGTTGGTTACTCAAAGCAAAGCAGACAGAAAACAAAAACTAGTCATAAAATTTACGACCTTCATCTAAAATTCTAGACTGATGTAGTAATTACTTAGAGAATAGGTTTAAACACGATAAAAATGCATAACTTTAAACACATTTTCCTTATGAATATATACAACGTTATTTTTAGTATAAGCGAAACCCGAAAAAATATATTGTATAAATTATACTACTTACATGAGGAATTTATTCCTTCCATCGTTTGCAAAACTCGTACACAATAAATTAATACACTAATAAATAGTACAAATTAAACCAACCGCCAGTGCTGGCACACTACTTAATTCACGCGTATACTCTACTTAATAAAGCAAATAACATAGTCATTATTACATCTCAGTAGCATAGTCGTGTATTTTGAAGAAATTCGGGAATTTACATTTGTCACGAATGGGTTTTCCAATTTGACCAGTGTCCCGAATTTACTTACGGCATTAACTACTTCGTTCCATATTTTGCCAATAACAACATCGTCACTGCTTTTTTGCTTGAAACATGACTAACCTATTCCTAGTCATAAAATTTACGACCTTCACCTAAAATTCTGTTTCCTTGGAAGGTTGGTAGGTCTTTGGTGTGGGATGCAACGTGTGTCGACACCCTTGCGCCATCCCATCTTCCAAGCACGGTGAGCTGTGCTGGGGCAGCTGCTGCAGGTGCGGAAAACCTCAAACGGCGCAAATACTCCAATCTCTTTGGAACTTATATGTTTGAGCCGTTTGGGGTTGAAACTCTAGGGCCATGGGGCCCGAGTGCCCACTTAGTATTTCGAGACATCGCCAAGCGGTTGGTCGACTCTTCACGTGACCAGAGGGCTGGCTTATTTTTTGGCCAAAGAATCAACATTGCCATACAACGTGGCAATGCTGCCAGTCTTTTGGGCACGTTTCCTGTTGACAGCGATGCGGATGAATTTTTTGATGCCCTTTGATTATTTCCCCTCCTTTTTATATACTTGTACATATTATTATTTTAATACCTATTCCTAGTTCAAAGTCATATTTTCATTCCTTAATCGTATGACTGACAGGTGAATTTTTCATCGCAATGTGTTCACTCAATTGAACAATTTATCACTAGGCCATATTTTTCCATCGTGTTCCATGTTCCAGCAATTTTGTTAACGTTCACCGTACTCGTACATCTTATTGATTGTATTTATATCGTCGTATAAAGTGACGGTTGTAATAAACATGTATCTCAACTCATGAGCAAATCACTTTTGCGTTCATAAAATGAAGGATAAAACGATCTCAGATACGACAATACCGGTTAATTCTGGTTCAACAGTTGACTTTGTAAGCTTTTCATCGACACTCTCTTGTCTATGTCGTTCAACTCATAGCTTCGGTCAACATCATTACTTAAGGTTGCCGCAGACAGGCGCCACGCGGCAGCGCGACGCGACAGTAGTAGAACAATTTCTATAAAAACTTCTTGGAATTTGTTCTACCAGAATCGCGTCGCACCGTAGCGTCGTGCCTGTCTGCGGGTACCTTATTCCGTGAAAGGTTTGAAAAAAGAAGACGTTTTACGTCAAGATGACCGTTTGAATAATTTATGAGAGCCAAATTAAAATAGCCTATGGAAAATTTGCCTATGGGGTAAATCCGGGGCTCAGTAGCGGTCGCCTTTGTAGGTATGGCCATGTGTTATGACATTGGTAAACAGGAAAACGGATTAAAACCTCCCTGAGCGTTTGATCAAAATTCACAGTGTTATGCAAAGCCATGGAAACGCATTAAAATTTGTGTTATGCATGGAAGCGAAAAGATTCTAATTTGATACGGAAACCCTTTTTTCTTTAGTGTCACTAACAACGTTAAAATGCGGTTCAATGTATTTTTGCGGTTTTATTACACATTTTCCTGTATTATGATTGGTTTTGTTTCCTTTTCTTTTATCCTCAATAGTTGAAACCGTGTGAATTCGCTATTTTAGTACTTATGTCATACAAGATAAAAAAACTTTTTTTAAGGTTTAAAAACTCTCGAGCTTAAAAACTTTCGATTACGGGTCGTCAGAAACCCAAAAGTCTGACAACCAGCTTTACCATGGGAGTACTATTAGTTTTTTCTGTGCCATGGGGTACCTACCTATCGTATTACCCAGTAACCCAGTTACTTGTGGAGGTCAGATAGATAGTCGCTCCATTTAAAATAAAGGTATTTAGCTACACCCGGTTAGACTGAACGCCGACCTCCAACATAGTTAGAAAAAGGCTAGGCAGATGATGAACTTTCGATTAGGTAGGTAATAGGTACTACCTACACAAAAACGTTAACCTTTTGTCAACATCCAGAACTTATACGGGCTTACGTATAAAGTTCAGTAAAGGTGATATTACCTCATCAGAATTATATCTTCATACAGATTTAATATTCTCAAAAAAGAAATAGTCCTCAATAAAGTTATCAGAACACTGAAAAGTCAGCCCTAATTCATTTGTTAATGAATTAGGGCTGACTTTTCAGTGTTCTGATAACTTTAGGAACGAAAAAACTGCACGCCCTTGCAAAAAAATAATTGATATCAAGATGAAAAAGACACTACAATACAGTATTAATAATAGTAATAATAATAGTAATTGATTCCCAATACTGACCGATATACATTAAAAGAAGGAAAACAATAAATAATATGAAACGTAAATAATATGCAATTGACGTTTGACGGTGTCATAATATCAGCTGATTGTGGTTCGGCCGGCCGGCGCCCGGCCTCTTTGAATATTCATTATTATGACAATTCACGGATAATTTCCATTCTGTTTCATGTTTGAATTGAAATCTTCCATGTCATTAAAATACATAAGGCGCTGAAGTGTTTCATTACAGTTCTATGAAACTCAATAGAGTTTAAGCAATATCATAATAAGCCTATAATGTTCCGTCTGCTGGGACACAGGCCTCCTCTCTGTGAGAGGGAGTGGGCCATAATCCACCACGCGGGCCCAGTGCGGGTTGTTGGATATCACAAGTCTTAAATTTTTTTGGTTCTAGTATAGGACATGCCGGTCATTAAATAGTGATGAGAGCAGGATACTTATAGATCCAGTAGTAAGAGTGAACGAGACAAAAATATAATTTCTGTATGCAAAACTCTTTTACGTATGCAAACTTCCGGTCTATTCTGTAAAAATCTCATTGTGAAAATTTAGGTGAAGTGAGCGTGAAGCGAGCTGTCATTTCACGATACCTAGATTGACACTCTTGATAGCTCACTTCTCCTAGGTTTTCACGGTGAAATTTATACAGATTACCTCGGCTTTTGTCTGTTGTTAGCCAGCAACTGATGACCAATACATCACGGTACAATTTCTTTGAAAAGTATTACCGATTACATTAGATTAGATAATACCGTTTACAAGTCACTAAAATATCTAACTATTTACATGAAATATCAATTTATAAACTTAGAGGGTTGTATTGATGATTCTAGTGATTACAATTCTGTAAAGTCATATTTATTTATCAAAACTGTACCTATGCACAAGTAGGTAAATAAAAAAGTGCTCGGATACATGGTCTTACTTATGAAGATTGAAAACTAATTGGATGTAGATATTGAGAAGACGATCCAGTTTATTGAGGAGACAGATCTCCTCAATATTTAAAAAAGATAACTTATTTAAAAAAGATAACTAAAAATCTGTTTCTATAGAAAATTTTAAATCGGTCTAATTTGGCTGTAACACTAGTTTTTCAAAAATGTTCTCTACTAACTTTTTAGACCTTTGTATCCTGCTTATACGTATGAAGTTTCATTAAAATCGGTTCATTCATTTCGAAAAATAAGGTCTTGAAAGTTTGAAATCCTGCACGGCGTAAACGCTCTTAAGGGGGATGCACTTTTTCAGGTTGTATGTGGATTACAATATGATTCGCGACCGTAACAAATATGACTTTAGGTCACGACTGTAAGTCATAAAGTCACCGGAACGCTCTTACTGCTAATCTATAACATGTTGTATCTACGATGAAACTCCTAATCTATCTAATTCTTAAGTTTTTTCTCGTAAACCCGAAACAACTTGAAATCTTTTTCGTTCCGTCAGAAAATCAATGTCAAGTGAATGGTCACGTTGAGTGCGGGATCCGTGGCGTTCTCAATTTTGTCGACTCAGTTCCACAAAATGTGTTGACTCTCATAATATTATTTTACTAGCTTTTGCCTTAGGCTTCGCCGCGTAGATATCGAGAACACATACCTACACAGAAGTTGGCAGATTCGTCTCAGAATTAAGTTGTTGTAGGTTTTCTTGTTTCTCTCTCATAACTTTTTGTTTTGTTTTATATATTTTTTGTATGTATGTATATATATGTATTTATTCTTATATTTTACTTATAAATATTTTCTATTTGTCTTCTGCTATTGCACCTAGGTATTGTGTATTGTTTCTGCATCACCCTAAGGTAGACTGGTAGAAAATGCCCATGGCATTAAGTCCGCCTTTGTACAGTTTTTACTTGTGCATAAGGTTTTAATAAATAAATAAATATCGGAAAATATATCACGGGAACGTACTACCGAGTTTAAAAGAATGTGTTATTTCAGTTTATATACTATATGGGAGCGGTGAATGCTTATGCGAATCCTGCACACCCGGCCATAAGCAGAGGTGGAACACCGCGGTGTTTTTTGCCGATAAGAGTCCTCATGCCCCGTCACCCCCACGATGGAGAAAGTCCATGAGGACTTCCACCGCGCCCAAAAAAACAATAAAGTTATAAACTATATGTGTTTCTCCAGTTTCATCTAAATCCGTTCAGCCGTTTTTGCTCTCCAATCCGGGACATACATCCAGACAAACGGACAAAAATTCTTCGTTATTATTTTATTATATGTATCCTTACTAATAATAAGACTGGAGAGTTTGTTTGAACGCGCTAATCTCTGGAACTACTGGTGGTGTTAGTAAGAACGGTAGTGTTAGTAAAAAGTGAGAAAGAACGTTAAGCGAAAACTAAGTAATAAAGGTGGGTAATCGGGAGAGCAAAAAATTTCACGCGGACGAAGTCGCGGGTAGAAGGTAGTGTTTAGATAGGTATTATATAGAAAAAATTTGCGAAAAAAAAAATTGAAAATAGTATTAGCCTGAATTTATGTAGATATCGACTCTGCAGGTTTGAACCCTTTACGAAGAGCGTTAAATAAATAGGAAATAGTAGATTGTTATACAAGGGCCGAAAGGAATCAATTCCCATACGAGGCATTTAGACGGCGGCTATAGTCCGAGTGGGAATTGATTCCTTTCACCCGCGTTAAACACTCTACTTTTCATTTCGAATTTAAGCAAAGTAAAAAAATTTAGTTTTATAAAATATTTATTGATAATAATAACATTAATAGTACCTAATTATTAGTCTTTTTTAAATTTGAAGTATGGAACACGCCGCGTCACTGCCACATGAGTAGATTCTGTGTCACCGCCGCGGGCCGTCCCGCTTACTAGGGCCCGTATTATTATCATTCTGTCTGCATTCTTTTATTTTTACCATTTTTCATAAATTACTTAGAAAACACGATAATCTTGATAAAAATTGTGTTGCGACGTGACACTTTTTAGTGCTGACCGTCCACCTAACTTTCTTATTTCGATTCATAACTTGCATACAGCCTAATCGATACTCGCAATAAAAAAATGAAAAAAAAATTGTAGAAACTGAATAAAAACTCTTTTAACTAACAAAATGCATTGAAATGTAAAGTGTTTGCAGAATATCCAATTTATAGAATTAATTTATCATCATTCTCAAACTTTTGCTAAGCCTACCTAAAAAATGTTTACTGGGAATTCTGTAGTAAACTATAAGAAAGATTAAAAAATAAAATCCACAATAAATAAATATTGTCCAATAAATTAAAATAATTTTAAACAGCGAGCGCATTCCGAATATAAATTCAATTATAGAAACTTTTCGGCACGAAATTCAGTAAATGAGGTACCTATTGTGTTATTGACATGATATTAGAAGAGATTAAAATGATATTAGAAAAGCATAAATCATTATTATAAACAATGCTTATTGTATTTATTACTTAAAATTATTTTATTTTATTTTCAAGTATCGATTACATTCGTCATATTAATTACTCGAGTCAATCGAAATTAAAAAAATAATTGTTTGGAATAATCGCTTTTACACATCATTGCAATAAAAAAATTAAAAATGGTCGGCGATTTTGAACACAAATTGAGTAGTGGTAATGACTAATACCTACGTAAAATTAGTGAACCTGTGTTTGAATATTACGTTAAAATCTGGGCATTTTCGTGTTGTTTATAATATTATCAATAATATTTGTCACATTTTAAATTTTATCTACATCTGTGTGTGTGAAATTTGTGAAAAGTAAAAATGTAAACACACACGATAGGCGCGAAACTTCGACATTAGATATCAAAAAACAATTACTATGAGTCTTTCCTGCCCAAGGGTGGGAAGCAGCGTTTTCCACCCGCTATTCGGATCAAACAAACACTACTTTCCGAGTATGAGAGATGAAAACACTTTTTGAAACGTAACTTCACAAATAGACTTTCATTTATTTGCTCAAAACTGATGTAATACAAATTATAAAATGGTCGTCTGCTCCAAAAATACAATTTCATAAGTCTAAAGTTCTCTTTTTCTTTTCACCCGATGGGTCTATAAATCTGCAAACATTATGATATAACCTCTCCTTGCAGAGCAAACACATTCTTCGTCGTTATTAAAGTTCCTTTACAAACAACTTTGAAGAATTTAAGTACATTTTATATACCAGTACCTATTACGTATGTTTGCTATTGTAGCCCTGTGTACACTGCAAACGTGAAGCTAGCGTTTTATGTCCCTTGCTCCATTACTAACGACTTTGATACACCCATTGTATACGTGGACGACAATGAATGTAATCCTAGATGTTGGTACACGGTACCTGGCTATTGTGATAGACGAGACAGGTTTTATAGTGCATGGGATAGTTCTGCACCTAACTGGCCACTAAAGAATGTCTGTGATGCAATACTTTAGAGTACATACTAATTCCATGGCCGTAACAAAAGAAAATAATCGTGCATTTGACAGATCGGACAGAATTTCAAACATGGAACGAATGTTGATTTTAAAAAGAATTTACTACCCAGAAACGACTTTGTATTCACAATTTTGTAGATACAATACCCAATATAACTGAGCACTTGGAATATGAGTTCTTTTTGCAACAGAGGGCAGAGATGACCTCCATAAAATTTGTTTGGAATACCTTACCTTGTTTCTGAAGATAAACGAACTGCAAAATGGTATCAACATGAGATGCGTACTGTGCTCGCCGTAGATAGTAAACACAGAAGCAGCAACAGGTCAAATCTATCATAGAGGAATTTATTGGCCTTAAATATCCAAACATGGACTGGTGACCTGAAATACAGACCTCACGTCTAGTTTAGGCACCAGTCTCCCACGGTATAATGATTGCTGTTACGAGTACGTATTTTGTATTTGATACCTCCTCTCTAATGTACGTATATTGTGGTGAGAAAATAAATCCTTATTATTATTATTGTAAGGAAAAAGCTTTCGAAGCAAATGGAAGCACCATTATAGTACATTATGTATGATACATGCGTGCTATGTCGATCATTGTACCCTAGGCGGTATTATGCGCGCTAGCCGTTGGCGAGCGCGTTAAGAAAGCCGAGTGTGTAATAATCAATTCGCACGCGCTTCATACGACGTTTTTCAACAAACTTGCGAGGAAAAAAACAGACTTGTATTGTTATTTATTAACTTTTATGGAAAATGGAGCGGGCCATTTTCCATTCGGTTTTGTTTTTCCGCGTGCCGCGCTAGCGATGCGGGCGCAGGTGTAAATAAAGGCACTGGCAAAACAGCTAAACAGCCTATATAAAAAATATAATAAACAGAAAATAATGTTTAGACTGATCGTAGTGTTGTAGTATGTCAAATTGAATTTTATTTATTATGGAATTAGAAAGTACTATTGGCAAAGTATATATGTATTTTCAAAAATCTTTAAATGCAGTTTTATTTCTTTAAAAAAATAAAGGAATGTTTCCTTTGAGTAAAATTTGCTGTCTTCAGTATTTAGAGAACTTTCCCTCCAGTTACGCTTCGAAAATTCCATCCTGTATATATGTTACGGGCAACGTGATTAACTGGGCATTATTAATAAGGACCGGCCATTATTAATAATGCCCAAGAGCGATAGGCAAAGAGATTAATTTATCACTTTGACCGGCCATTATTAATAATGCCCGACGGCCCGTGGCCCATGTAATAAGTCAGTGTTTGAGGTAGCTTGAATTTATCACTTGGACCGGGCAGTATGAATAATTCCCTACTTGTAGCCGGGCAATGTGATAACCCTCGACCAGACGATCAACAGCCTTCTTCTGAACTGGAACAACATTCTGCCGATAGTCTACCAGAAAATCAGCAACCCACTGTGAGTGTGGACATAATAAATGAAAACCCGCGAGCAGCCGATCAACAGCCTTCTGCCGATATGAGCAACCATTCTCCTGCCCTTATCCCAATTTATTTGGGGTCGGCGCAACATGTCTTTTTCTTCCATACTTCTCTATTAGTCGTCATCTCGGTAGTCACCCCCTTTCTATCCATATCATCATTCACACATTCCATCCATCGTTTCTTTGGTCTTCCCCTACTCTTATAGCCATCGACATCCATACTCAAAACTCTCCTCACGACATTTTCCTCATTTCTTCGTAACACATGCCCATACCATGACAACCGATTCCCACGCAACTTTTCAGTTACCGGTGCCACTTTCAAACTTCCTCTTATGTACTCATTTCTTATTCTATCCATTCGTGTAACACCACACATCCCTCTTAGCATTCTCATCTCTGCTGCATGCAATTGCCTTTCATTCATCCCTTTTGTGGCCCAACATTCTGATCCATACAAGACAGCAGGTCATGGTTTTATATATCTTCCCCTTAAGTTTAAGGGGAATGCGGGAGTCGCAGATTGTTCCCGTGACCTGCCGCCATTTCATCCATCCAGTGTTAATTCTGTGCTTAACCGTCCGATCTACTTCGCCATCGCTTTGCACGAGTTAACCGAGGTATCGAAAGTCGGAACAGACTGAAAGAAGTGCACCATCAAGTGCTATAGCTCCAGAACTGGAGAGACCGCCGAAATCGCAGAACATATATTCGGTTTTGGTTCTGCTGATTTTCAAGCCAACATTCTCCAGCTTCCGTTGCCATTTCTCTAATCTGCTCTGGATCTCAGGTCCATCTTCATCGACAAGGACAATGTCATCGGCAAACAACATGCACCAGGGTGCCTCCTGGATGTCCGACGTAAGAGCGTCCATAATCAATAAGAAGAGGTAAGGACTTAAAGCCGATCCCTGGTGCAAGCCTACAGCCACACTGAACTCGTCGGTATTGCCGGCAGCCGACCGCACGTAGGTACGAGATTGACTGTAACACACAAAAACACTACAGTTCACCTAGTTTATTACTTTGCCAAGGATAGGGTGGGCATTATTCATAATGGCTGGGAAAAGTGATTAATCATGCTGTTTTAATCACATTGCCCAATTGAGTCGGGCATTATGAATACAGACCGGCCATTATTAATAGTGCCCGGACTTATCAAATTGCCCGTAACATATATATTTCTCTACGCCAATAGTACTTTCTAATTCCATAATAAATAAAATTCAGTTTGACATACGACGACACTACGATCTAATTATTGTTAGGATCAAATTGTTGTTTATCGATGAGAAAAACAACTTACATTAAAATGTTGACCCCGAACGAAGTTAAAGACCACTTAAATCTTCAATATGATTATATCCCTAATCCATGTGACGGGGATGGCCTTATTTTAATCGAATAAGCTATCTGGCGTCGATCCTTAACAAACAAACTTTCATCTTTATTATGTTAATATAATATACTGGAGTTTAAATTATGAGATTCTAGTAAAAACATGAGGTTGGCAAAATGTTTACCTAACATCTGTGTAAAATTCTTTTCGAACAATTTTTTTTTTTATTATTATTCTAAGCTTTCGGCTTGCGAGTGGCGAATACTTCGTCGTTATTGGTATTCAGCCATTTTGTGATATTCAATACTCAAATAAATAAGAAATTTAGTGATTTTAAATAATAAATTTAAAGGTGTTTTTTTTCATACATTTGTGGCCAAACAATGTACCTTATGAATAAACTATACTGAAATACAGGAAAAAAAATCGCAGATTCTGAAATCGGATTATTTATACATTTGTAACACATGAAATTGTCGTTCAAAGATGGTAATAACTTGCAACCCATGAATTAATTTGGCAATCTCATGATACATTCTTCCGATGATGCGTTTCGTTACTTCATTTTATAAATGTAACATAAAGAAATCATCCAGAAAATATACTGATTACTATCTTATTTTTGTATCAAAAAGTTTTTTTGCATTAAGACATTATTTTTGTGTAACATTTAGCGAACAAGAGTTAAAAATATCATTTATTTTTCAGATTATTGTTTTCGTTTGGTTAGCTTTCTGAAAGGCCAAAAGACTGTGGCCCAAGGCCGATAATTATCTTTTTTTTTTATTAGTTCTTGTTAAGTACCAATAATGTCACCATTTCGTTTCGGTTCCTCGCCTTTGTTCGTTGGTTTCCCGTCTCTTGGAGTGCTATTTCGTGCGTGATTTCATAATTGTTGATTTGGCTATGCTTCCCTGGACTTTCGATTGATATCTTACATCTTGACGACCTGGCTAACCCATTTAGACTTGACACTTATTTATTTTAATTTGACAGCTGTCAGCTGTCACTGCTGACAGGAACGTTTCGTTGAACGATGTGAGGTAGTGCTTTTTATTTCTTAATCTATCAAATATTGGAGGATTTTTTATACTGCTAATAACACAATTTATTGCAAGGAATTTAACTTGTATGTAATTTGTAACTCGGTACAAGTTTGGCCGAAAAAACACCTCCTTTGAAAGTACCTATGTGATTTGCTTTTGTACCGTTGTAGTCATGAAGTTTAAAAGGTATATAATTTAAGGGTTACTGTAAATGTACTGGTTTTTTTATGAAACGGAATGGAAATATGAAGTTAGTTCTCTTCGAGCTTCGAAACCAAAAGGTTGTCTTCACGAAGTCTATATTGATAATATGTTGAGTCCTAATTCCTAATTCAATAACCTAATTCAATAGTTTGTTAAATATTGCTAAATACCATGTTTGTATGTGTGCCAGAATTTAAATACAGAAATATTTATAGTGGAAAAGGTGTGTTAATTTTAGAACAGCGGTGCTATTCTGAAAAAATCTCACCGTGAAAACTTTGGTGAAATGAGCGTGGAGTGAGCTGTCAATAGTATCATTTCCTAGCAAAAACAAACTCGCATAACCTCAGTTTTCACGGTGAGATTTTTACAGAATCGACCGGCAGTTGTTAGGCTCATCCATCATTGATGGTCCCTGTCGGGTACAACTCAGTAAAGTAGGAGTTATACTAGATGTAAATTGTAGTAGGTACTTGACAAAGCTGTTACTGTTCATAACCTACATTTCTTACTTTCTGTCAACTTGATAACATGTTGCTAAACTATAAAAGTAAATAAGCTGTTAACTTTGAGTTGCTTTTGTGAGCTCGCACTAGTTTATTATCTTTCCAGCTGTTAGGTGATTTGCGTTATGTTTCATATAAATTATTGGACAATTTCAGTTTAAATTGAATTTCAGTTGATTTACAAAGTATATGTGCCTTCTACTGCTGTATAAATTGTTCAAACCATGTTAGGAAATCCATAGCCGAAAAAAAGAAAAAAAAAAAAAAGGAATGAAAGAAAGAAAGATAGCGATGACGATGGTGGTGGGATGGATGAATGAAAGATGGTTTCAAGATGAAAAACGAAAGAGCGACAAAAATGCTTCCCCCACGACAAATAAAAAATATTTAACAATACAGGATGTACGACCAATGACGCAAATTTTACTCTGGACCACTAGAGTAGAAATTTTTCGACGGCTATCAAAAAAAGAATCTGATGTTTCATAGAAAAGTGCAATACCTACCTACGTAGATCAAATGTATAGAGCCGCTATTTTTAGGGTTCCGTACCCAAAGCGTAAAAACGAGACCCTATTACTAAGATTCCACTATCCGTCTGTCTGTCTGTCTGTCACCAGGCTGTATCTCATGAACCGTGATAGCTAGACAGTTGAAATTTTTTCACAGATGATGTATTTCTGTTGCCGCTACAACAACAAACAATAAAAATAAAATAAAGTTAAAATTTAAAGGGGTATAAAAGAAACGTTTTTTCCGCGTTTTATGCCTTGTGGTACCTACGGAACCCTTCGTGTGCGAGTCCGACTCGCACTTGGCCGGTTTTCTATTATTAACCTACGAAAAATGTTCAAAATCATGTACCTACTGAATCCATGGTAACTGTTTGCACGTCAACATCCCTGCCACCCTTTATACCAAAATCTTCCTCATTCACAGTCAACATTTTTATTTCCACCAAATCATTTGGTATTAAAATACAAATCAATAAAAAAAAGGTCAAATACGAGTCGGACTCGCGCACCGAGGGATCCGTACGAATTTGCATTTGATTTTGAATGTGAATAGTTTATCACGGGTTTTTTTTTTTGTTTTTAATATACTTGCAAATTTACGGTTTTCTGATTTTTTCCTTTACTTGTACTGAATGCCATTGCTTCTTGCCAAATTTCATGATTCTAGAACAACGGGAAGTACCCTTTATGTTTGGTTCCGAAACATAAACGCCCATATCTTTTGATTGCGTTGATTTTGTCACAGCTCCAAGGGATTGCAGCCCTGAGTACTTGATATTAATTTCAACTTGATAACTCCACCCGTTCCTGAGAAAAAGGGTCTTGACAGACGGACAGACAGACAGACGGACAACGAAGTGATCTTATAAGGGTTCCGTTTTTCCTTTTGAGTTACGAAACCCTAAAAATAACACAAACGGCAATTAGTGCAATTACAGCTGTCGATATCGGGCCTGTGATCAATCATCTACCCGATATAAATGTTTTATTCAGAACGTTGTTGGCGCCACAAATTATTGGTATCTTTGTGCTAAGCCTTCGTTCAACTTTTTGTTTGGATATCATAAAAAAATTTAGAAATGTAGGTATTTTCAATTGTATTTTAGCACAGATTTCAAATGTAGCCTCTAACATTAAAAGATAGATAGATAAAGTACTTTTTTATTATGCACACCAAGATAATCCTAAATGTAGACAGGGCTTTGAAGGACCCTGGCATTTATGATTACCTACTTTGAACTTTCAGTTTGATTATTTCAAACATCTAAGCAACAAGATGTAAGCAAGTTCAAAAAAATATGGACGTCACGTAATCAATTTTGAACGTTATTAGCTTGGAAACGTGACGTTTTACGGGGTTTGGTCGTCGACGTCAGCTATCGGTTTATCATAATTATATAATATATATATAATTATATTTTATTATCACATTGATCATTTATAATTTTTTTATTTATCGTTTGATGCGAGGTCGCTATTTTGAATAAAGAAAGAACCAAATGGCGCGACAGTAAAAGTCTTAAATCCCCATATAAACCTAATAAATCCTACAAACAATACATTAGACCTTGTGCAACGAAATTTAATATTTTGGTCAAAACCATAAAATGATCGAAGTACTCGCTTTGATAAATTCATAATAATTTGTATTTCCATTGTTAAAAATGTGGTAATTTTATACGTCCGTATAGGTACAACGTTATAGAACAATGGTGTAAAACAACGCCTTTGTAGCCTGCCATACAATGCGGAACAATTAACATCATAACAATATAAGGATCTAAACTGTTGAAGATTTCCATTAAACCACTAATACGGTACTGTTGATGTTTTGTCAGAAAAGCGCTGCTAATCGACCTTCGTTAATGCTTGCATTTATTAGGAGATAAACGATTTAATCCGCGGAATCCACTGGATGCGAGAAGCACAGAACCGGTCGAAGTGGCGATGCTTGGGGGAGGCCTGTATCCAGCAGTGGACGTCTTTCGGCTGAAATAATGACGATGATAATAAAAAATTTATATTTAGTAATAATAGGAAAATAAGTCGACATTCAGCACGGAAAGCTGACAGCGCCTGTCTTTTTTATTTTTATTTGTAATGGGTTTTTTTTTTGCGGATGGGAAATCATCAAATGACTCCTCCCGCTCTGGGTGGAGCGGAAGGGAGTGTCAGACTCTTACTGACCAAAACCCACCCGTGTTCCTTCCTTAGCCCTTTATGTTCCGGGCCAGCGGTAACCCTTTCGGACAATCCCACTGACCCGGCAGGCTTCGGCCCTAAGGGGGCCCCTCCTCGATGCTACATCTCTTTGAGGTGCATCGATTTGAAACGAGTTTTCTCTTGACTCTAGTCTAGGTCAGAGGTGACAGAGACAAAGTCGACGATGGAGTGAGCTTACCCAGAAGAAGCCTGTTCACTCTTACTTTGAAGAGAGTCTTGATGGTAATAAGTAATTTATTTAGTAATAAAATTCGATTAGTAGTAATGTGTCTCGGTAAGGAACTGCTTCTTGATTTTATGCTTCTATACAAGGTGGTAGGGGCCATCTATGCGCAACCTGTTACCATGGACAGCGACCGATGGACCGCGGGGGTATTCCACTGTTCTATGAAATTGTTGTTTTTTTTTTTGTAACCAACGATAAATTTTTGTAACCAACGATAAATTTTTGTAACCAACGATAAATTTCTACGCTACGGAATCTTAAATCATGTGCTGAATTCATAGTTACAGTTTGCGCGTCGATGTTACCACACTGTATTTAAGATAAACACCTGCTCGTGGCGCAGGCGTGGCGGAGGGTCACGTGGCTAAATAATAACAGCTGCACAGGTCGATCGATCCGGTTAAGCTACGCTTGCCGCTTGGCATGTGGATGGGTGACCATCTTTACATACCGAGACCCCTCCATGCCTCGGAAAGCACGTGGTCCCGGCTCTCATTCGTGGATCTTTGACAGTCGTTACGGGTAGTCAGAAGCCTGAAAGTCTGACAACCAGTCTTACCAAGGGGTATCGTATTACCCAGTAACTGGGTTGTGGAGGTCAGATAGGCAGTCGCTCCATGTAAAATACTGGTATTCAGCTGCATCCAATTAGACTGGAAGCCGACCCCAACATAGTTGGGAAAAGCCTAGTTAGATGATGACCTGCTCGTGGCGCGCTGCATACAAGACACTCATGGTGGAAGAAGAGGTTTTATGAAGACCTGCTGTACGAATGGGCTCTGTTGTCACGAAGCATTCTACGCAATGAGTCCCTCTACTTGCTACAATAATTTATTTTCCGCATAATGGTCAAAAATTAAACTATGCCAGTTACGCTATTGTGTATATGAAAAAGTTTTTCTAGGACACGAGTAAAAACTTGGGCAACCGCCAGTCCAATCATAATTTTTCTCGCAAAATATCGATAATATGAAAGTGTAAATTATACTCCAACTTTACTGTGGTGGGTAAACCAATAACGACATTTTAATTGAATATCCGGAATTTGGAGCGTTAATTAACTTGATAATAATTTTTAATTCACTTACAGGTGACGCACAGCCTGAACCGCTGGGTTTAATAATGAAGTTTTGCATAAGAGTTCCATAAATAACAAAGGTGAGCACTAAGGAAGTATTTTAGAAAATTTCGTCTCATATGGGGAATAAAAAGGAATTAAGGAAAGTTCGTGATTTTGGCCAATAGGAAACCCCATGGGGCGTGCGGCTTTGAAATTTACCTATAAATTACCATTATTGTCAACGAAAGCTTTTCACAATGCTGCACTTCTACATTTCACAAACAAATTGATTGACACAAGTATACATAATGTATAATTTAAACATTTCTCAAATAAAAAAATCTTCTAAATTGTACATTACAGTGCTGGCAGGGTGTAGTTATCCCCGGGTCAGCGGGATTGTCCGAAGGTGTTACCGCTGGCCCGGAACATAAAGGGCTAAGGAAAGAACACGGGTGAGTTTTAGTCAGTAAGAGTCTGACACTCCCTTCCGCTCCACCCAGAGTGGGAGGAGTCATTTGATAAAAAAAGGGTGTATGTGGATAACTAAATAGACGAAAGACCGTATAAAGGATTAGGTTTAATCACTTTCGGACCTCGATATTGGCAATTACGATTAAGGGGATCAAACGTATCTGTTTATTTGAGCTATTTCATTGAGGTGAATAATTATTACTTCACAGATTTGGACAGGCCTTTTATAAAGTTAACCATGCCCATTTTGAAATGTAAAAGGTTTTCTTAATCGATTATACTACTTAAAGCAAGGATATAATTAATCGCTGTTAAATTTTTTTTTTTTTTTTCATCCGTGAGGTGTCGGACTCAGAGAATTGCACTACTCCTTACTTCTCGTGGGTGTCGTAAAAGGCGACTAAGGGTCTTACCGGAGAATGGGCAGCAGCGTTCTCTATTTATTCCACCATCATACCATACTGCGATCGCCAACCCGCCTGCCAAGCGTAGCGATTATGGCAAATACCCCCAAAATTGGGGGAGGCCTATGTCCAGCAGTGGACGTCTATCGGCTGAAACGACGACGAAATTAATTTTGTGGGTTCTACAAGGTTCTCACTTCGGACCACTATTTTAATAGTCTTATTTTTGTGTTAGTGACATAACACAAATATATCGTTAAATTTTTATACGAATCCTAACGTTTTTGAGTATATTAAAACTAACAGAAAACGCTCGTCCTGAAAAAAACTTCGATTTATTTAAGTGTGGATCTAAACAAAGCTTGTTATGGAGATATAAAAGTAGTGAACCATACAAACCTATCAAGTAACAAGTACTAGTTTGTAAAAACAGATTAGCCTGTTGAGTTGTTATCGATTTTCCATTATTCATAAAACACTTTACATTTTTATACCATTATTATTATCATAATAAATACGATATGTTTGCGAATATACAATATTCATACTGATTATTAAATAGATATTGTGTACTGCCCGATTGGTTGTTAGGTAATTACTGGATGTTTATCAACTTTGTAGTGTTTCGTGTAAGAATAGGAATAGACTCGTCCACTTCCGCAGACTGTGGAAACGTTACCATTGACGCTATTTTATACAAATGGCATGTATAAATATTCAGACCCGGATGAAGGAGTCGTAAACTCGGACCGCATACTGTCGAAAGCGCCGCCGCTACACCTTGCCAAAAGCGATTATTCAGCTAACTAAAGAATGGACATTTCTATCACTACAAATCAGGGTACATACCTACGCAAAAATCCGATATTTATAATAAACTAGCAGCGCCCCGCGGTTTCACCCGCATAAGTTTCCCGTGGGAATATCGGGATAAAAACTATCCTATGTCCTTTCCCGGGACTCAAACTATCTCCATACCCATCAAACCGGTTCAGCGGTCTAAGCGCGGAGAGGTTGTAGTGTCATCAAAGAATAAAAGACAGACACACTTTCGTATTTATAATACATCATTATAGTATGGATATCAAAATATCCAATGGCGCCGATTCTGTTTTTTCACAAACTAAACTGAATTTAAGTTCCGGCATCTTTTTCTTTCTATTTCATTAAGAAAAGGACAGAAGATAAATATTAGTTTAGTTCTGTCAAATTAGTCAGCGCCTGACGTAAATTGATGTAGTTTTAATAGCCAATTTTTTAATCTCGTCTAAGCTGTCTATGGAGTATCTTAATTTGACAGTACTAAACTAATATTTATCTCCTGTCCTTTTCTTAATGAAATAGAAAGAAAAAGTTGCATGAACTTAAATTTAGTTTAGTTAAAGCACAACAGAATCGGCGCCTGTATTTGATTTACTTATATCCGATTTCTATTGAATAAATATCGTGTATAAAAAAGATACGATTTTCATTCTGTAAGTGGTTTATAGGTGTTTTAGTTGTAGAATAAAAGTTTGTGTTTTATTCTTTGATAGTTTTTATTAAAAACCGATCAAGTGCGTGCCGGGCCACACACAATGAAGGGTTCCGTAGTTGGAATAAATTTATCCCGAAAAAACTTAACATTATAGATGAAAAACATGTTCTCCCATACATTCCAACAATGTTGAGCGATTTACCATGTTGTTTTAAGACCACAGACTTCTTATAGATTTTCCTGTAATTTGTAGGTATAGAACTATTTTCCGAATTTTTTTCAAAATTTTAGGCTCAGTAATTTCGGAGATAAGGGGGGAATGGTCAATTTTCTTCTACTTTCTTAAATAACCTTAATACAATTTACTTTAAAATTATGACAAAAATATATTTCTCATCCTCACAGTAAGCCTTTTTATTTGATATGTCACACGGTATAGATTGCGAAACTTTTTTTTTCTATTTGAAAGTTTCGCAACCTGCTCAAAACTCATTTATTTACCTTACACGTCTGTGTTTGAGTCACAGAGATTCATATGTGTACCAAATTTCGACTTAAAAGGTCCGTTCGATTCGGAGCAAATTGGCTGTGACAGACGGACGGACAGACAGACACACGAGTAATCCTATAGGGTTCCGTTTTTCCTTTTGAGGTATGGAACCCTAAAAAGTAACAAGAAATTAGAGTCTTTGATGAATAATAATCAGTTTTACCACAAAAAACGTTAATGTTTTTACGAACTTTCTAATGAAGGCAAACACGACAATGAATGACAGTTGTAAAAGCATTCGAACGGTACGATTAGGGGAATTCCCATAAAATTTGAAAATTGTTAACTACAGGGAAATATCTTATATTAACGTGACCTACTATAAACCCTCTGTTATGGATATACGGTTTGAATTTCATTATAAAGCTAACTGTACTCTTACACGTTATTTGGTAAATCCCCGAATCTGAATTGTAGTTTTTTGCCATGTGTTAGGTACTATACAATTGATATATCTTTTATTAAATCAATGGTTGCTACGGTAAACTTTGAATCTGCTAAATTTCTAGTTTTGTTCATAAATATCAATTGATATATATCGTGATATATAATCTTGATATATATCAGCGAACCCTGCTACAAATAGTAGAACAAAATATTTAAAGAAGTGCTGATCCGTTGTCTTCAGCGCAGTAACAAAAACATTTTTAGAAATCAATCGTAACTTTTACAAAAGAACATTTACGTGAATTCTGTTCGATTACATCCAAAAATACTCGTGCGTAGCTTCAATACGCTCAGCTCATTTATTTAGGTACTAGCTTCTGACCGCGACTTCGTCCGCACCCCGTCGGACTATGACTTCGTTCTTGCGTTCGCTCCGACTTTTTCTTTTTGCTCGTGTCCTAATGGGCCTAGCGTAAAGTAAGTAGCCTAATAGCCTTTCTCAAGAATTGGGCTATCAAATAAAAAAAGAATTTTTCAAATTCGACGGTTAATTCCAGAGATTAGCGCGTTCAAACAAACTTTTCAGCTTTATTATTAGTATAGACATAGATTTCAATCCAACTGCCTACTACTTTCAATCAAATGACTACCGATGTAGCCGTTATTAAAACAGATACTGCTAATTAGCTTCAGGCATCTAAATAACGCATTTTCTAGAGTTCGTATCAGGAGTACCTAGATGCTTGGAAGAATATACAAAGTTGGCAATTGTACCTACTGTTTTGCTACTCGAATATAGAAACGCGCAATATTTTTTTTTTTTCTGGGATCTTTTGTAAACAGGAAATCCTTCAGCACGCTTGATCAAGTCTGACAGGTTGTCTGTCTGTTATGATTTTTTTACCATAACAACAACAGCTGTGCGCTTTTATAATTTCTAACGTAACGATATTATCGTGGACGTCCACGTCCATGTCACGTCATAACGGTAACACAGGGAAATTAAATGATGTCATTGTACGAAGACGCTTTAAAATTTTCGTCCACGATTATGTTATAACGCCGTTCACGTATTTTCATCCATTTTATGGACGTTAATATCGTCACGTTAGAAATTATGAAATCGCACATTCACCGCACATAACATTTGACAACAGATAAAAAGATCGGGGTAAAGATTACCATAATTTGCCAACATTTGAACAACCCATTCACAGACTTGCAAACAAGTAAACCGTTACCACAATAATTAATTTATTATTTTCTTAGATTTATCATCATCAAACACGCCATAAATTATAATTTAATGTGACGAGTTAACATGCACCTTTCAACTGCTTTTCAATCCTTTTGACATCCTAAATTAATATTATAAATACGAAAGTGAGTTTGTTTGTTTGTAACACTTTCACGCTAAAACGGCTGAACGGATTTGCACGAAATCTGGCACATAGGTAGACATGAATGACACTATCCCTTTTTCCTGCAAAAATGGTGCTAGACTATTATGACCAAGCGAATTTTATCTATAATGATAAAGTTTCATTATGTAATCTCCCACGTCACATGGCTGTAGTTTGAAGTTAACTTTGCTGCAATTTATTAGTCTGATAGAGCAAGTTTCATATCAGTTGGATAAAATTGTTTGTAAAGCTCTCGTGAGCACATAGTGACTCTTTAATCTTTTTTATTATAAATATTTTTTTATTCTATTTAGGTAACCTTCAAAAACGTTCATGTTATGTTTATGAGGGAATTAAACAATGATGCTTCGTTTGAAACACAGAGTACGGAATCGCAGCAGCGTCTAGACATGGCAGTACTAATACCTACATTTGTGGCGTCTAAGCCGTCAGTCTCACAGATATAGATATACCTAGATAACGCAAGTATCACGAACTGTATGAAAACCAAGCGTGGCATTTTTTGACTACCTACTATGACGTCACAAGCTCGCGCTCTCGCTCACACTTACCCAGCCAGCAGTAGAAAGGACTGAGCGCGAAAGGGGCGGCTTACGATTTGTAATCATAAGTTGGTGCAATTTTTGGCACGCGAAGTAGTTACTCTTGCGTTATCTAGGTATATCTATATCTGTGGTCAGTCTCTATTCGTAATTTGCGTCGTAGTGCGAGTAAACGGTGACACGCTTAGTGTGTATGGAAAGTGTTAACAATGTCACCTCTAGGGCTCTAGCAGCGGTAACCGAGGCAACTTCGTGCTCTGTGGTTTGAAATAAAAATTATAGGTGTACAAGGATCTTAAGCCGCGTGGCCAATAACAGAACTGACGTCATCATGTTTTTTCACTACATTTGCACAAACAATTACCAACAGCGCGCCCCTGTCAACGACATCAAGCGCCAAAAGACTTCTTGTAGCAGTATATTTTGATTATGGACTCAGTTATTCACTTTCATTGGATGCGAAAACACTACCATAAATGCCCATGAAGGACCTGTTGCCTGTCCACGCTTGACAAATGGCTACTCAATTTGACAAGTAATGGCGGTGATAATTTTAGCGGTTGGCGCACTGTCATATGCGATCAATAATAAAGGCAGATTTACACAGGGTCAGTAGACGTCGACGATAATATCGTAATGTAGAAATTATAAAACCGAAAATTGTGTAGCACGGCTCACGATAAAAAAATGTATATAAGTAGGTACGCATGACATTACACATGAATACAGGCAAGTATTGGATTTAAAGAGCGTCGTTATTCGCAAGTAGTTCAGACAACGTAATGTCTCCAAGCACCATTAAATGGACCGTCTCGCTTCACTTCCTACATTCGCATGAACAGATAAACACCTGATACACTCAGTATTATTTTCCCCTTTCATGAACACAATAATGAGGACACAAAGGCCTAAACAAATTTTAGGTCGGTCACAATCTACTTATTAGTCAATATTAGACGAAAAGTAAAATGACCTGTGATTCGGTACTGTGCGTAAAGCAAGATTGTTTACTGTCACCTATGTATGAATATAGTACATGTCTTATTAACCTGTCCAGCACATCATCTTCCCTGCAAATCATTATGGTAGGGCCCCAGGTACAAAAACTAAGTTCAATGTAAGGTAGGTAAGTAAAAGGTACCTGCCAACAGACGACGATACAATAAACCTGCTTTTTGATAAGTTTGAAAGTTTGGTTGTAACATCAGATACTCCGGGATAAAATTGATTGGTCTAGCATGCGTCCTATCGGATTTGATATTACCCTAAGGTACAAAAAAAACATGACCGATTACCAGCTAGATTGGAATCCGACCCCACAACAAAAAGAGCCAATGAAAATGGAGTTCAAATATTCTTGATAATTTTTGTCTAATCTATGCGTAGATTTAATTGATTATTTATATCTTATCGAAGCCGTAAGACCTATAGGTCTACGTACCCTACACGACGACGTATAAATCGAAGCAGTTAAAAACGCAATCGTAATAGAAATTACATTGAATCGTGACCCACCGACCACGCTCTAAAGCGTGACTCGGAAAAAGTCAACCGTTCACGCATCAATCATAATAAAGGATGAGTAAACTGCCGAGAGCCGTCTTGAATTATTCAATACTTGCTACTAAAATCTACTACAGTGGACAACAAATGACTGCTCTATTAATTCCATCGTTGTTATTTGAACACGTGTGCAAATATTGGGTTGTGATACCGTTTTGTTTTTAGTTTTGGTATTTGCATAATTTAAGATTGTCGTCCAGCTATCTACCTAAATCTCTTTAATATATACCTGCACTTACTTTTATTAGTGTAGGGCAAAGATCGATCCCTCCTTTAGATTATATTTCAGATTAAGACGTTTCCTTTCGAAGTAAATCTGCTTGCTGCAATTGAATACCTCCGGACTAGATTGGCTTGTAACAACCCACCAAGATTAGATTCCAGAATATTTCCATAGTGCAACAAGATTATATACATATATATCTCACTTGACGTAAAAATGGTCCTTATTTTGTAACTTGAACATCTAAAACCTCATTCAGATAAGACTGTTGACGTATTCGTTGTACATAAAATGTGTGTGGCACCTTAATATCTCTCGGCTCTTATTCAACACGTCTGTGTAGGTGTATAAAAAGACAAACAATTTCACCGGAGGGAAGAAGCTTTACTGAAGAAATAAGATGGTTTTACTGTCTTGAATAGCTAGTACATGAGGACGCACGATGCATTTGAAGAAAATGTACTATCAGACAAGTTCTCATGCAATTCTTTAATATACAAGACACCGTATTTAATGAACAGTCACCAAAATACCTACTTACCTAATTATCATAGAACTCATCCATAATCGGCCAATAGTGACCCGCGTCGTAGGTAATCCAATGCCCGCTACTAAACATTCATAGGCTTGGCAGACGGTTTGATGATCGCACACGTTACGAGTACCTAGGTGTATTATTAGAAACACATAAATAAAACCATACCATCTATCGCCACTACGCCCTCTTATAAAGGAGGACGCCACCCGAAACCGAACCAGATAGCCGAAAACAAAATAAATGGAGATTTTCCTTTCCTTTCCTTATTTAATTCAGACTCACGCGATCGAATATGTTTTAGAAATATATGTACTAAATTTTAATTAATCGTCAGTCCCATCGCTGAAGGAAACATGCGAGTAAATCCGCACATTTTAAATTAAAATTCAAAACGTATATATTATTATGCTTTATGAAGCGTCACCTGTCGAGGAACGACCGCCATGTTTCTATGTTAACACCTTCCGATTTAATGCAGCGACATGACATGGATCGTAGGAAGAATCCCGTTCGAAATCCAATTCGCATTCGTGAAGTTAGCATATCAGATGCATGTAATATCGAAACGGATCTTGTATTATGGAACAAATTCTATCGTATTTCAAAGAAAGAGGGTGTCAAGAAAGGCCCAGCGTTCGATTTCGAGAAGGGGAAAAGTTTAATTGGATTTATTGTCAGAAATAATCTCTCTTTATAACAGAGTATATGCTGCATTCGACACGTGAAAATAGGTTGCCCCAGTGGGAATTGTAGTATGGTCGATAAATTGTGGATACAAGAATGTAGGTCAGAACCTATTCGACTGCCTACGCCTTCTGAATATAAATGTGTAGCGTTAATTTCTATCAACTAAAACTATATATGCCGTGTGTATCTTAGAAATAATTAATCATCCACTCTAAATTTCAATTTTTGAAAGATGGCATATAGCCTATGACCAGAATATCTATTATTATGACAACTGCAACCCTTTGTCTGCTAATATTATGCTGTCATCGCCAATCCTCTGCCAAACGTGAGATGATGACTATAGCTACAATCAATGATCTTCGCAGGATAGCTGGTAGACGCTGGATGAGAGTAGCTGAGGCTTGTGTGAAATGTATGTGTAGTTAGAGAGACCTATCTATGTCCAGTAAGGAACTGCATTAGATGATGATTATGATAAAGCGGCATCATATTACCTATATATTTTCCAAATAAAATCGTAGGTATATATCGAAGGTAAAATTATTCTTGAACCAGTGGACGATGAACTTTATAATGCCAATACTATTTTTTATTAGCCGTTAATGTTCCACTGCTGGGCAAAAGCTTTCCTACTCTCTTTCCACCTTTCTCTGTCCACCACCCAATCCAATCTTTATCAAAGGAGTCGAGCTCATCCCGCCATCTCCGTCTGGGCCTGCCGCGATGTCGTTTGCCATTAAGCGGGACCCACTAGGTTGTAAGTTAACCCAGTTCAGAAGTTTAAAACCCAAAATACTCCGTTCCATTTTCTGGCAAACCTCAAGCGTGGACCTCTGCTGAATTGTCAAAGGCGAAACAAAGAAGTTGCGTCTTGCAACTTCTTTGTTTTGTCTTGCCTAGAAAGAGACTATTTGATCAAGACAGAGACATCATCGACATATTTAACCTCCCCACCCGCCACGGTGATCCTGCGATGCACGCTTGGTCAACAACAACAAACAACTTGGTCTTTGACATATGTACATTTGAAGTCCAACCTCTAACAGCGACATTACATTAATTTTAATGTCGCTAACGGATACATAATTTACATACTTAATTATATTATTAATATTGACTAACGTAATGAAATGTACACCTGGCTGTGACCGGCCAGTAAATATGTTGTCGGGCGACTGAGATCAATATGACGTCAAAAATGCAATACATTCTTATTAAAATTTTGCACTCAATATTTCATTGTTAAAATACTCGTAAAATAATTTAAAAATATCAGGCCCATGTAACAACAATGAATGGAGCTTTAAAAAATCGTGCAAAATACATTTTTGACAAGCTTATGGGCAGCCAAACCCAAGAAGCTTATAGATAAAAGTGGAGGCAACACTCTAAATGCCTAAGTGAAGACGACTGTGGTCGGACACTCTCTTTCTAAATACACACATAAGAACGAGACAGTGATATGTGTTTTCTTTGTCATATGTATGTATTTAGAAAGAGAGTGACCGACCACAGTAGTCTTCACTCAGGTATTTAGAGTGTTGCCTCCACTTTTATCTATAAGCTTCTTGGCCAAACCGGAGACGCGAAGTATGGTGACAACTACGAGCATTCAAAGGGGCAACACTGTTCTTGTCTGACATTTTATTTGAGCTGTCAAACTAATGTCAATCCATTCCTTGGAATTTTTCATCTTTGTTAGAAAAAGTCGATATTAATATTGTTACTACACATCGTTCACCTTTTATTGAATTCTGCATCATCAACACTGCGTTTATTGTTACGCTCAGCTGCTTGCTGGTGACGAAACGAAACCTTTCTACTATTATTTTGCCTTGTAGAGAGATTTAGTTGAAGCATTAGTTTACAATAATAATCAGCAGTGTAGGCAAGCCTTTGAGTAATCAGCGGCATCAAAGCTTTTATGCTAGAATATACGAGTAGTATTTGCTTGCAACGTCGCAGGCAAAACCTTTAAGTAGAAAGCACAGCATTAATAACTCAATATTCCCAAAGACGTAAAATATGAACACATATTAAGTACTCTAAATAATATTTAAGAATCTAAAAGATTAATAAATTTTTCCGAAGTGAAAAATAAAATAGAATTTCAATTATCATCATAAAATATCAGCTGAAAGACGATTAGTGCTGACATTGATCTCTCCAAGCATCAACATAATGAACAGAAAGTAGCGTTTAAAACAATCGTATTCATTAATTTTGTTTAGCACTAGCTGCGCCCCGCGGTTTCACCCACATAAATGTCGATCCCGTAGGAATATCAGGATTAAAAGTAGCCTATAAGTTAATCCAGAGTGTCAGCTACCTTCGTACAAAATTTTATCAAAATTGGTCCAGCCGTTTGAAGAAGTTACAAACATATAAACACACACACATAAACACGCCCACCCTCACACACTCACAAACTTTCGCCTTTAAAATATTAGTGTGATAATCAACCTATAATGTTCCTACTGCGACACAGGCCTCTCTTCAAGAGGTAGTGGACTGTAATCTACCACGCAGGCCGAGTACGGGTTGGTAGAGTCACATGTCTTCGAATTTTTGGTTCATATACATGCCAATTTCCTCACGATGTTTTCCTTCACCGTTTTGAGAGCAGCGGTGATGAAATTATTTACTCAAAGTAAAGCGCCTCTCTGGGTTCCAAGCCCACGACCTAAGTCGGAACTTTTACCTCTGGGCCACCACTGCTGTCAACTTTTAAAAAGAAATTCCCATTAAAACGTTTCAGCCCACAATCTACCCACCGAGTACAGAGACATTTTTAACGTCATTTTCTTCAAGAGTCTTGGCAATGTAAAGGATCGTCGCTAAAAGGTACTCAGCGGACGCTCTCTACACGTCTCCTTAAAAGTAATTAATGTACCTTATTGGGTAGGTGTAAAAGCTAATTCGATGCTCATATTCTTAAGGCGGGTACTGACCGCCGTTGCACGGCGTAATGTAACGTGTTACACAGCGAGCGTTCGTGCAGTCAGTGCGGGAAAACAAGGCGCTCGCAACGAGCAAGAAGCGGCTCGTTGCTTGCTGCCAGTGCTCCACCCCGCTGTCGGTTTTTTGGCGAATCTTTTTTTTCGTTTTTTTTTTTCTTCTTAACTTGGATTATACAATAATTGAGTCTTTACTCAATTATTGTAGATGTCAATTGACGTCAATTGATATTGATGTCGGACGACGAAGATCTTTGACTTTTCAAAGATCTTCGTCGTCCGACATCTTGACTACGAGTGGCAACGGATCTGGAGCATTGGTGAGCAAAGAGTTCGAAACGAGCTTGTTACACGGATTTTAGAACACGGCGTAACGTAACATGCTCGCTGCGAATGATACATTACGGCCCGTAACACCGGTCAGTACCCACCTGACGCTTTGCTGTTAGTAAGAAAAGAAGTGAAAGAATATGGGAGCTGTATTTAAAAGTCACAATGATGATTTATACATTTTATAAATTTATTTATTTATTTAATACTTCAAGCACGTAAATGTACAGAGGCGGACTCGCCATACGCATGGCGGATTTGGCCATAGGCATTATTTAAATTATAGTGGGTTTTCATGTCTGCCTGTGTGACCGTGACGTTCTTCTAAACTACGCAACGAATTTGGATGCGGTTTTTACCACCATTTATAGAATTTATTCCAGAAGGTTTTTAAGTAAAACATTATAAACTTAAATATAAGAAATAAATTTTGTTGTCGTTGTTTTGTGTGTCGTAAAAACCGTGCGAACCAACGGCGAGTCGTCTAGAATATTTTCCTGTTCATTATTAGTAATAATATGTGATGTGAGATATATCTCATTTTCTCATATCTCATTTTTATTGATGGGTTTTCTTTGGGTAGATGTGATTAGTTCATAATTATAGTTAATCTACCTTATTAATTTCGGAGAAATTAATCTATTAGGTTAGGTACTATTATTTAATTAATCTATTTATTAATCATAATTGCTGTAGACTGATTACATCTTTTGAACGCGGTATAGATGTGCTGATGTTGTTCAGTTTCATGTATATATTTATTTATTGGTGAAATGGATTAGAAGCCTATGGCTCAGAATTTTTTTTTTTCCAAAAGCGAACTTGAAATATCTAAGCTTTGCTTCTAGGTACTCCGTTCACCTTATAAACCCTGTTTTTGACCAGACGGTAAATAAGTCAGCCAAGAAAAACGTAGGTATAAGTATGCGAAATCAAAATAGAGAAGATTTTGATTTAACAAATACAAAGGGTAGCTGAATCATCTTTGCAATATCTTAGCATCCATCAGATTCCGCAGATGGTACGTGTTATTAAAACAAATCTGTTATTACGATTGTCTTATCTGGGAACTGACGCTCAAGCGAGTGAGACTGACAATGCAGAGCAATTTGTCGGGTTATGATTTGTGAGCGTCGTTGGAGATCATTATAAGGACGTTTTTAGAGGATTAATTATGCTTTTACCTAATGTGGTCCACCCTTCCGTTATTTTTTGTGGTTTTCCAGCTAAAGTTAGTAAATGGTGTTAAGCCATAGAAGTATGCCAATGCAATGTAAGTAACAATTTTATGACTTATTAAAAGAGTCTCCGTGGATTTTTTTGCTCGTTCTTCTCTATAGGTATCTATTACCCTTTGGAATGGGTTAGCTTTAATATATTAACAACTCTCTCTCTATATATTAATATCTCTCTTTGATAGTATAGATTGGAACGTCTAATAACCGTCAAAGTCGTGTCTCACGAAATATGATTGATATTACACCCGAATATGATAATTATGAAAGAATCTATAAACTGTGTCTCGATTGTCATGTTTCAATACAAACTTGTTGGTATAACACCTGACGGATTTGGAAGGGGTACCATGGGCGTGCCTTCAAACTCCGTCATGAATGTGAAATTGTATGAAAGGTAGGAACTAAAGTAATCTAATTATGTCGGAGCGTGAGGCGGTTGGCGCTGTTTGTTTTGAAGTTTCGAACTGTCAGAACACGATTACAAGTGTCACTCGGTTTTGACGTTTAAGTCGGTTTAAGCAAAAAAGTTAGTTCGGAAATCGCCTCATTCGGAGCTCACGACTGGGCTGGCAACACTGGTTTTGGTATTACTTAGGTTGGTAGCATTGTTTTGGAGGGAACTGAGAAAAGTTAGCGAACAGAACGATTTAACGAGACACACGTGCTTCCCCGGAGTTCCCCGGGATTTGAGGAGTTTTTGATGGAAACTGGAAAATGGGAGCAGTGAGAACTCCGCCAGAAGAAAGAGGTTCCTTGAGGGACAGTCAACGGAGGTCAACTTGGTTAGCCAGCCCGGTAACGATCTCGCAACGTATCTGGATGTGTCGTTTACCTACACTGTGTGATTAGCTAGTGTGATCAAATTGTTCGTAAATTATAATCTGAATTGACCTACAAACGATTATTCTATTGCGCAATAACCAACACTGCCCATAGTACGCCCACAGTAGTTGAAATATGGCTAATGATGACGAGACAAACTTACCTTCTCCGTCTTATCTATACATATAATAAAATCGTAGGAAAGTCAAAACTGTACATTGAATATTTTTTTAAAAGAATACTTGGGGCGTTATCTACAATCGATACCGAAGCCAAAAATATGGTTTTTAGAATTTTTGTCTGTTTGTCTGTTTGTCTGTATGTATGTCCGGGATAAACTCAAAAAGTCCTGCATGGATTTACTTCAAATTTTGCATGAATATTACTAAGAGGTCGGGTCAACATATAGGCTACATATTATCACGCTATCACCTACGGGGGAGGAGCTGTGAATCTTTATTTTTCTTACACATTCTGTGACAGCGTGTAATCTAACGACGCATATTTAAATGTTGTTTTTGAGTAAGCCATGCTATTATCTAGCTTTACAATATAAAAACTACGCCATTTAAGTAACTTGGACAGAGAAACATAGTTTAATGAATGTTAGTAGTATAAAGACAATTTTGAAGCAGCGCCATCTATGAGATTTCATAAAAATCAAATCAAGTTACATGTTAACACTTTTTGGAAATTAATAATTTAAATTTGATCATGTTGGCGAGGTTAGTAGTTAGTTATTCTTAAAATTCATAGATGGTAGTGTGCATTTTCTTCATAAAAGTTGTATCGTATAGTTCGTTTTGACAAATTCAAGTTCCAACAAAACCCTCAAAATCTTGAGCAGAGTTGAGGAAGACAATTTAAAAAAAATGCGGTGTTAAGTATTACAAAAAGTTATGTTCATTGATGATGATCATTTCTTCATCAATTTCATGATGTTAGTACAAAATAAACATTGACTGTTAATACTTTTGTTCGGTATTTATCTGTGTGATTATTGCTTGGTAATTAATATATTTTCATGTCGTATACCTACAACTGCTGCCCGTGACGTCGTCTGCGTGAAGGCTCTACAGCACCAAAAATACCTACCTAAGATGCCAGTGTCGCTATAGCATTATAAGTAAACAACTTTTAAAATAGCATTATAGCACGTCACCTTCTCGACGGTGACCAAAATTGGGATGACACCCTCGCGGAGGCGAGCGTCAGTGACAGTCCCAGATGCATGCATCATCTGTTTGCCGTCATCTTGGTGTATTGTGGAGTCGCGAACCCGGTAGCTTTGTGGGAGAAGTATCGTCATCATCTGTCTGAAGATTTTCTACGAGCTTTGAGGCGTGCTACTGGAGACGAAGTCGAAGTAACTGATGAACGCGTGCTGAACACCTGTCTCAGTTCACTTCAAGATGTGGTCATTTCTATCGGCGGCAATCCACTGATCGAATATGGGTTACCAGCTCCCCAATCATCACCGCATCGATACCGTGGAAATCGGGAGTATAACGCTGAGACAAATTACGACCCGGGCGAAATGACCACCATACGAAATGACCATGTCGCTTTGTTCTCTTCAGAGCAAAAACAAATTTATGACACCGTCCTTGAAAGCGTTGGGCAAAACCAGGGTAAAATGTTTTTCTTGGATGCGCTTCGAAGATGCTGCTTACGGGAGCAAGACAGCACATGCCATGTTTAACATTCACATCGATTTAGAGAGCGCCGAAACGCCTGTTTGTGGTGTGTCACGTAACAGCGATAAGGGACACGTGCGCAAGGATTGCTCTCTGATCGTATGGGATGAGTGTACGATGGCCAATAGGAAGGCAGTTGAGGCCGTGGACAGAACCCTGCTGGACATCCGCAGGAACAACATTTGATGGGTGGTGTCACAGTTCTGTTCAGTGGCGATTTCCGGTTAACACTTGCCGTGGTGACGCGGGGATCGAGGGCTGACGAGGTGAATGCTTCGTTGAAACGATCTTCGTTGTGGTCACGAGTTCGTACGCTGCGCTTGACCTGAGAGCTCGGTTCGGCGGCAATGCCCGTGCTCAAGAATTCTCCGATGTCCTTCTAAGTCTTGGCGAAGGCACTCTACCAGAAGAGAGAAGTGGACAGGTGGTGCCTCCAGAGTCTCTCGGTAGAGTGGTATTCAGCTTAGAAGAACTCATTTGTTGTGTGTACGGGGACATCAGTCGTATAACGCACCAGCAGAATTCTTGGGTGTGTGAGCGGGCCATTTTGACGCCCAAAAATGATCGGGCTGCAGCAATTAACGAATGCATTCTCTCGGAAATTGAGGGGAATGAAGTGGTCTGCACCTCGATAAACACTGTTGTCGAGCAAGATGACGCAACACATTATCCCGTGGAATTTGTGAACTCCCTGTCAGTAAGTGGACTTCCAGCGCATACCATCAAGCTGAAGGTCGGTGTCCCGATTATGCTTTTTCGGAACCTATCTTCTCCGAAGTTGTGTAACGGGACCCACCTTAAAGTCATCTCGCTCCACAGACACACCATTGAGGCGGAAATTCTTACGGGTTGTGGCGTCGGCGAGGCAGTATTTATACCACGCATTCCCTTCATATCTCATAACTTCCCGTTCCAGTTCAAGCGCGTACAGTTCCCCGTGAGTGTTTGCTTCGCGATGACCATCAATAAGTCTCAGGGGCAGACACTGAGGGCAGCGAGTGTCGACCTTAGGACGAGTTGCTTCTCATACGGGCAACTGTACGTCGCTTGCTCCCGGGTCACCAGTCCTGATTCTCTTTACATTTTAGCTCCTGGCAGCATAACTACTAACGTAGTTTATAGGGAAGTGTTGTAAGGTATGATACATTTGTACGTATTTTTACTCTTTTGTGTCCTGGAATGTATTCCTGCATTATTTTCTCTATTTCCTTTAGTCACATATTATGACTGAATTCAGCAGGATTCCCATATAACACTCTTCACCTGCTTCGCTTGCAAAAAAATATTATATTTTAATGCTATTTTAAAAGTTGTTTACCTAAAATGCTATAGCGACACTGGAATCTTAGGTATTTTTGGTGCTGTAGAAGTGTAGAGCCTTCACGCAGACGACGTCGCGGGCAGCAGCTATTACATATATATAAAATTCAAAGTCCTGACTGACTGATATATCAACGCACAGCCTATACCGCTGGTCCTAGAGACATCAAAAAACGGAGGGTGTGTTCTTTGTGAAGAGTAGGTATCCACTAAGAAACGGTTTTTCGAAATTCCAACCCTAAGAGGGTGGATAGCGGAGGGTGAAATTTTACGCAGACGAAGTCGCGGTCAGAAGCTAGTAACAGATAAAATAGGTCACGTGAAAGTTTTGAGTATGAATGAGGATGGCTATAAGAGTACGGGAAGATTACATGGCTAGAAAGTATCTTCCAGTGCGTATCATATTATATACTTTTTCTTTCTTTCTTTCGTTACACTCATGGTTTCAGTCTAAAGCATCGAGCTTACTTTAACTAATTTGTTCACCAAGTATTGCCTTTATTATTAGCTCATGATCATGACCATTTCAGCCTGGAATTACCGATACTCTACAGCTGTCCTTTCCTGCCAAAATCTACGATTCCTTACGTGGCAATAATAAGTTCCACTAAATCTGTGTGGTTCTTTCCTCAAAAGATCTTTTCAGACACTAATCTACATGGTCCTCAAATATTATGTCCGGATTTTTATATACACATTGACATTGATGAATTTTATTTAGACAATGACATGAATATTTACTTTGTAAAGTATTTTTTTTTTTTCTTTTCATTTAATTATTGTGAATGTGAGGACTATGTGGGTCATTTTTTTTTTTCTGTGTTCCTTCTTAGTTTTAATCATGATCTGGCAGTTTGAGTAATTTACGCGGCCTACCCAAATGTCCTTTCTTTGGTATTGTTCGTCGAATCGTTGAGCTCCTCATTTCTGAGTCGAGCTGCACGATTTTTGACAAATGCGTGCACTGATTGGACAGGTCCGCTCAATCTGTGTGGTTCTTTCCTCAAAAGACCATTTCAGACATCAATCTACATGGTCTTCACACGATCTGACCAAGATTTTGTCTGGACTTTAAAAGAGACTGTGACCTCTGAGTTTGTTTCGGCCTTTCTTCTCAGAGTAGTCAGATAGGAAACGCCGACCACATCTAGTTTTAAAAAATATGATGACGTGTAAAAGTGTTTGTAAAAACCTACTTACAGAAAATAAATCATTTATCATTTATCATTTATCATTTAAGTAAAGCGAACCTATTTATTAAGTACTTAATAACTAGGTACTTAAACTCGACAACCCTAGGGACAGTAGGGAGTGCAAATGGCTGCCATGTCTCTAGTAACGAATATGTTGAAACGCAACTATCAACGTTTCTAATGAGAGTTTCCAAGAGTCCAATGTACACCTACTTACTTATACCACAAAATACAGATACTACAGAAGGCAGTCACATGTATGTACTTCACTTTTCATACCTACGCTCGGCGGTCGCGTTAGCTTATGCACAAAAACTATCGTGGTGGTAGTGGCACTCGTATCTAGTTGTTTGATTTGTTGTTGAGCTTATTCTACAATATTAAAACAAAACCATAAACATAGTATTACAATACAAAAAGTTTACAGAACAAAAACATAAGATTTTACATTTGTCAATTCACTATCGAAAATCCCTAATAACTTCAAAACCCTATTTCACAATTTATTTTGCCCTATCCGTTTTAGACCTAAACCTATCAAATGACACTAAAAACAACACAATATCTACACAAAAAAAAATCATGTTTTCAACTTACGTAATAATTGGTATCTTGATCAAAATATGATTCGCGACAATAACAGGTACCTACATATTTAGAGAATTATAATCATTAGAATTATCAATATATCTTTATAAGTTAGAGATCTACCACCAACCACCAATCTCTTATGGAAAAGTGATAATGGTAGAAATCTAACTTAGAATGATGTACGTATTAATGATTCTAATGATTATAATTCTCTAAATATTTACCTGTAATTGGCGCGAATCATATTTTGATCAAGATCAGAGAATCAGAACCTGACACTGACCTGCAAATTGCAAAAAACGTAAGAAAATTTGAATCTCGCGGTCTCAACTACCCATTCACCTTAAAAGGAAGATTAATGTCGAATGACTATTATTATTATTATAGCCTCTTTATTTCCGTAATGAATGACTTAAAAAAACAAATATATCATAAGATTACTATTACATAAATGTGCATGCATAAAATAACAAAATTAATACAATTCATAACATGATTATAAAGTTTCAATGGCATAACATATAATTTCTAAATTAAATTAAATCATTACTTTACTTCTTTTTTTTCTATAGATTTCTAAAATATTAAATGAATTTAATTTTATAAAAACGATTTAAAATTTCATATAAATATTTCAATATGGACCCCTCAACGGGTGGAGGCCTCCCCCATTTTGCTCCACGTTTGTCTGTCCTTTGCCTTTGTGATCCAATTTTCACCGGCTTTTCTTATTATTTCATCAACCCATTTTTCTTTCGGTCTACCTCTTTTCCTTTTGTTTGTTGGTCCTTGCCAGGTGGTTACTCTCTGTGTCCATTTTTCCTGATCCATACGTGCAATGTGACCCGCCCATTTCCATTTTTGTTTTTGAGAATGTTCCAAAGCATCTATTATTTTTGTTGTTTTTCTTATTTCTGTGTTTCTTTTTTTATGTTTTATTTGTATGTTTAGTATGCTCCTTTCCATCGCTCTCTGGCATACTTGTATTCTTTTTTTAGTATTATTATTGTATATCCATGTTTGGCAGCCATAGGTAAGACAGGGTAACAGGCATGAGTCCATTACCTGTTTCTTGAGTTTTATAGGGAGTTTAGATTTTAGGGTTTCTTTATTGCTCCAGAATTTATTCCAGGTAATGTTAACTCGTCGTTTAACCTCATCTTCATGTCTTGTCTTAGAGAAAGATATTTGTTGTCCTAGGTAAACATAGCTTTGAACGTATTCTAAGATATTGTTATTGACCCGTATTGGTATAGTATGGTGGTTCGTCATGACTTTAGTCTTGGTAGCATTTAGTTCTAGGCCGATCTTAATGCTTACATCATTTAGCTCATTAATCATTACCTGTAATTGAGAAGCTGTTTCAGAGAAGAGTATGATGTCATCCGCAAATCGAAGGTTGCTGAGGTGCTTCCCATTGATATAAATTCCCTTCTTTTCCCAGTTCAGAGTTTTCATTATGCTTTGAAGCACAGCTATAAAAATTCTAGGTGATAAGGGGTCACCCTGCCTGACGCCTCTACAAATGTTTATTTCAGGGCCTTGTCTCTCTAATTTTACACGGCTTTTGCTTTTGTAGTATATGTCTTTTATAAGATCTATAGTCTCCGATGGTATTTTGCACTCATATAGAGCTTTCCACATGCTCTTATGTGATATAGAGTCGAAGGCTTTGGCGTAGTCGATAAAAGCTAAGTAGAGTGGTCTTTTGCGCTCTGCGTATTTCTCTATAATCAGATTTAAAGTGTGGATGTGATCTGTTGTTGAGAAGTTTTTCCTAAAACCTGCTTGCTCCCGTGGTTGAAGCTTCTCTATGAACATTGCTAAACGGTCCTCAAGACATGAAGCAAATAATTTATACATATTTGGTTGTAGGCTTATTGGTCGGTAGTTTCCAATATCGGCAGGGTCTCCTTTCTTGTAAAGTAAAATTATGTCCGATGTCGCCCATTCTTTCGGTATAGCTCTGTCATTTAGAATCTTATTAAACAAAGTTGTTATGTATGGTGCTAGTATCATTTTCCCCAATTTCAGTGCTTCGTTTGGGATTCCATCTGGTCCGTTGCTCTTGCCGGTTTTTAGAGATTCGATTTTCTTTATTATCTCGTAAGTAGAGAATCTATCTAGAGTGGTAGAGTCCTGGTAGGTATTTTCGATTTCCGTGTTATCTTTTACTGAGTATAATTTTTTGTAAAAATTTTTGTTAAATGTTTTTGTCGAATGACTATTATGTTGAAGGAAATCAACTACGGTTCGTGTTAATTGGGGTTGAGAGGGGCTAATTGAATAAGCATCTAGCTAACATAAACGCAACCGGGCTTAGATTGGCCTTGCATTATTTACCTATTTACAGTCAGGTTCACGACTCCAAACTACCCTTCCCCAATGAACAATAATTGATGACACAGGGAGTGAATACCGAGACGACGACTTATAGAGAAGTATCGAAGAAGAAGACTTGTTGCGCCGACCAAAGGTTCTAAATACGTTTAAAGTGTCGCGCTTAGGAAAAGAGTTACTGGCATCCCTAAACCACGAAATATGGTTCTTAATGTTACGAGCTTCGGGTTAGTGACAATAAAAATTGCCGATTTAATAACCAAAAATTGACACTTTAATCAACAACACTAATATCAACTCAAACACACTAATTATAAAACACAATTGTATTGCTGATCGCTTTAAGTCGCGCTTGAAGATCGGTTGGGATGTATTCGCTTGTATCGCTTTGTCCAAACTGTCTCGGTCGTGGCTCAGCCCGGCCTTATATAGTGCCGCAGATAGTTCTACAACCTTCTACTGTATAAACATCTAGAATGTTCGAGTACATACCGGCCCCGACTGACCAGATGTCGATAGTTCTAGAAAGTTCTACAAAGTTCTAGCATCGAAATTTCTAGAACGATCTTGACTCGACTAGTTCTGCTACTCAATACTAGATGGCGCTAGTGGTAACTAATATCACCATGTACCAGGCTTTAATTGTGGCGCGCAACATTAATATGTCCCAAAATGACGTTGCTAAAGCTTCTATACATTTGTCGATGGCGACACGAATATAAGGAATCATCAATATTTTATATGATGTTCCTTAAAAAAATGAACTACGTTTCCCTAAATCGTGTTATTTAGGGAAGTCTTTTGTCATCCCAGTCTGCGAACAATTTCACAACCGGGAGTGTTGCTCTCATGCTAATAAATGCTGCATAAATGTAATTTTGAATATATTTTTCTTCATGAATGATAACAGTCAAATTACTACAGGTATTTGGCCTTGGATATTGTATATTAACATTGCTAGATTTATTTATAGTTTACTCTTAACCCGTCGCGTGTCCAATTAGCAGACACAACAGAAATTTTATTGTTATCGGTACATACCCTGTATGCGCGACATGCGAAGGGTTTCTGAGAAAAGGACATTTTGCGACCAGTGGACATTTTGAGAAGTGGACATTCTGCGTCGGAGCCCAAATAGCTACTGAAATATACTTGAAGGAGTGGAATAATTTCTCACTAAATATCGGAAATTACAAACGTCGACGTGCGAAAAGGACGAGATAGAATATACATATATCTCTAAAATTAATGTCAAGCATTACATTGTTGTGACGGCCTACCGACATTAATACATATTAACTTAAACTACTTTAAGGTTATGAATTTTGCTAATCAGTTGAGCAATTGTTTAAAATATAAGAGAAGTTATAAAGCGTGTAAGGGTGGTTCTACTCAGGAGGGACGAAAATGAAGTGATTTTTGCACAACATTTTTTTGGCATCTAAGGTCAGTAAAGTAGCTTGACGTCTACCTTAGGTCGTTCTTTTACTGATTCCAAGCGGGCCAGGCAAAAAATAAAATATATCAAATTTATGACCATTTAAAAAAAATATGTGTCCAGGAGACTGAGGCTATGAACAGGATACTGAGTATTGATACAAAAGAACTTAAAAACCGTTGTAATTATTTAAACAAATATAGGTAGGTATGTTTTATTAATAAAAATAGTTTAATGGCATAAAAATGGTTTAATAGCTTAAAAATAGTTTCATGGCATAAAAATGGTGTCTTCCATGGTACACTTTAATAGGCATGACGAATGATTTTCAAATCCTCTTCCGTAATGTACGTACACATTTACTATTTACGAAAACACCTATATTTCGGTAATAAACTAAAGTTTAACGAAGTTTGAAGCCATTTTTCTAATATTTTTTCAATAGGGCGCAAAAACAGCTCACAGTGTCATGGCGTCGGATCTGACGTCACGCCTAGGTAAACATCAAATGTTGTCAGTATACTATCTATAGTGTACTCTGTGAACCACAGTGATGTTTACATAGGCGTGACGTCATGCGCTGTGATTGGTGTTTCAGTCAAAATGGCCGACTGCAGTATTTTAATCTTTTATTTTAGTGAAAATCCGATTATTCTCAAGTTTTTAAATTAAACTAAATCACTGTTTTAAATCCTTTTAATATGTATTTTCCCCTAACATCATTAAATTTTTGATTATTTGATACTGTCGTCACGCCTATTGTAAGACCTTGTCTCACAAATAATCACAAAATGACACTAATTAGTACCAACAAAATTAAGAAATACAAAATTATTGAAAATAAAATCAACTTATATTTAGTACAAAACCTTTAAGGTTTCATCAGTCTTCAATAGTTGTGCTGTGCGTAGTTCTATTATATTTCCAGGAGACTGAGGACAGGATACTGAGATTATTTTAAGTTTTTAACCAATAACTACGTCAACGCAACATTTAATATTAAAATTATGCAATTCTGTAATCTAATGTAACGAATTCACGACACAGTCCTGTCACAGTCCTCACTTGGCGTAATGAATTCTTTGATATTTTAGCTATCCAATGATGTAATTGAATTTAGGATGGAGATGATAGATATGAAACTGCAACACCAAAGTGTATATGCCCCGATTTTGTTACCATTGTTTTTTTTTACTTTTCCCCCACTATGGAAGCAATATTAAAGAAGTACCTATTCACGTCAAAACAAATATACATGTGTCTACTGGTTCATTCACAGAAGGCCTGTTTAACATGCAAAGCATCCAAGTGTAACATCCACAATTCTGTTAAACATCCATGTTGATTTTACTAATTGTTAGAAAAACAGACACGCTTGCTGATTTTCCCGCTTAAAACATTGGAGTCGAATTACCTATTTGCGTTCTAGCAAATTTTCCGCTGGTTTAGAGTTTCGTATCTCGTATGTGTAAATTATTTATTTTCCTGATGGTTTTCAGCTGAAAGTACCTGCCAAACAACGGTAGGTACCCACCTGAAGGATATCATATAATTATCTAAGATCATTTATATAGATTATATGATTCTATAACTCATGTCTTATATGAAATATAAAAAATATATTATAATCTCACCGAAGCTCACAAATGAATAATCCATAGGTACTAAAATTATAAATTCGAAAGTAATTCTGTTTAAATCTTTCATTTTCACGTCTACGCCACTGAACGGAATTCGATAAAATTTGGCAAGAAGATAGAAACAGACATAAGGCTATTTTTATCTGTGGCAGGACATAAGGCTATTCTTTGTCCCGGTAGCACGTTCCCGTGGGATAAGTCGTCGACATCCACGCGGGCGAAGCCGCGGTCTGAAGGCAGGGCAATATTACATTCTCATAGAACTATGATCATAGTGTTGTGTAGTGTGGTGTGTTAACCCTTATGTACCCGTCTTTATTTATTGCATGTTAGGCAAGTACAAGTTTGTAACAGGAGTCTAGGCAGAGATACTGGATGGACATATTCTTGCCGATACGTTAAGGTCCTACTACATGGTTTAAGATCACTCCAGCAAGACCTAGATAGAATTGCGCAGTTCATTCACGAGTGAGGTTACTATTTCGAAATTTCTAGAACCAGACAAAACCGGACATTTGCAAAAAAGTCTTCTTGCAGTGCTTATTTAACTTCTACTATTATAGTATTTAACCTCTACTAGGTAGGTACTATATTTTCTAAAAAATAACAATAACAAGGCCGAAAATTCCGCTCGTTCCACTTCCGGACATGTCCGGTCAAATCCGGAAGAATAGAGGGTTAGTGACCTCGTTATAGTCACGGAGCCTTTCAAAAAGTAGGTACCTTTATATTAAGTAGCTGACATTTGATGAACTGCTACCTACTGTATTAAGTTACATCATTCTATTAATTGTCTCATTGATTAAAACTTACAATGATTATATTATCGGACTTCTAATCCGGCGTATTATTCATAATGATAACCTATTACTATCAGATGACTCTAAAATAGCTGAGTATTAACGTTTATCCATCCAAAAGACAACATGACATAATGGTGCCGATTCTGTTGTTCACAAACTAAACTAAATTAAGTTCAGTGCATCTTTTTCTTTCTAGAAAAGAACAGAAGATAAATTTTAGTTTCGTCCTGTCAAATTAATCAGCGCTTGACACTACTCCATACAAGTTTAAGACGTGATTAAAAACTTGCCTGCTAAAATTACGTCAAGTTACGTCAGGCCCTGATTAATTTGACAGGACTAAACTAAAATTTATCTTCTGTCCTTTTCTTAATGAAATAGAAAGAAAAAGATGCATTGAACATGATTTAGTTTGGTTTGTGAACAACAGAATCGGCAGTAATGTAAATTTTATCATCATTGGCAGCCTTGTTCCACCCATAATGCTTATAATGTTCCCACTGCTGGGACACGGGCCTGCTCTCGGTGGGAGGGAGTTGGCCTTAGCCACGCGGGCCCAGTGCGGGTTGGTAGATGTCACATGTCTTCGAATTTTTGGTTCTAGGACATGTCGGTTTCGTCACAATGTTTTCATTCATCGTTTTGAGAGTGGGTGATGAAATAATTTATACGAAGTAAAGCGCCTGTTTGGGTTTGCTACGACCTACAACTGGGTAGGCTTCCTCCCGTTTGTGCCATTTTTTACTCCGCATCATGCATAGTTGCGTCAAAGAAATACGCGACAAATGTTAGGGCGACAGTACGATATGTCGACCATTAGTGGTGCGACAGCACAACAGCTCGACGTTAGTGCGACTGATTGTTTTCTCGACAAACGACAGGACGACGGAACTTTCGATCAACGAACGATAGCACGACACAACTTTCACTCGACAAACTAGAGAGCGACAAACGTTTCTATACTTTGTTGCTAAAAGAAGTTTTTGACGCGTTGGGCATTTTTTGAAATCGGAAAAAACCATTGAATTCGCGACACTGTTACCGTAACCGACACCGCGCGTGTTTTGTTAAAAAAATACACATGCAATTGTTCAAGTTTTCACTTCTGTCAGCACTCCCGGATTGCCACTGTTTTTTTTTTTATATAAAGAATCATATTGTACTAAGTAACCACTCGCTTCCAGCGGTCCTACGATCAGATCTACAAACCTGCTACTCTGCGGAGTCTACTCTGACAGGCCACCATTTCTGCCATGGGCGGTACTTTTCCAATCCTACCCTAGTGTGTGCGATGGCTCAGACAGTCGGTGACCTAGTTTTGTACTCCTACCTGCTGGTTTCAACGGCTGGGACTTTACAGGTAGACAGCACAGACCGTGAACTGATAGGTAATGTAGAGAGGTATGTAAATAAAAGTAACAGGTAAAGGTGAGTATAGACTAGAGCATTTACTTGTAACAGAACAACGAGCCGCACTATAATATGTTCTAGTGTATCACCCTTCACGAACCAGACGTCGAGCACGCTCGCCCTTTTGTTACAACAATAATTGTACAAACCAACGAGCGTATGGTGTAACATTTCGTCGAGCCTTTGCACGAGCGCGGGCGACGCGCTTTTAAGTCTAACATTAATTGCAGACCTCCAATAGTTTGTCTTCTATTGTAAATGTTCATTTGCCACCATCTTCTATGTCTAGTTTTCTTTCTTCTTTTATTATAATTAATCAAGATAAACGCAGCACACGCAACTTGTAGGTCCGACATTTCAAGGAAGAATGAACGCAAGGTACAACGAAATGTTACCGGTAAATGCACACTCGCTGTGAGCATTACGCCGAGCATTCGCAGGAACGTTACATTACATGGAAATGCTTTGGAAACTGAGCTTTTACCTGTATTGTACCATTCGTAAGAACGTTACATTACACAGAAACGCTCGATAAAATGCTCTAGTCTATATTCACCTTAAAGTTAATACACATATAATTATACTAGTTTCCCGCGTAAAATGTCTTATTCCCAGGACCCCGTCACATCGCATCACCTGCTTGAACGCGTTATTACTTCATTTTTACTTAGCGTTCTTCCTAACTTTTCTTCTTTTTGCTCAGATCCTAAGGGTCTTATTAAATAGTCTATAGCCTTCCTCAAAAATTGGGCTATGAAATGCAAAAAGGTTTTTTCAAATTAGACCGGCAGTTCCAGAGATTAGCGCGTTCAAACAAACAAACTCTTCAGCTTTATTATTAGTATGGTTATGTAGAGGTTAGGTTGGCATACAGGATAAAACTTCAAAGAAAAGTTAACAGCTTCACTTTGCAATTTATTTCTTGCTATGCATCCAAAGTACTCTTATAAGCGACGATACTTAAGTACGTCCGGCGCACCCTTGGCAGTAAGCTCCGCTACCACCTAACCGGCTATTATTTTTACTATCGCATAAGCTATTCCTGTATAACTCGTGACGACGGCAAAAATATGTTATTATAAAGCCTGGAATACACTAGAGGGCAAATGAAGAAACATGTTGCGGAACATGTCCCTCAACAACTGACAATCGACAGACAATTGTCGCGGAACATTTTGCCGGCCACACTAGTCAGTGCTCATAGAAATGTCGCCCGAGGAGGTTGTGGCTATTAGTGCTGCGTACATAGTAATTATATCCAGTGTGTTGAAACGTAAGAGAAAGAGAAGGTGGTGGATGCGGAATTTCTTACTACAACGAGAATGAAGAGATAAGAGGCACGTTGCGTACGCGACTACAATCGGTGACAAATGGCACGACACTGACGCGGGACCCGTGCGCTCGCTCTCGAGGCGAGAGCAAGCGACATGCCCCGCGTCACGAACAATGTTGCGGGGCATGTTGCAGGACACTATGCAACGTTGCAGCGTCACGTATATTGAGTGTTGCGCCTCATGTTGTGGGACAAGATGTTCCCTAGTGTATTCGGCGCTTAATTTTAACCCGTCTAGCTCCGCGCGTATCCTATGTAATACGATACAAAAAAGAAAATCAATTGTGTCTCATTAGCGGAGCTTGAGAGGTCATGAAAAAATGGAAAACATAAAAAAACCTGTCTGCAACTGAAAAGTTCAAAACAAGATCACTTTTTAGGCTTCCGTACTTCAAAAGGAAAACAGAACTCTTATAAGATCACTTTGTTCTCCGTCAGTCTGTCAAGACCCTTTTTCTCAGGAAGTTGAAATTAATATCAAATACTCGGCCTGCAATCCTTTGAAGTAGTAAAAAAATAAAACTTCTAAGTCAACGCAATAACGGTTACGGGCGTTTATGTTCCGTTTATGCCGCATATTTTGACACTTGCAAGGGAATCTTGTTGTCCGTCAGTCTGTCCGTCTGTCAAGATCCTTTTTCTCAGGAAGTTGAAATTAATATCAAATACTCAGGCTGCAATCCCTTGAAGCAGTAAAACTTCTAAGTCAACGCAATCAAAAGATACGGGCGTTTATGTTCCGTTTAAGCCGCATATTTTGACACTCGCAAGGAAATCAAAACTATAAGATACTTCCCGTTGGACTACTCGTAGAACCATGAGGCACGAAGCAATGTCATGTAGCACAAGTAAAGAAAAATCCGGAAACCGTAAATTTGTACGGAAAGGAAAACATCGTGAGAAAACCGGCAAGTCCTAGAACTAAAAATTCGAAGACGTGTAACATCTGCCAACCCGCACTAGGCCCGCGCGGGGGATTACGGCCCATTCCCTTTCACAGAGAGTGTGTCCCAGTCCCAGCAGTGGGAACATTTTAGGCTGATTATGCTGATGCAGGAGATAAAGTAGGTAAACAATATTCGATTTGAAATACTTATATTTTAAGTCCTAGTATATACGGTAATAAGGTCATTGTACTCATCATTATGAACAACTTTTACTATGTGACCAAACCTGAAATCGCGAAATAAGAATCAGCTGTTCCCTACATTTATGTTAACTCGTCAAAATGTAGGGAACAGTTGTTTTTTTTTTCCGCGTATACATACAGGTTTGCTCCCATAGTAAAGGTTGTTCATAATGATGACTACAATGCAAATGACCTCTTAAGAGGTTGTTAATGTTTTCCAATAACCCTGTATAATATACAATATTTCGATATTTACTTAGATAAAGGACAGCTACGTTCAATATTTACATTAAGAATCGTAGAATTAGAATCGTAGACCAGGGTTTAACTAAATGATGCAGGACCAAACGTTCCTTAAGCGTTCCCAAATCCGGCTTGAATAGTTAACTTTGTTTCTTATTCTCATCCAAGTTTTCCTAAGGTCATCAATTACAGGGGAAGGGTAGTTTGGAGTCGTGGACCTGACTATAACTAGGTAAATTATGCAATGCCAAATGGTACCTTATTTCACCCTAAGCCCGCTTGTGTTTATGTTAGCTACATATTTATTCATTTGGCCCCTCAACCCCAATTAAAGTAAGAAAGAAAATACATTTATTGGCGGTAAACATGACGCAGAGGAATAACACAAACACAACAACATAAACACATAAAAAAAACAAGTTGGGGTGATATATGCGTTACATCCACGCAAAACGGTCATCGCTCAGCATAATGCTAAGACCATTAATTATATTATATAAAAGAGGTAGATATTGCACTAGCGCGCACAAATTGTTGCAGACAAATTCAGACAATTGTTGTAGTTTCATTTAGTCCGCTAATGCAGCGAGCAAAACACTACAGATAGCTATCTCTTTCTGTGTCATACGTTCCGTATTATCTATTGCAGTAAGTACTTTGTAATAACAACGCAACAATACAGAACGTCACTCAGTATGAACGTAGCCAATCTTTCCTTTATAATATCATTGGCTAAGACCCTATGCGAGGCAGCCCCAGCGCTGCATTGTTTTCAGCAGCGTTGACGTGATGACGTTTTTAAAAGTAGTTGATTTCTTTTGACATAGGTGATCGATTGGCCTTAATTATGCTTTTAACAGCAGGGAACATGTTGATACGACCGAATTCGTTATCAGAGACAACTACCTAGGGTTGTCGAGTTTCAGAACCTAGTTATTTACTTAAATAGCTTCGCTGTATGTAGGTACTTGTTAATGGAACTACTTGCAATGCAAGGAACCGTGGGGTGGCCGGAAAGAAGTAAGCTATAGAGAATCGCGGCCTACCGAAATCTCCTTTCTTTGGTACTGTTCGTCGAATCGTTGAGCTCCTCAACTTCTGAGTTGAGCTGCGTGCACTGATTGGACAGGTCCGCTCAATCTGTGTGGTTCTTTTCTCAAAAGACCATTTCAGACACCAATCTACATGGTCTTCACACGATCTGACCAAGATTTTGTCTGGACTTTAAGAGGCTGTGACCTCTGAGTTTGTTTCGGCCTTTCTTCTCAGAGTAGTCAGATAGGAAACGCCGACCTCATCTAATTTAAAAAATATGATTGACGTGTTAAAGTGTTACAAACCTACTTACAGAAAATAAATCATTTATCATTTATCAATCAAGCTCAAAGCATTTATTTAGCACTTTTGAACTGTCAAAGAGTAGTCGGTTAGTTAGAAAGTTGAAGCGTAGAAATCTATGGAGAAGAACGGACAAGAAACTCCCAGGACACTCTTTTAAATCAAGATATTACAAAATCCTGAGTACAATATCCAATATCCAATATCCTGACAACAATGTAAATAAATAAAATTAAAAAACAATCCAATATCGGTGGTTCCGGCCTAAAATGATATCATGAGGAATAAAGGAAAAACCCGGTGATTAAATAAGTTAGATTATCTCGGTACACGATACCTTGAGTGTAACAAGAAATTAATTGATAAGCAAATTAAATAAGTACCAACTTAAATTGTTCGTATATTGAAATCACAACTGTCATTTTTTGACAGTTGTAATGTGTGTAACACGGCAAATTGACGTAGGGGGTCAACTTGGTTTATATTTAATTTCGCTGCCGCGGTTGGTCTGTGGATGGATGACCATCTTTGCATACCGAGACCCCTCCGTGCCTCGGTAAGCACGTTAAGCCGTTGGTCCAGGCTGCCAATCGTGGATTTTTGACTGTCGTTACGGGTAGTAAGAAGCCCGAATGTCTGACAAACAGTCTTATCAAGGGGTATCGTATTACCCAGTAACTGGGTTGTGGAGGTCAGATAGGCAGTCGCTCCATGTAAAATATTCAGCTGCATTCGGTAAGACTAGAAGGCGACTCCAACATAGTTGGGAAAAGGCTAGGCAGATGATGATGAGATGATTTAATTTCCCTGACTGTACCTACACGATCGGTAAAACTTGAGTGATCGCTGTGATCGTGCAACCTCCGCACGTCTTACGCTACAACAGTGTTAAGCTACGTTTTTCCAGAAGGCCGGTGGCCGCCACATAGCGTCCGTAATTTACCCGCGAATGACGTCACTGAAACGTTATTTAAGAAAGTAAGTTGGTGTTTTCCTAGAGAACATTTCTGACACTATAAAGTCAAACCGCTGCCCATGCCGCGCGCGCTACTATTATATAGCGTTTCCATGACAATGAAAACAAGTCACTGCGTCATTGTGTGTCAGAGGTGTCAAAAGGAAACAGAAACGCCACTATCTTTTGACGCGGTACTCACGCGGGCGTATCTAACGATTTAAATCTTTGCCGCTGTCATAACTTTCGTGAGAGCTGTCACCGCGGCCGTCATGTGGCTCTGCTAGAAAACCGTAGCTTTACGACCCATTTTATCCCGTGTGCGATGCAGCCTATAATCTTTCATCCTTGTTTCCCTTCCATTATCAACAACATGGAAAAGGAAATGAGTTTGCAGTTAAGCTTTAAACAGATTCAAGCTTAGACGGTCCCATCAAAATTGATGTTTTTTTTTTGGAGTGTGTATTTTAAGCATCGTTTTCGCCCGGAGTTTAGATTTGTGCCCAGTTGACGGCAATAGGCTCGCCCCCTATTGCACTGAAAATACATAACTGGCGAAATATGGGTGTAATTGACTTTTCATACCATACTGCGATCACCAACCCGCCTGCCAAGCGTGGCGATTATGGCAAACCATACTTCCCGTGGGTGTCGTAAAAGGCGACTAAGGGAGACCGGAGAATGAGCAGCAGCGTTTTCTATGCATTACACCATCATACCATACTGCGATCGCCAACCCGCCTGCCAAGCGTGGCGATAATGGCAAACTCTCCCAAAATTGGGGGAGGCCTATGTCCAGCAGTGGACGTCTATCGGCTCAAACGACGATAACTTACTATACAAATAAATATAAAAACAAATGACACTTAGGCGTCGAAGTACTCGTCCGCATCGCTGTCATCCGGAAACGTGCCCAGAAGACTTGCAGCATTGCCACGTTGAATGGCAATGCTAATTCTTTGGCCAAAGAACGACCTAGCCCTCTGGACACGTGAAGTGTTGACCAGCCGGCGAGAAATTTCCTTAAAAAGGAGAAGCGCTCTCGGGCTCCAAGATTTTTTTTCGTTTTAGTAAATAAATTAAACAATGAATTTTTTTTTTATCTGTGCTAATTAGTTCTAACGAGCCTAAAACCCGATTTCAATCAGGTATAAATTCGTGAAATTCGTTATAAAATTGTATCCTAAAAAATATCCTGTATTTGATAAACTCTCCTAATTCCTCGTTTTTTTTTCTAGTATTTTTAGTCACAACAATAGTCATGTAACTAACCACCATATTTTATAAATAGATTGTTTCATACATTTTATATTTGAAATTTGATTTACCAAAAATTTATACGATTTATCTTCGCTACAATGGGTACACCTCTGTCTAATCCTTCGGGGAAACAAGGAGTGATATTATAAGCGTTTATAATGATAACGTAATATAATGCATGCCTAATCAAAGTTTCAGTGTTCTTATTTTTAATCAGAAATAATAAAGATTTCTACAATTACCAATTTCCAATTTGTGAACTTCTTTTTACAATAGAAACCTTCCGTATTCATCGTTGATAAGACATTTCGGTTCCTACGTCTAACAAAAGATAAATAAGGAACGTACGCTGGTAAACAGTAGGTAGGTACAGTCAGTCACGCAACCTTACAGTTACGCAAAATACAAAAGCTAGCGTTTTTCGCGTGAAATACAATTTGCTACTTTGATACGAAGACCTATTTCATAAACTATGTTTGTAACACCATTAAACGTACCTATACATATATACGTTCGTACTTTCTAAGTTTATCTTGGACATCATATCACTGATATGGGTGAAGGAAAACATCGTGAGGAAACCAGCCGGTCAATTCTGTAAAAATCTCACCGTGAAAACTTAGATGATGTGAGTTTGTTTTTGCTAGGAATTGACACTATTGACAACTCACTCCACGCTCACTTCACCTAAGTTTTCACGGTGAGATGGTTACAGAATCGCACTGCTGTGGGGTAATTGGGTACCTACTTATCATATAAGTTTGACAGTTCAGCCATGTTCATTGCGTTATTTACGTTGTTGAGCAGACGGATTTATTAAACCTATGATGCAATGGATTATAAATATCCTTCAAAACTCTCGTGTTTTGATTGAAACTACGCAAATATGTTGCTGGATTTACAGTTAATATAAGTCTGAAATCGCCAACCCGTCTTGAACAAGTGTGGTGATCAATGCTCGTGGCTTCTCAGTAAGAGAAGAGGCGTTTGCCCTGCAGTGCGACAATAAAGGCTGGTATTATTAACACTATTAAATATCTATAAATATGAGTTATTCCGGTCTGATCCCCTGAAGCCCCCCCCCCCCCTCGATCCCCTGCTTGTTCGTCTTCTGTTTTAATCTCTGTCTTATCCTTTTAGAAGAAAAACGCCTTTCTTTTTTTTTTCTTTTTTTTTTTATTTCCGCAGGTATCATCAACTACTACAGGGAAAGGCAGTAAACGATAAGAAATTGGGAAAACCTTTACAGTGCTGCTTTATTTGAGGCTTAATTAAAATAACTCGTAAAACTCTCTCGAGGGAAATCAGAAGAATGTGACCTAAAGCCGTACAGGCATTCATTATATGTATACCTGTACATATGTAGCTACACGAGTATGTAGGTAGGTTTGTTTTTGTGTACGCAAACATCTTCATGTTGATATCCTTAGGGACAATTCGACCTGACTACAATATGTACGGTCGGCAACAAAACTCCATCAACACTGTAATTTTTACATGTAATAAGTAATAACATGTAAAAGTTACAGTGTTGTGTAATTTTGAAATTAATGTGTTTTGTAATTGTGTGTAATTTTTACATGTAATAACATGTAAAAATAAACACTGTAATTTTTACATGTAATAACGTGTAAACAATACAGTGTTGATGGAGTTTAGTTTTGGTTTGGGTTTGTTTGTTGTTTGTTCGTGTGTTGAAACTTGTAGACAATTTAAGGACGCTATAACATTTTTCCACGAATAACAGTGTTTTTCAGGTACCATTTTAACAAATTGGAGTCACAACTTCGTGGATATCTTGGTTTCAAATTAAAGATAATGTATTCATCTCCAGACTGGGCCCAAAGCAATTAAATAGCCCCATACAAAATTTTCACACAAATACGCTTTTACCATCACAATAATCGCAAAAAATTAAATATAAAGGGGTCTGAATAGGACTCAATATAGCTAAATCCAATGCATATTTTAACTTAAAAATAAGAAGATATTGTTGCCTATATATAATTCTATAAAGATAAGCTAAATATTTTGTAGATAAATAAATAACATTTCATTTATGAGAAAAATAAGAAACGCTCTCAAATTTCTCCATACATTTTCTACCCGCGGACACTTGCCGGTCGGTCATTCCGCGCTCAGACGCGCCCGTGGAAGCACGTCTATGTAGCTTTTTCGCAAAAAATAATTACGTTAAAAAGTGAGTTCCGTTTTGTGTACTCCACAGTACGATGTTGATACTTTTTCGAACCGAAATAAAATTTGTTTTAGAAATAAATACTTAGTTGTAATTTTTTGTTTAATGGATGTAGATGACGGATAAAGACTGTATAAATATGTGTGTTAAAAAATTATAATCAAATAAAAATCTCGGAAATTATTTTTTTTAGGTATTCGATACTATAGTCGATTTTGGGGTGGTGATTACGAATATGACATCCATTTTTTTATTCAAGATGGCGAGTGTATTTTTAACCGACCTCAAAAAAGGAGGAGGTTGTATATTCGAGCGTAACTCCGTCATATACGGACGGACGGATTAGCAAAATTCTTTCTTTGTTCGAAAGAGGTTTATTTCAAAATAGTCCCATATAAATTTCGTAAAGATCTGATGATGATTTTCGGAGACAGACAACGGAACTCCTCAATAAATGCCAGCAAATCAACCGCGATTGCTGCTATCGCATATCTATGCATTGTTTACGCAATCACACATCATAACATCACGCCTGTACCCTCTAAAGGGATACGCGGATGTGTTCAGTAGCTTCCTGTCACTGATATTCACATAGTAAGTAGTGTTACATGCATTTGTGTGCAGGTATTGCAGGCATTTGTGGGTACAACTAAAAAGTGAAAAATAAAAACTTTTTTACAAAAAAAAAACGATTTCCAAAAAAAAAAAACCACAAAGTGAAAAATAAATGTTTGTTTCTTGTTCTTTTTTTGTTTAAATGGATATACTTTCCAGGTGGTCAGGTCAATTGTCATTAAGTCAGGATCTAATGATGGGATCCTGGAGAAATCGAAGGAACTCTTCAAATATTATAGGCACACACACCTATAGCAATTTGGGTATTTTTTATAGTAATTCGTGGATTTGCTCTCGGAAAGCACCGTTTAGTGAAGTGGAACTGATGATGAAGACCACAGATGGCCACCGGAACTACTCAATAATAAGTATTTCACGGGTTGCGATTCGATTACTTTAATATGGTTGCTAAGCAACTTATGCTCGTCACAATGAGAATAGTAAAATGGAGCTGATAGGTGAATACCAGGAGATCTCCTCAACAATTAACGTCCCTACATTGAGAAAAGCAATATTTTGTAAAAGGCGATGAGCAAGTTGATATTAGGTTATTGTAAGTTAGATACATTATAAACAGACCCGACGATAAAAAGCGAGAAATAAAAACTTTTTAACAAAAAAAACCGACTTCCAAAAAACACTACAAGGTGAAAAATAACTTTAATTTCGGAACTCGGTGTGAGTTCCAAAATTAAAGTTATTTTTCACTTTGTAGTGTTTTTTGGAAGTCGGTCAGTTGTTTTTTTTTAAAGTTTTTTTTAACTTTAATTTCGGAAGTCGGTGCCTTTGGATCCGCCAAAGACACCGACTTCCGAAATTAATGTAATTTTTCAATTTTTGGAAGTCTGTTTTTTTTTGTTACAAAGTTTTTTATTTTTATAAAAAATAATAACTCTCGCCCCAGTAAATAAAATACTAAAGTACTGTTTTCATAAGTGAATGATTATTTTTAAATATCACTACGAAACTCTACGACAACTCCCAGGCTAGTATTTGATTATGTAGGTAATGCTCCAACAATTGTCATCAAAAACAATATTTAAAAGTACTTACATCATTTCAAACTAACAGCAGACTGAAGGATAAACGTAGATGTTCCTTGTAATACTAAAATGTTAAGGTCGTTTTTCGGCACCTACATAGGTAATGTACGTAATGACTGATGAACTTCAACAATACTATAAACGTGATTATCACACATAGTAAGTACTAATAACAGTTACCAAATTCGATTGCGAACTAACAACTAACTTTACTCAATAAATACCAGTAAAATTAAAAAATAATACCTTCAAGTACCAAGATTAGTTAAGTTACGTATAAAATCGAGCGGACAATAGGTTCAATGTGTGCGTGCGCGTAATGTTGTTGTGTTGCGTTTCAAATACCTAAACTTGAGCGAGTTCAAAATGTGATAGCGTCCTTAATAAAATTGACTACATTTTTTTTCAATAAACTGCTTTATAGCTTTTCACATAATAGCAGGGTTTATATTCTAAAAATTCTACTTCAGCTGCAATTTTGATTAAAAATACTGAAGTGTTAATCGACTTTTGTTGCTGACTGTACAATGCTGGTTGATTATATCGTGAGGTCGTGAGCCAAACCATTTTAAACAAATTCATACCTACATTTTTTTCGACATTTCCGTGAATCAGGGCTGGTGCATTGTTCTTTGGCCAAAGAATTAGCATTGCCAATCAACGATGCAATGCTGCCAGTCTTCTGGGCACGTTTTCGAATGACAGCGACGATACCGACGATAGGGTCGAGTACTTCGACGCGTAAGGTGTCATTGTGTTGTTGTACTTATTGGTATAGATAGGATAGTTAGTTAGTTAGTCATTTAATTTACACTAGTGTAAATAGTTAGGTGTGTTCAATATTTCAAGAGTTATGTAAGTAACCCAACAAATATTAATTTATTTTATTTTTGCATTTTGTTCACAGCTGCGGCAGCTTAAGTTAATTTTTTGTTAATTGTTGTTTTTCGTTAAACAAAAGAACTTCTTGGCCATTTTCGGCGGAAGCAGGCGAAATTTTTTGATGACCTTAGATTCTTTCCTCTGCTTTTTTAAGTATGCAAATACTATATTGGTAAAAATCATGGTTGGATTTAACGGTTTAGTCTAAAAATTACAAATAACAAAACAAAGATACGTTCGGAGATTTTAATTAGAACAAAAACGGCAAGAAACTGTAAATACATTTTAAAAAGGAAGTGAACAATATTATCTAAACTAATGATATAAAGAGAAAAGATTTGATTTTTAAGGTTCCGTAGTTCCTACAAGGAACCCTTATAGTTTCGTCATGTCCGTCTGTCTGTCCGAGGTTTTGCTAAGAGACCGTTAGTACTAGAAAGCTGTAATTTTGTAGGAGTGCGTATATCAATTACGCCGACAAAGTGGTAAAATAAAATTTTGGAAAATATTTTTTTTTAGGGTAGCTCCCCTACATGTGAAGTGGGGATGAATATTTTTTTCGTCGTCTACCCCATCGTGTGGGGTATCGTTGAATAGGTCTCTAAATTGACTTGGGGGTTGCTAAAATTATTTTTCGATTTAATGCTCCATTTACGAAATATTAAACTCTAAAGATACATTTTTGTCCCCCCCCCTTTTAAAACCTAAACTGCTGGCATGAAAAATTTGGAAAAATTCACGACGATAGTGCATTTCATGAACTTTAAAGGAAAACTATAGCTGTTAAGATAACTTTATTAGTCTGTCTGTCTGAGGTTTTGCTAAGAGACCGTTAGTACTAGAAAGCTGTAATTTTGTAGAAGTGTGGTAGAGTGGGGTATCGTTGCATAGGTCTTCTACAATAACTTTTGGGGGTTGCTAAAATTATTTCTCGATTTAATGCTCCATTTACGAAATATTAAACTTTAAAGTGCAAATTTTTGTTCCAGTAGGGCGTCCCCGACCCCCCCCCCCTCTAAAACCTAAACTGCTGGCTGCGGGGCGCAGATAGTTCTAAATAACATTACTAGTCGACTTGGAAATCAAAGAGGAAACTGAAAAGGAAGCGGAATATTTTCTGAGGCGTAGAGGCGAAGAGATTCCGGAATTCTTTAAAACAATATTATGGAATGTCCTGAAATCGTGATGTGATTTTTGAATAGGATGTCTGCGTATAAATGTCCTATTTGGAATCGTGAAGACCGACTGTAAATGTCGATACACGTAGCTTTGTTTAAGGGGCTCACATGACCTAAAACGCGGTCACAGTCGGACTGCATACAAAAGAAGCGCGATGACACAACGCTGATAAAATTTATTGCAAAATATGAAGCAATTATCAATTTTAAAAAAATCTATTGATTGGACTAAAAAAAAAACACTAGTTCTTTAGTATGTTGCTTGTAGAATAATCTGAGAAAAAATCATAATGATTGTATACATATTAGTATGGTTTTTTTGTAAAAAGAAAGTTTTTAGAGGTATCTTCATGATGTTTTTCTATCGTATCAAATTAGTTGTATTATGTTTTCAACACACTATCAACCTAGCATATATCCTGAAGAATATCATATATTTTTCTAATTTTTATTACTGTAGTCGATCATATACTTTTATTGTTTCTAGAACTTGCGTTTCTTGCGTTTAGGTCCTGTAAGCCCCTTAATATAATGTAGGCGTCAGTGGCGAAGGTTCCATACAACTCGATTCCTACCGGCTTCCCTTTGAAAAATGGCACTGTCAGTATTCCATAGACAAATAATATAATCATATTAAAGATATCTACTCCGGCTTAACTCTTACAAAAATCGACCCTTCGCTACTGGTAGGCATTTAGGCGGCTCCGACGCAGAATGTCCACTTCTCAAAATGTCCACTGGTCGCAAAATGTCCTTTTCTCAGAATGTCTCTTTCGCAAAATGTCTCTTTCGCAGAATGTCCACTTCGCAAGTGGAAAAAGAAGAATTCAGAAAAATGTAACTGGTTTAAATAAAAGTACTTATAATAAATAACCTGTGTTTAGAAGAAACAATCAATCAATCAATTGAGAAGATTTTTAACTTATTGTCAAAGCGAAGCAGAGATTTAAATATTTAAAACTAGCGACCCACTCATGCTTCGCACGATGCTATATGTGACATGCGACATGTCAAAACACCGAGATGTATATAATATGTGCTATATCTAACTAAGTTATGAGGAAATGCGGGTGGTCGTTTCGTCGACGCCGGCTGTCGCTGAAAACCAGCGCTGGGGCTCTGTCTCGTATAGGGTCTTAGCATTATGCTGAGCGATGGCCGTTTTGCGTAGATGCGACGCATACTTTCTCCCAAATTGTTATTTTGTTTTATTTTTTGTTTGTGTCTTTATTTTTATGCGTCATGTTTGCCGCAAATAAACGTATTTTCTTTCTTTCTTTCTTACTCCATAGAAACGTTCTAGCCTGTTTTCTTTCTGGTTAATGATCAATGATTATTTACAGAATAATAAATATTAACTACTTGTATGTTCCTATGTTTTCCTATTTATTAATGATACATTATTTATATAAGCACTAGAACCTTCGAAAAATGCTCAAAATTGCCGCTGTCAACAGAGGCCTGGTGTAAAAATTTGACAATTTCTAATGAAAAAAGAAAAACATAGGGACACAGTATCCTTTGTTAGCATGAGGACAGATTCCCTTTATGCCAGAGACAGAATATGTACAGACCGCAACATAAAGTATATATCGTTCTTATTCAGTTTATGGAATATCTTTTAAATTGGTCCAATATTGGAGGAGGAAATAGGCGAGAGCCAAACCTCGAATTATGGCTTTTTCAAAAGTCTCTCCGACCGCATTTCCTCTTAAGGTAGTTAGATGGTTAGTAATGTATTATACACATGAACCTTTCCAAATAAATGCTCTAAATGGTGGTAAAAACCAAATCAAAATAATTGTGGAGTATAAAAAAACTAAGCAGTCGCACAGACAGACACGAAAAGCGACTTTATTGTATAATATTCATAAACAGAGAAGCTTTGTAAACACATAAAACTTTTCTATATCTTACCTACTGCAAAAAGGTTGTTGTTGTGTTTTGTATTATTAAATAAAGCGGGGTTTCTTTATTACATGTAATATTAATACAACACAAAAACCTTCCGAATTGTACACATAAACCTTCCGAAATAAATGCTCTGCCGCATCAAAGTCTATTGTGTAGTTTAGAAGACCAACGCGGTCACACAGACAACTACAAAAACCGTCTTTAATTCGTCTTTATTTCGTCATAATTTGTATAGATTTATATGCGCTGCGGGGTAATTGTGTTGTCACACTATCAGTAGCATTCGCTTTCATTTTGACAGTACAACAACATTCATTGCGTTATTTACGTTGTTGAGCAGACAAGTTTTTCAAACATATGAAGCAATGGATTAGCAATATGCTTCAAAATGATTTAAACTGAGATTGATAGTGTGTTACGCTATAAGGGTGCTGCGGTGCTATTCTGTAAAAATCTCACCGTGAAAACTTAGGTAACACTTCACCTACATTTTCACGGTGAGATTTTTACAGAATCGACCGGCTGGACTCGGGTTCACTAAGTTTCACCAAAATCCCATTGACAAATTTTTAGTTTACAACCAACGTTTCGTATACTATTTATTTCACAAATAACTCATTCCGCAAATGTTTTATTTTATAAACACTCGTTTTACAAACATTTATTTGGAAAATGCTTTTCTTTACAAATGTTTCCGATGACATTTAATCATTTTCACTTAATAAGTATTTAGATTCCTTTGGAAAAATCACGTTTATACAAAATATCATTTTATTACATTTTCTAAACCAGTCACAAAGTCACAACATCATGGCGGTATTTTCGCTCTTGCATCCTATGTCGACGGAGCCCCGCTTCGCGGGGCCCTATTTCTGTGTAAAGGGCTTAAAGTAACCTAACCAAACCTAACCTCGGGTGCCCTTCGCTCGCTCTTGCGTCCTGCGTCGTCGTGTATTGCGTTCGTTGAGTTCGGCTGCGGTAGCGGTAACGTAAGTATATATAGCGAAAGTAGAAAAGATAATTCGGAAATAATTCGGAGTATTGACAATCGAAATGTCGTTTTTCGTTTTTAGGAAATTGTGTAATAATAAGTCAATATATAAAACGTTTTTATTCCAAACGTTGTTTTAGGAGATAAAATGAATAAAAATGAATTGTTTGCCAATTAACAAATAAAAGGATTGATGCATTTGAGATGTGGTGCTGGAGACGAATGTTGAGGATACCGTGGACTGCCAAACGCACTAATGCATCAATCTTAATCCAGCTTCAAATAAAAACCCGCTTGTCGACCATATGCCAGCAACGCATTCTCTCCTATTTCGGCCACATAGTGCGCAGAGGCGATGAAAGTTTGGAAAAACTGATTGTGGTTGGGAACACCCAAGGCAAACGATCGCGCGGTCGTTCACCAACACGATGGACCGATCAGGTGAAGGAATCATCGTCCACTAAATTTTACACGGTGGTAAGGGATGGGCTGGACAGAAACCGGTGGAGACGGATCATCCGCTCCAGATGCAACTCCGAAGCTGACCACGATCCTCAGACATGAGGGACCGACTACAGAGAGAGCCAAATAACATGTTATTAAACAAAAGTTTACCTGGTAATTATTTTGTAAAGTGAATTATTTGGCAAACTTGTTGTTGTCAAATTTTTGCCAATCGTTGCTTATCAAGTAAAATTTTGTAAATTATTTTTTGGTGAACTGACAGGGCACCCTGGACTCCTTTAATAAAGTTTGGTACCTACTGCTGCTAGTTCTGCACCCTAATTGCGTGACACACTATTACTCTCAATTTGAATCATTTTAAAGCATTTTACTAATCCATTGCTCCATGTTAGAAAAATGTGTCTGTTAAAACTGGCAAAATGAAACCCATTGCTACTGATAGTGTGTTACGCAATCACCCTGCCGGACAGAGACAGGTGAAATGAGAATAGGGAGACTTTTGCCCAGAAGTGGAACATTAACCCTTAGTGATAAACGATTTTATTTTTCTAAGTAGGTTTGTACAAACACTTTTACACGTCAATCATGGTTTTTTAAAACTAGATGAGGTCGGCGTTTCCTATCTGACTACTCTGAGAAGAAAGGCCGAAACAAACTCAGAGGTCACAGTCTCTTTTAAAGTCCAGACATAATCTTGGTCAGATCATATAGTCTGCCGGAACTTAGATCTACGCGAGACACAATGGCTTTTTAATTGTGTCTGTAATTACGGCACACAAGCGGTTAATGGTTCATAATAATAGAAATAAAGAAAGTTAGAAACATAAAAATTAAATTAAAATCAAGAAACCGGCATTAAGTTTGAAAATTTAACCTGAAAAGAAAACTCTTAAGAAGTTCGATCATAATAATAGATATCATAGATATCCGATATAGATTTTGAATAAACCACTGATGGATTGCTAAATTTTTACTGTATCTTACCAATCGTTATTGGTTTTATGAACGCCTCGTAAATCCACTTCTAAAGCTTTATGTTCTTCAAAGCTTAGTTTAAGAGACCATATTTTTAAAGATTTTGTGCGTCATTTAAATGTAAGTAAGTACATATTTTATATTAGAAGTAATAAAATACTCTTAAAGAAATATAAGGAAAATGGTTTTTTACATAATATGGCCATAAAAAAATCTAAGGGGGTGAGATCCTGAGATCTCGCAGGCTATCTGATTGTGCCGAGATGTGATCCTTATGATTGACCCTATCGATTGGTGCCATAAAAGTACAGGATGCTGTTTTTTCTGATTTTAGTAGGTTCGATCCCCGGGTGTGGCAAGCGTATTTACAAAAATCTTTAAATGCAGTTTTGTTTATTTTTTTAAATAAAGGAATGTTTCCTTTGAGTAAAATTTGCTGCCTTCAGTATTTAGAGTACTTTCCCTCCAGGTACGCTTTGAAAATTCCACCCTTTATACAAAAATTTGTGCCAGTATTTACTATTTAGGTATATAATTTTGAGAAAATGAATTGACACAAAAGAGAATTACAGAAAACTAATTACTTTATATCACTAATGGGTGTGTTTTTTGTGTATATTATACTTATGTGTTTATCATTACATTTTCTGTCATATTCGCAGTCGGTTGGTAGGTACCTGTTGACGAGTGATTCGTATCTGTTTTAATTAAAACAAGAACTAAGCATTGTATGCAAATGTTATGTAGACATTTCGTGCAGAAAGAATTAATAAAGATTTAAATTTATTTAATTATTATGTAGTAATTAGTACTAATTGATAAAGGTTTAAAAAAAACTTATCGACATGAAGAATAGATTTCTTAAAAAAATACAACATATAGACTTATTTAGACTTATTTACATTAAAGGATGCAAATATTGTGTTTGTTGTGAACTTAGATACTTTATGCAAATCGTAACTTTTTAAATAGTTTTGTTTTTAAAATGTTTACTGTACATAAACAACTCACTCGTTAACATTAATCTCCTGAAACTTTCAACAGCCATTGAAAAGCAAACAAAAGAGCACTCCTGCCAGTTTTTCATCGCCAGAATAGTTCACTAACAAATGCTCCATTAGAGCCGGCGCTTCATAAAAAAAAAATTGTTTAGCGAAACAAGAACCGCGAAATTAAATATTTACAAACAACAGATTACAAGATAAAAAAAATGTACTTACAATGGTGTTAACAAACACTGGTTATCAGAGTAAACTGGAAGATTATTTTATTTGCGAACGGATTGGGGACGCGAGAATGAGAAAATTTCTTTTCGTTAGCGCGCGCACATTCGCGGGTCGGCGGTCGGTCCGCGCGACGCGTCACGTAGTACTGACTACCTAGTAGCACATAGCCACGCCAGCTCTCGTCACTTGAGACTATCTTTATCGGTACTTTATCTTCGATAGCTTTGTAACAAGCTCCTATGAAAACCTATCAGTTATACTGATAACATTGACATTATAATCTACAGCTTTTACTTGGAAAATGTATGTAATGTTCGTACGAATATTCAATTTTGATTGTACTTTGCGGCGATACCTAATGAGTTTGCTTCATGTTGTTGATTGCGGTGAGTGTGTGTATATTAACGACAATCGGAAATTAGCAGGTTATTGAATTAAATTAAAACCTTAACACGATACGGGAAAAGTAAATGTTGACAAAATTGTGCTAATAGCTTTTAAATGGTAATGTTATGCAATGTTAATTTGCTGAAGTGGTGGTAAGGATATTTTGATATTGATCTTTTGTATTATTTCGCCTACAAATGTAATTATAGGTAGATACATACATATTTTTTTGCGAAACTGAAACAACTGTAATTACTCCTAGACCTATCAAAACTTAGAAGAAAACTTCAGCCAATTCTTCGCTTCCGAAGAAAATCGCATGTCCGACTTGCATTCCTTCACTCTATGTGAAACTTTACTAACCCACTTCACAGATTTCATTGAGAGGATTTTGTTTATTCAAGCCGAGGAAACAGGGCAGTGAATTCCGATTGAAAATGATTAATTAGTGTGTAAACAAACACATGCCACCACAACACGTTACGAGCGAAGCGAGAGCGGAGCGGAGCTGTTTGAGCGAGGAAAACCGAACAGAAACGGTTTTCAGTTTTGGACGTTTGTCACAAAGGTGTTTGCCGTGACATGTTAACCTTCACACATGCTTCTTTTCTGCGAAATTTACAGTTCTTCATTGAATTGAAAACAAGCCACAGCGGACCAGAAGAAATTAATAAGATATACAACTAATAAGATATACACTTGGCTTTATTCAAAAACAATATTCTCCTTCAGTTTTGAATTTATGTTATTACTAGCTGCGCCCCGCGGTTGCACCCGCGTAAATGTCGATCCCGTGGGAATATCGGGATAAAAAGTAGCCTATATGTTAATCCAATGATTTTTATCTTTTTTTTATTTCTATTTTTATCTGATGTACGATTATTACCTATCTGGTGTATTGTGTGTCTTTTAGTCTGTGCTAAATAAATGTATTTTCTTTCTTTCTTTCAATCCACGGTGTCAGCGACCTCCATACCAAATTTTATCAAAATTGGTCCAGCCGTTTGAGCGTGAAGAAGTAACAAACATATAAGCACACACACACACACTCACAAACTTTCGCCTTTATAATATTAGTGTGACAAACAAAGTATTTTCGAACCTATAGGTTTGTGCCATCATCATCATCATTTCAGCCGAAAGACGTCCACTGCTGGACATAGGCCTTCCTGAAGTACAGAACCGGTCAAAGTGGTGGTGCTTGGCTCCACTTCGACCAGTTCTGTGCTTCTCGCATCCAACGGGTTCCTGCGGCCTTCACAAGGTCATCGGACCACCTTGTGGGAGGCCTTCCAACGCTACGTCTTCCGGTACGCGGTCGCCGCTCCAGAACCTAATACTACCGAATAGGTTTGTGTAAAGTATCGTATTTCAACGTTGCATCGTTATTTCATTAACAAATCGCAATTGAAAGTTGCCAAGTGTTGACATATTAGTGCTCGTGACTGTACAGCCTGCGTAATAGGGACGCATAATCAGCCTATAATGTTCCCACTGCTGGGACTCGAGCCTCCACTTGTTCGTAATACAAATGAGAGGCGCTCTTAGGAGGGTGGAGGAGGGTTCTATTAGGCTAAGTGCCACTTTTTTAAATCGGAAATATACGAAATAAAATCGCAAACACGCAATCCCAGCCAGCACAAACCTTCTGAGTAAGTTTTGTTTAACAGCAGTCATAGAAACTAATTGCTGAATAAGACTACCGTTATTAGCTGAGTAGGCTGAAAATCAGCGTCAGGTGGTACACCTTGTGTTGTCATCTGACAATATGCTGAGCCGAAGCCCTTTGGGCATTATAATCTTTGTTTTCTGTTTTTATAGTTTTAGGGTGTATTTATTGTGCTGTAATGCCAATAAACGCATTTTTCTTTCACTCTTTTCGAAAGCAAATTTGCGAGATGATGATGATGATGATGATTTATTTATATTTTTTTTTTTTTTTTTTGCAAGAAATTTGCGTTTGAAAAAACGCAAATTTTTTTTCGTGCGAATTCTCAAGTGATTTTTTACCGCAGTGCGCGGACTCTAGCAAATTGGTATTGTTCACAGATTGGCAATTATTTTCCGCAAAGATTATATTTCGTGATGTTAGTAGTAGCAAATAGTGCTATTATTACCTGTATACCTCCACACCGTACCCTAACTACTGGGTCACAGCAAACCTTATTCATACACCCACGGAACTGTTACTATAATAATTGAAACCTAACACATGACTGGTTTTACGTCATCATCATACTGGGATACGACCGAAAATCAACTCGGTCTAAACATTTTTAGTGTCAAGTGATAACTGTTACGCTGACAGGGCAAATACTTACGCTGAAATATTACAGACAGCAATGATAGTGATACCTAATGTTGGTGTTATAATGACGTCACTCGTTTATTTTGGACGATAAGCGGTGTCTGCTGTCTAAAGGTCTCTGCACACAGCCGGCGTGGCGTGGCGGGGCGCGGCGTGGCGGGGCGGCGACGCGGCGCTGGCGCAACGGCATCGTTCACACTGCGGGCGCGATCACGTCCCGTCCCGCCGCGCCCATGAATAGTGTTTTTATACTGCCTAGGGCCCAAATCGTACAAACATACGTGAGCACGAACACATTCGATTAGTTTTTCGACATCCATTTCTGTAAAACAATACAAAATCTCATTCACGCTCCATCTCGTCCGACGGGACGTGTTCACGCCCCGCCCCGCCGCTTCTGACTTGTATTCGCGCTCGACGCGGCGGCGGCGTGGCGCGACGGTTACCGTCGCGCCGAGCGGGACGGCTCTGTGTGGCGTCGTCAGTAGGTAATATCTAGTACATTACAACTGCTCAGCGTCGCGTCGCCGTCCCGTCCCGCCGCGCCGCGCCCACTGTGTGCAGAGACCTTAAATAGGCGTAGCATAGGTGCCTCTTTTGTTTTGTAGTTTTAGGAATAGGCACTTTAAGGGGGCCGGGGGCCTCGTGGTTATGAGGTTCGACAGTTGTACAAGTCGATCGAAGGTTAAGCTACGCTTGTTGAGGTCGGTCCGTGGATGGGTTGCCGTTGGTCCCGGCTTTCATTCGTAGATTCATGACAGTCGTTACGGGTAGTCAAAAGCCCGAAATTCTGACATCCAGTCGAACCGAAATACTGGTATTCAGCTGCATTCGGTAAGACTGGAAGCCGACCCCAACATAGTATGAAAGAAATGGCTAGGCAGATGAGGCACTATACGAACGAATCGTAAAGTACTTCCTCTTAAATGGTCAACATTATACTAAAGACACACGCTCACACACAACACACACTCTTTACCTGCGTCTGTATTTCCGAGCGCATACAACCCGAATCTGTTCAAAGTAAGAGTGAACAGGCTTCTTCTGGGTAAGCTCACTCCATCGTCATAATTTGACTTTGTCTCTGTCACCTCTGACCTAGACTAGAGTCAAGAGCAAACCCATTCCAAATAAAAAAATAAATAAAAATTAAAAAAAAACATCTGCAATACCAGAGACTTCACAGGTGCGTTGCCTCCCAGAAACAATGAGGTACACCCCGATTCAAACTTTATGGCAGCTCGGAATACGAGGTGAGTCGCTGCGCAGTGACAAATGCACCTTTCAGCGAAGATGATAGTTGAAGTACTGGGTTGCATTTGCTAGTTTCATTTGATTGTATGTATTAGATACCTGTACCGTTTGCCAGTTTTCATGAACTTCTGTAAATATTGACATGTGACATCCACCAACCTGCATCGTGCCCACGTGGTGGATTACGGCCCGCTTTCTCTCACAAAGAGGACGCCTGTGTCCCAGGAATGTGAAGGTTATAAGCGGATTATACGTTTATATTGTGGTCGAAATGAGAATGTTGGACGTGTGGATTGACGAAAATGGATAAACTAAGAAATGAGTATAATAAGGGAAAGTTGAAAGTGGCGCCAGTGACACAATTTAAAAGAAATTGTTTGCTTGGTATGGACATGTGATGAGGAGGGAAACGAGGAAACGCATGCTAATGAAAGAGAGATAAATATATATGTTTATGGATGGAGAGGGAGAGGAAGGCTAAAGAAAATATGGATGGAATGTGTGAGGAATGATATGAAAGAGAAGGGAGTGAATGATAGCGTGACGGTTGACAGGGGAGACTGGAAGAAGAAACGCGTTGGGTCAACCCCAAGTAACATGGGACAAGGGCAGGAAGATGATGTCGTACTGTAAGTATTAACAGCAGAAAACATCTGAAGGCCAATTCCTGTAATTAAAAACGTTCAATCTAGTCGCAATCTTATCTCAATGACAATCAATGTCAAACACTTGTCAAAAATGTAGGAAAATTAGAGGTATTTTTGACAGATTGAGACGGAGATCAGACTGTGAACGTTCTTAAAATTACGAGAATCGTCCCTCAGATAGGTTGCAGTAGTGACGTATAATTGCAGCTAAAAGTAATATATCTATCAAGTCTATAGAGATGTCTATGTAGTTTATTATTGATGAGCTGTCACAAGTCTCTACAAACAGTGTCCGTAGTATAGTTGGTTCAATGTGTTATTTTGTTTGTTCAATGTGTTATAACCGGTAGGGATCAGGTTTGTTTATCTTGTGGATAAAAGATAAATGACATGAATGATCGGGTTGGACATTCGCTCTCCCCGCAGACAGACGCGACGCGACAGTGCGACAACGCTACTTTAGTAGATAAACTCCGTGATGTAGTTCTACTAGAATCGCGTCGCGCCTGTCTGCGGGAGAGCCTTTATAATTACTATACTAACCTTGTCTTTTATATACGGTGCTCTCTCTCTCTCTCCTCCTCTTTTTTTATAACAATGATATCAATCAAGTCGTAGCCTACTGCTGGTAATGGCATATGTCCAGCAGTGGACTCGAAATTGAATAGGTAATGGGGTTTTACACCTACCATATAACAGTAATGAAGACAAGAAAGCTAATTCTATTTGACATTGTAAAGAAACCTTAAAGACACCGAGATTCTTCTACAAAAAAAAAGCATTAAGTATTCAAACTGTCTACCTCAATTATTTACCTAGCCTTCTCCCAACTATGTTGGGGTCAGCTTCCAATCTAACCTGATGCAGCTGAATACCAGTATTTTACATGGAGCGACTGCCTATCTGACCTCCACAACTCAGTTACTGGGTAATGCGATACCCCTTGGTAAGACTGGTTGTCAGACTTTCGGGCTTCTGACGATCCGTAATGACTGTTAACGATCCAAGAATGCCGGGAATCCGGGACCAATGGCTTGACATGGTCCGAGGCACGGAGAGGGCTCGGTATGTAAAGAAAGATGGTCACCCATCCACGGACCGACCGCGGCAAGCGTAGCTAAACCTGATCGATCGAACAGCCGCACGGGTTAATCGATTAGGTTAAGCTAACCTGATCGATCAAGCCGTGTGGCTGTTATTACTTAGCCACGAGCCCCTCCCTTCATACCCTCCACCTACCGAATTAAATTAATCGAACAGCGATAAATCTCATTTACTGAAATTAAATTTATTTGTTAGCTCCAACATTATTATTCACCGGCCTACTGTTATTCAATTTATCCAATAATACGAGTAACTGTTTTTAGTTCATTTCCACAATAATTGATACCTATTGTTGTTGGTAAACAATGGTTTCTAAGTTAAAATCAATAATAACTTGAAATTCCGCATTACTACATAACGGTAAAACTACGACGACATAACGGTAAAACGGATTTTTTTTTGTAGAAATTTAAAAAAATAAACATCAATAAAGATAAGTTTATGCAGAATTAAAATGTACATACATACTCGTAAATAACAACCAATAAATAATTAATAAAAAAATACAATATGATATCCTAACGTAATTATGGCATTTAGAAATTCCTCCGCATCGCTGTCGACTGGTTCTTAATGTACCCAAGAGACTGGCGGCACTGCCACGTTGTATCGCAAATTGGCAATACTGAGCCTCTTAAAACATCACTTACGACGGCAACGAAAGGAACTTTATAATTATATTGTTCCCAGAAAGAAATACGACAAAACTTTGTGGACGTTTTAATTAAAATGTTGTCTATGAATATAAATATGAGTAGCACCATAATCATAAAGCCATTACCAAAATGTTGGCCAAACAAATAGGAGCGTTATCTATAACCATAAAAACTACTGGTACGGATCACGATCATTCAATGTAGACATCAGGCAATTAGGTGCCCAATACAATAGTAATGAGCATTTGTATGCCGAACAATTCGTTCATTAATTCCTGTCTAAAACCTTTGTGACGATGTTGTGATGTCCAACAAGAGTACACGATACATAATTTATGACACCATTGAATCAATTAAATTCTCCAAAATATTTGTAGCTGGAGGAATCCTAATTCCCGTCGACGATGACTATGACCCGGTTGCGATTGGTGACACAACACTAAATAGATTCAATGAAACCTCTAAATTATGGACTTTGAATTCAAATTCTGCGTATGTCAGGAGAATATTAAAGTGCATTGTTCATCATTTTCCAAGTATTTGTGAATGATTCCGTAACTGTCATAGTCTTTAGGATGGGTATAGGTCTCGGTGTATTCGTAGCATATTTATCCGAACTAATCCTTCGCCAATTTTAGACTTCTTTACGATCCTATTCCACGAAAATAGAAAAGTTTCTTGTAAATTACACGACAAACTGCGGGGTAATTGAGTAACACTAACAGTACGAATGGCTTTCATTTTGACAGTTCAACAACTTTCATTGCGTTATTAACATTGTTGAGCAGACAAATGTTTCGAGCATATAAAGCAATGGATTTGCAATATCCTTTAAAATGACTCAGATCGTGATGCATAGTATGTTACGCAATTAGGGTGATGTTGTTTGTGTCTACACATAAAAAAACCGTATCAAAACCCTTACAATTTAGTCATTAAATATTTCCTGATAAATATCAGTCATTTCGGTAAAATACTTATTTTATTGGTGGAGTTATTTTATTTACGTTAGCCAAATTATATATTTTTATTAACGACGGTTCGTTGAGGCAATCCCCGAATTATATCCATTTTGATATTTTTGTGAATTATCCCATTTTGGTCTTCTACAAAAATACCAAATTAGATGCAGGTTGGGCATGGTAATTCTAATCTAATGTAATGTGTGCATTTGGTCGGAGTACCCTCTAGCTTACTTACTGCGACCATCTTTGTGAAAAAGCCAGCAAGTTAAAAAAAGAACGTACTTACATTATTAGAAAACCTAAAAGATTTTAGAGGCCTATTTATTTAAGTGTGCATCATTAGAAGGCTATTAAGTTTATAGAGGAGCAATGAAATATTTCTCTTGGGCAATTGGCTGGATATTGTAATGTTTGTCTATTACCCTTGCATTTTCCTAAATGACTAACATGTTAATGTAAAGACTCTCGTTTCGAAAGCATATGACGCATACATGTAAATTATCTCCAATTACAATTTTATGTATCAACAAATGTGTCTAGTGTCTAGACACATGTTAATCGGGGGATAAACGCTAAACATAAAATACGGATACATCAGTCATTTATATTCCTGTATTAGCATTAAAAATAAACTCAGGAGAGAATGGTTTATTACGGGTGCAATGAGCTGCAATGTGTACGTCATGGTAATTTATGGGGAGCAGCCGTTACACGAGTATTTAATGCTATCAAAATGTCTACTGCAATATCGTTATTGGTTTGATCGGTTTGTTTTTGTTTGTTTGAGGGAAGAGGGAGTGCACCTGTGTCTGCGCACATACATATATATTATACTTGTGCACTATAACATCTCCCGCGTCGAAGGCTTCCTCCGTTGACATTGACCGCTATGGCCGGAATAAGGTCTGGAGGACTTTTATTAGTTCGATCGGATAAATCTTTGTGAGAGAAGAAAAAAGACATGACATGTGTCAACCAAAACATATGATGTAGGGACCTAGTTGGTGGTTCCCGGGAGCTCTAAATCTATTTATGTAATTTAAGGTCCGAATCGAGGCGGCCCAGCAGTGGTAACGGCTGCGACTTTCGAATTGTAGGTCGAAAGGACAGACAGGCGCTTTACTTTGTGTAAATTATTTCATTACAACTGCTCTCAAAACGGTGAAGGAAAACATCTTAAAGGATGTCCTAGAACCAAAAATTCGAAGACATATGACATGTACCAACTCGCACTCCCGCGTGGTGGATTACGGCACACTCCCTCTCACAGAGACGAGGCCTGTATCCCAGCAGTGGGAACATTATTAGCTGATTATGCTGTAAGGTCCGAACGGCTCATAAAAAAATGTGTATCATCATCTTCAACAAAATAAAATGTTAACTACTTGGCAAACTTAGATAAGTTCATACCATAACTTATCCGCTATGCCTTCCGTACGTGTTGCGAAACACTAACACAAAGTTTGTTCGAAGTGTGAGCTAACGTTAACCATAACAGAAACCTACGTAGAATTTCCAGGAAGGTAGTTTTGCGGTTACGTACCTACCATGAAAATTGGTATAATGTAACTCATAATTTCATCTATCTACTTTTATTAGTCCCTGGGGTTCCTGTCTCATGAATAAATGCATAATCCCTTTGCTTTTTAAGTACTTCTATTTTAAAACCGCAAGATTTACAATTATGTCCTTTCGATACCTTGCTTATGGCGTCGAATTCAGAAGTAATCTTATAATTTTTGAATAGGTATGCTATATATCATGCCATACCTAGTCTAGAAATATAGGATTCTTTTATAAACTTTACTCGAATTTTACTCAAAGCAATCATTACAGGCACAGTCAGCAAGATGAAACTAGTTGTCCATTCTAAAGCGTAGAGGGTTCCTATGGAGAAGAACGGGCAAGAAACTCCATTGACCATCTTCTAAACCCAAATCCATGGTTACAAAATATTGGTTACATCACTGCAGACTGGCCTACTCTAAAAACATTCTAGGTATCTTTTCAGCCTTCCTGTTTCAAATTTCTCCACATGCAGTTCATGTAGTCTTGTCAAATACCTGCTCACTATTTATAGCATGCACATTTTCCTTCAAACGCCTGCAATAAAATGCAATACATCCATACGGATGTATTGCATTTTATTGCCGTACGCGTTGCGTACATGTATATGTAAATATTCGAGGCGATGCATGTGAGCTAGCGACAGCGTGGTATTAGTTTGAAAATAGATATTAATTTTGCGGTGTGCCTTTAGCCGTGTCTCCTGCGCGTGTTTTTTCGAAACATTACACAAAAACGTCAAAACAAAAAGGCGTGGCCATACACATTTGTGTATGAAAACACGGTTTTTTGTCTTGCGAGCTGCATGGAAAATATTCCCTGCGCGGACGAAGAGGGGAAAGGTTTGTTTCATTTTCTACCGCCAGGCGCACCGCACACGTCTACCATTTAGAATTTTGAAAGCTTAATTCCAACTGACACAGGTTTTGAGGTTTTTTTGCCTTGTGAATAGTTGACAGTGTTGACACTAATCTAATAGTAGATTGTTGCATCGAGCGCAAAGTGATTTATTGATGCACGAGTGTTATGTTTATTTAAATTACTCGCTTTAGAAGATGCGTAATCTACTTTTCTTTCAACTACCAATCTACCTACCGTGATAAAATTTACCTACTCAAAATAAAAACTCAAGTTAATGAAAACAAAGTTTTCATAAGCTTTTAAATATTTATCCCGCGACTTTTGCGACAAAAGGATATCAACAATTTCATTTGCAGCTGTTTTTATACTTTCTGGAGTTACATTCATATTGCTATCGCTATTTCCATTTTTTAAATATTTTCTTGCTAAAATATGAGGTATCAAAGTTTTACAATGGTACAAAATGCGCGCCATTTGTTTTCCTTTTTTCACCGAGTCGGTTTTACTCAGCCGGTTTTTATTTTCAACCAGTGTCTTTTTGATCTAATGCATACATTTTATATTAAACTTAATGGGAGACATTAAACCTCTGTGGTAAATTTATATCTAAATAAAAAATAAAAAACAGTACATTAATGAAAAACTGTGCAACCATGAGATTTCATACAACATTTCTGCAGTTTTGGTTCTAAGCAAAAAATATGACCTTTGTGATCAGTTTTGTAGTGATAACATTACTACGTAGTTGAAAGAAAAATATTTTAATCCGCCGGAGACAAATGTAAAACATGCACAGGAGACACGGCTTTGTACCTACATGTATCAGGTACGTTCGATTAGGGCTTGGCTTCACTCAGAAAATCAGAAAGCATTTATCCTCATTATCATCATCATTATCCTCATCGTCATCGTCATTAACATCATCATCATCATCATCATCATCCTCATCCTCATCATCACCCTCATCTTCATCGTCATCCTCATCCTCATCGTCATCATCATCATCATTCCCATCATCATTCTCATCCTCATCGTCATCCTCATCATCATCATTGTCATCTTCATCGTCATCGTCATCATCATCAGCGTCATCATCATCATCCTTATCGTCATCGTCATCATCATCATCTACATCATCATCATTATCCTCATAATCATCATTCTCATCATCATCTTCATCCTCATCGTCATTATCACCATCATCATCAACGTCATCATCATCATAATCATCATCGTCACTGACAGCAGTGGCAGTCGTGTTCCACCCACTGCTCCGTATAAGCCTCCTCAAAACATTACTTTCACCTTTTATTTTATTATTTGTTATGTTATGTTTCACGAACTGTGTTCAAATAAACTTTATTCTTTCTTTCTTTATTTCTTCCCTTTTGTGCCACAGGTCCTATCCTCATTACATTCAAATTAAGATCTCGCCTAACTTAACCACTAATGCATCTGAGAAAGGGGAAAAGGCATGACTGACTTCCAACAGCTAAAATCATTCAGTGACTGCCACGTTCAGTACCTAAGAGCAGAAACTTCACTGCTTCAAGGTCTTAATGTGGAATGCAGCAGTCAACTCAAACTCAAACCCTTTATTTCAATTAAACCATTAACAGGCACTTTTGAATTGTCAAGAAGTCGGTCAGTTAGAAAATGTGAAGCTAGGTGCCCATTCCAAAGCGTAGGTACCTATGGAGAAGAACGGGCAAGAAACTCCATGGACACTCCTTTAAATTATATGTTTACAAAAATATTATCTAGTAACATAATTAATGTTGAATGTACAATTATAATTATGTGAGAACAATGTAAAAAAGACGTACGCGTAAAAGCGTCCAGAGTACAGCAAATAGTAAGAAAACAACAATCTTAAAATAAAATAATTAAAAACAGTGAGCAGTTCGCTCATGGGCTATGCCTATGAGATCCCTACACTCGATCTGTCCTACAAATACTTACAGACAGACCCTCTCTCTGACTCGCCGAACCATCCCACTAAAGAAAACCATCCAACCAAAGAAAATTTAAGGGATTATTGTACTCGTATTGTGTAAATTATAGCTCCGAATTTCATTAAATTGTTCACCTCACTTAAAAGACAATTAAGAACAATATTTATTATATCAACGTGAATCCTAATTAACAAACTCGCTATTTTTTTAAAATAAATAACATACAAATAGGTATGGATACACATACAGAATAAACATAGAGCTACTTAATGAAACACGCACGTGTGGTCCACGTGTTTCCTAGCGTGCTCGCTCAGCGTACAACTGCTTTAATTACTCGTTACCTACATTGCTGAGCATTGCGATGCTGAGCGTGGGGTCCTGGATTCGATTCGGGGGTCGAGCAAAGTGTTATTGAGTTTTTCCATTAGGAATTTCTTAGTAACAGTCAGGAGTTTGGTAGTAGGCGGTGTGATACCCCCGTGCCTCGGAAAGCAAGTTAAGCCGTTGGTCCTGCGCTATGATCTATCTCCGGTCGTGTCTGATTGCCGTCCCATCGGACTATGAGAGTGAGGGCAGAGGGAGTGCACCTGTGTCTGCGCGCACACTTGTGCACTATAATATCTCCCGCGCCGAAGGCTAGTCTCCGTTCGGTTATTCCGTTTATCCATCCCAAAAAATATGTCCGAGAATCCACACTTTTTTTTTTTTTTTTTTGAGGATGGGAAATCATCAAATGACTCCTCCCGCTCTGGGTGGAGCGGGAGGGAGTGTCAGACTCTTACTGACTAAAACCCACCCGTGTTCCTTCCTTAGCCCTTTATGTTCCGGGCCAGCGGTAACCCTTTCGGACAATCCCGCTGACCCGGCAGGCTTCGGCCCTAAGGGGCCCCTCCTCGATGCTGACATCTCTTTGAGGCGCGCGTGGAACACGTACGCGCCGTCCGGCACGGGCCTGGTCCTGATCGGGCGGTGAGCTACCCATTACTCTCCGCCCGCAGGCCCGCGCCTACGGTGGCCGGGAGTCGTCACGCGGCTCCCGACGCCCGGAGCGTCTCCCGCGGCGGCTGGGACGGGAGGTTCTCTCCCTGAGCCGTTCCGCCACCTCCTTCGCTAGCATGACTGCTTCGCAGAAGGAGTTGACTGCCTCCCACTCCCTCTCGCCCCGGACCATGGCTTGCACCAGGGCCGGACGCGAGAGGTCGCCGTCGCTGCCAATCGCCTCTACGAGGACACGGCGGTGCTCCGCCCAAGCGGGGCAGACCTCCACCGTGTGCTCCACCGTGTCCTCTGGGCGATCCTGACAATGGTGACACCCGGGCGTTTCCTCCCGCCTGATGATGTGCAGGAACCTCCCGAAACTTCCGTGTCCGGTGAGGACCTGCGTCAGGCGGTAGGTGAGGGCGCCGTGGCGCCTCTCTAGCCAGAGAATCCACCCTAAGTTTATAAATTCCGTTTACTAAACTAGGTCTAGGGTGGATTCTTGGACATTCGTTTCCGCGAATCCACCATAGGGTGGATTTTTGGGGTGGATAAGCGCAATAACTCTTGAGATCGGCAGGCTGGTAATATTAAAGACGAGTTTTATTATGTCACTAAGGAACTCAATTTTTTTTTTTAATTCATCTCATCCTGTCTATGTTTTCAATATATTTAAATTATCTGCACGGATCACTCTCAGGGCGCATTTCACCAATGAAACTGAACGCGATCAGATATAGAATAGAATAGAATACTCTTTAATAAATATTACAAATATAAATGTAGAGAGGGGTTCGAATATTTCTCTATGGAAGCTGGCATATCCACCCGCCGCCATTTTGATTTTTTGTTAAGTTTCCGGGCACGGTATATGTAGTTTAAACAGGCTGTCCGGTAATTAATGGATAACCTCTTAAGATGTCATTGAAGAGGTTATCGATTAATTATCGGACACCCTGTAAATAGTGTAGTAGATGTGTGGGAGGGTCGGATATGCCACAAATGTTCGAACACCTTTTACAAGGTGACACAATGGGCAGAATCTTTTAAAGGTTGTGTTCAAAAGATTCTGGCCATTGTGTCACCCCGTTTGGATGGATTTAGAGAGAAAGGTGAGACAACACTGCAGGTAGTCTGTGGTGTACTATTTACATATTGTAGCGAAATAAAAGAGGCACTTCACTACATAAAAAAACGTATAATTAAAAATATATATATATGTATAACAGTTACTGAACAATATTGAAGCAATTAAATTTTTCACTATTACTAAATTTTTTACTATTGATAAACAGAGGCGTGACGATTCTGACTTGCTAATTAAGCACTTATGATTTTATTTATTAATTAAGTATGACTTGTAGTTTTACCTGACATATTTTAAATTTAATTATTTTTATTGTAATCTATTGACATGCCACCTTAATTGTAATTGCTTATGTTAATTTTGTACGCCATATATATTGGCAAAGCAAAGTGCACATAATTATTTTAGACAAAAATACTATCTGTAACCATACCTATGTAAACAAAATAAATTATTGATTGATTGATTGAATTTTCGAGTAACTATCTTCTAGGGTAAAATTTTATAATGCTGATTCACGAACTAGCAAATCGATTTTTATGGTTCTTTACCACTTACTTGTACAGGTTGTAAAAAGAATTCAATCTAAAGTAGATTAATTCCGAACCATCACTGCTTGCGTAATAAAAAAATGTTTTAGTTTATTTTTATAGGCACTATAATTGTATGAAGAATTTGCTACTCTTGGCTAAATGTACACCTTTTGTAAACGGTTTTATTAAATAGACTATAATTATATATTAGTTAAATCCTCCCGAAATAAAAAAACGCCCAAGCTCTTAAGTATTAATAACAATATTAGATAAATATATTCGTTTTCTGGACTCTGGCGAAGGTGGCCTCGAAGTTCAGCAGCCTTCAATAGAACCGCTAGTGATTTGTCGACCCAACGACGTGGAATAAATAGACGTGCCGGTGTCGAAGTACAGGAATACTCCGCTACTAGGCCGGCAAAAGCGACACCTTAGACTCGCAAGCCTGATAGATGATCCGGTATCCGGGAAAAGGGCCAGAATAGCCCTTTTTGACTGGCTCTACACCTACGATAAATAAAATAGGGTGTTACACCAGAGTAAAAGGGAAAACAGATAGCTGGATATTAGGAAAACTACGTACCAGATTTGAAGAAACTCGTATATCAATTTGTGTGGTGATCGACTTAATAAGTCGATCACCACACAAATTATAATATGATGCAAAGCTCAACATCTAGGACATCGCACGCTGGCGGAGATCAGTACATGCTTATTTTTTTTTTTATTTAAAGGAATAGCAAACAGTTACATTATATGAACTTACCAACTAAATTAACAAAAACCAATTTAGTGATAATAATATAACCCACAACGCTGTCCACAGGGGTAGTGAAACCGCGGGGCGCTGCTAGTTTTATATAAGATAACGGCTTCAAGGTATTTTCTTCGAGAGCTAAAGGGTAGGAGCTTGTACTTGCTGAGTAACTGATAATAAGCAGGTCGATTCTGTAAAAATCTCACCGTGAAAACTTAGGTGAAGTGAGTTTGTTTTTGCTAAGAATTGACACTATTGACAGCTCACTCCACGCTCACTTCACCTAAGTTTTCACGGTGAGATTTTACAGACACCAATCGATAGAGTCAATCATAAGGATCAAATCTCGGCACATTCAGATGGCCTGCGAGATCTCCAGATCTCACCCCTTTAGATTTTTTAATGGGGATATGTAACAAATCAAATTTACCAAAAATCCTAAACAACTAAACGAGCTAAAAACTAAGGTTCACAATACAATTTTCAATATTCACCACAACACTCTACTATAGAACAGTTACTCAAAATGAATTCCTTAAAAGAATACATTTTTACATTCAAGAAAATGGAGCTCATTTCGAGCAATATAATATAAAATATTTATTTTAATTTACTTACTTACTCGTTTTTTCCGTTCGAATAAAATAAGTTTAGATTTCATGGTTTTTGTTGCATTTAATTCACCATGTTTGCTAGAGAGATTTGATCCTATTGATTGTCCCTATCGATTGGTGCCATAAAAGTACAGGATGCTATTTTTTCGGATTTTAGTCTTTTCGATTCCCGGGTGTGGCAAGCGTACCTATTTTTAAAATCTTTAAATGCAGTTTTGTTTCTTTTTAGAAATAAAGGAGTTTGAGTAAAATTTGCTGCCTTCAGTACCTATTTAGAGTACTTTCCCTCCAGGTACGCTTCGAAAATTCCACCCTGTATACATACATACATAAAACATATACCTACTCACATACAAAATTACGTTTATGGAGAGAGATAGTATCTAAACCGCGTTCAAGAGCTGTCAAGTATTAAGCTGCGGAATATTGTCACTGAGGATTAGATTTAGATGTGCTGTTCGCGTTCAGTTTGATCGGTAAAATTAGCACTCAGTTGTCAGCTAGAGCCACCGGCTGTTGATAATATAATGAAGTCGGGTCGTCGCGATGTTAGCGTTGCGTTAGTGCAGCGTATACAACATTGTTTTTAGTATATGCGAAACCCGAAACACGTGTCTAGTATTTTAATGTAAAGAAACTATGTACAAAATTTCAAACCTGTATCATGAAAAATCACAAAGTTATAAGCTTGTTAAGTTACCTGTTTGTCCGTACAAAAACATGCTCACCCGCGTTGCGCCGTCTTGCGCTCATTTATAATAGTACCTAGGTACCGAACCGTTTGGCGCGGAGATTGGATAACCTACTTAGTGTCGCTCGGTGTCCAACTTTTAACCTTTTTTAAATATTTGTGGGACAAAATATAATATGGAGTAAAAATTATTGGAATCGATTCAGTTACTTATTCTGACCAAACTATATTCAGGTTTCGCATATACTTAAAATAACGTTGTATATTCGACAAACTCCCATGATAGATGCAAAGAGTTTTTAGAGTTTGTTGTCAGTTTTAATCTTAATATATTAGTAGGTACCTACTATAATAGTTTAAACCATCATCATCATCTGCCTAGCCTTTTCCCAACTATGTTGGAGTCGGATAATAGTTTAAACCAATAGAAGTAGAACTAATTGATTTAATTTCAAACAATGCTGGATTTCTATTGAATAAACGAACTAATATGCAGCAGTTCTATCTAGAAACTAGGAAATTTTAAATTAATAAAAATTAATAACTTACTGACTTTGTTCCTCCGACATTGTTTACCCACACATCCTCAGGAACAAAGCAAACAGTTATAAAAGAACTCGCAACAAGCCAATACTTGTGTCAAAGCTCGTTTATTTGATTTATTAGAAAATGCTGTGTTGTAGGAAATTGTATAAGTATATATTGACCATAAATTGATTCAGCAATCCTGCTCTGAAATTATAAGAAAGTCCACATTTCTAGTGCGCTCGTAACATACTTGTAGCTACCATCCACAATTTTTCTAAGGGCTGATTTTTATATAGAATTTTTGACAGTTTTCCATACAAAATCTGTCAGACGTCAATTTTATTCCACGAATAAAAATTAAGTAAGTATCTGTCGATTGAAAAATCAGCCCTAAATGAATATAATCCTAACTTAATAATATAAACGCGAAAGTAAGTTTGTTTGTTACACTTTCACGCTAAAACGGCTGAACGGATTTGGATAGAATTTGGCGCATGGGTAGATGTTGACCTGGATTAGGATATAAGATACTTTTTGTCTCGATATTCTCGAGAAATCGAGACTTATGCAGGTGAAACCGCGAGGCGCAGCTAGTTAATAATATTATTTTTTTTGCAGCTCTGCATGATTGGCATCTTTAAAGGCATTCTTAATGCCATCAAAATACAACATGCTGAAACACTGAAACCGTTTGAAGATTTTCAATTAAAATTCCTCTAAAAATATTCAAAGACTCTATTCTAAAATTACCTGTGACATACAGACAGACGGATGTAGTCGGCCAGTGATTTATTACCGTAAAGATGTCTCACGTAGCTCCATTGGTATGGGTCCTTCATAATTTATGGCTGAATAGCTTTTGTCCGTTGCTTCTTCCGTTTTGTAACAAACGATCATATTTTTACAGGGCAAAATCATCAGGAAAAGGTGCTTCTGATCGGACAATATCCCACTTACCGCTACTGGAGTGACTAAGTGCCCGTTCACTTGTACCTCGGATGACCTAAAAATGCTCCTGATGTCGCAATCAACGTGGCCACCAACCAAACAATATAAAACCAACAAAGAAGAGTACAATAGACACGAAAAGAAGAAGATCAAGGAAAAATCGTGGAAATTGAATTACTGATTAGAAAACTGTATGTTCTACAACCTAATCCATACTATCAAAGTTTTACAAATGGCGGCCGGGACTAACGGCTTAACGTGCTTTCCGAGGGATGGAGGGCTGTCAATATGTAATGCATGGTCGCCCATCCACGCAACTACCTCGACAAGCGTAACTTAACTACTACATTACCTAATTACCTTTACTACTCTGAGTCCAATAAAGTAAAATTCTAACTACGTATAGGTACTAACGTATGTAAGACATTACAGACGTTTGTACCTATACGTAGTTAGAATTTCGTATACACACCACCACAGCCACTTTTCATAACAAAAATAAACTACTAAATCTAACTAGGTAATCACGTCGTTACGACTTTGCACGTATATGTAAATTAAATTATGCAAACACGTTTTTAACGGTTTGAACTCACAGCTCCAAACTAGATTTCGTATAATCTTGACTGCACATAGAATCACGAAGTTTTGAATATGCAAAAATAAGTAAAAATATGAGCCACTTAGAGCCTTAAGAAATGATTTAGTAATATCCATCACAATGATTTAGTTTGTGATTGCATAGCGTGTGTTAAAGTAAATTGCACATACATGAAATAAATATAAACTTAATTTTATAGTCGTTTATTAAGTTGCAACATTTTAAATAAATTTAACATTTTTGATGGCCAGCAACACTCTCTCTGTCTGCATCCACGCTCAACCGGCAAGTCCATTTTTTGTACCTTTGCAATAAAACTAATAAATTCAACAATATTTTCTACGCATGAGTTTTTTATTATACAGCGTGTTATGCAATGAGGGTTTCGCTTTTTCGTAAGACTAATGACAAAATTGGCGAAATGTGGGCATCTCCACCCAGCCCTCAAGGAATATGTACAGGTGTGAAGCTATGGATGAAGATGATAATAAAATTACAATTGCAAAAATAAGGAAGACTCGCTGTGCCAATTGTTTCGTTCACACGTAGGTTAACACTGAAACCTTTGAGCCAAAAGACTGTAAGAGACATGATCGTTGATGTGTCTTACGACCTTCTATTACAAAGGCATTAAAAATGAATAATATGCATGTATGCATGACACACAATATTCTTTACGGCTATATAAAGATTATTTGGCTCAAGCCCTGCATTCTATGTAAATGGGGAGCTCTAGTGGTACTCAGATATTATGGTAATGCTGGTGCTGCCGCGGTGCAGAGCATAAATTAATACTGGGTTAGTCGTGTAGAACATCGATGTTCGATTATTTGGACTAATCGTTAAGTTCTAATCGTAACATGGTGTTATAGCTTCCAATTGAGATAGGAACAATCAAGTTTTATACCCCTCCCTCTTCATTGCTTGATCTATGTGAACGTATCAGAAAACATAAAGATGGAATGATATTTTGATAACTGCTAGCTCCTGGATATTATTTTGGCATAGCAACCTACATGTTCTTCTAATTAATTTATATACTATCTACTGAAAATCCTACACCTAGGCACAATTAAAATTATCCTAAAAACAACATGCAAAGCTTAACTCCAAACGAAACGCCATAACAACATAAAACCTATGAATATTAATCGCGCATATTCCAGAGATAATGAAACAAATATACTCGTTATATGAAGGAGAAAGTAACTTTCATATTAATTACCAGTTCGCGGAAAATCCATCGCTGTCTGACACGATAGCATTAACTTGTCGAATGGACGGAAATATGTTCCTTAAGTGAGACAAGACTCCTGCGAATGTTGGATAGAAATCTGTCAACGAATTGAGAATTTGCTCGACAAAATATCGCAAATCTCTCAAGCGTATCAAGCCCCAGAAACATGTTTCCATCTATTCGACATACATAAGTCCCATGGGAAAGAAATAGTTGCACACATTATTTCCCTCAATATCACTTTGTTTGTCATCTCATGACTGACAGGGATTCAATCTCTCTCTCTTGTATATAAAAAGAAGGTATCGTATTTAATATTCCTAAAGGTTTCCCCGATATATAAGGCGAACTAGACCCGCGACTGCAGCCCACGATTTTTACGACTTCTTTACTATTTGTATGTAAGTTTTAATTTAAAAACTGTCCGGAATAAATTCTCTAAATGTTGTTGAAAACCCTATATTTGTATTTTTAAAGGGAATTTTACAAAGGAAGAAGGAAGGGGGAAGGGGAGTAGACCACAAACCATGTTCATACACTTTAAATACCGACATTAGATGGTAGTAAATGATAAAGCCCCTAAAATGCGAGGATTAAAACAGTGAAGATTTAATTCGATTTTCGTAAAGGTCTTGTCTTGCAGAATAAATCTCAAAGGATGAAAAGCTCTTTAAACTACGAGTACCTAAGTATTTTATTAATCGTACATTGTATAAATTAAGCTTGAGAATTTTAAAGCGCTTGCTCTTTGCTTAAGAACATCTACTTAATCTTATATTTAATTAGGTGTATACGTACTCCGATGAGCCAGAATACGATTATGATTCTGCATTTCAAAGGATCCCGTTCTCTCTGTGCAATAATAACGGCACTTTGAAGACCTTTGCGAGGCCAAACCTAACGCTGTCAAGGTAGCCGAATTCTGTTCGAAGCATATAATTATATATAAAACTACCGCTCAAATGCGAGTCGGACTCGCGCACCGAGGGTTCCGTACAAATTTGTAGGTATGTAAATAGTTTATCACGGGATTTTTTTTTTGTAATATAAATGCAAATTTACGGTTTTCGGATTTTTTCCTTTACTTGTGCTACATGACATTGCTTCTTGCCAAATTTCATTATTCTATGTCAGTGGGAAGTACCCTAGAGGTTTTGATTCCGGAAATAAACGCCCGTATCTTTTGCTTGCGTCGACTTAAAAGTTTGATTTTTTCACTGCTTCAAGGAATTGCAGCCCTGAAGTACTTTATTTAATTTCAACTTGATAACTATACGCGTTCCTGAGAAAAAGGGTCTTGACCGACAGACAGACAGACGGAAACCGAAGTGATCTTATAAGGGTTCCGTTTTTCCTTTTGAGGTACGAAACTCTAATAATATAAAAATTGAGTCATTGATATGACGAAGAAGAAGCTTTTACTTACAGGTGGTATCGTTGTTTCAACATCTTCGCAGACGAAAGACTTCCAAAGCTGGACGAGGCAGAAGTATCGCCATAAAGAACAGCTCTCGGCTCACCTTGTACGTACTAACGTCGACACTTCAGAATTCATACTCTCGGACAGTATGGCTATTCTGCAAGCGCTGAACAGTTGTACAGTTAACTCTGGGCTAATATACGAGTGTCACCAGCGCCTCAACCAGGTGGGTAACCTCAATAAAATAACCATTCAATGGAGCAAAGGACACAGCGGTTCGCTGGGCAACGATGCAGCCGACGAGCTTGCCAGGAGGGGTTCGAGCATGGCACCCGTGGGATGACCGTGAGCCCATCGCGCCACTCCCATTCGGGTTTTTACGCACTCTGGTAAGGAAACGCACTAGAGACCAACACGACAAACTTTGGACGGATCAAGGCGATTGCAGGCAGGCTAGGGAAGCACTTCCCACATTGGATGCCCGCCTCACGAAACAGGTTCTCCGTCTAACTAAACAAAAGCTGCGTATAGTTACGGCAGCTTTAACTGGCCACGGGTCATTTAATAAACACCTCTATGTCATAGGAGTAACGGACAGTCCGCTGTGCAGGGCCTGCATGGAGGATGACGAGACAGCGGCACATGTGCTTCTAAACTGCCCGGTGATCACCACGTACAGGGCAAAGTACTTCGGTAACCCAGGTACCCTACGTGAGACAGTCAGCAACATCAAGGCGTTGCTGGCCTTCCTTGAGGAGCTGGGGTGGATCGAATAATCGATTTTCCCACCCGTACGCAAAATACGCGCATTGACGTGGAGTTGCGGACCAGCCCGTATTACCACTCCAGAATTTAGTTAGAACTATCTTTGTTTGTTACTAGAACTTTGCCAGTGACTTCGTCCTCCCGTGAAATTCTCATCCTGTGATTATTTCGAAAAATCCGTTCCTATTATTATTTCTTGTCCTACATTTTAAAGAGAACCTCTGAGCAAACTTTCAGCCTTCTAGGTTCCAGTTTGGGCTGGGAATTTGGGAGTCGAGTAAGGACTTTTCGGAGATGTCGCGCGTCGGTCGCGTACCGTCGTTCACGTGTACAAAGACGCTGACGATAAATGGGCGTGTCTAGTGTATAGCAATGACGATCAGCGGTGCACGAGTCCATATAAATCGGAACACGACCGATGTGAAAGCTGACCGTCAATCGAGCCCTAAATCCAGCCTAGGACTATAGCAAGTCTTGACTCTCCTAAAACTGCAACCCACCTTATACATATCTTGTCCTAAATGCCGCTTCTTGTTTCTAGAGAAACTAAAGTTAAAAATGCCAACGAAAGTATTAGGTAAGACTACGACCGCACTCCCCGGTTAGGTCGCAGCCCCCAGGTCGCGGCGGCCAGTGAGATCTGGCTATTTGTACATAACTTTAAATACCGCGCGAATTTAGCGATAATAGGCCAGCGGCCAGGAATGGCCGCCGCGGCCAGCGAGATCGGGCGCGACACACACGCGACCAGCGGCCAGCCGTGGCCGTCGAGATCACTCAGTTTGTTTGAAACTAGTTCAATGCGAGCGCATTAAACACGATATACACGGTTTAACGGTGTGTGTCTGTGTGGTGCCGGACTTGTCTGTGTGGTGCCGGACTAAAAGAATAGCACCACCCCATACTTCCCGTGGGTGTCGTAAAAGGCGACTAAGGGGCGTACCGGAGAATGGGCAGCAGCGTTCTCTATGCATTCCACCACCATACCATACTGCGATCGCCAACCCGCCTGCCAAGCGTGGCGATTACGGCAAACCGCTTTTGGGGGAGGCCTATGTCCAGCAGTGGACGTCTTTCGGCTGAAATGATGATGACACGGTTTAAAACCAGTCTACAAACCAAGGTGATCTTGAAGTTTCTGTTCTTGCGAGATGCTTGCTACATACACGGTTTAAAACCAACATTTTCTTCTGCCACTGGTTTGCAACGCAGGCCTTTCTACCAAGGACGTTTAAAGGTCATACGAAATTGATTTCAAACCACCGTCTACACTGTTTTAAACTTAGGTTTGAAACCAACGTTCGTGCTTTAGCCGCGGCGGTCTCGGTACGTTTCATACGACGCGACGGCGCACGAACGATGTCTCGCCACGAGAACAACAACGAACTGAGAATTCTTGGCCGCCACATTGGCCGTCGGTTCCCGCCTGGCCGCCGCGACCTGGCCGCCGTGTGCGCTCGTAGCCTAATACTTTCGTTGGCATTTTAATTAACTTTAGTTTCTCCTAGTAAAAGTAGTAGCTCATGTTGACAGACACCTGTCTGAGCTCCAACCGAAAAGAAGGAGAATATTTACTAGGCACGAAAAAGAGTAATTTTTTTTCTACTTTTGATGTGGCTATCAACAGTCCATTTATAGTGAAACTATGTTTATTTAAGTGTCAGTCAATGTCATGTTTAATTTAAACATTTTACACTCATTTCGTCGACTAAACTAAAAAAGTTGAGCTTAAATCTCATGCCATTTTTCCCTTCAACACCTGTGGGGTAATTGCGTAACGCATTATCAGTAGCAATGGCTTTCATTTTGACAGTTCTACAACATTGAATGCGTTATTTCCGTTGTTGGGCAGACAAATTTTTCGAACTTATACAGAGCTATTGGTAAAACATTAGCAACCTCTTAAGAGGTCATTGTACTCACCATTATGAACAACTTATACTATGGGACCAAACCTGAAATCGCGAAAAAAATCAGCTGCTCCCTACATTTATGTTCGTATAACTCGTTAACTCGTTAAAATATAGGGAACAGCTGTTTTTTTTTCGCGATTTCAGGTTTGGTCCCATAGTAAAAGTTGTTCATAATGATGAGTACAATGACCTCTTAAGAGGTTGGTAATGTTTTACCAATAACCCTGTATAGCCAAGGATTAGCCCTTCAAATTGTAATTGATAGTGTGGCTATGCAATTAGGGTTCTGGAGTATTAAATCAATCAAAACTTAGCACTACATAATTGATTATGTTTGTGTAAGTAAATACAATAAGAATAAACACTTGAATCTACTGCAACTTTTTTTTTCCCGATGGAAAATCATCAAATGACCTCTCCCGCTCTAGGTGGAGCGGAAGGGAGTGTAAGGCCCTTACTGACTAAAACCCTTTATGTTCCGGGCCAGCGGTAACCCTGTCGGACAATCCCGCTGATACTGCAAAACTTTGAGTATATAAGTGTTCAAATGAATCCTTCCAGAAGTTAACAAAGTTTTAGTAATTATTGTTTACCGATTCCGTTGCTTTTCACCTTAAGTCGGTATAATTTCTAGGAATGTCTTAGTAAGTACATTTAATCGCCTTTCGATCTATTAATTATTTTAGGTACTGTTTGACACCTAATACATCTCTCTTGTGTTGAAAGTTCCTGTGGGCTAGGTATAGGTGGAAATCATTCTACGTGTCTCCTCTTACGGTAGGTACGCGTATTGGAGATGAAGTTGTGGTCGAAGAGTGGAAGTGAAACTCCAACTTGCAGTTAATAATATCATAATTTCCACACACGTATTATAGTTTAAAGTTAGGTACACTATTTAACACAGTCATACAACTAATTAAACTAGTAGGGACAAAATAAACTAGTCCGTGTCTCGCGACGGTTGACAAGCAAGAGAAGGATGCTACAAGGTAACTTCTCTTCTTAGTCTGTGGATGCTACTTAAGGAACACTTTAGTTAGCGTCCCGGATCGTACTCGTAGCTTCATGTTGCCACTTAAAAAGGGTGCGTTCCTGACTAACTTATAAATTCTTAATACACAATACGTGACGTCAACTTAACGTACATTCGAACAATTTTAAAATTGAAAATTATCGCTTCGCACATAATAAGTATTTACTTAGTTTTAAGACTTTATTCATATCGATAGGTGGTACTTTTTGCTCTTGTAAACCAAAATGCTATAAGTACAATTCGAAAATACAATAGTTGTATTTTCGATTCAAATACCGTTCGAATATACGTTCGAAGTTATGTTTATGTCGCGCATTCATGCTAGGGCCTATTGTGTCGAAGGTTTCTGTTGGAAGTTTTAGAGCCAACAGTATCTCAACTCTATCGCAGATTATAATACCCTGAATTCTGTAGTATCTGCCTACTTCTAAATCGAATTTGGTTGGAGTTTGAAGCAGTTTTCACCATAATTTAAAGTGATTCTTGGGAGAGATATATTATTCATTCATTAAAGACATTCCCAAGGAAAATACAAAAATGATTTTACTAGATCTACTACGCGATCAAAGCAGAAATAGGATTGACTGGCCTTGCATTGAAGTTGGACCGCATTTATAGTTAGTTCGACAGCTAAAACCTCAGTTTGCAGAAAGGTCACTCCTACAACGGATAGGACTTACATAATTCATTAATAATAGTCGTCCTCTAGACCGAATTTCGGCCATGGTGATCAATCTCAGCGGACCAGCCTTCGACACAGGAGAAATTATAGTGCACAAGTGTGTGCGCAGACACAGGTACACTCTCTCTTCCCTCATAGAATATACTTCTGCTCTTGTGTATCATGAATCTTGATTCTTGTGTGTATCATAATAACGATTATCATTATTATTTCGATGGCTCCTAAGTATACTGAGTCAACTATACTGCTATAGAATTATAGTTGACTCAGTATACTTAAGAGCCATCGATTTGTTGGTATACATTTTTGTATCTTGGCTGAGCAGCCGGTTGTATAGGGTAACACAAGCCAAAGAAAAGTGCTGCCCCTGAGAGTTTAACCTAAGTGATAGTTGATGTATTATTATTATTTACTATCTGTGCCCGCGACTTCGTCCGCGTGGAATAGTGACTTTTCGGGCAGCATATTTTGAATTACATATACCGTCTACAGACCGGGCATTTGCTATCCGAACCCTCTGAGAACTCAGGCGAATTACCCTATCAGTGAAAGTCTCAGACTCACGCGATAGTGCTTGAGCTTCACGATCGGCAGTGAGACATATTTCTCGTTCTTCCTGTGTTTCCTGAGACCAAGCATTTACTGTCTGAACCCTCTGAGAACTCAGACTAATTTCCCTATCAGTGAAAGTCTCAGACTCACGCGATAGTGCATGAGCTTCACGATCGGCAGTGAGACGTATTTCCCGTTCGTCCTGTGTCTCCTAGGATCGAGCAATTGTTGTCCGTACTCTCTGGGAGCTTAGGCAGATGATGACTCTCTGGGAGCTCAGGCGGGTTTCCCTGTCAACAAAAGTCTTAGACTCACGCGATAGCGCGTGAGCTTCGCGATCGACAGATAAACGTGCCTTTCGTTATTCCCCGTTTTCCCTATTTCGAGTAGTCATCATTCGTGAACGATTTGAACTCAGTCGAGATTCTCGCTGAGTCGAAGTTTCTGCAGCACGAAACCTAGCATGATGTTCCCGAGTTGCAGAGAGCCTTGCCTCACGACCTTCCTCAGATTCCTGTGATCGAACTAATCTCATCCTTTTAGCATTTCTGCTACATTGGGAGAGGTTGGATCTTCTTCGAGACATTCTTACAATAAAATAGTACTTACTTACTACTTAACACACAGTTATTTAGTAAACACGTAGGTACTATCGTAAACAATGAAATTATAAATACTTACAGATTATTATACAGTCTAAAATGATCACAGTTTAAGTAATAAGTGTTAAGACGTGTAAACCAAACGTACTAACTTTATAAAACAAAATAAATGCTAGAAAAATTAATTACTAACCTGAGCTAATGAACTTATACTTAATAAAGAAAATCAAGAAAATAAATGCCTAACCTATACCAAATACTTATAATATTTATATACAAACCCTAAATAAAAATTAAGATAAGTAAATACCCAAAAATCCAGTAAAGAACCGCCTAACCAAATGCTTACAATATTTATTTACAAAATTTTAAAGAAAATTAAGAAAAAGAACCTAACCTACAAACCCTAAAATATAAATAAATGAAATATGCAAACAGTCAATATTCAAGTGAATCGCAATAACCGAAAGCAACTATTCGCCTATACTCTCCAGGATACGTGCGTTCGCTACGAATAACTGAATCCTTATGGCAGCGGCGCGTTTTTTTTTTTTTGACTATGGCATTTCGTACCGCCTGACGCAGGTCCTCACCGGACACGGAAGTTTCGGGAGGTTCCTGCACATCATCAGGCGGGAGGAAACGCCCGGGTGTCACCATTGTCAGGATCGCCCAGAGGACACGGTGGAGCACACGGTGGAGGTCTGCCCCGCTTGGGCGGAGCACCGCCGTGTCCTCGTAGAGGCGATTGGCAGCGACGGCGACCTCTCGCGTCCGGCCCTGGTGCAAGCCATGGTCCGGGGCGAGAGGGAGTGGGAGGCAGTCACCTCCTTCTGCGAAGCAGTCATGCTAGCGAAGGAGGTGGCGGGACGGCTTAGGGAGAGAGCCTCCCGTCCCAGCCGCCGCGGGAGACGCTCCGGGCGTCGGGAGCCGCGTGACGACTCCCGGCCACCGTAGGCGCGGGCCTGCGGGCGGAGAGTAATGGGTAGCTCACCGTCCGATCAGGACCAGGCCCGTGCCGGACGGCGCGTACGTGTTCCACGCGCGCCTCAAAGAGATGTCAGCAACAGAGAAGGGGCCCGACAGGGCCGAAGCCTGCCGGGGCAGCGGGATTGTCTGAAAGGGTTACCGCTACCCCGGAACAAAAAGGGCTAAGGAAGGAACATGGGTGTGTTTTAGTCAGTAAGAAACTGACACTCCCTTCCGCTCCACCCAGAGCGGGAGGAGTCATTTGATGATTTCCCCACCCGAAAAAAAAAAAGCCTCCAGCCAGGGGCAATTATCTACTTATACTAAGCGACTAAACTCTAAGGGCACCCCCTGTGGGGTATGAACCTCGGCTTACGGCGTCGCTGGGAGAGGGCAGCCAGATGGGACAGGCTGGATCAGATTATTATTATTATTTAAGCTTGATGAGATCGGCTTTTCCTATCTGGCCGAAACAAACTCAGGCGCGCTTTATATAGCCACGGACGCGCAGGCGCGAGGCGTGTACGTACTCTGATAGAATACCTTAACAAATATTCGCCGTGATTCTTTAAATTGACATAACTTTTTTTATTTATGAACCGATTGACATGAAATAAACACTAAATGTTAAGTGAAGCTTACTACAATATATTAGTGAAAACCGCATCTAAATCGAATAAGCCGTTTCTGATATTAGCGTGCACAAACATACAGACAAACAGATAAAAAAAAATTTAATTACAATTTCGGGTTCGGCATCGATATAATAACAACCCCTGCTACTTTTTTTTTATATATTTCCATTGTACAGACACCGCTTTTCTACAATTTTATTATATGTATAGATTATAGTCCAAAGGGAAGGCAATTCGACACGTCCGGAAAGAGCTACTCCATTGGTGTCGTGGTTGTAAGCGCGACTGCTGACCGTGGGGCCCTTACCTGGGGTTCGATTTCCAGGTCAGGCAAAAGTAATTGGGTTTTTCCATTAGGAATTCCTTAGCAACAGCCCGGAGTTTGGAAGTTGGCGGTGTGATAACCCCGTGCCTCGGAAAGCACGTTAGGTCATTGGTCCTGCGCCTGATAATTCATTAACTACGGCAACAACAAGTGAGTAGGTAATTAGTTACCGTTGTAAAACAGTTTGTCATCATAAGTACCGGACGAAACTACCAATTACTCCACATTGTTATTTATTACAAAAATTACTAAAACAAACACATAAAGTATCTAATTAACTCATAGCAGTCGTTGGATATTTAAAATTATGCGCTGGCGCCGCCGGCGCGGTGTGGAAATAGTTAAATAATTCAACGCACAGTGGCGCCACCATCTATCTAAATATTGGCACCGGGCCTAAAAAACTATTATGTTTTGCCATTTGACACCAAATGCGGTTAGATTGGATGTCGTTCTGCTAATAATAAAGAATAGGAAATGGTGTCACTAGACACTACCCTATTTATTATCATGGTTTTTTAACCGACTTCTAAAAAGGAGGAGGTTCTCATTTTGGGTTTTTTTCCGCGGCCATCTTCCTTAGACTTGATATTGAGTCCGATAAACGGATAAGGTCACCCAAATTGAACAGGAAAACCTCGACTAGGGGTTTTACTTGAAGACTCCCCGGGGACCGTTTTAAGTTTTAGGACGGTTTAATGCATACAGTCGTAGAACATGTAAAGCACTATTGGCATGCACAGATAAATTAAGAATAGTGCTTTACATGTTAAAATGTTTTACCATGCGTTGAAGTTAACGGAATCGGATGATGCCGTGAACTTCGGCACGAGGCAAAATATTTTCATATCAAGGGTGCATAATAATCCCCTGATTTAGGTCACGCTGGCCAATCTCAACGGAGATTAGCCAGGTTCTCAGCAGATATTATAGTGCACAAGTGTGTGCGCAAACACAGGTGCACTCTCTGTTCCTTTACTCTCATAGTCCGATGGGACGGCAATCCGACACGATCGGGGAGAGATCAGGTGCAGAATCAACGGCTTTATGTGCTTTCCGAGGCACGGGGGTATCACACCGCCAACTTCGAAATTTCGGGCTGCTACTGAGAATTTCCTAATGGAAAAACCCATTATTAACACTTTACCCGACCTGGGAATTGAACCCAGGACCCTGACCCACACTCAGCAGTCACGCTTGTGACCACGAGACCAACGGGGCAGTTTAGGGTGCATATTGGTTTACCATCAGTATTGGTTTACATATTGATTTACCCCTTCTGCTTAGCTATTCAGAACTACTCTAAACGCTGTTCACGAGTCCGAAATCCGAAAATTTTGACAGTTTAAATCAAATAGACGACCGCTATTCTTCCGACAGCTGCTTGCTGTCGGGGGCAAGGCAATGTCAAAATCAAAGCATTTATTTCAAATAGGCACATAAAAGGCACTTTTGAACGACAAAAATTACGATAAAATAGAATTGATTCTAGTCGCCCATTCCAAAAGGTAGTTTTCGTATGAGAAGAATGGGCAAGATACTCCACCGTTACTCTTTTAAAATGTTTTACAATATTTTGCATACATTAATTATATAATATGTGTAGACGATGCACCTAAAATAAAATTAGTACACCACAATAGATAAAAGAATGAAAAATGAAAACATGACATAAATTAATTATCTGATAGATACATGGTGCTCACATATTTACAAACATGGTAAAAATAAACGATTTTCATTTAAATAAAAAATTACAAGTAATAAGTCGGGGTGTGAGTTTAAGTAATTACAGAATGTAAATCAATGTCAAAAAAAGAAGAAAGAATAAATGTTACAATTAAATTAGCAACCAGTTTGATTTTGTCTAGACTAGATTGTCCTATGCAGCAGGACCAGCATGTTTCCAAGCGTTCTCAGGCAAATCAGGTTACCAAAATGTGTCGTTTTCGATAGCCTGTCGGATGGTTGTGAATAGCTGTGCTGTTGATCAAAGTCGAGGCCAATCACATTTTATTTTTACTCTCAAATACAGTTTTAAAACCTTGCTGAAAGAAAACCGAGAAATATTGCTATCAAAATCCATTAAGTTGTCCATCGTGGAAGACTGAACACGTTGTAAAATAAAAAGATAGCAATATCAAACAGAAATGAGATATCGTTAGATGCAGTCTGGGAGACTTCGTTTCATACGTCAAAGGGAAAACAATTTTCTACAGCACAAAGCATGTTCAAATGATTAAACTTATTAAATGATTCTTGCATTATATAGGAAAATTTGCAGAATATATTCTTCTCTTTTACCATAAATACTTACCTCTATTCTTTTGGATTGACATTGTGCGCTTTTATCATTTCTAACGTAGCGATATTATCATGGACGTCTACGTCCACGTCACGGCATCACGGTAACACAGGGAAGTAAAATGTAGTTAATTATGGAAATATATGAAGACGCTTTTAAATTTCCATCCACGATAACGTTTTAATGTGCACATTAACCCGCTTTCTAACCAAGTCATCTTTCACACAGTCTACATCGTTACTTTGGTCTTCCCCTATTCATAAAGCCGGATAGGCATACTCAAAACTCTCCTCACGACATTTTCTTCATTCCTCCGTATCACATGCCCATACCATGATAACCGCAGTCACCGGTGCCTCTTTCAGACTTCCTCTCTATTTTTTATTGTATCTATTCGCGAAACTCCATGCATACATCTCTCTTAGCATTATAGAGGTATGAGGAACAGGCTGTAAAGTTCACTCATCCTCGTTAGAAAATGGAGGATCCTCCGACCCGACGAGTGTTGTGTCTGGCGGGCAAATGCCCGCAGATACATGTCGGGCCGTTGTATCTATGCTAGTTGCGCGGTAAACTCTGCCTGCGAGATGCAGGATTTTGCGTGACGTCAGTATGACGCGTTGTTCGCATGTGGCGTTGTAGATACCGCTACAGCATTTTCATCTCATGATGCAAAAACGATGATGATAATTTATTATGATCAAGACTTACATAAACATACATTTTATGGACGTGGACCGACCGATATTATCGTGGACCTCCACGATAATATCGTCACGTTAGAAATTGTAAGAGCGTATATTGAGAGGTCTTATTCTAAAATGATACCTACTAAACCATCAATAATCCCCTGACTTTATCCTAATTTATTTGGGGTCGGGGCAACATGTATTTTTCTTCCATAGGTACCTACTTCTCTATTAGCCGTTAAGGCTGCCCGCCCACGTTCAATAATCGGTGACCCATTTTTGTAGGAGAAAAATAGAACGTTCTGATGGCAATAGTGCAACGTACACCTCCTATAAAAAGTCGGTCTAAATAACATAGGGCGAAATAATCTGACCGATTATAGGACCTACAAAAAGTATGCCGTGTGCGAGCGCGCCTAACCATATCATCATTCACACAGTCCATACCTACTTAATCATCGACCTTAATATTTATAAAAGTAGATTAGAGTTGCCTAACTGAGGGCCAAATTTTAAGAAAGTTCACAGTCTTGATAGCAGTCTTAGGGCTGATTTTTCCATCGCCAGATAACTTTTATTCGAGGAACAAAATTGACGTCTGATAGTTTTTGTATGAAATAACTGTCAAAATTTCAAAATTATTCCTCGAATAAAGTTATCGGGGAGCCTAAAAAGGCCACTTTGGCAGAATCATAAAAGGATAACATAATTGACAGTTAACCGTTAAGTTAATCGTACCAAATCCCATTAGTGACGCATTTTTCAGTTATTTTTTTTTTGTCTGTGCTAAAATACCAATCAATCCGATCCAATTCCAATCCCAATCTCTTTGATTATACCTACGTAGTGCAGCGAAAAAAAGAAAAACACGGACTGTCTTCGCCATATTACGATTCATAATGTTATCCTTTTATGATTCTCCAAAGTGGCTTTTTAAGGCCCCCTGATGACTGAAAAATAAGCCCTCAATCTGTCAAAAATACCAAATACATTTTGGACAAGTTTTTGACATTGAGTGTCACCGAAACGAGATTCCGACTAGATTTTGAATGTTTTTAAAGGGAATTGGCCTTCAGAGCTTTTGTTAGATAGAATATAATTTTACTCTCTACATTAATCCAACGTGTGTTTAATGTAGTTATTAAATTAACGAGGTATCCTGACAGGAAATGTTTCCTGCCAGTTATAACAATGGCTACAGGAATTTTTATTTCTGTTCTTTTATTTTTAGATTCCTGCGTAATAGGGAAACTGGTTTTTATGGATTTTATTTTTAGAGTGTATTTATAATTTAGGTGTTACCTAATTATATTTGGGTTAGGTACTTAGATGTAGGTATAATTAACATCACAATTACCAAAACAAAACTACCACCGACATTTTTTTTGACACAATCAGCCCACGATAATAAATGTTAAATGATAAATGATTTTATTTTTGTAAGTAGGTTTGTACAAACACTTTTACACGTCAATCATGTTTTTTTTTAAACTAGATGAAGTCGGCGTTTCCTATCTGACTACTCTGAGAAGAAAGGCCGAAACAAACTCAGAGGTCACAGTCTCTTTTAAAGTCCAGACATAATCATGGTCAGGTTATATGAAGACCATGTAGATCGATGTCTGAGATGGTCTTTTGAGGAAAGAACCACACAGATTGAGAGGACCTGTCCAGTCAGTGCACGCATTTGTGTGAAATCGTGCAGGTCAACTCGAAACCTGAGGAGCTCAACGATTCGACGAACAATACCAAAGAAAGGACATTTGGGTAGGCCACATAAATTACTCAAACTGCCAGACAATGATCACAAAAAAAAATCTAACAGAACAGAGGGAATAATAAAAAAATATATATAAAATTAATAAAATGACCCACATCGTCTTCACGTTCACAATAAATAAAATAAATAATACTTTACAAAGTAAGCAAATGTCATTGTTTATAAAAAAAAAATTAAATAATGTCAATATGTATATAAAAAAAACATTCAAAATGCAGAAATTGGAAGCAGCTCAATCCCAAGCCTTTTTGTCCTCAATATAATCTTTAACGGTATAAAAGGCTTTCTGGCACAACTTACGTTTAATGAATGATTTGAATTTATTAAGGCTTAGATCTTGAACGTGGCTTGGTAGTTTATTATAAAAGCGTATACATTGGCATCTGAACGAGCCACCTATTTTCTTGAGCTTTGTTGTAGGTACAACAAATTTATGTTTGTTTCTAGTATTTATATTATGGATATCACTGTATTTTTTAAACAATTTTATGTTTTTATGGGCATATAAAAGATTTTCATAAATATACTGAGAAGGCACAGTCATTACATTAATCTCTTTAAATTTGTCTCTGAGAGAGTGTCTCGGACTTAATTTATAAATTGACCGAACAGCTCGCTTCTGCAAAACAAAGATAGTCTGAATATCGGCGGCATTTCCCCACAATAGAATACCGTACGACATTACACTATGAAAATAGCTAAAGTACACTAAACGGGCAGTCTCTATATCAGTTAAATTACGAATTTTTCTAACAGCATATGCTGCGGTACTTAGCTTTTTGGATAATTTATCTATATGTGGAGCCCACTGAAGCTTAGCATCGAAAGTTATGCCCAAGAATACTGTGTTGTCTTCAGGATTCAATTCCTCGCCCTTTATCAACACATTAGTTTTCACCTGCCTAACGTGGGGTAGCGTAAACTTAATGCATTTGGTTTTTTTCTCGTTTAAAAGCAAATTATCAACATTGAACCAGTGGACTACTTTCGAGATCGCGCTATTTATATCGTCAGTAACTAACTGCTGACGTTTAAGTTTAAACAAAAGAGAAGTGTCATCTGCAAACAACACTATATCATGATTATCCTTTATGAGGTACGGCAAGTCATTAATATAAATAAGAAACAAGAAAGGACCAAGAATTGAGCCCTGTGGGACTCCCATCGTTACTATAGATCCGGGTGATCTTTTTCCATTAACGTCAACGCTCTGAATCCTTTTACTCAAGTATGAAGTAAGAATCCCGTAATCCCGTAGTGGCGGAGTTTCCTGATTAAGGTTTCGTGAATAACGCAATCGAATACTTTGGACAAATCACAAAAGATGCCCAAGGCATCGCATTTATCTTCCCATGCATTATAAATATGTCCTAAAAGTTCAACACCGGCGTCAGTAGTTGAACGACCCCTTGTGAAACCGAACTGTTTGCTATGTAATAATTTATGTTTATTAAAAAATCTTTGCATTTGGTCTAAAATTAATTTCTCAAAAATTTTACTAAAGGTAGGTAGTACAGAAATAGGTCTATAATTTGTGGGGTCTGATGTACTACCTGATTTAAACAAAGGTATTATTTTACTATTTTTCATAAGATCAGGAAACTCCCCATTGTCAATACAACTATTAAAGATAAGAGCTAGAGTAGGTGTTACAATGTCAATAATAGACTTAGCTACTTCTACAGAATTACCCCACAGATCTGCAGTCTTTTTTACATTTAAAGTGTGAAAGGTTTTAATTATATCTCTATAGGTAATATATTCAAAACGAAATTCCGATTCACAATCATTAACATTTTCCTTAAGCAGAGACTCAGCAACAGAAGGTGATGAGTTTAGTGATTTAGTAGTTGAAACGGGAATATCTGAAAAGAAATTTTCAAATGCCTCAGCGACTAGTGAGTCAGATTTTATTATGTTGTCATTAATAGACAGGCTGTAGTCAGTATTTCTGTGACTAGATCTTCCCGTTTCACTATTAATAATATTCCAAGTCGTTTTAATTACATTACTGCTGTTTTTAATCTTTGAACCCAAATAACGTGACTTGACCATATAACAAACTTTTTTAAATAATTTTGAATAATTTCTAACATACAAATTAAATTCATCAGTGTTATTATAAGTCCTTTCATTGTACAGTTCATAAAGCCGTGTTCTACTTTTATGAATACCAATGGTAGCCCAATCACTAAACGATGCATTACTGTTAACCGAGATAGTCCTGGGAATAAAGATCGAATCAAATTGTTTACAGTATACATTAAAAAAATTATCATAAAGATGATTAGGATCAAAACTGGTAATTTATTAATCAGTTTAACTTTAAAAGCCTCCAAGCGACTTGCAGTTTTGGGGTTAACAGTGATATTCTTTTTAGCCACTTTTTTGTTTTGGTTTTGAATAGTAATCCTTTGTAATAATTTCTTTGTGGCTTGGTATAATGTCCGTATAAATATTATCTAGGCATGTGGCACTAGTAGGGGTTATTCTTGTGGGCTCCAAAAATAGGTTTAGAAGATTGTAGGACTGAAACAGACTTAAAATTTTACTACAAGAACCTGAGTTTTCTAATAAATTGACATTAAAATCACCGCAAATGATAACGGACTTGTTTGAGTTACAAATCCTGTGTAACACTTCATCCATTACCTTTTCAAAGCAGTCATACAATCCTGAAGGGGGTCTATGCACACTTAATACAATAGAGTGCTCCAATTCTATACAGGCAATTTCAACCGTACGCTCAACAGAAAGGCTCACAATATCTTTACGATCTTTAAATTTGAGCTGGTTACTTACTAAAATTAATGAGCCACCATGTATAGCATTTATTCTGCTAAACGAACTACCAACCTGGTGATTATTAAAACTGAACAAGAACTGGTGGCTCTTCAGCCAATGTTCTGTTATACAAAGAATATCAATATTATTACAATTCATAAATAATTCTACTTCTAAATCTTTGTTCATAAATCCTTGAATATTTTGATGCACCAGGTTGATACTATTTACTGATTTTAAACATTTTTTTGAGTTATTTTTAAAATTCTGTACATTATAGCTAGAGGCTGCCTCTATTGTCTTAATTTCTAATATAAATTATTAACAATGTCATTAATAGTGACCAAATTATTGGCAGAATTATTTATAATGTCATTGCATTGCTCAAAAGAAGCAAGTTGTTTAGCCAAATTTTTGGCTGTAATAGAAAAAAAATAAGATAGCGACACAGCTATCTGTCTTTTATAATAGTCAGAAAGATAGTACATAACATTGTTATATCTATCTTTTGTCAAATAGAAATTATTACTAACATAATTGTTAATATCAACTAAATGGAACATGTTATTATTAAATGTCAAGTTATGTAATGTCATATTCAATTCAAATCTTACGCTATTTTCTTCCTGTGGCAAACTGTTACTATAAGGAAATGTAAACAACACAACTTTTTTTAAACTAAGATTGCATAATGTTCTATGATACTGGAGCAGTTCTCCTTTGTTTACATTTCCCCTATTACCCATAAAAATTAATAAAGTTGTATCCTGGGTAAAGTTACAACACTGTGTTACCACAATTAGGTTGTAAAGAAATCATCATCAATCATCACACTAATATTATAAAGGCGAAAGCTTGTGAGTGTGTGTGTTTATATGTTTGTTACTTCTTCACGCTCAAACGGCTGGACCAATTTCGATAAAATTCTGTATGGAGATAGCTGACACCCTGGATTAACATATAGGCTACTTTTTATCTCGGTATTCCTACGAGATCGACATTTACGCGGGTGAAACCGCGGGGCGCAGCTAGTAATGTAATAAAACCAATAGCATAATCAGCCTATAACGTTCCCACTACTGGGAGACAGGCATCCTCTCGGTGAGAGGGAGTGGGCCGTAATCCAACGGTCCACTCCCTCTCCCTCCCTCCTCCCTCCGAATCAGTACCCGGGCCCCGTGCAGGTTGTTAGATGCCACATGTCTTCAAATTTTTGATTCTATGACATGCCGGTTTCCTCACGATGTATTCTGTTGCCGTTTTGAGAGCCGCGGTGATGAAATAATTTACACATAGTAGAGCACCTGCCTGGGTTCGAACCTACGACCTACAACTCGGCCACCACTGCTCTACTAATGAAAGCAATGCCCCTAATAAATGGGATGATAATAAATGACGTGTCAAGATGTTAAACATGAACAGTCTCGTAATATTGGCTACTGCGTTAACTAATCCTATTCATAGTGCCAGGTAATGAGCAATCTCATCAGATCAGATAATATTGCTCATTGAAGCGGTCCATTCAGAAACACGTGATCAATACCGGACATTACGGCTTTACATATTGCAGCATTAACAAATCCCGCATTATTTTTTTTCGTCATCAAGCCTTCTTGGAGTTGATATTCAACCTCGTTTTTAAAATACAGGCCATGTATTACTTAGTTTTTTTCATATTACGAATCGTTGATACGTCAGATAGCATTTTTTATAGTGCTAAGCTGCACTTGAAAGAAATCTGTTGACGTGAAAAATTATTATTTTTTTTCTTCTCAATCTAAACGCCTAAATCTCTGATTTTTATTTATCTGAAAGTGTTTTTGTATTGAAATCATGGTGCGTATTTACTATTTTTTGGGTTATTCATTGTTTTATTTTTTTCATGTCGCAATATTTTTAATCGCTTTCGTTCTTTACTAAAGGTTCCTCGCTAGAAGACGTTTTTGAAAGAGTCTCCACTGCTGATGGAAAATTAAAAGTTCTTTTTCTCCTTCATTGGTACGTAATAATTATGGTTTTATGCTCCTTCTTTTGGGTATATGAGATTCTGCTTGCTTCACGGGTTCTTATGGATAAAATTTTACTCCAGGTTAAGGCCCGAACTCACAGCAAGCCGATACACTCGGCTCCTCCCCGGTACCCAGTCGCTTGCCAATAAGTTATCCTGAAATTCCCCGGAGCAACAGCCGATTCGTAGGTACCGACGCGGACGAGCAGAGCCGTGCTGAGCCGGATTCGCCGGTCGTGTTCGCCAACGGACAGGAACCTGCGTTAAACAGATATTTTTATTTCTCCCCTATTCTTTTATTACCTAGTATGTTGTAGGTAGTTTGATTTTTTTTATTTTAACTGAAATACGGCGGGTGTGATACCTTACCTATTTTTGCGGACCTTTTTAAGCACGCGTACGGATTAAAATTGATTGCAATCACGTTTTCAAATTTTAATTTTTAAAAGCGACTGGGTCGCTTGCCAATAAGTTATCCTGAAATTCCCCGAAGCAACAGCCGATTCGTAGGTACCGACGCGAACGAGCAGAGCCGTGCTGAGCCGGATTCGCCATCGTGTTCGCCAACGGACAGGAGCCTGCGTTAAACAGATATTTTTATTTCTGCCCTATTCTTTTATTACCTAGTATGTTGTAGGTAGTTTGATTTTTTTTATTTTAACTGAAATACGGCGGGTGTGATACCTTATCTATTTTCGCGGACCTTTTTAAGCACGCGTACGGATTAAAATTGATTGCAATCACGTTTTAAATTCGTCGCGTTTTCAAATTTTAATTTTTTTTGTACAATCCCTAGGCATTCCTTTTTTTATATAACCAATTTTCACGTCACGGTTTCTCAAGATATTTTGTCATCATTTTTACCTGTACCTATATTTTTTATCTTTTTTTTATAATCAATGTTTGGATTTTAAAGACAAATTATACGTATTAGTTAGCGAAAAGTGTTTCTTTCCGTCTATTTTCGCTACAATATGTAGGTATTCAGCAAACACACTACATCTTCGGTATATCTCCTCCTAAAGCAATACAATCAACACGTTTGTGTACTGCCTCTTTGGTTTAATGGTCGCAAGAGATACTGCTGAACATGAGGACCTGGGTTCGATTTCCGGGTCAGGCAGTGTTATTGGGTCTCAGTAGGTAGCTCGGAATCCGGATTTATGCCCGTTTGATGGCAATACTCTCGCCCCCTATTATAGCGTGCCTTCTTCTTCATAGTGTCGCTTTCACGACTTTATTTTAGATCTTGTTGGCCCAAAACTTCGTAATTGAGAGACTGCGTAATTTTCTACCAACTGCCACCAAGATTGCGCTTGCAAAATCACTTCTTCTACCCATTCTTGATTATGCTTATGCCAGCTATCTTGACCTTACCCAAGATCAACTCGATAAACTTGAGCGGCTTTAAAATGTCTGTCTATGGTTCATATTCGGTTTACGCAAATATAACGATGTTTCCGAATTTCGTATGAAGCTCAATTGGTTACCAATTCGCCTTTGTCGGAATGCTCATATTCTTTTCTTTCCCTACTGTATAATGTGCTATTTTCCCCTTTCACCCCTCTCTATCTTAAAAAACATTTTCAGTATCTTTGCAACTCCCACACGAAGTTTTTGAGATCATCGGATAATTTAAAGCTTAAAATGCCAATGCATTCTACAACATTTTTCGACAAATCCTTATCTGTTCAGGCAGCTCGTTTATGGATTGCATTGCCAGTTCAAATAAAACGCGCGCAATCGTTAGCTGTATTTAGAAGACTCGTGAAGGAACATTACTTGTTGTTGTGATCTTGTTTTCGTAGCTGCAATAATCTATAGTCATCATTTTTTTTCGTTGTTATGTATATTTAGTATGTATTTATGTGTCTATTATACCGCATTATATATATATGTACCTACATATATCTATGTATATATTATTTTTCACCACTGACAACCCCATTTTTTATATCCACACAATCACTGTCCATTCCAAGGTTGCCTGGAAGAGATCGCAGAAAGCGATAAGGCCGCCCATTGTATGTTTTGTATTAATAATTGTATTTTATTTGTTATGTATTTTCTGGTGTACAATAAAGTATATATAAATAAATAAACTTCGCCATTTCCTCGGCATCGTCAGTGGGTGGGTGGGTGTGCCTTCTATAGCTACACCTCTGTCCAATACTTTGGAGAAACAAGTTTTGATGTTATGTAATGTTCCACAAAACTGGATGGAAAAGTCAGTCTTCGTTTACAAACTGAACTATAGTCACTGCCAGCATCTATATACTACTGCGGCCTTCCCTGTATACTACTTAAAACCCGTTAACCTTTAAACTGCTTAACCTTTTAACTGCGCTCGTTCCATCGTGAACCTCATGCATTGCTTTCCATCAGGCGAGATCGAGGGCACGTTCATTAAAATACACTCAATAAAACCAAGGAATCTAGTTTCCCGTATCCCACAATAAACTTTATTGTTCGAAAGACCTTCAAATCTTAATTAAAGAAACCGAATTAAGAATAAGGACAATGTGTAGATTGGTGATTCGCCTCTCAGATAGGGACGCTTCACAAGTCGGTCAAACGAGATCGCAAGTTGAGAAGTTCTCAGATAATCCGTTGCTGCTGACTTAAAGTAATCCAATCTAGATTTTCTGAATAGCTTTTTACGCTGCATTTTTACGTAAGGAATTTGCTGGGATTTCTTCATGGTTCCACTAGGTACATGTGTGTTACTGTGTTGCTCAATGTTCTTCATCAGCAGCGTCTGGTTATATTTTTTTTACTGTTGATTTTCGATCTCGCGACCAGCGTAGCACACTATAAATCCAAACCGTGGTATTATTTGTCATTTCTGTGATTTTTTTTCATTTGGAAGCGTAACAGATAAATCCAAACCGTGGTATTATTTGTCATTTCTGTGATTTTTTTTTCATTTGGTAGGATATTTAACTGGGATGAAATCACAGGTACGAGATGTGCTTGCTATAATCTTGATTGACACTTCAAATACTGACGTAATACGGCTCTGGGCTCTGAGGTGTTGAGTAGGTACATGCTTACTCTTACATGCTTTTCTGTGAAATAAGCTCCTTTTATACAAGTTTACATCATCAATCGAACGGATAGATGCCTACCTACAGATTGTTAAAAATATTTTTTTTTCTATACATATAGGTAATAAAATAGTAACGAAGTCAAAACTCTACATTGAATATTTTTGAAAAAAAAAAAGTAATTGTACGAGTCTGGTGCCGAAAATATAGTATAAAGAATTTTTGGATTGTTGTGATTTGGATGAAAGGAGATAGTTTTTTTGTATAGCGAATAGGCCCAATGAAAATTGTGGCGTCTACTAATGAAACGCATGTTGATTTGTTCCTTATGATCTCTAGATTACAGTGGTAGTAACAATTTATACTTCGTCTAACGGGAATACTGAGAAATACGATCATAACCTAAAAAACCACTTATAATGCTTTTGTTTAGTGAGTAGGTTGGCCTGATCTATATTATAATGCAGTAGAATAGTACTGCTCAGTAATAAATAGTAGTACAAAGGGTGTTTTGAAAAATTCATGAAATCAAAAATCGCTTAACAAAGCATTTTTATACTACAAGTATATCAATTTCGACGTCACGCTACTTAGAAGTAGATAGTATTTCATCTGGAAAAGGTACAGCTCGCTCCACCTCTCAATTTGATACCGTTGTCCAAGATAAAAATACTTAAATACCGCACGCTCAACATTACATGTGCACAACAGCCAACAGTACCAACGTCTGCCCACCAAACAAAAAAAAAAAAAAAAAATCAAAATGTTTTATTTCACATAAACCTACATGGGCACTTATGAAACGTCAGAAGCTAGGTGCACGGTTCCAATTGGTCGTTTCCTATGGAGAAGAAACGGCAAGAAACTCCATGGTTACTCTTTTTAAAAATAATTGGCTTTTACAATGTTTCCAGATTACAGTAGGTATGGGAGGACAGCGCAGGCCTGTCAACAAGTATCAAGTACTTGATAAAATAGAAAATGGTCTACAGATCCAAAGTCTATAAGGCCTACAAAGTCCTCACATTTACAAAATAAGAATCTATCAAAAGGATAGATAATAAAAAAAGAAAAGTAATAATAAAAACCTACTAAAACCAAGTGTTATGATTCTCATTAAAACCACTAATAAGGAGGTGAAAAATTTCAAGTGTCTGTATATAATGTCAATTAATAAAGAAATTATGTCAAAAAGTATATAATGTCAAATAATAAAGAAATTATGTCAAAAAGTATGTAAAAAAAAAATAATAATTATTAAATAAAAATTAAACATCGTAATTTGAGAGCAGTCAATAGACATTTACATAGTTATGCCGTTAATGAGAAGCCAGGGAAGCCACATGTGCAGAAGGAATTATTGCCAGACTAGCTTGTCTTCAACGTAGTCTTTAATCTTATAATATGCTTTTTTGATAAGGACACGTTTGATGAGGGTTTTGAACTTTCCATCACTAAGTTCTGTAACCGGCTTTGGCAACTTGTTATAAAAACGGATGCTGTTTACAAGAAATGACTTGCTAGTTTTAGTTAATCTAAATTTAGGTAACACAATTTCATTTTTACTACGTGTATTTATATTATGGAAATCGCTTCTTATTTTGAAGAGTCCTAAGTTTTTGCGAACATACAAAATACTTTCTAAAATATAAAGAGAAGGCAGAGTTAGTATATCAATTTCTTTGAATTTGTTTCTAAGAGACTCGCGAGGACCCATTTTATAGATTGCGCGGATTGCCCTCTTCTGTAAAATGAAAATTGAATCTACGTCAGCTGCCGATCCCCACAGCAGAACACCATAAGACATAATACTGTGGAAATAAGCAAAGTACCCTAGCTGTGGCTATATCTGTCAACTGCCTTATTTTTCTTACTGCATATGCAGCTGAACTTAATCTACTTGAGAGAGCTCTAATGTGTGCGCCCCATTGTAATTTTGAATCTAAAGTAATTCCTAGAAATATAGTTTCCGTAACAGCATCTAGTCTTTTGCCATCAAGTTCTAAATTCAGACCCACTTGAGGTACATTTGGTAATGAAAACTTAAGACATTTAGTTTTGTTCGCATTAAGTAAAAGATTATTAGCTGCAAACCATTTCGAGTCAGCCATAGTCAGGAAACGTACCGCTATCTAAACATTGATTAAATATGCCTGTTAGGGCAGGGGAAATTGTGTCAAAAATATCTCCAAGAACCTTAACAGAAATCCCCCATAGTCTTCAGTGTTTTTTATGTTAAGACTTTTAAATGCTTTTTTAATTGTGTCAACAGAAATGGGCTTGAATTCAAAGCTTGGAATTTCCTTATTAAAATTTTCCTTAAGAAGGGCTTCAGCTAATATAGGTGATGAGGGGAGAGACTTTGTAACCTCTATTGGGATATTGGTAAAGAAATTTTCTAGTGTCTCAGCAACTTTTAACTTATCTGAAATGGTTTCATTATCAATTTTTAGGGACAACTCATTCTGATCTCGCTGTTTTGTGTTTCCAGTTTCTTTGTTTATTACCTGCCACACAGCTTTTATTTTGTTATTAGACATACTAATTTTGTTACTAATTAATTTAGATTTAGCCTCAGCGCAGACTCTTTTGAATATTTTAGAATAGTTCCTTACATAATTATGAAGGGCTTGATCAGAAGTTAATGATTTCTCGTGATACAGATTATATAAAATATCTCTGCTTTTTCTAATGCCAGCAGTGGCCCATTCACTAAATTTTGGTTTAGTATTTATAGTAACTTTTTTTACAGGACAAGCTTTATTGAATTCTTGGCATACTGTAGAAAATAATGTACCATAGTTTATGTTGGGGTCTTGTGAAACAAAACTAGCTGTGGAAAGATTGCTAAGAACATTATTATTAAACATTTTCAATTTATTTTTTGTTAGAGGTCTTAATTGAATGGATTTATCTATGTGTAATCTTTTACCTAAGTCAAATGATACAAGTTGACCAGTATGGTCAGACCTGACGCCAGTAATTAAGGAAGAGTCTTTTATTTTACAGTTAGTAAATACATTGTCGATGCATGAAGCTGAAGTTGCTGTTATTCTAGTCGCTTCATTAAATATACATTTTAAATTAAATGATTTAAACAATGATATTAGCTTACATTTTTCTGGTGAATTAACTAATAGATCAATATTTAGGTCACCACAAACAAAAACAAATTTACTATCTTTAAAAAGTTTACTAAGTATTTCTTCCATTATGACAACTTGCTGGATACTTGCAACAATATCCAGCAAGACACACTCTAATTTTAGAAATTTATTGAACTTCTAGGTAACTAGCTGCACCAGAAAACAATATATTTGTGTTAGAAAATAAGCGTATTACTTACTTATATTATATTATATATATTATATATATTACTTACTTATATTGTTATTGTTTTCTTTGGTGTTCTAAAATCCACTGCAAAATATTGTTCTTTTCCGCACATAATCAACAGGCACACTGTGCGTTTGTTGTGCAGATCGACATGGAATGTAAATATTCCTGTATCCAAATCTTCATAATTTTAATAGTTTCATTACTTTCTTGCATCATCAATACACAATGTTTTAAACTGTATCTAAACGGTTTGACTAAAACAAGCGAAAAATCCATGCGTACACAAGTAACCGCACATCTGCAGCAGTCTCGGACAATGTCTTCGCACATTGCTTTGAAATCTTACTTCAATTAACACAAAATCCATCTGGTGTAAACGCTATACCATCTTAAAAATTCCATATTCATTATAATCCTTTGATTACACACAGGAAAACAGAAATATCAATTTCATGCATTTCGAAAGAAACGGAAAAAAAATATAATGAATGAAGTATTGCTGCCGGGTTCCTTCTATTTGGCAGAATCTTGATACTCCGATTTTTATTTGGCATAACTCACATGGCATAATCTTATTTAATCGAATATTTTTAAGGCATAAAAATTATTTAGCATAACTTTTGTTTGGCAGAATATTTACGTGTCCGAATTTACAATGGCATACTTTTATCTTGGCAGAATTTTGTTTCGCATAATTACCTTTGCCATAATTAATATTATGCATAATTTTGTTTAGCATAACATTTATTTAGAGATACGATTATTTGGTATGGGTGCATTTTTGAACATCAAAAATTAAAATAGATGTATCTTCTTGTAAAAAGTAGTGTTCAAAACATCAAAAACTTATAATATATGGAATAAAACTGGTAATTTAAATAAAGTAAATTTATGCTGTCGAATGGTTAGATAACCTACGTGCAATGTATTTAAAATCGAATGGTCTGCAAAAGTGACATAGAATGTTCTAAATATAGAATGTATTGGTAGCATTTTCAATATTAAATTAAATTTGTGTCATAAAAAGTCAATACGTTGTGCTGCAAAATTTTGTGACAGAAACGAATCGCTGCGAAACCGACTTTACGCAGTCTTGTCTGCCCTACCCCTAGAGTGTAATTTAAACCCGCGTAGGCGCGGAGGGGTAGGGCGGCCCGCGAGCTGAGGAGCAGTGGTTTGAAGGCCCGCCACCGCGGCTGAGGCTGGCCGGCGAAGCCGGCCAGCAAGCCGAAGCTGCGGTGGTGAGCGTTAAAACCATCTGTGACGATAAGCTCGCGTGGCGCCGCCCAAACCCCGCAGCGCCGGAGCCGTGACAGAAACAATGCTTGCTGCATGTTGCATGCCTGCTTGCATGCTGCATGCCTGCTGCATGTTGCATGCCTGCTTGCATGTTGCATGCATGCTGCATGTTGCATGCCTGTTTGCATGCTACATGCATGCTGCATGCATGCTGCATGTTGCATGCCTGCTTGCATGTTGTATGCCTGTTTGCATGCTACATGCATCCAAGCCGACAATATTTTTGTAATTAGCATTTAGGTTAGCGTTTTGATATTAGTAGTAATATCATGGTGTTTTCTTGTTTGCATGTTTGAATGCTTCTTACAAGGAACTAAAAACAACTTATTTTCACAATCAACTGTTTTATTGAGTAAATACATGCAGAATCAACTGTTTTAGTCGCATGTGTGTGGCGAAAAAAATCAGTTCTGCCTTTTAATGACTATCGATATAAAATGTATGCCAAAAGACGATTCTGACTGTGAATTTTCTGCGATATGATGGTTCTGCTTTTTAATTATTATGGATATAAACATTATGCCTAAAGATGATTCTGACTAACAAAATTATGAGTTTTGAATGGTTCTCTATCCATTTGCATAAAATTTTAAGACCTAATATAACTTAGCATAATTTTGTTTGGCACAATTATATTTTCGCATAATATAATTACGCATAACAGCTTATGCATAATTTTTTTAAGCATAATTTCTCTAACCATAATAATGATTAAGCATAATATTCTAAAGCATAAATTTATTAAGCATAAAGTTCTAAAGCATAACTTTTTTTAAGCATAATATCCTAAAGCATAAATTTGCCCGAAGTCCATGCCAATTTATTTCGACGATTGGAAAAAATAGCCATATCTCCTGAATCAGGTAATATATAACATATTAATATAATATAACGTATTGAACAATTTTGTGGGTTTTTTTTCGCTGTAGGAAGCATGAAGCAAGCAAGCACGCATACAGCATGCAAGCAAGCATGCAAGCAAGCATGCAGCAAACAAGCAAGCATGCAGCATGCAAGCAAGCATGCAGCATGCAGCATTCAAGCGAGCATGCAACATGCAGCAGGCAGGGTTTCTGTCACGGCTCCGGCGCTGCGGGCCTCCGGCGGCCCCACGCGTGCTAATCGTCGCAGACGGCTTTCGCTCACCACCGCAGCTTCGGCTTGTTGGCCGGCTTCGCCGGCCAGCCTCAGCCGCGGCGGCTCGCTCGCAGCCGCCTGCTCCTTAGCCCGCGGGCCGTCTCACCCCTACGCGCCTACGCGATTTTAAATTACACTCTAGGGGTAGGACAAACAAGACTACATGGAGTCGGTTTTGCAGCAATTCGGTTCTGTCACTAACTTTTGTTGCACAGCATATTAAATTTAATTAATTGTGTCCCTAAATATTATTATGCTAATGGTCATTAGGCCTACTAACGTTATGCGAATCAAATTTATGCCAAAACAAATTAGTCTTTAAGATGATTATGCCAACATAAAATGTATGCCTAAAAAAATTATGCCGAAGTATTATTATGCCAAAACAAATTGTGCCAAAATCGTTATGCCGAAGTATATTAGGACAAAGAACATTATGCGAAAAGAAGGGATCCCGTTTTGAATGTATGACAACTGAGTGTATGCGAAATGATTTTCTGCGAAATGAAGTTTATGCTATCCGTTGTTATGCAAAACAATATTATGACGTAAAAAGTTCTGCTATAAAAGGTAGACCCATTGCTGCCACATGACACTTGCCTTTCTAACAGTGTCAGATAATGATGCGGCTCAATTTTATTTAACTCGTACCTCGAGTACTTAAGTAAAATAAAAGTCATCATCATCTTCCTGCCCTTATCCCATGTTACTTGGGGCCAGCGCAACACGTTTTCTTCTTTTTAAATAAAATAAAAGTGCCAATCCATTTTCTACCACTGTATGTAGCCGGGATTAGATAAATAGAACACTGCCACACTAGTTAGGCGGTTTACACATCATGCCGCAGCTGCAGCGGCACCGCCGCCGCTGCAGCCACGGCATAATGTGTAAAGGGCCTTATACAGGGTGTTATTGAATTAATCCAAAACCTCTTAAGAAGTCATTGTACTCATCGTTATGAACTACTTTTACTATGGGAACAAACCTGAAATCGCAAAAAAAATTAAGCTGTTCCCTACATTTATGTTCGCATAACTCGTCAAAATGTTTTTTTTTCGCGATTTCAGATTTGGTTTGATAGTAAAAGTTGTTCATAATGATGAGTACAATGACCTCTTAAGAGGTTTTGGGTTAATTCAATAACATCTTGTAGTTAACTGTCATTCTTTATTCTATAATTCAATACGAAGGTCGTTAATTAACCAAGAAATTATATTTCGTGTAATAAACCATATTCTGTGGGTTAGTGCTGTCAGTTGATCATGGGTAATTTGGCATTATTAAAATCGTCATCGTATCGTCGTTGATTATTTATCAGATTGATAGTGGAATAAGGGAAGGTGGAAGGTGGAGTAGGAGAAGGCGCTCGCGCTTTTTACAAAGTCGAACAGGGCCAATCTTAGCTGAATGTACTGACTTAAACCTCAATGTACCAATATTTAATGGTTGCTGTATTTCGGATAATTCTTTTCTTTAAGTTTTTTTTTTGGTGCATTTCAAACGTACGACGCTGCTGGGATCTTCGTTTTCGAATTACCTACATAATCGAGAGAATCGAGTGCCTGAACCTGAACGTTAATGCCTGAGTAACATCACTAAAGTCAAACTGACAAGCAACGAAAAGCTACAATTCGTTTCACGTTGATTTTTAAACCACTTTACGCTAGACTAAGCAAACTTAAAAATGGGACACTGACCTCTATTAAATAGTACTTGTATAATACAGGTCAGTGGGATTACCACATAGCATAATCTAAAAGTTTATTATGTTGAATAACTAAAATGAAATTCAGTAACTATCTACATGACATGCAATTAAAGCACCTGAACGTTCCATTTAAAATAACATTTTAAAAAACGGATAGTATTTTAACTACAAAGGAAAATTTTAATGGAAACATAAGTCACGACTTCCAAGGCACAACTGTAGACAAACTATAGAATGCTTCAAGTTACAACCATTTGGCGTATTAGACGATTCGCATGAATTACTCGCCCGAAATGGACGAACCGTCACTTTTAAATAATGTTATTTTTTGTATAGGCGACTCGCACGAGGTTAAAAAACTGGCCAAGTGCGAGTCGGAGTCGCACACGAAGGGTTCCGTACCACAAGGCGAAAACGCCGAAAAAAACACGTTTGTTGTATGGGAGCGGCCCCTTAAATATTCATTTTATTTTGTTTTTAGTATTTGTTGTTATAGCGGCAACAGAAATACATAATTTGTGAAAATTTCAACTGTCTAGCTATCGCGGTTCTTGAGATACAGCCTGGTGACAGACAGACGGACAGACGGACAGACAGCGAAGTCTTAGTAATAGGGTCCCCTTTTTACCCTTTGGGTACGAAACCTTAAAAAGGACACTAGCCCACATAAGATATAAAAAACTGGCCAAGTGCGAGTCGGACTCGCACACGAAGGGTTCCGTACGTACCATAAGGAAAAACGCCGAAAAAAAACATGTTTGTTGTATGAATATAAATATTAAATATTAATAAATATTTATTTTATTTTAATTTTATTATTTATTATTAAAGTAAAAATACAACTGAGTATTTTGTGAATATTTCAAGTGCCTAGGGGAAGGTTGCTATGAATGGACCACATAACTTTACGACCTCATACCTCAAAAAGTGTAAGTGTTAAAATGAAAGCAGTTTATTATTTTTATTTCGTAGGACCTTTATTTATAATAATCGCAAAACGCACAAATAGTTCGGGCTTACATTTTCTATACATATAATAAAACAGTAACGAAAGAAAAACTGTACATTGTGAATTTTCGAGAAAAAATAAGTGGCTTTTATTAGAAAAACGTAACTGACGACAAAAAGTGACTTTTTAGAATTTTTGTCTGTTTGTCTGTTTGTCTGTGTGTATGGTACGGCTTCACGCCAAAACTACTGGATAGATTGAATTGAAATTCAGCAAAACTGTTCTTAGTAAACCAAGGAAGGCTTTAGGCTACATATTATCACGCCGTATGTTGTGGGAGGTAAGCAATATTGATTTTAAAATGTGTTTGTTCGTAATTGAATGCACAAAATAATTGAATGCACAAAATGACATGTTTATTTAGTTAAAAATAAAACTTTAACTCTGGGAACATAATAATCACGCTATTTTTATAAAGGAGCGGGGCAGTAATATTATAAATTGCAAGGGAACAGCTATTTCAACAATATGTCAACGGGGAAATTAGCGGTAAGGTCAGGCGACCGTTTACCGCACTAAATGGTGCGAGTTCAAATCCCATAATATTGTTTTAAAAAATCGTAAAATAATTTTTTTTTAGTTTTTGCATTTTTTATGTGCATTGGGAACGATACTGTTATGAAATCTGAGAACTTTACATGTCCTATCTAATTGTATGGAGAGTTTCACACCAATATTACTAAACAGATTGATTGGCGGTACAACAAGCTACACTATCATGAAGTCAAGTCAAACTTTTCGTTGTAAGTTATATCTTACCAAGCACATTTGTTGTAGGTAATTCATTTAAGTATGTAATTCTTAGTTTTGATCCTTGCTGCTGTTACCATATTTTTTTTAAATGCAAAACTAATGTAGTTGTCTGTTAAATTAACGACAATTTAGTTTTATTCATAATTTAATTCTTCTTCTTAGCGTGTCGATAGCAATCTAAATGTACTCGGCCCAGAATTCGGCTACTTGTTTGGCGCCTTCATCACCGTCCATCAGTTCCTGTAACGTGCAGCTGACAGGACACGCAGGACACGATATTAAGTGTCCCATCGTTTGTGGGACAGCACCACATTTACACTCCAAGGTGGAGTCGTCTATGAATCTCCACCTGAACAGGTTATCCTTGCTTCGGCCTACCTGGGTCCGGAGTCTGTTTAAAGACTTCCAGATAACCCAAGGTAACTCATGTCCAGTTGGGAGATCTTCAGCGGGTGGGACGAACGGTTTGGGTAAGGTAGCACTGTCTCGCCACAGCTTCAGTCTCTCTTGTGATGGTCCGCCAGAGAGTGGAACGACACACTTTAAAAAACTGTTTCGGCTTTTCAGCCTTTGTGGCACCAGGATGTTGTCGTGCAAAGGGTGTCGTGTGTCGGAGACCATTTTGGCTCTTTCGCTGGAGCTTGCCACCGCTCTGCGAACCACTGGTGGCGCTATTCCTGCTAGCGGATACAGCATTTGTACCGGGGTTGGTTTTAGGCAGCCAGTGATGATCCGGCACGTTTCATTCAAAGCTGTATCCACCAGCTTTGCATGGGCAGAACGGCTCCACACGGGGCACGCGAATTCTCCCGCAGAAAAAGATAGCGCCAGTCCAGTAGTCCGCACAACGTCAGGCGAAGCACCCCATTTCGATGAGACCAGTCGACGAAGAAGACTGTTGCGAGTGTGCACCTTCTGCTTGATATTCGTGCAGTTTTTGCTGAAGGTTAGAGACCTGTCCAGGGTAACACCAAGATACTTAGGGGAGTTACTGTGTTCGATGGGCACCCCACCCCAAACGATGTTAAGTTTGCGGCCCGCCTCTCTATTGCGGAGATGAAATACGCAAGACTGGGTTTTGCTCGGATTGGGCTTAAGTGAGTTAGCGGAGTAATATGTGACTAAGTCACCAAGAGCATCTGACAAGTGGGCCTCAACCTCCTCAAAGGTGGTAGCTTGGGACGTGAGGGCAAGGTCGTCTGCATACAGGAAGCGGGACGTGTTAGGGCTGGATGGTTGGTCGTTGGTGTAGATATTAAAAAGAAGCGGTGCCAGTACACTACCCTGAGGTAGGCCGTTTTTCTGCGCTCTCCAACGACTTCTTTCCGAGAGAAGGTGGACCTGAAACCGACGATTGTGGAGGAGTTCTCGGAGTATTCGGACAAAGTTCTGATCGTTTATCAATGTCTCCACCTTCCATAGCAACCGTTTGAGGTTGACTGTATCATAGGCAGCTGACAGATCCACAAAAACAGCGCCTGTAACCATTCCTATCTCGAAACCATCCTCAATGTGTTGAACAAGTTTGAGGGTCTGATTGCAGCAAGACTTCACGGGTCTGAAACCAGCTTGCTCCGGGATTAACTTCGGGTCAATAACACTCGTTAGTCGGTTCAGCAGCATTCTCTCAAACAATTTGTACGTATGGCAGAGCAGAGATATTGGACGAAAGTTTTTTGGATCGTCCGTTGCTTTACCCGGCTTCGGAATTGCTATTACCTTTGATTTTCTCCAGAGACGGGGTATTGAAGCTGATTCCAAACAGTTGTTGTATAGATATAGCAACCACGACACAGCAACTGGGCCAAGGTGTTTGATTTGCTCAACTGATATGTCGTCCACCCCAGAGGCTTTACCACACTTAAGAGCCCCAATCGCTGTGACGATATCAGAAAGGTTGAATAGTTTGCTAATATCGTCGCAAGCGCCATCGGGTTTTTGTGGCTTGGGTACTTTGCTGGAGCGGCGTGTTGGTTTACCGTTAACAAGCAGTTGGTGAGCTATCTGGTTAGCGGTGACTTGGCTTGGCGGAGTTGGTTGAGGGGACTCGCTGGTTAGCTTTCTTATAGTGCTCCATGCCTTTTTACTGTTATGGGTCATGTCGATGTTAGTAACAGTGTTGATCCACCTCTCCCGTCTGATTTCACCCAATTTTGATAGCAGCACTTCTCCAGCCTGCGTGGTTTCCTCCGAAAAAGGGTCGGTGCTATACAGGGTTTCGTACCGTAATTTAATTAATTTGGGTAAATAATATGTAGTTTCCGTTTTCTAAGTAGATGGTGTTGGCGTCGAGTTACATCGCGCTATGGTTTTGTTCCCAAAATGTGATGTTATAGGTGCCAATGTGCCGCTCTCATCCTATAGAAACGGGGGTTACCTTTGTTGTCTGTGTTGGTTGATGTGTTTAATTTTCCTGTTGGCCTTCACAGAGTACTTTTTGATAGACTGAAATTGGCCTTTTTCAGACTCTGTGAAGGGTACAACTTTGCTTGATCACTCACCTATGATGAGGTGCCGTCGTACTACACGTACGACAAGCAAAGAGGTGTATTTAATCGACGTCGATGCGGACACGCCGTGGACGGGTTTCCGGGAATTTTTAAGGACACCGCATTAGGACGGGTTTACACTGTGCACCCAAATAATGACGAGTGCTGTTATTTGCGAATGTTACTGCACACACTGCACGGCCCAACATCATTTGCGTTTCTAAGGACAGTCGATGACATTGAGTATCCCACATACCGCGCTGCTTGCGTAGCACGCCACCTTCTCGACGGTGATCAGCACTGGGACAACGCACTTGAGGAGGCTAGCATTAGTGACAATCTCAGTCGTTTGCGACAATTGTTTGTCGTCATGTTGGTGTTCTGCGGTATTGCAAATCCGCTTCTGTTGTGGGAGAAATATCGGCATCTTCTGTGCGAAGACTTCCTAAGAGGTCTGAGACGCACTACTGAAGATAATATTGAGGCAACTGATGAGCGCGTTCTAAACAGTTGCCTTAGTTCACTTCAAGATATGGTAAGTTCATTTCGATCTGCGGCAGTTCTCTGGTGGATTATGGGCTACCGACTCCACAACATCTGGATGTACAAGAGCTTGGAAACAGAGAGTACAACTCTGAAATAAATTATGATCCAAGAGCTATGAGTACCGTCGTCAATGACCATGTCTCTAAGTTTACCTCAGAGCAAAAGCAAATTTTCGACACCATCCTTGACTCGGCTCGGCCAAGGTAAAATGTTTTTCTTGGATGCTCCTGGTGGAACAGGGAGAATATTTGTCACCGCTGGCATTCTCGCAGAGGTCAGGAGGCAAGACTAGATTGCCATTGCAGTAGCATCGTCAGGAATCGCCGCAACACTGCTTCCTGGTGGCAAAACAGCGCACGCAATGTTTAAGATTCCCATAGATTTAGAGCGTAATGAAACACCTGTTTGTGGAGTGTCACGCAACAGTGACAAAGGGCGCGTGCTTAAAGATTGCTGTTTAATCGTGTGGGATGAAAGCATTATGGCGAACAGAAAAGCAGTAGAGGCGGTAAACAGGACTTTGCAGGACATCCGCAGGAACCAGCAAATGATGGGTGGCGTTACAGTTTTGTTTAGCGGCGATTTCCGACAAACGCTGCCTGTGGTGACGCGAGGAACTAGGGCTGATGAGGTGAATGCTTTGTTGAAATACTCTTTCTTATGGCCACATATTCATAGGTTGCGCTTAACGATGAATATGAGAGCACATCTTGGCGGGAATGTACACGCCCAAGAATTTTCTGGTGTTCTCTTAAAATTGGGTGAGGAAACGCTACCAGTAGACGGTGGCCAGGTGGTTCTACCTGAGATACTTGGGAGAGTGGTGTCCACCTTAGAAGATTTGATTCGCCTGGTGTACGGGGACATCAATAGGATACCGCACCAACATAATTCTTGAGTGTGTGAACGAGCCATTTTAACACCCAGAAACGACCAAGCTTCAGCGATCAATGAATGCATTCTCGCGGAAATTGAGGGAAATGAAGTGATCTACACTTCAATAAACACAGTTGTCGACCAAGATGACGCCACACATTACCCCGTAGAATTTCTCAATTCCCTCAGTGCAAGTGGACTACCAGCGCACACCATTAAGTTAAAGGTCGGTGTCCCAATTATGCTTCTTCGGAAACTCACTTCGCCGAAACTGTGCAATGGGACCCGGCTCTAAGTCGTCTCGCTGCAGAGAAATATCGGGGGAAATATAGGGTTGTGGTGTCGGCGACCACAACCCATCCCGTCCCCGGGCTCTTAGAATTCGACATCAGACGTTTCAGATCTTCGATTTTGACGACCCCGTTGTCGCTGGCATAAGCAACACGATCCGCGTACGAAGTCGCGGGCAGAAGCTAGTTTTATATAAACGAGGAAAACAAAATGTAGGGCTGTTGCCTTCTTTGGACCATGTGTGGGCACCTTCAATGAACCACCAGGTTGCCATCAATGGACTTCGAGAAATTTGTTCTACAGGTCTAATCGAGGCAACTAATTATAATTATCAATATTACAAAATTGTGACATACGAGGAGAGAAAAATATTACTCATACACATACGACAAGCAAACAAACTATAGTTATAGGCTACATAATTAGTAGTAAAATTTTACATTTGGCACTTTTACTGTGTTCTTTGGCCTTTTGGTTTACTCCTTCTAACCTTCGTTTCAGTGTTGCTTTCGGGATTCCATATATTCTGCTTGCTTAATTTAAACCGCCTCTTTGTTTCCTTACTGATTCTAAAGCAAGGTTCATACTTGTTTCATTCCATGCAAAGTACTTCCTTTTTTTCGGCGACATTCTGGAATTTTATAATGATTTATTTTTCTATGGTTTTCCATAATTAGTGAAATACTCGGGACATATTCCCATAATTATAACCAGAAAAATACAGTATCTAAAAAGTTGCTATGATTGGACCGGTCCAACGGTGGAACTTTCTTGGGGTCCATTGATGGCAACAAGGTACTCGTTAAGAAAAAAATTAAACAAAATATACATGGTCATGATTAGCCAAAATTGAATAACACTCATGGAATCACAATTAAATTGTCCAATAGTTCATAACAGTGCACACAGACAAATATGAATGCAATGATACTTACGTCAAATTATCCTGAATGTAATAATTAGATTTTGACCGCCGCAAAGACAACGTCACACGTCTCTCCCCGCCACGTGCCCCAGCGACACTGAGGTAAGAGGGGGTTGCAACTGAGTCGTCCCGGAATCGTTTCGACTAGTTTGGGTATTGCTAGCTTGCATGGTTTTGGAAATACCTTGGTGGTCCAATGAGAGAGCTAGTCCAATGATCGCAACCTTCCCCTACCTGTTGCCATTTTTGATATCGAGCAAAAAAGGGCAAAAAAATCGCTTATGTTGTATGGGAGCCCCCCTCAAATATTTATTTTACTTTGTTTTTAGTAGGTATTTGTTGTTATAGCGGCAACAGAAATACATAAATTGTGAAAATTTCAACTGTCTAGCTATCGCGGTTCTTGAGATACAGCCTGGTGACAGACAGACGGACAGACAGCGAAGTCTTAATAATAGGGTTCCGTTTTTACCCTTTGGGTACGGAACCCTAAAAACGAGTACTTTGGTTTCTTAAGGGGCTTACATGACCTAAGGCGCGGTCACTGTCGGAATTGATTTAACGCTGGTAATTCATTGCAAAATATAAAGCAATTATTTAATTACAAAAAATCTATTGTTTGGACCGAAAAATTAAAAAAGTAGTGTTTTAGTATGTTGCTTGTACAATAATCTGACAAAAAATCAGAATGATTGTGTAGGTATATTAGTATGGTTTTTATGAGTCCGCGTATCACTGGTCAGTTTCCTTTAGTCATCAGTGTAAAAAGAAAGTTTTTAGAGGTATCTTCATGATTTTTGACTATCGTATCAAATTAGTTGTATTATGTTTTCAACACAGTATCTACCTAGTATATATCCTGAAGAATATCATAATATATATTTTTCTGATTTTGTGTACTGTCGATCATATACTTTTATTGTTTCTAAAACTTGCGTTTTTTGCGTTTAGGTCCTGTAAGCCCCTTATCTTCATTGTATTAAATTCAAAATATGCCAATTGCCTAATACATTTAGCTGAAGTTGTCGACTCGCCCACAAATAAATGAACTTTGTGCGAGTCGCCTATACATAAGCCAACCATTTTAAGCTTTAACAAAACGAAAGTTAACATTTCCTTTTTAGAATGCAACCACTCATCATTCTAACTATCCCTTTATGTTGAACAAGATAATCTTGCTACAAAGCATTTATTATATAGTGTAGGTATACAACAACAAAAAAATATGAACTCAACAAAAGAGTTTCACGAGGAATGTTAACGAACTCCTTTTCTAGAAACTGCCAACTCTTTCACTGAAAATTCTTAATTAAACCTTCTTTTTTCTGAAAGTTGATGCTCTTCAGTCGGTTATTATACGCTTTTAAAAGTAATATTATGAAAGTATAATATTATATTATTTTCAAAGAGAGTTGATATTAATAATGTTTTCCAAGTCTGGAAAAACACGTGGAAAGCTTTTAGTTAGGTAGTCTCATGAAACTTTTATTTTGTTAAGGCAGTAGGTATTCATACGAGAGGGGCCCGTGCCTAAATAATAACAGCCGCGGCAAGCGTAGCTTAACCTGATCGATCGACCTGATTAGGTTAAGCTACGCTTGCCGCGGTTGGTCTGTGGATGGGTGACTATCTTTACATACCAAGACCCCTCCGTGGCTCGGAAAGCACGTTAAGCCGTTGGTCCCCGCTGTCATTCGTCGATCTTTTACAGTCGTTACGTGTAGTCAGATGCCCGAAAGTCTGACAACCAGTCTTACCAAGTGGCATCGTCTTACCTAGTATCTGGGTTGTGGAGGTCAGATAGGCAGTCGTCGTCGTCGTTTCAGCCGATAGACGTCCACTGCTGGACATAGGCCTCCCCCAATTTTGGGAGGGTTTGCCATAATCGCCACGCTTGGCAGGTGGGTTGGCGATCGGAGTATGGTATGGTGGTGGAATACATAGAGAACGCTGCTGCCCATTCTCCGGTACGATCCTTAGTCGCCTTTTACGACACCCACGGGAAGTAAGGGGTGGTGGTATTCTTTAAGTCCGACACCACACAGACAAGGCAGGCAGATAGGCAGTCGCTCCATGTAAAATACTGGTATTCAGCTGCATCCGGTTAGACTGGAAGCCGACCCCAACATAGTTGGGAAAAGGCTAGGCAGATGATGAGTAGGTATTCATACGAGGTATACCTACCTCGGCGGTCCAAGTTTCTGAAAGGCTCTACTCCAAATTGTTTAATGTTTAATAATTTTATGTTTTTTTTTTGTATTTAGGTACTTCTAAACTTGGGCGAAGCAATTATGTGGCCCTGAATACTGACGCTTGGTTGGATTCTTATCTAAACTTAATATTATAAAGAGAAGAGATTTGATTTTTTGTATGTTTGTATGTTTTTTAAGACTCCTACAGACAGGTAAATGCGACGCGATGATTCACGCGACAAATGTCCAACGTGATTTTGGTCATTACTTCTCGAACCATGAAGAAGTACCTACAGTTCAATTTTGCTTGAAAGTTCATATTTATGTAAAGTAAAAAAGATTCCTATAATGTTTATGTATTTTGTCTCACAACAATCTTTGCTCACGCAATGCGGCGATCAACGCTTCTGAATCAACCATTTCGTAGTTTATGAAAACTTCGTGGAAATTGTTCTGCCTGAATCGCGGCGCACCGTCGCGATGCGCCTGTCTGCCTTTACGCTTTCACGCTAAAACTTCTGATCGGTTTTGATTAGTTAGACCATGACCTGGATTAGGGCGAAGGAAAAATTTTACCCCGATATTCTCACAGGATCGAGACTTATGCGGGTGAAACCGCGGAACGCAACTACACACATCAAAAGTGTCTAGGGATCAACATATATTTTTGCAATAACTTTTCTCCTGATTGATATTAATTAAAATTTTCTTTAAGGATTCATCAAATAAAGTGTTTTCGTTTGTCACAGTAACGATAAACCAAGTCACCTTTGCATTAATAAAGAAATTTGCCATTTTCCTAATAAAGGGATTTTTGACATTTGAACCACTAACACAAAAGTTCGAAAAAAAGACTGAAATAACAGTTTTCTTTAAAATTTTATTGGGTAACTTAAACAATTAATAATCCGTGTTTCTACCGCGAACACTAACAACACAAGAACATCGGTTTGGCATACTCAAAATGAGTTCATCCAAATCACGCTGTGGAATGGCCGCCCATGTTCGTTGCAACAACAAAAAAAGGTCTTCTTGCGACTGGATACCCTCCATATTCGGCAGAGCTCTTCTCTGTAGCATATCCCATGCATGCACAATCGGGTTCAAGTCTGGCGACTGAGCAGGCCAGGGCAGGACATTGATGTTAGCTGCGGCGAGAGTCTGTCTTACAACTCTTGCGGTGTGCGGTCGTGCAATATCATGCATTAACTGAAATAAGGGACCGATTTGCACTTGTAGAGGAACGATGACGTCTGATACAATCGTCTCAGCATAAATTTGAGCGTTGAGGTTGCCTCTGATCCAAATCAACTCAGTTCTTCCGCCGATCCAAATACCCGCCCATACCATGATGGTTCCACCACTATAAGGATGGACTTCCTGGCAGGATTTTAATCGCTGTTGGCGTCCAGGGGTTCTCCAGTGTCGTATACGTCTTGTATCCGGTCTCATACCAAAACGAGACTCATCAGAAAAGCACACGAAACGCCATTGTTCTTCTGCCCAATTTCTGTGTTCAAGAGCCCATTGATATCGAATCCTACGATTGTGCATTGCTATAGGTGGTACCCGTAGCGGTCTTCGGGAATGAAGGTTCACTTCATGCAAGCGGTTTCTGACTGTTTGGTCGCTAATTAAGTTCCCTGAAGAGTGATGAAGCCTCACGGCTAACATCATGGCGGTTATTGTTGGAGCTCTTCGAGTTAAGATTTGAATGTATCGGTCTTGTCTCCGTGTGGTGCAGCGATACCGTCCTCCATGGCGCTCAGCCACGGTACCAGTGCTTCGGTAACGTGTCCAAAGTCGACTGATAACACTCTGACTTGTATTCAGAGCTAAAGCCACAGTACGTTGCCGGGAACCAGCTTCTATCATTCCCACGGCTCTGAGCATTTCTTCCCTGCTTAAATGACGTCGCCGCTCCATAATAACGTTGGTTTTAATCAGTAGTAGGGAAACAGTAGCACTAATAATGTCTTCAATGCGTTGTATGTTTTTATAGGGAAAATATTGACAGCTGATTTTCATCTTTTACTCGAATTTGATTCACAGTTCCTGATTCAAATTATGAAATGCACCAAAAAGGATCCATATAAATTTATAAAATCATAAATTTATTACAAAGCCACATCTCAATCTCAAGAAATCCGCATAAAAATGCTTGATCCCTAGACACTTTTGATGTGTGTAGTTCAAGTAGTATAAGTAATTATTATTTCCCCGAATAGTCCTTGTAAGCTAATATTATTTTCTACTTTGGCATCTCAGTTGCTGTCTACAGAGCCTACGTAATGTTTTCTTTGTGAATATGAAAACCTAATTATAAAGAGTAAAGATTTGATTTTTTGATTGTTTGTTTGTTACACTTTCACGCTAAAACGGTTGAAAGGATTTGGATGAAATTTGGCACATATGTAGATCATGACCTGGATCAGGACATAGAATACTTTTAATCCCGATATTCCTACGGGATCGAGACTTATGCGGGTAAAACCGCGGGGCGCAGCTAGTTAAAAATAAGCATAATTATTATTTCCCCGAAGAGCCCTTTTAATTTTAATTATTTTATTCTTTACTCTGGCATCTCGGTTGCTGTCTTCAGAGTGTATGCCATGTTTTCTTTGGGACTTGAAAAATAATGAAAATCTAAATATGAAAAGAAAAATATTTATATAAGTTAATCGAAAATAGCATTCTCTTTATATAGGATTCACTTGTCTATTTACATGGTGGCTTCCATTTCCTTCCACAAATAGAATACCTGTGAGTCGTTGTATTCTTCCGTCCAAGTTATTAGAATCAACAAGGGAAGTGGATTACTAATGGTATCCGTTTGTCGGAGCCATTGAAGGGCTGTTGGCAATAATATGTCACGACACGACATACTTACATCCTTATAACACGATCGAATGAAAATGTGCACACACCAGAGACAATAGAGTTTTGTCTGCCCGCGTAGACGGAGCTTTAATTTTGTCTTTGGTAGAAACTGTTTTTCATTATCTACTTTTGAAGTACTTAGTTTTTCTTGAGCATGAGAAAATGAAATGTGGGTATGCGTGTGTGTATGGGTGAGTGAATGTAGGTATGTCAGTTGTGTATGGATGTGTAAACTGCATAGGTAGGTATACATCTACCTAACTCAAGGAAATGCAGATATGATGTCATGTTATGTTGTATGTCCGGCGATGGATTAGTAGGCAGTCTTGACTCATCGGGGTAGTCCAACAACATACCTACATTGCGCTACTTACGTTGCTGAGCAGACACATTTTTCGAACTTATGAAGCAATGGTTTGGCAATACCTTTCAAAATGATTCAGTTTGAAATTGATAATGTGTTACGCAATTAGGGTGCTGGGGGCCTAAAAAGGCCACTTTGGCAGAACCATAAAATAATAACATTATGAATCACAATATGGCGAATAGAGTCCGTGTTTTTCTTTTTTTTCGCTGCACTACGTGGGTATAATCAAAGAGATTGGGATTGGATTTGGATTCGATTGATTAATATTTTAGCACAGACAAAAAAAAAACTGAAAAATCCTTCATCAATGGGATTTGATACGATTAACCTAACAGTTAACTGTCCCTTCTGATTCATAATGTTATCCTTTTATGATTCTGCCAAAGTCTCCTTTTTAGGCCCCCTGGTTTGCACACAACCTACGTATTTCGTTCATTGCTTCGAGCAACGAAGTCGGTTGACTGACACCTAAGGGCGGATTTCCCCAATGACCTAACCGAAAGCGATCAACACATCTAAACCGCGTTTAAAAGCTGTCAGTGTCAAAATTGTTGTGGAATATTGACACTAACGGCTCGGCAAATTCATTGGTGAAATTCGCCGTAAGTATGTTTTTTTTTTTTTGTGAAAGAGGGGAATACGTGATGGATAAGGTGATACTTACGTTCAGGCGTGAAAAGCGTTTATTGCTAAGGAAAAAAATAACGTTGCAGTACAGTATCGATTTTATGTCTCTTTTGAACGTGATCGAGGTTTTGGAACTTTGATTGACAGCTAAAGCCTTTTACAAAAGGGATATTAGATAAAGGCAAAGTGTGATCTCGGGCCGTCCATTAATCACGACGTTTTTTGGGGTTTTTTTGGCATTTTTTAACCCCCCCTCCCCCTTGGTGACACATGGTGAGGTTTAAGACTAATCCCCCCCCCCCCCCCCCTATATCACATGTATTTTTTAGTACCTACAAAGAATCTTAATTTTTTTTTAATAGGTATTTATAAAATAAATATCATCTAATTTTATTATAGAAAATTATCGCGGGCACTTCACTTCGTTCGTTGCCTGGCAACGGCGAATCAAAGTCACACTAAAAATCGATCGCTTTCGATTTTGTATGCGTTTGACGAAAAAATAAATACACGTAACGCCGCTTTTCGGTTGAGTAACGCGCGTTTGCCGAAAAAATAAATACACGTGATATACACCCCCCTCCCCCCTTGTGATATTTCGTGATTTTAATGGACCCCTCCCCCCCCCCCTTTCGAGCCTCACATGATTAATGGACAGCCCTTACGTTATAATTAAACTTCTTTGAGTCTTCCAAAATATATAATTCGTCCTTCTTATGTCGTCTTCATTATATTTAACTTACTATTATCTGGAACTTGAGGGGCTTGTGGCTATGTAATTACAGCGGCACGGGTCAATCGATCTGGTTAAGCTACGCTTGCCGCGGTTGGTCCGTGGATGGGTGACCATCTTTACATACCAAGACCCCTCCGTGCCTCGAAAAGCACGTAGTCGTTGTTCCCAGCTGTCATTCGTGGATCTTTGACAGTCGTTACTGGTCGTCAGAAGCCCGAAAGTCTGACAACCCAGTCTTACCAAGGGGTTTTGGATTACCCAGGATCTGGGCTGTGGAGGTCAGATAGGCAGTCGCTCCATGTAAAATACTGGTACTCAGCTGCATCTGATTAGACTAGAAGCCGACCCCAACATAGTTGGGAAAAGGCTAAATATAAAGACATCTTTTTATAAGGACACCACCATAATATATTTTAGATACTAGCTTCTGCCCGCGGCTTCGCCCGCGTGGACGTGCTACCGGGACAAAAAGTAGCCAATGGCCTTTTCCCAGGATGCCATTATCTCTTCGCCAAATTCTATCGAAATCCGTTCAGTGGGTTAAGCTTGAAAAGACAGCATACAGAGAATATGAGCATAATATACAGGACTTTCGAAGAAGCTTCAGCAACAGTCTTACCAAGGGGTATCGTATTAACCAGGTCAGATAGGCAGTCGTTCCATGTAAAATACTGGTATTCAGCTGCATCCGATTAGACTGGAAGCCTACCCCAACATAGTTGGGAAAAGACTAGGCAGATGATATGATGATAAAATTCTTATTTCTTATATCTATCATAATATCACTACGCGGGCCCAGTATGGCTGTCATGTCTTCGAATTTTTGGTTCTAAGATTCCGATTTCCTCACGATCAGTGGTGATGAAATTAAATAGGTACCTACACAAAGTAAAGTGCCTGTCTGGGTTCGAACTCACGGATGGATTTCTACCATCAGCCTAAGTTTTTCGAAGTATACAAAAACTCGTCACAAAAGAATTTTAATTCCGACTCGAAGACTCAAGACTCGAAGTCTCAAAAACAACTCCTTAAATTTAATTACACAAGTACCACGGCAGTTGGTCTCATTGATTAAAATATACTTTGTTAACGATAGTTGTCTCTGTTTTTATTTCGGAGGGTGCCCACGAGCAACTTTTGTCTCCGCAACTAATTTGTCTCTCACATCAAGTCTACGGGTTTGTATGAAAGTGCGCGCATGTAGCGACGTAACAGCTGGGAGAGTTTTTGTCGACGGGTTTGGACGCAACTGTCGCCCGTCTATTGGTAGCTATGCAACTATGCAAGTGCGCGCACGGCGGCAAAAATGTTGCCGCGGCTAGCCAGTTGCCGCTCAATCGAAAATTTTACAAAAAAGTATCGTTGCTATCGCTCCCGCGTATGCATTGTCCAAATCTCGGCGAAGAGACAAAAAAGTTGCTGAGCAACTAGGTTGCTCGTGGGCTCCTTCCCTTAAAGCTTAGAAAAGTTAGACGTCTGGGGAAATTATGTCAGTAATCTTGGTTTGTTTAGCTTCATGTAAGTGTCTATTAATTTATTAAGATCGTGGTATGTATGCTGTCGCTGTGAGCTGTCAGTTTCGAAGTTCGAATGTCACGTGTTTAGAACAGGGGTTCTTAACCTTTTGACATGTGCCTCGCCGAACTTTCTTCTAAAATCACTGCGCCCCTTGGTTTGTTAGGTGATGGAACTACTAGGAGCAGATGACGGGGGGCTGAGTACGCTGATTTTGGCATGTACCCAGGTAGGTAAGGTATGTACAACGTGCTTTAACCTTTTGACCGCCACAGACATGTATTGACAAACCAAAATGTGCCCAGCACGCCACGTTTCGACTACATGACAGACTTTGACGCCGAAGGCACGTTTTTGATTTTTGACGTGTGGCGGTCTAAAGGTTAAGTAACTTTATTTATTTATTGACGTCACAGGTCACTGCTAAGGATTGTTGGCATCAAGACATTTTTTCTAATACCAAGAACTTTAAACAAATAGCTGTAAGTACAATTTATTTCTGGAGCCTCCGCGCCCCACGTTGAGAACCCATGCTTTAAAAGAACAATAGAGCTATGAGATTGTTGGTTCAGACTTCAGTCTACATTATAAATAAACTCTAGGTCTGGAAACTACCAAATAAGGTAGGTTGCGGGCGCACAGAATGGGGACTCTGTCCGCCCACCAAGTGACCCCAGGGAAGACGGTGGCACAATGGTAACGTGCTGCCGTCCATAGCGGGGCTCAGAGGAGGCCCCTTTAGTCTCCCCAAAGATGTGCCATACAGGCGTTGCACGGGGAGGGTCTTCGAGACCACCCCTATGTGCTAATGGTGATCACGGGGGTGGTTTTAGTGAGATAAAAATCCCACACTCCCCGACCTCTCCCTCCCCGGAGGTCGGGTGCCTTTTGAAGGTTTCCCCCGACAAAAAAATAAAAGGTCTGGAAACTACATAAGTACGCATACGTATTCTATTTTGACCGCGTATGAATTGCACTTTTCTATGAAACAGCATTTTTTTTTTATTTAACCGATGAATAACTTCTGCGATAGAAATTTTAGAATCATACGTGCTGAATTCATGATTACAGTTTTCGCGTCGATGTTCCCTACCATCCTGAACAAGGCAAGCTAGTCAGTTAGTGCAAAGTGAAGTGCTACCTACCAACATAGTTTTAAGCATTCTGTTTACAACAAAAATAAGCTTAGAGTAAGAAAGCTATAGAGCATCGGGTAGCGTGGCCACACATGAGACAAATAACTAACTTAACTAACATGAGCTACATAAGTAGCTGCCTTGAAAAAACTGGCACGCACTGAGAGACGGAAATAGTATAACTTTATCCTTTTCTGTTACTTATAATAACTCAGTACTTTATCCCTGTCTTGTGGAAATGAGATGGAGCTACCCGCCGTCTATACTTTTCTTTGTCTAAAATGTTAAGGTATTTGTCTTTGGGCCTGTGTTACCTGATAAAAAATAGATTATGTATATCAATAGACAAAAGTTCATAAAATCCCACACGATACAAAAGGTAAGTCAAGGTAAGTCAATTGCTTGCATCTTTCATTGATGCTCATTTTTAGATTTTATTCTTCCAGGAATTAAGTAAAACACAAACGCTTTAGAAAGAAAACTCTTCAGTAACATGAAGCTATAACGGCTCCCGCAGACTGTCACGATCGCGTGACTAGTAGAAAAAATTCTACGAAAACTTGTTCAGATAAGAAAGATAATGCGTATACTGGCATTAGATAAAAAAAACAACATAGACTATAAAAACTTTGCTATAAAAATGCTAAAAGGACCTTAGGTCAGCATAATGTTAGAAGATAAGATAACAAATAATCAATAGTTGTACCAGAATCGGGTCGCACCGTCGCGTCGCGGCTGTCTGCGGGGGCCATTAAGGAGCTTAGTTTAAAGACAAGATTACTTAAGTTATGCGATCAAAGTATAAGATAAGAAACTTAAACTATTTTTCTTTGCAGTGTTTCAATTTGCGGTAATTTTGTTAAGACTTTTATAGACATTCTTTGAGACAGTTTATTAAGTACCTACCGTAAAAGAAAATAAAAGTATGATCTGAAAGTAACAGTTTATATGTACCTACCTAGTAGTACCTAGTCGTTTCTCATAAATGCATAAAGCAACGATCCACACTAGAGCGAATTTAAAATTCTCTAGGTAGACATATTTAAATTAAGTTACTGGTTATGTAAGTAAATTATATGATTTTCCGCCGAAATAATAAAGTTTCCTATATTTTTCTTACCATTTCGTTTACCTAGAAACTTTCAGAATAAAATGCAGCTTGGAAAACTGTTACAGGGATAATAAGGAGGTTATAATGATGGGGTATCCTTAACTAACAGTTTTCGTCGGACGCATCGTGCTGAGAAAGTTGTCAAGCCTTCAGGGGAAACCATGAACACTATAGGTATTCAGTTCTATATTTTAGGTTAATAAATAAAGTGCTTAATTAAATTAAACTAAGTAGGGACACTAAGTTCAGTTTCAAAAGTTCAAAGTGGACCGTGCCGTTTAGGGCGTTCTAAATATTAAGGTCGAAAATAATCCGCCTAAAGTTAAGTTTATTATAAATTAATAGGTTTATAATTATGTGGATATAAACTCACCCTTATACAACAAAAGTTAGAGTACCTACTACAGCTGCTTAAGAATATTTAACTGTGGTTGAGCCTCTCTTAGCTAGGCACCTACTTAATTTAAAATTGATGCTGTAATTCAGGTTAACTTCGTTATTTATATGTAGCTACTCGTAAGTAATCCATCCCTTACTTCACTCCCGATTCCTGATAAACTCTACTTGAGTTGGGTGTGAGTTTTAAAGTACCTAATTCTTAGCTTCAAATTCTCAATTAAGAAAACGGGTGTAAATCTTCCCTAGAAGTTGGAATTTGGAACTTGGCGGGACTCACACAGATAAAGTCTCAACACAAACAAGAAAAACACAAGAACACAACAAACAACACCAACAAGTGAAAACCTCAGACCAAATAAAAGGTCAAGACATAGCGCTGCGAACAATACAATGAAGCATGCAAAAACTACACCTACGCTCTGTGCATACACGCTCACACGCACACATTTACAACCATTTACAATCAAACTACAACTCACTATGTGCACACATGTTTACGAAACCGGCCTTTTTTTTTGCGTATGGGAAGTCATCAAATGACCCCTCCCGCTCTGTGTGGAGCGGAAGGGAGTATCAGACTCTTACTGACTAAAACCCAACCGTGTTCCTTCCTTAGCCCTTTATGTTCCGGGCTAGCGGTAACCCTTTCGGACAACCCCACTGCCCCGGCTGGCTTCGGCCGAAGGGGCCCCTTCCTTAATGCTGACATCTCTTTGAGGCGCGCGTGGAACACGTACGCGCGGTCCGGCACGGGCGGTGAGCTACCCAATACTCTCCGTCCGCAGGCCCGCGCCTACGGTGGCCGGGAGTCGTCCCGTGGCTCCCGACGCCAGGAGCGTCTCCCGCGGCGGCTGGGACGGGAGGCTCTCTCCCTCATCCATCCCTCCACCTCCTTCGCCAGCATCACTGCTTCGCAGAAGGAGGTGACCGTCTCCCATTCCCTCTCGCTCCAGACCATGGCTTGCACCAGGGCCGGACGCGAGAGGTCGCCGCTGCTGCCGATCGCCTCTACGAGGACACCGTGGTGCTCCGCCCAAGCGGGGCAGACCTCCACCGTGCCCTCTGGGCGTTTCCTCCCGCATGATGATGTGCAGGAACCCTCCGAAACATCCGTGTCCGGTGAGGACCTGCGACAGGCGGTAGGTGACTACTCAAAGAGGGGTCTTGATTTTTATCGTGGCGTGCCCTGCGCTGGGTTGCGACAGTCGCTCTTTCCATGTCGCCATGAGATCACGCCGGAGATCCGTCCGCTCCGCAGCGATTTGCCGCGGAAGCGGAGTTTCCCCCCGGCGTATTGCCTCCGCGCGCCACTCATACAGGTGCGTGAGGACTATCGCCTCCAGATCCCATTGCGGCAGTCCGGCAAGGACGCTTGCAAGATCGTGCGGTAGCCCCGGATAAGCCTTACTGCTACCACCTTCTGGGGCGCGTTCAGGTAGTGGGCGGCTCGCCGCCGCAGTGAACGCGCCCACACCGGGGCCCCGTATAGGGCCATGGACCGCACGACCCCGCGTAAATCCTCCGGCAGGAAGCGTTTGGCCCCGTCAGGTTGGGCAAGAGCCGCTTGAAGGCAGCCCCGGCCCGTTCCAGTTTGGGGGCCAAACGTCGAAAATGCTCGACGAAGTTCCACCGGCTGTCGAGGACGAGACCCAGGTATTTCATCGTTATCTCGACGCCGATGCGAACCCCTCCTACCGTTAGTTGGGATCCCGATGGTGGCGTGTTTTACTGTTGAAGTGTTGACAGCCCTCTGTCTTGATTTTTTATTTTGAAAACATAATCCTCCAAAGCGATGTTATTTAAAGTCACGATATCTATTGTTTATCCTTTTACAAAAAAAAAAAAAAAAAATCCTGCACTGTAAGCCAAATTGCAACAAAGACCTTTTTCAATGATTAATTGTGCCTTTTGAATGAATCTCGGCCAAATATTTGCCCAAATATATCCTCCGATACTGTAATAGTGTTTTTAATACGTGCGGCTAGTGATACATAGGGGCAAACTTGAGTAGGTTAGTCCTAGCCGCCTGGTAGGTTAGTTGGTATTCAGTGGTAATTTTCACTTAGGCTGGAAGTATTGTTACGCCGACGTCAGTCGCGTACCGATTTATATGGACTCGCGCTCGCTGACCGTCGCGACGGTGCTACAGTAAACACGTCCATTTATCGTCAGCATCTTGGTACGCGTGTCCGTCTGTCCGACAGTACGCGATCGACGCGCGACGTCAGCGCGGCGTAAGAGGAATTCAGGCCTTAGGGTGGCAGAGGGACATCAAAACGCATCCTTTTACCATTCAGCCACGGATTCAGTACATGATTCTGAATTGAAATTTTCCTTATATTTTGACCGCGTAGGTATTGCAATTTTCTATGAAACAGCTTTGTTTCGGTAACCGACAAAAAAATTCAACGCTAAACGTTCTAGAATAATGTGCTGAATTCTTGGTTACAATTTGCGCGTCGACGTCCCTGCCACCTGTACGAAAAAAAAAAAGTTGTAGTTAACCCGAAAATTATCAACATTTTCCTAATGTGATTATTTAACCATACCATCATCGGCTGTTGTCTGGCCAAGTGTTATGGCCAAATATTTTTTAGTCACATCTATTCCAAAAGAGCTACTTAGTGTATTCTTCGTAAACAGGGACTAAAATAGCTCTTCAATCCCTAGGGACTAAAAGTGATTTGAGTTTGGAATGTGGATATTGTTAGTAAAAGTTTCAATAACCAAAGAGATCAATCACGAACATTGTATGAACAGTAACAGGCTGTAGGTATGATAAAACAAAAGGCGCGCGAGCCAAATTAAAAAATAAATAGTTTGTGAAAAAATAAAAAACGCGCGAAAAGCATTCTGCCTTCGTTCGTGATTGCTTACTCAAAGTTGTATGTAAATAAATATACTTATTTTTTCATAGAGAGTGATAAAAAGTGGTGTCCACCTCGGGAGCAACACTATTTTAAGCTCGCCCCTCGCTGCGCTTGGGATTCTACTCTAGAATCCTTCGCTTCGTTCTGGATTCAAAGAAACACTCTCGTCTTCAAAATCGTCGTTTGCTCCCTCGCAAACAATCTACTATTAATGCCAGGTAGGTAGGTACCTACTTACCGGCCTATACATAGTCACATGTGTACCTAAACAAGTCTAACAAATCCATAGTGCTTACATTACGGACCGTAGCAGCAATCTAGTTAGTCCAGTTAGATCCTTGTTTAATTGAAGTCGTCGTGATAAGCAGGGCTTACACAATGAAGCAATCCTTACTACGGATTACTTGCCCAAGATTACGATGCAAGCTAATCCAAAGGAATAAATAATTAGGAATAAAAAATACAGAGTCAAATTACATTACTTAGCGAAACTCGACAGACGTGATATCTACGTTTCAATATAAAAACATAATAATGAAACAAAAAGATCTACTATTCCACCTTATTTTTATAAATATTATATTTTTATAAATAAAAGTACTTATAGCTAAGTACATGTTAGTTTTACTGAAAATACTAAGTTGATCATTGACTTGTAGTGAAAATCAAGGTTCCTTGGATTTATGATATTTCACCACTTGCATTGATTCGGAATAGGAACTCGGCGGTTGCGATGATCCACCGGCGAGCAAACTAGAAACTAGACCACCATTTTATTCAAATCGTGTATCTTCACGCCATCTAGTGGCGGAAATAAATAATGCTTACTAAGTCTAGTTTCCTAAAATATCGAGAGATGGCGTGATTGGCGGGGGTATATTACAGTTTCCAAACTACACCACAGATGTCGGTACGGTTGTGTAATATAAAATTATTTTTTCACATTTAGTTTATCACTAAATATCAGAGTAGAACAATAAAATTAGACTTTGTTTATTCTTGTATTACCATGACGTGTATCTTTGTGCATCACATTATGGAATTAATTTCAATTAATTGTCTGGTAAATCTCTATTGTTACCGTACATTATCTGTGTTTATTTTTATAAATTGTCTATGGCGCATCAAAATGGCCGTCTGTGGTGATGTCCGATCGGAGTTTTATGTTCTTTGTTTACGATAAAAACATAGTATTCGTTTCAAATTTCTGACTTTAATGTGACAAAATAAAATGTTTATAGGTATAGAAACTTTGGACAATAGTTTGGGTTCATACAAGTGTGTGATTTGACATAAAACAAGTGGTACCAGACTCACCTTGTAAAGAGAAAATGGGGAACTGTTTTAGTAGTACAGGAGAAAAGGATTCTAAAAACAAAAATGAAGGAAGGCCTAGCAACCCGCACGAAGAGGACCCTAGACAGTTTCAGACTCCAGTGCCGACCCCTCCGCCTGATCCAATTAGGTCTACGGTAAATCAAGGTACAGATACGAGTGAGGTCCCTCCCACCCGAATATTCGTAGCCCTGTACGATTACGACGCCCGTACCGATGAGGACCTTAGTTTTAGAAAAGGGGAGCATTTAGAAATCTTAAATGATACACAAGGTGACTGGTGGTTAGCTAGAAGCAAGAAGACCAAACAAGAAGGCTACATTCCATCGAATTATGTCGCTCGCCTGCAGTCTATAGAGGCCGAACCGTGAGTAATCATATCTGTTTTTTATGCAATCATTTCAATAGTGAGCGGTTCCTGCGCGATTTCTTTTCCTTTACGTGCATTAACCAGTCATACGTGTTTACTGTTCTACATGAACTAAGGCTGTAATTACTGGGACAACAACTTACAAATTGATTTTTAAAAGTAATCAATAGTACTTAATTATATATGTTTTACTTAATTTTATAAACCACAACAATTACCAAATACGTAAATGGTACTTATCAGCAACTATTACTAAATAATATTAGTACAATCACTTATGTACATATTTCAATAAAGTTTTATAAACCTATTTAGTTTTCCTCAGTTTACAGGATCTAAATATATAATTATGTATAAATATTATAAATGTAAACAGTTGTAATACCTTTGCCCGGCAGTGGGTCAATTAGGTGACATTTGTAAAGCGTACAAAATGGTATGTGAAACATTTGTACCTAACTTGTTTTGGCTTGTAGCATGTTTCATCAGAATCCAAAGTGAAAGCATTACTGGTATGCTCACATTGTCACAGGCACTTACACTACTAATAGGCTGTGAACATGACATAGAAAAGTTATTGTTTAAGCTAAAATCACACCTATTCTCTTTTTCCTACTACACTTATTCAATTTTATGGTCTTCATACATGAAAATGTACTAGGAATTCATAAAGTACTGGAGTAAGCGAGAACACTTCCACGTGCTTAGTTTATGACTAATACTAAAACCAGACTAATTTAATGATTAAGTGATATTAGAAATCTTGTTTTCTGCCATTACTGTGGAATTTCCAAAGCAATGTCTTATTCAGCTTTTACTTTCACATGGTATTACTGATATCATGTAACATTTTTTTTCTGCATAGGTAGGTACCTATGCTGCCTACTGCTGTAAGACAAGACATTACCATCCTTTTTTAAATATATTCTGTTCTGTTGGCCAGCTATCAGATATTATGAAGTAAAAGTAGAATGTAATGGTACTAAATGGTGCAACCAAAAGTGATTAAAAGTCAATTGTGGTGGCTAACTCTTGGCACTGTTCATATCCTTGTTGTGACATGTGAACTGTGATAGTAGATAGTAGCACAGTGACACCTGTGACTGCCCTCCTTTGAAGCTATTACACATTAGTGCTTGTCACTAATTTAAACTAAGTAAATGTTTGTTTTATATGGTTGGTGTGCATACTTTTATTTTTGTTAGTCTATACTGGTCCACTGCTGGGCAAAGGCCTCCCCCAAATCCTTCCAGGAACTCTTTTTCCCACCCCTCCTTGAATCGGCTCTCGCGGTACTCGTCCAGGTCATCTCGCCATTCCGGCACTTTTGATTAGCAAATTATAAGTCCATCTCTTTTCCTGATAGGCATTAACCCGTGTAGGTCTAAGATCTTAGTCAATATGACTCATACTGCCGAGAGCTGTATCATTATTTCATGCAGATAAAAATATTATATAAAAATAATAATGGCTTTTCTAAGAACAAAAGCCATAATTATTTTTAATACTATTCTGGAAAGATACAAAGTATGCATAATAGTAAATAAATAACACACACTCTGTAAGTACCGACGTACCTACTTTAGGTAAGCAGTGTGTACTGTGTCAAATAGATAAACAACTCCACCTTTATCAGTTCTCTGCAAAATAAAAACATTGTATGAGCATCATTCTAACACAATTTGTCACTGTAAAGTAGGTCACATTTCAGCATTTCACACATGCACAACACTTTCATAGTTGAGTATGCGAGGGCAGTGACCTCTTGTTGAACATTGGTGCACTATGATAATTATTTTACCCCTTTATTCATGTGCCCTACTAAAACTGAATGTGTAAAACAATCAGTTTTAGTAGGGCACATTGTAATAATAAAAAAAAATATATTTTAAAGAGTGTGTGGATGTTATTAAAAATGTATATTATGAAATGTGATTATTAAATGTGTGTGTAGTACTCCAAATAAATAAACAATAAGTAGAAGTGAAAATTCGGGCGCCAGGAGCACACACCAAACTATGCCAAGGATAGACTAACCTGCGGGAACTGGAAACTTTTAATCTTCAAGCGGGGAGTATCAATAAAAATCGACACAAAAGTTATTGAACGATTTTATTACCCGAAGGCTGCTGGTCTCAATATACAAGCAAATTCCTTTCTAATATTAACAGTTGGTGTAAAACTAAGATGGAATAGAAATTAATTCCTGTCCTGTCATTATTGCACTTTTGTCAATTTAAGTTAAGTATTATAAACCATACCATATTCCGGCGAATAAACTAACAAACCGAATGGGCAAACCCTGGTGATTTTGATCTTCGCGGGGACGTCAGGCGGTCCATGATATATGTCGGTAGGGGCTAGCGTTAAAAATTTAAGTCTTGAAGTAAAAGAAATAAGAAACGCCTCACGGCGTTTCTTTTCCAAAAAAAGCTTTTACATCAGTAGATGAATTAATCCAAAAAATATATAAGGTTCAAAAGATCCTTTTACAAAATATGGCCAATCCCATCATGATGCTGACAAGGGCAAATCAGCCACCACATAATTAGGACTGGATGTAGTCCATAGGAAGCCAGCTTTTGAAGATGAAATGAGGAGCTCTCAAAATTCCTCCATCTTAGGCAAAGCTTGGGTCGAAAAGTGACCTGTCAAAATCAACTGACAGCATCAAAAGAAAAAATCAGTGTGACCACTACACGAATTCCGATTCAAAAAAATGAATTTTTACATGGCAACACCACCCTGTTGCCTACAAATTAAAGCAAAGAACGCGATATCATGTAACAGGCTTAAAAGACTCGTTACAACATACATGGACACATAGGACACACCCTCCCTAGTCCAGCCTGGTGTATCTGAATGAATGAAATCTACTCTAGCTCCGAAGTGAATATACTTATGTTAAATTAGTTACTTAGGGCAGATTTTTCAATTTTCTACTGTCAGATAACTTTTATCTGAAGAATAAATACAAGTGATTTGATATATTTATATACAAAAACAGTTTTTATTACTCGGATAATAGTTATCATATCTGAAGATTGAAAAATCAGCACTTAGATGTAAATTTCTTATAGTTAGTCTAATGTTGTGCGTCTACTAAGCTAAAGTGGGATTAGACTGGATATGTTTTCCGCAATGAGCGGGTAAAATAGTCCCATTGAATCCTAGGCAACAGCAAGACATACAAAGGAGAAGGTAGCCAGACGAGCATGACTCCTACCAATGAAAGCACTTGCCCACAAAAGCAATGAACATAGAAATCTAGGAAGGTGGGGAGGTCTATGTTATCTATGTGGGCCAGATTATAGATCAGATTAGAAGAACTAAAATTTCAACTTATTTTTAGATTCGTATTTCAAGGATTTCCGTAACTATTTGATACTTACTTAACTTTAATTATGTCTCACACTATAATTCTCCAATTTCGAGAATCGACCGGAAATATAAAAATGGCAGACATTTTTTCTGTAACATACCAATTTTGAATAGTTTATTTTGACTTTTGACTTAATTTGACTAGAATAATGACTGAATTAATTAAACATTTGTCTGTTTACACTTTCTACTAACATCACGCGTTGGCAGCGCCCCCTATTGAGAGGTGCTTGTACTGACCTTAATTATGTGGACCAACTTGTTAGGCGTGATAAATTGTGTTTGGTTAAGCATTTAGCCATAGTCATTCATTCATAAAATCCTTAATGTATTAGGCAATTTATTTTGAATGAAACCGTAACTTACTATCATACCTAATTCTGTTTTTTTTTTTTTATTAGTTTTCAATACTCGACGTATTCTCCGAGAGAGGTGGGCCTCTGCCACCTCTCGGCTATTACATAAATAATAGGCGCATTTTGCCAGTTATATTTATAGTCTATGTAATAAAGGCCATTTGGACTAATCCGGAGCTTCGACTGAGTAATTCCTGAATGGAAAATCCCAGTAAAACTATGCCCGATCCAGAGATCTAATCCAGGAATTAGCAGTATACGACCACTTGACCACTCAACAAACTTTCGGCATACTGCCTGTATGCCGAAAGTTTCGGCAAAAGTTGATAAACTGCGCGCACCTTTAGAATTATAGAGACCTAATTCGAAATTTGAAGATTTCAACTTTTGACTCATAAAATTACCTTGCACGACCAACTTCATCGAATCTTTTTGACAACTCTGACATAATTATCTAACAAGGCTGACATTATGTCTCTGTTTTATTAAGATTCGATGAAGATGGGTCGTGCGAGGTAATTTTATGAGCCAAACTTAAAAATTAGATCTTTAAATTTCGAAATAGGTCTCTATAATTCTAAAGGTGCGCTGAGTTTGTTGTCGATTTACAGTGGCGTGGCAATGACATACGGATTGACGTTTTAAGTGCATTTCAGCAGTTGATAGCAGCCTGACGGCAATCGACGTATGTAGTGCTGTACGTCACAAAAAAAAGTACTTAATTATTTCCGTCGGTTGGCTTTTGGGCGAGGTTTCATTAGTAACCAAACATGGGGTACTAAACGGTGTCGCATGTCGCACCTCTACTTTATTCCCACAAGCCCAACCCACTGGATGACTAATATAAGACAAATCAGAAATGACGTGTCTGCTTTCTGGAGCAGTTCGCTATGTTTTTGTTTCACCCCCCGATTAGCGAACACACAAATTAACGGGAAAGAAAACTAAAAAAATTGTTATGCGTAGATGGCGGTATGTGATTGTTACTTTTATTTTTTTCAGCTGCCAATGAAATTTCTTGTTATAAACTTTGCTGCGAGATAGCGCTAAGCGTTTTGTCTTGTCGCTCTTCTCTCAAGATCACTTTGACAGTTATCAAAGTGTCTCAAACACTCGGCGGCCTCTCTCAGCAAAGCTTCCACCAAACAACCCTACTGAAATGGCTTGAATCTAGCGTTAAGTAATGCTTGAATATTGAGTGACGTTCTGTAATACTGACCTTAGTTTGCTAATTGTGAACCAAGAATCGAAGGTACAGAGATTTCACAAACGAAGGTTACCCGTGTCCTTAAAACATAAATTCTAGTACCTACTCGGTCATCATCATTCATCATTCTCTCTTGCCCTTATTTCAATCTATTTGGGGTCCGTGCAACGTGTCCTTTTTACCCGACTGCGTCAGAAGGAGGGTTATGTTTTTCGAGTGTATGTATGTATGTATTTTCTTTGGCACGCTCTGTAGCCTAAACGGCTTGATCGATTTCAGCTTGAGAGGTGCCGTTAGATTTGTCTTAATTGTGAGAGTGTCACAGGGTATATCAAAATTGAAAAAAAGAAATGGCGGATTTTTTGCGTAATATTATGTATTCAAAATTTTTTTTTTTTCTCAAATCCTATCGAGTGGGGTATCAAAATAAAGGGTTTTAAAAGGTGGTTACAAAAATATATACAACTTATACGGTTAAAAGTAATTCGAAGGTTTAAAAATAATTCGAAGTGAAAAATCGTAAAAAACACGTACCAAGAACTAAATCGTCTGCGAAATCTTTCACATTTATTTTGTAAACTAAAAAGCTGGAAATAAAAAAAGTTATTTAAAAAAATAAAAAACCCGACTGCGGTATAAAACTGAAAAGCTAAAAACAAGCTCATTTTAAATTAAATAAAAGTTGGAAGCAGGCGGGAACCATATCATTTTTATTATATTTTCAAATTCAAATAGGTCCCGCCTGCTTCCAACTTTTATTTAATTTAAAATGAGCTTGTTTTTAGCTTTTCAGTTTTATACCGCAGTCGGGTTTTTTATTTTTTTATTTCCATACAGTCTACTAGTCGTCATCTCGGTAGTCACCCGATTTCTAACCATATCATCATTCATACAGTTCATCCATCGTTACTTTGGTCTCCCCCTACTCTTATTGCCATCGACATTCATACACAAAACTTTCCTCACGACATTATCCTCATTCATCCGTATCACATGCCCATACCATGACAACCGATTTCTTACTCGGTACTTATAGAAATTGAAGTTTATTTTGGTCGTAAAAACGAGTCGCAACCTGCTACTTTAAATTTTGCCGTCATTTTTAGGGTTCCGTAGCCAAATGGCAAAAACGGAACCCTTATAGATTCGTCATGTCTGTCTGTCTGTCCGTCTGTCTGTCTGTCTGTCTGTCCGTCCGTATGTCACAGCCACTTTTCTCCGAAGCTATAAGACCTATACTGTTGAAACTTGGTAAATAGATGTATTCTGTGAACCGCATTAAGATTTTCACACAAAAATAGAAAAAAAACAATAAATTTTAGGGTTCCCCATACTTAGAACCGAAACTCAAAAATTTTTTTTTCATCAATCCCATACGTGTGTGGTATCTATGGGTAGGTCTTCAAAAATGATATTGAGGTTTCTAATATCATTTTTTTCTAAACTGAATAGTTTGCGCGAGAGACACTTTCAAAGTGGTAAAATGTGTGTCCCCCCCCCTGTAACTTCTAAAATAAGAGAATGATAAAACTAAAAAAAATATATGATGTACATTACCATGTAAACTACCACCGAAAATTGGTTTGAACGAGATCTAGTAAGTAGTTTTTTTAATACGTCATAAATCGTAAACCACAATTTACCATTCATTCAATCAACTCAAAAATAAAAAAAACATTTAATTTCATAAACATAAACCTTATGCATAAACCCGGATGTTACGGAACCCTCGGTGCGCGAGTCCGACTCGCTCTTGCCCGGTTTTTTGAACTTCACTTTGTATCTCTTCAATCTATTTTAATCCGAAGCCCTTAAATGGCACTAAAACGTAACTGATCCCGCTGTTCTCTTTTTACTACCGGACACCCCATCCTGGCGAAGGTTACACCACAAAAAAAAAAAAAAAAATTGAAGTGTCTGTTTGTAATGTAAGTCATTTATTCTAATTAGGCTGAGAATCAGCACTTTTCGAAGGTCAAAATTACAGAAAACAATCGTCCAAAACGCCCGCCCTTCACCACTTCCTTAGTGCTTTCGCTGGGAAGAAGCTTTTTACTAAATGCATATGAACGTAATACCGTACTTAACACAAAACTTTTTCAAATTATTTTCTGACAGTCTGTCTGTTTGTTTGTTCCGGCTAATCTCTCTAAACGGCTGGACCGATATTGATATAATTTAGTAAGGAGATACTGTGAACCCTGGGGAAGGCTACATGTTATTGATATACCACGCGGGCGGTACCTAGTTTCTTATTAATCAAGAATGAGTAATGTAGAAATACTCATTTTGCTACTCCCCGTCACAGTGCAGTATACAATGTCACCCTGAAAATTCTAGAACCTAAATGTAAACAACGGTAGACGGTAAACAAAATTATACACCCTCGCCTTGTACACAAAATACAGATAGTACAGAAGACAATCACATAGATGTACTTCACTTTTCATACCTACGCTCGGCGGCCGCGCTAGGGTTGTCAACTTTGGCTTATGCACAAAAAACTATCGTGGTAGTGGCACTCGTATCTAGTTGTTTGATTTATTGTTCAGCTTATTCTACAATATTAAAACAAAACAATAAACATAGTATTACAATACAAAAAGTTCACAGAACAAAAACATATAAAATTTTACATTTGACAATTTTCACTATCGAAAATCCCTAATAACTTTAAAACGGATTACCCTATTTACACAATTTATTTTGCCCTATTCGTTTTAGAACTAAACCTATCAAATGACACTAAAAACAACACAATATCTACACAAACAAAAAATCATGTTGTTTCAACTTACGTAATAGTTGGTGGCGTGAATTTACCTTACAAAAAAGTTACTTCGTTTATACTGATTCAAAATAGGAAACTATTATATTTAAGTCGAGCTTAGACATGCATTTTTTATGTTGCTCCATTTTTGCACTTCACAGACGCGTGTCTCAAGCGGATGGCACCCGCGCTCGCACTACTCCCAACCCGTCCGAGATAAAGTGTCCGTGAGCGGTGTCTAAGTGTGCGTTGTTCGAGCGCACTTTGTATGTAGATTGCCTTCTGTACTATCTGTATTTTGTGCCTTGTAGGTGCAATAAAAGACGACAAAGGCCTTGAGCTGAAGGCTGGGAAGTAGCATTTTCCTAAACGCTAATAAAAACGTACACGATTAACTACTATCCTTAAGCTATCGTTGGTTCGGTATTAATTGAGAAAATACTAGCGAGGTAATTGCATAACACATTGCAATGGCTTACATTTTGACAGTTCAACAACATTTATTGCGTTATTACCTTGTTGAGCAGACAAGTTTTTCGAACATATAAAGCAATGGATTGGCAACATTTTGAAGGATATTCCTTCAAATTGTTTCAGATTGTGATTGAAAGTGTGTTCCGCAATTAGGATGCTGGTGCTAGAAAATTCAGAAAATGATTTGGTAGTTTTATCGGTAATCATCTGGACTAATAAAAAATCGCAGCCTATTCCAGCTAGCTTATACGTAATATCATATCTCTGCATACCACAGGAACTCACTTCCTCCGGTTGTGGTTATCCGCATTCTAAACCACACGATGAGACATGAGGCAAGTCATGAAGGCAGAACAACTAACAAAAAGGACACCTTCATGCTTGATTCAAAATTATAAAAAAAAAAATATGAACTTCAATCTAATTTAGAATTTGCTAGTCCATTGCATATTCTAATTTAATAAATGCAACAATGACCGGATAACCCCTTTCCTGTGCAGAAGCTGTTGATATAATATTACGTTTTTTCTTCGAATCTTAAACTGTGGGAAACCACTCTTTAAATTCTAATATCACATTTTAGCCAGCAGACAGTTACTCGTGACATGGCATAGACCGGTACAATTTAGAATTCAGGGTAAATATAGTAATAACCTTGCTTGCTAGATTAGTTTTTGGAGTACTTACTTTCTTATCACCGTTAGGTACTGAGAAAACTGCTGCATATGCCTTGATCATCTGAAGGCTAATTCTCGTAATTTAAACAAAACTTGTTTGACGCATAGATGAGACTGCGACTAGATTTTTAACGTTTATTGTCAAACTCGTCAAAAATTTAGTGAAATTAAAAGTATTTTTGACAATCTCACATCACGCTTTAGCTCTAGAATCCAGATGGATGACCTATTCGCACCTTTAGAATTATAGAGACTTAATTCGAAATTTGAAGATTTCAACTTGACTCATAAAATTACCTTGGACGACCATCTTCATCGAATCTTAATAAAATATATTAAGTTAGGTTAGACAACTCTGATATACAAGACTGACATATTAAGTCTCTGTTTTATTAAGATTCGATGGAGATGGTCGTGCAAGGTAATTTTATGAGTCAAAGTTGAAATCTTCAAATTTCGAATTAGGTCTCTATAATTCTAAAGGTGCGTATTATTCGGTAAAAGAATTTTATTCCTCAATTCCTCTGTTTTATTTAGGCTAAGTAACGTTAATGGTTTTTGCTACTCCTCAACAATAGACAATTATTACAAGATTTATGTTTCTTCGCCATTAGTTTCTAGGTATTGGGAAATGGGAACGAATAATTAATTCCACGGCCTTAGCGATTAGTTATTATTTGCGTGTTTAGTATCATAGGACTATTCACTGTGAAGACATTGCAGAAGTTATTTGAATGAACATCAAGAATTATTATATATTTTTGCCTCTTGGCACCTTACAACTCCTCATCCGGAAAATGTGACGTGTATTTAGTTATCAGCAAAGAATTTGTTACCTTACTGCGAAACATTAGAATTGATGTATCCGGGATTTCCATGCCCCATTACAATTGTTTTAAGTGTCCATTCAATTGTCAACACACAGCACCTAGTTTTGCTACAGAGATGGGTCGTTATGGCGCTTTCTCGCCACGCCCAGGCCCCTTGCACCTCGTTTAGATTAGAACGCTATTACAATAATAATTACAAGTGTTTACCACGCTTCTGACTATTGCGCAACTAGCCAATGGACTCGACGTTGTACTAGAAAATTTGCAAGCGAAAGTAGGCACCTCACTGACGTACAACATTGTGACAGATCATACTTATTTCACATGCCCGTTATGATTAATTGTCGCTCACATAAATGATGTTTTTATTTTTTACGTCACGTCTCACGACCATTATGTTATGTCCGTCGATATTTATTAGGCACATTTGTCATATAATGCACTTCTTAGTTAACTTGCTAATAACTTAAAGCAAACGTTTGACTCTGCTGTCTCGTTATTGATTTGACTATCTCTTATTTATCATCTTTCACTTACATAATAAGCTACGTCTCTGAAAGAAGTACTAACTACGAATGAATTTAATAATCAATATGATATGCTAAAAAGACATCACACAATTAATTATTTACAAGAAGAGAGGAATTTTAATGATATGCACCTGACCACGAACCTGGCCATCTATACAACTCGTTTCACAACATTCGTTGGATAAATATCAAGACAATTTTTTGTGCGACCGACTTCACGATTTTCATTCAAGAAAATTTTAATTGGGTTCAGTGATTTTCGCGTTAATAATTTGATATAACTCCCCCGGACAGTTGATCTCACGTTTATCACGATATTGCAAGACCGCAGAGTAGATTTTGACGTCACAAACCTTTGTTTCGCGTTGTCATTATTTGTTTGCTTGCTCCATCCGATACCTCTTTAGTTGAGGTAGTGACTCGTGAAGGACAAACATCAATCACCGCGGAGAACACTATAATAATGCTACTGACGGATAAGTTATGGACTACTAATCTCAACATTTAAACAAGATTCAGGGCGACATAACTATTGCTGTACCATACATTCTCAGATAAGATACTTACGTCACTACTCAAGAACGATTTCATATATTATTTCTTAAAAAACTGGCTATTCAGCGAAACCAACGTCAATATGCGTCTTGGAAATTCTGTCGGTTCGTCATAACTTATAATTATTAAGGTCATAAGAAACGGAACTCAAATTGTTAGACTCTTAAATTTTATGGGGACGAAAAGTCGCCTTCAGACGGTACGACAATCAAAGTTGCGAGAAAGACGAACGGCCTCGGTAATTAAAACTGCATCGCGTTCCGCACGAGCTGAACACTGGCTTCACAAACGAGGTCAGCTGCAACAAGCAGCACCAGGACTGTTAATTACTGCTGAATTTTAAACGGTCCTTGTGTACCCTTGAGACAATACGAGATGCGTTACTTGACTTGCTTGTTTGCACTGAAGTCCGCTGAATCGTTGTTACACACACGAAAATAAACAATAGTTAATGCGGTCCGAGTAAACGCGGGGGGCTTACCGGAAAACGTTTCCTAGTCAAACATGCAAATTGTATGGCAAATATTAAAATGGCGAGGTTCCTACGCTTTGTATGTGGTTGTCGTACCGCTAACACACCGACGACCAACTAATAGCTATTCCCTAGCTGCAGCTTACTTAACGGTATGCTTGATGACTTGAATAAAACCATTGGAGCCAACAACACAAACATTTTATCGCTCCTAAGTATTTGAGAACACTGAGACTTCCGACGTGCAGTAGACGTTTTCGATATACGCGATTATTGTTTTAAGAGAGTGAACTTGGAAAATATCACTTATCAAAGCAATCATTCTCGCAGTCAAAGAGTCAAAACTAGTATGAATATTGGTGAGGGGCGTATTGGAAGATGTGTTTATTCATGGCACATGCTTGTGCTGCAGGAAGTTAGCCGGTTCGGTGAATCGAGCGCCTGTGCGACGGCAACCGACATACGACACTGCGCCAGCGCATTCTGATCGACCATTATCAATAAACATTTTACATTTACGCGGACAATAACCACTATCGACACATATTTCTGTGTAAATTATTCTATTTATTGATCCTGCAATTCCTAGTTTTGCATATTATTGCGTATTTAGGTCCTTTTGAGATGGAAGATGATTGTAGATTCAGTGTCCTCGTAATACAGTACAAATGTCATGTGGGTATATGTAAGGTTTATTAGTTATTACCCGTATATTATGTTAATTTAATGAATGCTTATCGCCTATACTTAATGTAAACATTGCTGCAAAATTTTGAAATAGCTATGTAAAATATTATTATCCGTTCATACAGAATGAGGAGGTATGTAATTATTTTTAGAACAAGGCTCACTTTAGTTGACGTGTCGGTAATAGAGTGAAGAAATGGAACTGTAGAAAGACACAAAGCGACCAATTAACCTACCAAGAAGATGTGTGAGCCGGGGTGTGCTACTAACACTGGCTTCTAAAAACCCACATTTCCTAGTAAAGATAGTTAGTTGGCCGACATCACCGACTTCGGATACAGGATGCATTTGAGTTCACCGCCCTGCTCCCGTCCCTCAAGCGAAGCTTACAACGTTGTAAACCCACACACACTAGGTGAACATTAATGTGGTTTTAAATGGATTCTTGGGGTTACCGTGCTTGGGGCGCGTCTTTCTCTCTGGCACGCCTAAATACTTAAGTTTAATGGACGTTTTGCTCATTAAAGTTTATATATATTACCTTTCGCACATCCTCTTTAATTAAATAATTTGAAAACGTTGCAATCTTACATCATACGACATACGCGTAGTCAAAACATCGCTGCCTTTCAGAAAGCATATAATAATCACAGTAAGTAACAGTACATGAAATTAGCGTGTCCCTCATCACGAAATGTTATCATTGAATGAAATACAATACAAACAAGTCGGGGAGGTCAGTGACTGGTTGCATAAGGTACGCGAGTAACGTTCATGTGCAGGGCGGTCATCCAATGTTGATAAGTGGGGTTCTAGGGCTTTCAAGTTTGATTTAAGAGAGAGCAGTGGCCCAGATCATACGGGCAATTAAGGTCGGTGCAGACGATGTGTCGCGTGTACCTTGCCCCTCATTCACACGTTGAACTAGACATACTGCACCTTCAATCACGGACTTGTACACTGCACTTTAACGTTCACCAAGAAGAAAGCTCCGAAATTTATTTTAAAGCAAATGATAAGTATGTGATAAAGATTGATATCGTAATTAAACTAAAATGCAATTTACACGTGAGTATTAAAATGTCAAGTCGTAAGCCGGTTGTAACGGGTGATCAGCCCTGTCGCCGCGGTAATGATAGCTTCCCTAATGGTACGAGTGCTGGGGAAAATTCGCATAGCACCGTCGCACGCGCAGACGAACGATTAACCGGCGCCACTGATGTATTAGTCCACGTCACGGATATACTTAACTACTGTAAAGTATTAGTGTCACCTCCCTACAAAATATGCTTATCTACAGTTGGCTCTTTGAAAAAACCCAGCAATTATCATTAGTGTAGTGTTGCATATTTCTGGATAGATGTTTTAGTTTACATATAACGTGCTTTTTTATTTTCTACTTATCAGCTTTGTGTAAACCACTAATGATCTCAAGTTTATACAGTTTCTTTGTAAATCTTGGTTACTTATATCTGATTAGCTATATCCTCTCTATATGTATAGTTAAATAGGTAATGGTTTTAAGTGGGTGTTGATAGTTACTTGTGGATTGTGAAGAGTAAACAAAACTATTCAAGAATTACAATTGCTTATCATATTCAACTTTGTTGTCCGTATGATATGAGAAATAATTGTCTTTACTTTCTCGTACGATCCCAGTGGCGCCGATGTCTGCAAAGCCTACGATTATTTTTAGATTAGAAATGGCTCAACCGCTTTACGTAATTGCACTAGTCGCATGCGCAGCTAGTTCCAGAGCGTTTGCTGCTAAATATAGTCACAGAGGTGGTGTGCAATTACACCTTATTATCGCATGTTTCCACTGGAAGCTAGGCTGCGTCTTGTCTGCCGCAGTTATTACTTACATGTTGCAGTTTCTTTAGAAAGTGTCCAGATATGACGAAATTGAAATGACCGTGTTGGGCAGATTACAGAATGGTCGCAAAGTAGTTTCCCTTGCTTTCGAGTTCTGCGTAATGCTGCGTGCGTGCCTTAGGTACCTCCCCATAGTGCTCCAACACTACACAACGTAAATTGCCACAGATTAGGGCAAAACACCGTTTGAAATACACTTACCGTGTTAACAGTAAGTTCCTAGTACTCTTGCATAGTTCTTTGCGTGTATATTTATAACTTTTTCCAGAATATTTTAGTTTTAAAACCGGAGGCGAAATATAAAAGTCACCCCATGAGTGTTAACAATCAAATATCGAAGCACTTGGCATTGTAATAATGATAATGTATATTGAACGGATGTTGTTTGAAGACGCCTACGCAAGCGCGACACGCGCCCATCCCAAGTCATGGTCAATTTCGTATAGAACATCGCCAAGACCGTGAAAACGACTTGACACAGATTCTATCTGGTACAGAGTGCCTGCAAGTGATGGCACTTTCAATTATCACTGCACTGATGTACCCACCCACACTTGATTATTGATCATTTCTGATGCAGTGTTTCACTGTGTTATTTTACGAATACTTTCTCTTGTTTCCAGATTTTTTTCTTCTCTTGCATATCTATCTAATGATCTCAAATGCGCCTGTCATTCATTACATTTTCACTGTCTCCTAATAAGTCTCGATGTTGTCGTTGTTAATCTTAATTACTAATTTAAATCCTATAGAATGTGACGTTGCATTACAATTTAATATTTAAATGATCTTGATTCAGTAATTTGATTTTATTTAGCGAACCATGTCCAAAAAAACAGCGCACCAATTAGCGTGCGTGCTGCGCCTCATGCAGATCGGATCCTGGTAGTACCAGGTCCGTCATCGAGATGTGATGTAAAAGGCTTTCAGTGAATCGTTGGCGTCGTAAATTTCCGTTGACCCAGATATGATGTGATTAGAAACGTATGTACGTCAACGTACAGCGAAAATGATATTTTTTGCTAGTGCCAATTTATCGGTAATGGAGCGTCGTGCACACGAGATGCGATGCGACATCCGCAAGTGAGAGTTCTGCGACTTGTCACCGAAACTGGTATGTGTACCGTGGACCACTCTAACGCGAATGTAATTATTATTGCCTAGAGAGTATTGATATGTCCGGTACGGCATGTCAGCAAAAGTGTAAGTGAGGTCGTTCATTAAACCCTCAGATATAAACATTGTACTGGTTACGCTATAAACTATAGCTTATTACGTAGACATCGGTATGTTTTTTGCTAATTTTTTTATGCTCATAACATGCTGAACATGCATAACACTTCTACGAAATATCTATTAATTTATTATGCGATGAAAAGTTGAAACAATGTTTAATCAATCTTGACATCAACGACTCTGACGTAATAAGATGACTATTGCACTGCAAACATTCTTTTTGGTCATTTTAATGAGAAAACACAATTTGAGCTTTGCACAGTTCTGTTCAATATATTGGTGGCAGGCAGCTGATCTTCAACTTGAACTGTTAGGCGTGAAAATGGCAATAACGGCGAAATCCAGTGTTGTAAAAAAATAATGTGTGAATCACACATAAGCTCGCACGTTTTCCGCGTACCTTCAGTATGAAAAAAGTTGGCATTAGTTTAATGTTGTTTAATATTTTAGTTGTTTATTGTGCTGTGGCAGACGGAACGGGGGCGGGTCGGCTCTCCGCAGCCGAGGAAACAGCCTCACACTGAGCTAGGTCGTTCATCGACCCGCCGCGCAGCCGCGCCGCGAGCACCGACCGCAGATGCGATTGTTTATACACCACCATTATCTAAACACTGTTTTGTTGCTCACTTCGTGACATTCCTTTGTAATCATTTTGAAATGTAGGTTAAGGCTTCTCTTTCAAGAAATCGAGAGACGCACTTTTCACTTCACTATTGTCCTTTGTCGAAGTTGTACAATATCTAGCCTTTGTTGCATTTTCTGGTAAATCGACAATTCGACGGACGATCGATGTAATTTCATAATTTTCAGATGTTTGACCAAAACGACTTCACAGTTATGCATTCATAAGGAAAAAAATTATACGTAATTCCCTTTACAAAGAAAGATTGGATCCCCGACAGGAGGATCGCAAGATTAATGACACAAGATGAGTGTGCAGTTAGGTTTTAAATAAAATATGTTCCGATACGGTATCGAAATTCATTAAAGAAATCGAATATTTTTATTCATTTAAACCTAACGAATCGTGGTAGCTTTTTGCAATCAGAACAATGTCTTAGCCCACACTACGTGAAAACTATGGTTTTAAATGGATACTAGCTACTACCTTAGAGACATTATGTTTAGAAATACAAAGTCTTTGTGTTTAAAAATATTGAGGTATACGAGCCGTATCTAAACGCTGTAAGATTTTACTCGTAATGTCCTCTGGCGTTGCGAAGTCGTCTTCGGAGACTTCTTTTATTTTATTCGAGGCACGGCCTTCTCTATTCCCTACTTAATCTTCTAAAGTCATTACTCCGCTATACACTGTATTTTACGATGTTGCTTTTATTTTTTAGTTTTATTTTAAAGCTTGGTAGGGAGAATGCGGATCGCGGGACATGTGCGGGCGCCGCAGAGTCGCGCCGCGAGCAACTTTCTACAGCCGCGTCTAGAACGCTTTAAACCGTAATCTGCAGATTGACGTACCTTCGAGATGGTTACGACAGGCAAATTAAGGCTTTTCGCACATGGGTCGTAGGCGTAGTTGTCTCGTGCGCGTATCGTAATTACGCTACGCGCACGAGACGCGGAGTGTTCTACAAACGAATCGTCGCGTAGACGTATCGTTTTGTAATATCTCAGTTGAAATCATGGCGACAAGCGTACCAGATGTGTTTGGGGAATTTATTGATGACCTTACCTTCTCTTCAGACGAAGAAGATTTCCGGGCACAGTACCGTTTCTGCTCTCCTTAAAGTGACTGACGATATAAGGCGAGGAATGGAAGACACTAAAGCTACGGTTTTAGTGTTGATCGATTTCTCCAATGCTTTCAATACCGTCAGTCACGAAGTCCTTTTATCCATCCTCTCCTATCGCATGGTCTCTCACGAGGTTCTGGAATGGTTTTCTTCCTATCTTCGGGGACGTCAGCAATCAGTTCTTGCTGGTGACTCTAACTCCAGCTGGTGTGATCTTGAAACTGGCGTCCCTCAAGGCGGCATTCTATCTCCACTTTTGTTCTCTATCTTTATAGATCTCATAACCTCCGAGCTTCAGTGTGCGTATCATCTTTACGCTGACGACTTACAGCTCTACTGTCAGGCAGGTGTTGACAGCTTATCCGGTGCGATCGAGGAGCTAAATCGGGATTTACGAATTGTCAAAAACTGGTCTGATCGTTTTGGGGTGGCGGTTAACCCAACCAAGTGTCAGGCTATCATTGTAGGGAGCCCCCATAGCTTGAGGAGGCTGAATGGTTTAACGGTGCCACCGGTAATCTTTGATGGCACAGTGATTCCGTTTAGCTCTGACGTTAAGGATCTGGGTTTGCATGTTGACACTTGCCTTGACTGGCGTAAGCAGGTCGCGATTGTGAGCAAGAAGGTCACTGGAACGTTGCGGTCGCTCTATCGCTTGAAAAATATTCTCCCATCACACATTAAGGCAATGCTTGTACAGTCCCTTGTCTTCCGCTACGTGTCCGTGATGTGTGCTACTATGACCTGAATGCAGATCTCCTCAATAAACTTGACCGACTTCTTAATAGCTGCATTCGATTCGTTTTCAATCTCCGCAAGTATGATCATGTATCTGCACATCGATCGCTTTTAAAGTGGTTACCTATCCGGCAGCGCAGAGCGTTGAGGGCATTGACAACCCTGTTTTCTATTCTTCACAAACCCACTTCTCCTTCATATCTGACTTCTCTTTGTCAATATTTATGCTCTGCACACACCAAGAATCTTCGGTCCGAGAATAATCGTCTTCTTCGTTGTCCTTCTCATCGCTCTGGTTTTATTAAGTCTTCTTTCTTTGTCCAGGCGGTTTTCCTTTGGAATGCGCTCCCTCAGAATATCAGGACGGTTACCAATCAGTTCACATTTAAAGTGAAAGCTCGAGAACACATACACAAGAAGTTAGCAGATTCGTTGTTGTAGGTTTTCTTGTTTCTCTCTCATCTTTTGTTTTGGTTTATATATTTTTTTGTATGTATGTATATATGTATTTATTCTTATATTTTTCTTATATTTTACTTATAAATATTTTCTATTTGTTTTCTGCTATTGCACCTACTATGTATTGTTTCTGCATCACCCTAAGGTAGACTCTATTGCACCTACTATGTATTGTTTCTGCATCACCCTAAGGTAGACTGGTAGAAAATGCCCATGGCATTAAGTCCGCCTTTGTACAGTTTTTACTTGTGCATAAAGTTTTAATAAATAAAAATAAAAAATAAAAAAATAAAAAAAATTCTTGTTATTTGATTTCGTTAGAAGTAGAAAGCGACGTGCTCATTGGATCCATCCATACATCGCTAATAATTACAAGAAAATATTGTTTGTTGCTGCACGTGAACTGTCTCACGTTTTACGCCAGTACGCTACGACTATCGTAATGACAATGAACACCTCATACGATACGCTGCAACACCGCCTCGTGTGCGGACTTGTTTGAACATGTTCCTGCTCGTATTGCTCTCGTACTACGCGCGTTCTACGATACTCTTACGATACGACGCCATGTGCGAAGGGGCGTAATTGCACATTAGTGCTAAAAATGTGCAATTAACTTTGAAAATCTTCCTCCCCATTGGTCGAGTTGACCGTGAATTTCTCCGTAATAAGAGAAGATTTAAACGAGTCGTAACTGAGCTATCGTCTGCTGTTATTTATTGTGTAGTATAAACATATTGCACAGTATAAATCGGTTTAATTTCAAATTAGCATATTTAAGCTGATGATTGAGTGGAGCTTAAACAGTATTTTCTTCAAACGGGACCTTACCTACCAGCAAGTTATGTAGAGACAAAGGAAAAAAAATCTTTACGAGTGTGCTCCACTTAAAACCTTTTCAGAACAAACTGCAGGAAATAAGCGAACTGCTGAATATAAATACTTATAATAAATTCTGACAAGGTAGGTACCTACTGCTGGTTTTCCGGAAATACCGGAATGTGCGCGAAAATTCCACATTTTCCTTGTTTAATATTCATTATGTATGTATATGTCCGCTACTTTGTTCATCTTATCATCACTGACTTTAAAGTAACGATGTCTGCTCACTAATTGTAATATTATACTTTGACAAGGTCGGAAAAACAGCTCAGTCATAAATGTATACTAATAAAGGTAGATAACAACAATAACATTCGTGAATACGAGCAGAACGTTTGTGAAATCTTCACAATAATTAGTTACGGTCAAGTCATTGTCGGTTTTTGTTATTTGCATATACTTGACTAACTAAGGTGGCGTTACGTTTCATTAAACTCTGAATTGTTCAGCTACACAATTTAACTTTCAGAAGATAAAATACTACAGCTAGTATTTACTAAAATCCTCAAGTTAAATTCAATTTTATTAATAACAGGACAACGCCTGTCGGGTCAGCGCCAGACACACGTTGGTAATATAGTCTTGACTTCATACAAAAATCCCATAGAAAAAGTACTTACAATTTTTTCCAAAATTTTCAGTTTTCCGTGCGACTTTCCAATTTTTCTGTCCACAAAAATCTAATTCGGACTACATACTACGCAAAGGGATTACAGGACCTAAACGCAAAAAAAACGCAAGTTTTAGAAGTTATATTATGTTCGGCTACAGTAAACAAAATCAGAAAATATTTATGATATTCTTCAGGATATATGCTAGGTAGATAGTGTGTTGAAAACATAATACAACTAATTTGATACGATATAAAAAAACCGGCCAAGTGCGTGTCGGACCCCGCACAGTGTAGGGTTCCGTAGTAGCCCGTTATCATAATATAGTACGATTCTGTTCTTTATTCTGAATATAAAAAAAAATTTTTTTTTGCAATGCAAGTCTTTACCCGTTATAAACAAGCAACTACTTCATCTTAGTCACTTTAAAGGATTAATGCTAAGGATTTTGTATTCGGTACAAAATTATCCAAAACTCAACGACGAAAAAATTCAACGACTATTACTGATAAAGTTATCTTAACCGCTATAATTTTCCTTTAAAGTTCATGAAATGCACTATCATCGTGTAACGCCCTACTGGAACGAAAATTTGCACTTTAAAGTTTAATATTTCGTAAATGGAGCATTAAATCGAAAAATAATTTTAGCAACCCCGAAGTCATTTTAGAAGACCTATTCATCGATACCCCACACGGGGGGTAGACAACGAGAAAAATTTTCATCCCCACTTTACATGTAGGGGAGCTACCCTAAAAAAAAATATTTTCCAAAATTTTATTTTACCACTTTGTCGGCGTGATTGATATACATATTGATACCAAATTTCAGCTTTCTAGTGCTAACGGTCACAGAGATTAAGCGAGGACGGACAGACCGACGGACAGACATGGCGAAACTATAAGGGTTGCTAGTGGACTACGGAACCCTAAAAATCATGGAGATACCTCTAAAAACTTTCTTTTTATAATAAAAACCATACTAATATACATACAATCGTTCAGATTTTTTGTCAGATTATTCTACAAGCAACATACTAAAGCACTAGTGTTTTAAATTTTTAGTCCAAACAATCTATTTATTGTAAATAGAGATAATAGCTTCATATTTTCAATAAATTACCAGCGTTGTTTCATCGCGCTTCTCTTTCTTTTTTATGCAGTCCGCACACAGTGACAGTGACACAGACAGTGACCGCGCTTTAGGTCATGTAGTCCCCTTAAGTGATGCACTTACCAACGAACAGCATTTCATTTTTATTTATCTATACATATAATAAAACAATAACATTAAGTCCGCCTTTGTACCTTTTTGTGCGAAAAGTTTAAATAAATAAATAACGAAGATTTTGTCCGGGTGTGTTCCGAAATGGCGCAAAAACAGCTCAACGGATTTGAATGAAATTTGACGCACACATAGTTTATACTTAACCTAAATTACGATTACAAGGGGTTTAGTATAATGATAATGACAGATGACATCTCGAAACAAAAAAAAACGTTTTTTACAAAAAAAAAAATAAACCTACTTCCAAAAAAAAACAGTGAAAAATAACTTTAATTTCGGAAGTTGGTGTCTTAGGATCTGTATTTTAGTTTTTTTTTCACTTTTTGTACCTACTTAGTGTTTTTTGGGAAGTCGGTTGATTTTTTTAGTCGGTGAGTTTATAATTTGTCTAAGTTACAATAGCCTAATGTCAACTGCTCATCACCTTTTACAAAATATTGCTTTTCCCGATTCAGGGACGTTAATTGTTGAGGAGTTCTCCCATTAAGAACCAGAAGAACTGGAGCTGATTGAGAAGTCACCATCAGCTCCACCATACGCATTGTGACAAGCATAAATTGCTTAGCAACCACATTCATCATCTGCCTAGCCTTTTCCCAACTATGTTGGGGTCGGCTTCCAGTCTAACCGGATGCAGCTGAATACCAGTATTTTACATGGAGCGACTGCCTATCTGACCTCCACAACCCAGTTACTGGGTAATACGATACCCCTTGGTAAGACTGGTTGTCAGACTTTCGGGCTTCTGACTACCCGTAACGACTGTCAAAGATCCACGAATAACAGCCGGGACCAACGGCTTAACGTGCTTTCCGAGGCACGGAGGGGTCACGGTATGTAAAGATGGTCACCCATCCACAGACCAACCGCGGCAAGCGTAGCTTAACCTGATCGATCGACCTGTGCGGCTGTTATTATTTAGCCACGGGCCCCTCTTAGTTGCTTAGCAACCACATTAAAGTACCTAATCGAATCGCAACCCGTATTTCACGGTACTTATTATTGAGTAGTTCCGACGGCCACCTTGGTCTTCATCATCAGTTCCACTTCACCAAATGGTGCTTTCCGAGAGCAAATGCACGAGTTTCTATGAAAAATACCCAAATCGCTATAGGTGTGCCTATAAAAATTGAGGGTTCCCTCGATTTCCATGGGATTCCCACATCAGATTCCGACTTGGGTGACATTGGAACCACCTCGAGAGCATACACTTTTAAATAAAAAAAGAATTTTTAAAATAAGTCAACAATAATTGACGGAGAAATCTGTGAACATAAATAAAAATAAAAAACATACCAACCTACATAGAGTCGAACATAATATAACCTCCTCCTTTTTGGAAGTCGGTTCTAAAACAAAATAGGTAGGTAACCCGTTATTGTAAGATAGATATCAAGTAATAAAATTGAATATACTTGCCTTCTTTGCCTAGTAAATAGGTAGAGACTAGAAATACTTACAATAGATTTTCCTAATGATAGCCTAGCTATTAAATGCACGTGTTCAGGCACACGTTAACTTGGCTACTGTTGAAAATATATTACCTATTAAATCTCCTTACAGGTTTAATAATCAGAAACATGTGTCCGAACACGAGTGTATCGCTCCTCATGTATACATAATTAAGGTGCGTTTCATTGGAAATAAAACAATAGTCTCAATTTGAATTACCCACTGCCTCTTCTGCGCGCAAACGTCAGTTCATAATTTGTGCTCCCATTTATCAATGCTATGTGTAATCAAACGGTAACGTTATAACTTAAGACGAGGGTCATCATCATCTGCCTAGCCTTTTCCCAACTATGTTGGGTCGGCTTCCAGTCTAACCGGATGCAGCTGAATACCAGTATTTCACATGGAACTTAAGACGAGGGTACGGTTAATAATTTTATGATGTCGAGAAAAAATCGCGCGTCGCGAATGGCACGGGCGGGCGCCATGTCATGGCGCCAACGCCGCGCCGGCGACGCTGCTGGCCGCTTGCTTCCTCGAACCGTGCTATCACTGGCCGACATTATACAATAAGTAACAAATTCGACAACCTTCACGTCATTAAAGCACCTCATTAAGACACACACCAACAGAGAAATCTTCATTTGTATGTCATCCTTGTTTATTGTCATCGTGAACATTTTATAAGATGAGATATCTAACACATCGTAAATTTTGTATGTTCCTGCAGATCAAAGCTTCATAATGAGCGATAATGAAGCATTTGTAATTAAATAAGAAGTAATATTATCATTGTGATTTAGCCAAATGACTATTTCATTTATTTAATCAACGTGTCATTTGGTTTCTTTAAGGATTATGCAAATATTCACTTTCAAGGAATTCGCATTAACTTGCAATTTTGCATAGCAACCAAGTTACTTAACAAGCTGGGGTGAATGAATTTTCATTTTGCATTAAAATACAAATAGTGTTTCGGATTCTGCACGGCGTGGTACGTGAGACCTAGATTTCAGATATAATAAATACGCATCTGTATCTTCTACGTATATGAATGACCCAATGAGACTGCATGCTCTAGTTGCAATTGATTGCAAACTTTTCTCTAGCTTTTCCTTCTTGGTTCCTCTTTTCAGCCCTTTTGCAAATCTCTCGTGTAGGTACGTACACTCAAATAACACTTCACGTCTCAGTTTTGAAATGCATCGAAAATATGCAAATGAATTAAATACTCTTGCAAAAAAAAATACAACTGAGACGTGAATTAAATGACGCACACGCTTTCGTCCTTGCCCTCGATAAAGACACAAGTTAAAAACGAATTTTATTTATTTTCCTGGGGTATAAAATAATATTTCCATTTAAATGTACACACTATCAATGTCATGTATTAATATGAATTTTCAATTTCGATAAGACCACATTGTCAACTAGGAAGTAGCGGTTTCCAAGTTGACTTGCCCTGTCAAGCTGCAGATAGTGTAAAAATACAATTCATAAACAAGGTGTAATAAATATGTTCGCATTAGGTAAGACGTATCTGACAAGCTGGAGCTTCTAAGCTTCTAGAAGACCATCTGAAGAGAAATTAGAACCAACAAGCCTACGGGCAATAACCTTATGGCTTTGCGGTAGTCGGTAAAAATTCTGCCGTCATGCACGTCTCATGTGATATATCGAAACAAAAACCCTAATGAAATCAATTCGTACGTCGTAAACAAGAAGACAAATCGACACTTCCGTTTATATAACGCCTACTTATAAAACAGCATCATTTAAAATGTTCTACGGTAGTAATAAATAAACTTCTTCCCTTTTAGTCGATTCTAATTCATAGAAGCGGGCAGTTACTGCAACGTCGTACGCGGCACCAAGGTCTGTTGTTTGTCTATTGTTCGGTGCATCCGATCGATGTTCTTTATCTGAATAAATAATACTTTTTTCCTGTAGTCGAACGGTTGGACTTCCCCAAACCGTCCGTTCCATTGAACGGAAAGCGATTCCTCGAAACTCTTGCGAGAGTTTGTTTGCTTTCAGCATCTGAGAGGTCGTTCATAATCATTCGTGCATACATCTACGCACAACATTTTAATCTTAGAATACGGTTATGGTTACAAGTACCTAAAATACTAATATTTCTAGCTGCATCTCGCCTAAGCCTAAAATCTTAATATCAATGAATTTTGCGCTTCCATCTACCTAAATTCAATTAATTCAATTTCGATCATTTTATTAATAGGGCCGGTTTATCTATTCTAATATTATAAAGAGGTGCAATTTGTTTTTTTGTTGTTATGTATATAGGGGGTAATCTCCGGAGCTAATAATTGAATGCAAAATAAAAATTCAGTGGTAGAAAGCTAAATTTTTCCTGAGTCCTATAAATTATTATAAATTATTTCTATCGTGCATATTAGCCGAGCTACTACAATTTTTGTCTAGCAAGTCGGAAAGAAATACCTCTTAAAACAGAATTATTTGCATGCGCTGCCTAAACAGTTGTATATAATTAAAAACAATGTATGGCAATCTGATCCGCCCTAAATAATTCAACAGAAAGTCTGCGACACCATATTTCTATCTTTTAATATCACTTTTATATTTAAAAAAAGTATTTTTTCGACATACCTTCTTAAGTGTGGATGATAATATAACTTAAAGATTAATATTTATCAAAATAAATTAATTTATGATCACAAGGACATCATAGATATAAGATTTGAAGATTTTTTTACAGTATGTCAATTGGTCATATACTTTCGGAGATACTAAAATTACTAAAACACGAAATGCCGCTAAAACATTCACGAATACAGCTTTCATTCATACCGCTCTAGCACATGTTTTGTGCAGACGTTTTATCGATGTACCCATAGATGACGTTCTGCAAATACGTCATTTTTCTGAACCGCTGCCCGTAACCTGCCTGCCGCGCCCCCTGACGGGGAATTAGTGAATACCCACAGTTAATATTGTTGACAGTATTAAGCGTTTTCTGTATCTGTAATTGTGATATAAATTGCTAAAACTGTTGAATGTTGGTCCATTCTATCGGTTGCAGTTGTTTGGTATCAAAAATACTTCATTCGTTCTCTTCATAATTCTGTTGCACGATTGTTCCTAAAATATCTCAAGTTGACTAATTGAGTTGAGGTAATCTATACTAATACTAAAGCTGAAGAGTTTGTTTGTTTGAACGCGGTAATCTCTGGAACTGCTAGTCCGGTTTGAAAAAATCTTTTTGCATTTGATAGCCTAATTCTTGAGGAGGAGTATAGGCTATCTAACATCACGCTACGACTCTTCGGAGCCGAGCAGAAAAAAAAAGTCAGAAAGAACGCTAAGCGAAAACGAAGTAACAGCGTGGTCATGGTGGGTCGGGGAACAAGAAATTTCACGCGGACGAAGTCGCGGGCAGAACCTAGTATTACATACTAGCTGACCCGAGTTTGTACACATTAAAAAAAAATCATATTAAAAATCCCATAGTAAAAGGACGTTCGTTCAGTTTTTCCCGCATTTTAACATTTTCCAGGAATCTTCCATTTTTTCCCTTGAAAATTTTCAACATAGATAGCCAAGACGGTCCTTCCGTTCTTTAGTAATGCCACTGTAAACCAACGAACAGCAAAGTTTTACGTTCACTGATATACAGTACTAGGATTGTTGCCCTTTTGGCGTAAAAATTCAACATAAAACCTACGAGGAGTGATCAAAAAGTAGTGAGAAAGGCACAGAAAATAAAGAGTTTTTTAATTTGCAAAAATGTATTTTTCAACATAGTCCCCTAGTCTCTCTACACATCGAGTCCAGCGTTTCTCCAACATCTCTAACACTTTCAAAAAAATTACAAGTCTTGCCCTGCCAAAAACCCTTCCACGGCGTTCATCAATTCTTTGTCATCGGCATATCTATTTCCACGTAAGTGTTCTTTTAATTTTAGAAATAGGTAAAAGTCACCGGGGGCCAGGTCTGGCGAATATGGTGGGTGATCAACCAAATCGAACCCAGCTTCTCGAATGGCAGCCCGTGAAACAGCCGCAGTGTGACTGTGAGCAGGTGCGTTGTCTTGATCAAACAGGACGCCTCGCTTGAGTTTGCCCCGCCTTTTCTCTTTATTAGCTTACCTCAATTTGACTATTAAGGTTGCGTAGTATTGACCTGTCATTGTGAGGCCCCGCGCAAGATAATTAATTACTAATATTCCTTCCGAGTCCCAAAAAATTGAGGCCATGACTTTCCCTGCCGACGACGGCGTGACGCGAAATTTCTTTGGATTTGGAGATGACGGTCTTTTCCATTGAAAGATTGTTGTTTTATTTCTGGATCAAAGTGGTGAACCTATGTTTCATCCATTTGACAAACCATGCTAAAAAGTCGGCAGGATCTGCGCAAAATCTATCCAACCACCCCTTTGAAATGTCGAGTCTGTTTTTCATTTGAGATTCCGTTAACATTCTCGGTACCCACTGCGCGGACCTTTTTCTCATATTCAAATGATCTTTTAATATTGATTGAACACGGCATATGAAATGCCGGTCTCCTGGGCTAAATAACGCACCGTAGCTCGTCGATTGCCGAGAACATTTTTTTTTTACTTTTTCAATTTTTCCTTGTGTGACTGACGTGGATGGCCGATCTGAGCGGTGCTCATCTTTTGTTGATGTTCTACCGTCCAGAATTGAGCTGGCTACCTTGCCACAGTGGAATACGGAAGAGCAGACTCCCCTAATGTCACCCCCAAAACGCGATGAATATCCTGGGTCGTTAACATTTTCAAACAAAAGTATTTAATCACTGCACGCACTTCGTTCTTCTCCATATTGATGATTTACGTCGGATTGCGTCAAACAACTGACCGCTGTTTCTATGTTTCGTAATATTATCACTTAATTTTTTTGTGTGTACCATCATAACTAAATGTATTTTGATCATTAGTAAGAAGAAATGAAATACCAGATAGAGAGATGGGTCATTCTCACTCGTTTTTGATCACTCCTCGTACTTATTGTTTGGCGTCCTCAAGTCCATTCATTTTAAAGGAATGTTTAATTGTCTTCCACGTTTAACTATAAGGGGTTCATTAAGCGTCGTATGGGTAATTAATACTTGATTTGCCCGTCCCAGATACGGGTGGCGCATCGCAAGCTGCGTTGGCGCCGAGCCTAACTGTCCACTGGCATTTGCGCATGACGGTGTTACATGTGTATACTCGTAGCCACTATCTATGCGCATTTACTTTATTTATCTAGCAACTATTAATTACCTTATTGCTTTCTTAATGCCTTTTGGAAACAACCTTAGCAAAGCTTGGGAAGGCATTTACGCGTTTTAAAATAAAATTCCGTAGCTGTTTTCATAAATGCCCCAAAATAGTAATCATTGTATATCGTGGCTAAAATCTAGGAAAACAATGCTGAATGTAATTACCGAAGGTCTGCTGGCACTCTGAGAATTGGTATTACAAACAAGAAGTTGGGCTTGCATTAAGCTTGCGGTATTGCATCGGCCGGCGCGACGACTGAGTGATGGACCGTCCTGACACGAATAGGGCCAACATAAAGCGGCCTAACTGTACGCGACAGGATGACCCCACATCAGATGGGGTGACTTACGATTCTCTGCTCTCGATTGACTACTTAACTTGCAACAATGAAAACCGATTCCATTTACAATATTGAAAACAGTATAAGTTATTAATCACCAAGAATCTAAATTGTTGATAATGACTATAAACGACGTCCGTGGTCGACGAATGTTTTACTAATTTTGGTACGTATTCGTTACGTCACCGTAGCAAACCTACTTGAATTCCAGTCCTTGCATATTTTATGCAAATAAAATGAAGATTGCAAGACAAGAAACATTATTGGCATCGCTCTTAAAAAAAAAAAACTCGATAAACTCGATATATGTTATAACAGCGTTCTGATCTAGTTGAACTGGCACGAACATATAATTTTGAACTATGACATCGAGTGTAAGAGCAGCTGACCGTCTTCGAAAACGCCAAATATTTTCAACCGCCTAATCATGGTTTGACTAGGTTGTTTAACGGTTAAAATGGGTTATCCATACCGTTACATAATTTCGCCGAGGAGTGCATCGGATGAAAATAAATTGATGTATGATCGAAGGTGATGGTGCGGTGGCGTGGCGGGGCGTGCGGCGGGCGGCAGTGGTGCGCGTGCGACTCTCACCGCCTTATCTCTCGCGACCTCCGCCGGACGCGCACGCACGCCGCGCTCCACCACCCGTTACCGCGCCGCGTTCGCGCTATGCCGTCTCTTCGACAACACATCTATGTGCACATTTACTTGTACTTTTTTCGATTCCGAAGTGTAGGACGTAGCCCGGAAATGCGCCAGTGAAACAAAACATACTTTAACTTTGTGACAAATTGTTGGATTTTTTGTTGTATTTATTCAAAACAATAGTAGGTTGTAGAGGCAATATCGAAACGAACACTGGATCGTAACGACGATGGTGTCTGAAGGGGCTCTGCCCGTAGTATGGTGTATACGCGATAATCAACTTGTGCCTCACCAAGTATCCGGTGTTAAGTTACAAGGAGCTGTAACAGGAGCGCACATAGCCGCTGTTACTGATTTTTTGCGTATGGTAGCAGGGACCCCTATTGTCCTTCCGCATACGGCGGTTCCTGAAGATGTCGACAATGACATTAATCAAGAAAAAGAAAACTCAACCAGAAGACGAAAAATGTCAATGCAAGTGGAAGTGCCTTGTGTTTTCTTAACTGAAAGCGCCTTACAAAAAGCTAAAAGCCGCAGTAATTCTAGAGAAGAAAAGGTAACAATTGAAAGATGTAATATTACAACAACTCAAATGTTAGACAGTCAGTCGTCTTTTCTAAGTTCTTCTGATATTTTAGAAATGAAAGAATTTGAAGATAACCACAAAGAAATGATAAAAGATAATTTTAAATCAAATACTTCGGAATCATCAGTATCATTGACTGAAAATAATTATCCTCAAAGAATAACGAGAATTATAGAATTAGATGACTTAAGCCCAACCTCAGTAAATATAGAATCGGAAAGAGAACACCCTCAAAGGATAACTCGAATTATAGAATTTCAAAAGGAAAAGGCACCTTCACCGGTATTTACTGATGGGGAAAATGAGACATTACAAAGAATAACCAGAATAATAGAATTGAATGAGGACAATTCATTTTCTACCATTACGAATAGCACAGAATCATTAGACAAAGAATGTCCTCAAAGATTAACTAGAATAATGGAAGTTGAAAAAGAGAACAACTTTCCGAGCATGACTAAAATAATTGAAATGGAAAACGACATATCAAATGAGCGAAGAATTTCTTTGACGAATGAACGCGAAACTGGCGGCGGAAATATTGAAATTTGCAATGAGGAAGTGACTGTTAGGTCTAAGTTTGTGCATCGAAGTACCCCTAGGTTTAGTCTTGACTCTTCGTGCTCCGAAAACTCTTATGTTAATATTGAGTGTATAAAGAGTTTGCAGGATGTTAGAAAAGAGGAAAACACTGAGAGCGGTGTGAATCCTGAAATATCTCCCGCTGGTAGATCTATCCGTTCTCGATTTCCGAGGAAAAAGACGTCGGTATGTTCGATTGGCTCTTCGGACTGCGACGATGAGGTAGATGTAATTTTCAAATCCAAGCCTAAATCTAGTCACTGGGTCAGTTTGGATTGGATACCACCGCCTCCCAAAGAAGAGCCAGTGATTATGCAAGTCTGTGATAAAAATGATTTCATAACAAAATGGATAGCAGAACAAAATTCGCAAGACTCTGTAATTATTGCTGACGAAAGGCGAAAGAGCCTTCCTCCAAAATCGAATGAAGTATATCTTCATAATATGAGAAGATTTAGTGACAGTTTACAAATATGCAAGGAAGATGCCGCCAGTGATTCTCCAGCTACAGTGAAATGGAAGTGGCATGATATAGTGAAACGCCACCTCCTATTATTAAAAAGCGAGAAAGGCTTTAGGCGACAAAAAGGCAGCTGGATGCGCACGGCGAGACGATTGTCTGGAACTAATGTAAACCACAAAGACTTGGAGTCTTTCCCGTTGGATAACTATATGAAACTTCAGACTATGCCGTAAGTGTCAATTGTAATTTTTTTTTATTGCCGGGTTCGTTTATTCAAGTTTTATATTTTAACAGCTAAATTCACCCTTACCATTTTTGTAAGGGTTGTTTTTTTTACTAGCCCATATTTTCCTACTGTTGGGCAAAGTTCCGTTAGACTTTCTGCAATTTATTTAATAAATACATATTTACGAAAGCAGCATAATTGACATTTCTTATTTAATTTTCCATGTTGTCAGACAATTTTGATGCTCATTCAATCTACATCCCATTACGATACAAATCTATGCACCGCATTCCAATTTTGCTCAACTAATCGATTATATTGGGAAATCTCAAAAGCAACGTTGTATTGTTTTTATATGTCGCAGGATAATTGGACAATCCAATCTTTGCAAAAGACCGGATTATTGGAAACTAAGAATGATTTTAGTAATTATACGAATTATTATCAGAATCATTAAAAAAAACCAGTCTGTTTTGGATTGTTGGAAACTTGAATGCTGATTGGCTAATCCAAGGGTCAATTCATAACATCATTCCGTATTCATCATGGAGAAGAGCAGTGGTGGCCAAGTGGTAACGGCCGCGACTTACGAGTAGTAGGTCGTAGGTTCGAACCCAGGCAGGCGCTTTACTTTGTGTAAATTATATCACCACTGCTCACAAAACGGTGAAGGAAAACATCGTGAGGAAACCAGCATGTCCTAGAACCAAAAATTCGAAGACATGTGACATCTCCAACCCGCACTGGGCCCGCGTGGTGGATTACGGCCCACTCCCTCTCACTGAGAGGAGGCCTGTGTCCTAGCAGTGGGAACATTATAGGCTGATTATGATTCTGTATTCTGGTTGGTCAGATCGAATGTAAGTCAGCGCATCTGTCAGTGCCTCATGTTCGTATCAGCTAATTAGCGTTAATAGAATACTCATCGTCGTTCTTCGCGGTTTCCCTAAGATAAGCTGGATTTTCGTAATTATCTTGATAATAGCTCGTATGATTATAATAAATATCTTTCTTAGTTTCCCATAATCCGGTCCTTGGCAATAATCCTAGAATTTTCGCAATGCTTTGATTTTTCCAATAATTATTCTGCGACATTTGACTTCCAAGCTTAGTCTTTAAAAGTCTGTTATCACATTAGTAAACAGTTTAATGAAGGAATTAATCCATTCACTGTTTTTTAAGAAAATAAGTTTTGTTGGACTTATCCATCAGGGACAGGCAGCGGGGTTACAAAATTCACACGTATTTATTGACTATCTACTCGTACAGCTAGAGCTATTTTAATAAAATATTGCGCAAGGACGTTATCTAGGACATCTAGGATGATAACTCCGAAGTCACAAGCAAGTGGCGATTACCATTTATATCGACAATCTCCTGAAACACAGAGTACTTCTTTGATTTGTTATGTATACTCTATTATCAGCTTATCAGTAGCGAAGGGTAAATTTTTGTAAGAGGTAAGCCGGAGTATGTATGATTATATTATTTGTCTATAAAATACTGACAGTGCCATTTTTCAAAGGGAAGCCGGTAGGAATCGAGTTGTATGGAACCTTCGCCACTGCAGGTTATCTTTCTATACACATTCCGTTCTCATATTTTTGGACGCGACCATCCGTGCCAGCCACGTCGGTCTACTTACCAAAGTCGACCCGTTCAGCGGGTGGAACTGGTTACCACCTCACGAACGGCCTGTGGTCGTCCACAGCTTTGTGCTAATCATTTCCAATGACTTATGTAGACTCACGCTGTAACTCTTTCTTTTGACCATGCGAGCATAGGTCCGTTCGGGGTTAATGTGCGGTCGCTACCAGGAATCACGGCAATAAATTGACCGATCTCGTTCAAATTAACTCGCGGTTTTCCTTTTGATTCCAATACGTTGTGATAGAGATAAGGCGATATCTGACAGTGTAGTGATTTGTCGAATCTGTTGATAAGGGGCCGTGTTACGAGAGCGGGTTCGAGACACGCGCTTCCGCAAGGCCGCTCGATTAGAATGCAGGGAGCTCGCGTCCAAGGCTACGGTTGCGCGGCCGGTCGCTGCACCGGTGGCCGCTGTCTTCCTCCCCGTAGTTCGGCAATTGGAAGCAGGCTCAGGAAGTGAGCCGTGAAGGTAACGCTCACAAAACTTAACCGCCTGTTGATCGGAAGCGACTGTGCTTTGAATTTTTGACGTACCTTTTGTTGTTCGGAAATTTATGCGCTTCCTCAATCATCTTGCATAATTAGGACACGAATAATTCATTCAATTCGTTCGAACTCGGAACAAATACATGTTTTGACTAAATTTTAATAGTCTAGCTTAGTCATATATTAGGAATGTTTCGATTTCGCACAAGAAAGAGTTAAGAAACAAAATCTAAATTATAAAACAATCTTACGATTAGGGAAACAGCAATATTGTGCTAAAGCGAGGTAAACGGATGTACCGACGTCAGTTTCACTGACGAGCCTTGAGAATTACTCTACTTGCACAACAGTAAACCGCTTATCATAATAATTGAAATTTATTACATTAGTCGCTGTTTCAATGGGATGAATTACTATGAATATGATGTGCGAACATGCTCAAAGCTCATAAGAACGCCCACAGTACCTAAATATTATTTCGGCAAGAATTAATATGTAAATCGCAAATCACCGTAATGCGTTAGGATTTTCGTTTTCCAACGCTTCAACATCAGTAAACTTGTTTGTGTGGCTACCGTTCTGAAAACATGAATGTTGTGCTCAAAGTGCATCAACATAGCTATTGTACCAAATGCGCATACGCGTTCTCTGGCGGAAACAAACGCATTCACATCGAAATATTTGCTTGTTTTTCAGTTTCTCACAGTTTCTTGTTACTTTTCAGGAAAACCATGATAAATTCGATACGCGCACATACCTACTACTAAATTATATTAAAAAATTTACTCGCAAATGCTCGTTTTCAATTATTGACGGCGAATCGGTGACTTTTAAGTACTATACCTTGTAGGTGTATTTTATATCTCTTATCAATCTTTAGGAAATCATATATATCTTATTATGTAGTAATACTCTGATTGGAAATTGATATGGGATTGTAAATGATTTCTTATCGTCATTAGTGTTTGTTTTGCAGACGCACATGACGTCGACGATAGTCTTTGAAATATTTTTTCCTAAAATATGTGCTAAGAAGTGGTTCCATGTGTTTGTAATACTTATAGTTCAGTTGCATTGGTGCAGTTCCAAATGGAACTAACTTTATTAAAACGTGTTATAATATCGTCTGTAACATCTCTCGGGTGTGGCTGTGAATCGTGATGCCGCCTCGCCAGCTATGCTTATTGGTGCAACAAATCATGCAAGCTGATTTGGCCTTCGAAAACGAAAAAGAACACATCTGGAATCAAAAGTAATTGTATTTTCCTCATGAACTTTAGGTTAAACCAACCTTTCACCTACTAGGACTCTATCGCTGCGCTAACAATACAATTTATTGCGTATTTGCAAACATCGCGTAACTTTATATTGATAAAAAATTAAAACAGACTAAAAGTTTTGTAACGTGAATTGCTTCTTACTCACTTTCACTATGTCGAACATTTTAGGTTCCGTTTCGTGACGTCTCACTTAGTAGTCTCTGTAGCGTCAAAAATTAACTTGCTTCTTTTTTGTTCAATATCTTACATCTCGCTTTCTATTCAAATCGTGAATCATGTCGTTTATTATATTTTGTCAATGACACTCTCATACTGAATGCCCCCACAGTAATCGTTTAAGTCTGTCTACGTTCCTACGAGAAACACTCTGTTTATCGAGCAATAACTTTGCATTGCAAATGTTTCTTTGTTATACAAACTAGACACGTGTTAGAAAATCGATGAAAATGACTCGTTTCTTATCAAAAGGCCTGAGGTCGTCTCTTGCGAAAGAACAATACAACTGGTTTTTATGATTTGTTTTTACTTTTTACGGCCGCGTGTGCACCGCACCGCCTGTGCCGGCACACCGACCTCCGCCGATAATTGTTACTCCTGCGGATGTTTTCGTGCTAACCATTTTCGAATGCGAGAACCTTACTAGCAGCGATACAATCGTATATAACCTATTATTATACAGTTACTAGATAGCTCGTTGTTAAATCCATGCGTTTATCGGTTCATCAGTTACAGTGAACCTTATCCAACTCTGCCAGAACACTGGAGTGACTTAATTGTGTGTTCGGCAATACTTCCTAAGAAGACATAATTAAACATTTAAATACAATCGTTTGTAGAACCGTCTACCTTAAACATCATCACTTACTGAATCCAATGAACGATGGCTGACCACAAAGACTTTAGTTCTATTGGCAATTCGCAGTACTTATCATTGCTGGTTTAACGTTTCGCATCATGCCCTTACCTGATTAACAGATGGCAGTAATATTTAACGACTCATTGTGAAGTTCGCTAATAGTTCTCACTACGCCAACAGATTTCTAAATGTTTTATATACCTATCTTAAAAATAACAGTGCCATTTTGATTTTTTTGACGTCGTCGTTCAAATGAGTGGTTTGTTTACTAGGTACTGCCCGCCATAACCGAAATGTCGATTTCTATCGTCCATGGAAACTTGTCAGGTTATCGTGACTAGGTTTCGTTTACCGTATTATCTGTGTCACAATTCTTAACACCTAGCAAACAAGCAAGGTATCTGGGAAGTCTTATTGTGAATTCAATCGATGTCGCCATTTGTATGAATGATATCCTTATCTGTCACTTGCCTGAACAAGTAACGGACAAACCCATATTGCTTGCGAAATATACCGTTCAAAATACAATTATCTCAAATGGGGTTTGTAGTCCATGCATCTTAAGTTTTTCCTCTGTTCATTTTGGTTTTTCACAAATTCGACATGTGTATTGTTATTCCTTTACTGTTACTGACAGATATGAGGTTAGAAAACGAGGGAATCTATAATAAAAGAGTCATCAACGCTGAGCTTATTTCTGGAAACTATACCCCTAAGAGAGTAAACCAGGGGAATAAAGTTTGTATGGAAAAATCCGAAATCTTCGTGGATGAAGCTGCTACGAAAGGACTTGTCAATAACAAAGAAGTGTTACATCCTTCTCTAACAAAGATTGCTCCCACGATATTAAAGCCTTTCCTAACAATGAAATTGATGCTGTTGCGGGATACAATCCAATTTACTCGGTTCGTTGGATGCACACGCATCAGCAATTATAAGCCATTTCAACTAAACGTTTTGTCTCACGTGTGTAGGTACTTATTTTCTTCATCCTACCTATCTCTGTAATTTTCTAATCAACTTGTCAACATTACATTTACTTGTCTATACCTAATAAGTTAATAACCCAGCATTGTAGTCATATTTTTTTCGAACGACACAGCTTATCCTGCCACTTCTAAACATCCTATAAAAAGATCTTGTTGAAACGGTATCCCCTGAAAAAAGCAACTAGTATAGAAGTTTAAGGCAAACTTACTTGTCCATCCCGAGAGGGAGACCCTATAATTAGATTACCCATCTAGCGAGCAACCCGGAGCCAGGCGAGACTGGCTTAGCAAAAAAGTTGTGGCTACATCGGCACGCGAAGGTCGATGACCGGCGCCTCTGCTTAACTCGCTATATTATAAAACTCTGAGCGAAAGTCACGTAATTAATTCCCATTGATTGCGCCACTTTACGTCTCGGTGTCAAAGGGTTTAGGCCAAATTTTCTTGTCTCTCAGACCCAAATCCGCTTACATAATACTTTTGGCTGTTTTTATAAAAATTAATATTTTTCTTATCACAACAAAACTAGTATGATGCTATGTTTATGTTATCGAATAATACATCAATTTCGGCACGTGGTTCTCTATAACACTGGGTCATTCAACATTATGGCAATTATCGTAAATAAAATTTGCATTTCAAGTTTTAATAATTTATCTTCGAGTTATCAATACTATAGGATTATTCTAACTGAGATGTTTGCAAACCGGAAACTCGGTTATGTAACAAACCCAATAATGATATTTATTAGGAATTTCCGTCCCCCACCTTGACTGCTAGCAACCTGCCTATGACATTCTATTTAGTAGTAAGTATTCACTGCTTTGACAGATTCATTACATAAGATAATCGATTCTTATTATATGTCTTCGTGACAAACAATAATGATAACCTGAAATATGTATATTTTTCGACACTTATTATTAGACGCACCTACTATGAAAAATTACACTTTATATTGACGAACTAACACTTTTACTAAACTTTTTCCGAAGTCTAGACAAAGAAGCTAGTCAAATTTGCACAATGCTATTTGCACTTTCGAAAATCTGCAATTGAAACGTATCTACTAGAATAAATATAGCGGAAAACGAGCTTGTTTAAATAAGCTTTATTCAAATCGGGAACATGCTTGGTTAGTAGTGTCGCCCGACATTTTGTACAAATATTTGTTAAACTTTTTAGAAATATCAATGACCGCAAACATTGCTAATCTTTTAATTTAACCAAACTTCCACTTCATTGTCAATATAATGCTTGCATATTTTTTATTTATTAATATTCTCAGTAATCGTTACGCAAGTTACCTTACCTTAAATCGATAAATGATATCATCATCCATACAAAATTCTCTGCAGAGAGAAGGTCTAATATTATGTGGGCATGATTCATGAATTCATGATACAGATGACGATTTCTCTTCGCCTATAGAGGGTCAAGGTCGCTCTATCTCTCTGGCACATTGGTATTATACTTGTGTTGTTAACAGGGTTACTAGTTCAAACTTTATTTTAATTCGGGGATCTCGAAAGGTACCAAAGATTCCTGACGACGCGACGTGTTAAAAAAAAACAAGAATTTAATGGTAGGGCAAATAACTATTACTTAATGTTCTGTTGGTGTAAGCTTGATCCTTAATAACAACTTGTATAGACTTCTATGAATTGACTTTCTAGATATTTTACGCTTAGATAATTTCTTCTCGTATGAGCGGAGTTCAGTTGTTACACCTCCTCTCAATGAAGCTTACTTTCTGTCTAGTCATGATTACACCGTTTTGAACACTTTCTATTTCTTATTATTGAGGGAATTAATTAGCTTAATAAACATGTGTATTATTAATCTATTCTGCGTGCGTTTTCCACGTTAAGACCTTCGACGCTATCTGCTAGTTACCGATCTATGACCCTAAGTATGCCCTTAGTGCGTGCCGAGGTCTCATCGAAGGCTTTCGTAGTTACAGCCCGTGGCGCCCTTTTCATGTCTCATTTTTATAGCGCATGCGACATTGTTCATAATAATTTTCCTCCATAATATCATCTGAAATTGTTATTGGCTTGATAGCCTGTTTGACGATTATAGAATTTTAACTAGATCCAGATGCAGCTGGGTTATTGAAATAGCTACGAGGCTGCATGTTATTTGCCGGGTGCAAGGCTTTAGATAACTCCTTGGCTCGCAGAATAAAAATAAACAGACTCTTGTTAACATACAATTTGATCGTTTTGTAACGCTACGTGGTTTTAATGTGTTTTTTGTGAAAAGTAGGTCGCAGGTCGACCTTTGTGATGTGCATTTCGGAATTGCAATAATTCACATTATTCTGCGATTGCTCTTAGATATTGCCACGTAAGTTTATTCTTGTAAAACGGTTAGCGAGTGTTTGTGTAAAAAATTTACTTGAAAGTATCAAGTTCATTTATTTTAAGTTTCAATACATAATAGCAAAAGAAAACTGACAAAAAATTAAGTGAGTGTGATATAATATCATTGGGGTATTTCAAGTGACTAAAAAGAAGCTTACCTATCGTGAATTTTGTTACGAAACTAGCTTTTGTAAATCTGCTAGGGATTTTGTCTTTAGTATGCTAAATGTACAGTCACCAAAAGAGATAAGTAACCTGGGCCGTCGTATATAATTATAGTAGAAGTTTAGTAAGAAACCGATGGATGTTTTCGAATTAAATTTAATTTGATAAATGAACTGTTTGTTTTCATTTCTTTACCAATTATTCAATTTATTCGAAAAGATCTATCGGTTTCTTACTAAACTTCAACTATATTTTAACGACCCTGGTTACCCATCTCCTTTGGTGACCGCACAGAGATAGGTATCAGGCTTCTGATAACTATCGTGCTATGAGTCGTCCATTTAATTACAGTGCAAGGGTCCATCCGTGATTCTCAGGCGGAACAATCTTTTGAACAATAGTAATCATCATAGATCAATCAGTATTTCCAGTCACGAACAAGTTGAAATTATTGTGCGACGATGAGATCAGACAAACGTAGACGATATTATCAGTGCTGAGCTTCTGAAAAGTAAATCATCAACAAATAATCTTGCCATTGAACACCTACCCGAGGTTCATGCTAGGAAAACTAACATAGTATTGTTCAATTACTTGAATGGTAGATACTTTATCAATCAGCATTACTTTACCAATTGTTTCCAGTTAACCATTGAGACAAAAATATAACGAAATAAAATTAACCCAAATCCAATCTCGTGTGTCGATTTCACGTAAATAGATTAGTAATTGACGAGGGTAATTGTTTCTAAACTTTTCGCTTACAGACACACAAGGTTGCTGTACTAAGTTGCAGCAATTCTAAAAATTTGATCGTTGTGAGTAATCGCTCTTTTTACTGCTCTGTTTACCGTTTTACAGCTGTACTACTTAGATACTATTTTTATATCAAGAGCCCGACGACCTCGCCCATCTGTCGCGCGGGATTTGGTGCAACACTATTGTCAGACCCCTACAACTTTATGTTGCAATCATTCAATGAGAAATGATCCTGATTTATGCTCTTATTAGTACTTATGACCGTCATAATTGTAATTTTACTCTAGACATCGTTTGTTAAATTCGTCGCGGTGTTACTGTACAAGTTCTGTTATTACTGTAAGGTGACAAATTATGATTCATTGTTAGCAGCGGGGCTCATGTTAAAAGCGGTTACTACAATAAGCTTGTCTCCGGCGCAGACGCAGTGAGCGTACGTCAATAGAATGCAGAATACTATTCATTCGTGCTCGTTGAGTCACCGACAAGCCGCTTTCTGAACACCCTACGAGAGCGATACCGGTCCTTTATACACTCATATTGTCATTGTACAATGATAATCACAATGTACTTACAACTTAATGAAACACTCCTCAGGTGGACAATTCATTAGCTTGTCAGCTCGTAGATGTGCAGTATTAATTACTTTGTATCAATTTGTATTAAATTAACTCTTTTGTTGCTACTTGTATAATTTTAATGGCGTACTTTTAGACTTTTAAAATGCGTTTAACTTTTTACGATACTCCCTAGAACAATTCTTTTCGCCTTCAATTTAGTTTAAATTGTATGTAAGTAAACACCTAATTTAACACTGCACGTATGCGGTTGTGATTACCAACCTTCAGTTATATTGATCGTAGCTTCGATAACTTGCATATTTCTAAGTTTTTCAATGTTGTTACAGATGGTACTTCCGCAAAATAAAACGAATCGAAGCGGAGAAGAAATTGCTCCTTCCAGAGAACGAACATGGCGCTTTCCTCATCCGAGACTCCGAGAGTCGCCATAATGACTTCTCGCTATCAGGTAATATTCACGTCATAAAATAATTCATATTCTATTGATAATTTCCTAATAGGAAATCGTTTAGTTAATATACACAGCAATATACAGCAATAATTTTAATTATAATCATCTTGTTAGCTCGGAAAATAGAAGAATATTTATGCTATGTGGTACTGGTTGGCGATGATTCATACGTACGTCCTGTGGCACGCAGCACAGTGCTAAGTGCTATCCTGTTACAAACGCATCCAGTGGTGCTGGGCGATTCGATCACGACGCCAAACCGGTTGAAAGTTTTTCTAAGGCCCCTAGGGCAGGCGCCGTGGGAACAAAGACCGAACAACTGAATGACTGCTTCGATATCTGCTAATTAGTATTGTTTATAAATGCAAGGCTTTTTAACTATTTTTGAATTGCTCGAAGCTATCTTATTGCATTCCAAACAAAATGCCGAGGTGACGGCGGTCATCGATAAGAGCGTATTAACGCAGACTCATGCAACCCAGATATAAATTATATTTATTTTGCATTTGCATAAAATACGGTTTTATGTTTGACTAGTTAATTTCATTATAAATCATAGTGCTGTGCGTAAAATATGTGGGTCCGTGGCTTAGGCCCCCAGTGGTCGACGCACCTGTGGCCGACGCCCCCGATTCGATTAATTTAATTTAAAGTAATTTTTGATCAAATGTACTGTCAGGCACAAAAATTGTTTTACAAAAATATTAAATGTACTTAATATTGATTGTTGGCGATCTATTCTCTCTGCTATTTGATAGATAACTTTTGTTTAGCAAGGAAAGATACTTTATTAATAGAGTGAAACACTTTTCTCATTTACTGTACTAAGTGAAAAAGCACAAAAAAAAAAATATATTAAATTAATCGTATCGGGGGCGTCGGCCACGGGTGCGTCGACCACTGGGGGCCTAAGCCACGGACCCAAATATGTTTGGTTTTTTATAAAATTATTAACGTACTTCATTATGCAAATAGGTACTTAGCAATATTGTAGTAACGATAATTGAATGCAGGGACAATACTATATTGCTATTCACTTACATAATTTCTGTTGGTACAGTAAGTACAAAAAATATAGCAGTAATAAAAACCAAAGATTATAATTTTATGTTCAAGATTCATCTCGAAAAAAAACTGGAAGTTATTGGCGTTTTCAGTTAGAGATAATTCCTTGAAGGAGGGTTACAATTGTTACAAAATGTAAAGATTATCCGTGAAGGTAACGAGCAGCAACCGGAATTTGGTTTTTCCACACTGATTATTATTATTGTATTTTCCATGAGAACTGCGGCAGAAATTGTTTTGTGAAAAATACCATTTGTCATACCTTAAAACAATTTTGTGAAAATTCAGACGCCTCGCTAGAAAAATCACTACGAATTATATTTAATTTTACATTATTCATGAACAAATTACCTTAGAATTTTTAGGGTTCCATGATAAAACAATGAGCTCTTAGACTCAGTCCGCTGTTTATAATTTCAGTAAACAAGTTTTAAAAAAAACTTGCATAAAAAAGACAGATCGCGTGATCAGAAAAAAAACTATTTCTTAATTGATGCAGGAAAAAAAAGGAATTTGTACAAGAATAAATCAAAATATTCCTAAGGAGTCTGCGTCTGCGCTAAAGGAATCTTTTAATTTATTAATTGGATTTTCTTATAACGAGGAGTTATTGCGCGTTGAGATAATCTAGAGCAGTAGTCGCGCGACAATGTTACATCACTATTGTAACATCAAGGACGTTTATCTGCTTTTTATTATTCTAGCGGTTACTTAGAACATAATTTATGTAATAACTATCAAATACCTCTGTTGGATGCCAACATTGCCAACTAATCGTTACAACGAACAATACCTATGTCTAAAGAACATTGTTCTCCTTGTCCTTTTTTTACAACCAAGATTTTAACCGCAGCAGAATCGTTAACGTGTACTCCATAAATAAGAGCTCTCTTATTTCTGCAGTCAATCTTCATTAGCTCCGGTTTATGCCTGTTCAGCCCGTGTCATTAGTTGAATAAGTAATTCAAGCAATTTATAAAGCCCATGTGAGTTTACTAAATACGATCGAGATTTCTACGATAAAGTTAGATAAAAGTATTATTTATATATAATATATTAACATGCCTAATCCGTTTAAAAAAAATGTAAGCCTCATGTCGACGATTTTCCCGGAAAATGTTTTATCATTACTTAATGCGTCGTTCATTTAAATTTGAAGGTGAAAGCTGTTTTAGATTTACATATGTGTTGAATTTAAATAACTATGATTATCTTAACAAAATACTTTTGAACGAAACTGCAGCGTCACAAGTGGACTATGTTTCCTACATTGCATTATAGTGTCGTTTAAACCATTGTTTTCCGAAGCAGAACCTTTCCACTTGGATTCCTGCTCATATTTGGGACACAAAACGGGTATGGCCCACATTCCCAGAATCTGTTCTATATTTAACTTCAATCGATAGACCGGCGGGGTTATTGCGTAACCACTATCCGTAGTAATGGGTTTCATTTTGACAGTTCGACAACATTCATTGCTTTGTTTACGCTGTTGAGCAGACACATTTTTGGAACATATGAAGCAATGGATTAGCAATATCCTTCAAAATGATTTATATTGAGATTGATAATGTGTTGCGCAGTCAGGGTGCTGGCTGACACGGGGAAGTGTGCTAATATTACCTCTAATATTTACAACGGATAGCCATAAATGTGCGAATATTAATATTTATGTACGAAGGAAAATAGAATAAGGTTAACCTATGTAAATACGAAAATCGAAGCATTTTATATTTCTAACAAAGGCTTCTGTGCGTGGTTTTGAAATCACTTTCCTACGAGTGTGCTGTTCGAATAAACTTTCACAATCGAACGTCGGGATATGCATTTATCTATTTAAGTTTTAGAAAGAGCTATTGCCTATCATTAGGGTATACCACTGACTATTTATATTTGCATATTGAATTAGCTTCACGAGCCTCCTAAATTACTCCCTCATAAAAACCCCGTTGTCAGTACGCCTAAACTATAAAATTATATTTCTATTTTACAATGGGTCTCGCATAAATTTTCCGACTGCTTTCTCAATCAATGAAAGTGAAGTTTCGATTCTTTCACTTCAGCAAATTAAAATTTCACGTAGAACGATGTTATATGTACCTGCTAACGTGCGAATTAGGATATTGTTTACAGTGCTTAGTTTGTCTACTGATCTTCGCAGAACTGTGCAGTTTAGTTTTCTATATCTCGCACTAAGTGCTAGAACTCGTTTATTTGAACATGACTCAGATTCACTGTTAGCACTTTGCCGCCGCTATTGGCAAAACTAAAATAGAACTATTTAATGGTCCGTTTCGATCACCGGATACGAAGCGTAGTGCAAATCTCCAGAGGCTCGCAGGCAGACTGCGTACCTAACCTATATAACAGTCGTTATGATACTTATGGAACACTAGCTGACCCGACAGACGTTTTCCTGTTTTTTTTTCGAAAGACACGTGGCATCGTCTATTATCATAATAACGTTATTGTTGTTTTTCTCGGAAACAGCACTTTTTTCGGGATGAAAGGTTATGTCCGTTTCTGTCCACCTGACAACGTATATGCAAAATTTCAGGATGATCGGTTCAGTGGTTTAGGCGTGAAAATGTAACAAACAAACTTATTTTCGAATTTATAATATGTATTAGTTAGGATTACGCGTTGGTCTTCATCAAACGCACTTATTTTGTGCCAGTTCTTTAAAATATTAACAGAACCCGCATTCGAATCCCTTGCACATGACGTTTTAATTTTTTTTGTACTTTTCGTCATAGGTAGCCGGGATTAATGAGATTATTCACGTTCAATTCTGCCAGTTATCGGCTAACGCAAATAAGCCATAAGTTTCATCATTGAAAAAATCCTAAAACTAATATTTTCAGTGCAGTTTTAACTGGACTTTTTAAAGTGTATAAGATGGCGATGGTGTGCTTAACATAATACTACCAATTTTTATTCGAGTTTTTATCGATATCATGTCATGTATTCATTAATAATTATTAAAGAATGTACTAATATAACGTGTTATGATAATCTGCTCTCATTTTCATACTTACCAACTTTTTCTCCTGGTTTCTTTTTAATAATCTTTAGTATAATTATTTGTTAGTGTTACCCAGTAGCATTCATATAATAATAGTTGTGGCACGCTAGTTCTCGTCATCTATATCGTTGACGCCAATAATGATATTTCGAATAATATGGAGCCTTACAGAGTGCCTTTAAGAGAATCTAGAAAAGCAGCTCGGATTTGCTCCTTAGTATACAGGCATAGTGCATTTTCCAAGTGTTCGTGTTTGGCCAAATCCGGTATAGTTTTTATCAAAATCGGGCTCGAGACTTCTTTGATATTGCTGTCTTATAGTTTCTGTTTTGGCTTTTTTTTTTATAGGCTCTAGGTCTACTACCAAATATTTCAAAACTACTTTAAAAAGTATATTATTATAGGTATTCCGATGACATATTATTATTTTCGATGAACTTGGCCGTAACATCCCAGCACGGATTTGCTGGATTCGTTTTCTCCTCGACCGATAATTTTTCTCCTGACAGTTCATTTTGTTTATATGTATGTATCTGTCTATGTTAGTATCTAGATTAGTATTTATTCTTGTATTTTATAGTCGTTTCCTAGCTGTTTATGCCGTATGTTGCACCTGCCATGTTTTGTCTCTGCATCATCTTAAAGTTGACTGGTAGAAAATGCCTTAAGCATTAAGTCCGCTTTTGTACAGTATTTTTTTTACTTGTGCATAAAGTGTGAATAAATAATAAAATAAATATAAAATAGCCGGTCTTTAAACTAGAGTAAACACTTAAACATTGAGAGAATCAATGAATTCCATTCTTGATCTTACTCGGTCATTTAATTTCGCGATTATGTAGGCAAAGAAATATATTAGACTTAGAAGAGAGTGCAAGGTTCATTAAGCAAATTGATCTTGCACACACGCATGTACAAAAAGCCTGTAATAAATATGTGATCAAAAGTCAATCAAATCACGTTAAGATGCGGACGTTACACGGCTTTCTAGTTCTGTTTTCTGATTCATCACGTACTTATCGTAACATTAGAATTACTTCAGCAAAATCGAACTACGATAACACTATTGTAATAACTCGATTCGCGTTTGTTTCTTATTGTTTTGCCCAATACAGCATTTTTCTGCGGTATAAAGTTGTATTTACATATTGCATGGTTATGCTTACATAACAAAATAAAGCAACTACAAACAAATAAAATAGAAGAGACATCGCAGCTAATTCTAAGCTTGCAGACATGAATGAAAACGTGATTAAACGTCAGCTCAAGATTACCTTCATCAAGTGAATCGAACTGTCAAAATTGACGCGATGATTCTGAGAACTTCAGCCATTAATTATACAGTGTCTGCAGTCGTCAGCATTCTTGTGGTTTAGCAAGGTCGAGATGCAAGTTTCTCGACCTAAGATAAGTAGGTATGGGAGACCCAAAAACCTCAGATCTGTGTCCCGATTAAGAATAAGTTAGCTCTCTTTGCGACTTCTTAGAATTAAAACTTTCTTTTTGAGACATTTTGATGGATATACTGCTGTAATTTCTGAACTCGTTGGCTCGCCACTGTGACGATACGGTGATGACTGCCTCTTTATATCATTTTTGTGACTTGAACACAACTTTTGCGTTTTACACGTATTTTATATCTGTATCTTGTGAGTGCTCATGTGCTGTGCTCAAGCACTGTTATTGTTATGATTGATTGATAAAAGCGTATTGTACGTGCTTAAACTACGGTTGATTAGTAACTAAAATATTGATCATGTTCGTCTTAAATAAATCTACAAATTACAACAAACTTACAAAACATTTAATTCATTATAAGCATTGGTACTCCAGTTTTACGCAATTTGGTTTGCAATAAAATGCAAATTAATGAATAATTGTTGTTCACAGTGCGAGACGGAGATACGGTGAAGCATTACCGCATCAGACAGTTGGACGAGGGCGGTTTCTTTATCGCCAGACGCACCACCTTCCGTACGCTGCAGGAACTTGTGGAGCACTACAGCAAGGACGCTGACGGCCTCTGCGTGTCACTCAATAAACCCTGCGTACAGGTATGTCACGATATTCCAGCACTACTCCATCATCGTCTGCATCCTCTAGCATTGTAACTATGTGCGATTTACATAAACATAGGATGTTCAGGTATCCGGTAATGGCATTCCTATTTCGTCCGTTTCCATTCCCTGGTAATCGTGGATTGAATGCACATCGTAAATTCAAATCTAATTCAATTCCCGTTCTTATCCATAGTCAACAGTTATTACTAGAAGCCTTATTAAAATTGTAAAACAGTTATTCTACCAAGTGTGATCTGACATTCTTTCCGAATGCATAATGCCAGCATATACATAACGCTTGCACTTGACCCGACCTTCCACTACGATGCTATAAATAAATGATTGAACACTCAACATTTGACAGTAACGCACAATCATGGAATCATAGTGTTGTCAAGTCAAGGTCACGTGACCGAAACAAATAACAAATCGTATGAAGAATATTTATTTATTATAACGGAGCCGCATAAATTGCAAAATTCAATATCGGGACGACTATAAAATTTATGGTTTTCGCCGGGTCAACCTTTGTGCGCCGCGTGAGAAATATTACAAGGCATTGAACGAGCTCGAGGATACTTTAAATTCACCGAAGGACTCTGCTTTTCTCGGACAAAGAGCATCGTCATATTTAAGTTATTTAAGCCGAGAATGCACGGCCCAGTAAGGGCCATTAACATTTTCGAACTTTTATTTATTATATTTTCCGGCATGTACTCGAGCATTTCACAATGAATTAAGGAAAGAACTTTTATACCTCAAGTGCTATTTTCTTAAGCTATCTACATTTTATATTTTTTGCCTCGTGTCGAAGCGAATTATAATTTAGCTTTGCGTCAATCGCGTATTTAAAATTAACAATGCTCCGCTCATTGCAACACGTGTAAATTCCATTTTGATTATAATTGTGTAGATATAGCGCACCATCACGTAATTAAATGCGAGCTTATGGATTCTTTTTTAATGACTCTTTGCGAGACGTGATCATTCGTCACCGTTTCGTTGTTTGTTTATCCGTATAATTGGTGTTATGTTACAACATTCTTGTAATTTATGTGTTTATAATGATGGACGATGGTGGAATATGATTACGCTATTAATTAGCATATAAAGCGTCAGAAATTCAAAATTCGCTGTTCCAGTTTCGCGATCGACCTACCGCCAAGGCCGTGAAGGCACTTTCGTTACGGACGATGCGTACATAACACAACACATCCCACTTGACGACAACTCTTTGTTGTCAATGTTTTCCTCTGTTGCAATGGAATCAAGTGAACACTAAACATTTTTTTTTTCCTGGTTTCTTGTACCTTGTCGCGATATCTCTTAATCCAAAGTCGATATACCTACAAATAAAACTAGTCGCTAGAATCGTCATTATTGCTGCTGTCGCAAATAATTAAATACAGTTTTGGCGATCACGAGTTATCTCATCGGCAGCTGTCTAGGATTTACAAATATTTGTTACAAAATGGATTGAAACTGGACGTGTTACTTAACTGTTTATTAGTTTCATACACATAAGAACTGTATTTCATATACTTTGTAGGTCATCTAGATTTGATGGTTAAATTTGATTGTTGATACTTTTAAACGTTGATCTTTTCAATACGGATATTTTTTGTTAAAACTATGACGTATTCGTTGAATGTTGAGTAACTTACTATTACTTAGATATTATTATAAAAGTTTTCAGACCGAAAACGTGAAGTAACAATTGACTAATTATTTCATAAAAGTTCAAATGGTCTTTTTTGTCATTATATCACGCAAAATTCAGCATAAATCTATTTTAATGTATCTAGTATTATTTCTAGCTCAGAAACTAGTTTATAGTCGCGACATTATCAAAGACGGATTAGTAAAAATTTATGGTAATTTCGACCTTTCGAGTTCGGCAAATCCTAAACCGATTACTGGAACCTTCAATGATGAATTGTTTTACACACACGTTTTTTAAACGGAGTTTATTTAAACCATTCATACCCAAAAACCGCGCTGGAAATTCATTCTTCACGCTTTATGAATGGTAATGCAATTAAGTATTTTATCCAGTACTTAACTATAAAATAAAGCAAAGTGACGTGAACCAATTATAACGAGGGCTATTGTTCATTTTGTGTCTCGTTTCAACAATTGTGTAGAATTTTCTAATGAGCCATTTGTTCCTTATCGATACATTGAGTTCACTTTGTACCGATCGAAGTATCGACACAACACATTTACCGTTCAAGCATCGATACTCGATAAAACATGCACTTTTAATAAAATAGTCAAATCAATTAATTTACTCGCATTGTTGGCTGTTACAAAAGAAAGTTATGTAAAGTGCAGTAGCGTACACGGCTTCAAATTATTTTGTAATGTTATTGCTTTCGTACCAACGCGCAACGGTTGTATTGTACTGAAGTAGTATGAAGATAAAGCTGCCTTGTGCATCGAGACAGTCGCTGCTGCAAGTTTAAAGTTCAAGGTCGTACTCATGAACTTTAATTCTACAAAGACAAACCAAATGACTAGATAATACGTCATGTTCATGTACAACCATTTATTGTATTGTAAATTAGCCTCATTTGCTCGAGCCTTTGTGCAGCGGATACCTGTCACAGGGTTTGTTAAAACACCTTCGAGGATTAAACAAGCCTTAATATTGAATTCAAGTACGTTAACTAGCTATATGTAATGTTTGACCTACACAAGTGACGTAATCAAAATCGCTCGTAATTCGTATGTAGTAGTGCCCCCTTCACTCTCTACCTTATCGGTGTACTGTTAGCATAATGCGGAATTTCATTGTTCCATATGTTTATTTATACTCAACATTTCTCGACGAGTAAGGGGTTTAGTACCTCGTTTCAGACCCCAGGTACATACGAGACCTCAATATTTTAATCACTCAATTCTAAGCCTAACGTCTAGCTGATTTTATGCTAAAATAATCATGATGCGCATACGCATGATGAAGTCAGAAATTCTTTTTTACCGCAACTCACGACTATCCTCCTAAATATTATGAAAAAATATCCGCACTATATTTATAAAAAGCACATATATCTTAAAACCTATAGCCATTACATCTTAGCCTTCTCAGAAATCCAATCACCTATCAAATACCTAAGTGTTAAACGACCTAATAGTCTCTGGTCATTTTTATTCTGTCATACTTTTTGCATAAAAAATTATTTATGGTATTAATTTATTATAACTTGTTTCGACGTTTGCTCCTTGTTACGAGAGCCATCATTCAGTGGTGATTTCACTTCTTACTCTGTTCAATATGATTGATTGTGTAATAAGCATATATCACTTTCTGCGATCAGTTTATCGTCGAACCTATTACATCAACTTCAAATACATAATATTAACTTGTTTTCAATGCTTAAGGCGAAAGCGCCAGGGTAGCCCGCGAAATTCATTTTTTTTTTACGTTTTTTGCAATTTGCTGGTGAGTATTAAGTTGTACGTTGATTAAAATATGATTCGCGGCCGTAACAAATATGTATTTACATAATTATAATCCTTAAAGTCATCGACACAACTCGCTAAGACCAGGTAATCCCCAAGAATGGCTATTTCATGAAATCTTCACATTTGGGGATTATACTAACTTAACAAGTTGTATTACTGATTGTTATGATTATAATTCTGTAAATACATATTTGTTACGACCGCGAATCATATTTTAATCAACGTACTATTTAATACTGACCAGCAAATTGCAAAAACGTAAGAAAATTTGAATTTCGCGGGCTACCTTAGCGCTTCCCCCTTAAATCAGACGTTTCAGATTTTTTGCAGCAACCCTATGAAAACAAAGCGGAAACTTTTTCAATTTAGCAGTTAGTATTTGCATTTATATTACAGGATGGATCATTTCATATAGGGTATCATAATTATCTTAGTAACGCGCGTTTAATAGTATGCGTAATCGGCTTTTTGTTATGCGATAAAGGTACTACAACATTGTTATAGATCTGTGACGTGTTTCAGCGTTAGTTAATGTGCTTGTAATGACGTTGGAGCATTGATTAAGTATTTCACGCCGTTCTTCAGACTGTCAACAACTAGCACGTTGATTTGATGGCGGTCATTATTTGAATATGTTTAAAGTAATAATCAAGCCACTTTATATTAAAGACAATACATTTAGATTTATTATGTTCAACCAGCACCCTAAGTGCGTAACACACTATCAATAATCAGAATCATTTTAAAGGATATTGCTAATCCATTGCTTCATATGTTCGAAAAAGTTGTCTGTTCAACAACGTTAATAACGCAATGAATGTTGTTGAACTGTCAAAATTAAAGCCATTCCCAGTGTAGTACGCAATTACCCCGCTGTATAAAAGAACTTCTCATGAGCCCCTTGTAATAATTTCAAACTCAAAGCATTTATTTCAATTAAACTATTAACAGGCACTTTTGAATTGTCAAGAAGTCGGTCAGTCAGAAAATATGAAGCTAGTTGCCCATTCCAAAGCGTAGGTACCTATGGAGAAGAACGGGCAAGAAACTCCATGGACACTCTTTTTTTTTTAAATTACATTTTACAAAAATATTTGTTACATCGTTACTTTTGATTTATTATTATACCCTGCCCATGATAAGTTCTTTCGATAATCCTCAAATCGATTTTGCAATTATTTCACTAATTATTATGATTAAATACAATAAGAGTCATTTGATAAGTACTACCGTATTTTAAATTATTGGTACAACACTGACGCCTACACTTGCCATCATTGGACACTAAAATATCGTCATTATAATTGCAATTTACTATTTCAATAAACGTAACGATTTCAATTTGCAGATGCCATAAACTCACAAGGTTGCATTAACGTCACCGAATATTTAATTAAAGTAAAAACACGTAGAGATTTGAACTTACGACTATTACCAACGTCGTTTTAGTAATTAAAACGGTTTTTTTTATTGGTAGAATCTGCAGGACCTTTTTTGAGGCACCATGCACGCTTGCTCCGGTCTCCTCCGCAACACGACTTAACAATGTATTGCCACATCAGCTATTCTTTTCGACATTGTCAATGAGGTTGCCATTCTGTGTAGCATGCGGTAATACCCTTAGCCTTGAAGTGCTGCTAACGCAACACCACTTTAGCCCAGTCACCCCTTTAAAAAAACGGTGGTTCTAAAGTGCATCTCGAGTATGTATTGTATAAGGGTCGTAAGTATTTACCAAGCATGTATTGTATAAGCGATGGAGTGGAGCGTGACAGGCACACCAGACCGACGGTCGCGGTCGGTGGACAGCACCAAAGTCTCATGTTACAAACGCACAACGCGGTGTGAATTAAAAATCACAACACTACATAATAACGCACGGATTTAATGCCTTTTGGAACTGAGCGGCACATTGTCTTCGTTGTAGAGTTGACAAAACAGGGCAGATTAAAATTTAAACTGAGTTGATTAAGTTGAACGTTTAAAAGATATTTTTATTCTTTATCCAACTATAAAAGGACGTTATCATTAGATGTATTTTCAAATGTTACGGTACTGTAATTTTTCAGACTTAGCTAGAAAAACCTAAAAAAGCTTGTGATATCTCTTAAGCAAGTAATAAGTACTGCTACGCTCATCAGTAATTTACTGAAGACGTAGTTTTCAGCTAGCCGACCTGAATGTAATTTTCCGACGGGTTGTCACTGCCAATAATTGCATACTAATAACCCTGAGAAGCCCTGTAATTTTCTGTAACTCTATACGACTGTATGCCATTATTTATGTACCTATTGTGACTGGGTACCCCGCAGTGGGCGCGTGCATTAAACCTTGACGCCTCGTGCCGCCTCACAGTCTGACAATATTGTCACTATAGTCAATACTACGATTTTAGCCAGACACACTTACATAACGTTACAGCACTTTTTACCCATGAACTCACTACCAATAAAAAATACTATCTATTGTTTGCATTATAGAAGAAACCAGTTACTAATTACACCTAGCCTCAAACGTTATTTGTTTCCATTTCTATATGACAATAACTAACGCTAGAAATGAAGCAATTCCATTGTTTTGTAGAAAATTACAACTGTTACCACAATGTCGACCCACACGTTTGGGGTAAAGAGTGTGCCTCTCAATGGCAAGTAATAAAATCTGCAGATTATAGAGTCTGTATGATAAATCGTTCTATTTTCAGCTGCTTGTCGCATGATTAGCATTTGAATGAGTCGCATAAGGAATATTCTTGATTTTAGATCTAAACATCATTCTGTATTTTAGCGAGTTTATAATATTGCTAGTATATTTCTCCGACGCCTCTTGTAAACAAGCGTTCCAGAGGCATCGACCGAAAACACAGGACAATGACTCTTGGGATGCCCCAAGGAACAATTCAGCCTCCCGTCCCGTCTAGACAGGAATCCGCGAAGAATAGTCATAACAAAAGGAGCAAAAACGTTAATGATACTGCTTCAAATCCTACAGTTAAAAAATGAACTTGAAAAAGTTTTAAGATTACATAACAAACCTTTTCTGCTGTCGGTACGGATTACTCATTCATGTCAATATTGTATTCAGATCTTGATCGAATGCGAATAATCTATGTGTGACTTCTGTCTAATTTGCTTCGGGTATCTGACAGTTTGGATTCTTGTTTGTTTTATTTGAATATGGCTTCTCTTTATCGTTTCCTTTCCACGAATACCTTTAAATAATAATATTTCCAGTTAATAATCCAAGGTAATAATCTGTGAAAGTACAAATAACACGCGTTCTGCTTTATAATCTGAAAAAGTTACGTAGAACGTAATAGAACCTAAACAGTAGTGAGAAGCGAACTAACAACTAAACCGACCGATCAGAATAATTACTTGAAACTACTTTAATTGGATGACAATCGACATTGTTACATTTACGATCCATTGTTTGAGAGAAAAAAAAACTTATTAATAAGCGATATAATCACATCATTCAGCTTCGTTGTAAGATTCCATTATTATAAATTAAGTAAAAATTCGAAGTCCTGGGGGCCTAAAAAGGCCACTTTGGAGAATTATAAAAGGATAACATTATGGATCGTAATATGGCGAAGACAGTCCGTGTTTTTCTTTTTTTCGCTGCACTACGTGCCTCATAGTCAAAGAGATTGGGATTGGAATTGGATCGGATTGATTGGTATTTTAGCACTGACAAAAAAAAATAACTAAAAAATGCTTCTCCAATGGGATTTGATACGATTAACTTATCGGTTACTGTCTATTATGTTACCCTGTTATGATTCTGCCAAAGTGGCCTTTTTAGGCCGCCTGAAAACTAAACAACCGCAATATTGTATAAAATTTTAATTGAAAAAATTAACTACAATATTATTGTAATCAGATTCGCTTGTTGACGTAGACACCGACACTGTTGTTCGTGGCCACAATGCAATACGAAGAAATAACATCATTATAGTTGCATTTATGAATTTTATGAATGCTTTGGAATTGGATGAAGTCTTAGGATGATGTCCGTTCTATTTATCTGTATCACACATTTTACAGATAATAGACGACAAAAACGTCATAATTTAATTATGCCTGAGTTAACTCAGCTAAAACAGATTTTATATTTCATCATTTGTTTACAGATCGAGAAGCCAGTTACGGAAGGTTTGTCTCACAGAACGCGCGATCAATGGGAAATCGACCGTTCATCGCTCAAGTTCGTTAGAAAACTAGGGCACGGCCAGTTCGGCGAAGTATGGGAAGGTCTATGGAACAACACTACTCCAGTAGCCGTAAAGACACTAAAGTCCGGCACTATGGACCCCAAGGACTTCCTCGCTGAAGCTCAGATCATGAAGAAACTGAGACACAACAAACTCATACAGTTGTACGCAGTGTGCACACTTGAGGAACCAATCTACATCATCACTGAACTGATGAAGAACGGATCTCTACTGGATTACCTACAAGGTAACACTAAAATATCATTAAAATGTAATCATCTACAAAAATATAAACATAAATTGCGAATACCAATTACTAAGAATCGACAGATTTATAAAATAGCATAAGAATTTAAAATTACGTTTTGACAACATCCGACATTTAATTATGTTCATAGATTTATCAATTTGTTTTTTTTTATACAGGCAAAGGTCGTTGTCTGAAGCTGCAGCAGCTCATCGACATGGCTGCGCAGATCGCCGCCGGCATGGCGTATCTTGAATCACAGAATTACATACATCGCGATTTGGCCGCAAGAAATGTACTTGTTGCCGATGCTAACATCGTGAAAATTGCCGACTTTGGCCTTGCTAGGCTTATCAAAGTAAGTTCTATCTGTATTTAGGTAATTGTTTTTGTTATTTTGGTGCCTACAATGACGAAATACTACAGTTCAATTACCTGTTAGGTTTTCCTATATATCTGCTTATTTAAGGAAGTAGGTAATATTTTTATTATCATGTATTTAGAAGCTAAAAGTTTTACCTTACCACAGGTTATGCAATTGTGGTTTTCCATGAGTCACATTCTTATATCTTTTCCCTCTCTCCGAACAGTCGGTTAAATTAATGTATTTGATTAGAACAATGTGTAATAAATAATGATAAAGTGCTTGCGGTTGACGAAACAATCTCGCATCACTCAAGTCTTGTGACCACTTTTACCTGTTGGATTTTGAAACGAATTTTTGCTTTCTTTTTAAAATATTTTCATAAATTAATATAAACTTGTAAAATTTTGGAACAATCGTCTTGAATTCCATTGATATTAATGTACTTGGGTATCCAGATAGGAGAAATAGATACACATATTAGATACTAGCGCTTCGCCCGCGGCTTTACGCGTGTATAGTGAAAACTTTTAATTGACCTTCTTTCACTAACTGTCAACTATGTGTATCCTAGCTGTAAGTTTTCTTAAGAAATAAAATAAAATAAAATAGCAGATTTTTAATATAGCCGTCTATGACACTCAGAGATAATGTAGCTTCCCATTACTCAAATAATTTTTGGAATCGGTAAGTTCCGAAGACTATCCTACATACAAACTCACAAACTTCGCTTATAATATTAGTATAGACTTCAGATAAACCTACATTGCGAACTGTCTGTCTCACTACATTGTAGTTTCAAATACAAATGTTATTCCGTTAAAACTAATGGCCATGTGTTCCGTTAACAGGAAGACGAATACGAGGCTCGTGTGGGCGCCCGGTTCCCCATTAAATGGACAGCGCCCGAGGCGGCCAACTACAGTAAATTCTCCATAAAGTCAGATGTATGGTCGTTCGGCATCCTCTTGACTGAGCTCGTCACTTATGGCCGAATACCTTACCCAGGTGAGTGCTTCGACTTTCGAATAACAGTAGTTTTTGCAAGCTGTTATGAAGTTGCATTTTTCATCGTTTACGATTTTTTTGTTGTCGAGTCATTTTCGAGTGGGGCTTTTGGAACCCTTTAAGTGAAATTGTAATTTAAAGATTTTTTAAAGAAATGTTTTTTTTTACTTTCATCATCGAATCATTCTGACAGTATTTGTATATCATTTAAAGATTCATTTACATTATAACATCCTTTTACCAACAGGAATGACAAACGCGGAAGTCTTACATCAAGTAGAGCACGGCTACCGCATGCCGTGTCCTCAGAACTGTCCTGCCGCACTATACGAGATCATGCTCGAGTGCTGGCACAAGGACCCGCTGAAGCGACCCACCTTCGAGACCCTGCAGTGGAAGCTCGAGGACTTCTTCACCATGGACAACTCCGAGTACAAGGAGGCTTCCGCCTACTGAGCCCGGCCCTCCCTGCCGCCCCACCGACACGCACACTCGCATCATGTAAGTGACATAATTTTGTGAACTCAGAATCTTTCGAAATTAAGACCAATGAATGCTGCTGTTAGATAGAAAGATTCCCTTTTTTGCATATCAAAGAAATTTAAAAAAAAAATTAAAGACTTCTTTTTTTACGTCTTTTTTTAAGTGAAAAGTCTTTAATTTTGTATTTTTGTTTTTTGGCACCGACTTCCGAAATACTCCTCATTTTTTTAATCGGTAAAAAAAGAGCAGGAGGGTCCTATCTCAGTGACGAATGACCGAATTTGACCCTCGCTTGTCCACAGACTCCAGGCCTGTATCACATGCCGCCAGAACGCCAGATGCTGCATAACAGTCAGTCGATGCAGTATCTACCGAAGCACTCCATGGCGCAGACGAGCATCGGACAGATGCAGGCGGCACACCAAGCGAGTATACAGCTGCAAGCCGCACAACATCAGGCGAGCTTGCAAGCCGCTCACCAGGCAAGCTTGCAGGCTGCGCATCAGGCGAAGTTGCAGGCCGCGCACCAGGCCAGCCTGCAGGCCGCGCACCAGGCCAGCCTGCAGGCCGCGCACCAAGCCAGCCTGCAGGCGCACCAGGCCAGCCTGCAGCTGTCCGCGCGGCCGCTGTGCGCGCACCACGCGCGCCACGCGCCGCCCGCCGCCTACCGCGCGCCCTGAGCGCCGCGCCGCGCGCACCATGGCCCACAGGCCCACAGGCGGTACCGCACCGTGTGATACGAGCAGGGATTCGTCCATATCCCTCCATATAGATTTGGAGTCGTGAGCGAGTGATGACGATTACGATTTTACGTTTGATGATACGAGCAGCGATGTGCAGGACACGCGCCTTCCATTACATTCCCTTTTATGATTGACGGAGTATAAAGCTCCCGCTCATAGATCCTTCCACGAGAATCAGTTCTACTCGTGACTAATGATTACTTTAAAGTTTGAACCCTCACGAGAGAGGTCATGATTTTATTATTGCAAGACGAAGCGAGTACGAGATGTATGCGAATTTGAAATGGCGACGTAGACGTAATTTTATTACTCCTCGATCGGTAATAAATTTAGTTAGCCTACGATTTCTAAGTGTATTTAGCCATAGGTTAACATTTACGATTCTTCAAGTATTAACTAAGCCTCTGATCACTTACGATATTATTCGGAAATTATGAAGTAAGCTATTAGGAGAGTGTACACTGAATACAACGTCATAATAATTTTCTCAATTACGGCAATAATATGAGTGACATATCAGCGCTTTATTCGTTTTCACAACGCTTCAGAACATCGATATTACATTGAGCTATTTATTGGCGCCGCGTGGATCGCTTCTTACGTCATTTCTCTTGCAATCAAATAAAATGTGTTCTCTGCTTCGCTGCATTTTTTTTAATCGATTTATAAATGTTAAGGATACATGTCAGGCTCTATGAAAAATCCAATGTAGTTTATATGTTCAGATTCGAGGTAAAGAGGCTATCGTATAAAATTAGCTACGAAAATTGATTTCGTCTTCATATCACATTGGATTGCTTGTGGCGCTATGGTGTAGCAGTCGTGTCGGTAGCTGGTACAGCGACGATAGGCGGACACAGTGCAAGTGTGTGTCAACAGGAGGAACTTTAGGCTCGGCAGGGAATTAAATTATCGAGCGTCTAGTACGCGTTTTGTAAGGATTTACGTTATGAAGAGACGCATTAACAGATTAGGTATTTTCACCTTCGTATACCATGTTTAGTAGAATAACGATGTTGGTGATAGATGCCAAATAATCCTAATAAAGAACTGAATTTTATATACATAATTAATTGTTCTGAGGGTATTTAGACGTTAGGATTTTATTTAATTTAGGCTGTTCTAAAACATAAATAATGGAACGCTATTCTTAACTATTTATATAATTGTAACGATGACATTTATACACTTCTTATCTCGCGATCTATCATGCTCAAGGACTTAGTAATTTTATTTGATTGTATCAAAATATTCATCCGAAACTGATATTTTATTTGTGCCAAGACTTTTAGTTTAATTTGAAAGTGGCCACATTGTAATCTAAATTGTATCTACACAAACTAATTACGTATTTAACCATTTACTTTAAAGCTAAGATATAATTGGCCTAAGTAAATAAGTATTTTTGAATGTGTAAGTTTTGTATCCTAACTTATTAGACTAACGTAGTATATTATATATATTAGATATTTTCAATTATCTTACTGAATGTCAGGCGTAAATATTCTCATTCGTTAAAACTGCACATTTTTATTGAAAATGTCACAGTTCTGTGCAATATTTATTGATTTTCATACCCGGTGCTTTGTGTATTCTACGAAAGATTATATTGTGAACTTACATCCTCAGAACATTTAAAGCAACTGTTGATGTAAGCTTGAAACGTTAATTGTATAATTTGATAATAAATCACTAATACCATTAACAGTACAACAATGAATATTGTTGTCGTGTACATTGAACTTTCCACAATTTTTAACTTGTAAATAGTACCAAGATTAGTATTGGTTTTAAAGGTAATAAGTGATATTAGAATGTTGGTATTACGGTGTAACAGTGTGCTGCGTACTCAGGCCCACTGACTCAATCATTCCAATTGGATCAAGGCAATATACTAAAATCGACAAATAAACAGATTTAGGCATTACAAAGATGATATTCTTTATATCACGATAAAATATTAAATACAACTTTATCGCACAAATATACATTCGTATCCTATTTGTAAGGTGCGTGAAATAATTGCATTTGTACGTCACAAAATATTGTATGGTCTGTGACGAGTGACCGTGTCATGATTGTGTGGGACTGACCTCAATCATTGTTGGCATTATTTGCTTGTCGTAAATGTCGTAATCGTTTTCTAACGGTCAGTTTTCCACCCTCACCAAATTCGCGCGTCACTCGTTGCCAAACTGTTTTCTCACTGCACTGTGGATAGAGCACGTTTATCTAGGATCGAAAATTATATTTCAATTTTGGACTTAAATGTTAAAACACAATCGGTGTTCACGGTCAAGGCTACAGAAATGTGTCCACCAAGTATTAATATTAACAAATCGTACGATCTTATTTCACATAATTAATTAATTCCAACGTTATTTTTGTTTATTCTCATGTGTTATTTCTATAATTTATTTCTTCGTAATACGTTAAGTTTTAGCTGTATAATACGCTTTAGGCTTATGCTTTATTGAATGGCTACGTCCGCTACGTCTATCCCATTATGTATGTACATGTACGGCAATATTATCAATGTATTCAATAATTTTAATTATTAGTTAGCCAATTTTAAGTATTTTCTTAAAAAGTTTCGCCATCACAATTATGAAGAGATCAATAGAACGAATAGGGTTAAGCTATGTGAATGATGTATGTTAGATATAAATATTTAACTAGAATTTATTTAGTAACTGTTGCTGTGTTACACGACATTTATACTTCGGTCTACGGTACTGTACAACTGTACCAAGTGTAAATGTATCGGCGATTTAGGGTGAAGTCATAAATTTCAAGTGCGACTGATGATAGTTGATACTATTTGACATGTGAACTAAGGTCTTATTACCTCCGAGTATCAATTAAATCTATTTTAGTTTATTCTCGTGTGCCAGTATTGTTACACTGCCATAACTATAAATTGCATGGTCGTTATACTCTCGGCCACTGTTAAATGTTATCCCCTTTAGATGTTTCATGTCCAAACCTTTATAGTGAAGATCTTATATGACAGTGTAATCATAATACTGGTTTTAAGTACGGTTATTATAATGATTACTATATTTCACTTATTTGTAAAGATTTTTTTAACACAACAATAAATATAAATGTGAAATATTTTTTGTTTTATTTCTATACAAAAAAAAAACAGCATGAGCTCAATCAAGTATATTGTTCAATTTGTTGAGTACATTTTTAATTCTAATCAAATGTTCAGTAGTAAAAATGTTTTCTTTTATTTTGCAAAGCGAACATGCGTCAGTTTCCAGCCTACTTATAATTTGTTCTACTTCATTGGTGTTGAGTTTTGCTTTTTTGCACGCAGGCTCTGCATCGCTCTCGGCGTCAAACAGCGAATCGATATCAACAAAATCGAAATTATTACTCAATGACTTCTGCACATTCACGGAGCCGGAATCTATGATATCATTGACATCTTGTAGACATTTGTGACTATATTTAAAGTTCGTTGTGTAAAGTAAATTTTCCTTCAAGTTAATGTCCTCTTTCTTCAATATTCCTTGTCTTATAAAGCAACTCCAGGTTTCTCTCAAGGAGTTGTCTTCGTTGATTATCTTAGAAACTATTCGGTCCAGGGTATTAGTTCTATACTTCCTCAGCATATTGAATAACTTATTCTTAACAGTCAAATCCGTGTCTTGAAATAGTTCGCTAAATGCTCGCGTGAGTATCGTCTCCACCAGATGTTTATTCATATCATATGTTTCAAAATTCGCTAATTTACATAGCATATTAATCAATAGTAATTTCAACTCTTTACACCCTAACTGGACAATTTCCGAAATAATGTGTAGGACCTAAAATCGTAAAACGAATTAGTTGAAGAACTTATATCATAAAACTATGTGTAAAATGTTTCAAAGGGCCATAACTAATACGCCATTACTGATACGTATCTAGCACAAGGTTTAGTAGAACAAATACATGGGGGGGGGGGGGGGGGGGCTTCGTTTTTAGGTACTTATGAAGATCGCAGCGAAGATAAGAAGATGATTAATATGGCGCCATCAAACTCCATTTCAGAAACTCCCGTTACCAGAAAAATTGTTCTAAATCTTCACAAAATGACCCTCTAAAAAGAGAAATGGAGGGATTTTTTTCGGCAGAAGACAGCATAAAAGGCAGTTTTTGTTGTACCTACATTATAAATGTCATAATCAGCGGGGAAAAGGCGCAAGCCTCATGCATGAATAAGTGAAGTTCAACTAAGTAATTTTCTAAGGACTTTTAGTGATGTTTTATTTTTGTTCGATTTTGACAATTCCATAATGTATGTATGTGCACTGTACAGTCCATTGTTCGCACTTAGGCGCCATCTACACGGGCGAGAAAATCGCGGCGATAGTTATGCGGTGCCATAAAATTATCGTCCGGCGATGATCTCGCCTTATAGAGATTGATTCTAGTTTCTATTGAATTGATGGCGCAGCGAGACTCGCTGAAATTCTCTCGCTCATGGAGATGGCGCCTTAGACCTTCGGTCCGTTGTGCGTGCGAGTAATGCGTAAAAATGCACAATGTCCTTCACGAAAACATTCGCAATGTTTACGTACAATAAGTATTATGTTATGTTTACTACACGTAAAACGCACGACTATTAGAAAATGAATAGTCAATATAGTATTTTATGTATTCAAACGTGACTGAACTAAGGTGACCTTAGTTTTAGGCCTGAGTAAGGTCTTCTCGTCGTAACTTACCTTCACTAAATTAGCGCTGCTCCCGTGGAATATATGTTCTGTTGAGTTAGTTAGTGCTACTAGGGCTTCTACGTATCTGTAATACCATATAGTGCCCTTATTAACTTCGTTAACTATGTGTTGAAGATTTTTAGGGCAAGCCTTCATCCAAGCTTGTATTAACAAAGTCTCCATTTCATCCTCTCTATTTATTATTGAACAAGAACTTGCCAAGTTAATTACTTTTATCTGAAAAAATATTATATTAACAAATGTAGTGATAACATCTGAAATTGTTCATCATCATTATCATTTCAGTCGAAAGATGTCAGACTGACTGACTGCTGGACATAGGGACTCCCCCAAGTGTCACATCGAACGGTCCTGTGCTTCTCGCATCCAGCGAATTCCCGCGACCTTCACCAAATTATCAAACTAAAATATTTATTACAGGTGGCTTCGATGGGAATACCCGACGATACTAAATTATCTCTACATTAAAAAAAAAACAATGATATAGTGTCTACTGTCGTTTAACTATTAAAGTCAGTAATTGATCCGGGTCAGCGGGATTGTCCGAAAGGGTTACCGCTGGCCCGGAACATAAAGGGCTAAGGAAGGAACACGGTTGGGTTTTAGTCAGTAAGAGTCTGACACTCCCTTCCGCTCCACCCAGAGTAGGGAGGAGTCATTTGATAATTTCCCATCCGCAAAAAAAAAAAGTCAGTAATTGATCATAGGTATATATTATAAGCTACATAAATAAAAAAGTTCATAACTATGGTTTGGTTGTCCAACATTATTTTCTAAAATAACTAGAATTATGTCGTTTCTCACGACTTTAAGATAGCGTCCGAGTTAATCGGTATTCTACAAAAAAAAAATATATTCGCGTTTGAGTCTTCTATGACATAGGCATAAGGTTCAAATCGTAGTGATTTAGGTGTCTTTCTGTCCTTCAAGAACTACCGTAAACGCAGATATTTCCAACAAAATGCAGCCCTACCCTATTACTCTCTAAAAAAAAGACTCGCCACAGGCCAACAACATTATAAGTAAAACGGAGTCCAGAAGAGGGGGACGAGGGGAAGAACCTGAATCCTTGTTTTATGAATAATAATAATTATGCATGGTCTAGAGATGATAACAGATAGTTTCAACTCACCAGTTCGTCTATATCCACAGCATTTTCAGTAGCCATAATGCCTCGCATTTCAAACTTAAACTTCTCCATTACAACTACCTCGCCGTCCAGCTGTGTCTCATTAGGTAAGTTATACAGTTTCAGACAACTCCATAAACTAATGTTTTTATCTTCACTTATAGAGAACATATTGAAGATTTTTATTTTGTCTTCATCGTGCATTACTTCAAATAATCCGGTAATAGTACGTGTCAAGTGTACTTTTTGCGGTGAATCCGCGAAAAGGAGATTATTTTCCAGTTTTTGATACATCTTACACAATGATATGACTTGTGGTAATAGGAACTGTCGGGTCAACGTCCTGAAAAAGTAAATCGTCATTGAAGCAAAACGATTTCAAGGTATGTACTTACCTGTAGTAAAAAAAAAATAAAAAAAAGTTTTTAAGAATAAGCTTTTATTTAAATAAAAACGTAACGTAAAAAAGAAAGAATAACGCGAACTAAAAAGAAAATACAATAGTCAGCATCATGCAATGTGCAATAGCACATTGCATTGTTACCAGAACTAAAGGTGTATGCAGAATTTCAGCTCAATCGGATACCAACAAATGGCCAAAAAATGGTTTGCAAATTTTGAACGTACAACTTACATACATACGAACAGTGCAAGTTAAATAAAAGCTTGTAATAATTAGACGACAAAACGAAGTACCCATACGTTTAGGAAACAACAACTTTAATCATAGTAATAATAATTAAAAAAACTAAAAACCCGACTGTGGTAAAAAAAACTGAAAAGCTGAAAACAAGGCCATTTTAAATTAAATAAAAGTTGGAAGCAGGCGGGACCCATTTGAGTTTGAAAATGTAACAAAAAAATGGTATGGGTCCCGCCTGCTTCCAACTTTTATTTAATTTAAAATGGCCTTGTTTTCAGCTTTTCAGTTTTTTTAACTTATTTTTTTTACCACAGTCGGGTTTTTAGTTTTTTAGCTGAAAACAAGGCCATTTTAAATTAAATAAAAGTTGGAAGCAGGCGGGACCCATACCATTTTTTTGTTACATTTTCAAACTCAAATGGGTCCCGCCTGCTTCCAACTTTTATTTAATTTAAAATGGCCTTGTTTTCAGCTTTTCAGTTTTTTTTACCACAGTCGGGTTTTTAGTTTTTTTAATTACCTACTTGTTTTTTATTTCCAGCTTTTTAGTTTACAAATTTGAAAGATTTAGCAGACGATTTAGCTCTTGGTACGTGTTTTTTACGATTTGTCACTTCGAATTACTTTTAACCATATAAGTTGTATATTTATGTAATCACCTTTAAAAACCCTTTATTTTGATACCCCACTCGATAGGTTTCGAGAAAAATAAATTTTTTTGAAGACATAATATTGCGCCAAAAATCGGCCATTTTATATTTTTTCAATTTTGATATACCCAGTGACACTCGCGCTACCAAGACAAATCTAAAGATGTATAATTTATCAAAATCGTTTAGAAGTTACGAGGGAACAAAGAAACGGACATACATACATACATACATACAGGTCAAACACATAACCCTCCTTTTGGGCTTCGCCGCAGTCGGGTAAAAAGAAAGAAAATAATTAAGAAATTCGATCTGCCTCCCTTTCCCTATGTTGGAGTCGGCTTCCAGCCTAACCGGATGCAGCTGAATACCAGTGTTTTACATGGAGCGACTGCCTATCTGACCTCCACAACCCAGTTACTGGGTAACACGATATCCCTTGGTAAGACAGGCCATTGACAGCTGGGACCAACGGCTTAACGTGCTTTTTGAGGCACGGAGGTCACCCCAGATATGTAATGGATGGTCACCCATCCACGAACCGATCAAGACAAGCGTAGCCTAACCTTCTGGCTGGATGATATCACAGGTCGATACCCCTGCGACTGATATCATTTAGCCACAAGCCCCTCTAAAATAATTAACAAATTAACAGACCATCGTTTTCTGAGTAGGTATTATTTCCTCACATTGACTGATTTTCGAAATCCCTACTGCTCAGCTAGTCACGGTAAATCGAAGACAGAATCCTCATAACTATTAATCAAACACAGAATGGTCGAATCGATTACAGAAATCTATTTTCTCTGACACTCTTCCACAAAACATTGCATATTTTTTTGCTAACCTAGAGGGGCCCGTGGCTAAATAATAACAGCGGCACAGGTCGATCGATCAGGTTAAGCTACGCTTGCCGCGGTTGGTCTGTGGATGGGTGACCATCTTTACATGCCGTGACCCCTCCGTGTCTCGGAAAGCACGTTAAGCCGTTGGTCCCGGCTGTCATTTGTGGATCTTTGACTGTCGTTACGGGTAGTCAGAAGCCCGAAAGTCTGACAACCAGTCTTATCAAGGGTTATCGTATTACCCAGTAACTGGGTTGTAGAGGTCAGATAGGCAGTCGCTCCATGTAAAATACTGGTATTCAGCTGCATCCGGTTGGATTGGAAGCCGACCCCAACATAGGAAAAGGCTATGCAAATGATGATTTTTTTCATACCTGGCCAGAAGCACCCACAAATTAGCAGAGAACAGAGCGCTCAAGCAATCAGTGCTAAGTATAGCTTCTACCATTCTCTTCTCCAATACATTAACCTCTTCATTATTCATGGTAGATGACAATGTGAACGTTTGTACTAGTAAGTGTTCATATAACCCGTGTGTTTCGAACTGACGGCTTGACTTCTCACACTTGAATTTGAGGCCCATATTGAACCAGATGTGACCTGAAATCCATACTTAAATAATTATAAATGCGAAAGTAACTCTGTTACCTTTTCACGTCTTAACGGCTGAACGGTTTACGATGAAATTTGACACACCAATGACCTGGCTCACCTGGGACCTGACTATGACCTGGGTCAAGACTTAGATCCCGTAGGATAATTCCCGACGTCCACTCGTACGAAGCCGTTGGCAAAAGCTAATTATTAAATATTTTTTGAAAGAGACAAATTTAATTAGCTGGCGATTCTTCACAGACATAGCGGGTAACGATATCAAATCTTGATAAAAGAGAAATATCTCTTTAAGGCATATACGAGCGTTATATTCTGGAAGGTATATCAACTTATAGTACTAAAAGCCCGATGGAATTTCCCGTCGCCTAAAATGACAAACTTCTTTATTGAACCCCTTGAGGATATGAATTTTCAAAAATTCCTTAGTGCTCACCTTCGTTGTATAAGGAGGACTTGTGCAAAAAACATGCTTCTAGACAAAGCAGTTTAGGCTGTGCGTTGTACAGTACTCCCAAATTAATAATGCGCATGCAGATCTTCGCTAATTGTCGTATTCCCGGAAACACCCGAATCATTGAATCGTAAGAGCCCTAAACATGCATGAGGAAAATGCACTTAACCACTCTATATAAATATTGTCTTCCGATGCTCGGGGAATACGACCGTTGCCGAACAGTGACGAAGATTTCTATGCGCATTATCACTTTGGGAGACTTGTACAGACAACGCTTATCTTAAATTTAAATTAATTTAAGATTTTTTTATTGATTAGAAAATAATAAGTAAATATTTACTTACAATGTGGCATTAAGCTGTAAACAACATTGATCAACTTATGCTTTGATACTCTTAATGACTGGTCTTCTGTTTTTTGTACTAATATTTTAATGACTGATATTACAAGAAGTATCACGCCAAGCAGCTTGTCATCTTTGCTTATTTCATTAACGTCGTAGTTACAGATGAACTGAAAATATAAACAATAAATTTGGACTGGCTCTCGCGAAAGACAGAAATGTGTGGAAAAGGGAGAAGGAAACCTGTGCCCTGCAATGGGACAATAAAGGCTAGTTATACTCCATTTGAAATAAGATTAGACATTTAAATAAACCTTTCTTACAGTTCGTTCAATCGATTTTGACTTCTAAGCCGTAGGCATAAGTATGGCGATAAAAGCAAAAAAGTGGTTAAAAGACCAAAATGTTTACTGCAGCTGCCATTTGTCATGCCACCAACGCAATAGAATTCAAAATCGGTTGAGCGGACTGTAAAAAAGGTTTATTTAAATTCTAATCTTATTTCAAATGGAGTATAGATTAGATTTAGATTAGAATGAATTTGGTTCCAGTTTTCGTAACGTTTTCCTTGAATAATTCTACTCATTAGTATGCTCACTAGATAAACTAAGAAAGAATAAATTATATTTACTTGTTTTTGCAGACATATTATTTGCAGAAAAACAATTATTGCTAAGAAAAACAAGCAATTTGAAATGCAAATCGTTGTGAATATTGTTGAGAATATGCAGTGTTGATCAATACAATAATAATGATTATATAGGTGGTATTATTACAATTAAGACCAGCTCACATCGGCGGACGGCGGGGCAGATTATATTAAGTTTACCAACATAAATTCCCTCATATATAGTGGTAACAAGATATACATAGTTTAGAAAGCCCAGAGACCGACCACGGAGCATCAAAGGGGATTTCTAGGGAGGGGATACCGCGGCGGGATGCGACGGTATGCGCCGGATTTCACTAACATACGGTCACGGGGGAGAGGCGGGCAGGCGGGGGGTAGCCCGCGTGCCCCCCGCATATGCGGCACACCGCGGGATGCTCCTCGATGCCGTGCCTCGCCGCCCGCCGGTATGCGTAGGCCTTTATATGCTCATTTATTTTCATAGGAGGAGACTAAATTTGCCCCGCTTTTTAGTTACGCCCTCGTGAACAATAACTGACATTTCTAAAATTCTATTCAACACAAAAATCTACAAGGTGGCGGGGACAACGTCACGCAAACTGTAGCCATTCAGTAGGTACATGATTCTGAACCCGATAGTGATTCTGATTCTGATAGCATCAGAATCAGAATCGCAGATAAATTAATATTAATTTAATTAAATTTCTTTTTTTTTTTGTAGGTATTGCACTTTTCATGTCTGTGTGGTGCCGGATGTCTGTGTGGTGTCGGACTTAAAGAATAGCACCACCCCATACTTCCCGTGGGTGTCGTAAAAGGCGACTAAGGGAGACCGGAGAATGCGCAGCAGCGTTCTCTATGCATTGCACCATCATGTCATACTGCGATCGCCAACCCGCCTGCCAAGCGTGGCGATTATGGCAAACCCCCCCCCAAAATTGGGGGAGGCCTATGTCCAGCAGTGGACGTTTTTCGGCTGAAATGATGATGATGATGATTGCACTTTTTACCGACTTCTAAAAAAAAAGGAGGTTCTCAATTCGGATGTTTGTATTTTTTTTTCTATGAAACAGTTGATTTTTATTTTGATAAACAACGAAAAATTTCTATGCTACATCTATGTCTAGAATCATGTGCTGAATTCATGTTTTCAGTTTGCGTGTCGATTGTCTCTGCCACCCATATTGTTATGTAAATTTTAAGAAAATACAAAGATTTTATCAAGCCAGTGAGACAGCTAAATTGTACTGAAAATGACTCTTTGGCAGTTCAAAAGAACCTGTAAATGCTGTAATCACAATAAATGTTTTGACTTGACTTTGTATTCATTTAACAGTTTACATAGGCAGTAATAGTATCCAAGTAGTCATTAGTCTGTTGTTGTAAATAAATAAGCATAAACTTGTAGCGGTATCTACAACGCCCAAGCGAACAACGCGTCATACTGACGTCACGCAAAATCCTGCATCTCGCAAGCAGAGTTTACCGCGCAACTAGCATAGATACAACGACCCGACATGAATCATCGAGCAGTTGCCCGCCAGACAGAACACCTGTCTGATCTGAGGATCCTCCCTTTTCTATAGAGTATGAGTGAACTTTACACCCTGTTCCTCATACCTCTATAAACTAAGCATAGCATAATGAGCTTTATATGTTCCCACTGTTGGAACACAGACCTCCGCTCTATGAGAGGGAGTGTGCCGTAATCCACCACGCGGGATCAGCGCGGGTTGGTAATGTCACTTGTATTCGATTTTTTGGTTCTAGGACGTGCCGGTTTCCTCACGATGTTTTCCTTCACCGTTTTGAGAGCAGTGGTGACGAAAAAAATTAGACCAAGTAAAAGCGGTGGCGAGATGACCTGGACGCGTAGGTACCGCGAGAGCTGGTTCGAGGTGGCGCGGGTAGAGTTCCTGGAAGGACTTAGGCATCTTTTCCCGTTTTTGCCCAACAGTGAGACAGTATGGGACAAAAAAGCACCTGTCTGGTTTCGATCCTACGTCACACCCGTGAGTCGCGGCCGTCACCACTGGTTCACTACTGCACTTATTAATTTAAAAAAATATATAAACCTCTCTGCAGGACCTTGTGCACCATTATTTTTATTTTTATTTTTATTTTTATTTCTTCAGGATAACAAACAATTGCGCAATGCTTAATATTTAGGTACAGATATTTTATAAGACACTTAAGTAATAACGCAACCAGCATCGTTATCCACAAATTAATGCAACTGTAAGAATAGTTTGAGTAAGATCCAAGCAAACTTAGCAAACAATTATTGTCTATCATAGATTAACTAGGTTAGGTGAAATAACATGTGACAAACAAAACTAAATGTGTGAATATAACAACAAAAAATTATGTGGTACATAAATGAAAGATTTTTTTATGAATACTATTTTTAAACTGTGTTAGTGACAATGCAAATATGTCAATATCAGCAAAGTTATCGTTGTAACTTGTCATTAGTCGACGTAAAGGAGCTCGTTCTCCTGCATTGGTTCTGCACCGCTTCGGCGCGAATAGACTGTGAGTATAGGTATCACGAATACGTTGGGAGCGACTAGGTATGCGAAGGTATATTTGGTTTATTAGGTGGTTACAGTCAAATTTATTGTGACAAATCTTGTATAGGACCAATTGATCGTGATACAATCTCCTTTCTTTAAGAGTAGAGAGAGAAAATTTATCTAGAAGAATATGATATGATGACCACCTCTTAAATAATTTATAATTAAGAAACCCAAGATATTTGCGTTGTACTGATTCCAATTGGTCACTGTATTTATTGTAGAAGGGATTCCAAACACATGTGGCATATTCCAGTTGAGATCTAATAAGTGTTTTGTACAGTAATAAAAATGTGGATGGATTCTTAAATGGGTTGCAGGTCCGCCTTACAAAGCCATACATTTGAAAACCCTTGGCTGTGATGTGATCAACGTGAGCATCAAAGTGTAACTTTGAGTCAAAGAGTACGCCTAAATCTTTAATTAGAGAAACTTTTTCCAGAGGAATGTTACACAGAGAGTATGTAAACTGAACGGTATTAATTTTTTTAGTGAAAGAAATATACTTACATTTGGATAAACTTAGATGTAATTTATTGGTCTGACAATAAGCAGAGAATCGATCAAGGTCTTGTTGTAATTTAACACAGTCCTCAACGGTTCTTATTTTACGAAAAACATTAAGATCGTCAGCATATAGGAGGAAACCACAATTTTTAAAACATCTGTTTATGTCATTTATGAATAGGATAAAAAGTAGTGGGCCCAGTATCGATCCCTGCGGAACACCAGATGTCACGTTGATCACATCTGAAGCGAAACCATTGATCACAACCTTCTGAGTTCTATTTTTTACATAAGACGTAAACCAACGTAGCAAACACCCATGGATACCATTAAATTCGATTTTTTGCAAGAGCATGGTGTGGTCCACCTTGTCAAAAGCCTTGCAGAAATCCGTGTAGATTGCGTCGACTTGTAGTTGATTGTCCATATTTTCAAATAAATAGTTAGAATATAAAACCAAGTTACTAACTGTGGAGCGATTTTGGACAAAACCATGCTGTTCAGGGATAATATTACCATGTAGGATGGGGTAAATTGCATTATGAACTAATCGCTCCAAGACTTTTGACATGGCAGACAACAATGATATTGGACGATAGTTGGTAACATCATTTTTTGCACCTCCTTTATATACTGGCGTAATATTGGCAGTTTTCCACGATTGTGGCACAATACCCTCTCTCAGACTACGGTTGAAGAGATAGAATAGAGGCTCACATATTGACTCAGCTGTATGTTTTAAAAAGAATGGAGGAACACAATCAGGTCCAGAGCCTTTGGTTATGTCCAGACATTTAAGTGATTTAGCTATAGTGTCCCTAGATAAGGACAAATCGGATATGCTTACATCGTTGTTTAACGAAGACGCAGAATCTTTATTAACATTGCTAACATTATTATCTGTCGGCTCATATACGGAACTAAAAAATTTGGAGAATAATCTACATACATTCACAGGTCCGTGACAAACCTCATTGTTGTATAACATAGTGTTGGGTATGCCTGTGTTACCTTTTCGACCTTTTATAAACGACCAGAAACGTTTTAAATCTTTACGCATGCCGGTTTCAATTGAATGCATATACCCATTGAAACATTCAGCAGAGAGTAACTTAAATCTCTTTCGGTATAAGGAGAACTGCTCATAATCCACACTGTTTTTATATTTTTTCCATTTAATCCAGGCCTTATCTTTATTTCTAAAAATATGGATTAGTGGTCGTGAGAACCAAATAGGGTATTCGTTGGATTTGACTGGCCGCATTGGTACGTGGGTCCTGATAATTTCATAAATAATTTCATAAAAACTTTGGGTAGCAGCATCCAGTGAAATGTTGCCTAGGACGGAGGTCCAGTCGACTAAGTTAATGTCTTTATTAATGGCCGAGTAATCAGCTTCTACAAAACGATATCTAGGCGCGGAGCACCATGTCATAGGCATATGCATTAATTCAAAGGAGGCAACTGTCAAAAAAGGTGGATGAAAAGTATCTATAGGTATAAGGGGAATGGGTGCCGGCACGCACACACATATGTTACTAGAAATCAATAGATCCAGAGTGCGGCCCATGTGGTTTTTTAAACAGTTATATTGCTTACAGTTTATTGTTGTTAAGAAATTAAGTAACAAGATTTCCATTGAAGTACTGTCACTACGTATTCGCGGCATAAGTGCAGATGTGTCATGTACAGGCCATTCAATCTGTGGTAAGTTAAAGTCTCCAAAAATGTACGTGTTGCTAATAATAGGAGATGAAATCTCTTTCTCAAGCAAATTAAATAGCGATTGGTAGGTAGTTAGTGTTTGGTTAGGCGGAACATATACGCCACACACAATATGGAACTCATTAACAGTCTTAGAGTAAAATTTTAAAAGTACGTAATCGATAATAGGTGGCATGGTGTCATAACAACCGTCATGACAAGGCATTGCCGTAAACTCACAACGCATTACATTTAATCCGCGACGCACCGCAATCAAAACACCTCCACCGTCAGATCTACCAGACAACACGCGATTTCTGTCACAACGATAAACAATGTACCTTGAGTCGATGAATTCACCATCGTCAATTTCAGGTACCAACCATGTCTCAGTTAAAACAATGATATCGTGTGAGTCCGCCAGAATATTATTGTATAATGTATTTAATTTGGTTCTTAAACCTCGACAGTTTTGGTAATAAATTGAAATGTCGCTAGTCATTGTGCCGGGTAAATATGTTAATTAGTGTTACTATCAGAAAGGAGAACAAGAAGTGACCCATCAGAATCAGTACAAAACGAAATCCATAAATTGATTTTAAAAATATTAAAGATAATTTTGGATGTAAATGATCGCCACAAAAGTTAAGTCCATACCTAGTCAGATGTTTATTACCATATTTCCTGTATGTATTATTACGTTGTGTTATTAATTTTAAAACCAGATATTTAATATTTATTGCAAAATCGAACACACAAATTATTATGGCGGTAGACGCAAAAAAAAAGAACAAAAGATGAGTACTCGCATACCTTGTCAGTCCACAGAGTAATGCAGGATCCAGAGTGTTCACGCGGAACGTTTTATGTTTTACATAGAATTCAATAAGATTTACTGTGTTACTTACGATAACTTCACTGATACTTTTTGCAAACAATTTACACACTTTACACACACTAATCAGTACGTAATTTAGTTTCCCGAAACACAAGGTTTAAGTTTAGAGATATCATTTTCCGAGCGAATGGCGATGGCAGCGGTGGGGATATCAGCTCTAACAAGTACAATGCCGTGCTTGATCCAAACAAACTTGTATCCAAATTCTTTGGCTTTTTCTTTGGCTTGACGAAGTAATTTCTTGCTTTGCAGTGTCAAATGTTCATTTATATAGATTGTCCGTGGTGATCCTTGTATGTTTATCTGCTCCGACGTGATACCCTTGTTGAGGCGCACAGCTGATACGAAGTTGTCCCTGATAATTTGGGAAGAAAATTTGACTATTACATTCTTCGGTCGTGAATTGTTAGGGTTCCTTTGCGGCACACGATGGATTGAGATGACATCACGAGCAGATATAGGCTGTTTTATCACAGTTGCAATATTTTCAATAATTGATATTAGGTTCTCCCCACGTCTCTCAGGTAAGTTGCTAATTTCTAGATTACAACTACGTGCTCTTTGTTCCATATACTCAATTTTCGCTTCCAAGTCAGCGAGGCGTGATTCATGTGTTTGGATGTTTCTTTCGACCACTTGAACGCGACCATTGACTTCCTGCGTAATTTTTTCGAGGTCATCATATTTATTGCCTATGTACTCGATAGATCTTTGCACGCCTGCAAACTCGTCCAACAATTTTCCAAACTTGGCGTCTTGCTTTGTGAACCAAATCTCCAACATGGCCTGTATATTGTCTTGAAATAGTTTGAATTCTTGTCGGAATTCAGATGCGTGACCACGAGAAACTCCCTGCCGGAACGTGATGCAAGGAGGTGGCGATTCTTCATCAATCAGTGATCCATCTATGCTCATTTCGCCCTGCCGAGGTACATCGTCAGCGACTTGATTAAATGTGCTATTTAATGTTGTCATCCTGATGACTGCAGTCTCTGGCTCGTAATCTACTCTGTGGCAACGGACAGTGACTCGCGCAGTAGCGACAACACGTACAGTACACACACACGCACGTATTTAACTAATTAGCGGAGGAAGTATAAGACAACAACCGTTTTGCGCGAGCGCTTGCGGCGGAATGATGTTAATTGTTGATTATGTTATAAAGCCTGAATGTTTTTTTTTTTAATTAATATAACAAGCATTTAAGTAAGTACTTATAATACTTACAGCCAATAATGTCTCATCCATCATCAATTCTCTTAGCAGTAGGCTAACTGGACCAGTAACATTGTTATTGACAAGACTTATAAACTGTGGCGATTTCCCACGCATTGTGTGTAGATAAGCTTCATTATTTCTGAAACCAATTAAATGATAATTAATAGAATTATTAAAAAATAAACCAGTTTATGGCTGTTGTTTACGTTTTATTCATGTGCATGTTTCGGAATTGCCCAACTGGTTATGTAACTTTCTTTAGCTACGTATCAACTAGAGGTGGCCTTGTTGAAGAGGCGCCTCGACCGAAGGTAACTCAAGTGGAAACGCTACGCCAGCTAAAGGCACGTCAATCCATGAGGCAAATTGCATTTTTAGCATTGCCAAAAATTACCATTTGTTGGTTCGTTTACCGTTCTTATCCGCTTAAAGGTTCCTCATACAAAGCCCTGTGTTAAGAGTAAACTAGTCGCGAGCTCGAACCCACTGGTGGTCTTGGTCAAAAAGCACGCTGTCTCACCTGGCTTCGTGTCCGACAGAGCTAGTATCAGTGATGAGCAGTTTAGAACAACGTCTAGCTCTCACGCACAGAAGACCGTTCCGACTGATAGGCGCGTAAAAAAATTGGAAAAGTGCTTCGTAAAATCGAGTTTTATGAAAAAAAAACACTGCATAAATCAATTAGAAATAAGGTTTATTGAACTCTTCGATAACTGAGCTTTGTCGGTACGGACTTGGTTTTAAAGATTTTAGACTTCTTTTATTACTTATTTACACCCAAAGTTACGTTTAAAATGGCAAGAAAAACGAATCTTTGTTGGCTCATAACTTTGTAATGGCTTTTTATTTTAGTATTCTGTTTCCGTACAGACAAAAGTAATAATAAGTCAAAACGATATCATGTTTAAATTTGGATGCTCAATGTCAAACAGTGGAGTAATAATCTCCCGAAATATGTATGGAAAAAATCTCGACTAGTGGCACCTTAAGAGCTTCGTATCAACTAGAGACAGGCTAACTTTCCCCTTAAGTACGTAACTTTAGACAAGCATATTAAACAGTTCCACGGCTGACTTGACAGTCGGCGTTCGCCAAAACCAATGCAAATAAAGACATAAATAAAACCGGGCAAGAACGAGTCGGACTCGCGCACCGAGGGTTCCGTAACATCCGGGTTTATGCATAAGGTTTATGTTTATGAAATTAAATGTTTATTTTTATTTTTGAGTTGATTGAATGAATGGTAAATTGCGGTTTACGATTTATGACGTATTAAAAAAAACTACTTACTAGATCTTGTTCAAACCAATTTTCGGTGGTAGTTTACATGGTAATGTACATCATATATTTTTTTTTTAGTTTTATCATTCTCTTATTTTAGAAGTTACAGGGGGGGGGGGGGACACACACATTTTACCACTATGGAAGTGTCTCTCGCGCAAACTATTCAGTTTAGAAAAAAATGATATTAGAAACCTCAATATCATTTTTGAAGACCTACCCCATACATATGGGTTTGATGAAAAAAAAAAAATTTTGATTTTCGTTTCTAAGTATACACTGGGTGGGGAACCCTAAAATTTATTGTTTTTTATCTATTTTTTTGTGAAAATCTTAATGCGGTTCACAGAATACATCTACTGACCAAATTTCAACAGTATAGTTCTTATAGTTTCGGACAAAAGTGGCTGTGACATACGGACGGACAGACAGACAGACAGACGGACAGACAGACAGACAGACGGACAGACAGACAGACAGACATGACGAATCTATAAGGGTTCCGTTTTTGCCATTTGGCTACGGAACCCTAAAAAGCGCACATTCGTAAACTCCAACCATGGAACACTTCAGGGAGGCCGCACCGCACTTTTATGCATTGAAATGCGATCCGGTTGCGATTTTTTTATATGTACGGTTGCCTCAGGCTGAGGCATCTGACATATAAAAAAAAACACTTGCGGCGCATGCCTCGCTCTGTCTGGATGCACTTACAGCCGCGTCGGGCCGCAGCGCATCGCATTTCAATACAAAAAATGCGGTGCGGCCTCCCCGAAGTCTGTAATGGTTCATACATCATTTACGAAAGTGAAATAGGAGGGTTTTTGAATAGCGGTGCAGCTCGCCCAAGTTTGCGTCAGTCTTTACACAACGACAGAACCCATAAACAAAAAAAAACTTATAAAATATTACTGCAAAACTTACAAATGAATATAAAGTAGAAGTTCCACGATAGATGCATGATCCTTCAATACTGCATGCTTGAAAGTCGTACAGACTCTTAACAATATTTTCAGAGTAAAACTGCTTACTTTTAATGACCTCAAAACTATTTTCTCTTCTTGATTCTCCTGTAAACAAAATTAGAAAGTAGTAGAAAGTAGAATATTCTTTATTATGGACACCATATTAATTACAGACATAAATATAGAAACTGTACAAAGGGTGACACAATGGGTCTTATCGCTAAAAGCGATCTTTTAAAGACAACCTTTGGATGGATTGAAAAGGGGAACGACAGACAAACACTGTAGGTAGTCTGTGAGAAAAAAAAATAGCTAAAATAGAAAAATAAATAGCAAAATAGCTTTTTCCCAATGAAATACAGGGTGGCCGGGGACATCCACGCACACATTCACAACGTGTTCCTGCACTTGATTACCACAAGTAAACCGCGCGTCGCTTGGTGAGATAAAAATACTATACCAAAAATAATTTCAATAGGCAAAAAAAAAGTATTTAGGCTACTCTTATAATATTTATATACTTCATTCATAGGCTGTTTTTAGTTATAACTCCAACTGCATTAGTGATAAGACTTCTACAAGAGTCCTATAGGATTTCTACATTGGCTAGTCTGAATGCAACAAGTGAATTACCTCCAAAGCTGTTCTAATATTATTAGTGACCATACAACACAGGATTCTCGTACAATTACTATAGATCTTCTTGTCCATTAAACAGCTGGAGTATTTTTCACATATCACTGTGTATGCCTTCCACTGTTCAGCCATAGTTTTCACATCCAGGCTCTGAACTATTTCGCCTATCTTCAAGTTGATGTCTAGAGCTGAAACAGTCAAATGATTTCTGTTATTTTAGGAAATAGCCAATGTCTTTGAATATGTACTGAGCTGGACTCCTTCAATAAAGACTGTTACCAGCACTGCCGTCCTGACGATGTGCAATAACTCGAGTTTTGCCCCAAATTGAGCAAATTACACAATTGGAATCTGCAGAATGAGATCTAAATACATAAGTGGAATCTGCAGAATGAGATCTAAATATTCTTTTTAGACACTTACACTAGCCTGTTTTAATACTAAGCACAATATAGTGATGGAGATACAAACAAAAGAAAAAAAAATCTAGAACCGCGTTTTTGTCGAAATCAGGTGTAACCTAGTTATTGCACTTTTCGTTAAGACGGCAGAGCAGCTCTAGTCAGAGGGAAGTGGAATGAGAGACGCGAGGTGAGAGAAATCTGAAATCGCGAAAAAAAATCTGCTGTTCCCTACATTTATGTTCGTGTAACTCGTCAAAATGTAGGGAACAGCTGATTTTTTTTTCGCGATTTCAGATTTGGTCCCATAGTAAAAGTTGTTCATAATGATGAGTACAATGACCTCTTAAGAGGTTTTTGGTGTTTTTCAAATAACCCTGTATAGCTTGTAAAATGCAGGTGAGCCAGCCCATACAAACCCATTAGGGAAACCAGTATGATGTTGTTTATTTTGTTTTGCATCTAAAACAAGAAAACTCATCCTGCAACTGCAGTCAGTGTTTGTCCAGTCTTAATTCGTTTGATATACACTATTTGTTTGTATTAAGCCCAGAATTTCTTTAACAAGTAAAAAAGAAACAGTAAGGTCATTTATATGTTGCTACTTTCCAACTCACCATCAATGAGAATATCCTGCTCCTCTCTTTCAGTTAAATCAAAAATGAAATGTTTTTCTAAAACCATCAAGTATGTCAACTGAAGTTCATGGCAAGTTCTGAATAAGTCCTTTAATTGCTTCTCTACGCAGTTCAATCGGTTTCCATAGAGAGATTCACTGAAAACATAAAGCAAAAAATTACTGATGATCACCATCACCATCATTCTCCTGCCCGTATCCCAATTTATTTAGGGGTCTGCGCAACATGTCTCTTTCTCCCATACTTCTCTATTAGTTCTCATCTCGGTAGTCACCCCCTTTCTAACCACATCATCATTCACACAGTGCATCCATCATTTCTTTGGCCGTTCCCTACTCTTATACTGATGATAAAATACAGTAAAAATAAAATACAGTAAAATATATATATACAGTAAAAAAGGTAAAATACAATAAATCGAAAAATAAATTTCATTTGGTTGAAATTCAGTTAGGAGTTCTTGAAGTCAGCCAAAGAAGTGCCAGTTTCTGATAGCTTGACAAGTTTCAGCCATAAGCAATTATGTTTTGAGTATTAGCCAATATTAGTTGGTTGGCCATTATTATTATTCAGCTGCATCCGGCTAGACTGGACCGCGTGTCTCAGTAGTTCGGTTATTTAGTCCGGTCCCGGACTTTTCGTCTCATCAGTTCGGTGATACAATACGGCCGGACTACAGAGCCTGATAGTTCGGTATCGATAACGGACCATCACTACTAAGGAAAGACTGAAAGGTCGACATTATCACTCCGGACCCACCATACCCCTGGCCTGGCCTGGGGGTAGGAAGGGACTGGATCATACCACCATAGAAATGTGCCACCAGAGATACATAAATAATCCAAATTAAATTTAAACATTACAGACTAACCTATCTGTTTTGTTATCAGTTCTCTTTAGCACGCTCGCGCACGGCATACTTTTTGTAGGTCCTACAATCGGTCAGATTATTTCGCCCTATGTTATTTAGACCGACTTTTTGTAGGTCGTGTGCGTTGCACTATTGCCATCAGTACGTTCTATTTTTCTCCTACAAAAAATCGGTCACCGATTATCGGACGTGGGCGGGCAGCCTTATTGACAACCTATAAAAGTAGGTAGGTATGTAAACTTTTTTTCTGTTTTGTTATGGAATGGTTATGGACACTCATGACTATTATGACTGACGTTTATGAAGCTTTCCATATATTATTATTACGTTTAATAAATAATAATTTAACAAATATTAAATTGCTTGCACGGATGATGGATTTTGAAATACTGAAACATGGGCGAGGCAGAGTTTTATTATATAACGGTGACCAATTTTATACCAATTTTATTATATAACGGTTACCGACTTTTTGTAGGAGAAAAATAGAACGTACCTACTGATGGCAATAGTGCAACGCACACGTCCTACAAAAAGTCGGTCTAAATAACATTGGGCGAAATAATCTGACCGATTGTAGGACCTACAAAAAGTATGCCGTGTGCGAGCGCGCTACGGTTTACAAAACTGGAGGTGCAGAAACTATAAGAATGATACCAAATGTAAAGGATACCTCGTTTTATCCAAAGTAAGTCTGCTTTTTCTACTCAAGACTGTCTCAAGTTTCAGCTCCTAAATATAACATTGTTTTTTAGGAGGAAGACGTGATTACAATAGTGCTGACCATTCTTGCGAACAGGACAAAACTCAAAATCAAATTGATATTTTACTCAATCAATGTGTTGATGAGGCAGCACAAGGACAAGAAGCTGCTCCAAAAGTATTCCGGAAATTCACTCTCAAAATTAAAACAAGGGGATTAGATGGGTACACTACATATATACGAAAAACTTTATTCCGACAGTCACAAATACGAATTTCAAAATAACGATTTTCATAATTCCAAATGGTTCAAAATTCCTAATATAACAACTCCGATTTATCATTCATCCTATTTTTATAATTCCGAAATTTCAATATTTCTAACGTTTATAAGTACTATTCTCAAAATACCGAGTTCCAATAGATTGAATAACAAAAAGTCCGAATTAATGAAAATTCGAAACATCAAAAATACGAATTCCGATTAATTAGAATTCCGAATTAATTATAATTCCGAAATAAAAACGCCTTGTAAAACTGAATAGCAAGACAAATATACGAGTAGAATACGGAATATCGAAGCACAAAATATCGATAAATGCTAATACGATGCTACAATATTGCGATGCACATAAGGACGCTATAACATTTTTCCACGAATAACAGTGTTTTTCAGGTACCATTTTAATAAATTGGAGTCACACAAGTCACAACTGCGTGGATATCTTGGTTTCAAATTAAAGATAATGTATTCATCTCCAGACTGGGCCCAAAGCAATTAAATAGCCCCATACAAAATTTTCACACAAATACGTTTTTACCATCACAATAATCGCAAAAAATTAAATATAAAGGGGTCTGAATAGGACTCAATATAGCTAAATCCAATGCATATTTTAACTTAAAAATAAGAAGATATTGTTGCCTATATATAATTCTATAAAGATAAGCTAAATATTTTGTAGATAAATAAATAACATTCCATTTATGAGTAAAATAAGAAACGCTCTCAAATTTCTCCATACATTTTCTACCCGCGGACACTTGCCGGTCGGTCATTCCGCGCTCAGACGCGCCCGTGGAAGCACGCCTATGTAGCTTTTTCGCAAAAAATAATTACGTTAAAATGTGAGTTCCGTTTTGTGTACTCCACAATACGATGTTGATACTTTTTCGAACCGAAATAAAATTAAGTACGATTTTTGGAATTTGTTTTAGAAATAAATATTTAGTTGTAAATTTTTGTTTAATGGATGTAGATGACGGATAAAGACTGTATAAATATTTGTGTTAAAAATTATAAACAAATAAAAATCTCGGAAATTATTTTTTTTAGATATTCGATACTATAGTCGATTTTGGGGTGGTGATTACGAATATGACATCCATTTTTTTATTCAAGATGGCGAGTGTATTTTTAACCGACCTCAAAAAAGGAGGAGGTTGTATATTCGTGCGTAACTCCATTATATACGGGCGGACGGATTAGCAAAATTCTTTCTTTGTTCGAAAGAGGTTTATTTCAAAATAGTCCCTTATAAATTTCGTAAAGATCTGATGATGATTTTCGGAGACAGACAACGGAACTCTTCAATAAATGCCAGCAAATCAACCGCGATTGCTGCTATCGCATATCTATGCATTGTTTACGCAATCACACATCATAACATCACGCCTGTACCCTCTAAAGGGATACGCGGATGTGTTCAGTAGCTTCCTGTCACTGATATTCACATAGCAAGTAGTGTTATATGCATTTGTGTGCAGTAGCTGGGTACAACTAAAAAGTGAAAAATAAAAACTTTTTTACAAAAAAAAAATGATTTCCAAAAAAAAAAAAACCACAAAGTGAAAAATAAATGTTTGTTTCTTGTTCTTTTTTTGTTTAAATGGATATACTTTCCAGGTGGTCAGGTAAATTGTCATTAAGTCAGGATCTAATGATGGGATCCTGGAGAAATCGAAGGAACTCTTCAAATATTATAGGCACACACACCTATAGCAATTTGGGTATTTTTTATAGTAATTCGTGGATTTGCTCTCGGAAAGCACCGTTTAGTGAAGTGGAACTGATGATGAAGACCACAGATGGCCACCGGAACTACTCAATAATAAGTATTTCACGGGTTGCAATTCGATTACTTTAATATGGTTGCTAAGCAACTTATGCTCGTCACAATGAGAATAGTAAAATGGAGCTGATAGGTGAATACCAGGAGAACTCCTCAACAATTAACGTCCCTGCATTGAGAAAAGCAATATTTTGTAAAAGGCGATGAGCAAGTTGACATTAGGTTATTGTAAGTTAGATACATTATAAACAGACCCGACTAAAAAGCGAGAAATAAAAACTTTTTAACAAAAAAAACTGACTTCCAAAAAACACTACAAGGTGAAAAATAACTTTAATTTCGGAACTCGGTGTGAGTTCCGAAATTAAAGTTATTTTTCACTTTGTAGTGTTTTTTGGAAGTCGGTCGGTTGATTTTTTTAAAGTTTTTTTTAACTTTAATTTCGGAAGTCGGTGCCTTTGGATCCGCCAAAGACACCGACTTCCGAAATTAAAGTTATTTTTCACTTTTTGGAAGTCGTGTTTTTTTTTTGTTACAAAGTTTTTTATTTTTATAAAAAATAATAACTCGCGCTCAAGTAAATAAAATACTTAAGTACTGTTTTCATAAGTGAATGATTATTTTTAAATATCACTACGAAACTCTACGACAACTCCCAGGCTAGTATTTGATTATGTAGGTAATGCTCCAACAATTGTCATCAAAAACAATATTTAAAAGTACTTACATCTTTTCAAACTAACAGCAGACTGAAGGATAAACGTAGATGTTCCTTGTAATACTAAAATGTTAAGGTCGTTTTTCGGCACCTACATAGGTAATGTACGTAATGACTGATGAACTTCAACAATACTATAAACGTGATTATCACACATAGTAAGTACTAATAACAGTTACCAAATTCGATTGCGAACTAACAACTAACTCTACTCAATAAATACCAGTAAAATTAAAAAATAATACCTTCAAGTACCAAGATTAGTTAAGTTACGTATAAAATCGAGCGGACAATGGGTTCAATGTGTGCGTGCGCGTAATGTTGTTGTGTTGCGTTTCAAATACCTAAACTTGAGCGAGTTCAAAATGTGATAGCGTCCATAACTGCGAAAGACCCGTCTCTGCGACGCCATTACACTTCCATGCACGTTACCGCGATAGATCTTCACTGCGACACTACTAGACTTCGATGCACGGTAAAGGTATTTATATTGTCATTCGTTCGCTCTTGCATCCTAGTATCGACGGAGCCCCGCTTCGCGGGGCCCCTATTTCTGTGTAAAGGGTTTAAAGTAACATGCATGCAGCAAGCATGCAGCACGCGGCCCCACGCGTGCTAATCGTCGCAGACGGCTTTCGCTCACCACCGCGGCTCGCTCACAGCCTCCTGCTCCTCAGCCCGCGGGCCGCCTCGCCCCTACGCTCCTACGCGATTTTAAATGACACTCTAGGGGTAGGGCAGACAAGACTGCGTGGAGTCGGATTTACAGCGATTCGTTTCTGTCACTAAAACCTAATTTTTAGCAAACGTTTTAGAGCTAACAATTTTATTATAAATGAACATTCGGAATAATACACATTATATGTATAATACAATACTTAGGACATATGACTTTATTTCATGCAAAATTAGGAGATTCAATTATTATAGTACCTACTCGATATTATGACAGAATAGATTGTGTTAGATGTTGAAAACTTTTAAAAAAGTTACCATTTCTGGTTGTTATTTTCATTTTCGAAATGCTTTATATCGAAAGGCAAAGGCAATTGGACTAATCTCGAGAAATTATAGGCGTATCATCAGTTTGTGTTGCATACTGCCATTGCTACCTGTAGGTACATAAAATACAGGATTGTTGGCAACGAAACGTCTATTCAAGATGAAAATTTTATGAAATTCAGAAGTTATTTTCAAAAAACATGGATGAAGCCTGATTTTATAAATAAATGGTGCGTGTTTGCTGAGCGTCATCGCACCAACAATGTTGTAGAAGCCTGGAATTTTACACTTAATGGTCTGATCCATAAAAACCCAAGTTTGTTGCGTATTTTGAACGTGCTGAAAGATGATGACAATCTCGCAAATTTCAAGGTCGGACAAATGAAAAGATTTGGAAAAGCAATGTCGAAACGAAGCAGAGTGAATATAGAAAAGGACGATTTTATTCAAGAAGTTCAGATGCAGTTAACTTGTGCCGAAATAGATGTATAAATTTTTTTGTATAAAATTGGGTTATACTTGGCTCGTTGGAAAAAGTAGATGTTTTTGCTGAGATATTTAAAGTAAAAAAAAAATTATTACATGTCGACCTTTCAGTGTTTCCTTAGCCCCCACATATTTGTCAGACCGCTGGCAGTCCGCCGGTAGGCGGTCATACATAAAAACAGTTTTTGACAGTATTTATGATTGACTGCCTGCCGGCAGACTGTAGTGTGTGGGGCCCTTTACTAGTGCAGGTCCGATATCGATACCGAACTATCAGGCTCAATAATCCGGTCGTATTACATCCACGAACTGCTGAGACAAAAAGTCTCAGCAGTCCGGTGACCGGACTAAATAAACCGAACTACTGAGAATAGCAGAGACTGGAAGCCACCCCTAACATAGTTGGAAAAAGGCTAGGCAGTTGATGAGTTGGGTGACCATTCTAATTGAAGGCCTAAAAAGTATAATTATATGAATATATGGGTCTGATTCAGATACATTCCAAGACCTGGTCAGTTTTATTTCATTTCATTAATCACGGATTGACAAATAAGGAGAGGGCAGGAGGAAGATGACAACTTCATCTTCCTCCTGCCCCCACCTTATTGGTTCTGATAAATCATTCTACACTTACCTATCTTTACAGTGTATAAACACTAACATAATAATATGGCCAGTTACAGTTGGGAATATTTTCATAGAACAACACTCCATTGACATTGTTTCTATGACTTGTTTAAGTAAATCTGATAATAACTGTAGAAGGCACACTGCATCATTCATATATTCTTTTAATTTATTCTGTTTCAGACTTGTTTCAGCCAATAGTTCTGTGATGAGGTCCAAACTCTAGAAAAAAATACATTTTTTTTAAACGACTGGTTCATTAATGATGAAGGCTAAAGCCTTTATTCTGCGATTTATATTATAGTGTATTACAAAGATGTAATGTTTGATTACCTGAGAAACACAAGTACTGCAGTCATTTAATAGAGTCGAGAAGTAAACAGAAAATGTTGATTCTTTTATTTCGTTTCTTACATTTGTAATTGCTGTTTTTGTATTCAATACCAAAGATTCGTATGTTACAGTGTCCATCTGTTAGCTTGGTCAAGAAAATAAATAGTTGTAAAAGAAAAGAACTGAGTAAATAAAGTTGTTGTTCAAAAGGATACAATCGCTGGATCGGTAGGGCTATTGCAAAATATATCGATGCTTTCGGACAAAAAATCGGAGCTCTGAGAATCGTCCATTTTTATTCAAGTGAGTCCATAGAAGAAAAGTTTTCGTTAAAAATTAAATCACAGCTGCTGCCTAGAACTAACAAAAACCAAAATTATCATCCCGCTACCCCTTATATTACTTTACTCTTTGCATCCCGCTCAAAATAAATAAACGTCAACAGTGTCAAGTCAACCACAGAGTACATTATACCATTATACCACTGACCTCTATAATACAAGTACGCTGGACTGCAGACTATGGATGACAGATTGAAACCATTTGATTTTCGCCATTTTGGCGCTGATAGCAATGTGAAGGGACCATAGAACTAATATTAGAGATGAGATATATCCTACGATAAAAAAATACTTTTATGAATTTTATCGACCGTTATAACCACTGAGAGTAATTAAGAGAATAATATCGGATCACTCCCAGTTATTTTTATGCTTCATTTTTAAGTAATAGAGTAATTGCTCTGCAAAAGTTAAGGGGCCGGCGGAGCATGCGTAGTTCATACAAACGTAATACCAAAATAATTTGTAAATCAAACATATTTTTAATGTAGTGTGCATTTATTCCGATTGGATTACAGAATATCTAGGTTCCCAAATATATATTTTGAATGGATACTGGTTTAAAGACGAGTTATGAGAAAAATAAGTTTTCTATAGAAATTTGAAATTCACTCTCGTCTTTATATCAGAGTCCTTTCAAAATATATATTTGGAAACCTAGATATTCTGTAATATAATCGGAATAAATACACACTACCTTAAGAATATGTTTGAATTACAAATGATTTTGGTATTACGTTTGTATGAACTACGCATTAGCATGCGTAGTTCGCCGGCCCTCTATCTGAAAATTCATTAGGGCGCGGTCAGATCGCACGCTATAAACTAGTGGATAGTGTCCTAGTAAGGTTATAGCGCATGACGGTCAGATCAGTGAGCTTTAAATATGAGGATAGGCTTAGAACTTAGCCTAAAAACTACTATGGTTGAGCTAATATCTCCTGGCTCAACTACACTAGTTTTACAATCTGAACTGGGGTCACATTAGTTCGCAATATGAACTAAAAACTATGTTGCCATTTCGCTCTAACCTAGTAAATCAAATGGCAGCTGTATTCTTCGTGACTTTGTGTTGTCACTTTTGGTGTTCAATTTGGAAGAATTGAACCATGTAGGAAACAAAAAGCAACAAATAGCGTCCATACAAATTCAATCAAATTCACTCAAATTGAATGCCTAAAGTGAACCTTGTAACATTACCATGTAGTCATTACTAGCGGAAAGGAGAGGGATTCCATTTTCATTATTGCGTGCGTACTAATGGAAAAAAACACAAGAAATAACAAAGTCTAAGTCAAATAATTTATTTCAAATGAAATAGACACTTTTGAACGTCATTATTTTATTTCAAATAGGTACATAGGCACTTTTGAACGTCAAACATACAATAAAATAGAATTGATTCTAGTCTTCCAAAAGGCCGTGTTCGTATGGAGAAGAGAGTAAGTGTAGAGTGTTTAACGAAACAGTCCGCAGTGAAATTGCTACAAAGATGATAATTCGATTTAGGACTCCAATTTTCAATTTTCATGTTTTTGAGCCCTGCTTAGCTGCTTAGTTGGTGGGAAATCTGAAATTAAGTATTTAATTGAAGTAAAACTGACAAAAGTATACAGTACATTGTAGAAGACAAGTTTTATTTTGATGTTAGGTCTTTACTTCGGAAACAAGTACACATTACATATAATACTATGCTTCCGCTCGCGGCTTCGCCCGCGAGATATGTCGATAAAAACTATACTCTGCCAAATATTGAAATCCGTTCAGTGGTTTAGGCGTGAAAATGTAACATACAGACAGACAGACAGACAGAGTTACTTTCGAATTTACCTATAATATTAGTATGGATTTATCTGTTGAAATTAGAAACTAGTATTTGCTAATTTGTTTTAGGTAGGTAATCAAATTGCAGAAATTTCTGGCGACAGTAAATTTCTATTTGAAAGACGTAAATTTAAAATTATTAACTGTCTAAAGAAAACTATCGACACATTATCGACATGGAAAATTTACAACCCTATTAAAATTATTGTATTCACTAAATGTGAAAACTGAGCCCTAATTACACTTAAATATGATGGGATATTAATGAAAACATTTATTCTAAATATAAGATAGTAATAAAAATGCTCACATATGCAATCGAAACTTTTATACTTAGTCGTAAAATTCACTTACTTGTGAAAGGTTAATCCGCTGTCTTTTTGGCAGCGAGTTTTACAAAATCCGCACGCTTTCATAATAAAAATGTTCCAAATATCACGTAGTAAACACAAAATACACAAATAAACTAGTTTTTCACGATTTAGACATAAATCATCAGAGACGAAGTAAACAAATCAACGTCCATTTGAAAGAACGTGTCAATTTTAGTTCCTTGGGGCTACGAGCGGGGCGCTTTGAATCGGCACAAAAAATAACTGTCATTTCGTAGAGTATCGTTAGTCCAGCGTACTTGTATTATAGAGGTCAGTGCATTATACACACAGAACCTTAGAGTAAGAAAGCTATAGAGCATCGGGTAGCGTGGCCACACATGAGACAAAAAACTAACTTAACTAACATAGGCTACATAAGTAGCTGCCTTGAAAAAACTGGCACGCAGTGAGAGACGGAAATAGTATAGCTTTATCCTTTTCTGTTACTTATAATAACTCAATACTTTATCCCTTTCTTGTGGAAATGAAATGGAGCTACCCGCCGTCTATACTTTTCTTTGTCTAAGACACAGAACATATATACCCAGACTACACAACAAATAAAACACATTGAGATAGGAAAAACAATCCGCCATGACAGAAATCAGTGTGGCCAATTCATAAATAAAATCACCATACATCATTTTGGTTTGTAGTTTTTTCTTCTAGACAGCATTTTGACAGCTGAAACAAAAAAAAATAAGGGTTCTAAGACGACCCACTGAACGTTTTAACTAGTTACAATCGTTGATATAAAGTATTTTAATGAACATTAAAATCATCGCAGCTACCGAAAAGATGGGTATCTATTTAATCGGGCATGTGACATCACTGATCTTGCTATCACTTACTTTTGTAGAGAGCTATCTCGTTTTTGCAAAATTTGCCACTGTTGGCATCGGCAGCTATGAAAGCCACAGACTACTTAGAGATATGAAAGCTAACTCCCCCTGACCTGACAGAAGCAGAACCACAGAGCATTGTCATTTGTCAGACTCAGAACCAGAAGCCCACTTCTCTTCTTAGTCTGTGCAGAAGCCCGAAAGTCTGTGCAGCAGTCGGCCTATAATTTATGTGCGTGTGGTGTGAGGGCCACTTTGTTAAAACTCTTTGAAAATGTGCTTAGGATTTAGTGTTCATTCCCAAAGAATTGTGAAAGTTGGTATCAGATTTTGTGAAAGCCTAATAACCAAGTTATAGACTGTAAAGTTGGGCCCTCAGTTCTCACATAGAGGATTGAGGGCCCACCTGAAACTGATAAACTATGGACACTACAGAAAAAGTCTTTATTCCAAAATCTAAGCAAATGCCAAACAAAATTTGTGAAAACAAGATATTATCTCAAAACACTGTCCTACTTTGTATATCTTCGTACAAAATGGGCCCTCAATTCTCATACACGTAAAAGTTTATTACGCAATTATAATGAAATCATTAACTTACAGCTACTGTTTGAAATCCTATATGCTACTAAATAAATTGTGAAAATTTATAAAAGCAAGAACAGGTCACCACTTTTTGTTGTTTGAAAGTTATCCCTCAGTCCTCCATTTCTTTTGTTTTCGATTTATTACGCTTATCGTTATGAAAGATAAGACAAATACAAAATTGTCTCTTTTTGTGTCAAAATTGTGCAACAAATTCGATAGGTACCAGAAAGAAATTAAAAGACCCTTTATTATATAAGAAAATCGAGTTTTATTTTTATTATCTGAATTTGCAAATAGGGTGACCACAATTTCTTTTAGATTGCAGTAAAGATTAGTAAATGTAGAGTATAAGTTTTAATAAACTTTCTTCGACTTTTCGCTTATTATCGTCATAGCATTTGTACTCAAGTTTCGTGATAAAAAAAAAATATTTCGGAATTCGAATGATCACAAAAAAAAAATACTGTTACCCAAATCATTTTTGCTTGAAATATCGTTCGTTCTGATGACAATAATCTAATAATTTATTTATTATTTTTATAAAGGCTTTTGCCCAGCCATGGGACAATGTAGGCTAAATATAATCCTAACTAATATTATAAATAAAATTGACATAATCAATTTTATTAGGAATTCCAATTACAATGTTACTATTTTACAATTTAACACTAAAATATACATATTATACAGTATTTACAAGTATATAAAAAAAAGGTAAAGAAAAAGACAGGAGCTCATTGGGCATCAAAAAATTCGTCTGCATTAGGGAATGCAGAACCGGTTCTGTTTTAAAGAACCGGGATTTTCGGGACCATCTGGCTAAAGAACCGGGATTCCTGGTACTTTCGATACTTTAAGTAAGCCTTTAAAAAATGAAGAGTTGAAACGGAGAAAGTAAAAGAAAGACGAAATGACAGGGCAAAATAAAAACATTTAAATCAAATCAAATAAAACGCTTTATTTCTTGATTTATTGGTAACTACGCATATTCTACCAGCAACATCTTTATTAACATTAAAACATTTTTGTACCTAATCCTAGATTCCTAGAATCCTAATATTTTTCAAAAAAAAATATTAAACATCTTCTCCAAACAAATGATTTTAATCAACATGACTCCTATTGCAATTCTGCATAACCAAATTAAATTAAAGCGTAGAATTAATCAGTCTCAATATTATTGATTAGATAATCTTAACCGACATTTTTTAAATTGTTATTTATTAACATAATTCATCATCATCATTTCAGCCGAAAGATGTCCACTGCTAGACATAGGCCCCCAAGCACCTCCACTTCGACCGGTTCTGTGCTTCTCGCATCCATCGGGTTCCCGCGGCCTTCACAAGGTCGTCGGAACACCTTGTGGGAGGCCTTCCAACGCTACTTCTTCCGGTACGCGGTCGCCACTCCAGAACATTTCGGCCCCATCGGCCATCTGTTCTGCGAGCAATGTGCCCTGCTCACAGCTACTTAAGTTTGGCAATTCTTCGGGCTATGTCGGTTACCTTGGTCCTCCTGCGGATCTCCTCATTCCTGATTCGTTCACGCAGGGAAACTCCATAGCTCTCTCCATTGCCCTTTGGGTGACTTTAAGCCTTCTTATAAGGTCCATTGTGAGTGACCACGTTTCAGTGCCATAAGTCATCACTGGCAACACGCACTGGTCAAAGACTTTCGTCTTGAGACACTGAGGTATGTGGGACGAGAAGATATTGCGTAGCTTCCTGTAGCTTCCCGAACGCTGCCCAGCCGAGTCGGATTCGACGATCGACCTCTTTTTCGAAGTTAGACCTACCTAACTGGACAGTTTGTCCTAGGTAAACATACTCGTCCACGACTTCGAGTGTAGTGCCTCCGATCTTTATGAGAGTGGGTGTTACATGGGCATTTGACATGACCTTCGTTTTGTCCATGTTCATTTTAAGACCCACTCTTTCGGAGGCTCTACTGAGGTCATCGAGCATTGTACTGAGGTCCTCCATAGTCTCAGCACTGTCTCACACCTCGCTGCAAAAGGATAGGTTTCGAGGTCTGATCCTGGAGTCGGACTGACATAGTAGCGTTTTCGTACCGACACTTCAGCACCTCGATCTACCGATAGTCGATCTGGCACCGTTGAAGAGACTGCAGCACAGCCCATGTCTCAATCGAATCAAAGGCTTTCTCGTAGTCCACAAACGCTAAGCAGAAAGGCAGGTTATATTCTTCGGTCTTCTGTATAACCTGTCGCAGCGTATGGATGTAGTCTACGGTGCTAAAGCCTTTACGGAATCCGGCTTGTTCGGGAGGCGTGAAACCTGCGCGCGCGACTGTTCGTGATGACTCTCGAAAACAGCTAGTAGACATGGCTCAGAAGTGACATGGGCCTATAATTCTTAAGAAGGGCATTGTCACCCTTCTTAAAGAAAAGTATCACCACACCTCTGTTCCATGCCTGCGGTGTTTTGCCCTCGAGTATGGTGACGGAATCAAACAGCTTCTGAAGGGCCTTAAGAACGTGTTTTCCGCCGGCCTTCAGGAGCTCGGCCGTAATTCCGTCATTCCGTCATCACCCGCGCGCCTTGTTATTTTTGAGCTGCTTCAGAGCCATCCTAATCTCGTACAGGCTGACGTCCGGGATGTCTTCGGTATAGTGTCGGGTCAATCTAGCTCTTGAGTCGTTTGCCAGATCCATAACGGGGTTCCTTGTTGAAGTGTATAACTGTCCATAGAACCTCTCGATCTCTCTCAACAGCTCAGGTTTGGCGGATACGATCCTGCCATCATCGGTCTTTAGTTTCGTAAGCTGGCTCTGCCCAAAGGAAGCAGTCTTGTTTGAGTCTTTTTTGCGAAGCACTGTCCACCAAAATCACAAACACAACGCAAAGCACAACATTCCGAAGACGCGATGGCCGCCACCAGCCCCTCACGCACCCTCGTGCAGCATGCTCTTGTAGCATGCATGCTTCTTGTGCATGCTAGGTAGCAAGTGTATTCCGCTTTAAGCGGTCGGGCTTTATGCTATAAAATTAGAAATATTCGAAACGCTAAGTATCTTTTCCCGAAAGTACCGAAAGAATCGGGATTAGGTTTAAAAAATCCCGGTTCAAAAAACGACTCAAATTTCCGGGATTTCCTTGTATTTCCGGTTCCGGGATTTCCCGGGACTATTCACTAGTCTGCATCGCTGTCAATGGCACAAGTGCCCAAAAGGCTGGCAGCATTACCACGCTGGACGGCAATGCTTATTCTTTGGGCTAAAAATAGGCCAGCCCTCTGGTCACGTGAAGATAAATAAAACTAATAACTAGCTAATATTATATTAAAAATATTATTACATGTATTATATAATTATTGTTTACATATATGCACAATAGTTGTAATATTCAGTGTAGTTACTAAACAATAGTTTATGATAGTGCAGCGGAAGTTGTAGGTAATAAAGCATTAAGGCGAGTTTTATGAAACAGTTGTAGTGAAGAATAAAAATAATAATAATTTTTTAATACGCAAACACATCTTCGGTCATGACACTCAATCATCTTCGGTCAAGATATCAAACATTCAAGGTAAGTTTGTTTTGATACCTAGGTACTCATAATTTTATAAGTTCGTAATACACTTCTGGACACATCTATTGGCCCACCTTAGAGTTTAGGTTTCGATGGCCCCTACCGAAATATGATTGCTAGATTGAACAAAAACTGTTGATGCAGTTTTAAGCCTGATACATTTTACCATCTTTTTCGATCGTATTGTTTTAAATTTGAATTCAGAATACCATACGACATGGAGCTACGCCTAACAAGTCGGATATGCGCCTTGTTAAAGGCAATTGATTTTTGAATAAAAAACATGTTTTATCAAATAAAGGTTTAATTTAATAACGCGTGTTGCCTCCATGGGCATCTACCACAGCTCTCATACGATTAGGCGTAGAGTTTATCAACCGCTCTATGAAATTTTGAGGGATCATCTCCCATTCCTCTTGTATGGCAGTTTTCAACTCCTGCATCGTCTGGGCAACTGGCTGACGAGCCCTAACACGTCTTTTTAGCTCGTCCCACATGTGCTCAATGGGGTTCATGTCTGGGCTTCTGGCTGGCCAGTCCATAACTGTGATGTTCACATCCCGAAGATATTCCCTGACGATGCCGGCCGCATGGGCTCTTGCATTATCATGCATAAAAAGGAAATTTGGGCCCACATAGTCCGCGTATGGTATCACGTGAGGTTCTAAGCACTCACGAATGTACATTTCAGCATTTAATGTTGGCAGCCGTGGTCCTGTAACAACCTCAAGTTGAGTTTTGCCGCTCGCGGATATACCGCCCCAGACAGTCCATGAGCCACCGTCATAAGCAACCCTCTCTTCAAAGCAGCATTGTGCGAAACGCTCTCCCTTACGTCGGTAGACCTTCTTCCTTCCATCATTGCCATGAAACACAATTTTAGACTCATCAGAAAAGAGTACACGGCTCCAATCTTGCTGTGTCCAATTTAAATGACTGCGTGCGAAATGAAGGCGCGCTGTTCGGTGGGCTCGCGTTAGTTTGGGCCCATTAGCTGGCTTGTGTGGTACCATATCGCGTTCTTTTAACCTTCTCCAAACAGTTCGAGCGCTCACAGATACTCCGTGGAAGTCGCGAAGTTGGTTTTGTATCTCAATGGAGGTAAGGTGACGATTTCTCAAGCTGGTCGTCACGATGAATCGATCTTGCCTTTCAGTTGTGACCCGAGATCGTGGCCTTCCTTGGCGACGAACAAAGCCGCCAGTCTCTAGGTACCTCCGATAAACATTTCGGTCCGCAGATCGACTTAAATTAAGTTGAGCACTCACGTTTCTTTGGCTGTGTCCGGCCTGAATAAGTGCCACAGCTTGGGCGGCGACTTCAGGTGAAGTATCCATAAATTATTGATAAAACCTCACCTTAATGTTAAGAATAAGTAATGTTTGTTGCAAAACCAAAGATATCAATCACTTTTTCAAGAATTAAATCCAAGTAAACCAATAAAACCAAGTTTTCTTAGTATTCGATTGTTTGATATCAACAAACAGGCTCCAAATTGTCTTTTGTTTCTTTAAATTGTGTGTTCGAAATTAAAAAAAAGACTATTGAATGAAATTGTGAATGTGCCAGGTTCAAAACTGCATAAAAACTTTTTGCTCGACCTAATATAAAATTTTAGCTAGGACCAAACGAAACTGAAAATACAAGGTGGGCCAATAGATGTGTCCAGAAGTGTATTTTACTAAATAGTACTTAGATAGTCACTCTAAGAATTGTTTAGGTAATTCAATTTCACCTATTTATAAATTGTAAATTTTTTAAAATAAAATATAATTATTTCATACTCCAGAAAACATCTTTGTTATTGTGCAAGTACCTACCTAGGAATTAGTCATTAGTCATTTATTCATGAACAATAAATTGTATCTGAATTTACATAATTAAAATCAATAATTTAAATCACAATAATAAGAACACAATAAATAATAATTTAAATCACAGTAATAAGAAACACGTTAAATACAACAACAATACATAAATATAACATCAACAATCTATTGGAATCCCCTTATAGATCATCAATCTTGTAAAGACACTTATTCAATAGGAAACTTTTGAGTTGCTTTTTAAAAGAGCTAGAGTAGATAGCACTTTTCAAATTTATAGGCAATTTGTTAAATAAGATGACCGATTGATATTTGGGACTGTGCTTCACAATATTTAAATTAGGCTGTATCTTGTAATGTTTAATATCTTGTCTCCGTGTGCCTTCTCTAATCACTCGTTCTTCTGCAGTCTCATATTCATGCATAAAGGCCATGTTAATTAGAAGTACAAATACATAAATGCTCGGTACTGTTAGAATCTTCAGATTTGTGAAGTGTTCACGGCAACTCTCCCTTTGCGGGATACGGAGTAATGTGCGAATTGCGCGTTTTTGTAACACAAAAGCTCTCCTTACATTATAATCATAGCTTTTTCCCCAAAACATTATGCTATACCTAATTCTTGATTCTACCAACGCGAAATACACCAATTTCAATTGCTCATTGCTAATGTCTGTTCTAAGGGCTCTTAAAGCGTAACATGCGGAACATACCGATGCATTTATCGCATTTAATTCTGTTTTCCAATTTAGATGTTCGTCAATGTGTACTCCTAAAAATTTGACTTCTCTAACGAGGACAATTTTGTCATCATTCAAAGCAACATCCAGACTGTCCTTATTACGGGCTGTTGTCTTAAATAATAACAATTTGGTCTTTGCGGTGTTGATCACTAAATTGTTTACAGTGAACCACACATGAAAAGCTTGTAATGCAGCATTTACCAACTCTGTTAATATATGTATGTCATTTGCTGCTACTATTAAATATTAATGTCAGGTGAAATTGAATTTATGTAATTAATTAAGTCATTTATAAATAATATGAATAAAATAGGTCCTAATATAGATCCTTGCGGGACGCCTGTAGTCATATTTATCGTGGCAGATTTGTAGGCCTTTTTGTAGCCGTTTAGAGTTTTGTCAATTTCTACGAACATTTTTCTATTTTTCAGGTAAGAAGAGAATAGTTTGAGGGCCTTACCTTTTATACCATAGTGCGCCATTTTTGCAAGAAGTAACTCGTGGTCTATACTGTCAAAGGCGGAACTTAAGTCAAGAAAGATCCCTGCTACTCTCATTTTCTTGTTTATTTTTTCTATTACATCGTCAAGTAAAGTATAAATGGCGTCAGAAGTACCAACACCTTTCTGATAACCGAACTGTCTATGGTTCAGCACTTTATTTGCATACAAGTGGGATAGCAGTCGATTTTTAATAATTTTCTCAAATATTTTTGACAGAACTGGTAGCAAGGAGATAGGCCTGTAGTTTTTAGGATCAGTTCTACTGCCTTTTTTGTAGACGGGTATTACTTTGGCTATTTTTAATTGCTTTGGAAAGATGGATTCCTCAATACACTTATTATAAAAATCACACAAGGGCTCAGCTAGAATTACGATATGTTCCTTAATTACAGATATTGGGATCTCATCATACCCGCAAGAATATTTGTTTTCCATTCTTCTTACTATATTTAAGACTTCAATGGGAGTTACCGAAGCAATTGTCATTTCGCTATTGATTTCGTATGTAAACTCTTGTAAGAATACAGTATTTGGGTCTGTATCGGTTGTCCTAGTAGTGCATTTGTAGTCAAACTGTTTTGCTAAGATGTCAGATATTAATTCTGGATTTACTACAATTTGGTTATCGACTTTCAGACGAAATTCCGGTAGTATCGTTTTGTCTTTATTGGTACATTTACTCACTATTTTCCAAACTTCCTTACTTATATTTTTGGAACTATTAATTGGTACCATTATTGCATGTTTTTTAGCCTTTGCTACAACCTGCCTATATAGTGTAACATACTTATTTTTATACATTAGGACACTTGGCTCAAGATTGTGTCCATTACGTGCACATAGGAACCGTTTCATTTTACTTGATGTTCGAATTCCTTTCGTGATCCACTTTAATTGTTTGTATTTCCTGAAGTTTATTTTATGTTCTTTTTTTCTATAGCTGTTCTGGAATACTTTATGAAATGTCTCAAGAAACGTATTTATACCCATAGAACTAAAATCTTTTTCAAGAATACCCTGTACAAAAAGCGCACTATTTTTACTGTTAAATACTCTCTTATTTATGACAACACTTGGATACTTATTTCCCGTTAAATTGCTAACATTATCAAGGCGAATATCTGCAAAAATACCTCCATGTCCATCTGCTAAACCATTGTGATCTACCGCACAACCCAGAACACACGAATCGGGCAAGTTGGTAATTATGTTGTCAATACACGAGTTACAGTTGTTACGGATAAAAGTAGCAGAATAAAAAAAAAATCCAGGAACGCACTGCTTTATTAGCCCGCGACTTCGTCCGCGTGATATTCGAAAGTCATATGGCTCCATCTATTATCATAATAACGTTATTATTGTTTTCCTCGGGAACAGCACTTTTTTCGGGATGAAAGGTACAGTCAACAGCAAAAGTAGATGATCAAAATCAGAAATTCAATACTAATGAACGGAGTTCGCGTCAGAACTGTGTGGCGTCGAGTGATTTCTGTGTGACGTTGATGTGGCGTTGAGTGGTTTGAATCACTTCGACGCCACACAGTTCTGACTCGAACTCCGTTCATTAGTATTGAATTTCTGATTTTGAACTCCGTTCATTAGTATTGAATTTCTGATTTTGATCATCTACTTTTGCTGTTGACTGTACAGTGGTTTAGGCGTGAAAAGTTAACAAAGAAACTTACTTTCGCATTTATAATATTAGTTAGGATTATGTTTAGCCTACATTGTCCCATTGCTGGGCAAAAGCCTTTATAAAAATAATAAATAAATTATTTCATTATAGTCATTAGTTTTTTCGGAACGAACGATTTTTCAAGCAAAAATGATTTGGGGAACAGTATTTTTCTATGTGATCGTTCAATTTCCGAAATTATTATTTTTTTATCACGAAACTTGAGTACAAATGCTGTGACGATAATAAGCGAAAAATCGAAGAAAGTTTATTAAAACCTATGACTCTACATTTACTAATCTAGTTACTGCAATCTAAAAGAAATTGTGGTCACCCTATTTCCTAAGACAGAGAATAAAAATAAAACTCGATTTACTTATACAATAAAGGGTCTTTTAATTTCTTTCTGGTACCTATCGCATTTGTTGCACAATTTTTTTCACATAAAGAGACAATTTTGTATTTGTCTTATCTTTCATACGATAAGCCTAATAAATCGAAAACAAAATAAAATGGAGGACTGAGGGCCCGAATTTTATCAAGGTCATAACTTTTAAACAACAATTATTGGTGGTGACCTGTTCTTGCTTTCATAAATTTTCACAATTTATTTAGTAGCATATAGGATTTCAAACAGTACCTAGCTGTAAGTTAATGATTTCATTATAATTGCGTAATAAACTTTTACGTGTATGAGAATTGAGGGCCCATTTTGTACGAAAATATACAAAGTAGGACAGTGTTTTGCGATAATATCTTGTTTTCACAAATTTTGTTTCGCATTAGCTTAGATTTTGGCATTAAGACTTTTTCTGTAGTGTCCATAGTTTATCAGTTTTAGGTGGGCCCTCAATCCTCTATGTGAGAACTGAGGGCCCAACTTTACAGTCTATAACTCGGTTATTAGACTTTCACAAAATCTGAAACCAACTTTCACAATTCTTTGGGAATGTTCACTAAATCCTAAGCACATTTTCAAAGAGTTTTAACAAAGTGGCCCTCACACCAGACGCACAATATAATTTATAGTAGTACTTACAGTATTCTTAATTGATCTCTGCTATGCCTGGGTTATGTGATAGATGATGAAGTTAATAATTACCTAAATTTAAAATTATGCCTAAAATTTTTGGTAATAGCCCATAGGCAAGATCAATGAAACAAGCATTTATAATTATATTAATCTTTATTATTTGTACAGAATATTACATCACCTCCTAAATCATAAGTAACCAACATCAATATTAATACTTAAAAGGTCTAAATAAAATGGAATTAATTTTTACAGAAAAATATCAGATCATATTAACACAGGCAACACAAATACCGGTAAACCGGTGTTACTTTGAATAGCGGGGTGACTTTGATCAAAACTTCCATTTCATATAAAATCGCGAATTGCTTAAAACGAAACGCAATTTGTTCGTTTTTTTTCTACGTTAGCAAAATTGAAGAGTTGTTGAATCATTTCTTAAGGACACGCTGGGAATTCACTAATCATTTAAATTGAAATATGTAATTTTAAGTTATTCTCTATTTATAGCTACATAATTGTGCTGCAAAACTTCATGTGAACTTAATCATTGTGATGGTATAATGAAATTTCTAGATAAACTCCTTATGTGGCCTATTATCTAACCAATACAGTGATTATTGTTTTTCTAACGTCAAAATTAATGCAATAACTTGAGTTTGTTTAATGCGGGGTGTCATTGATAGGGTATATGGTGTGAGATTGATCGGGATTTTTCGGGTTCCGTGAATACACAACCGCGAATAGAAGAAGCCCTTAGTCAAATAGTGGAAGGAAGTTTAAGCATTTTTTATTTAACTTTTCATGATCAAAGTTACCCCATACGACAAAAATGACAATAATTATTTTTCCCGTTGGCAGATTTTGATTTTAAAAATTGTATTGGCATTATAATTGGGGTAACTTTGTAACTATGCAATAAAATTGCCTATTTTATTGCGTAATCCCAAACTTATCAATGTAACCCCATTCTACATATAACTTTGATCAGACAGTTTTTATTTTTTTTCTCAAAATCTAACTATATTTTTTCATTTATTATTACAGATATCGCGAGTTTAAACAAAACCGATTATTAGACCGATTATATATTTTTTAACAACCAGATATTTAAAAGATATGGACCTTGAAAGTTCAATATTGATCAAAGTAACCCCGGTTTACGTACTACATTACTGCCAATGGGTTTTCTGCAGCCCAGTCAACAATAGTTTTATTAAACCATACTAATTTCCCTCCAATACTGTCTGGAGCATCTAGTGCTACATACAGTGGTGCAGCAGCCCCTTGGTCAATTGTTAGCGGTCCTTTGTGCGAAGTCATGTCTGTATCTACGTAGCCAGGGTGTACGGCATTCACTAATATATCTGGAAAATACGTAATGAAATGTTTTATTAAAAACTTAATGAGCTTTAGAAATTTCGAAACGGCTGGTTGACACTTCCCGTGACCCAAGGGCTGGCTTTTATCTTGGCCAGAGGCTAAGCTTCGCCATACAACGTAGTAATGCCGCCAGTCTCTTGGGTACATTACCAGTCGACAGCGATGCAGATGAATTTATCGATGCTATTTTTTAGTTTCTGTATAGTTTCATTTACGTTAGGATATATCTTGATTATTTAAGTTGTATATATCTTGATTATTTAAAACAAATAAAATATGACCACATGAGCTAGAGCGCATGTGGTCATATTTTATTTGTTTTAAGTTTTTAGCACTTAAAAGGCAAAATGGACTCGGCAACATAGGGCTAACTTTACAGGAAAAGTTTAAAGTTTGATAATGATTTTTGAAAAGTTAAACTGTTCTCCTGTAAAGTTTTTTCCATTATAATCATAGATATTAAACTCATACTAGTGAACATAATTTGTTTAACTTACTTTTGTTTCTCAGCATGTTCTGTTGAATTATACTTAGAGCAGACACTGCCACTTTTGATACTACATATGAGGAATTACCCCAGTCTTCCGCATGAGTCCCTTGCTTAGCAGCATCCACATACTGCTGCATCAGCTTCGAAAGCTCGGTAACAGACATTGAAGTTTTAATACGCAGCCTCAAATCTTGACTGGGGATAAGAGCCAACTGACCACAGGAACTGGACATGTTGATCACTCTAGCCCCATCGTTAAGGAGGGGGAAGAGTGTTTCACATGTACCTAGTTACCAAAGAAAAGTAGTTTACGAACAACGTCTGTTCCGCTTGCACAGACACCGGGTCTGTCGCGTCATGTTTAAAAGCAATCGCTGCGTTGTTCACCAAGATATCGATACCTCCGTGTGTACGCTGGATGTAAGTCTTGAATTCTTCAAGACTTTGCTTATCCGTTACGTCCAGTTGGTGATACTTAGGATATAAACCTTCTTCCTCGAGGTCGGCTACAGCTTTCTTGCCGCGTTCTATATCTCGAGAAGTCAAATAAACTACCCCATCAAAACGCTTGCAAAGACCGCGAACTATCGCGAAACCAATGCCCTTGTTTGATCCAGTTACTACGGCGACTTTGGAACATTCTTTGAGAGCCATAATTCACAAAATCAACAGTTTCGAATAAACAAGACTCAAAAACAACACCTAAAGCTTATCTGCGGTAACTGGGGTAACTGCAAAGACTACAATATAATGCGGTGTAAAAATCGAAAGCACAGGCCGAAAGCACCAGTGTGACCATCTTATAATTCTTATATGATCTTACTAGCTTCCGCCCGCGACTCCGTCCGCGCGGATGTCGGTCTTCGCGTGGATGGTTTATTTCTCCATTTTGAGTAACTCTGACAATGACATCTTATAAATATCTATTGGACCCAAATACGGCTAAGCCTATAATAATTAAGGAGATCCCTCTATTGAGCTACTGCTGTTGAGCTCGCGTTCTGTAGTAAGTATTTTTTTTCATAGTAATTCCGACCTTGATAAGTAGCATGTAGCAGTAAATTTCTGACAATGACGAAAAGTTTGCAATAATAAAAAAGTGATCGTGACAATGCGACAGAAAGTTAATTGAGAGCTTCAGCATACACAACATTGTTAGTGAGCTCGTCCGGAATATGAACATGAAGATTTCTTGGACTGCTCACATGGGAAAGAGCTACGTAAAGTTGCCCGTGTGAAAAACAACTCGCGGTAAGATCTACGCCAGCAACTCCTAGGGTCTGACCTTGAGCCTTATTTATTGTCATGGCGTAACACAAAGCTACAGGAAACTGTATTCTCTTAAATTGAAATGGAAAATTATCCACTACGGGTAATGCAACGTGTGTTCGCGGTTCTACAGAACAACGTCTATGAATTAAACCGAAAAATAAGATTTTTTTTTCTACGTATTTTTCCAGGATAAAAAGTATCCTATTTTATGCCCAGGATAATAAGGTATAATTATACCAAGTTTCATCCAAATCGAACCGTTAGTTTTCACGTGATGCCTGCATATACAGACAGACAGACAGACAGACAAAAATTTTTTTAATCACATATTTAGGTTTGGTATCGATCCAGCAACACCCCCCGCTATTTATTTTTTCAATATTTTCAATGTACAGAATTGACCCTTCTACAGATTTATTATATGTATAAGGTAACTGCACCAGTAATGGTAAGCGCTCCAATAATGGTCAGTTGAAAAAAAAACCTTTCAAATAAGAATTACAAATGTTGTGGGGAAAATGGTAACATTCAAAAACAAACCATAGACACTCAGCTTGTCAAAAAATGCCATGTGACGTCTAAACGTCGTCCATTTTCAAAATGGTGGTCATGTGAACTACACGCTGTCGCAAAGTTATTAAATTTTTGTGAATCTCTTTAGTGGGGTGAGTACTTATTTTGAGTTGTTTTTACTATGAAGAGTAGTGTTTTATTTGTACCCTATCATTGATATGTATGTTAAGATGATTGGGATACAAATTACAACATAATTTCACTAATTTACTTTATATCTTTTTTTTAAACTGAAGTGTTCTTTACTGGAACCTTTCAAAACGGTTTGTACCAATTATGGTCAAACTGATCATAATTGGTACAATAGCGTTTTTAGCGTCTTTCATCAGATTTAGACTCAAAGTATAATGATCATGCGTTTGACATTTGTTACGCAATCGTACAAGTGACGGTTCTAGTAATGGTCAACACTGACCATTACTGGTGTGACCGTTACTAGCACATAATTACTTAAGAAAAACATAATGCATGGTAATCATTGTTATTTTTTCATTTTTTTCAAAGGAATGGCGCCCAAGAAATGCTATACCAGATGCTTTATCAGATGAGCCTTGCTATAGAAGCGGTGAAAAGAGGTGAAAGCTGTTCATCAGCAGCCAAGAAATATGGTGATCCGCGAATGACTTTACGGAATAAAGTGACGGGAAAAAGTCATTCTAGTTGTTCTATGGGCCCGGTTGTGTGCCAAATAGGAATGCCACAGTTTGTTAAGAAAGGCTGTTGTACAATACCAGAAATTGATAATTTGTGATTTTGTACCTTAAAGTTATTTAAGTATATCTGATATAATTTTTTGATATCTGTACAAGACTACTTTAGTTAGTGAGTAGCTGTCGATTAATTTCAGACTGATATATAACTGATTGAGTGAAGCCGACCCCAACATAGTTGGGAAAAGGCTAGGCAGATGATGATGATATAACTGATTGAGTTAAGATGATTGTGATCTCAATAAAAGACTGAAGTTAAAAAAAACTACTTAGTTTTAAGATAAAAACTTAAAATTTTATAATGTTGATTCTTTAAATAATTGAGTAGGTAATAAGTCTGTTAATTTTTTTAATGTTTTTGTGTTTTTTCCTAATAAATGTTTTATCTAAGTATCACCATATATTTATTTTTTTTCTAGTAAAGCTGTTAAAACTTCCTGGTTGAGATTTGATTTAATTTATGTTTATTTTATGACCATTACTAGCTGTTCATTACTGGAGCTGACTATAAATGGAGTGTCCATTACTAGGTTTTTACCTGACCATTATTAGTGAAAAAAAAAGGATTTATAAAAGGTAATTTTTAATTCTTCTAAGAAAGATAAATTAGTATTTGTAATTTCGACGGTTAAGTGGTACCGTCTTTCACAAATACCAAAATGGAACAGACAGATTAAGCAATAACTACTTTGATAAATTTGAAAATATGCCAAATATTTTCTACTACTGCCCATGATTGGAGCGTTTACCTTAGATAAATGGCGAATCTGCCACAGACTGGGCAAAAAATCTGTCAAATCCTGCCACACTTGGCGTCAAAATTGCCAAAAATATGCCTTCATGGAAACGGAAAAAAATACACAACGAATTCAATTAAATTTCTTTAATCAACAAAAATATTTAACAATTTTATGCATTATTATACCTATACACTACTTACTCTACGTATCTCGTTTGTCTCCAAATCTATGTAATAGATTTTGACGACATCTTCTTGATCATGTTTTTAGTTGGTTAAAAGACGACGACACAGTCTGCATGTTCCATAATCCCCTCTTTTGTTGTATTCTCTTCATATTAATGATTCGTTACACAGAATCGCACGATATACATCAAAAGAGAATGAGGTAAAATCAAAAGTTGTTGGGAAACCAAAAGTATGTTTTGTAAAGAATCTATGTACAAAATTTCAAAACTGTATCATGTAAATCACAAAGTTATAAGCTTGTTAAGTTACCTGTTTGTCCGTACAAAAACATGGTCACCCGCACCGCTCGCATCGCGCCGTCTTGCGCTCATTGATAATAGTACCTAGAACCGTTCGGCGGACGGCGCGGAGATTGGATAATGTACTTAGTATCGCTCGGTGTCCAACTTTTAACCTTTTTTAAATATTTTTGGGACAAAATATAACATGGGGTAAAAATTATTTTAATCGATTCAGTTACTTATTCTGAACAAACTATACAATGGTTCGGAGAAGTCGCGACGTCCCCATAAGGGGGCGTGGCGAGCGGTACCGGGGCTGAGCCACCCGGCCGCGGAGGCGACACGGTGGCCTGTAAATACAGGCCCCTCATTGGGGTGGCGACACGGCCGGCAGCATGTGTGTGGTTGCATGTTGTGACTCTGTAGGCGCGCCGCGACGCTGTTATGCAGCGCCGCTTTCTTCACGACAACTTGGCGGTCAGTCCCCGCCAGGTGAGACCCCCAGTTACCTGGGGGAGGCCCGGCGGGGGATGACCAGCGACAAAGGTGCCGACTCGACGCTCCTACAGAGTATAGGTGAGTTGCTCCCGCCCGTCCCGCTTCCAGAGCTAGCCGGTCACGGTCCGGGCTAAGGAGCAGTCGTGTGTGAGTGGGCGGTATTGTACAGTCAACAGCAAAAGTAGATGATCAAAATCAGAAATTCAATACTAATGAACGGAGTTCGCGTCAGAACTGTGTGGCGTCGAAGTGATTCAAACTACTCAACGCCACATCAACGCCACACAGAAATCACTTCGACGCCACACAGTTCTGACGCGAACTCCGTTCATTAGTATTGAATTTCTGATTATGATCATCTACTTTTGCTGTTGACTGTACTGTGTAACACCGCCCAGTGTCTACGCGTATCGCGTCCCGCGTTCGCGTACGCGTGTGAGTCTAGGCGTCTGTTGAGTGATGAATGTCTGAGTTCGCCGCGCGACGCGCCTATATTAACCTAGCACGCGCCGCGCGACGAGCGTATGTAATTTGTAGAGTTCTATTGATTCGAGTGAGCCTCGTGTAACCTGGGTGCGGCTCACTCGAGGCGTCAGTCCGGTGCGATGGGGTCGTCGTCCGCTACCAGGTCGCGGGGCAAGGGTCTCGCGTCAGGGGGGCGCGCGTGCCAGGGCGCAATGTCCTGGACATGGGGCACATGCGTCGGCACGCGCGAACATTCCCGTCGCGAGGCGCCGCACAAACTCATCCAGGCTCTCAATCCCGAGATCCCTCCGGATGACATCGTTCCTCACGAAACGAGGCGCGCCTACTATGGTCCGCAGCGCAAGACTTTCCTGCGCGCGGAGTAGCTTTCGGCTCGGCTCGCTCGTGAGGGCGAACCATGCCGGAGCGGCGTACGTCATGATTGGGCGTACGTACAGCTTGTACACACCCAACTTGACGCGCGCCGGGATGCGGGACGAGAGCACTGGTTTGAGCAGGGTGCGGGCGACCCTACCCCGTGTGGCGACCGAGCGGACGTGTGGCCCCATCGTGAGCCGACGATCGATGGTGACCCCAAGGTACTTGGCCCGGGCGACCACGCGATGTCGGCTCCTTGTAGCTTCAAGGGTGGTGGGAGGAGCGCGGACCCGGTGACCAGCGCCTGCGTCTTACCCACGTTCACCGACAGCCGCCATTTCGACAGCCACTCGGGAAGCAAGTCGAGCGCGCGCTGCATCTTGACCGCCGCGTACTTCGCATTAAGCGATGAAGTAATGTACGCGGCGTCGTCTGCGTACAGCGCGAGCATTGGGTCCGGAGTGGTGGCGATGTCGTCGGTGTAACGCGAGTAACACGCTGGCGAGACGCAGGTGCCCTGCGGTACACCCGCGAGCACCGGGCGGGCGCTAGACAGCGCCCCGTCGACCACCACCCTGAAAGATCTGTTGGAGAGGAAAGTAGAGACCACTTTTACGACGCGACGGGGCGCCCCGGATGTGGCCATCTGGTATACAAGGCCCTCATGCCACACACGGTCGAAGGCCTTCTCCATGTCGAGGAATACTGCCATCGAGTATTCCTTCTTGTTAAGCGCCGCTGCGAGGTGGTGCAGTACCCTCGACAGCTGGAGCGTCGTGCTATGCTCCGCCCGAAACCCGAACTGCTCCGGACGCGGCGCTATGTGGGGCTGGAGATGTCGCAGCAGGAGTGCTTCGAACACCTTGGAGACGGTCGACAGCAGCGTGATCGGCCCATAGCTCTCCGGCTTCAATATGTTTTTTCCCGCCTTGGGCAGCATGATGACGCGCCCCTCCTTCCACGAGGCGGGAAAGGCCCCTGTGGGCAGTATCGCCGTGAACAGGCGCGCCAGCGCCGCTACCATACGGTACGGCAGGTGGCGCAGCACTGTGTTGGTGATACCGTCAGCACCGGGGGCCTTCCTGGGCCTCGTCCTAAGGATGGCGCGTCTGACTGCGCCCGGCGAGAAAAATATCGGGTCTTCATCGGGAGCTATCGGCGTGGCGAAATAGTCTCCCAGGTGTTGCTCGACTGCTGCGACATGACCGGTGTCGCTGGTCGGGTTGGGGCGGAACTGACGCTCCAGGTGCTCGGCGAAGAAAGTAACGGACGCCCTATATGTATCCGGGAAGCCCGGTTTGTTTAGATGATATCAAACGATATTGGAAGGGTTTTTTAATCCTATCCCTACATGTTCCGAAGTTAAGAGAATTTTTAATATATTGATACCAGAAACCGAACTTTTCAAATTGAAATAAACACATCACTAGCACTAAGTCAGCTGATCGGTTTAGATTTCCAATATAATAACGTTGTAAACCTGATGTAATTAGTTTTAAAAGAGATGAATTCATTGAAAATTCAAATTAAGTAATGTGAATTTTCATTAAATCTTTTTTAACTGCCGAAATCTGCCACTTTTGTAAATTGTCAGCATGATCAGCCACAGACAAAATTTAGGAGCGAAATCGGCCAAAATGACAGAAATCTGCCACAAATGGTCATACTGGAAAGCATAGTACAGTCGGTGACCAACATTGTCTGACCCACCGAACATTGCCTCACCCACCGGCATATCTTGTTAAGCCATTTTAATCATTATCTTCTTGTCGTTAAAGTTGAAAAGCTTTTAAATAACACGGCCATACTTACTACCTAATCCTTAATTTCGCGTATTCTCAACCAGTCATCGTGGCTTCGCGGTTCGATGCTGGATTCGCGACGAACAACATGTGGGTTCGAAAACACAATCCACCTTTTATCAATTTCTTTATAATTTCTCTTTCTTTATTTGTTTTCATTTATGATTTCTACAATATTTCTTGCATTATTATAGAACGACCAATATGATTTTTGCCTAACAACTTTTCTGGAAAATAAGTGGGTAAATAAAAAAAAAACTATAAGTCCTCAAATAAGTAGGACGAAGTAATAGTTTACGTCGTAGGGTAGATGGATACTAAATTGATCTAAGTGACATAAGTCAGTCTACCAACGCCTAAACAGTGACTGCGGCGCACAAACATTTCTAAAACGTTTGACGTAAATCGTGAAAAGTATTTTTAATGAATTGGGTGTAATCAAAGCGTCATGTCGCAACTTAATGACTATACAAAACATTGCTGGTTGGATGGTGACGTCCTGCCTGCTGCCGAATGTGCGAATTGCCTATCCAAATACAGATATTTACTTCGTGCAAGATAACTGCTCCATCCACCGTGCAGGCATTGTGAAGAATTGGTTAGCTGCTCAAGAAGGTGTAACTGTTATTTACTGGCTATCTAAAACTCCCGATTTGAACCCTATATAAAACCTATGGGGTCAAATGGTTTTAAATTGGGACACAGCTGAAGTGCGAAATAAAAACATTTTGGCTGAGATCGTGTCATCGACATGGGAGCACATGAGAGGAAAAGATTTGTATTGGAACATGGTGTGCGGTATGCGTAGCCGCTTACAGCAAGTTATAGCAGGAGACGGTGCGCCACTTCGCTACTAACTAATCTAATTACTTATAAGTATTTTGAAATACACTATGTAAGTAAATGCTCAATTGAATGAATGCTAAACTATTAAAATGTAAGATTCTGTGGTGATGTTATTGTTACAAATGGAAATGCATTTTTCTATTTAAATAACATGTTGATTCACTACATAGGTATACTTAGCTATAAATCTGTAAAACATTTCACAAATTCCTTCATTTTCTCGCATTTATACATCAATGTTTTCTCGATAACACACTTCCAAGCAATTACCATTAGCATGACTTTTTTTAAATGTTTATAAATGGTTAGGTTTGAATATGATAATTATTATAAAATGAAAAAAAAAATGAATGATATTATGAATGAATTTTGAACTAAGAGCATTTACATACTTTATCTTACTTATATAAGTATATTTTAATGAATTAATAAACATTTTTATTACTTGCAATGATTTTGTTTCATTTCTATACAAACTGCCCATTTAAAAAGATATTTCCTGACTTCGTTAGTTAAAAAATAGTAAAAAAATAGATACTTAATAATTAAAAACAAAATAGGCTAACAAAAAACTGTTATGTTTTTCCTGGTCTCGAACGCAGACAACAATGAACATCGAGCTGCCTTAGTGACCACGAGACCAACTCGACTCTTGTAATATGATTTGAAATTCGATCTTAGTTGTGATGACAGACGCAATATTCTAAAGAATTTGAACCATATCGTATATTTTCATAAAGTTCATTATCGCACAATCACAACTAGCTATTAAAATGAATCACGGAATTTAGCTATTAACCGTAGACACCTTTAAAATGTTACTGATGCGCGATATTTTTTTTTATTCATCCACCCTCGCTTTGGTTTTTTTAGTAGTCTTGAAACTCATTAGCCTTTCAACCTTAACAACAACAATATAATGATTAAAATCGCCTAACAACATGATTTATCGAAATACTTGCACGGAGTGTTCCAAATGTTCACGATAAGGTTCAAATTCGCTATCACTCAAGTGGGTCAGATAATGTTGGCCACCGACTGTACATACATACATTATTGATAGCTTAGAGTAAGAAAGCTATAGAGCATCGGGTAGCGTGGCCACACATGAGACAAAAAACTAACTTAACTAACATAGGCTACATAAGTAGCTGCCTTGAAAAAACTGGCACGCAGTGAGAGACGGAAATAGTATAGCTTTATCCTTTTCTGTTACTTATAATAACTCAATACTTTATCCCTTTCTTGTAGAAATGAAATGGAGCTACCCGCCGTCTATACTTTTCTTTGTCTAAGATTGATAGTCAGACTGGACCATAGATAATATTACTTACTAATATTATATAGACTGGACTTTACCCTGCATTATATTGTAGTCACTGACCTCTATAATACACTTCAATTATAGAGGTCAGTGACTGCAGACCAGACACTACAGTCCACAGAGCATGTGCAGTGTTCTGTGATGTGCAGCTAATACTCCTCGAAAGTGCAATATGTGCAGAAGCAAAAGCAGAGAGAGACCGTCACTGTGACGTTTGTTGTTGACGTTTAGACATCGACGCGCAACGTTTTGGTCTAACTTGCTTGGGTTAGATAACTCCAGCTAAAAATTAACATCTTTTCGACTTATGTTGTAATGGGTACAGAATACTTAAGGTGCCACTAGTCGATATTTTTTCCATACAAATTTCGGGAGAATATTACTCCACTGTTTGACATTGTGCACCCAAAGTAAAACATGATATCGTTTTGACTTATTATTAATTGTGTCTGTACGGAAACAGAATAGTAAAATAAAAAACCATTAAAAAGTTATGAGCCAACAAAGATTCGTTTTACTTGCTATTTTTAACGTAACTTTGGGTGTAAATAAGTAATAAAAGAACTGTGAAATCTTCAAATCCAAGTCCGTACCGACAAGACTCAGTTATCGAAGAGTTCAATAAACTTTATTTATAATTGATTTATGCAGTGGTTTTTTCATAAAACTCGATTTTCCAAAGCACTTTTCGAATTTTTTTACGCGCCTATCAGTTTGGAACGGTATTTCTGTGCGTGAGAACTAGACGTTGTGCGTGTAGATTAGCGTCTAACTGCTCATCACTGATACTAGTTTTGTAAGACACGAAGTCAGGTGAGACAGCATGCTTTTTGGCCATGAGTGGCCATGACCACTAGTGAGTTCGAGCTCGCGACTAGTTTACTCTTAAGCGTGTAATTTTTATCTATTCTTTTTTATAGGTGGCCCACTGACCTTTATATTACAAGTACGCTGGACTAACGATACTACTAACTTGTATTATAGAGGTCAGTGTAGGTGGCCAGATGTCAATGCTAAAAGCGCTATAGTCCGACTTTTAATAAGCTGCAGTAAAATGACACTTCTTAATAACTAATTTCGGACTGAGTTTAGAGATATTTAGGTATGCATGTCAAATAAGTTTCAACAAAATTTGGTTGATGGCTGCGAAAAAACGTCATTTTACTACACCTAATTAAAAGTCCGACTATCGTAATATTGAAGTTAATGGGGAGAACGTAAAAGCAAAAATTACGAAGAAATTATGGGCCAAAATTTCTGATTGTACAGCAACAACGTCGTCAGTGGCAAACTGCGATCTTTAACTTTTTATTAAATGTCGTCAAGGCAAACCATGTTTTTTAATTTCGTGACAATAAGAATACATCCTAAGGGCGCATATCCTCTTGGGCCGCGCGGCTCCGGTAGGCCGAGCAGCGCCGCCGAGCCTCGTGAGTTCCTCTATAGTTACTTTACTCTTTGCTCGTGAGTGTGGACGTGGGCGAGGCCAGAGCCACGCGGCCAAACGACATGATTTTTTCATAAACTCGTTACTTGCTTTTGTTGCCAAAAACAAAGTGCTCAAAGACTTTTTTAAAACCATATAAAATAATCAATAAACCCAAATCAATGAAAATAATGTCACTGTCACCGTGACAGCAAAATGGACATTCATTAATTTCACAATACGTAGTATCTCTAAGTAGTCTGTGATTTCACATGTACTTTGTAAATGCACAACACGCGGCCGGCTATCGGTTTTATTTCTGTTTACGCAAATATTTGTCATAAACCTTTTATTTTTTGTTTAACGGAATGATAAAATGTCGGTGTGTAATATGTTGATGGCACTCAAAGCGGTAGGCGTCGAAACTAAAACCAGTGAATTAACTAAAACATGTGAAGAACTTCAGGTTAGTATTAATTTAGTGGTTTTTACCGTTAATAAAATAAATAAGGCTAGCAGAAATTATATAGTTTAAAAATATCACTGTGTGTTTATTTTACGTGCTTAAAATTAATACAATGTGGTGCCCGGGCACTTAATAAAATAACAATTCCTTAGCTCCCGGTGAGTAGTTAAAAAAGGCTGACCTTTTTTAAACATAAAATAGTATGTATGGCATAATGGTATTGGGAAAATGGGCCCTAGTGCAATAGGGTGTGGCATTCCCCTTCCCATCAATAAACATAAATATAATACAATAATTATACATATATGCATTTAATGCATTACATTATGCATTGCATTTTGTGCATTTTACAAAATGTTTGTATTATTTTTTGTTATGTATTTTTGTGGTGTACAATAAAGTCTATGTAAATAAATAAATAGATTTAATTTTTATAATCTCAATTACACTAAGTACTAAACTAAAAGACTAACTTACTAACTATATAAATAAATACAAAAACAAAAGGATATTTAAGCACTCATCCGAATAGCTGTAAAAAAAAACAACAATTTCGAAAGCTCGTTGCTAAGTACTAGCTAGCTGTTTAAGGACAGACATTGTATTTCTCTTTTATTACTATCTGTTGTGTAATATCTTTTTCATTCACCTTTCAGCTGATAATTATAATTATAGCACCATTTTTATATATTCACATTGCCATGAATTCACCATAATTAAATTTTTTCTACATTTTGTTCTGTGGCCCCTCGGTTACTGCTGCAGAAATGTGAATACAGCATTACAAAATAAAAGTCATTGCAAAGTGCTGGCCCAGTAGTAACGGCCGTGACTTAAGACTTACTTTGTGTAAATTATTTTATCACCACCCCTTGCTCCCAAAACTGTGAAGGAAAACAGTGTGAGGAAACCGGTATGTCCTAGAAACAATAATTCGAATGACATTTACCAACTTGCATTGGGCCCGCGTGGTGTCATACTATCTCACAGAGATGAGGCCTGTGCACCACTGGGAACATTATATGCTGATTATCAAATAAAAGCCATAGAAAGAAAGCCAAGTTTTTGCTAGCACTCAACATCGACTTCCTAATTTATAAAGATCAACATCCATTTTTGTATTTAAATGATATGCATGCATCACATGCATGTATCAGTAATCTTTTGAAAAAGTGATGACTTAAGAAAATAGCCTTGGTATCACATAAGCGTGAATTCATTGTTTGAACAATGTGTTTACAAGGTTCAATGCAAGTTATGTGATATTTTCATGTTAGCTGTTATGTACAAATTAAACAATTCTTTATTTTTTTACAAGCCTACACTACCCTGCTCCTGGGCAAGGCCTCTCCTGCTATCTGTTGCGAGCCCGGGTGACCATTTATAAAATTAATAATTAATTTGATAGGAAGACCTTCTATCAAATTATTAATTTCAAATTATAAATTTTTATAATGACGGTCCTATATTTAATTGGTAAAAACCAAACCCTTACTTAGTGCAACATTGTCGGTTCATCTTTCACAGCTGCTTTTGTTTTTCTTTCATAGGCTTCTATAGATTCCAACACTTTTGACATTCAAAATGCTGTGAAGCAATTATCAGAGTTTTTACTCAAAATCGAAGATGCAAATCTATTCAAGAAATACCTATCAAATATTCTTCTTGCTTTGGTGTCAGTGAAAATCCCTTTGAAACCAGTATTTTCTAATACAAACTATGACACATGCAGTGATGCTGAAAAGACTAGTCACTTGGAGTATTCTATAATACTGGCTGCCTTGAGTGACCATCCAGATGTATTACAGTAAGTGTACTTAAAAGCATCAAGCTTATTTTGTCCAATGTAATCCTGGGGAATCTTGTGTTTTAGCCTACATAATTATGCTTACTTATACAGAAATTTAACTGTGTGCAACATTTTGATTTTAAAGTGGCAGAAATATGCGTTTTTTCTGTTCATTCTTGTGGGTTCATCAGGGATATTTTCATGATACTTTCATTCCGTTCAACCCAGATTAAATGGAAGGATGAAAAAAAAAAACTAATATGTTAATTTTTTTTCCAAAACATTCTAAGCCTGCCTTCCATTTTAGATATGCATTAAAATATTTCGAAGTTAATCCTGTGCCGCCATTTGAAGTATTCAACCATCATGAGGACTCGTACAATGTTGCTCCAAAGAAGCGGAGACTGCTTGATTGTGGGCAAAAAATTACAGAAAAACAGGTGGTATCATGCTGCCATACATTGCTCAGCAAGTTACCAAATGAAATGGCTGCTAAATGGGATTGGACCAAATTTATTGGAACTTATGGGAACCATGGAAAGGCAGAAGTCAGATGGTACGTTATTCTTAAGTTATTAGAGATAAAGAAAAATTGTTTTGATGTTGTGTTCGGTTATTCCATTTATCCACTCCATTTATACACATTTTTGTGGTGGATAAATGGAATAGCTTGTGTTTTGTTCACTTTAGTAGAAGTTCTAAAAGTATTGTTACAAATTGTAATACCAATTAATATTATTTGAAAGTAGTTGACCTCTTATTAAGAAAAACTTTAAGGGTTCCATTTTTTGCCATTTGGCTACGGAACCCTAAAAAAGTGCTAGTTTTATTATACAAATAACTTTTTATTTATGTACTTTATGAAAATCCACAGGATGATAAAAGAATGCATGGTCCTCCTATCAAATATGACAGATACACAATCTATGATAATGACAATGAGAATGCTCTTACAAGAACAGGAGACTCACGAACGTTTGCAGCGAAGTAAAACTAAATCCATTTACAGTATGAGTGAAGTAATAAAAGATGATTTAGGCCCCAATGTTGTCAATATTGATGGTATACTGCTGCCTGTATATGAGAAGGATAATGTTCAGAGCGGTAACTTAGTTCAAGTGAAATCTACCGTCAATAATCTAAGGAGTTTGGCTTTGGCTGTTGCTTCAGGTGAGAAGAAAGGTTCCTTTAATCTTATTGTCTAATATAATTTTTTTTTTTTTTGTAAGATGGAGCGGATTCCCTTGTTCACAAACTAAACTAAACTTAGGCGCTGATTAATTTGACATGACTAAACTAAAATTTATCATCTGTCCTTTTCTTAATGAAAAAGATGCATTGAAGTTGAAGTTTGTGTACAACAGAATCGGCACCAATTCATCATCTGCCTAGCCTTTTCCCAACTAAGTTGGGGTTGGCTTCCAGTCTAACCGGATTCAGCTGAATACCAGTATTTAACATGGAGCGACTGCCTATCTGACCTCCACAACCCAGTTACTGGGTAATACGATACCCCTTGGTAAAATCGGCACCAAATGTTGTTGTAAATTTTTATGTTACCAAATGTAATTCTTTAATGTAGTTACGCCTATAACCCTATTAATATTATCAAATAGGGTAAGTCCTTATAATAAATAATAGGGTTATAACAAATACTTATGTTCCTATTACTTATATTCACTTCTCCTATGCATTTTCCTGATTACTGACACATCTACAACCATTTCTTTCGCAGGACAAGCCCTCAGTCTTATGGGCCCAGTAGGTTCAGGAAAGACTTCCCTAGTGGAACATTTGGCTGCTATCACTGGCCGCAAAGGAGTAGCCTTCAAGAAAGTGCAGCTTGGAGACCAGACAGACTCCCGCATGTTACTGGGAGCGCATCAATGTACAGATATCCCTGGAGAATTTGTGTGGAGGCCTGGCGTTTTGACAGAGGTATGAGTCTGGCAATGCACAGACGCCAGCACATCAGCTAAGTACCCGAAACTGTCAAATTTTCCCAATTAACTTTGAACCTTATACTTTAGCGATAAAGTTGAAAATATGTTAAAGAAATTTGACAGACTGTAGTAGCTTGATGTGGTGACGTCTGTACTATGTTATACCCACAGTCCCACAGGCCACAAAATCCCCGGGCCGGTAGCGACTAGAGCCGCCTTCACGAATATAATATTCGTGTCCGAATTTGGCGCACCTGAGCGTCACAGAGCAGTCATTGTTAAAATCATCACGATTCACGACCCGTTCGTTTCTATATGCAGTGTTCAGTATATTTGCATTTACACTGTGCTGAAAAGGTTGTAAAGTGGCATTGAAAAAATACAAAGTAATGTAGGCAAATCTTGTTTCCTGCTTTGTATCAAAGTCAAAGCATTCAAATAGGCACATAAAAGACACTTTTGAACGTCACCATTTACATTTATAAAATAGAATTTATTTTAGTCGCCCCTTCCAAAGGTTTCGTATGGAGCCGTTAGACTTTTAAAAACCTTGTCTATTGCCGGATTAGATTTGAAATTATCGTCGTCATCATGCTTTCAACCAGAAGATGTCCACAGCTGGACATACCCAATATATTTATTGCATTTCACAATGTGAACTTATATGGTAGGTTTATAAAGACATGATCACTGTGGATAGGCTTCCCCAAGCGTCGCCACATCGACCGATTTGAAAGTATGTTATAGAAAGTACTTATAATAACTACCCTCGTCTCTTTGCTGTCCTTACATCTACTGACTGTTTCAAAAGTATGACAGATTTAAAATTAGATTTGCAGGTTAAAGTATTCAAATAATCAAATCTCAACACTCGATTTGTAAGTAGCACTACAAATCGGGATCCACAGGTTTTTCAGATCTATTTTAATCAATTTCTTTTTATTGAACAGACTTTATAAGTAGGTACCTACTTTTTTATTCACTTATCCAAATCTCAACAAAATTTTCATAAACGAATTTTAGGCCGTACAAAATGGACACTGGCTGCTACTAGAAGACATAGACTGCGCAGCACTAGATGTGGCTTCGACCCTCAGTTCTCTCCTAGAAAGAAACTCACTATGTGTGCCTGGCTATCGAGATTCTTTGCCAGTCACACCTGGTTTCCAACTATTCGTCACACAACGGTAAGTACAGACAGAACAAATTTAACTTTAGTTTTATGCAAATAAAGTTGATTTTCATTTGATATTTGATCCGATGAATTTTGTTTTTTTTAGAACGTTGACAACAAATTACGGCTTTCAAAAGAAAATTTCCAGCAGCAGTACATTGCTTCAAAAGCATTTAACACAAATAAACGTTGAACCTCTATCGAGGTCTGAACTCGCAGAGATCATACAAACTCTGTACCCAGCTCTTACAACTATCTGCTCGAGAATGATCGAAGTATTCATGATGTTCTCCGTAGGTAGTCACGACACATCCCTACAAGCTACCGAAGCAGTAGATAGCGATAAAGAAAAGAATCTAATTCTCATACGGGGATCGAGACTAATTTCAACCAGAGACTTGTTGAAATGGTGCTCTCGATCAGTAGTTGGTTTTGATGTGACTAGTCCCGAATCCGCACTAAAAGTCCTGCAGGACGCTCTTGATATATTCACTTGTTCAGTCTCCTCCCCTGAACATAGATTGGAACTAGCCAAAAAAGTTGGTCTATGTCTCGGTATAGTAGAAGCTAAATCGGAATTCTATTGCAAACATTACAAACCTAATGTATCACTGACTGACACCTTCCTAGAAGTTGGCAGGTCTAAGGTTCCGAGGGTAGAGAAAACTTTGGAAACGATAGATTTTGATAATAAACAGACAGTGTTCTCGTTTACGAAGCAGTCCGCCTGTTTACTTGAGAGGATTGCCTGCTGCGTCACGTCCAATGAGCCGGTACTACTCGTTGGTGAAACTGGTACGGGTAAAACTTCATCAGTGCAGTACATAGCTAAACAGACAGGACACAAACTGATCGTCATTAACATGAACCAGCAGTCAGACTCAGCTGATCTACTCGGTGGGTACAAACCCGTCGACCTGAAATACGTAATTAGACCAATAAGACTCCAATTTGAGGAACTCTTTCGAAAATTCTTTAACACAGAAAAAAATGAGAAGTTCTTGGGGCACATCGAGACTTGTTTCGATGCGGAAAATTGGACTGCTTTACTGGCTTTGATGAAACAATGTCACAAAGCAGCCGTCACTAGGTTGACGGCAGAAAATTCTACCACTAAAGTGAAGAAATGGATAGCATTTGGGTTTAAACTTACGAAGTTGGAACAGCAAGTAAAGGCAGCTTCGAAGTTGACCTTCGCGTTTATTGAGGGGTCTCTAGTCAAAGCGATGCAGGAAGGCCATTGGGTGTTGCTAGACGAAATAAATTTGGCGTCCGCTGAAATATTGGAATGCCTAGCTGGATTGCTAGAGGACAAAAATGAGACTATAGACTTGTTAGAAAAAGGCGACAAAGTCCCTATTAAAAGACATCCAGATTTTACACTATTCGCTTGTATGAATCCAGCCACAGATGTGGGCAAAAAGGACCTGCCTGCAGGTCTTAGAAACCGTTTCACGGAGTTCTTCATCGATGAGTTGACCGAACGCAATGATTTGATACTGCTTATTGGTGACTATTTGTACCACATGAACCTTGGTGGTGCCGTTTTAGAGGCCATCTACAGTTTCTATGCCAGTATTAAGAAAGAAGCTAAACTGAATCTGGTGGATGGATCAGGTAATACAAGAAAAATATTCTAAAAAGAAATGAAATAATTATATTCTTTATCATATTTTATCAAATTTTTTTTCTATTACTTTAGGAAACACTCCTCATTATTCTCTCAGAACCTTATGCAGGGCGTTAACAGCTGCTGCCAAAGCTAAATGTGGAACAGTATCAAGATCTCTATATGAAGCATTTTGCTTATCCTTCCTTACCCAGTTGGATAGTTCATCACATCCGAAAGTAGAAGCCATGATTGCCAAGTACGTATACATTTAATTTTGAATAAGCTACTATAAGGATAAGAAAATTCATCTTTAAAATAGTATCGCTTTTCATATGCCTCTCGACTGTAACAATCCATTAGTATTTATGTAATGCGCATTTTCACTATATGGCAATAGGACATGGACTACACGAGACAGGCTCGACCGACTCGTCTTATTTTTTTTTTTTTAGGTAAACCTAGCTATTAATGTAGAATTGTAGACTTTATGGAAACTTTAATACTGTTTTTGGCAAATAAGCATTATCTTTTCTTAGCTAATTACTTTTCAATTATTTTCTAGGGCAGTAATCGGCAAGAAAAACTTGAAATCAGTGACAAACCAACTGATCCCCGAGCCGCAAGTTTTAGGCCAGACATACTTGCTCTTTGAAGGCCACTGGATCCCTCAAGGCAAACTAGAAATAGCTATCCCAGACGGCTATATCCTTACTCCTACAGTAAAAAAGAATCTTCGTGATATCGCACGAATTATATCTCTTGGTCGATTACCGATATTGTTACAAGGAGACACATCGGTTGGCAAAACGTCCCTTATTACATACATAGCTAAAGCTTCTGGCAATTATTGCGTCAGGATAAATAACCACGAACATACAGATCTCCAAGAATACATAGGGTCTTACGCAAGCGACTCGAACGGTAAGCTGGTCTTCAAAGAAGGTGTTCTAGTCGAAGCCATGAGGAAGGGATACTGGATTATACTTGACGAGCTGAATTTAGCACCTAGTGATGTATTAGAAGCTCTAAACCGTGTGTTAGACGACAACCGAGAACTGTTCATACCAGAAACTCAACAAGTCGTCAAAGCGGATCCCAATTTCATGTTATTCGCTACTCAAAATCCGCCAGGTTTATACGGCGGTCGGAAAATGCTGTCCAGAGCGTTTCGGAACAGATTCGTCGAGTTACACTTCGATGAGATACCAAAGAATGAACTGGAAACTATTTTGCACCAAAGATGTCATGTTCCGCCAGCCTACTCTAAAAAAATGATAGCGGTTATGGCTGATCTACAAATAAGGCGGCGGGGCTCCGCAGCCGTTCAGGGCAAAGACGGATTTATAACCCTACGAGACTTGTTCAGGTGGGGTCAGAGATATAAATGCACTACAAAGGATTCTTTGACTGATGATAAGTTTTACGATTGGGATCAACATATAGCTGATGAGGGCTACCTTATCTTAGCTGGAAAAGTACGACAAACTGACGAAAGATCTATAATCGAAGAAGTGATAGAAAAACACATAAAAAGGAAGGTAAATCCTGACAACCTCTTTAGTCTTCATGCGGCTACGTCTCCCGTTACCAAGTCAGTATTGGAGACAATCTTGAACAACAATCTCAAAGAGTTTAATCACGTTGTTTGGACATATAACATGAGAAGACTCGCAGTATTAATAGCCAAGTCTTTCATTTTTAATGAACCAGTATTATTGGTTGGAGAAACGGGTTGCGGAAAGACAACCATCTGCCAAGTACTGGCAGCCTTACAGAAACGTCAACTCCTGTCGGTCAACTGTCACATGCATACAGAAAGTTCAGATTTCCTAGGAGGTCTTCGCCCTGTGCGTCAATACAAAAACGATGGAAGGCTCTTTGAATGGGTCGATGGACCTTTGATAAAAGCTATGGAGACAGGAAACATGTTCCTAGCTGATGAAATATCTTTGGCTGATGACAGTGTTTTGGAACGAATGAACTCTTTACTAGAACCTGAAAGGCAGTTGGTGTTAGCCGAAAGAGGAAGCGACGATAATTCTGATGTCGTTGTAATCACAGCAAATGAAAATTTCCATTTTATCGGCACAATGAACCCTGGTGGAGATTTCGGAAAGAAAGAGCTCTCGCCCGCTCTGCGTAATCGATTTACAGAAATATGGTGTGACAGTGTCACATCTAGAGAAGACTTACTGAAAGTACTCGAAAAAAGCGTCAACAAAGGAGTGTCGCTAGGCAACCAAGAGGACGGTAGTTCGGGAATTGGTACCTCCATATTAAACTTCACTGACTGGTTAAAAAATTCAGAAGTGACAAACAAATTCCCGTTCAGTATTCGTGATCTTCTTTCGTGGGTCCACTTCATAAATATCACAGTTGCAAAAGGACTTTTGGACACCCCTGAAGCATACGTACACGGTGCTTGTATGACGTTCCTAGATTGTTTCGGTACAGCACTTACAGGCCATATCGATAACGAAACTTTGGTCTTATTACGTAAAAATGCAATTAAATTCTTGCTGGATCAAATAAAATCAGTTGGCAGCGAATATGTGGAGAGTTTACAAAATATGTTGAGTGATAAACGGACCAAATTCTTTGCTGAAAGTGCTTCCGAAAAGTTTGGTATAAAACCTTTTTATATCGAAGTTGGACAGAAAAGTGACAACACCGCGAAAGAAGAACGAAAGTTCGCGTTCACGGCCCCAACGACTGGTGCTAATACTTTGAGGTTGCTGCGTGGCTTGCAGCTAAATAAGGCAATCCTTTTGGAAGGAAACCCTGGCGTTGGAAAGACGAGCTTAGTAACTGCACTCGCTAAATCATCTGGTCATAAAGTTGTCCGGATCAATTTGAGTGACCAAACGGTAAGTCCTCTATACTACAAAAAAAAAAGAAAAACAAAGTTTATGAAGTAAAAAAGTTAATAGTTGTTGTTAGTTAATTAATAAAGTTTAAGAATTTTCGGCTGTCGGATCGGATTCTAATTTGTTATTCTTTTACAGGATATAACAGACTTATTCGGAACCGACCTACCAACGGAAGATGGATCTTTCACATTCAAAGAAGGCGCGTTTTTGAGCGCTCTTCAAAATGGCGACTGGATTCTATTAGACGAGTTGAATTTGGCACCTCAACCCGTCCTGGAAGGTCTGAACGCATGTTTAGATCACAGGGGAGAAGTATTTATCCCTGAACTAGGAAGAACTTTTAAAGTTAAAGAGCAGACTAGATTATTTGCCTGCCAGAATCCTTTGAAACAAGGGGGTGCCCGAAGAGGTTTGCCAATATCTTTCCTGAACAGATTCACTCAGGTTTACATCGACACATTAACTAAAGAAGACTTGATATACATTGTGGAAGCCCAGTACTCATCCATACCAAAAGACATTTTACACAAAATCGTGGAATTCAACTGCAAAGTTGCACATGAAGTAACAGAGATACAATCATGGGGCCACAAAGGCTCTCCGTGGGAAATGAATCTCAGAGACATACAGAGGTGGTGCGAGGCTCTCATTCTGGACCAGAATGAAGAAGATAACCCACTATCCCCTGGTAAATTTGTCGACATGCTCTATGTGAACCGCATGAGAACCGAAGAAGATAAGCAGAAAATGATCGAAACATACGATAAAATATTCCTTCCTGATTATCCAAGGAGTGATAGTAACCCTCAATTCCACTTGACGCATACACATGTTATATTAGGAGACGTTAAACTAGGCCGTAATGAACATAAAGAATTCAAAAATCGGAGAGCTGCTGAAACGAATTTGCTTGTGCTAAGAAACCAACTGCCGACTTTGAAAGCGGTTGCTCAAAGTATCAAGATGAATTGGTTGACGATACTAGTCGGTCCTTCAGCTACTGGCAAGAGTAGTGTAGTACAAGTACTTACTGACTTGGTCGGCATCGAACTGCAAGTCATACCTGTGACGTCAGCAATGGACGTCTCTGACTTGCTTGGTGGTTTCGAACAAGTTGATTTTAACAGAAATCTTGAGAGCTTGTATGATAAAATCGAGACTCTAACCATACGAACTGTTAGGAACATGTGGTTTTTCACAAGACCCTTCGAATGGAAGGACAACCTGCTACTAAGTGAGCTTTACGAGTACAGATCTCTGCAGAAAGCGTCAAGCACTGACATATCGGATGAGAACATGGATAAGTTCAAACAAAAAATTGAGTTCCTAAATACTCACTGTGAAAAATTGATTAAAAACAACGAGTACCAAACAGCTATCTTGCCAAAAGTACAAGAAGTTGTAAAACAATTAAACAAGTTGCAGAACAAAGTGTCACAAGTGTCTTCCGTCAACGCCGGAGGAAAATTTGAATTCGTGGACTCTTTGCTCGTGAAAAGTATGGTTGAAGGCTCGTGGTTGCTCCTAGATAACGTCAACCTCACTTCCGCAGCCGTACTTGACAGACTCAATGGTTTGTTAGAACCGAACGGTGTGTTAAGCATTCCTGAAAGGGGCGACGTCAGTGAAATAAAACCTCATCCTAACTTTAGAGTGTTTTTCACTATGGACCCAAAATATGGAGAGATTTCAAGGGCTATGAGGAATAGAGGAGTGGAAATATCTCTACTAAGACCAGATGATTGGCAGATATCGTATGTGTCAGAAACCGAGAATTTGTTTGACTTGACGGCTTTGTTGTTGTCTTGCGGCTTGCCCAGCAAATACCATGATATGTGTATCAAATGTCATGAGTTGATGCAATCCTTTGTTGAAGGTATGTATTTACATAGATTTGTTACTTAATAACACACAGTTACCATATATATATATTTTTTTGTTAGCCTATATTGTGTCCCACTGCTGGGCAATGCCCTCCCCCCCATTTTACCCTGTCTTGTGCATTGTCTGGCCATGTTGACCCTGCAACTCTTATCAGATCGTCACACCACTTTCGCCGTGGTCTACCTCGTCGGCCATGTCCTCGTTACCGTATAAAGGTTGCGTGAGCTTGTCGCGAGGTGAGGTGATTATGTTACGATTCCGATTAGTGTGCGTTGCAGTAGGGAGTTTCAAACAAAGAATACTGAAAGGTTCGAGTTGATACGGTGCCGATCCCTTTCCGATTTGATACGTGTGCTATGACCTCATATCTATATATCAAAAACAAAATCGGGTTAGTTACCTTTACCTACACCATTTATAACTAATGCAGGTGGACTGATTTGTATGATCTTTGCTTTGTTGGATTTGTCTCCGCCCCGAATAGCTGAATAACTATTAAAACATGGGAAAAAAATCCCAAAAAAAAGATAATTCATTTTCTAATACATTTCGTATGGAATGGATTTTTTGATGATATTTGAGAGCGGATTGTCTGATTTCGATAGATGGCGGTACGAAGTTCGCCGGGTCAGCTAGTGTAAAAATATTTGCTTTATGTTTTGATACAAAAACACGTAGGAAACAACATAACATAACACCACGCCTGTATGCCCCGTAGGGTTACTTATAGTATACAAATCTAGGAAACAAAGTTTTGTTTAAATGACACGGCGACCTTAAACATTGTTTCTATTCCAGGACTCGATCGGCCGACTATTTCACATTTACTGCAAGCGGCTCACTTGAGCTGGCAGCAGTTACTCCGCGGTATCTCCACCACCACTGCTTTCGTCAGCAGCTTCTCTGACGTTTACATAAAACCGAGATGCGGCGCAGACTTCGCTTCAAATGTCAATTCGTCACTCGCGGAAATGAAGAACTCCATGTTAAAGGCTCTTGATGAGTTAATAGAAGGCGAGGAACAAGACAAAAAGGCTTCGCTCTCCGCAATTACGAATCACACGCTCACAGTAAAAGGTTTGTGCTCCAATTCCACAATGGAACTCGCCAAGCAACTCGCGTACACAGCCGTACAAGAAACAAAAGACTGTACGATAGAATCATACCTCCACGTCATCTTTAGTTTGTTCACCGTTTATCAAAGATCTCATCCAACGGTATTGACGAACGTTTACTCTATTATTCATCACGTTATGAAGAAGCAATGCCGCGGCGCCAACGTACTGTACGCTGACATTCTCAATGACACTGCTTACGAAACCTATAAATATTACAACGGTGATATGCATTCATACAAAAAGTACTATCCAGAATTATACACATTAAAAGAAAGACAAATACGTTTGGGCAACAAAGAGGGACTCATCATGTTCAATAATCTAATGATGTACTATTTGACGAACATCGCCCCTGAAACTACGTTTACAGTAACAAATTATTCAAGAGCTGTCTTGTCGGGCAAACTAACAGATGATTTTGCCGAATATCCGATACTGAAACATTGTCTTAGATACTTGGACGTTATTGAAGAATTTATTCAAAGGAGTATTGACCGATCTGCGAACAAATTGGACACTGAAACAGCTTGTAATATGTTCCAACTTCTGAGCTGGCGGGACAGATTCTTGAAGCTAACAAACGAGCCAATATTCGTTGCTAATGAAGCCAGTAGGCGCAAGATTTTAAGGGAAGACATCGTTCCTCTTTTATACACACACAGTAAATGGCTAACGAAACATTTGATGATACCTTTAATGAGACTTACAAGAGATAGCGACGCTATGATAAGCAATTTCAACAAAGCCGCGGAAAATATAGTGATGCCAGCTGACAATGATAACTCAACAGTTACTAAGCTGAGTAAAAAGATCCGTAAGATGTATGGCCAACCGAAGTTGTTACTTGACAAAGAAGAATACGAGAAATGTAGCGAGAAGTCTAAAGTTTACGAAAAAATAGCTTTGGACCTCAATCAGCCTATTTCGAAACAACTCAACAGACTTTCTGTGGACAACTATGCTGTTACGGATATGCATTTAGCATTAGATGTGCCAAATAACTATAAATTGGAACTGGTGCAACAAAATATCATCAAGTTAGTTGACAGTCGAGTCGTTGAAAAACCAGGACCCGAAGTCAAACTCCTGCCAATAATCTCTTATGTAGTACAGAGAATATTGACAATTCTACAGAGAGATTTCTTTGATGTACTGTCTCAGCTATCAAAGAACGAAGACAATGTATTTGTCAGGATCGAATCATCAGAAGTGTTGGCCAGTTTGGTACAGTTGGGTAAAGTGACTAAAGGATTTCCTCCAGCATTATTGAATCTTTTAGAAGTAATACTTCAACTGCAAGACAACGGTGACATGATTAGTGAAAGGTAAGATTTTTTACTATTTTTACATAAACAGTCGTTACGGGTCATCAGAAGCCCGAAAGTCTGACAACCAGGCCTACCAAGGGGTATTGTATAACCCAGTAACTGGGTTGTGGAGGTCAGATAGGCACTCCATGTAAAGTACTGGTACTCCACTGCATCCGGTTAGACTGGAAGCCGACCCCAACATGGGAAACGGCTAGATAGCTAATGATGGTGATGAAACAATTTCTCACCCATTGAGAAAACACTACAGCAAGATATTATTTTTTTAGAATATCGTCTCTTCCTGTCAAATTTTGGGACGAATTTTACAAAGCAGTTGTTTATTCTCCTGCCTTCTATCCTGCGCCATTTTTGAATCCACATAATAGTGAAAGCTCGGAAGACATAGTTGAAGCAATACCGATTAACAGCAAGAGATTGTCGAAGAATGTGCCCTTGCTACCTTATTATCTGCAGAAGTTCACCGTGTCTGCTGATAATCCAGGTATTTTCTAGTTAATTTTCGTTTATTTTAGTCGAAACTGTCGGTATTTTAAGTCTGCCTATTACTGTTTGACATAATAAAGCGAATAAGTCCTTTTACATCAGTAATTTTTGTTGAAATCTTGGTCTTTTTGCTAGATGTAAGATAGTTTCGGTTTATTCCCGTTGTCCCCGTATGCCATATCCCCGTCACGGGGACAGTGGGACGTGATTAAATTTATTTCCCGTTGTCCCCATAACGTACATTCGGCTTACGAAGATTCTGTGTAAAGGGTTTAAAGTAACCTAACCAAACCGAACCTCGGGGTGCCCTTCGTTCGCTCTTGCATCTTATGTCGACATATTTCTGTGTAAAAGGTTTAAAGTAACCTAACCATTTTTTTTTTTAACGTGGAGGAATGCTCATGCATTCTGCACTACCACGTGGAGATAGTGCAGTTATGTGGGACTCTAACCCACTAAAACTCCACGGTGTCCTCCTCTGCCGCTTACGGCGGGAACACGGGCACGCGTTAGCACTCATCCGTGAACCCGCCGCGGCTGTCCGTTACCGGACCCTCCTCTGGAGAGTAATCCCCATCACCGGCGCACTAGAACACATAGCACGCCGTAACTACCTCAGGGACCAAACCAGCACATGGGCGCCTGACGACCCCGTGTCTGGGCACCCTTGGTCCCCCTGCGACGGGTCAGGTCATTGGCCCCGCCGCCTGCCAATTTTGTGATTTGAGACTGAGATCAGACTGAACATTCTTAAAATTACGAGAATTGTCCCTTTGTTTTTGCCTATCGACAGATATGGTGCTGTCTTGTGTGGTTGATCGAATGAAAAAAAAATATGATGAATGGCACCTAATGGATACTTACTAATATTTATATTTCAGAGTCACGTCATTTGCTAGCCTATGAAGCTGTTTCAATAGAAGGTAGAACTGATTATTCTGTGCAACTAGAAAAAATCTTAAATATCTTGTGGAAGAATATTGCTACTTTGGATTCCGCAGTTTCGTTGAAATTGTACGTATTTTTCTGTCGTATAATTTTAAGTTTTAATGCTTTTTTTATGTGTGCAAGCCGACTTTCAAACTTAAATAAATAAAGCCTTGGGTTTAATTTCTTGATCGGCAAGTTAATTTCGGTTTTCTGTTTAACTTCATCAATTTTGGTGTTATATTCAAAACAAGCTTGCGCCCGCGGCTTCGCCCGCGTCGTATAGAAGTCTATGTCGTTCCCCAGGGTTCAAAGTATCCCCATACTAAAAATCAAAATAGGTAATCAAAATAGCCGCAGTAAAAAGCTGTTATTTTTTTTTTTTTTAGATTTGTTGTTTATAGATATGGGCGTGAGAGGGCCCGTGGCTAAATAATAACAACCGCACAGGTCGATCGATCAGGTTAAGATACGCTTGCCGCGGTTGGTCTGTGGATGGGTGACCATCTTTACATACCGTGACCCCTCCGTGCCTCGGAAAGCACGTTAAGCCGTTGGTCTCGGCTGTCATTCGTGGATCTTTGACAGTCGTTACGGATAGTCAGAAGCCCGAAAGTCTGACAACTAGTCTTACCAAGGGGTATCGTTTTACCCAGTAACTGAGTTGTGGCGGTCAGTTAGGCAGTCGCTCCATGTAAAATACTGGTATTCAGCTGCATCTTGGTAGACTGGAAGCCGACCCCAACATAGTTGGGAAAAGTCTAGGCAGATGATAATGAGATATGCATTCAAAATAAAGCCTAAATTTAATTCATTTTATTTCAGAATATCAGACGCCAAATTCGAAATGAAGAAATACGAGCAACTTGTACACTTTTTGCACTCCGCTCTCGAACTCAAAAACGACGATACATTTGACGACATTTGCACACATATTATCGATATGTTCCGCATTTGTTACAAAGGCACTTCGTTCGACGACATACTAGCTGAAGCGAATGACGCCTATCAAAGACTCCGAAATGCACTAGAAATTAAAACAGATGACTTGAGAACAAAGATCTTAACAGGACAGCTATCATTACAAACAAGTGTTTTAATCACTAAAGTGTTGTCTGAAATTAATCCGATGGACCATGTCGCGAAGTATCGATTAAAAGTTCAGTATATCGAAGAAGATGTGAAGATGATTGATGCACTACTCGGCGCTTACTACTTCCATGGTCTTGTGTTTGGAAATATTCCCCATTACGGCGCTATAGAGAAGCCTTCACAAGTAACATTTAGTAAGATGGATAAGGACTGTGGTTTGATGAAGGTACATCCCAATTGTAGTGTCCTTATGGCGCTTAGACAAAGTACTGCTGACAGAGTTAGCAAGTACAAGCTGGGAAATACTTTCAGACCCGAAGAACCGACCTATAACAGTTTTGCTAATGTAAGTAGAACATAAATAAGTTTTTACGTATTAGTTCCTTGAAATATATGTGTAAATAGTGACCTCCGAAAAAAAAAAATTACACAATATTTTTGCATATTATTACGTTAATGTTTATGTAACAAAAATTACGTAAATTCCTTCTGTTTCTTTTAGGACTGCAAACACTTTACAAAATCAGTACTGTCAGCAAAATCAGTCCATGACATTACTACCAACCTAATAACAGCTTGCAAGAATTTGTACAAAAACTTACTTACCTTCACTGTGAACAAAACAGCCCTCCAAACCGGGCAGACTGTGGTTAAAGAAACATCTTCGTGGCTGTTTTCAGTCAACGCCTTTTACAAAAAACTCGAGGCATATTCCGACGCATTGCCGGACTTAGCAAAGCCTCTACAGAGTTCCATATCCCAACTCGTCTATAGCGTAACCTCCTTGAATGACTTAACCAAAGAGATCATAGTCAAGATAGAACAAGGTCCAGTACTAAAGGAGGTTGTAACAGATTTGATGGTGTTCCCCAATGGTATACCGAATAGGAAGAATAAAAAGGATTATGTCAATAGATTTGTGTCGACCAAGTTTGTGCAGTTGTTGAATAGAAATGTGGTGGCTGGGAACGATGAGATGTTTGCTGCCGAGTTGGAGGGTATTCAGTGAGTATTTTTTGGTCATTATATTTTCTGTGGTAAACTTTTCAAATATCGTAGCGAGATTGTGGGTTCAAATCGACCAAGTACCAATCTCACTTTTTCAATTCATAATAATGGTACTTTTGGAGTTAATCTTGGACATTACTAACATCAGTTAAGGAAAACACTGAGGAAACCTGGACTCATAATTAATTAAGTCTGAAATTGCCACCCCGTCTTGAGCAATCGTGGTGATCAATGCTCATGCCTTTTCTGTATGAGAAAAAGCCTTTGCCCTGCATTAGGACAGTAATAAGCTGTTATTATTAGTAGCGTAGCAGCCTAATTTGCCTAACAGTAGCTTATATCCGAAATTTTGTAGCCCTTCTGTTCATAAGTTATCATAAGCTAAACTAATGTACTAGAATAGTATAATGTAGGCTTATAGATGGTATATCTGATAGTGAATTGTTTGATGACAGATAATTTGTATGGAGACGTGATCGAAATTACTCTCTTACTAACCAAACTATGGGAGGAGGGGTCTTAATAGCCGTACGTCGGGAACTTGTTGCTGATGTCCGCAACGAATGGTGCTCGTCCGCAGAGGATCTGTGGGTCACCTTAACTCTTCACCAATCGAAACCTAAAGTAAACTATAAAATGCATGTTTGTGTAGTTTATATATGTAATCAGCAGTCTGGCAACTCTTTGATGGTACAACTACAAAACTTCGCTAATAATTTGTCTGACATTGTTCTTAAAAATTCAGCAGATAAGTTCCTGATTCTTGGTGATCTTAATCAGCCGAATATTGACTGGCACGCGGCGGATGACGGTGACCATCTATGTCCCAGTAACTTGCACGGACCTGTCCAAACCTCCTTTTGTGATACTCTTGCCGCTTGCAACTTGTTACAGTACAATTATCATCGAAATGTGAATGACAGGATCCTTGACCTCGTATTATCGAATAACGAAGTTACTGTCACTTGCTGCCTGGATCCCTTAGTAGAGGAGGACCTACACCATAAGGCACTCTGTATCACTGCGGATTTCGTACAACTGCATCAGCTGCATTCTCGGCCACGAGTCAAGTTCTTGTATGCTCTTGCGAATTATGACGCCATAATTGAAGAAATGGTGGTTAGAGACTGGTCGGCTGAGCTTAACCATAGGACTCTTGAAGAAGCTGTCAATTTCTTTTACAATACTATTAACTTGCTTCATAATAAGTATATACCCACTAAAATTATTGTACCTCGGGGTAAGTATCCTCCTTGGTATAAAAGCCCTCTTATTAAAATAGTTAGGGAAAAGGCTAAATTTCACTCCAAATTTAAAAAATATGGTAATCTATCGGATCATCATTCTTTTGTAACTTTACGTCAGCGGGCTAAAGATCTGGAGAAGGAAATGTTCGATAATTATATTGCAAATATTGAATCAGCCATTTCTAAAAATCCAAGGGCTTTCTGGCGATATGTAAAAACTAAGCAACAAACCAACTGTTACCCGTCTGTTTTTAACTTTGGTCAAATTTCATCTAGCATCGGGGAGGAAATTTGTGATATGTTCGGAAACTACTTCTTTTCTAATTTCCAAGAACGAAGTGACGACGATCTGTACACTGTGGTAATGGATGAACCTGGTAGTCAGACTGCTGCACATAGGAGTATTGTCATGTAAAATCCGGTCAAAATTATTTAATGGCTTATTTAGTATTAAATCATTATAATACGATCTAATATAATCTTTAATGATATTAAAAAGTACATTCGCAGCAAAAAACACGTTTTTTCAAAGTTGAAAAACGCGTTTTTTAAGAACTCAAGTTCTTAATATTATCTTAATTGTCCTCTTCCTCTTCTTCATCTATATTTTCGCAGCTGACATTGTCTTCTGTTGACGTTGATGGTAAAGATGGCGGCGCAATTGCGACCAAAAGCGAGAAAAAGTTTTTCGAAAGCCTTTGAAAAACTGCGGTTTTGGCCGAATTGAGCTGAGGATCAGAAATTTGTAACAATCTATTAATAATGTCCCTGTTGCAGTCTTCTCTAGAAAAGTCAAGCCTGTACTACCTAAATTTTTTATTTTGGACCTCAGCCTCCTCCTCCGATAATTGACCAATCTTTTCTTGACTTTTGTATTAATGAGTAACATGGATAGATACTTAGCATTATAAAGGATTTCCCATTGCCTTCTTGTGAAGTCACCTTCGACAAAAATTGACAGTGCCTCTTGTGGCGTGTGCTTTTTAACACTTATTTGCTTTTGGGATAAAGTGTAAGATTTACGAACTTTCGACGCACTTGTTGGCGTTGCCACTATTTCTTTTATCATAGCTGAGGCATCAGTGTTTCCAATAGTGCATTGACTGACTCCAGCTGCATATGTTAGTTCTTAAGCAGGTATTTGCTTCGGTATCTCATTAGTTTTTCGTCGCTTACTACGCTCAGTTTAGTTTTCAAAAGATTTTGTTGGCCGACCCGGCTTATATGTAAGCTCTGCACTAAATTTCTGTAACTATATAGACCATTTGAGCTATTTGTCGACTTGCTGCTACCCATTTTCGTTTGAATTCAGTCTTAAAGTCCGATCCAAAATATTTTTTTTATAATCAGGGCATTGAGTTACTTCAACTAATTTTGTTCCCAAAAACTCAAACTTTTCTTCAATTTTCTTTCCTTTACAGTCGCGCATGATGTCGTACAAAGCTCTTCTGGTAAAACTAACAGTTGATTCTACATTATCTGAAAATAAAAAATAAAACAACGTAAAGTCAAATATATCTACATTTTACACTATCATATTCAAATAATAAAAAAAAAAAATGGCGCGCGTAGGCGCGGCAAATTTTTATTGTTTTTACTAAAACATATTCTAGGCAATATATTAATCGTAAAATAAAGGTTTGACAAGCCTTGACAAATAAACAAAAACACGATTAAATAAAATATTTTAGACAATTTATTTCAAATTATCGGTTCATTTTGGTAATTTTTTTTAAACACATAAATGAAACAAAAAATATTTAATTCTTATGTTAAAATAATCTGCGTACCTTGTACTTCCATATTCACAATGTTTTTTTCCACAATGTATCGCACCAAACATACAGTTCAAACTCCAATGCAGTGAAAATAAATAAGCGCCGAGAACAGAGACATGCGGTTTATACTACGTCTAGGTTCCGACTGCTTGTGCGGAAAGGGTCGACTAACTGAGTCACAAATGTGTCCCTTTTTGAATGGACCGGTTATTAAGCTATAAAAATGTGTGGCTATAATAGGTTTTTATTTAACTTCGTAAATTCGACTTTTGACCGGATTTTAGATGAAAATACTCCTATGTGTGCTGGTTGCGTATCGGAAATAGGCTCTATCGAGGTACGGGAGGAGGAAGTGTTTCGGTTGCTTAAACAAGTGGACCTAAACAAAACCGCTGGCCCTGATAATATTTCGCCAATTTTTATATCTAAATGTGCCAGGGGCCTATCCCTTCCGATAACTATATTATTTAAACGGTCATTTGAATTAGGGGTAGTGCCTGTCATCTGGAAGTCAGCGTATATAACGCCGATTCATAAAAAGGAGCTAAGGCAAATATAGGCAACTACAGACCAATTTCTAAACTTTGTGTGTTTGCTAAAATTATGGAGAAAATAGTGCACAGACAACTTTCTTCTTCACTTAAATTAAGTTTCTGTGAACATCAACATGGGTTTCTGAGGGGTCGCTCGACCACATCCAATCTTGTGGTCTGTAGTGACTATCTTACACAGCACATGTCCAGACGGTCTCAGGTCGACGTTATATACACTGACTTCAGCAAATGTTTTGATCGAATTGATCATGTGCTACTTATGCGTAAACTCTTGTTAGTTGGTGTGAGGGGTAATTTGTTTAGATGGTTCTCGTCGTACGTGGAGAATAGGTGCCAGACGGTGGTTCTCAATGGGTATACGTCGAGAACGATGTACATTCCGTCAGGAGTTCCCCAAGGATCCTTGTTGGGACCTCTCTTATTTAATATTTTTATAAATGACGTTGCCTCTTGTTTCCTTAACTCTAAAGTCTTATTGTATGCGGATGATATGAAGATTTTGGGTCCAGTGTCAACTGTTGAGGACGCACGCCTATTACAGGATGATCTGGACCGGTTCCATGATTACTGCGTTAGAAATAGGTTGGATTTAAACGTATCCAAATGCTATGTATGTACATTTACACGTAAGCCAAACTCCGTTAATTTCGATTATAGGCTTTCGAATGCCTTGGTAGCCAGAGTGAGTGTCATCAGGGATCTTGGAGTTACTTTTGACTCTAAGCTTTTGTTTGATGCACATATTAATAACATAGTCAACCAGGCTTCTAAAGCCTTGGGTTTTATTTTTAGGGTCTCTTCTGATTTTAAGAATGTTAAAACAATGAAAATTCTTTATTGTGCGTTTGTCCGTAGCCACCTTGAATATGCTTCTCAGGTTTGGAATCCAAATTATAATGTATACATTAATCGGCTTGAAGGTATACAAAGGCGATTTTTGAGGTACACTCAATATCGCTCAAATACCTATCTCCCTAATTATATAAGTCGGTGTAAAAAATTTCATATTCTGCCTCTACAAGAGCGAAGAAAAATTGCGGATCTTGCTTTCTTATTTAGCGTTATGAACGGATCTACTGACGTCCCTGAGTTGGTTGGCAAGATCGGGCTTCGTGTACCGAGTGCATTTTTTCGTAGACCACGTCTTCTTCATGTGCCTCAGGTCAGAACTATCTACAGACAGAACTCGTACGTGATAAGAACTTGTCGTACTTTTAATGTGGTGTGTCAGGATGTCGATTTAGATTTATTTACTAGTAGTGTTAAGGAAGTAAAGCAAAGTTTGAACAATTGTTTCTTCAATGTATAAACATAATTTTCTTTTTTTTTTATTCTCTTTATTATTGTATTTTTTTTTGTTTGAGCGTGAGATATTTCAATTGCGTGTCTCTTACGTCGCTGTTTTCGCGTATTTGTTAATGTTACTCACATTATTAATTAGTGGAAGCTTGTAATTGGCCATCGCTTACACATTGTACTAGATATTAAAATGTATTAGCTGTAAGTTTTCCTAAAACTAATAAAATAAAATAAAATAAAATAGTCCATTTGTGAAAAGCTTAGTAGTGAGAACAAGGTAGGTACTCACTACTACTACTACTAATACTACTTAGGTTGCGCCGTTTCTACCTAATCTTCATCATTATACAGGATTACTTTTCAAAGACATCCAAATTTTGTTCTATAAAGTGTTCTACCCATGAATATAAACAACCCCACTATGGGACCAACTCTGAAATCACGAAAAAAAAATCTGCTGTTTCATACATTTTGGTCAAGTAGGTATTAAAGTTTTGTATGAAACAGCAGATTATTTTTTCGTGATTTCAGTGTTGGTTCCATAGTGAAAGTTGTTTATATTCATGGGTAGAACACCATGTAAAAGTTTGAATGGTCTTTGAAAAGTAACCCTGTAGAAGAGAGTTTTGTTTATATGTTTATTACGCATTTAGAAAGGTAGTTAAAATGAGAGTCTGGGAAATAGAACCTTCTTACTTTCGAGTTCCGACCGTGGCCAACTGTTGTTAAAGTTCACTTTTGTCTAAACATTGTATTATTTCTAGGGTTCTAAAAATGAATCTATCAGAGCTGCGCATGTACAGTACAGCGTTGGACAAACTGGACAAGAGTACGATGGACTCTGTGCTGGCGACGCTGAACGCTCTCGTTAAGGCGTGGGAGCAACAGCAGAGAGATATCGAGAAGAAGAAGCAGGATGATGAGGCGTTGTATGTTACTAAGTAAGTATGAAGTTTATTATCTACGCCATAAAGTGTTTATGAATGTTCTAGTTGTCATTATTCTTACGAGTCCACTCAAATTGACTTTCTTAGTCGTCGCCTGTGTAGAGGGTATTCAGGCCCTAAGATTCAGAAAACCTGCAGGGTTGCGAATTGCGTAACACACTAACAGAAGCAATGGCTTTCATTTTGTAAGTTTGACAACATTCATTAATAATAATAATTTCTGCATGATTACGCCTGCAATGCCATTTAACGCTACGTAATTTCGGTATAATTCAAATAGCATAGCAGGTGTAATCATGCCGAACTTCGGTCGCGTACCTTCGGCATAGTGTGTTTAGACACTTACACGTCATATTATTTTGTATAGAATGCAGGTGTTACAATAATGGTGTTAGTTTTAGATATATTCCCAGTACATTCTGCCTGTTCGCATCCAAAATTATAGTGGTTATCTTACAGAACATTTAGAAACTAGGTACTTAAATTCAAAATGAGATCATGGATCAGCTAAGTCAAAACTTATTTACAGGATAAATAATAAAATTATTTACATAATCATTGCGTTATTTACGTTGTTGAGCAGACACATTTTTCGAACATATATGACGCAATCGATAAGCAATATCCTTCAAAATGATTCAGATTGTGATTGAAAGTGTGTTACGCAATTAGAGTGCTGATCACTACAAACCTCTTGTGCGTAGTGATTGGTTTATTCACATTATAAAGGGGCCCGTGGCTAAATAATAACAGCCGCACAGGTCAATCGATCACGTTAAGCTACGCTTGCCGCGGTTGGTCTGTGGATGGGTGACCATCTTTACATACCGAGACCCCTCCGTGCTTCGAAAAGCACGTTAAGCCGTTGGTCCCGGCTGTCATTCGTGGATCTTTGACAGTTGTTACGGGTAGTCAGAAGCCCGAAAGTCTGACAACCGGGCTTACCAAGGGGTATCGTATTACCCAGTTAGGGTTGTGGAGGTCAGATAGGCAGTCGCTCCATGTAAAATACTGGTATTCAGCTGCATCTGGTTAGACTGGAAGCCGACCCCAACATAGTTGGGAGAAGGCTAGGCAGATGATGACACATTAGTTAGTTAGTATTAGTCTGTAAGCTTTCTTAAAATTGAATAAAATAATAATAATAATAATGAATATTATAAAGTAGACAACAAATTAAATTAGATAGTCTTTCAAAAACTGTTGCGTGTCTTTATCGTGTTCTAAACATGTAAAGATAATTGTTATTTTCTCGTACCTTTAGATCTAAATGTGAAGATGAAGACGAAGCCGCAATAGCATTCGAAGAAATGCAAGAAATGTTCCCGTCTTACTCTGACCAAGACTTCGCTGATTTCAAGCCCCCAACACTAGAACAAGTTCCAGTTAAAACACAGAACAACTCAGAAAAGCCGAAACAAAAACATCTAATATCTCCAGAAGACGTTTCCCTAGTCTACAAATGGCACTCGAACATAGTTCGAAATATGACGTCAGCGGAATGGTTACCCGCCAGGAAGAAGTTGGTAGGCAATGACGTGACTAGTGCGTTCTTGCAGAGGTATCCCACATTTAGTCGGGTTATAAACAATGTTTGGGAGGCTTTGGACGCGGAGTTCGAAGGGAGTATTTCACCGAGTTTGATGGTCCTTATTTCGCAGATTAAGGCTAAAGTTGATGGCCAAGGTAATTTGTCCTTCTCTTTACTACTAGAAATCTAGCATAGCATAATAACTATAATTAGCTCATAATGGTTCCACCGCTGGTACACAGGCCTCCTCTAGTTAAGAGGGAGTGAGCCGTAATACACCACGCGGACCCAGTGCGGGTTGGTATATATGTCACATGTCTTCGAATTTCATGTATTTTTTTACGAGGCGACCCGCACTTTACTTGTGGTAACCAACAAACACGCAGTGAATGTGTGCGTAAAGCCGAGAGCGTCTGCACGTAAAACAAACGCATACACATACTTCCAACTTCACCATTGCCTCGGACGGTGCCGAGAGGTGATTAGAGCGTGTTCGTATACTTGGTAACCACAACTAAAGCGCGTTTCGCTTACGGCGCATTCCTCCAAACTTTTAAACCTAGAATAAGTCTTATCCTGTGAATAAATTTTGAATTTTTGACAGGTTTTAACTGTCAGACGTCAATTTTATTCCACGAGTAAAAGATATTAGACTTCGGTAAAATCAGCCCTTAGTGAGATAAAAATACTATAGTATGATTTTGGTAAAATCAGCCCTTAGTGAGATAAAAATACTATAAGTAGTATAAACCTTTATTGAAATGCTCATTTGTTTTTATTTTAGAGTCTTCAAGCAAAGTGGACTTCTACAGATCCTCTTGGGTCTCGGAAACAAAACAATGCGTGCCCTTGCTTCATAGGGTAAAGGAGAACACAAATGAATTACTTGATCAATGGCCAGATTTCCCTACTTTGAAAGAGGTTAGCAACTCATTGCCTTATACATTAATAATTTTAACCGTGCCGTTCTGAAACTTTGGTTCAAAAGTTTTAGTTAGATATTCATAAGAAAACAGTAGCTTTATAATTTTTATTTTGCCACATTGAGGTAAACTTACATGCTGTGAGGTAATTGAAGACCTTGTGAGCACACACACATACACAATTCGTAATGAGCCAAAGTCACTTGATACAAAAACTTATGGGCCCAAATAGTCAATACTCAATCATTTATTACATTTATATTATCGTTTTATTTCATTAGCTAATCATCTCATAAAATTCCAGATAATAGTGATAGTGAACAGAATCCTAAGCTTCCCAGTTACGAGTCCAGTGAGTCGTTTCCTCACCGGTCTAGAGTTACTGCGGGACAAGATCGAGGAATGGAACAAGAACGCGCATAAAGGCAACAATATGATCGACGTGTCGCTCGCCGTCGGACAGCAGATTATCAACTGGAGGAAGCTGGAAATGGCTCACTGGAAGGAGTGTCTTAATAATTTGTATCATAGGTAAGTGGAGATTTTGTCGTTGTATTGTTTTGGGAACAATGTGTAGAGAGGCGTTTTATAAAAGGTGGTGGGAATTATGATATGCAAGGACAATACATACTTTTTACGTCCTGCATTTGTCAGTCAAATAGGTCAAATTATTGGACACGACCACGCTGGGTTCTTTCTAATAGTAAAGCTTTCAGTTATTTGAAATGCATATATTAATCCTTAGCCGCTGACTATTGAAAAAAAAAATAGATCAAATTATACATGTACTAGATTTAGAAATTATACATGTACTAGATTTAGACTGCAGCAAGTTTCAAGTTATTTGTATTATTGGGTTATAGATTTGCTTTATTCAAAATAACAGCCATCAAATTGACCATAAAAAATACTGAATCCATTTTAGTATGCAGTTCTTAATATTATAATGCCCACAATTACAGGAAGCAATCCGAAGCGCACAAATACTGGTTCTACCTATACGCCGTCATCAATTCATATTTGGACTCAGCATCAGACCCTGTTCAAGCCGACAGGGTCATAGCTGTGCTCAAAGACTTTATGGAAAAATCGAACTTAGCAGAGTATGAAGTAAGGTTGGATATCATATTCGTGTACCATTGTCATTTGGTGCATTTGGAGCCTTCTCAAAAGAGAGGTAAGAGTGAAATTCTTTTTTTTTCTAACCTAAATATTTGACTGGATTATTTTTATTTGTGGTTTTTCAACTAACTTGACATGGTAGCCTAAGTATGTCAGATGTGGCCGCGATGAAAGTTTCAAATTCGGGGTATATGACGACGTGATGCAAAAAAGTGATAAAATTCGCATATTGTCTGACTACTTCTACTTTCGAGCCTAAGTAGGGCCGTGAAATATAAAGTAGGTATCGATAAAATGACCGAGCCTTGATTTTATCGATACTTTGTATACTCATGTATTTTTGGATTCGCCTCCACTAGTGTGTGTGCAGTGTCTACAAATATTTGGTAAATTCTAGCGAGCAGTCTGAAGTTGGTCATCGTCTGCAGGCTTGTTCCTAAATTAAAGTACTAAACCATTTCAACATCCCTTTCAGACGAACTCCTCTCAATCCTTTGGAACACTTACAACTACTACGCGCAGTTTAGCGCGCAAGTCTCCTCCCACATCAAAGAGAAGCGCGCTCCTATAGAGAAGAAACTGCGTGATTTCGTCAAGATATGCACGTGGGATAGAGACCTTAGTTACTGGAGTGTTAAGGATACTGTGGAAAAGGCGCATAAGGCTCTGCATAAACATACTAAGGAGTTTGAGGTTGGTAGATTTGTGAAAAAAGAAACAGCCATTTTTACCCCGTGTTTACACCAAGGTATAAAACATGTATTCATGATGTTGCGGCTAATGTTTTCGTTTATCGTTTACACGCAAAAACAGTTGTAACGACTAGTTGTATAAAACTTGTTAAAAAACATGTTAAAAAGGTGAACAAAATTGCTAAAATACATGTCGGAAACACGGTCAATACATGTTTAATACATGTTTTATTACACAACATGTTTTCGACAAGTCAACAAGACAAGCATCGCATCACGTCTTGAATATGGGTGTAAGCGCGAGATTGTATTTTTATACGGCAAAGAGTACGCCAAAATGGTGTGCAGAGCAGATTTTGATAACATCTAATTATAAACCTTATTGTGAATGTCTTAAAGTGCAAAGGTTTGACTCGACAGCACGTTCGAAATCACCCGAGAACGCCCTGAGAATCCTTTGATGCCCTTTCCTTATGTTCGTACAACTTTATAAATTATCTAATTGAGAATAAAGTGTATTATTCAATGGCATCGTTTGCTAAGCGTTATGTAATGTTCGCACTGTGGCAATTCAGTTTTCTATTTTGTTTATTGTTTATATTCTAGAACGTTCTAAAAGAGAGCGTAACAAGCTGCCTAGTGGACAACTCAACCGAGGTGGTAGGGGACCACGTGGGGCTATGGGACCGCCCTAAACGAACCACCACCGCTAATTCCCCAACAGGCGGCGCCTATATGATTGACGTGCAGAACCATATCGTTCTTGCTAGGAATATTAAGGTATGTTAGATTATGATTTAGTGTTTTTGTAGTGGTGTACACTTGCGACATTAAAAAGTTAAGTTAAGCTGTTTTGAAAATCAAATCAATCAAAAATGAGCTTAAATGTTTCACTTTTTCGTATCGCGACTGTATGTAGCGAGTTTCTTCAATGCTGCCATTTTTTTATCAGTTATCAAATACTTAACATATTATGGTAGCAACTAGTTTGGCTGTAGTTTTGTTTGTGTTATGGCATGTTTACAAAACAAATGACTAACAATATACAAAATACTTAGTAGATACTAACGAAGTAGACTGTAGTAGTAGATATGAAAATAATACTAAGGGCGAATTCCACCAAACATTTATACCTAGAATAAGTCTTATCCTGAGAGTAAATTTTGTTTTTTTGACAGTTTTTCCATACTATAACTATCAGACGTCAATTTTATTCCACGGATAAAAAAAATCTGACTCTGGTGAAATCAGCCCTTATAGTAATTATTTTTAATTAACATTCTGTGTTTTACTTGTTTTAATGAAGTGTAACCGATTTACGAGCAATACAGTGGTGCAAAACTGTTTATTTTTGGAAGGTCTTTTGCAAAAAATATGAATGATGACTCATTGATGAGAAGCTTATTGGAATCGGGACATTAAGGGGGATGCGCAAGGTATTGTTTGTTGATTAACCCTTAGTATGGAACGTAGATCTACGCGAGACACAATGGCTTTTTAATTGTGTCTGTAATTACGACATACAAGGGGTTAAAATCTGATTCGCGACCGTAAAAAATATAATCATTAGAATTAGCAATACAACTCTTTGTGTCATGATTTCATGAAATAGTCATTCTATAGCGTAATACGAACTTAGAGAGTTGTATTGATGATTTTTAGGGTTCCGTACCCAAAGGGTAAAAATGGGACCCTATTACTAAGACTTCGCTGTCTGTCCGTCTGTTCGTCTGTCCGTCACCAGGCTGTATCTCAAGAACCGCCATAGCTAGATAGTTGAAATTTTCACAAATTATGTATTTCTGTTGCCGCTATAACAACAAATACTAAAAACAAAATAAAATGAATATTTAAGGGGGGCTCCCATACAACAAACGTGTTTTTTTCGGCGTTTTCGCCTTGTGGTACGGAACCCTTCGTGTGCGAGTCTGACTCGCACTTGGCCAGTTTTTTTTATTATTTTAATTCTATAAATAAATATTTGTTACGTCCGCGAATCATATTTAGATCACACATACAACCTGATACTGACCTGCAAATTTACGATTTATTTGCCAAAAATGTAAACAACTCCCACAAAACAAGCTCCTACCACGACATAAATGAAACAAAACACCAATTCAGAATCTCAGATAATAAACGATGATTAAGTTTTGAAAAAACAAACCTATATCATGCATGACAAAGTTCAAATTCCATTGGCACATTTTGCTTTATAGGCTCTTTTAAGTACAAATGTTCACTTAGAAACATAACGCTAATGGAGATAGTTGAGTTAAGCTACGGTTTCCTAGAAAAGCGGTGACGGCACTTAACGGCCGCAGTGACGGCTGTCATAAACATGATGACAGCGACAAAGATTTAAATCGTTAGATACGCCCCGCGACTACCGCGTCAGTAGATAGTGGCGTTCCTGTTTCGTTTTGGCACCTCCGACACACAATGACGCAGTGACTTTACTTGATTGTCATGGAAACGCTATTTCCATGACAATAGCTACTCTAATAGCTTACTCTTCGCAGTATGAACACTAATACGCGTGACTAAGTGCGGTGAGGTCAAATCTAGCGATTTAAATCTTTGGGCAGCGGGGTTTAACTTTACGGTGTCACTCTCTAGAAAAACACATCCACTGACTTTCATAAATAACGTTTCACTGACGTCATTCACCGGTTATTTGCGGACGCTATGCGGTCGCCCCTTTTCTAGGGAACCGTAACTTTAGGGAAATTTATATGTCAATTATCTTAAGATTCTGAATTCAAATGTTATACTATATTTGCATGCACTTCATACAATTCACACTTGAGTTCTCACTTTATTTTTTGTTCTCTTTTACAATGACACTGTATTATACACCTACTAATTTTCCTTTTCTGTTTTTAATTCGCAGCCAATGCAGGTAGTACTGATTGATCAATACATTTTACTTGTTATTAAACTTTGAGTCTTCTGTACACAATAAATACTCCATTTTAATGTTCTTATTTAGTAATAAGCGAAGAAATTGTCTTTGATCAATCAAACGCACACAATTTGAGTTAAAATTGAGTTATTTTTGTTTCTTTATTTTTTTTTCTTATGCTAATGAAGAAAGGCTTGATCTGTTGTTTTGGACCTCTTCGTATTTTTTTTTTGTCATAATTAGTAGTTTTATATTTCTTTTTTCCAATTTATGCAAGTTGATTAGCGATAAAAAGTACATCCTATGGTATCTATGTATTTTAGTACTCTTTTTTTTTTTTTCGTGATCTTGATCATGGTTTCCAGTGGGGCGCGGCCGCTCCAATCATAAACTGTATATTTATAAAATGTATGTTCTTGATATTCCAAAACCCAAACATAACATACCTATACATAATCAGCCTATAATGTTCCCACTGCTGGGACAAAGGCCTCCTCTCGGTGAGAGGGAGTGGGCCGTAATCCACCACGCGGGCCCATTGCGGGTTGGTGGATGTCACATGTCTTCGATTTTTTGGTTCTAGGACATGCCGGTTTCCTCACGATGTTTTCCTTCACCGTTTTTGAGAGCAGTGGTGATGAAATAATTTACACAAAGTAAAGCGCCTCTCTGGGTTCGAACCTGCGACCTACAACTCGTAAGTCGCGGCCGTTACCACTTGGCCACCACTGCTTACCCAAACATTTCATTAATATTTACACAAGAGGTCAAAAGAAAACTGAACCCATACGAGATCTCTTAGCTCGCTCTTGCATTCCACATTCTCTTAATTCTTCAGGTTTTCTGCATAAATCGACAAAGTAAAACGGGGGGCCTAGTAATTTTAAAAGAAAGGTTGCGAAACCCAGTTCAAGATTTTCATTAATTCAGTATATTAAGTTATTGTGTACAGAAGTAATTAGAATGAATGGTGTTTGTTCAGTAGTTATTACTAAGCGGTTGCGGGGTAGATTATTTTTATACATAACCGTAGATTTGTTTGTTTTCACATAGCTAACACTACAGTACACCCAACTTCGTCATACATTAACCAACCATTATTCTGTCCATCTCTAGAAATATCTGGATGAACTGGAGCAGCCGTGTAAGCTGATATCAGACGGCAGTCTTTTGTCTAAAGTGTCCAGTTTGCTGAACAAGGCTAAGATGTTATGTAAGGATACTATCACCAATACTGGGTACCCGTCGTTGGTGCAAGCGTTGGATGATTTCGTGACTGTTGTTATTGAGACAAGCACGCATCTTGGGTCTTTAGAGGTAAGAGTTACGAATGATGTATTTTTTTTTGTTCGTTTTGCATTAATAATGATTATAATATAACAGAATTAGCCGACGGTTTGATAACTCTATAAGAGCTACGTTTTGAATCGTTTGAAATATGGCTAGACAGAGAGAAAATAATGATACAGAATAAGTTTATTTTTTGTATAAGCATTTTTGGCAAAACTGAAAGTGGCCAGTACATTTTATCGTTCTTTAGCTTAAAGGTATTAACACTCTCCCTGCCCTGGGAACCGCCGGCGACCCCCAAAAAATTTTGTTCAGTAGGCCAAAGCACATTTTTCAATACTTTTACCACATTTTCCGTAACAGAACGCCAGTAGTTGGAAAAACTATTTCAATTCGGGAGGTCAGGGTCCGCCATGACCTCCCGAATTGAAATAATTATAGAAACGTCCCACGGCGTCCTGAAAGTTTTTTTTTTAACCCATGGCCTCTTGTAATAATTTTGACTTTTGACTCACGGCATTCACAACTTTGGAACCCGCCGGCGGCCTCCATGGCCTCCGGAACTTAAAAAGTTTTATATTTTGTCGGCAGGGAGAGTGTTAAAAGATCAACTAAATATTTAAAAAAGCATTAAAAGGAGTTCCTGGAAGGAACTTTGCCCAGCAGTGGGACAGTAGGATAAACAAAAAAAAAATAGAAATCAGTCGCTCCATGTACTTGGCAGTCGCTCTATGTAAAATCCTGGCATACGGTTAGACTGGAAGCTGACCCCGACGTAGTTGAGAAAAGGCTAGGCAGATTGATACTCAAACATTGTGATTCTAGCATTTATTTCGGTTCACTGAATACTCTCAAAGATTTTTAAAAGCTAGGCATTATTTCTATTCATATATTTCTTACAGGTTGACGGCTCCCTCCCAAAAGAGAAACAGACATCTCAAGCAAAGAACTTCATGCAACAAAAACGCAAAGCTTTAGCGGATCTGTTCAAGTACTTGACTAAGCTTGGTCTGAACTACCGCACCGGTCTAGTTATACTGAGCGCAACTGACAAGGAATTGTATGACTTTACTATACCGCCCGTTGATTTGGAAGCGGCTGTCAGTTATTTGAAGAGCAGGTTGGTCATTTTATATTTAATTCTAGCTATGCCACGCGCGCTTCTGCCCGAAAGTGGAGTTTCTCACAGGATTTGCTGCAAAAAGTTAAAACAAAAATCAGTCATAGAAACCTTATTCCCGTATCTCATAGGATTATGTTTATAACACATGGGAAAAGTGAAGGTTTGATGACAATTTTATTTTATTTTGTTTCTGTGTTTCCAGGGCCTGCAGTCTCGACAAAGATAGCGATCGCTTTACGACAAAATTCGGTCGCAAAGCTATAACGATGCGGATTTAGGTTGGTAGCTAATACCGGCGGGTCGCGTCCGGTATTAGCTACCAACTTAAATCCGCATCGTTATAGCTTTGCGACCGAATTTTGTCGTAAAGCGATCGCTATCTTTGTCGAGACTGCAGGCCCAGGAATAACCTCTTACACACAAACTTTTTGTACTTATGTTGTTGCACCATTTGCGCAATAATAATCCAACACGAGTTAAAAAGCGTTATTCAAGTAAAACTGACATACGAAAACTATTTCAATCTCTTTTAGACGTTGCGACGCCTCCCTGTCACTCCTGTGGTCTGGTTGTGAGAAATACTTCCAGAAGAACATAGCTCGCCATAGAATCCTTACGTTGGCGTTACAAACACCTCACCAGGACTTGGGTATGCAGAACATTGAACGATGCAAAGGATTTGCGGCGCAATTACTGGTAAGATATTAGTTTTCTTAAGTTTATTATCGAACAACTATCACTATTGATTTATCATCCAAAAGCCATAAAAGCATTCGAACTTATAGATGAGGTAGTAAAAAGTTAAACACAAAAAAAAACAACCATGTGGCCTTTCTTTTGTTTGTCGTGTTCATGACAATCTAAATTGTGCCAGCCTATAACCATCCCTGAAGAGTTTTCATATAAGGTCAATACACTCAATCTCAATCTTATTTCCAGAAAATAACAAACACTCAAAAGAAATCCATATCAAAATATTCGCGACACCTCTGCGACCTTCGTACTCTCACCGCAAACTTGATGAACGCTCTCGACGTCGACAACACAGACACAAACATATCTACATTAAAAACAAAGATAGAACTACTCACAGAATGCTACGCAAACGCCAGCATTCTTCTAGAACAATTCTATGTAGTACTAAAGTCTTGCCCAGAAAAGGGTCTAAACGCGGAAGCGGAACCAGATTTCGATAGCGTTCTATCTGACTCGAAAATCGTTCGTTGTTACAAAAACAGCGACGAATGGCGCGATCTCAATAAGAGAGTCAACGCACTTATAACTCAAGTAAATAAACAAAAGAATGCGTTGCATAAAGTGTCAAGTCATATGCCTAAAGAAATCGGCCATGATGATACGAAAGTACCTGTGGTGTCTCAAGCTCATATTGATATAGCACACGATTGTAAGACCCATTTGAACAATATGCTCAATGACATCGACGGCTTGCTGCAAGACTATCAATTCAAATTCAAGTTGTCTACTTTTGAAATTGTACCAAACCACCCTCTACTAAAGAGCATAGTCAACCTTTCGAATTACTTGAAAGAAACAGTCAATGAGCTCATCAAATTAGACGAAAATATTGACGTGTTCATGGACGGAGCAACAAGTGATAAACTTATAAATGAAACTGAAGACTTAATAGCTACAATGCTACTTATAATTCAGTCTGTTTACAAGAAACATTTACCAGACGATAACACAGAAAACGCTGAAGTTATTAACGCTATTGACGAAATCATAGAAAGCGATAAAGAAGAATCAAAGGATATTATTGAAGACAAACATTTGAAAGAACATTTACAAGATAAACTGATAAACGATTCCAGACTGCTCCAACTGGAAACTCTGATTCATAAAACGCAGATATTGTTGGGCAACTATGTCGAATATATTGCGAATGGTAATGTTGTAGACGAAGTTAAGAGTGTGGTGATGAGATTGGTACCAATATTGGAGCAAACAGTGTTGTTTGTCCAATACTTTATTACACAGAAAGTGTCAGTGCATAGAGTATCCTGCAAAATGCTATCTGTGCTGCTCAAGATATTCTCAGATTTGGCTTCAAAGGGGTAAGTTCAGACTGATTCTGATTCTCTGCATTGACTCCTATGTCTACTTCTTTCACCAGTGAATAAAGTCTTTCAATCCCATTTTTCTTTTTCAACATCTTCATAGTTCTGCCTACACAGTGTTAAATGTTCTTCCTTCTACAGCTTCTGTAAGCCATCAGACCTTGATATGGAAGAGGGCGAAGGCGAGGGAGGTCCCGGCAAGTTAACGGGAGGAACAGGGCTCGGCGAGGGCGAGGGACAGAAAGATGTGTCGGATAGAATTGAGAATCAGGTAAGGAAGATCAATTTTGATTTGTTTTGATACGAGTACACTATTTTTCATTACAAAATGAGTTCTAACTCAGTAAAGTTAAAAGAGTAGAGTAGTCCAAATAAGGTAAAGTTACAAAAACTGAATTTAGATCCCAAGTCTAGGGACACGATTCACGGTTGTCTTTACTTTGCCAAGTAAAGTAAGCGTCTCATACTAATGTGAACTTCATTCGGATAAGATTAATGTTGACATTCGTACGAACCATAAAAAATTACAAGCATGAAACTGAGATTCATATTTACATATATGGAACACTTACTTGGGAAAGTGAGATATGTGAATATTGCTTTAGGTAGTCAATGTTGAGTTGTGCCTTTAGTTTTGCAACTATATCCACTCAGGACTCTTTAAAACTTGTAACTCTACATAAAATAGAACTATTTTATCTTTGGGTATACGAACCGCTGCCATAATAGTTGATTTCTACAGGATCAACTAGATGATGCCCGTCGTCCTGGTGATGAAAAGAAGGAAGAAGAAAGGGATTGCAAAGAAGAAGAGAAGGGAGTCAACATGACTGATGACTTTGATTCACATTTGCAAGATGTCGAGAAAAAAGGTATGAGCTCACTGAAATTATACATTGGCGACTGTGTATGTCTGAAGCTACTATTGTTGTATACAGAAACCGTTGGTCAACCTTTATTACTAAATAATAATAATAAAATGTATGGGAGCAGTAAATAGGCACCTGCATTTGACAAGACTGATACCCAGATTTCATAAATTGTGTTGGGAATTGGCATAAGAAATGAGTTAATGACTTAGCAAAGGGGCAATATTAACTGTTGCCTTGAATACCTAGTTTTAACTATATGCGATGGCCTAATGAATGCCTGTTTCTACTGAAATAACGGTGAATTATCAAATTGTTATAGAAGGTGAACAATCAGACCAAGAGGACAACGAAGATGACGCTGACAAGCAAATGGGTGATACAGACAATGCTGCTGAAAAGTAAGTATTCAACTAAATAACTTCTAGAACTAAGGGATGCTTTTAAAATGCCAGATTTTTTTGTCCGAGGAATAATTTTGAATTTTTCACAGTTCTTCTATACAAAATCTGTCAGACGTCAATTTTATTCCACTAATAAAAATTATCTGTTGATTGAAAAATCAGCTCTAAATCAAAGTGATGATTGTTGTTACTGAACGAGTAAAGTTTAAGACAATAGCTAAAACTGCAATTTTCTAAGTATCTAAATCTTCCACACAGATTGGACCAACAAATCTGGGGTTCAGAAGACGAAGAAGAATTAGACGACGAACAAGGTCAGAAAAAAGATAAAGAAGAGAAAGGTACTGGAGAGAGTACAGGGGAGAAAGAAATGGCCGCGAAAGATAAAGAAAAGGAACAAGGCGCTGATGATGGGGCTGATGGCAAAGATAAGCAAAAGAAGAAAGATATAAACGAAATGGAGGAGCCTGAGGTTGATGATGATCATGTAAGTGGTTATACATAAAACTGCTTAAAAATATTTAAATGTAGATTTCGAAGGACATTTTCTTAAGTATTTTTTAAGCCGTACAGTTTCTTTGATACTAAATAATAGAAATATTATTATTTGTCGATATCAAAATCTCTGTCAAAAATATAACAATGGGTTTGATGAGCACACTTGCACAGTACTGAAAATTCTGTACTGCTCTTAGTCAAATCCTATATATTTTGCAGAAAAAAAAAACATGTTCATTACCAATGTTTATACTGATTTTATGTTTATTTCTTGTAGACTGATCCTTACCACGGAAACCAGCAACCTTTACCCGAGCCTGAAGACTTCGAATTGCCTGATAATATGGATGTCGACGGTGAAGAACCTGGTGATGAAAATGTAAGTCGACTTTTTAAAATTTCATATTTCATACCTTTTTTGGTTATTGATAAAATACCGGAATAAGTGATACCGGTTATCGGCGTGATTTTGAAATAATAATAATATTATTTAATTTAATCGCAAGGCACGGTTTTGCAATCTCACGTTGTGAGATCCGGACTCTTTCATCACAAATGATGATAATTATGTTGTTGTTTTGTGGCTCAGTGTAAGCAATAGAACACATTTCCATTTTTAGTTTATGACTTTTTTTTTTCATTTTTCCACTTTGTCCCAATTTGAAATAAGCAAGACATGGATATAATTTAATAGTAATACTATGAATGAGCATGAATGAAAACGCGAAGGCCGCCTGCCGGCCGCTGGACCATGCCCAGCGCACGAGACGGGGGTGCGGGGGCATGCGGCGCGGCGCCGGCGCCGGCGTTTGATAAACAAAACGCATGCACATGCAGTACGTCACTTGCGGAAGCGGAGGTCGGATGTCCCTTCGCCGTCCCTGCGCGCGTGCCGCGTACTAGACTAGCGTAGTGACAATGTCTCATTTTTTTACTCACCGCGAGTATTATGAAATGGTGCGAGTGTATTTGTTAAGCAATGAAAATTTACGAGCAGCACGAAGAAGATACGAAAGGGAGAGCGTACCTCGTATGCGAGCCCAAAGGATCCTCAATCCCACGGTCCCTAATGAGAGGACAATTTTAGCAGCAAACCAAGGTGTATGAAACAAGTGAAAGAGCCTAGATGACTTGAAAGAAAAAATAATTAACGCTTTCAATGAAGTAAAAAGTGGTGTTAGTGTCCTAAACAAACTAAATGCTTACTTATTTAAACGTGCACGTTTATGCCTTGAAAAAGGAGGAGGTCACTTCGAACAATACCTAAAATTATTGTGATTAATAAAATGTAGAGGTAAGAAATTATAAACAATCTTAGTGTCTTAGGTTCTCTTTGATTAGACATTGACGCAAATTGTATCGACATGATACAATTTGCGTACCTATCATACCTAAATGTTTTATTTTGAATGGACTAAAACGTATTACTTTCTTACTTATTATGATTTATTTTCTGCATTTTGATGGTCCTAAGCCCATGAAAGTATGAAGGATAAATTGGAATTTACGAAAAATTACGTTTACAAATAACTTTACACAGTCTTAACTTAAAAAATTGTAGCGCTAAACTGGGGTCAATAATCCGCCGTCGCATAGAGCGAGCGCGCGTGAGTAGGTACTTCGATAGCAGCTGGCGCGTCAGGCGACCGGTCGACGCGCGGCGTGAATCGGGCGACCGGTCGACGGACTGGCAAGCGACGTCCATAAAATAAATTTCTGAGTAAACAAGTCTCGTAAGCGCTAACTTAATTTTTTACTATTGAAACATATCAAAACAAAAAATACGTGTTTATTAAAATATATTCAAGTTTATTATGTCAAAATTTGCGCACTGGTTAAAAACTTTTCCTGTATAGATCTTTCTAGTAAAACTTTGAAGTAACAAACAGACGTAACAAAAAATATTTAAAATAAAATCCTTATAAATCAAACAGGAGGGCGAAACCGAAACAGAGAATCCATTCGACATCGACGTAATGAAAGAGAACATACCAGAGGAGCCCGAAAATGAGAGCGACGACAAAGGTGAAGAAGGCAAAGATACCAATAACGGACTCGAAGTGTCCAGTGATGAGGAAGATGGTGACAAGGATGGAGAGGATAAGGAAGGTGGTGATGAGGATAAGGTATGTAATAGAGTTATTGATAATGTGTTTAGAGGTTTAACAATAGCAACTTCCGATATAGACCCCATTGTTAAAAATTTTGTCGCAATTAAATCCATACAATAAAAATTATCTAATCTCGATCAAGTATTGCTGTGATAATATTCTATGTTTTAGGACACAAAATTCTCTTGAATATTCAAATGTTCACTGAAACTAGTTTCCAAAATCATTCATAAAAGAGTGGATTAATTAAACCAGCAACTGCCAAAAAAGTAATATGCAATAGCAAAGTTACAATTAGTGTCGTTATTCTTCAGCAGGACAAAGAAGATGATCCCGATAAACCAGGTCCAGAAGAAACACCACAAGACGAAGAAGAAGAAAAAGATGGTGGCCAAGAATTAGACACTGAACAACCAACTCCCGATCAGCCAGACGAATCAGAATCACCCGCAATCCCCGAAAAAGAAGATCTTCCAAAGAACCCAGAAGACATAAACGAAGAAGATGAAGTAGAACAGAAGAACCAAGAAGCTAATCCTCAAGCCAATCCGTCGAACAATGATCCTACTGCAGAGGATAAGGTGGAGAATGCGGAAATGGAGAGGGGTACGGATGATAATGTTGAAACTAACGCCGAACAAGAGAAGGATGAGGAATCTGCTCCTTTTGTAAGTATATTTTGTTTTGGAAGCAAATTGTGACTCGGGTACTCGTTGTAGAATTCTTAAGGTTAATCATTTTAGTGCTCTATCAACACTGGACGAAAAATCTGTAAGGAGAAAATTTTATTTTTATCCACTCATACTACTCTCTATAAAACTCTGCTGAATTGAAAGAAACTTCACACCTATAGTAGCTCAATTTTAGCAGTATTGCCTGCCGTTATTTTGTCTATGCCTTTGTAAAAGTAATAGATAGCATAGATATGGCTATAGACAGCAATAAATGGGGATAAGTGGAAGGAGGGAAGGGAGTAAAGCCTCCCTTCCCTCCTTCCACTTAGCAGTGGGAAGAAAGCGGCTGATGATAGTTATAATAACGCACACGCTTTTTGGTGGCGTCATTTGTGGAACTCATATAAGTACACTTATAATTATAATATTTTCTAATAAAAAAATATAAATTTAGAAAATATACATATAAATATTATAATATAATATAATATTATAATATTTAATATTTTCTATAATATAATTATTATATAATTTGGGGGTCAGTCGCCTCGAGGGTAGCCAGTACTCACCAAGCTGGCCTAATTTGGCGTTCATTCAGATGTACCTCACCCGTATGGGGGGTAAAAACTGGTAATGTGAACAATTAATGGTAATGGTAATGTGAATAGTGTTAATCTATAATAATTAAACAGGAACAAGCCCAAGAGCAAGTCGGTGAAGAGAAACAATCAACAGGCCGTTCAGAACTAGATAAGAGCGATAAAGGTCATCGCGGTGAGAAGCAAGCCGCGAGTCGCGCTGAACGGTCGCAGGAACAACGCAAGAAACATGAGAACAAACCGGGCAAGACTGATCAGGAACGAACGCTTGGTAAGTACTAAATGTTCAAGTCGACTCTTCTACGAAGCGATGACGTCAAATTAAACTATATCATTTGATAACACGAAGTATTGACAACCGACGTATGGATATTAAGATTCGGATAAAACTAAATATCAGAATAGGCGTTGCAAATCACGAGAACGCATCATGTGTGATTTTTGGGTCATTGACACCAAGGTTTAAAATGCTATGATTGACTGGTAAAATGTAACAACTAGAACCACGTTGAACAACCAGACCCAATTATACCCAGGCATGCTGTAAGTTTCATTCGATGATAAGTAATATATGTTTCATTTCTAGGTGACGTAAACGAGAAGAAACACAAGCAGTCTAAAACTCTGAACGTAGAGCGTGAAGACGAGGCTGAAGATGGCGGCGACAACGATGATGACGCTGAAAAGGAAGCTGATGCCTACCAACATGTGAAGCAGGCTAAGAAAGATGACTTGCAGGTAACGTGTTGACTTAAAATACTTGTTAAAGAAGTTTAGTATCGTATTACCCAGTAACTGGTCGGGCCGACGCTCCATTTAAAATACTGGTATTCAGCTGCATCCGGTAAGACTGGAAGCCGATCCCAAAATAGTTGTAAAAATGCTAGGCAGATGATTCTAAGACTTGTTTCTAGTTCTAAAGGGCCTCATTAAAGATTCTATGTTATTTTCATATATTTTAATCATCCTAAGTTAAACAAAATTATGCCATGCATGCGATTGCGGACCAATCCCGTCGTTACAACCAAGATTTTAAATAGGAATTTTACTTTTACCGACTAATTTTATAGTATTGTATATCGGGCTGGTACGCGGAACGCAGAATATGCGCTTAGACGTGAGGTTGCCGACTCTCCAAGTCCAAGCGTGTATTTCGCGTACGGTTACCGACTAATAGAGAACATATTACATAGGATAGGAATGTGTAGGACGAATGTGTGATGGGATAGGTACGAGGAAGAGGGTGTAAATTATTATTATTATCCATTTATTTCAGGCATCAAGGCCCATGTAAAACACATAGAATACAATATGAATATAACATAAAAATACTATAAATACATACACACATTATAATTACACTTACAAACTAAAGCACACGAAGTGTCTGCGTCGTGTTTCGCTGACTGGTGTCATGTAGCCGGCCACGAAGTCGCCGGCACACAACACCCTTCGGCCAGAACTCTTCCTTGAGGAGTTCCTCAAGGAAGAGTTCTGGCCGAAGGGTGGGGAAAAGTTTCTCGAGATGATGTGTCGGAACACGTACCACGAACGACTTGAAGTTTGTGTTGTGACGCGACTCAACTTCTCGACCCTCAAAGTCCAGCTGGTTTTCACACGCTTGTACTCCACGATCTCCTCAACCTTCGTGGAGTGGTGCAGTCTGGACACGTACAGCTGGGTCCCGCCAGCGCGGTGCCGCACTGGTTCCGACAAGGAGGCTTCTTCTTCTTCTCCTCCACCTTGATGAAACCATCCTTGTCGCACGTGTCCTTCTCTGGATCCTACCTTTTCAAAACCTTGTTGGGTTTCGACTGGCTCCGTTTACCCCCTTTTTGTTTTCCTCCATAGAAAAGGGAGGATCCTCCGATCAGACGGGTGTTGTGTCTGTCGGGAAACTGCCCGATGATTCATGTCGGGCCGTTGTATAAATATTATTATATGCTATGAGTAGTTGCGCGGTAAACTCTGCATGCTAGATGCAGGACTTTGTGTGACGTCAATATGACGCGTTGTTCGCATGTGGCGTTGTAGATACCGCTACAGACACTAGTTTAGCCAAAAGTATTCAACAAGTCTCCACAATAACTCAAACCAATCATCTAATATTGCAGGCAGTAGATGCCGCCACAAAAGAGCAAGCAGAAGAACAGCCAACGTTACAGCAAGAAGCAGACGAAGACGCTGAGACGCTCAAAGAAGATGAAGAAGTACCCATGGATGTAGACGAAGATGAACTACAGGTTAGTTTCAATTGGTAGAACATTTATAGAAGAATAGTATGACATATTGGAGTCGTACGATGTGGTACCAGATGCCTTGTGTCAACGAATAGAAGTGAGGATTGATAGATCGATGTCACCTATTTAAGTGAATCTATCAATTCTGCGTTCTAAAGCTCAAGAAGGAGGACTTCTTTATTCTAAGGAATTATGCATGAAGATGCTCTTCATCTTTAAATTTGAAAATGTTACTAAACTGACAGTGGCGCCGATTCTGTTGTTCACGAATTAAACTAAATTTAAGTTCAGGCATCTTTTTCTTTCTATGTCATTATGAAAAAGACAGAAGATAAATATTAGTTTAGTCCTGTCAAATTAGTCAGCGCCTGACGTAAATTGACGTATTTTTAATAGCCAATTTTTTAATCTCGTCTAAATTGTCTATGGAGTATCTTAATTTGACAGGGCTAAACTAATATTTATCTTCTGTCCTTTTCTTAATGAAATATAAAGAAAAAGATGCATGAACTTAAATTTAGTTTAGTTCGTGAACAACAGAATCGGCGCCAGTATATAATATAATTATGTTGAAAATTAATAAAATAAAATTAATTATCTAATTTCTATTCACCTTTAGCCTACAAGAATTGAATTGCTATTCATAATTATTCATACTCTGAAAATAAACTAATTTCTCCAAACAAAAAAATGCCGAGTGTACTTGTACATAAGCTGTCGTAAAAATATTACAGGTGGAAAAATCAGAAGAATTAAAACCAGAGAAGATGAAAGATGGAAAAGACAAGGAGAATGAGAAGTCAGGCAACAAGAATGAAGGAGGGGAGGAACCTACAGGAGAGACGGGGATCGAAGTGGAGGGGGAGGCGGTAGTTACTGCGCATGTGCCTAGAGGGATGGATACTTCATATCATACTCGGTAAGAGAAACTATTTACGACAAAACATTTCATTGTTGTTCGACGCTGTATCCCTGTCTTCCCATAAGAAAACTAGGAAACGCGAGGGTAAGTCCCAGCGAGATATTGATGATATCATTCAATTATTTAAAAGCGTTGATCCAGATAAGACACCTATTTTTGTGGCAAGAGATCTATATAAACTGCCACCGATTAGCTTTGATCACCTGGATGCAACTAAATTATTGAAGGATATCCTAGTTTTACAAAGCGAATTGAGGCTTATAAAGGACACCTACGTGACAAAGGAACAGGTAGCTCAGATTGAATCGAAAATTGATGATCTAAATAAGTTACCGTTATGTAACGATAAATATTCAAATAGGAACGTTACGAAAAAAAGAGGGGCTGGTTTGATGAACAGTTTTGAGTGTGATAGTGGCCCTATGGGCTTTGTACAAAATGCTGATTACGATTTAAGTATCCAAAATGAGGAAACAATCAGTAAAAATGATCAAATCGGTAAAAATCCCATTAATGTCACAAAGGTACCCGCTTCCGAAAAAAGCGAGCAAAGTTGTTTACCTACGCGCCAGCGCCCGATACAAAAACCTGTTTCGCCCGCGATTGATACTTCGAAGCGATCAACTGTTTGTACCGGCAGTGGCGATGAGTCACCGTCATTACGTAAATCCTTGGTAAACGTAAACAGTAGCGTGGACGCGGACTGTATTATGCAAACAAAACCAATAGAAAATCATGGTATGCAAGTTGACAAATGGACTACAGTGGTAAATAAAAAGGCAATAAAGAGGCAAAATAAACCTGTAGGTAGGATGGCGCGTGGTTCCGATAGTCTCGAAATAAACTTTAAAGCGGCTATTGGTAGTAAAATCCCACTTTTTATAACGAACATCCATAAAGAAACCAGCGAGCAACATATAATTGATTATATATACAGAAAATCACAGGAAAATGTTACGGTTATAAAACTAAAGATTAGGAATGAGAAACATAATGCGTACAAACTGTTTGTGCCAAAACACAAACTGAAGATGTTCCTAGATGACCGTTTTTGGCCCGAAGGTGTTATTTACCGTCGCTTTGTCCATGTTAAGAACAACGTGGACGCTCCGGCACGGGTTGAGGCAGTTAGTAAAAACTCAATCTAATGGGAATGACACATGACGCTATTATGCATAACGCCGTCCTTACCTCGTTTAATTGTAAGTCACTTAAAAGGTCAATGCAGGGAGTTAGATCTTTATGCAAGGAAGTGGACATACTTGCTCTTCAGGAGACATGGCTGCTGCCACATGACCTATCTTGCTTGTCACAAGTAGATGAGGAGTTTGGCAGCACGGGAACGTCCGCAGTAGACACATCGGCAGGAATGCTAGTGGGTCGGCCTTACGGTGGTGTTGCGTTAATGTGGAGAAAAAGTATGTTCAGTTGTGTGTGCGTAATTCCGTGCGAAAATCCACGTATCGCGGCAATAAAAATATCATTATCTGACCGTTGCGTGTTGATATTTAGTGTGTACCTACCTGTAGACAAGGCGAACAATTTAACCGAATTTTCGGATTGTTTAGGAACTATAAGTGCAATTATAGAGGAGAGTGGAGTGGAATCGGTATTTGTCCTGGGTGATTTTAATTCACACCCTGGAACATTGTTTTTTACCGAGTTACAGAGCTTTTGTTGTGATCAGGAATGGCTATGTGTAGATGTAAATAAAATGAGTCCGGACAGCTATACATTTATAAGTGAGGCAAACGGAAGTCGAAGATGGCTGGACCATTGTATAATTACTAAAGCAGCTTTACCGTTAATTACTAGTGTTAACGTTAATTATGACATATATTGGTCCGACCATTTTCCACTTAAAATCAAGTGCAATTTTGATTTAGTGAAGCAAAAACTTGTTGAGCAGCCTGCACAAATATCCGACGGTGTCGAGTGGGGGGAAAGATCGTCCGCGCAAATAGCGCAGTTTTCAAATTTATGTGGTAATTACCTACGCGAGATAGACTTTCCAGTGCAACTGGAAACTTGCAGTGGGAAGTTTTGCACTGACACCAGCCATAGGGTGATGATTGATGAACTGTACAGTAACATAGTACACTGCTTAGGGTTGGCAGCAAGTTCCACACACCGGAAAAAGCCTAGGTATCGCAAGTGTGTAGCAGGGTGGAACAGGCACGTCCGTGACGCACACGGGGAGGCGCGGGCTAAGTTTACTATATGGGACTGGCACGGCCGACCGTCGTCAGGTACTTTGTACAATGATATGGTAGAAGCGCGGAAAGTTTTTAAAGGGAAGCTGAAGTGGTGTCAAAATCACCAAGAGGCCATTAAAATGGACATCCTAGCCTCACATCACGCAAATTCCGATTTTCGTAGTTTCTGGAAATGTACCAATAAGATGAGCGCGGCCCAAGGCCTTCCCGTGAGCGTTGAGGGCGTTACTGAACCGCAACTAATAGCCGAGGTGTTTAAAGACCACTTCATGGTTCGATCACCGTTGGGGCCAGCGCAGCGAGTGATCGATGATGAGACCCAAACAGGACCCATTTCCACTCTTATCACAGCTAAAGATGTTAAGATAGCTCTTAAAAATATGAAAAGAGGGAAATCCCCAGGTCACGACGGACTCAGTATCGAGCACTTGCAGCATGCGGGTTGCCACTTGCCCAGAGTTTTGGCACTACTGTTTAATTTTTGTATCGCACACTCCTACTTGCCTGACAGTATGATGAGGACGGTGGTCGTGCCAGTGATTAAAAACAGAACAGGAGACTCATCAGATCGGTCGAATTATAGGCCTATTTCTCTGGCAACGATTGTCGCTAAGGTGCTTGACAGTGTGCTTAACGTACAGCTGGAGAAATATATATCTTTGCACGATGCGCAATTTGGTTTTCGACCTGGCTTATCCACCGAAAGTGCAATCGCGTGCCTCAAGCACACTGTCAGGTACTACGCTGACAGGAGTACACCAGTTTATGCGGCGTTCCTAGATCTCTCCAAGGCCTTCGACCTGGTCTCATATGACATTCTTTGGGATAAATTAAAGGAAACAGGGATACCCAATGAGCTCCTGAGCGTTTTTAGGTACTGGTACGACAGCCAAACTAACGTTGTAAGGTGGGGAAATGGATGTTCTCTGCCGTACAAGTTGGAGTGTGGTGTGAGGCAGGGGGGCTTAACCTCCCCTAATCTTTTTAACTTGTATCTGAATGCATTGATCGGGGGACTCAGCAGTGCGCATGTCGGCTGTTTTGTGGACGGGTTGTGTTTTAATAACATCAGCTACGCAGATGATATGGTGCTGTTGGCTCCCTCGGTCAGTGCACTCAGAAAACTTGTAAAAATCTGTGAGAACTATGCTGCCAGCCATGGGTTGCTGTATAATGTGAAGAAGTCCGAACTCATGGTCTTTGAGGCTGTCGGCAAGAAATGTCCAGTAAATGTGCCACCAATAAAAATTAACGATGTCCCGATTCGTCGGGTACATCAGTTTAAATACTTGGGACACTTGATTGCTGACAACCTTAAAGATGATGCTGATGTTGAACGGGAACGCAGGGCATTGGCGGTACGGGCGAACATGTTGGCACGTAGGTTCGCTCGATGTACAGAAGCGGTCAAACATACGCTATTTAAAGCATACTGCACATCTCTGTACTCGAGCGCCCTATGGATCAACTGTACCAAACGTGCCGTCAATGCGATGCGCGTCCAATACAATAACGCCTTCAGGGCGCTGATGCGGCTGCCACGTTACTGCAGTGCGTCAGAGATGTTCGCAAAAGCCCGAGTCGACAGCTTCTCAGCTATCGTACGCAAGAAAAGTGCGTCTCTGCTCGCCAGATTGCGTGGCAGTGGCAACAGCCTCCTGAAAGTGATAGCTGACAGGCATGATGAGAGCCCCATAATGGGACATCTCATCAAAACAACACTGTCTGTCGTAGTGTATAAGTATTAACATAGATCATAAGCCCCATTGTTACTAACATACTAGTATATAAGTACTAACATAGGATATATTGTTACTAACATCTTTTATGTATTTTTGTCTTTGTCAGTGTGGACCTTTTTGTTGTCTGTCAAATAAATAAATTATTATTATTATTATTATTATTATTATTTAGGTTGCGGTAATGTCTGCTCATTTTTTAAACCGACAAAAAAAGTGAGATCCTAAAATAGGGTTATCTTTCACATTACCGTGTTTTTTTTTAAAAGTCGGTTGTTTTTTCTTTATTGTATAAAAGTTTTTGTTTCCCATGATTGCATCGTCCGCTTAAAACCTATAGAACGCGTCAGATTCATGTACAACTTCAATTTTTTGAGGATGGAAGGGAGTGTCAGACTCTTACTGACTAAAACCGCCAGTGTTCCTTCCTTAGCCCTTTAAGTTCCGGACCAGCAGTAACCCTTTCGGACAATCCCGCTAACCCGGCAGGCTTCGGCCCTAACTGGCCCCTTCACTATACTATAGTGGCGATAGCTAGCTAAGACGATGTAGTAGAATGAAGTTGTCAGTTTCGGCAAAGTCACAATACGTGAAAGTTCTCCGCCCTCCGATACACTAAGCGTTGCTTACGTTAAAATTTTATTTTTCTAAAACACAGGCTCAACGACTCCCATTCCCACTCGGAAGACTTATCAGTAGACCAGTACATGGGCATCCGACAGTGGTTGAACAGCGGCCCCACACAGAGCCAAGGTGGAATAACTGTCTCCGTGTGGAGAACTTTGTGGAGAGACTCGTCCGCGGCCGCGAGGGCGTTGTGCGAGAGACTCCGGCTCGTGTTGGAACCGACCGGCCGCTCCAGGAGAGCTGGTGAGTGTGTTCTGTAGTCAATGAGATGTGCCGTCTCCGTATGGAGTGAGACTCGTCTATGAGTTCAAAAATCGAACTTGGTTTGTTTTATCGCGCTACAAGGTTATGACGCGTGGCCAAAATCGGAATTAAGGCTCCATCTTGTTTTTTTTTAATACTTTTCAATTTCACAAAACAATTGCACAAATGTTTACCAATAGTGCTAGCGTAACCCCGCGGACGTGATAGCCTGCTTATTTCGATAAAACAAAAAAAATTAAATAATCTCTTCAATTCAAGTAACTACGGCTGACTCCGGAGTCAACGGCCGCTGCTATAATAGTTACTTGAAATTATGAGTTTAATCACTAGATATCGATACTGACTGCCCCGTTGGTCTCGTGGTTGCAAGCGCGACTGCTGAGCGTGGGCTCCTGGGTTCGATTCCCGGGTCTGACAAAGTGTTATTGGGTTTTCCATTAGGGATTTCTTAGTAACAGTCCGAAGTTTTGAAGTTGGCGGTTTAATACCCCCGTGCCTCGGAAAGCACGTAAAGCCGTTGGTCCTGCGCCTGAGCTCTTCCCGGTCGTGTCGGATTGCCGTCCGATCGGACTATGAGAGTAAAAGTAACAGAGAGTGCACCTGTGTTTGCCCACACACTTGTGCACTATAATATCTCCTGCGTACCTGACTGATCTCCATTGAGATTGGTCACCGAGACCGAAAACGGTTGGGGAGGCTATTTTTTTTTTATTGATACTCATCACATCTCTGGAGATTCTTACGACCCTCTAACGTTTCCTTCCGTCATCACAGGTGACTTCAGAACAGGCCGCGCTATTAACATGCGCCGCGTGATCCCGTACATCGCGTCCCACTTCAGGAAGGACCGCATCTGGCTGCGACGCACCAAGCCGGCCAAGCGCGAGTACAAGATCGCTATAGCGGTCGATGATTCGAGTTCCATGTCCGATAATAGGAGCAAGGAGCTGGCGTTTGAGAGTTTGGCGCTTGTGTCGCAGGTATGTGTAAATAAAATTGTAAAGAAGTCTCAGTTATATCGCAGAGCTTACTTTGCTTTGAGCTTACTTTAGTAAGTTTGTATTGTCATAATCAGCCTATAATGTTGGGAACATTATAGGCTGCTGGAACACAGGCCTCCTCTCTGTGAGAGGGAGTGGGCCGTAATCCACCACGCGGGCCCAGTGCGGGTTGATAGATGTCTCATGTCTTCGAATTTTTGGTTCTAGGACATGCCGGTTTCCTCACGATGTTATCCTTCACCGTTTTCAGAGCAGTGGTGATGAAATAATTTACACAAAGTAAAGCGCCTGTCTGGGTTCGAACCTGCGACCTACAACTCGTAAGTCGCGGCCGATGCCTCTGGGCCACCACTGCTCTATGTTTGTATTGTGGTCTTTGCTAAACATGAGCCTTTATGAACATTGGCTTAGCTTTTAAAGTACGATGATTGACGAGCACTTTTAAAATCTAATGACTAAATTATATTGCCTGACATATAAAATGATTTGCCAGAGAAACTGATTTTACTGTCAAGTCGGGCTTTCAATTCAGCTAACCAACCACTTGTCGTTTTAGTCCTTGATGTTACTAGACTTGTAACATAACCTCAACAGGAGGTTATCATCGTATGTGTGACGTTTATCTTATTCTTCTTTATATTTCGTTAAGTAACAGTCTAAGAAATACTCTTGTCCTATTTTCGGGAAATGAGGGCTGTTTGTCCTTAATACAGGCTACTAAGTAACCTAGCTAGGACATCAGATCGTAAAATTGTATTGTTACCTACTCATCTCAGATTTAAACTATTCCTAAGTTGTCATCTACTTTGTAACAGACTGTACCACTTTTTTATGAAATAAATTATTATTATTATTTCAGGCGTTGAACCTCCTCGAATCCGGCGACCTAGCCGTTCTCAGCTTTGGCGAAAAACCGAACCTACTGCACCCGTTCACCGAACAATTCTCCGAACATTCCGGCTCAAAGATTCTAGAACAACTACGCTTCGAACAAACGAAAACGAAAATAGCACAACTCCTTGATTTCTGTACCGTATTGTTTGAAGAACAGACGATGAGAAGCGATGCTGTTAATGCTAAGTTGTTGGTTGTTGTAAGTGATGGAAGGGGTATATTCTCTGAGGGCGAGACGAAGGTGTTGCAAGCAGTGAGGAGAGCGAGGCAGCAAGGAATATTCCTGGTTTACGTTATCATCGATAACCCTGATAACAAGGTAAGAGTGTTACTTATCACGATAAGTACTTAGTCATAATCAGCCATAATGTTCCCACTGCTGGGAACAGGTTTCCTCTTCTCTAAATGGTTTATCTATCTATCTATCTCTTTTCGAGAGGGAGTGAGGTTTAATCCATGCACCAATGCGGGTTGTTAGATGGCACATGTCTTCGAATTATTGGTTCTAGGACATGCCGGTTTCCTCACGATGTTTTTCGTCACTGTTTTGAGAGCACAGGTGATGAAATTATTTACACAAAGTAAAGAGCCTGCTCAGTTCGAACCTACGACCTACAACCCGTAAGTCGGGGCCGTTGCACTGGGTCACCACTGTTCTATCTGCTCTAATCGATATCGAATACTATTGGTATCGAACACTAAGGCACTTTCTGACTGATCAATGTCTCATTTGCCAATGTTCAAGCAGTTTAAAGAGCGTTTACGACATACGGCATTTCATACAAATTTTCAAGCCCTTGTTTTTCGAAATTAATGAACGGATTCTAATGAAACTTCCTAAGCATAAGCAGGATACAAAGGTCTAAAAAGTTAATAGAGAACATTTTCGAAATGTCTTATATAAAAAAAGATAACTGGAAATATATGTTTCTATGGAAAGTTTAAAATCGGTCTAATTTGGCTGTAACACTATTTTTCGAAAATGTTCTCTACTAACTTTCTAGACCTTTGTATTTTGCTTATACGTTCGAAGTTTCATTAAAATCGGTTCATTCACTTCGAAAAAAAAGGGCTTGAAAGTTTGTATGAAATGCCGTTCGGCGTAAACGCTCTTAAAATATTCTGCTGCGCATGAAATATTCAGCCCTCAGTTTATAAAAGCTAATTTCCGTATTTTAAAACGTTCAAAATCGATAATAAATGTCAAAAATGTAGGTAAATTAGAGGTCATTTGACAGATTGAGACTGAGATCAGAATATACGGGAATTGCCTCTGTGCCATGCGATTTTATTACCATAAGTTTCTAATCTCGGTTAAAGTATTGCATTATTGACCTATCGATGTAATTCCAGGACTCCATCATGGACATCAGGCGCCCACTACTGGATCCGACGACAAACGCTCTCACAGGATTCGTATCATACTTGGACACATTCCCGTTCCCCTTCTACCTGATACTGCGCGACATGTCGGCTTTACCTACTGTACTGGGCGACGCCCTGAGGCAATGGTTCGAACTGGCTGCTAATACTGCTAACTAAGGAACAACAAATAATTCATAAATTGATCACCGTGAAAAAACGGTCGCCTGCATTTTCGGTAAAGCCACGGTTTCCTAGAGCGGTGACCGTCACATGCGGCCGTAGTGTCCAAATGCAAAGCGTTTTTGACACGTACCGTCAAACGGGGTGAATAGGGATGCAGGGGTGAATCGGGACGAAACTTTAAAAGCGATTTTAACATTGAAATAATATAGTTTGTTGGCAAAAAGGAGTCTAATGTGTTTATTGTATTATAATTAACGATTAAGTGTCCTTTTCGGCAACAAACTGTATTATTTCAACGCTAAAATCCATTTTAAAGTTTTGTCCCAATTCACCCCCTTTTTTTTTTTTTTTTGCGGATGGGATATCATCAAATGACTCCTCCCGCTCTGGGTGGAGCGGAAGGGAGTGTCAGACTCTTCCTGACTAAAACCCGCCCGTGTTCCTTCCTTAGCCCTTTTTTTCCCAATTCACACCTGCATCCCTATTCACCCCGTTTGGTGGTACTGGGGAAAATGACAGATTTTCATGACGTCTGTTATAAATTTGACGGAAACGCCCTTGTAGTAAGCCGCAGCTTTAACGCGCAATAGTCATTTAGATGTAAGAATATACGTATACAATCAACGCCTTTATCCCTTTGGATGGGCCGTTTAAGAAATAGGTGTCTATTTAACCATGGGCAGAAATTGCTCAATGTTAGTATTGATTAATCTTTCTATACTTATCATGTGTCAAATCAGTGTAGTATTCAATTATCAGTATAAGGGACTACTCACACTTATTCAGCTCTGTTCAGCTTTTGTCCATAGAAAACAACGATTTTGTATGGAGTCCGTTCAGCTTTCCGCGGCTGAACGGATGCGTACGCATCTCATACAAAATCGTTGTTTTCTATGGACAAAAGCTGAACAGAGCTGAATAAGTGTGAGTATTAGTCCCTAAAAGATACATTTTTTCTCAAAATAATTCCAATTTTGTGTCTATGCATAATCAAAGTAGTGTTTTTAATAGAAATATGTAACAAGTATCAGTAAAATGGTACATTTTTCCCATTTCACTATTAAAATCAGTGTCAATCAATGTCGTAATTATAATGTAGGATAAGTTTAAATGATATTATATGTAAGTCAAAGAAGACTTGAAAAAAATTCAAAATTGAGTGCTAGTTTGTATTGAGCTGTGATTGAGAAAGGACTGGGTAACGACTGCTGTAAGCGAAAATACTTAACGTACGTATTGTATGTCTTTTTGGAAGAATAAAGGTTTGTCTGACAAAGATGTGATTTTTTTATTTCACTCCCTTGGATAGCCATCCTTGTAAGTAGATAGGTAACACATTTTGTTTTACAGCAGTAAAACTGCGCCCACACTTAAAACATTTCGCTAAACAAACTTCCGATCTAAGAAATAGATTAGCAAAATGTGACGTCACACAAGGTTTTGCTGATTTTTTTTTCGTTTTTATACTCGAAAAGAAGATGTTGAAGAAGATGATGTTGTTGTTGATGTTTTATGTAGTTTACATGGAAGTTTAACATACTTCAGGTCGAAATTATTATGGTTGGAGACGACTATTTTTTGACACCAAATTCAATTGCACAAACGTAAGCGTTCCGCGGTAATCAGGTGAGGATTGTGGCCAGAAAAGCTCACCACGTAATCCTCACCAAGGCACCTTTTGTATCTCTGGACTATTTTCAAGATTTGGTATAGCGTAACGACTTTTTCAAGACTATTTTATGGAATTGAAACCAAGTCGATACTCCCAGCCAGGAATTACTCTTACTCTAGGTTGCACTAGAGCATATAGAGAGAGACGTTCACCTTCAATCCTCACCTACTTATAATAATAATAATCAATTTATTTCAGAATTTATAAATCCATAACTTGTTAGTAAAAACATAAAAAACTCTGATAATACACATGCAGGTTAGACAATTGACGAGTGGGCAACCAAATTTCCCTGCAATGACATTCAGGAGACTGTTCGAGCTGCCCCGGACCCTCTGCAGAAGCGACGCGGCACGCTTGCGGAATGTTTGCTGCAGAAGCGTGGAAGCCCCAACAGCATCCTGAACGCGTTGTTGCTATATCTTCGGAATCATAATGCGACAATTTTTTTGACTTTGGTGACTATTGTTTTGCGTCCTCAAATTGATTTTCATGAAGGTTTCAAAGGTGAGGATTGTGTGGTGAAGGACACTACACGAATTCCGTTTCGGATTTTCAGCCTTTGTCAAGATGTATTGAGTCGATAACTCGGTCGCTATAGGTACAGCATGCGCGGGGACTGCCCGCGGGGGGCGGGTTAATGATGGGGCTTAGATAACGCGGTCCGTACACCGTCTGCGGCTTATGAATTGACACTGCGCTGAGCTATAAATAAATCTCCAGCACCTCACATGCGCGACCTATCGACTAATGCAAACGGTGTCCTGCGTGGAGCCCTGTGCCTTTATTTTTATAGCCTATGTTGTCCCACTAGGGCAAAGCCTCCCTTTCACCTTTCCACTCTTTTCTGTCTTGACTTAGCTATGGCATGCGTTACAGAAATCTTCCGAAGAACCCTATCGACCAATGAAAGTGAGCCTTTACGTGACGCATACTGTAAATCCAACAATGTTTTGACAATCGACCTTTGTCAAAAGATCTCTGGATCGATGGATCTGGATCTGACCTACTGGCTTTTAGTTAAACTTCTAAGTTTTAATGTATTTTAACACCTATTATGTATTAGGTACCCTTGCAAAATAAATGTATAATTATTCTATTCTGGTTCTTATAAGACTTTGTAATAGGTACAGTGGGCTGCACCAATTGGGTAGGTACCCAATTGATGCAGCCCACCGTACGTAAGATGTACTACTACTTTGAGTATTAAACCAACTGGAGGCGCCATTGTCAGGCGATCCCCGCTGCCAAAGGTTTGAGACCGCCGGTCATAGCGGTTATATACATGTGTGCGTATAGTTTATGCTTGTGTTTGTTTTGTCTGCGTGCGTAACAACGCGATCGAATTGCATTAGTGTATTATTGCGTTCCCTCGTCCCCCGCGATGAAAGTGACAGACTTATTTGCATATTAGTACTCGTGGCGTCTACGGTTGGTTTAATACTCAAAGTACTACCATGATAAAAATCGACATTCACATGACGTCTCGGCTAAAAGCACACTATTAAGACCTGTATAACAGAACCTCACTCAAAACTCAAGCTCCTGTACTACTACTAGGTCCTGTAATACGGGCCGAAATGTGTGATCTGTTTTTAACGGTCGCCACTTTGTAGTTCAGAGGTCCGCTGAGTTATTTTTTAACATGCTTATTATGCGTAACATGGTGGTCATGTTATTATGTATGTAATCTGCATTCGTGATTTATTTGACAAAATGTAAACAAATTTGAGTTTATAAAAAAATAACTTTAATTCCTACACAATAAAGTTCAGTTTACGCTACAACTTCAAACATTTTTATAACTTTTTCAATAGTGTTAGTCACTCTGAAATCAACTTAATTACCATTAAAATAAAGTTGATATTTGTTTAACCTCATTTGAAACATTAGTTTGAATAGACTTTGTCCCTTTGTTTGGGGCAGTTGTTGGCATATTTGTCAAAAGTAGGGACGCAGCGTATGTAAACACATAAGATATTTTTCTGTATATCCTCATCAGAAATAGGAAATTCGCCATAATAAAACATCACCTTTTTAAAAAATATTATATTTGTCAACTGAAAATTAAACAATATCTTATTAACATATTTTTTTTCTCTTACCAGTATTACGGGAATTAACACAACTTGTGTAAATCTTTAACATTTAGGCCTATGTTAAATTAATAAATAATTTCTTTACGAACTTTCTACATTACAGATGTTGTTGCAAGTTCCGTATTAAATACCTAAACTTAAAAACCGCGTTTCAAATTGAAACAAACTTAATGCACCTCTTATTATCTAAAACTCTAATATACATACAAATCTAAAATTAGTTTGGATTGTATACAATTTAATAATGAAATGTGATGCTACTTAGAAATGTACTAGCAGCAAATAATGTAATTGAACATATTTGCTTATATCACGTAGTTGATTTCGAGCATAATTTTATGTCTTTTTAGTTGTACACATTCGTACAAACTTCCTAGCTGGACAGGCATAAGTTAAAAATAGTTCAATAAACAACAAATACATACAAAAGTTTTCTTTCCCAATTTCCCTTTTAGTTAAATAATTTAAGGCATTTTTTTGTCTCTTTTTAACCGTAACACCATGGAATGTGGACCGCACAGCACATGCGAGCACATTTTAAAATAGTTTGTGTACCGAAGGAAATGCAGATGTTACTAAATGGCGTTATGGAGACATAGGTTAATATTTTTGTACCATATTACATTTCCAAGGTGCGGCTAAGTATTACAACAATTGATTTATCTTATACATCCAACCTTCTGCCGTCGAAGTCAAAAGAAGCAAGTCTGTTGGAAATTCAGCGATTTTTTAATTATTGCAGACTTCTTAAAGATTTATTTCGTAACATCATGGTTTTCTAAGGTGCGTTGGGGCTAGATTAAACTCTTTAGTGCTTGAACCTTGAACATGTTGATTCGCGGGCGCGGTCACGAAATATCAAACACACAGCATAGTATATTAGTATGCAAATGTTCACGTACAATACGCAGGTGCGACGAACCAAGTCCACCGCGCCCGCACCCGTCACCGCGCCCGCGCGTTCCTACGTGAACAAGCACTAACTAGCTTTACAAACATACTTGTGAAAAGTTAGACCAGGTCGCACGGGCTCGTTTTTCCCGCGGCGATTTTTTTTTCGCGTGCTGGATTTTCAACGCACTTTTTAGCGCTGAGAGTTGAAAATCTGTTGGATTCTCAATGCTTAGTTCAACACCGAGAGATGAAAATCTAGTGCGCGATAAAATCCTGCGATATTTTTACGTCCGTACGAACGTGGGTTTAGACGTTTTATTTACGTTAATACGTACTCAAAATGTGGTGGACCTTAGAGTTGAACCTATCATAGACTGAATAATGTCACTATTATAATAAAATGAAAAACAACGCTGTAAAGAGACTTACAATGCAAGCACCAATTCTTATGTAAATAGATTAATATTTAATGAACTATTGAATTTATCACGACTTGCTTCCTCTACATCAGCGCCGGCGACATTCGAAAAAGCAAAATATAGACCGTAGAATAAAGTGTACAATAAAATAAGCTTAACGTAACATATGTAAAATATTAATATGTTGACATAACATGACTTAGCCTAAAATATTGTTAAAAACGTCTTATAACCATGATGTCTTACTATCAAATAATAAATATGATTTAATCCTAAACAAAGAAACTCCATCTCCGTTCACTTTTGAGCGGTTTAAAGCTGTTTAAAGTCCAGCGAAACACCTAGCAATTTTTATTAGTTATCAAAATCATATCCCACTGACCACAAGTCAGTTATGTTGTATAAAAGTATACGATTTTCTAAAGTAATCCACTATAAAGGATTTTTTATCTAGCAAATTCTTCCTAGTGTAAAAAAATTTCGAAGGCCATTGTGGTAAACTCGGAGACCGTCCATATTATAACAAATATTGGGTTTGTATCACGTGAAGTGTCTGAACTGTGACAACTTTACGCTTTACACACGAGTGGGGTAATCGGTATTACTGCCTACTTCATACACTGGTCTATTGCATTTAAAATTGACTGGTTTTTAACATATTTACAAGATCGTCGAAGATCGTAGTCGAAGTTAGGGCGTCAACTTGAATGCTATCTCCCGAGTTGCGATACTGCAACTCGGGAGATATTATACATCTTTCTCCTTCCTCAGACCTACTGTATAGAGTTAAATAGACCGAGTTATAAGACACGGGCTGCATGGATACAGAAGAAGTTCTAAAAAAGATCACAGTATTCACAAGTCTAATAAAAATTGATCCCGATAACAAAGTGACAAACATAATTGAAATAGATACATAAGGACGTTTTTATGAAACTGAATGCACGCAGTCCAGTCTTTATTCGGCGTAAGGGATCTATCCACACATATCTGGTACAGGGCTTTATGTCCTGTATCCCGTTGGGAAAACATTGCTGACATACATTGAGTATGACTGGATCCTTTGACGTACTTACATGAATGCTGATCCAGGAAGGCCCTGACCCAAATCTGTGTGGAGAGCTTAAAATTATTTACGCTTCTATTATTAAAATATTGTATATAGTTTATTGTTAAACCTGTGATGGACAGTGGTCTCTTGAATAAGATTTTCACTTAGCGGAATCCTTGGACGAATGATTGTTGGTCTCTTCAGTCTTATCACTGTCACCATAGAACTTTGGCTGGAAAATTTAAGGAAATATTAAATTAAAACATCTATTGATTTATACATATAAAGTTGTAAAGGTAACGAATGTGAATAATACAGGGTGACGTTAAAATGATCACCTTGAGAAATAAGAATTTTGGTGCTGGCGAGCAAAAATATGGGGATGACGTTGTGTTATTAATCGTTTTAAAAATAATCAACGGAGCAGGTGCCGGTGCTGTTAAAAATCCTCATAATTATCAAATCCCCACTTAACATAATATTATTATGAAATGTAAATATTCTTTTAGCTGGTAAAAAATAAAAACGATAATGAAAAACAATATGGATGAGTAGAAAAAAAAACAACACGACAAACGAATTAGTTGAAATCTATTGACAAAGACAAAAAACCAAACAAACTCAAACATAGTCAAGAAACACAGACAGAACATAGAAGTCAATATTATTAGAAATAAAAAGCTCATTTACTCAGTATTTAGATGTCAGTTCAACAGCCAATTTTTTAAAAAGTATTTCTTGTGTTTCTTTACAAATATCAATGCATTTCCTTGGTCAATTTAAAAAACATTTTAATTTACAGTGTTATTGGTAAAACATTAACAACCTCTTAAGCGGTCGTTGTACTCATCATTATGAACTCTACTTTAAACTTTTACTATGGGACCAAACCTGAAATCGCGAAAAAAAAATCAGCTGTTCCCTACATTTTGACGAGATAAACGAACATAAATGTAGGGAACAGCTGATTTTTTTTTCGCGATTTCACGGTTGGTCCCATAGTAAAAGTTGTTCATAATGACGAGTACAATGACCTCTTTAGAGGTTGTTAATGTTTTACCAATAACCCTGTATATCTCACAAACAATATCGCAGGACTAATATTCTGCTGCGATAACTTGAATACACTTTTATGTAAAGGGGGATACACTAGGTAGACCGCGAAATACAAATTTACTTACTTACGTTTTTTGCAATTTGCAGGACAATTTCAAGGTTTATGTTAAACAAAATATGATTCGCCAGCGTAACAAGTATGTATTTCGTCATCATCTGCCTAGCCTTTTCCCAACTAGGTTGCTGAAGCCAGCTGAACCCAGCCAACCCAGTTACTAATACGGTAATACGATACCCCTTGGTAAGACTGGTTTTCAGACTTTCGGGCTTCCGACTACCCGTAACGACTGTCAAAGATCCTCGAATGACAGCCGGGACCAACGGCTTAACGTGCTTTCCGAGGCACGGAGAGGTCTTATGGTATGTAAAGATGGTCACTTATCCACAGACCAACCGCGGCAAGCGTAGCTTAACCTGATCGATCGATCTGTGTGGCTGTTATTATTTAGCCACTTGTTACAGAATTATAATCATTTAAATCTTAATATATTTTTTTGATTATTTTATTGATGAGTTTAATGATTATAATTATGTAAAGTTATATTTCTTACGCTCGCTAATCATATCTTATAAACATTCAACCCGACACTGACGTGCAAATTGCAAAAAACGTAAGAAAATATGAATTTTGCGGGCTACCCTTGAGCTTCCCCATAAGGTTACTAGCAAATATCTAAACTAACTTCAGATGAATGACGAGTATATAAATTAATGTGGAAAAGAACAAACACATCAAAAATCAACCAGTACGGATTTGTAAAAGCATGATTTTATGCCTATAACACTTGTACTAGACTTACACAATTTCATTTTGTACTATACTGTGGTGACTTTATTTCCATATCCGTTTTTGACACCGTTATAACTTGTAAAACCCTAGAAATAAACAATATCTGTAGGTACTGTGTTTCTAGAACTGTCATGGAATAAACTAATGAGATCAAAAATATTCTTTAATAACTATAATTATTTCAGTACATTAAAATTGCCGTTGACGTTGCGTTTTGACGAACTCATTATTAGTAGCCAATGAATAACAATAGCTCAATACAGAAAAAAAAATAACCAGTGCGGACACTAACCATGAATACAGTACAGAAATTTCTAAAATATTAAAAAAAATGTGGTAAGTACCATACCGTACCGTACCACATTTTGACCACGTATGTATGTATTGAAATTTTCTATGAAACTGCATATTTTTTTGATAATCGACGTAAAATTTCTATCCTAGGGGGTCTAGAACCATGCTGCATTCAAGGCTACAGTTTACTCACTGGTTTTTTTTGCTGTATACACAATACTAAACAGAGCCACAACCGCAAAGGGCTACATTGAATAGCTCCAGGGCTGCATAATCCCGCCCACCGCATACCGAATATAGCAGATTTTTCAGCATACCGCTTCCCAGAACTTATAGTCTGTACCAAAAGTATCTGATGAAAATGTAAACACATGAACCAGAAAACGTAAATGTGGATGCCAATATTATATCACTTACAAATTGACTACTTTGTTTTGTTTATTTGAATACTTAAACCCGAAATTTTAATTTTAAATCACCATAATAAAAATATTTTTATTAATTGTGATTAATCTTATACGTCAATTCACGTCGAAGGTTTTTCAATTAGAATTTCATAATGTTACTCAATCAATAATTGTTGGATAAAGTGGTTTTCTGAATACCGATGAATGTGTTACTAATTTAGTAAGTGAATTTAACCTGAACGGGGTTTGTTTACACTTTCATCAGATAATTTTGGAACGGACTGTATATTTAATAGTGAGCTGATGCTGTAATGACTAACCTCATCATGTTTCTCTTCGGCGGTGACGCGGTCATCATCGTCGTCACTGTCTTCATCAGCAGATGAGTCCCCGCCTGAACCAGCCGTGTCTTTAACTGAAAAAAAGAAACGAAATCGTTAGATAGATGCTTTTCAATTATACAGGGCGGGCAAGAACATTAACGCGCAAACATAACTGACCCCTATTGTAGAAATTAGTCGGTTATAAAAAAAAATCGCGGTCAAAATGTATGGCAGAGCTAATTTTAATAACCGAATAAAATTTTAAACGCTAGGTCAGGAACAATCAATCCATGGTAATTTATTTCATCACTCAGTAGCATTTTGAGAGCAGTCTTTCAAAATGCTGAAGGAAAAACATCGTGAGGAAATCGGCATGTCCAAAAATACGAAGACATATAATAACCGCACTGGGCGATTGTGGTAGATTACGGCCCATCTCCTCTGACAGAGAGGAGGCCTGTATCCCAGCAGTGGGAACGTTATAAGCTGATTATGTTTAGACTAAAAGCTGAACCCAAGGTGGTTGGGAAAAGGCTAGGCAGATGATAAATCATACAAAATATTTACCATGGTTTCGATTAACAAATAATGTTACACAGATACATTATCAGTAAGTTTATCTAATCGAAAGCATTAAGTGAGTAAATAAAGCTTAAAATTGAATACAGATAACTATTTTTGGTCGTCGATAATGATAAGAGTTTCTGAGCAGTTACTAATTTTATAGGTGAGTCCAGGGAATGGGGCGATGCTTTGCTTTTAACTCTCTACGCTTTAAGAAATCGTCACGTAACAGATTCCATCCGACTTCTTTCGAATCTTTTTGATAACTTTTTATACGAAAACTTCATCGTTACGCGCATTCAGACTGGCATCAACGCGCAAACTATAACCATGAATTCAACACAAGTTTCTATACTGCGTTGAAATTAAAACACTGGCCAAGTGCGAGTCGGACTCGCACACGAAGGGTTCCGTACCATAAGGCAAAACGCCGAAAAAAACACGTTTGTTATATGGGAGCCCCCCTTAAATATTTTTTTTGCTGTTTTTAGTATTTGTTGTTATAGCCGCAACAGAAATACATCATCTGTGAAAATTTCAACTGTCTAGCTATCACGGTTCATGAGATACAATCTGGTAACAGAAAGACATACGGACAGTGGCGTCTTAGTTTTTACCCTTTGGGTACGGAACCCTAAAAAGAGCGATTTCGTCAGTTATTAAAGAAAAAACAGCTGTACCATACATTTTGTCTGCGTAGATATTGTACCTGTATTGGCCCGTGGCAAAATAATAACAGGCGCACAGGTCGATCGATCAGGTTAAGCTACGCTTGCCGCGGTTGGTCTGTGGATGGGTGACCATTAGGGTGGTCCTTATTCCTAAGAAAATTTTTTTTCTTTAATTTTGCGGGGCACCACGTAATTTGATTATATATTATAAGAAAGTATTTCAGTTTTTATTTTTTAAATGACATTTAGAGGTCGCTACCAAGGTTTGAATTTTAAATAAAACTCAAAATCTGTATTTTTTAGATTCTTTTATTTTTATTGCCAGGACATAAAAAGGATGTCAGTGCGCACGCGTACGTCTTAAATTGTACGTCTCACGGCTTATGTTTTTGATTGTGTGAACGGTCTAAATCTCGACGCGTCGTCGCGTCGGTACAGAAGAGAGGTCGAAGGGAGAAAGGGATAAGAAGCTTGTCCTATGCGAGTTTCACTAGAATGGAAAATGTGATATAAACCCTTAGAGGAAACATTTTTGAAACCATCATTTAAGCTGTCCTTCAACGCTTTTTATAAAAATTTTGACAGCTGGTAGCGACCTCTAAATCTTAACAAAACAATCTTATTTCTTATTTAGAGGTATATAATCAAATGAGAAAGTACCTCGGCGATAATTCAAAAGTCGAAAAATAAGGACCACCCTAGTGACCATCTTTACATACCGAGATCCCTCCGTGCCTCTGAAAGCACGTTAAGCCGTTGGTCCCGGCTGTCATTCGTGGATCTTTATCAGTCGTTACGGGTAGTCAGAAGCCCGAAAGTCTGACAACCAGTCTTACCAAGGGGTATCGAATTACCCAGAAACTGGGTTGTGAAGGTCAGATAGGCAGTCGCTCCATGTAAAATACTGGTATTCAGCTGCATCCGGTTAGACTGGAAGCCGACCCCAACATAGTTGGGAAAAGGCTAGGCAGATGATGATGAGATATTGTACTTTTGTATGTAACAGTATTTTTTTTATAATCAACAATAAAAAATTACGCGGGGTCTAGAATCGTGTGCTGAATTCGTGGTTACAGTTTGCGCGTTGCTGTCCCAGCCACCCTGTATAATATAACATAGCTCAACTAACCGACCGTCATATAGGTAACATACGCCTTCGTGGACTTAAAGCATAGGTTTGACCTGACCTCGATCTTTATATAAGAAATCTTTACCCTCTACAGGGTCTACAATACAAGGTGTATCGCTAAATGCGCAAAACCTCTTAAGGGTTCATTGTACTCATCGTTATGAACAACTTTTTCTATGAGACCCAAGCTGAAGTCGCGAAAAAAAAAAACAGTTGATCCCTACATTTATGCTCGCCTAACTCGTCCAAAATGTACTAAACAGGAGATTTTTTTTTGTGATTTCCAGTTTTCCACACCATGTATTGAAGACCTAATTGAGGGTAAAGATTTCTTATATGAAGATCGAGGTCAAGTCAAGCCCATGCTTAAGTCCACGAAGGCGCATGTCACCCATATGACAACATTTGGCAACTTTAAATTGCGATTTTTTCACGAAATAACGAATGCAACGCTGAAATACGACACTTTACATAAACCTATGGGTTCGAAAATACTATGTTCCTAATTATATAAAATTTCATTGAAAAATAAAGGAGAAAATCGCCTTGGAATAAAGCCAAGAGTATACATACTTTTGCTCGTGACTGTACAAAGACCTCAGAAGACCAAGCTCTAAGAAGGTTTTGCGCATATAACGTTACACGTTGTATAATAAACCACTGCTTGTTCTTACCGGGCGTCAAATTCGCGGCTTGCGCCTGAGTGGGCGGGCGCGCACGCTCCCGATTGAGTTCGTCGAAGCACTGCAGACACACGCGGAGCGGTTTGTCACTCTGGCCCCGGAGTATGTACCGTTTGGAAGAGCATGGACCGCAGACTACTGACCCGCACTTGCGGCAGTGATGCTGAAAAGAAATGAAAAGGTAAGCCAAGATCTACAATTTTTTTGTATTTTTGGTCAAATTAAGTTAGCTAGAGAAACTCCATGTACTGATGGAGTTAAAAAAAATCATGAAATATATTTTTTTAATCATGTCTAAACTTCAACACTACGTCGAAGTCTATAGAGAGTTTCGCTAGCTAATTTAATTTGATATTTTTCAAACACTCAAGCAAGTTTTATTCTGCGATGTGGTCATCATACAGTCAATATTCTGCGAATTTTAACTACTGGAAAACAGGTAACACTTTCACCTCTCATATGTAATATTTTCATAATTTGTGACTCGGCGCCAATAAACCGATTCATCAGTATTATGAAGTTCAGATAAACCACGCGCCAGCGCTATCGGAAAATCCCCGAGAAAAGTATTTTTGATGCAGAAGTATAGATAGTAAAACAAAACTGGAAAATCAAAATGTATGATTTATGGACACAGATATAGATATACCTAGATAACGCAAGAGTAACTACTTCGCGTGCCAAAAATTGCACCAACTTATGATTACAAATCGTAAGCCGCCCCTTTCGCGCTCAGTCCTTTGTACTGCTGGCTGGGTAAGTGTGAGCGAGAGGGCGAGCTTGTGACGTCATAGTAGGTAGTCAAAAATATGGCACACTTGGTTTTCATACAGTTCGTGATACTTGCGTTATCTAGGTATATCTATATCTGTGTTTATGGACAATTTACTCAAATACAATGAATTTTCTTATTCTCTTTGACGAGAAAGGAGTTCATGAATGGGTAAGGGCGGAAAGAGATTTATAACACGCCACGCTACGCGACGTCAATATAACAATAAATATTCATTACCCACTGTGCGTCATCCATCATCGTTTAACATTTGTTTTCTTTGGTTGTATTAAAATTTGTTTTTTCCTATAAATAAACGATTATCTATACTAATAATAAAGCAGAAGCGTTTGTTTGTTTGAACACGCTGATCTCTAGAACTACGAGTCGGATTTGAAAAAATCTTTTTGCATACAATAGCCCAATTCTTGAGGAAGGCTATTAAACTTAGCTAGGACCCTTAGGAGCCGAAGCGATGCGATGGGATGGGTCGGCACAGGCCTCCTCTCAGTGAGAGGGAGTGGGCCGTAATCCACCACGCGGGCCCAGTGCGGGTTGGTGGATGTCACATGTCTTCGAATTTTTGGTTCTAGGACATGCCGGTTTCCTCACGATGTTTTCTTTCACCGTTTTGAGTTGAGGACGTTACAAGTGTGCTGCGATCATAATGGTCGCTCATTAATTATCCATGGTCATTTCGACCCAATGGACGTGCGGGTGGGTGGGCTGTGCAAGGCTATATTAAAATGTCTTACCCTCCTATTGAGAACAGTGAACTGTGTCTTCTTGCAGTGCATGCAGATCGACGCCTCATTGTCTGGCACCCATACAGCGGCATGCTCTGACGGTGGTTGTTTGCCACCTGGAAAATAAGAATAATGAGTTATGTTAAAAAACAGTTGAAACATAAATACTGGTAACAGTACGAGCCTGGATGTCTAACTTCAATGGAACTGTAGCGGTATCTACAACGCCACATGAAAACAACGCGTCATACTGACGTCACGCAAAATCCTGCATCTCGCAAGCAGAGTTTACCGCGCAACTAGCATAGATACAACGGCTCGACATGAATGGGCAGTTGCTCGCCAGACACAACACCCGTCTGTTCGGAGGATCCTCCCTTTTTCTATGGAGGTTGAGTGAACTTTACATCCTGTTCCTCATACCTCTATAGAACTTGCTGCGCTGCCTTTTGTTGATTTTTGGTACACACGGCTACACATCAAGCTATACATTTCCGGTTTTATCTGACCTCGCGTTGTATAGGTTTTTCGTACAATCAGAAGTCAGGTTATGCTGGTTAAGCCGTGCGTACAACACTGCGTGGTTAGTTCTTTCTCGTAGGCTCCAGAGGCCCTAGCGCGAACCGTCGGAGTAAATGTAACGTAAAATAGAACGGTTTTAAAATTGAAAATACTAGTTTCGAACAGAATATTTACTTAGTTTTAAGACTATTTATATCTTTGGGTGATACTAGTTGTGTTTAAAGCAAAATGCTATCTATAGGGAAGTTGTATTTTGAACCGACTTCAAAAAAGGAGGAGGTTGTCAGTTTGGATGTTTAGACAGGGATATTGGTAAAACATTAACAACCTCTTAAGAGGTCATTGTACTCATCATTATGAACAACTTTTACTATGGGACCAAAACTGAAAACGCGAAAAAAAAAAAATGAAAAAAAATGAGCTGTTCCCTACATTGAGTTATACAAACATAAATGTTGGGAACAGCTGATTTTGTTTTCGCTCTTAAGAGGTTGTTAATGTTTTACCAATAACCCTGTATATGGCACGATCTATACAAAAATAGCTCCTAATAAAATTATAGTAACATACTTTTCCTTAGCAAGTCTTCTATACATTTTTCTATATGCGCCATCCATTCTTCTTTCTCAGTGGCTGTCGCGGCGTAAACGGCGAAGGATTTGGAAGCAGTGCGAATTAACCAGCCGTTACGGTATTCTGGAACAAGGAAATTATAACATTATTGTTTTATTTTATCTCGTGGCTACATGATTACAGCCGCACGGGTCCATCGCAGGGTTAAGCTACGCCAACATAGTTTGGAAAAGGCTAGATTGATTTTGTTTTATTTTAGGCACTTAATTCTCGTTCGGCTGAAAATTTAATTAGGTTAAAGAGTCGGACATTGATATCCCGACGACGCAGCTGTACGTGTCCAGACTGCACCACTCCACGAAGGTTGAGAGTACATGCGTGTGAAGACCAGCTGGTACTTTGAGGGTCGAGAAGTTGGAGTCGCGTCACAACACGAACTTCAAGCCGACCTCGAGAAGTTCCTCAAGGAAGAGTTCTGGCCGAAGGGTGTTGTGTACCGCCGGTTTCGTGGCCGGCTACATGACACCAGTCAGCGAAACACGACGCACACACTTCGTGTGCTTTAGTTTGTTAGTGTAGGTAATTATAATGTGTGTATGTATTTATAGTATTTTTAAGTATTGTATTGTATGTGTTTTATATGGGCCTTGATGCCTGAAATAAATGAATAATAATAATAATATCATAATATGCTAGCTTTTGGCCGCGGCTTTGCATACGTGGATGTCGAAAAATAAACCACGGGAACGTACTACCAGGATAAAAGTAGTAAGAGAGGGGTAGTAGTAGTGTAGTATGTAATTTGACAGGACTAAACTAAAATCTTCGGTCCTTTTCTTAATGAAATAGAAAGAAAAAGATGCACTGAACTTAAATTTAGTTTAGTTTGTGAACTTCAGAATCGGCACCAATATTATATACAGTCCTTGAATAATATATGTATATAATATATAGCATGGTTTAATTTAAATCAGTGACGTAAATGTTACGACGTCATAAGGTACATGAATCACTGTTTATTTTAATGCACTTTGTATTAAGTTGGCAGGCAACAATTAACTAACGAAACGTGCATGCATTGTTTTGTATGTATCTTTATAAAAATATATTTCACAGTGATATATAGGTACTTGAGGGTGTGTTGATAATTTGATATTGATACCTAATTATATTGTTCACATTTTTACACATCAACAGTTTTTTTTTTAACTAGATAAGGTTGCTGTTTTTTATACAAGTGTGGATTACTTCTGAGAAGAGAGGCTGATATAAAGTATGGACTACCTCGGACTCCTCTGTTACACCCTAAAAACCGGACAAGTGCTTGTCTGGCCACGCACAATGTAGGGTTCCGTAGTAGCCCGTTATCACAATATAGTACGATTCTGTTGTTGTTTATTCTGCATAAAAGTAATGGTATTAGGAGTTAATGGTTATAATAACAAATATCGATTTTAAATTTGAATTATCATTTCTAAGACGTGCGGGAAAAAGAAATCAAACATTAAAGCAACTTCAAAATTTAAATTTAACCTACTTCTTTCTCTTTCTACTTAATCTATTATAGTTAACTGTACAACGTCCGAAAAATATCTCGCATAGAAAATATGTATATGACAAGGGTGTCCAGAGTAAAACAATACTTTAACACATAACGTAACCACGGAGGTCATACCTTGCAAGAAAATCTTAACACCGCGATTTACAAAAGTGACGTCACGGCACAACGCCATCTGTTATCGAATAGCGATACGAAACTATTGACAAAATATTGATTTTCGAAGATAATTATTTAAACAGATAGACATTAACTAATAATAACCACTTACTTCTTGCTAAACAAAATAGTAATTCGAAAATTAAACAAAGTTCGTTTGTGACTTCTATAGGTACTCAAATGAAAACATAACCCGTTGGTACAGTGCCATCTAGCGGCAGTATTGTGAAACTTATGATAATTTATTATAGGTACTTTTTTTATTTCATATTTTGTTTTTCAATGCAAGTCTTTAACCGTTATAAACAAGCATCTACCTACTTCATAGTGATTTTTTCCAGATTTTTCAAGCCGGCAGTTTAGCTTTTAGAAGGGGGAGGGCGGGGGGGACACAAAAATTTGCACTTTAAAGTTTAATATTTCGTAAATGGAGCATTAAATCGAAAAATAATTTTAGCAACCCCCAAGTAATTTTTGAAGACCTATTCAACGATATCCCACACGATGGGGTAGACGACGAAAAAATCTTCATCCCCACTTCACATGTAGGGGAGCTACCCTAAAAAAATATTTTCCAAAATTTTATTGTACCATTTTGTCGGCGTAATTGATATACACACTCCTACAAAATTACAGCTTTCTAGTACTAACGGTCTCTTAGCAAAACCTCAGACGGACAGACAGACAGACACACGGACATGACGAAACTATAAGAGTTCCTTGTCAGAACTACGGAACCCTAAAAACGTGTAGCGGAATAAAAGCAAGAGTTAATACAATCCAAATTAGAATATTAAATTATAAAACTAAAATAACATGTAATTTAATTTAGTTAAACCACACCTAGTCATTGTTTATAAAATAGTTGTCGAGACTAAACATAAAACGCTTGAACGCACTACTCGATCTCTACGCACAGTGCTTGCTTGCCAGCTGACTAAAACGCGTACTTTGGTTAATATTTTGATAGTTATCTTATCTAGCTAGTAAAATTATGATTCCATCTTTCCTTCACACTTTTAAACAGGCTTTGACCTATCGCCGCATGGCCGCCCCGAAGGCCGACTGACTTATTAAGTTATTATCTCTGTCTGATACCTAACTGTCGCAATATCATATTCAAAGTTGGCCAGCAGCGTGTTTAAAATATTTGAATCATAATTAACAGTTTAAAATATTTGAAACATAATTAACAATTAACAGAACTGAACTATTTACACTACACTATACACTACTTATTTCTTCGTTCCGTTTTTAACAAACTTTCGCAATGTCCACCGCCTTCCTCGATACACTTTAATCTATGATTGCACGCTTTCTTAAGTTAAATTTAAGTTTATTTAGCACAGTGTTTTCAGTGTCACTTTTCACAAAACTAAACGAGTGTTCTATTTTCTGTCTTAGAGGTCTCCGACACTAATTGTTGCCTCGTTTATGCGTGAGATTTTATTCGACCTCACAAATAAAAGTCTAACGGCGTTAGATCAGCCGATCAGGGAGGCCACAGTGGCTGCAGTCGAACAATGGCGCTTCTTCTCTCGTGCTGCTCTCTGGGTGTTCGTCAAAATAATTAGGTACGTTCGCCTGTAAGCGAGTAGTGCGCAGATTCGCCCCTCTGACTATTGCCGTGTTAGGACGAAAGGTACCGGAATCCCTCAGAACGCTGAGTTGCACTTAACATTGTCATTAGTCCCGGTGCTCACTCTGCACTCTGGCACCTTTCGTTTTCTGGTGGTATCTTTCGGTGAACTCTCGACAAGCTAACTAGACATTATCGTAGCAACGAGCCAGTGTCATCACCAGCACTATTTACTGAATATTAGTATACTGGAATGCCAGTCGCGCGCGTAAAGAAATAAATGTGATATTAACAAAAACGAAATTCGGGAACACTTTTACTTGTCGCTGCTGGCGAATAACTGAACTACATAACCTTGTTATGACGTGGTGGTTCTAATTTCAGTTAAATAAACGATTTTTTTCCTGAAAAATGTACATATACTACCTATGTAATGTAATGAATGACGGAAAACGATTCAGAAGCCGATTCTGAGCAAACTATTTTCAGGTCTTGCACTTATTCTGTTACATGTTGTATATGCAAGCTGTGATACCCTTGTTTGTATGCAACTAGTCTGTCCTATTTGTTCAAGGTGTAAACGATAAACGAAAACAGCAGACCTACACAACATGTAATTTTTTTTTTTTGGAATGTCTTCTCACAGTTCAACAGTTCCTCTGCTTAACCGGGTTTGCCTGTAGTGCCTCAAGAGATTTAGGCCTCCAGCCAGGGTTTAAAAACTAAAAAGCTAAGTGACTACAAGCTAAGAGCACCCCCTGTGGGGTACGGTTATCAGCTTAGGCTGTTACTGGGAGAGCAGCAAGGAACAGGCTGGATCGGAATTAAACAGCATGTAGATAACATGTTTTATACCTATGTGTAAATGTAGGGTGAGTAGAGACACCAAAATATATGCAGATAGACCTATGTGAGCGCTTCCCTGCCTTTGAACATTGATCTTCATTAGGAAAGTCATAATCATTGTTTACGATTATTTCTGTCCTAATGAGGTTTGCAAAGTGTAATCATTATTCTAATAATCTATTTATTATACAATACAATGTTTATGTATGCATAGAAGTATTGAGTCATACAAGCTTTCGAAGATCAATGTCATAATATAGTAGCGATACAAAATATTACAGATGATTCACTGGCCATTCACATTAATGAGTCAGCCAATAAAAAATAGTTATAAATATTTTACAGAATAGTAGGTTGAATTATGTCCATATGCATTTTTTTAAGGTAGGTTGTATCGACTATGTTAAATGATTTTAATTCTGTAAGTAGGTTTGTACAAACACTTTTACACATCAATCATATTTAAAAAAAACTAGATGTGGTCGGCGTTTCCTATCTGACTACTCTAAGAAAGGCCAAAACAAATTCAGAGGTCACACACAGACTCTTTTAAAATCCAGAAATTATCTTGGTCAGATCATGTAGATTGGTGTCTGAAATGGTCTTTTGAGGAAAGACCCACAAAGGTTGAGTGGACCCGTCTAGTGAGTTACACAATCATATTGGTGCCAAACAGTTTACGCAAAATATTGTCCAAGTTTGAAAGTTGTTTTTAAACTAGGTGTTACTCCAACAGTCAAATTAACAACTGTTTACTAAATGTACATAAAAGTACTTATAAAATATAAGACAATTTTCGTCTGTTTGTTCCAGCTAATCTCCGAAACGGCTGAACCAATTTTGAGGGCTTTCACTGGTCACTAGTATCAGAATCAACCGCATGTTGTAGATAGTTTCCCTAAGACAACCTACTGTTCGTTATCTTAGCTTCTTTTTACTCGACTGCGTCAGGAGGAGGGTTATGTTTTTCGAGTGTATGTATGTATGTATATTTCTTTGGCACACTCTGTACCCTAAACGGCTTGATCGATTTCAGCTTGAGAGGTGCCGTTAGATTCGTCTTAATTGTGAGAGTGACACTGGGTATATCAAAATTGGAAAAAAATAAAATGGTTGAATATTGGCGCAAATTTATGTCTTCAAAATTTTTATTTTCTCAATACCTATCGAGTGGGGTATCAATATAAAGGGTTTTAAAGGTGATTACAAAAATATATACAACTTATATATATTGTTAAAAGTAATTCAAAGTGACAAATCGTAAAAAACACGTCCCTACCAAGAACTAAATCCTATAAATACTATTCTTATTATATAATTTCAAATTCAAATGGGTCCCGCCTGCTTCCAACTTTTATTTAATTTAAAATGGGCTTGTTTTTAGCTTTTCAGTTTTTAACTTAAGTTTTTTACCGCAGTCGGGTTTTTTATTTTTTTAAATAGCTTTTTTTATTTAGGAAATTGATCTGGGACTTCAGAGCTATTGAGTGAGCAATCAAAAAAATCGAAAAGAAAGTGAATGGAAAAGTTAGTTATAATAATTTACCATTAAAAAAATTTGGTTAGAAAAAAGAAATAAGTAATTCAAAGAGCATCTTCAAACAATGATTTCCCACTTTGTAAACAAGGTTTTAATTATTATGTAAGATTCGCCAACACAGAAACAATTAGGAGTATTATAATACTCCATGGACATTTTTTACTGCATAAGGAAAAAACTCAAAAACATAGTGAAATATACTGAGACTTACGTCCTTCATCTTTCAGGGACTCCAACTTGACCTCTTCAAGTGGTATAACATGTTGTTTGTTATATTTCTTCTTGTTTATAACAATATTTCCATAGACAAGGATGTCATTGAACAGGAAGAACTGTCTGGCTTTCGGTTTCTTGCGGCACATTTTTGTCAGGACACCCTCCCCCACAAGGACCCTGCCTTGCTCTGCCAGAGGCTAAAAAAAGTAAGTTTTATTTTAATATGGATAGGATGTTTATGGAGCCTATCAGTCTGATAACAAAAAAGTTTTTATTGCAATGTCACTATCATTTTTGTGTTTACACAGCTTTGAGTTACTGATAATATCAGTTCAAGTATAACATTCAAAAGTAAAAAGTGATATAAAAATATTATATTATCAGTCTTAACTGGTTCTTAGTCACCAGACTGTTTGAAATTAGAAACCTTTCAATAATGCTAATGAGCTAACAAAATATAAGTTTCTCTAATTAGGATTTGTATTAGGTATTATGTTTATGTAAGTTGGTAATGGTAGTCCAAATTAGAATTCCATAATCAAAATAATGCATATTTTTCTTTTAATGAAACTGGAGTACAAATGATAAAATACCTCTTTCCTTCATTGATAAGATTATCATGCATTCAATGACTCACTTGTTTAAAAAAATGAATAAGTTTCAAGTTATATCCCTGTATATAAAACTCGCACCACCATAATATATTTGGTAGTAATTGGACAGTGTTCAAGGCATAACAATACTAATCATAGAATGGCAAAATACAATCTAACAGATAATGAACAGGCTAATCAATCTCTAATCTATATAATTCAATTTCACCTTTTAGTGTGCTTTAATTATAAAGTTGAACTAAGTTATTACAAGAAAGTTTATAACATTGTTCATTGAATGTCATAATAATGTAAAACGGCGATGATAAATATGCTTGATATCTTCAGTCAGAACAATCCCACCCGACCGATGTACTGAAGATTTTATCTTGCAGAGTTTGTCGGCTGATAATACGACGGCATTCGACAACTTCTAAACTTAGAAAAAACTTATATTTTGCAAAAACAGATGCTCACCTGTCCAGAACTGCCGAAGCAGCTCTCTACCATAGCAATCCTTCTAGCATTGGCCTCACTGTTCACTGGAAAAAAGAAAATTACCTACATAAAAATTGCAGTCCTTTAAAAAAGTTTGACGTCAAAGGAAAGTGAGCGACGAGCAAACAATGACAGTGATCTCCCACGTAACTAGTTTACATGAGTGCACAAAAATAACACCACTTTATTCGTATTATTTTGTCTTTCTTAGACGGATTTAAATAAATATTTGCCTACCTAAACGGTCCACCATTATCGAAATTTATTTTCTCGTAGATACGATCGAGAAAATGTGTCATTAATAGAATATATAGCCAGCTATAGAAAAGCAATTTCTGCTATTCCATCAATGTATAATTTTTTGATTCTGTACGAAAATGTAAATACAATAATAATTTACTAAAGATTTTCAGTTGTAGTATAATACAAACTGATTTGTAGATGACTTAAACTCGACTTGAAAAATATCAAATGTAAAAAATATTAATATCAAATGCTAGCTGGTTGGAAAATCAATTTCTAAATCTACCAAAAGGTAGCTTTCATCAGTTAATGGCAATACTAAAATATCGTTCCGATTTACGAAAATGAGAATAGGGTTTCAAAAACAATATTTTTAATCACCAATTTTGATTAATCCGGCTCTTGCAAACAAACTTTTAAGTATTCACATTGATAAGTCTTTCTAACTTGATCTATAAATCGTACTGAAAATTATTTAAAAAAAGTTCAAAACTTTTCAAAAATAAAGTTACACAACATCCATAGACAATCACAAAGCAGAGATCATGTGAGTATCCATTTTTTGACACCAGCTGACAGCGCAGTGGTCGATACCATTTATTTTAGTGTTCGTAATTCTGATAAATAAACCAGCAAAATGGCCTGCAAATTCTGTGGCCCTAAGTTGTCGCTCTGCGGGCTCGTACTGAGCGTCTGGGGAATCATACAATTGGTGAGTAGGAACTTTGTAGCTTTTATTTTAAGCCATGGTACTTCAATGCCGTCCTAACACTCGTGAATCTTTCAGACTTTGATGGGCGTCTTCTACTATATCAGGGCTGTAGCTTTGTTGGAAGATCTTCCCCTAGAATCAGAATCTGGTCACCACACTATTGACGGTTTTATTGCTACCGTCGAAGCTGGATACACTCAGGTGAGTCACAATCTATCTCACAAATTGATATATATAATGCATGTCTAAGGATAGTGAAGTCGTCGTCGTTTTAGCCCATAGACGTCCACTGCTGGACATAGGCCTCCCCCAACTTTGGGAGGGTTTGCCATAATCGCCACGCTTGGCAGGCGGGTTGGCGATCGCAGTATGGATAGTGAAGTACTAGAACATTATTATTTTCCTTGTTGATTATTCCTTTTTTAAGATTTTCCCACTCTAATAACCTGTGTAAAGGAAATACCATGTAGCACTGCAACTAACTTGTCTAAAATATGTGCTTATTTGATGTCCAAAGTCAAGGCAACTGTCAATTCAATTGTCATTTCAATCTTAATCATGTGGGGTATGTATGCATCATTTAAATGCTCATTATTTAATGGCATAAAGGTATCTTTTAACAAAACAAAATGAAAGTAACATCATGTAAACTCATGATTTACCTCATTTATTAAAAAAATCCTCAAATGCCTCAGTAAACTACATAATTAAAAATCCTTTAAGTGGAAAATAATATACATAACAGTCAGTTTTTAATCAATGTGTGCAAAAACGCCTTGACATTGAAACAGATTTGCATAAAGTTTATTAACCAACTTCAAAATAGAGGAGGCATAAAGTTTATTAACCGACTTCAAAATAGAGGAGGTTCTCAACTTGGATGTTAATATATTTTTTTCTAAAATCTTCTATTTTGTTTCTATCACAAAGTTAGCATTCAACAAGATTTTTACCATATGTCACATGTTAGAAATATGCTATTATACACAAAAGCCAATTATCTTGATAGTTGATAATTATTATTTGATGACTTTCTTCAAAGATAAATCCATTATGTCCATAAAAGAACCTTTATGATAAAAAAAAAACAAGAAAAGAGTATGAGTACGGACTATTCTATTCTACAATAGACTACTAGATGTACTGCAGGGTACCGTCTGCACTAGTCCATACCAACTTGTTTTACTCAGCGCTTCTCCTCTACATTTATTATGTGCATGGCCAAAGTGTGGAAATCTCTGCCAACGCCTGTGTTCCCTTCCATGTATAACCCGTTTGCCTTCAAAGCAAGAGTGGGCTAGCTCATTCCATCATAGACATCATTCATCACTTTCCACCAGGCAGGATTGAAGGCAAGTGGTGGTCCAATTTGCAATAATTTTTTTTTGTCTATTTCCAGAATGCCTACAACTGCTGGATCGCTGCACTGCTATACGTCATCACTCTTGTTGTATCTGGACACCAGTTCTGGATGAACAACCGTTCTTCAGTTAGTATGTAAGGTGGTATTATCAACGTAATGATGGGTACTGACACTGGAGTACAAGTTGTTATGTTACTGTTGAATAACTCCATTCCATTAATAATTTATTTATATATTAACTCTTTGAGTCAGAGTTCTAAAACATACTTTTGATGTTGTTCCTCTAGTTCTAACACCTTCATTATACTGTCAAAGATTTAGTATGGTGCACTGTTTTGCGAATTCTCAACTTTTATCCCTGGTTTCTTAACTTCATTAGGACAAGCTTGTACACATGCGTACCACAAGCAGTACAAATTTGTATCAGCTCGTCCATGAGAAGCCTGGTCAAGTCAGCAAATCTTGTGTTAGCAAATAGCTGTAGTGATTGTTTGACTGCAATGACAACAGCCAATCATATCACTCGAAACAATGCTTGACCGCAGATAATAATCACAGATAAAAAAACAACTTAGAAACCATGGGTTACAGTTATAACTAAAGTAGACATAAGTTAACATCGCATGAAGGTTGTTATAAATTAGCATTTAATTTATCAACAAAAAAAGTTACATTTGAAGGTGATTTATTGATTTTCATAAATTATGCGACTCATCATATATAAATATAAAGCTGTTTTAAGTATTTAAAAATCAACCCACTGTATGTTTTTCAATGTTCTTTACCTGCCTTATCTGTTATCCTGTAAAATTGTTAAGATTTAACCTTATTGTAAAAAAACACTGCATTGCTTGTAAATGTTAATGGTTTATAATTTAAGTTTCAAGTGATTCACACAAAAAAAAATCAATGCACCAAAATGAGTTATACAGAAATTATTGTGCATAAGTATTACTTACATAAATATGAATGAATGCTATAAAATTGTACATAATATATCTATTATTGTAGGCACTACATTGTAAAATGCTTAGTTTTTCTTGAAGTAAAGGTATTGACGTTAATTATTGTTTTATTATCGTTCAAGCGTAAGGGGTACTAGACTTAAGCGGGATTGTCCGAAAGGGTTAGGACCGCTGCCCCGGAACATAAAGGGGTAGGGAAGGAACACGGGTGGGTTTTAGTCAGTCAGATTCTGACACTCCTTTCCGCTCCACCCAGAGCGGGAGGGGTCATTTGATGATTTCCCATCCTGAAAAAAAAGGGGTACTAGACTCATGTTCGGGTCGGCTAGGCTGGGCGGCAAAATCGAATGTATGTTGCCGCCCGGTTGTGCCGAATCAGGTCCACCTGCCTGAACAAGAGTGTAGCACCGGCTTACCCATACATTTAGAAAAAATGGAGAGCCTAAACATTTATTTTTTATGTACACAACTTAAAAAAGCTCCCACAGACTACAAAATAATTTAAGGAAGCTCCTATAGAGTTATTCATAAAAGCCTTTAAAATGCCTGTACATCAATTATTTACGTCTTTTCTTCTCGGAATAATTGCTAACAATCTTTTTGCAGGCGCTTAGTGGCTTATGAACTATTTGAGTTTCTTAAAGTTGTGTTAAAAATTTATGTTAAGGTAGCAAACAGGTAGGTAGTAAATATTTACATTAACAACGCTAAAACTATGAGAACTTGGAAGTGGTCAGCCAACCTGACGTCAGAATGGCTGACCCCTTTATTTCTCTGATATATTTCTTAACGCAAAGGTAGCAAGTGTCTCATTACTTATAGGTAGTAAATAGTAGCAAATAGGTATTAAACAGTGCACATGGTCTCATGCATTTCTCGTTTGGTCCAGCCATCCTAACGGTCACAAAAAATCAAGTATACCTAACGTGCGCTATTAAATTGATAAATTTTTGCACTCCGGACTTCGCCGCGCAAGGGTTATGTTTTCTTTGGAACCAAAGTCGCTCAGGGATCCTCGGAGTTTCTTTGAACGATAAAATCAGAAACGAAATTATCCGGAAAAGAACCGGTGCGGTGTTAGTTACTGACATTAATTGCAGAGTAAGCACGCTGAAGTGGCAAGTGGGCTGGCCATGTTTGTCGAAGGACCGATGGCCGGTGGAGCAGACGAGTACTGGTGTGGAGACCACGTATCGGGAAGCGTAGTCCAGGACAGTTAGATGGACCGACGACCTTAAAAAGGTATCAGGGAAATACTGGATGCGGAAGGCGGACGACAGGGTATTTTGGAGAAGCCTGGGTGAGGCCTATGGTTTTTTTCGCTGTTACTCTCGGACGCGCGCTGCTTTTGGTTTTCGTTCGCCTGCATTTTCGTCCGCCGGATCACGTGAAGGGATACAGACTATGCTTGCTATGCTATGCATGCTATGGTATGCATGCTATGGTATGCATGCTATGCTATGCATGCTATGCTATGCATGCTATGTTATGCATGCTATGCTATGCATGCTATGCTATGCATGCTATGCTATGCTATGCATGCTATGCATGCTATGCTATGCATGCTATGCTTGCTATGCTATGCATGCTATGCTATGCATGATATGCTATACGTGCTATGCTATGCATGTTTAATCCCATCTCTAGTAGTTAGGACCCGCATTATATTGTAGTCTTTGGACCTACCTATAACTACAGTTGACAGTTTCAGCGGATACTGCAGGTTTTTAGATGCCTGATGGTGAAATGAGTTTTCATTTGAGGTTTTATTCTGACCACAGTCAACCTCTTCATAGAATCTTGTCATCAGAAAATAAATGAAACGTCACTTTGGAATTCTCGAATAGTCTTCTGCACAGTTATTCTGAAGCTGTGACGTTTGCAATTCAATGTTGATTGTAGAGTTATAAACACGGCAAGCAATACGTTGTTTTCGCAATGAGCGCATTAATGAACTGTGGGATTTGTTGTATGATTATCAGCATATGGGGTACTATACAGTTGGTAAGATTTAGTTTTTTTTACTCCATCACAGAGAAGTAGTCTTCTCTGCACGGCCTGTGTTACAGTAGTCTGTAACACAGGCCGTGTTACAGTAGTAGGTACCATAATGTGCTGATTATGCTTAGGTAAAGGTATACCTACTAATGAACAGCTGTGTGTTACTGCCGTGGCGTAACTACTAAATTGCAAAGTGGTGCGGGCACCAGTGCCCGCGGTGTTTGGGCAGCCCCACAGTGTCCTGCCTGGCCGGTAGGTTTGCCAAGTAAATAAGGCATCGGCCTAGCTAGGACCTCAGTCGGCGAGAGGGTTTTAGAATAACATAATTATAGACATAGTGACTTATAGCATCGCCTTGGATGATTCTGTAAAGGTGTTATAATTGTGGTTAAATAAATAAATATTAATTTAGGAAAAAAGTAGGTACACCGTAATCCAAAAAGGCATGGTCCTCCCAATTCACACTATGAATGGTAAAAAGATATTGATTTTGCTGCTCCTTTGCAAAAGGGTAAAGATGTGGTACTTACCTATCCCTTAACAAATATCAAAACATTCATTGGTCCATACCAGACCACTTCTGGCCAGGCTCTTTAAAGGCTCTTTGTACACATGGTTTCTTTACGGTACGGCGTATAAACCGCACCGTAGAAAAACGTGTCTGTCAACAAGCTTCCACAGTGATCCATAGTTCCATACAACACTCACTGACGACCGTGCAGCGAATAAACCATAGTTTTTCACGGCAAGAAAAACGTGTGCGTACAAATGGCTTTACGAGCTCACTTCGCCTAAATTGACAAAGTAGCTCCTTATTTCTGTATGAATGGTATAAATAAAATTAAACCAATCTAGAGGCACACATTTCATTTCAGCGCTCGATGGTTGCAATTCCTGGATTGAAAATTTACCCCGTTTCATCAAAAACTACCTACGATTGTTGACAAAAAATAAATAAATTCATGAAATAATGTCTATTTATCATTAATAATTTATTTACTCAGTTTATATATTCACTACATTCTTAGGCATAAATAGCACATCTCTGACTAGTGATATACCTAGTATTTATTTATTTATTTATTTATATTATTTATATTATTTATTTATTTTTTTTTTTTTTTTTTTTTTTTTTTTTTTTTTTTTTTTTCTAGTATTTTATCTTACGAAGCGACGCGCGCTTTACTTGTGGTCAACAAGTGTATCTACAAACAATATAAGGCTGAGGCCAAACGAGCGAAATTTTTTGAGCTGTGAGTCGCGTAAAATGAGTCGCGGATATTTACACGCTGCATTCGGTTTCATACTAAAGTCCTGTTTGTACCACACGGCGACGCAAAATGAGTTGTCTGCTGACTCACGCGCGTTATTTCAACCGAATTGCGCTCGGGGTGAGGGAGGGGAGTGAGGGAACCGTCAGTTAAGTTACAGAGTGCGACTGAAGTTACGTCCGTCCGTCTGGCAGTCTAACCGAATTTCAGTTGAACGTAAATTGCGATACTCAAAATGCGCGACTCACAGCTCAAAAAATTATGCTCGTTTAGCCTCAGGCTAAGTGTAAGCGCAGAGCGAGCCTCTCGCGGTACCGTCCGACACTATGCAGGTCTATGCATGGCGAACTCGGCAGTGTTGGTGCGTGTGTGTTATGAGCTCACGCTGCACGCTGTGCTCGCACTACTAGTCTTCAAGCACAGATCAGATAAAAAGGCGCACCGTAGAATGCGTAGTAAAAAGCATGTGTGTAAAATACAATGCATTTGTAACCTAAAACCGATGAAATAAGAGCCACTTTACGAGCAAATGTGTTGAAAATATATTTCCCCCTTGCCTGTAGCTTAGTCTGCCGTATAAAAACTTGACATTCATTTCAGTTCATCATGGCCATATGTTACAAATTCGAAGCAGTAACTCTTTTAGAAGACGTTGAAGAAGAGGAGTATGAAGATTATCATGATTTTATTGCAAAAACTAGGAGTAATTATGCTGCAGTAAGTTATAAAACACTTGGTTTATATAATTAGGTACCTACCTACGTTCAGTAAAATCACGGTAATGTTATCTAACAGTATTGTGACTTGGCCTTGTTCCTGAAATAATTACCTACAAACGCGCGGTACACGCGGTACACGGGATAGGGCTGCTGGGCTGCTCGCCTACAGTATTTTAATTTCATCAACCTACTTGAGTTTCATTCTAGTTTTGGGATTGTCAATAAGTATTATAATTTTTATTTCAAGAATGAAATTCGAATCAAAACCTAAGTAGGTAACTAGGTACCTACTACAAAATATTAAGTACATAAAAAGTAACTTATAATTTAAATCTTACTAGGTAGGTAACTACCATTTATATTTAGGTATTTCGTCTATTTCGTATTATTATATTATGTAAGTAGCTATAAGTAGGTACATAAGTAAGTAGATGGCCTAGCCTATGAAGTTACCTACAATTACCGGCACGTAACTTGGCAAGAGATTTTCGTAGTGGAGGAAGTTCGCGCATATAAAAATGTATGAAATTGTGCGTGCGCAAACTTCCCCCACTACAAAAACTCTTGCCAAGTTACGTGCCGGCAACTATAACTAGTTTTTTTTTAACGCGAGCATATGAAGGTCACTCGTGTGTCACTTTTTCACCCTATTCACTTATTTATTTATTAATCCAGGTATTTTACTCGGTGGGAAAAGCGAAATACTTACCTAGTAGGTAAATAAAAAAATAAGTTTAATAAAAACTAAAACCGGACTGCTGAAAAGGATGAAACAAGAAAGTACCTTTCCGTGGTCGCATGCTATCTTGCTTATAAGTAGGTAGGTATGTTAGTACAGCGGCACGCGACCATGGGAAGGTACTGCCTTGTTTCATCCAGTCGGGTTGAATTTTTATTAAACTTCATCATCATCATCATCATTTCAGCCGAAAGACGTCCACTGCTGAACATAGGCCTCCCCCAAGTTGGGGGGGGTTTGCCATAATCGCCACGCTTGGCAGGCGGGTTGGCGATCGCAGTATAGTATGGTGGTGGAATGCATAGAGAACGCTGCTGCCCATTCTCCGGTACGACCCTTAGTCGCCTTTTACGACACCCACGGGAAGTATGGGGTGGTGCTATTCTTTAAGTCCGGCACCACACAGACATTATGATGAATAAATATTTATTTTAATTTTATGCAAACATTATTAAACTTATTTTCTATTTAATTATTTTGGGGCTTCTTTCAAAATTTCTTTTGGGTCATGACTTTATGTCCGCTAGAGGGCGCCATAATTAATTTATTGTGACGTCACATAGCCTATAACCTGCGCACGATCAAGACACTACCATCGATACCTCATTTCCAGTTATGACAAGTAGTTCAGAAGTTATGAGGGAACAGATGAACATACATACATACACACATACCGGTCGAAATCATAACCCTCATTTTTGCTTCGCCGTAGTCGGGTAAACCCTACTTATTGTTTTGCCGTAGTCGGGTAAAAAAGAAACAAATTACGTACAAGTAGGTAAAACACAAAAATTATAGTCCCACCTTTCGGAGTTTCCAGGTAATTTAAAAAATGTTATATCAGTGTGCGTTATTGACGAATTTAAGCAACAAAAAACAGCACAATATAGTCTATAATTGCTCTTTGCCATATTAAGTAAGTACTTGTACTTATTTCAATGAATATTTGTCACAAATCCCACGCTTAACTACTGCATACAAAACCAACACACCGTCCGTTCGTCACTGCGGGGCATTCGCGACTGTTTGTTTACCGAGTGTATACCGAACTCGAGGCGCGTAGGTATGACTCGCGTTCCGACCGTTTCACAGTATGATAAATGCCTCAAAAAACCGGGCAAGAGCGAGTCGGACTCGCTCACCGAGGGTTCCGTAACATCCAGGTTCATGCATAAGGTTTATGTTTATGAAATTAAATGTTTTTTTATTTTTTTAGTTGGTTGAATAAAAGGTAAATTGCGGTTTACGATTTATGACGTATTAAAAAAAAACTACTTACTAGATCTCGTTCAAACCAATTTTCGGTGGAAGTTTACATAGTATTGTACATCATATATTTTTTTTAGTTTTATCATTCTCTTATTTTAGAAGTTACGGGGGGGGGGACACACATTTTACCACTTTGGAAGTGTCTCTCGCGCAAACTATTCAGTTTAGAAAAAAATGATATAAGAAACCTCAATATCATTTTTGAAGACCTATCCATAGATACCTCACACGTATGGGTTTGACGTAAAAAATTTTTTTAGTTTTAGTTCTAAGTATGGGGAACCCCAAAATGTATTGTTTTTTTTCTATTTTTGTGTGAAAATCTTAATGCGGTTCACAGAATACATCTACTTACCAAGTTTCAACAGTATAGTCCTTATACTTTCGGAGAAAAGTGGCTGTGACATACGGACGGACAGACAGACAGACGGACAGACAGACAGACAGACAGACAGACAGACAGACAGACAGACATGACGAATCTATAAGGGTTCCGTTTTTTGCCATTTGGCAACGGAACCCTAAAAACGGACATCACTTTTTTATTCTATCAATCGAAAGTATGAACTATTTTGAATGCGAGAGTAGAACTCCCGGATCTTATACTTTAAAACAGAGTTATAATTTTTATTAGATATTTTGGGTTTACAGAAAAACGCAAAAAAAAATGTTTGCATAAAATTAAAAGAAATATTTATTCATCTTAATTATCTATCTGTCACTTTTCCAAATATTTTTTTGTCATTTCTGAAATAATAAAAAATTTGGGAAGTTTTTATTAATTTTTGCTTATGCACGTTGGGGGCCCCCGTATAATTGATACGGCAGATACGGCGGTAGCTACGCCCTTGATCAAACAACTAGATACGAGTGCCACTACCACGATCTTTTTTTGTGCATAAGCCAAAGTTGACAACCACAGCGCGACCGCCGAGCGTGATTGCCTTCTGTACTCTCTGTATTTTGTGACAGAATACTGTAGATAAAATTACCGTGGTAAAAAATGCTTGCCTGTGTCAACTCGTTGGTACCTAAGTAGGTAGGGTAGATGCTCCCACGTGGGAGAACGCTCCAAATCACCTACATCACTTAAAAAATCGCGGTATCGGGTTCGCTGGTGGGTGACAGCAAGCTCGCTTATTGTAGTCCTTTCACAGTTATTTTATCTATGATTTTGTAACGCTGTCCAAATCATAATCATCATTATTCTCATTCCAATAAGGTTGCTGTTGGGTAGTTGCCATTGACATAAGTCTGTCAAAATTACAGTGATAATTATTCTCGTTACATTATCGTTGCTGTTGGGTTCCTGCTGTCAGAGGTAAACCTAACTGTGAACGGACTGTATGTCTCATATTATGCGATGCCTTAACAGCTGTCATTAGGCCGGTTTGACAGAGCGGAAAAAAGTATTAGGTAGTAGCAAGTGAAAAAATATTTCATGAAGTTTTTACCCTTCGTTCCCAAAATGTGCTACTCTACAAATATAGATAGATAGTATTCCCAAAATAATATTCAAGTACTTAGTAGTATTTCAAGTTCCGAGTGATCTGTCATAGTTACCTACAATTTTATACTTACAAACGCGGTCACATTAACTTGACGCATCTCTGGAATGCGAGGCCCGCATTCCTTAGCTCGCCCAGCAAGTATTAGGCCTTTGTCTTTGTTACCGATACGCGCGTCGATAATTTGGCTAGTTTTCTGTTGTTGTTTAAATTATATGTTTTATTAGGTATATTTAGGTATATTACCAAAAAACCAAAATGACGTCATCAACGCCAAGCGTCAAGTTAATGTGACCGCGTTGTACATCTTAAAGTAAAAGGGCGTTCAACTTTCCCGGACTCCTCTAACTGATGTAATAATTATATTCCGATTTAAGAACACTTGGCCTTAGTAGTACCTATTAACTATTTCTATTCGGAGGATGTATAAAACACGTATTAGCTATTTATACAAACATGTATTAATACGAAAATAATAACAATCCACAAAATCAAACGCTTTTCCCGGCATGAGAAAATAATAATGGCGGGAAGCTTCATATAGGTACTCTATGACTCTATGGAAGAAACTTTACTGCCAGTACTGAAGTAGCTTCACTCGGTGTTGCCAACACTGGTTACTAGCCAAACTATGGCGTCATTGAGCCAGCAGACAGTGTTTATGTTACTACTAGCTGCGCCCCGCGGTTTCACCCGAATAAGTTTCGATCCCGTGGGAATATCGAGGTAAAAAGTTATATGTTAATGCAGGGTGTCCGCTACCATACCAAATTTTATCAAAATTGGTTTAGCCGTTTGTGCGTGAAGAAGTAACAAACATGCAAACACACTCACAGACTTTCGCCTTTATAATAGGTAAAGTGTAATGTAGGTACACAAGGTAGTCAGTAGGTGCATAACTATATAATGGCGCCGATTCTGTTGTTCACAAACTAAACTAAATTAAAGTTCAGGCATCTTTTTCTTTCTATTTCATTAAGAAAAGGACAGAAGATAAATATTAGTTTAGTCCTGTCAAATTAAGATACTCCATAGACAACTTTAGACGAGATTAAAAAATTGGCTACTAAAAATACGTCAACTTACGCCAGGCGCTGACTAATTTGACAGGACTAAACTAATATTTATCTTCTGTCCTTGTCTTAATGAAATAGAAAGAAAAAGATGCCTGAATTTAAATTTAGTTTAGTTTGTGAACGACAGAATCGGCGCCAATATCTACTTACCTAATCTACATCTATTTCTTTTAAGACGGCGCGTAACTGCTTCATTGCCGCAGCCGTTTATGCGGTCTTGATCGCAGTTTCCTATGGATGTATTGTATCAGCAAAGAAAAAGATGAAGGAAGAAGAAAGAATAGCGGCAGACGACGAGATGTTCTGTCTGCCAAAGCCACCTCCGAAGAGAGATCCGAAGAAAATATTATAAACTGCTTTTACGTAAAGAACATTTAAAATTGCGCGCCTTCCACTATGTTGGTAGTGTGTTAGGTAATTACCTCGCAGTAGGGCTGATTTTTCCAACGCCAGTTATCTTTATCGGAGGAATAATTTTGAATTTTTGACAGTTCTTCAATACAAAAAATGTCAGACGTCAATTTTATTCCACCAATAAAAATTATCGGTCGATTGAGAAATCAGCCCTTTAGGGCTGATTTTACATAGCCAAATAACTTTTATTCGAGGAATAAAATTGACGTTTGACAGTTTTTGTATCAAATAACTGTCAAAATTTCAAAATTATTTCTCGAATAAAGTTATCAGATGATTGAAAAATCAGCCCTTAATGGAATATGTCGCCGTGTACATATTAATAACTAGCTGGACTTCGCGGGGTAACCCGCGTTAATTTGAGGAAAAAACCTAGGTACTAAATAAAATATATTTCACCCTCATAACCGGCCGCCTTACGGAGTTATTTTAAAACTATGTTATCTCCTAAGATATTGAACGAAATCAAATGATGTCAAGGACAATTTTGTTCATAATTAAATACTTGTGATCACTGACCTGTCTTATACAAGTACGCTGGACTTTATACTATCTTGACAAAATGAAGACATTTGATTTTGGCTTTGGCACTGATAGAAACGTGTGATTCCGTGGAACTAATATTAGAGATGGGACATAAAAACACACTTTTATGAATTTTATCGATCGTTTTAATCTACTGAGAGTAATTTATTACCTACTTAAGAGAAAAATATCGAATCGTTCCAAGTTAATTTTATGTTTCATTTTTAAGTAGGTAAATAATAATTGCTCTGCAAAGGTTAACTGAAAATTCATTGGCGTGGTCAGATCAAAGTTATAAACTAGTGGATAGTGTCGTAGTAAAGTTATAGCGCATGAGACGGTCAGATCAGTGGGCTTTAAATATTTGAGGATAGGCTTAAAACTTAGCCTAAAACTACTATCTATGGTTGAGCTAATATCTCCTGGCTCAACTACACTAGTTTTTCAAGCTGAGTTATGGCGTCACATTAGTTCGCAATGTGAACTAAAATATTGAGCTATTATGTTGCCATTTCGCTCTAACCTAGTAAATCAAAATATGGCAGTTGTATTCTTCGTGGGCTATATTGTATTACATATTTATGTAATAGCTATTACTTAAATAATAGTTTTGGTGTTCAATTTGGAAGAATTGAACCGTGTAAACGAAAAAGTTAACCATTCTGTTGGTTTGGTTGGTTGGTTGGTTGTTTTTTTGTTTATATGGACGCTGTTTGTCAACAGCGTCCTTAGTTCAATTCAATCGAATTCACTCAAATTGAATCCCAAAAGTGAACCGTGTACCATTACCTTACCAAGTAGAAGTCATTACTAGCGGAAAGGAGAGGGATTCCATTTTCATTATTGGGTAGGTATTTGGATAGCGTGCATACTAATAATGAAAAAAAAAAAACAAGTCATTCTAATCATTTATTTCAAATAGGCTCATTAAAGGCACTTTTCAAAGTCAAATTTTCCATTTTCATGTTTTTCAGCCATATCTGCTTAGTTGAGTTGGTGGGAAATCTGAAATTACCGAAGTATTTAATTAAAGTAAAAATTACTAAAATATACAGTACCTACCTACCTACATTGTAGATGGCAAGTTTTATTTCGATGTTAGGTCTTTACTTTAGAAACAACATTAGATATTATAATATTTATCTTTTGAAATTTGAAACTAGTATTTGCTAATATGTTTTAGCTAATCAATTGCAGAAATTTCTGGCAACTGTAAATTTCTATTTGATAGACGTAAATTTAAAATTATTCACTGTCTGAAAAAAATTATCGACACATTATCGACATGGAACATTTACAACCCTATTAAAATGATTGTATTCAATAGATGTGAAAACTGAGCCCTAATTACACTTAAATACTTTGAGTATTAAACCAACCGGAGACGCCACGAGTACTAATATCTATGCAAATAAGTCTGTCACTTTCATCGCGGGGGACGAGGGAACGCAATAATACACTAATGCAATTCGATCGAGTTGTTACGCACGCACACAAAACAAAAAACAAACACAAGCATAAACTATACGCACACATGTATATAACCGCTATGACCGGCGGTCTCGTACCTTTGGCAGCGGGGATCGCCTGACAATGACGCCTCCAGTTGGTTTAATACTCAAAACTTAAATATGATGAGATATTATTAAAACATTTAGAGGAACAACAGAAACATTTTTGAGGGGCCCGTGGCTAAATAATAATAGCCGCACAGGTCGATCGATCAGGTAAAGCTGCGCTTGCCGGGGTTGGTCTGTGGACGGGTGACCATCTTTACACACCGAGACCCCTCCGTGCTTCGGAAAGCACGTTAAGCCGTTGTTCCCGGCTGTCATTTGTGGATCTTTGACAGTCGTTACGGGTAGTCACAAGCCCGATATTCTGACAACCAGTCTTACCAAGTGGTATCGTATTACGAGTACCCAGTAACTGGGTTGTGGAGGTCATATAGGCAGTCGCTCCATGAAATACTGGTATTCAGCAGCATCCGGTTAGACTGGAAGCCGACCCCAACATAGTTGGGAAAAGGTTAGGCAGATGATGATGATGATCTATGCGTTTAGTAACAGTTACAAGAACACCCACAACATTCTTAGCAGTTAGCATCTTGTTAGCTTTACAAGAGCAGTATTAAAATGGTCACAAAAGCAATCGAAACATTTATAGTCATGAAATTCACTTACTTGTGCAAGGTTATTCCGCTGCCTTTTTGATAGCGAGTTTTACAAAATGCGCATGCTTTCATAACAAAAACGTTCTAAATATCACGTAGTAAAAACAAAATCCACAAAAAAAGTCGTATTCTACGATTTAAGCCTAAATCATTATAGATGAATCAAATAACTCAACGTCCATTTGAAAGCACGTGCCAATTTTAGTTCCTGAGAACCTCGAGCGGGGGCGCTTTGAATCGGCACAAAAAAACAACTGTCATTTCGTTCAGTAGGTATGTTTAGTCCAGCGTACTTGTTTAATAGAGGTCAGTGTGCTTGTGATGAATAACGTACTTATTTGGATAAGGATAGATAATATCATGTTTATAAAAACACCTTCGCAAATACTGCATTATTTTAGAACAAATTTGATTTAGAATGAAAACGGTTAGTGATTCCAACCTTAAAAGGTACCTAGACATATTTTACAAGACATTTTTAAAAGACAAAAATACTGCTTGCGATCTATTTTTAATCTCAAAACTACCGATAGCTGTAAAAATTACTTCACTAAATATCGTATATTAACATTACCTTCACTGTATATATTAGAAATAACAATGTTCGTAAAAACAAATCCACATTTGTTTCCTCGTATGGCAGACAGATTTCCAAGAAATAGACGTGATGATAGCCAACTATGTTTACATACATTAAAAACTGCACTTATGCGCAAGAGTGTTTTTTGCATGGCACCAATTATTTATAATAAATTGCCCAAAAGTTGGAAAGAACAGACGATACCTAAACTCAAACAAACAATGAAATTGTTCTTGGCACAGAAAGCGTATTACAGTATTTCAGAATTTTTAAATGACCCCGTGATTGTAATAAATAAATAACTATAAGAACTAACATTTTTGTAATTAAGGTAGTTGAAATATGCCTATATTATTAATATTATTATAATTGAACGTTATTTAGTATAATTAAAATCATTAATATATTAATTGTAATAATTAATTTGATAATATAATAGTAAAAAATAATAAATTTGATAATGTATAATACGTAATGATATTGCTGAAATTTTATGTACTTATAAGTGTCAAATTTTAAAAATAGTTAATATTTAGTAATAATAATAATATAATAGATACTTAAGATATTTGCACGCCATGAGAAATGGCAGACATGTCGTGAGCCACTTTTATTTAAGATCTTGCACGCATGTATTATTTAAATTCTGTATGCATACACATGTTTCAGCAAATAAAATTTCTTATTCTTATTCTTATTCTATTATTATGCTGTTGCTTACTTCTTTTAGAACTTTTAAAGGGAAACAATTCCGACATACTTACATGATTTTTCCGTAACTTAACCGTTTACGCAGCGTACGCAACGGAAGCTCTTAAAAGGAATATTATTTTCCGTTTTTGCAACATTTTTCATTGATGCTCCGATCCTATTGGTCGTAGCGTGTGTTATATAACCTAGCCTTCCTAGATAAATGGACTATCTAACACAAAACGATTTTTTCAATTCGAACCAGTATTTCCTGCTGAGATTAGCGCGTTCATCCAAACAAATAAACTCTTCAGCTTTATAATATTAGTATAGTATTAGTATAATATTAGTATAGACATCTACTAAACGTTATGTACGTTACGTAGCTTGCAGTGGAGCGGCGCGCAATATAAAATTAGAAGATAAGACCTTACCTATACATAATGTTTTTTTTTTCTTTAAGTTTTTGGTAAATGTTCAATAAAATATTTTAAGCTACATTTTTTAAACCATTTTTACTATATGTCTTTAACCTCTTTAACCGGGGTGAATCGGGACGAAACTTTAAAAGCGATTTTAATATTGAAATAATATAGTTTGTTGCCAAAAAGGAGTCTAATAAGTTTATTGTATTATAATTAACGATTAAGTGTCCTTTTCGGCACGAAGCTGTATTATTTCAACGCTAAAATCCATTTTAAAGTTTTGTCCCAATCCACCCCTGCATCACTATTCACCCCGTTTGGTGGTAATTAAAATTGTGATCTTTATTATTAACATTATCGGGAATAAGCTGCAAAAACAAACCCTCTCGAGCCGTGGGCCCCGGAGAATCTAATTTGTTTGTAATTTTGTATAACATGATTAAGTATGGCTTTTATGTCAACGTTTGTGGCTGTCCAAGTGCTGTAAATAACACACTACTTACATGATAAACTCGCCAAATTGGGGTCAGCGCAGGCAGCAGCAAAATGCTCGAACGTTGCTCCATTCGCCTGGCTGCGGCGTCGAAGAGCTGGTGGGACTCGACCAATTGACTTGGAGAGAAAATTTGACAAAAATGTAGCCTGGGATGGAACCCCTGTTAGATTGACTGACGACCTGAGAGAAAGGCGTCGAGGTAGACTGGATGCGGACATTGGGTGTAGTGGCATAACCTGAAAACTGGCAATGGTATATACATATGTAACCATTGCCATGACCGTTGCATTCCTGTGGTAGCTTACTCCAGTTCACGGCTGGATCTTTCGAGTTGCGGTGCACAGTTTTTAGGGATCTCGTACGACTTGTCTTGGTCGACCGGTCGCAATCTTCCTACTTGATCGGAACCAAGAAGGAAGTTTGGCCGCACATCCGGTCGTCCGACCAGTTTAAGATGTGGTGGCCGCGTAATGCCCGAGGTCCCATACATGAGGCGGTTGTCATGAGTAAGCATATGTGAAGCGATTGATTCTAGAAGTCAGGCAGTAAATAAAAAAAAATGTATAGCATAATTTTTTTATTTAAATTATTTCGTTTCTTCTTTTTTGTTGCTTTATTTCACTTCCTCTAATTTTCTGTCGAAAGTTACAGTGCCAATGTTCACGCTTTTTATTTCTTCTTTGCTAATTTGCGCGTTTTCCTGAAAAATTATGTCTCTTTAACGTTATGAGCGTGATTGCTATTCAAGGAACTTCAGAAATCCGGTCAGCGAAGACCACGAGAGAAAACGCACCTAAGAGGCCATGCACGAAATAAACTTTGTGAGAAAGGGGAAAGGAAGTTTATCAAAATTGTTTCTGATAAGAAAAGTCGAGTTCTTACTCTTACAGGTCGCTTGAGGGCAAAATTAACTATATTTTTGAGACCGCAAAAGTGATGAAAATTTAAAACAGGTGCTGTGACTGTCACAAATGGTCTTGTACTAAGAAAACTGTTCTTTAATATCCACATAGACCTATATTTAATATATTTTTTTAGCTTTCTCACAATTAGATTAGAAATTGACAAAAGAGTTATTTTTTTCGTGCATGAACCCTTAATACGCTCCAAATTAAATTGGAACCAATTTAATAATTTTTTTTGGACCCCCTAAAAAGCGGCAACCCCAGCCTGTGAATTGTCACAGAGTCCAAGTCAATTGCCAATTCTGCGTCCTGTTGAAAAAGTTTATGGTTATGGCTGATTATGGTCAAGCGATCTTGAGAAGCCATCTGACAACGACAGGGAGAGATGTGGCGGTTCAAATGCGCTTCTCCCCTTCGTCCGTTCAGAATGAGGATCTACAGGACCCATGTATATTTTGTAATGAATAATTTCCTCATTTGAAACGCAGTAGTGTAGGAAACAGACGAAGACGTAAAGAAGAAAGAAAAAGTCGTTTCTCGTAATTCGCATGCGCAAAGAGCAAAATTAGAGATCTAGGAAATGGGTTCAGGTACTTCACAATTTAGACATTATGAAGTGAAAAGCAAAGGGGCGTATATTAGAATATACAACCCTTTCCGTTTAATTTAATGGCGCCTTCTATTTTGTAAACATTGCGACTAGACTCTGACGATGGAGGAGGAAGGACTGGAACTCTTCAATGGCTACAACCAGCAGAGATTTCTGTCTTACTTTGTGCATGTGTTGGATGGACCAGCACTCTTAAAATAAAAAACAATAAAATTAAACAGTACCCTATTTGAAACTAATTATGATATTTAAATTGCAAGCTAAATGAAGCACGAAACAGTACCTAGTCACATATAACCGCAGTGCGTGCTAACCCTAACAACCATGGACTTCTCTTCCCACATGAAAATCAAACTACTTGTGGACCAAGGAGGTCTTAAGTATCTATGGATCCGCGCTGGATTCTAGAAGAGAAGGAGACTACGTGGTATTCTATCAGTGTTTTATGGTCACCTGTGCTGTATCCACCTCTTCGTCCTTGGGTGGTTGGTTTGGATTGATCCACGTGTCTGCCAGGATCTGGGGTATTTTGACGCGCACCTTGAGTGGTGCTAGTATTTTTGTGATCAGCTTGCGACAGTCGGTTGATACTTTCGGCTCACGAGGAAACGACACTTTATTTTGCACTTGCTGTTGAGAAAAATGTGAAGAGAAAAAGGTTTAGGCCTTCTTGATGCACTGTATATATACAAGTAAAATGAAAATGATTAAGAGGCAAGGGCTGACTAGCGATTGGTGCAAGGGGTGACTCAGCTGATAAGCTACAGCTTATCTGGGACCAACAAAGCGACAGCGGGCCGAGCTAGAGTTGGTACCCAAAAACAAGCCCAGCAGTTGGATCATGTAAAACTTGTAGCATAAGTAAAGGACTAATACCAGTCAAGAAGATAATTACGGCCATGCAAAACTCTGATGACTCAATCTTCTTGTTTTGCTCACCTTATACCTTTAGTTATCTATTTCATCACTGTGAAGGAGTAGGTAGAAATAATCCTGGAACTTGCATCAAGGAGTAGTAAAATAAATGTCTACCTGGGACACTCGAGTGTTTATTCTAATAATAGTAATACATTAGAACACTAACAACGCACATGCGCATTCTACGGTAAGATCTAAGAAACAGCACCTTTAGCAACTGAGTGTAATTCGTATCGTCGAAAGGCAGCCTTCCATACACAATTGCGTAGAGCACCACTCCCATACTCCATATGTCTGAGTCTTGTGGCCTATAAGGAACTCCTTTCAGGATTTCGGGTGAAGCATATGCGTAACTTCCGCAGAAAGTCTCACTAAGCGCAAAAACACCATTCTTCGGCTTCATGTGACCTCGCGCGAATCCAAAGTCCGACAGTTTTATATTCAAGCCATGGTCCATAAGCAGGTTTTCGCATTTTATGTCCCTGAAATATTACTTAGGTAATTTTTTGAATTTCTAGCGAATATGAGTTTACTGAAACAGATATCTTGAACGGCCGGCCGTAGGATAATGTTGCTCTGGCTAAGGGCGAATTTCACCAAACTTTTGCACCTAGAATAAGTCTTATCCTGAGAAGAAATTTAGAACTTTTGATAGTTTTTCCTTAAGAGCGTTTACGCCGTACGGCATTTCATACAAACTTTCAAGCCCTTATTTTTCGAAATTAATGAACCGATTTTAATGAAACTTCATACGCATAAGCAGGATACAAAGGTCTATAAAGTTAGTAGAGAACATTTTCGAAATGTCTTATTTAAAAAAAGATAACTGGAAATCTCTGTTTCTATGGAAAATTTAAAATCGTTCTAATTTGGCTCTAACACTATTTTTCGAAAATGTTCTCTACTAACTTATTAGACCTTTGTATCCTGCTTATGCGTATGAAGTTTCATTAAAATCGGTTCATTCATTTCGGAAAATAAGGGCTTGAAAGTTTGTGTGAAATGCCGTACGGCGTAAACGCTCTTAACAGAACTGTCAGATGTCAATTTTATTCCACAGATAATAGATATGTGGCTTTGGTAAAATCAGCCCTAATTATTTAAAAAATGCCATCAGAATATCGTCAAGAATTATTATCCAAACTAATATTTTATATGTAGAGTTTGTTGTATGTAGACCCCCTAAATACAACCTCAAAAAGTTTGCCTCTTCGGAACTACTGGGGGCCTAAAAAGGACACTTTGGAGAATCATAAAAGGATAACATTATGAATCGTAATATGGCGAAGACAGTCCGTGTTTTTCTTTTTTTCGCTGCACTACGTAGGTATAATCAAAGAGATTGGGATTGGATTTGGATCGGATTGATTGGTATTTTAGCACAGACCTAAAAAAATCAGAAAAATGCTTCACCAATGGGATTTGATACGATTAACTTACCGGTTAACTGTCCATTATGTTATCCTTTTATGATTCTGCCAAAGTGGGCTTTTTAGGCCCCTGATCTGATTCCGAAAATTCTCTTACTAATGGGATGCTCCAGTAGGTATTGCCGAGTGTCATAGGATAGGATAAGATATTTTGTGTTAAAACAGGCAATTTCACGCGACGAGGCCGCAGGCGGAAGCTAATTTATTTATATTTGAAGGAGTTAGAGTAAGTAGATGCTATCGACTCATCCAAACGTTTATCTATTCTGTGGAAGATTTCTCATATCAGTTACAAGTGAAAAAACGGTGTAGACTACTCTGACAATATTTAAGATATTTATGCTTTTAGTAATTTAGCAGGTATTTACTAGAATATCTATTTCCAATATCTAATAACACTACAAAATACACATACATAGGTACAGACGCCAGCACATCAAGCTATTACAATCTGTCAAATTTCTTTAATAGATTTTCAACTTTATCGCTAAAGCTTAAGGTTCAAAGTTGATTGGGAAAATTTGACAGTTTCGGGTAGCTTGATGTAGGCCTGGACTGGCGCGGTCTGGCCTATGACAGAGCAGGCCGTAGGACCGCGGCATAAGACGCGAAACGCACGTTATTCCGTTTACGTTTTGATTTAACCGGTAAAGCTACGCGCGTGAAGTATGGGTCACGAAACAATAGAAAATCAATTGTCTCATTAGCGGAGCTTAATGAGTTAAATTACTGTTGCTCGTTGTTGTTCTGCTATATTTGTTTTCTCACTATTGAACTAAATATGTAACTAAAAACCATTGTACTTTCAAAACAATATTGTATGTGTGGAGAAAGCAGTGTCCTTTATACATAACCCTGAGTTAATTATTATGTTTTATTTCTCAAGACTTCCTACCACACAGTCACACATTCATCTACCCGACCAGGGGCCTTTTTCTCTATGACACAATGAAAGAAACCGCGCGAAATGAACTCGAGATTGGGGGAATTAGCTAAGGAATTGACGTGGTTTCGGGTAAGTAATCGTTAAGTAGTCATAGTGAATTAGGGGGAAGGGGGTCTGGTCGGGTAGATGAAACCTTGTATATTAAATATCTAACGAGTGTGTGTGTGTGTGGTTTTTCCATTAGGATTTTTTTCGGAACAGCCCTGAGTTTAGAAGTTGGCGGTGTGATACCCGTTGGTCCTGCGTCTAATCTCTCTCCAGTCGTGTCGGATTGCCATCCCATCGGACTATAAGAGTGATGGAAGAGGGATTGCACCTGTTTCTGCGCACACAGTTTGTCCAGTATCTCCTGCGCCGAAGGCATTGAGATCGGTCGCCGTCGCCGAAATACGGTCTGGAGGACTATATACGAGTATATTGAATATCTACTTTAGTTGATTGAATTTCTACAACAATACAGAATGAGGATGATTAAGTTTACCTATGAACAACTCCTCGCTCATGGCAGTAATCAACGGCTTCCACAAGTTGGCGGAACCAGCGGCGACCTCTAACCTCATCAATATGTTGATCCTTGCGTATTATGTCCAGGAGACTGCCGTTTTCGGCATATTCCATTACAATATAGACCCTGGGAAGCGTGTTAGACACGTGGGAAGAAGTTATTATTCTTTATTAATGTTTTTATTTGCAGATCTGTTTCTTAAAACAGTTTAAGATGGCCTAGTTAGATTTGAGTGAAGCCTTGTATCAGCGTTCATGCTTGAAAGAGCTGTGGCGGCATCTACGTCGCCACATGCGAACTTTGCATCACACTGACGTCACGCAAAATCCTGCATCGCGCAAGCAAAGTTTGCCGCACAACTAGCATATAGACCTGCAACGTCCCGACATAAATCCTCAGGCAGTAGACATAACACCCGTCTGGTCGGAAGGGTCCTCCCTTTTCTATGTTAGATAAGAGAACTTTGCTCCCTGTTCCTCAGACCTCTATAGAAAAGGGAGGATCCTCCGACTAGATGGGTATTACTTGGGGCCTTTAAGTCTAGGTATTGTACCACAAAAAAAATAACCAGCGGTCCTCATCACTTAGCCCTGGATAGATAGAGATGGACTTCATGGGGAAAGGTTTTTGCCTAGCAATGGGATGGTGCAGGCTAACAGTATCAGTAATACAATACGCAGACCTGCAGGGCAAGCCGTGTTACGCAATAAGGGTGCTGAATTAAGGCTGTCTTTAGTAAAACTATCGCTTTATGCTAAAAACGTTGCCACGCACACAGCAACTACAAAAGAATTTATGCCAAACTCGCAAGGACCGACTCTAGTTCGGTAGGCCGCAGCCCGCCACATGTGAGTGGTAACAAAACCAGTATCAGTTGGCCTATGATTCTATTAAATACACTATTATTAGACTACGCTAGGGCAGATCCAGGTCAAAGTATCACCACTGACGTATGGCCCATTTTAGAGCTGAAGGTTATCATACCTGTGAGTAGTTTCTATTGCTTGTAGAAACCGTATCAGGTTCTCATGTTTGAGACCTTTCACGACCTCTATTTCTCTAGGCAGAAACTTTTTCAAATAATCGCCTGGTGCTTGAAACTTGCTTATTATTTTGATTGCCACTTGACAGTTATGTCTGTCGCTGGTTGCAACCTACAAATGGAATTTCAAAAAACTGTAATAGATCCTATTGTTTTTGTAGTTTATAATGGCTGGTCTCCATCAAAGCGGAGACAGTGGGGGGTAGTTGTGTAACACACTAATAGTAGCTATAACTTTCATTTTCACAGTTCAACAACATTCATTGTGTTATTTACGTTGTTGAGCCGACAAATTTTTCGAATATATGAAGCAATGGAATAGCAATATTCTTCATAAAGATTCAGATTATGAGCTGATGTCTCAAATAACTTGCAACAAGATTAGAAGTGACAACATTCCAGTAAGTACGCGAATACTTTGTCGAAACTAAATACAGCCTTCTTAAAAGTTGAAAGCTTTAATCTGGAAAACAATGATACTGTCTGGTCCAACGCAGATGCAATGATTGATGAGGTGGACGTAGCTGCAATGGAGTCATGATAAATGTACGAGACTGCGGAACGAGTGAAAATATTTCCTTTAAAAATAACACACTGCACTAGTTCCCGGAAAATGGCAGGTTTTTCAAATGTTTTAATTCTGTATTCGTTAAATATTTCGCAACCAAGTAATGTTAAAAACATTACTTGGTTTACATTACAAAGAATCTGATACCTTGACAGTGGCATAAGAACCAGACCCTATGGTACGTCCAAGTACATAGCCGTGTGACTCGAGGACAGTTAGTTTTCTTTCAGCTTTAGCTTCTACTGCACTGTGCACAGTCGCTGTGGGCTCAGTCGACATCTCGCCAAGGACATTTTCATTGGCTCTAACATCAGGTCCAGGCATATCACAGTAATGAACGTATATATAAAATTGAAGTTTAGTAAAAGTCACATTATATTGAATTTTGCCACATTTTATTTTTCACATGATGTTTTTTATTATATTGTACATGCTGTCATTTTTGTCAAAACCGATGATTTTTTGGTGACACTAGAACGTTGTTTCAAACAAAACTCTATGCATAGATTATTTTTACATCGCCAGTACGATATCTTGTTATACAGCTAAATATAGTACTTACTAACTCCATGTTATAGAGTTACTAGCTGCGCCACACGGTTTTACCCGCGTAAATGTCGATCCCGTGGGAATATCGGGATAAAAATTAGCCTATGTTAATCCAGGGTGTCAGCTACCTCCATACAAAATTTTATCAAAATTGGCCCAGCCGTTTTAGCGTGAAGAAGTAACAAACACACACACACACTCACACACACACTCACAAACTTTCGCCTTTATAATATTAGTGTGATTAGCCCAGTGATGTGTGTATCTAGTGACGTCAAAAGACGGATGTCATGTAAAAAAAATAAAGATCGGAATGTCATTTTATTTTTAGGGTTCCGTAACTCAAAAGGGAAAACGGAACCATTATAAGATCACCTCGTTGTCCGTCTGTATCAAGTTGAAATTAATATCAAATATTCAAGGCTGCAATCTCTTGAAGCAGTGAAAAAATCAAACTTCTAAGTCAACACAATCAAAATATATGGGCGTTTATGTTTCGTTTATGCCGCATATTTTGACACTCGCATGGAAATCAAAACCTATAGGGTACTTCCCGTTGACCTAGAATCATGAAATTTGGTATGAAACAAGGTCATGTAGCACAAGTAAAGGAAAAAATCCGAAAACCGTAAATAAGACACGGCCGGAATTCGTAGAGAGCTGTGCCCTAACAAAAGATATTCATGTACACTGACATACAGTACATCATATTAAAGCTTACAGGTATGTCTTTACAATAGTTTAACTTATATGATCAGAGAAGAAGCGAGAGAAACTATAAATAGGATACAAAAAAAGTGCCTAGACGTTTTGAATAGCAATGATCAATCATTCCGAGTTTTATAGACGAAACAATACGAGAAACACAATATTATCAATGGATATAAAGGTCCTTTCTTCACTAGTTGACGTGACATTTATTCACATCGATATCTGTGAATATCTAATTCTATGAAAATGTATGGAATACTCTAAATGTCGGTGTTCCACACATATTACGCATCGTGTCAGCTAGTGAAGAAAGAGCCGAAAATGAAAATACCAAGTAAAACTTATTAGTAATCATATTGATGTGTTGGTAATTCCGTGCCTCGGAAAGCACGTTAAGCCGTTGGTCCCGTCTGTCAGTAGGCAAAAGTATATATTTTTTTTTACAATAATCTGTTTTAAGGGGTCCGTAGGTTAATAATAATAGCGGCGCAGGTCGATCGATAAGGTAAGCTTCGCATCCCGCGGGTGGTCTGTGGATGGGTGGCCATCTTTACATACCGAGACCTCTCCGTGCCTCGGAACGCATGTTAAGCCGTTGGTCCCAGCTGTCATTCGTGGATCGTTAAAAGTCGTTACTGGTAGTCACAAGTCCAAAAGTCTGACAACCAGTCTTACCAAGGGATATCGTATTACCCAGTAACTGGGTTGTGGAGGTCAGATGGGCAGTCGCTCCATGTAAAATACTCGTATTCAGCTGCATCCGGGTAGACTGGAAGCCGGCCCCAACATAGTTAGAAAAAGGCTAGGCAGATGATGATTGATGTATTGACTCTCTGGCTAGACATTTCAATCGTTGTAGGCAGGCCGCTATAGCGAAGAGCTCGTCGTCTACAGATATTTCTGATATTATGACTTCCTCATAGCGACTTGGCAAACAATATACAATTCGATAGACAATAAAATACTAAAACAGCACTTGAATTTTTATTTAAGTAAGTAGGGACATTTTAAGAAAAACATCATTAGGATTATCATCAGCAGGATATCCATAGGGATCTGGTGGTGGAGGTTCATGTGGATTAACAATTGGTGGAAGTAGAGGTGGTTCCGGCATTCCAGCTTCGTTTTCTTCTAGTTCTTCAACCTGTCTGTCTATATTCAGTAATATGAGACCGGTCTGCGTTGTCGCGCCCGAGACCGAGGCCTATTTGCGGCGTTTGAGTAGTTACAATATGCCTTCGCATTCGATTAGTGGCCACACTACAATTCAGGCACCTTGACATCATGAGCGTCAGAATCCAAATCGTAAACAAACAAGACCATTATGCACAGCAGAATATTAATGTTAGAAGCGTAAACGAAAGTCCGATAAACGATAGCGTGGGGTCAAGTTAAAATATCCAGCAGAGTAACATAAACAGAACACAGTAATACGTGCTAATATCAGCGCAAAACTACACCAAATAGTACTTTTTATATACGGAAAAGTAGCAGGGCACTGAGTGACAGGGTACAGACGTAAACAAAATAACTAGGACGTTCGGATACACACTCTTATATATAATTGTCGACGCATAACGTGATCGACGGCATCTCTAAAAAATGATAACTGCGATAATCGTGAAAACGTTGACTTCTATAGGTTTTTTCTATAGGATTTACTTTAGCAATACGATTCTGGCAGTCGTGGGTGTTTTTTATTTTAGTCTGAGCTTCAAGCGTGCTACAGACACAGTGTTTGTCTTATGCATGTATCCAAACGCAAATGCAATTTGTATTGCTTTACTAAAACCACAAAAAATCAATTAACACACATCTTTTTTGCCATTTTTTGTCGCCTGTTCTAGAGAAATGTAATTGCTACGATTAATTTTAGTATATTTAAGAAGTAATTTTCATAAATTAATAATTGCTGTACATTGATGTATTCTGATTGATTCTGAGTGCAGGATCCGGCCATGTCCTTTGTAGTTACATGCCTACAAAGTACGGAACCCTCGGTGCGCGAGTCCGACTCGCACTTTACCTTTTTTTTTTCTAAAATAAAGTGAGTTGTTTACGAACCGGCTTCAACGTTAGCTTAATATTACTTGCGCAAATTTTGTACAAATTGTTTGCGCATACATGTCTCATGTACATAGTTAATACGCCGTTGTGTTGTGTGGACCCTGGTGTACCCAAAGACATTCAAGATAATTTCAATATCTTTGAGTTACTGCTACTGAGAAATGGAACGAAAGAAGCAGAGAATAGGAACGATTTTATTGTTTTTGAAGTTTTTTTTTTAATTCAAAAATTTCACAAACAATGGCATCATATATGTGGAACTCTCTGCCAGCGTTCGTCTTCCACGTATAATCCGTCAGCCTTCAAAGCAAGAGTGAATAGACATCTTCTGGGTACGCTCGTTCCATCATAGACCTCATCCATCGCTTTCCATCAGTCGAGATCGAGGGTCAAGAGCGCATTTTGCAATAAGAAACAAAATTAAAAAAAAAAAACAAGTATTATCTGTATAGCAGATCACCATCCATCCAGAACTCTATCTATAATCATTTCTTGGCAAGTATACAAACATGTTATTACAACTCAACAGTAATAAGAAACGTCCAGAACATTGGTTGCTGCAAGGCTCTGAGAATCGGTGACATCAAAATGAATGATTGCACCACGAATTCCAACAGTGGCAGAATTTCCTGGTTAAAACACAGTCGGTCTATCAACGTCCAGCACAAAGAAAACAATTGTCGCGATTGGAACGTTGGCACTGGTGGGTTGAGCGAATCATGTCGTGTGCGTTCCATTCTTCCAACCTTTCCATGAATACCAACCACCTTGGAGCCTCATACTCCATTCAAAACCTCTTGTACAAGCCAAACTCACTGAAATCTCGAGTGTCTCACTACACTGGTCGGCTGAAATATTTCATTCGATGACCCATTTTCGTACATCCATGTTTTTTTGTTTATTTTCATTCATAAAGCTTTTTTCAGTAGATATTCTCCTGTCCACCGTCTTTTGTTACCTTAATTGCGTATTCTGTTTGCTTGCGTATTGTTGTCTGAATAAACCATTGTTACTTATTGACCTACGGAGGACGAGCTACTTATAGTGGTTACTTACTAATATTGCGGTTCACTAAACTTTATGTAAGAGCTAGTTGCGCCCCGCGATTTCACCCGCATAAGTGTCGATCCCGTGGGAATATTGGGATAAAAAGTAGCGTTTATGTTAATCAGGGAGTCAGTTACCTCCATACAAAATATTATTAAAATTGGTCCAACCGTTTGAGCGTGAAGAAGTAACAAACAATAAACACACACTCACAAACTTTCGCCTTTATAATATTAGTATGAAGTCTGTGGCAAGTTGTGGAGCATTGGTGGCCCGTTGGTAACGGTCCCGACTTGCAAGTTGTAGGTCGTGGGTTCAAAACCGAGGCAGGCACTTTACTTTGAGTAATTATTTCATCACCGTTGCACTCAAAACGGTGACGGAAAACATCGTGACACAAACCGGCATGTCCTGTGACATCTACCAACGCGCACTGGACCCGCGTGGTAGATTACAGCCCACTCCCTCTCGAAGAGAGGAGGCCTGTGTCTCCGCAATGGTAACATTATAACTTGGTTTATACCAAGTTAAGAAGTTATTGCTAAAATAAATAATAAAATTGTATCATAATAACTGTCTATTATATTCTTAAAGCTCGTAGCAAATTCTTTAAAAAGTTAAAATTTGTTCGCTAACAAGATAAAAGGTAAGGAGACGGCTTCCCCACGTCTCCGCGAGGCGTCACATCAAACAATTAAGAGTTATCTCGGGAGTTAGCAACGCGACGCGATATATCGCAGTCTTGATTACTTTTTCTACTCGGAGAACTAATAAAAGTTGACCAGCAGACCGGGAACTGACAAGTCTCGTTTTTAATTGAAACACTACAGTTTAATGGAGAATTGATGAATGGTTTTAACTGAGAATTTTGTTTTTTAAGACAGATAAAACATTTTAAAGATTGCTAATGCTCGGTTCCTTTAAAGAATAACGAATCGTTTTGCTTACCAGAATGCATGGTCGCATTTTTTATTGCCAAACGGGGCGAATAAATAGATTCGTAAGCTATTTTAACATGTGATAGCTACTTTCATATGGAAGGGTCTACTATGAAAAGTTATGAGGTTTTTGCTTCATTATTAGTAAAAATAGAGTCCTAATTTTTACCAATAACGGTCCGTAAATTATAGGAAACGGTCAATTTTTTTTGTTAGCCTATACTGTCGCACTTTTGGGCAAAGGCCTTCCCAAATCTTTCCAGGAAGTCTATTCCACGTGAATCGGCCATAAATCTGTCAATTTGTTACCATGTAAATACCTAGGATCTTATTGTGAAAAACCATGTTTAGAGAATAGGTCTAAGCTTCCTTGGTCAGTAATTAAAAATCCATTAAATTAGCTTGAAACGGCGAAAATATCCGCAGGATGAAAGGTTAAAAATATTGCTGAGCGTTCGTTCCCTTCGATGTTAGACGTCAATAATGGCCTGGGAAGCAAAAAGTTTAGCTCCGGGCAAGTTATCAATTGTATCTACCAAGTTGGAGCAGAGTTTTTCATTCATTTATTGCACGCAGAGCGCAAGGAAATGGTTAATGGTTATTCTCTTCTCTTGGTCGCATTTGATATAAAAGCTGAACTTTGTCGCTATCAGAGAATCTTTGTGGCTTTTTATTTGTTCTATAAAGTGCAATTTTTGCTAAGTTTGAAGTCTGGGACGATGTAAATGGATTTGTGGAGTAATTCAAATGGAAATGTCTTTTGTCTGTTACAAAATGGATCAACATTTTGTTTATTGCAGACGTACTTATTTTGTACGTTTGCATCATTGTCTGATAAGTGCTTTGAAAGATAGAAAGAAAGTACATTTATTTACATCTGTTTTATTATTCTCATTAATTGCCTGCACAAAAAGTGCTTTAATAACTCCAACGCGTCTTCATTTCAGTAAGAGCATTCTATTAATATTAAGGTACACTTATAATTTCAACGCTAGATTTATCTTAATTACGTCAGTTTGCGCTGACGTCGCAAAATGAACAATTAAATCCATTGTTATTAAAGTTGAGCTGCATTCGTGTTGGGTGCAGGCGGTAGACGGGGCCGTCCCGGAACTCCGTGGCGCCATTGTTCCTAAACGGTCCTCCACAAGCGTCCGTCGCAACTCACCCAGTTAGTTTTACGAGTTTTCACCTGTTGGGGGTCGGTCAGTGAAACTGTTGTTTGGTTTCGACTGTTATTACGGTTTTCGTAGAGTTATAGTTTGGGGCAAAACATGGAACTTGTACAATAAAGACTTACGTTGGTATAATTTAAATGCAGCAACCAGCCTTCAAAATCCTTTTGATTTGGAGCACTTTAAAATATAATATAATATTCACCATTTTTAACCAGTCGTAGCAAAGTTTTAAATTAAATAAAGTAAAATTGTTTGTCAGAATTCCACATACTTCACCGCATACCTACGTTCTACGGACTACGTGATATTATAGGTTATTTATATTTTGAGATTTCGCAGCGCACGAAATAAACTCGAAACCGTGATGTAAATGTGAATAATGAAAATAACTGGGGTTGTATTACATTCCTTTTTAAACACGGGGCAGGTAAACAGACAGGGGCCAGTAGCACCTCCCGTCCCTTTTGTTATTTGTAGAATTTTAATAGAAAGGTCCGCGTCATGAGCCTGCGCCCAGAAAGCGTTCATTTGTTTTGTCGAAACCATCTACATAACATAGAATCACAATTATGACGGTGAAAACCGACTAAATCCGGGTTCATATGACACGTTTTGTCAGAATTACCGTGAAAATGTACGCTATTACAAAATTGACGGTTTATCCGGATTACCCGGTTCATAAATTAAAGTTATTGCTTTCTGTTGAAGTTATGGCAGATAGTTTAGGGAGGTCCAATTTATTTTGCGACCGAAAATTTTCAAGTGGATGGTATTTGGTGCTTGACCTCATTTCAGCAAATCAGTTGGGTTTACTGCCAAGCTTTAACCTCTTCATATAATACTGTAATGAGGTTACTGGGTTATGTCCCCCAATCACCACGCTTTGGCAAAGGAATCGGTGACCATCACCGATTTCTTTGCCAAGGCGTGGTGGTTGCCTCATGTAAATCACAAGAAATCCCATAATAGAAAAAATATTGCAACCCATCCTTGTTTTTGTTGCCATTTGATACTTCAGTCATAGACGGGGCGAACAGTTGTAGTTTTATTTTTATTTTGTAATTTCTTCATTGGAAAATCGTGGTGGTTACCAATGATTATGCTCTTTTTCATAGTGTTTATTGGTAATCTCTTAATAGGCCTGCGGTCGCTAATGTGCATTAAAAGGCTTCCCAGTTAATTAAACGTTGATTGTAATCGACACTGTTTATCAACAGAAGGACACTACTGTTGAAATTATGTTGGAAATAACATTTTCAACACACTTGCTCGTAAAGTGGCTCTTATTGAACCGCTTTTAGGTCCATAATGCAGTGTATTAAAAACGCGTGCTTTTTTTTTACTTTAATCCACAAGTGCTTTATTTCCACAGATAACTACTTATTTACTAGTCGGAGATGCGCGCTTTTTTAATCTCATCAATTCACTTTTTTTTTAAATAGTCTGTATTGTCCTTGGTCCCAAAATTAACTAATATTTGTTTACCCGGCCAATATAACCGTATAGTTTCCGTTAGAATGGACCCGAACACACGAACCTCCGCCGGCTCGGTACTGGGTCCCATTGGACCCAGGAATTACGACATACGACACCCTACATTGATTTTGTAAATATTTGTTATGCTACCCATCCAATCTTATGAATGTGCGTTAACTAAGAGAGTTGGATAAAAAACTCTTAAGTTAACGCCATTAAATATTTCATATTTAGCGCGCAAGCATATTAATTTACCTTTATTAAATTCCAATCTTTCAATGCGATAATAATCGCCATTTTGTTGACAGTGGTAGTCGAGGCTAAAAAACATAAAAATTGGGAATTTCGAACATCCAAACTCCACCACAGGGGCAGTGAATAATACATAATTTAATTGTTTGACGAATTCATCCATTGTTCAAGTTAAATAAGTAGCGGTAATGAAGTTTTTTGATATTTAATGTCGAGTTTCGCGCCAATCTGTTATACATTTAACTTTTCACAAATATCACACACACACATGTAGGTAAGATTTAAAATGTGACAAAATATTATAGATAATATATTATAAACAACACGAAAATGCCCAAATGTTAACGTAATATTGAAGCACAGGTCCAATAACACGTATTAATCATTACCGCTACTCAATTTGTGTTCAAAATCGCCGTCCATTATTGTTTTTTTTTTATAGTAATAATGTGCGAAAGCGATTATGCTAAACGATTTTTTTTTTAATTCTCTACTACTTTTAAATCGATACTCGGAAACTGAAATAAAATTATTTTAAGCATTAAATACGATAAGCATTGTTTATAACAATGATTTATGCTCTTGTAATGTTATTTTTAGTTTTTTGGACACTATATTGAAACTGAATCAATAGGTAACTGAGGACCTTTGACCATAGTCATTAATTATTGAATTTCGCGCCGCAGTGTTTCTATATTTGAATTTATCTTCGGAATGCGCTCGCCGTGCAAAATTATTTTTATTTATTGTACTTACTACATATTTATTTTTGATATTTTCTAATAGTTTGCTACAGAATGCCCGGTATATATTTTTTAGGTAGGCTTTAGCAAAAGTGCGGGAATGATAGTCAGGTTTGTATCTTGATCAAAATATGATTTGCGACTCTAACAGGTACCTACATCTTTACAGAATTATAATCATTCGAAACATTAATACATCTTTCTTATGGAAAAGTTCTTAGGGAAGAAATCTAACTAGAAAGATTCTATTCTAATGACTATAATTCTGTAAATACATATACAGAGCGTTAGGTTAAACGAGGGACATACTTTAAGGGGAGTTAGTACTCATGAAAATGAGCAACTTTTACTATGGGGCCGAACCTGAAATCGCAAAAAAAAATCAGCTGTTCAGTACATTTCGACGAGCTATGCGAACATAAATGTAGGAAACGGCTGATTTTTTTTCGCGATTTCAGGGTTCCATCCCATATTAAAAGTTGTTAATTTTCATGAGTACTAACTTCCCTCAAAGTATGTCCCTCGTTTAACCTAACGCTCTGTATATTATAGTCGCGAAGCATATTTGATCAAGATGCAACCTGATACTGACCTGCAAATTACAAAAAACGTAAGAAAATTTTAATTATCCACCTAAAATTGTCCGTGGTCCCAACCCGAAACCAAACGGAAAAGACCCTGACTGGCGTTCTATCATTGCGGATTCTCACTGAACGAATGTAGGTATATTTCTCTATGCCAATAGTACTTTCTAATTCCATACTAACTAAACTACAATTGTTTTTTTTTTTACAATTGTTTTTACATGCTCTGTGGTCAGTGCTTTTATTTACACTTGCGCGCGCATTGCTATTGCTGGCTATGCGGAAAGACAAAACCAACGCGCCATTTTCCATACAAGTTAATATTTAACAATACAAGTCTGTTTTTTTCCTCGCAAGTGTGTTGAAAAACGTCGTATGAAACGCGTGTGCATCGATCATTAGACTCTCGGCTTTCTTATCGCACTCGCCTGCGGCTCGCGCGAATAATACCGCCTCGAGCATAATGATCAACATAGCACACATGTATCATAATGTACTATTAAAGAATTATTGATAATAACTCTAACAAGTTGCGTAATACATTATTTAAAGGATTTTTTTCCACCATAATAATGTTGCATTGTCATGTAAAAAAATCAATCGTATTTTTGAAAGTAGGTGGAAAATCAATCGTAATATTGAAGTGTTAGTAAGTTTAAAAATAGAACAAATAGATGTATCTGAATGAAGTGTATCACAAACTAACTTTAGTTTAGTTTAATTCAATTAGGAAGTCTACTTAGACTAATTTAATTGTAGTTTATTTCAACTACATTTTCAAGCTTAACTTTTAGCCCGTCTATTAAAGTACTAAGTACGGCTCACGTTTCTTAGTATCCAACAACTTACAAAAAATATTTGTCGCTACGAATTTCAGACGTTCGTAGCGCGGTTACGTTGGTTTCGTAGCGCCTACGTCAAGTGCTACGCGTTGCTACGCTTGTAGTATGCTACGAACTTTTTTGATTTAATAATTTAATTATTAAATGTTGTATGCAGCTTTTCAGCGGTGTTATTAATTTTGTTTCAGATAATTATCTCGTGACCTGTCCATGTCGTAGATTAGTTAAATGGTAACATAATGAGTACTCTTGTTAATCACGAGAAAATTATATTTACCTTAGTGTAAAAAAAGAATACAAATCATTTTTAATTTCCAATGACCCATTCTAGAAATACAGTCTATCACTGAAATGCCTAGTACAGCAAACATCCATTTGCGCTTAGCGTGGTTAGGCTAAAATCAACATAACTGTATACCTACAGGTTGATGTTACAAGGACTAGTCATTTTTGTTGTTACAGTCTCAATACGGATTTATGTACCTACACCTTTTTATCTGAATATGTAATTAAACGAATTACACGATAAAAAATAAACTTGGTCTGGCTTGGTTACTAAACCAAGTCAGACCAATCCATCATTATAGGTACTAACCTATGATGGAATCCCATATCGACGCGTAAACTGAAACCTTGAATTCAGCACATGTTTTTAGTCCGTAGTTTTTTTTGTTAGCCTATTTTGTGTCCCACTGCTGGGCAAAGGGCTCCCCTTTTTTCTTCCAAACCTACCTGTCTTGTATCTATGGCCATGTAGGCCCTGCAAATGATATTAGATTGTCACACCACCTTTGCCCTGGTCTATCCTCGACGGTCTCGATTGTCCTGCCTCAGGCGTCCAGTGAGTGATGACCTCGTCAGTCGTCGGTTATCAAAGAAAACGGTACGGTACGGACTTATTTTTTGGGGAAATAGTACCGACCAAAATAGAGCGTTTGTTGCCCAAAAAAAGTGTATACGAGCTATTTACGGGATTCCATCGGATGAAACTTGCCAACCTATTTTTAAAAAGCTTGGTCTACTACCATTACCTTCATTATATCTGTATGAAGTGTTTATGTTCGTACGAAAACATATAGAGCTGTTTAAAACTGTAGAGGAATTAAGCTGACGTAGTCGACGTGATCAGCACCAGCACAGACTAGTACCAGAAGTGATTCCTAGGATAGCAAAATACAATACAAAATACAAGAGCTGTCCAGCTATGTGTGTGTGTGTGTATTTAACAAATTACCAATACCGCTAAAAACGTTGAACTGCATGCTGTTTAAGGTTAAGTTATATAAATTGATGACTAAAAATAATTTCTATAGTATTAAGCAATTTTTGGAACATAGACTCTAGTTTTTCTTTTTGTTTTGTATAATTTATAACGTTAGGCTAAGCACTTACAAGTTTGCATGCTTTAATTCTAAGCAAAACATGCTGGACCTTATATTTACTTCAACAACCTTGAATACCGTGTTTTTTGCAAATAAATATATTATTATTATTAAAAAAAAAGATCTGATGTTTAAAAGTGGAATATCTACGCGGTCAAAATGTATGTATGTGGCAGAGCCACTTTTAAAATATTTAACCGACGAAAAATTTCAATTTGGGGGGGTTTTAGAAACATGTACTTCATCCACGGTAACAGGTTGTGTATCGATGTCCCGGTCACCTTGTTTATTACCGAAAACGATTTGAATATATTTTTTCTCAGTATCTACGCGTTTAGAAATAATATTTATCTTTTCAGTCGTTCCGTGTATTCAGAAGCCCGAAAGTGTGACAACCAGTCTTACCAAGAGGTATCGTATTACCCAGTAACTGGGTTGTGGAGGTCAGATAGGCAGTCGCTCCATGTAAAATACTGGTATTCAGCTGCATCCGGTTAGACTGGAAGCTGACCCCAATATAGTTGGGAAAAGGCTAGGCAGATGAAGATGATGATGATCTGTGGGTTTAGTAACAGTTACAGGAACACCCACAACATTTTAACGGTTGTGAAAACAAACAAAGTGGGCAACACTAAAGGTAGCCATCTATCTCCATTTATTATTGGAACGTAATATTTCTGTATACATTAGTGGCTCGCTCCCGCCAATATTGCAACGTAGCTAATTGTCTGTGACCATTTTAATTAGTTTCTGTCGGACATATAAATGGTAATGACCTAACGTATGAAGCGTTGGCTTACCTGCTAATGTTCCAATGTTTGTTAACGTTATGTTATTTGATGGTGGATATTTGTTTGTGAAATGTGCCGCGGGGTGATTGCGTACCACAGTTACACTGGCAATATCTTCCATTTTAACAGTTCAACAACATTCATTGCGTTTTTTACGTTATTGAGCAGACGAACTTTTCCAACATATTTATTAGCAATTTCCTTCAAAATTCTTTGGATTGTGATTGAAAGTGTGTTGTTACGCAATTGGGCTGCTGTTGTAGTTCATGTTTGTAGGATAAGGTACCACGTATTACCTTGAGGAATAATTTAATTTTTAAATTAACCCTGTATTGTATATTATTTTATGGGTACAATTTAAATGCTCACCAAAATAATTTTTGAACCTACCAAAATGGATTAATGCTCACCAAATCTTGTTTTCCTGAAATAGTAACATTAATACCCAAAATGAAAAATATTGGTGACGTAGGATGCAAGAGCGAGCGAAGGGCACCCCGAGGTGAGGTTTGGTTAGGTTACTTTAAACCCTTTACACAGAAATAGGGGCCCCGCGAAGCGGGGCTCCGTCGACATAAGATATGGCATAGAATAAAAAAGAAAATAGGTTCATTTCTACAATACTTTACAAAACACAATTTGGTGAGCATTTATGTATTCTAGCAGGTATTTCGATTTTTTTTGAAAATAAAATAAGGACTTCTTTGGTAGACGTTTAAACACAAGCCTTATTTTATTCACATAAATCTACTTGGCGATTGATAGTGGCCATTTTAATTAGTTTCTGTCGGACATATGAAAGGTAATGACCGAACGTATGAAGAGTTGGCTTACCTGCTCGTGTTCGGATGCTTGTTATCGTTATGTTATTTGATGGTGGATGTTTAACTATTTGTGAAATGTGCTGTTTTAGTTCATGTTTGTACGGGAGAAGTATTATTAAATCCAATCGTGGATTTCACTGTAAAGCACGATTACCTTATGGTACATGCAATTTTCATATTATTTTGTGCTGTAGGTAATTAGGAAGAGAAATAAAAATAGCTTTGAAATCTAGGGTAGATTTCAGATTTTTTTATAGAGCAATTAACAATTTACCGTGTTTTGAATGTTCACTATATTTAACTAATCTCATAAATATGTATTTTTTTATTTTTATTTATGACAATTTTTAGATCATTTGGCAAATCTAATCTAGATATTTTTTTACGGTATAACTTTTATCCTACTCATTTTTACATGTTTTAAATAAAACAACCCCCCCTACATAGCAAGAATTTTATTGCAATTCAAGATTGCATCAATATTTCGCCGAGAGTGCTTTCAAAAGGGGTTCTGCCCTCCCCGCTGTAACGGAGCTAAGTAGCGTGAAGTTTGTGTGTTAATATCTTCATATCAATTTAAATCGTTTTCTCAAGTAGGTACTGCGTAAATGTTCACTTTGATATCCTTAATTAATGTTTTGCTTTTAGTAGATATTGTGCACGTCATCATCTGCGAACGGTAGGGCCCAAAACTTGAACAAAATAAGTGTTATTTATTTCTGGAAAATTAATTTGAAAACACATTTACACGTCAAAATTAAATGATGTTTTATAATTAGATGAGTTCGGTGTTTCCTAACCGACTCTTCTGACGAGAAAGACCGAAACAAACTCATGTTCTTTTCGTTTTCTTTCTTTCTTCTTTCATGTTTTACAAAAGCATATCACACTAATATTATAAAGGCGAAAGTTTGTGAGTGTGTGTGTTTATATGTTTGTTACTTCTTCACGCTCAAACGGCTGGACCAATTTTGATAAAATGTTGTATGGAGGTAGCTGACACCCTGAATTAACATATAGGCTACTTTTTATCCCAATACTCCCACGGGATCACACGCGGGTGAAACCACGGGGCGCAGCTAGTTATTGTCTATTTTGCCGGAGGTCGGAAATTATTTACAGAAAATTCAACCCTCCATTTCACCCTTTTAGGGGTGGAATTCCTAAAAACCCATTCTTAATGAATCTCACTCTTCACAAAGAAAACACCCTCCAAATTTCATGTCTCTAAGACCAGCGGTTTAGGCAGTGCGTTGATGTATCAGTCAGTCAGGACTTTGAATTTTATATACAATTTGATGAAGAACTAATTTGGAGCATATTAAGATTGAGTACACCATTTCATCTTCGGTGATTACTGTGACTTCCAGTTTCAGGACTGTTGACACCAACTGTTCTACCAACATGATGATGATGTTATAGATAGATTAAAATTCATACTATTTAAAAGTCCGTCTTCATATCTTCGTCTTAGTCGTCCACATGTAATGAAAATTACGCGACGGAAATTCGCAAGCCCTACTGCTGAGCTTCAAGTCCTGGGTTCGATTCCCAGGTCGAACAAACTGTTATTGGGCTTTTTCCATTAGGAATTTCTCAGTAACAGCCCGGTGCTTGGCGCAATACCTGGCGCACTGTGGGTGTACAGTCACGAGCATAAGTATGTATACCCACGGCATTGTTTAAAGGCGATTTTCTCCTTTATTTTTGAATACATTTTTGTATTATTAGAGACATAGTATTTTCGAACTTATAGGTTTATGTAAAGTGTCGTATTTCGAAGTTGCATTCGTTATTTCGTGAAAAAATCGCAATTGAAAGTTGCCAAGTGTTGACATATTAGTGTTCGTGACTGTACTAAGGTGCACCTATAATAATAATATACCATTTATTTTCAGGTAACAAAGACCCATAGACGCATACCTTAACCTAAGTAACCCATAGATACCTTAACCTAAGTATACGTAATAATATAGTAACAATTTTGTCAGTAAATAAAACTTAATAACTATATTAGTATCACTTAGTTGCACTAAGTCTTTGTGCGTTCCGGTGGCACTTGTCCGCGAAAGTGGCGGAATAACACATCCTCCGGCCAAAAGCTTTTTGCCATCACCAGGTGCAGGTAGCATGTTACACATATGCCTAACCCTTCAGGGATTACAGGCGTGATGATATTTGAAATATTTACTAGTAGTAAGCTCCTGTGCCTTTGTGTTATGTTATCATTATCATCTGCCTAGCCTTTTCCCAACTATGTTGGTGACGGCTTCCAGTCTTACCGGATGCAGCTGAATACCAGTATTTTACATGGACCGACTGCCTATCTGATCTCCACAACCTAGTTACTGGGTAATACGATACGCTACGGTAAGACTAGTTGTCAGACTTCCGGGCTTCTAACTACCCGTAACGACTGTCAAAGATCCACGACTGACAGCCGGGACCAACTTCCGAGACACGGAGAGGTCGCGGTATGTAAAGATGGTCACCCATCCACAGACCAAAAGCGGCAAGCGTAGCTTAACCTGTGCGGCTGTTATTATTTAAGCACGGGCCCCTCCCTTTGTATAACGTTATGATATTGATTATATTATACGTTTAATAATGCACTTAATTATGTGTAATATGTACTATTCAGTTAGCTACATTACCCATCAAGTATTGTTTACAGCGACCAGGTTCCTAGAATCAAACGTTTTGCGTAATTTAATTAATTAGCTCATTAATAACGTTGTTAGGTAACATTTGCGGCAAACACGTCTATGCATCAAACTAAGTATTGATTTATAAACGGCTACAATTTGTAGTTATGGTCAGATTTTATGGCTAATGACGTCCTATGTTCAGGTTTAGGTATGTGGTGGACATAGGCTCTTTATTGGTGTACCTTAAAAAGAGAGCAACAAAAAAAAAACCGATGCCGTCTGTCTGACTGTCATCGGGCTGTAGCTCATGAACCGTTATAGGTAGACAGTTGAACTTTTCACAAAGTGTTTATTTCTATTGGCGCTATAATCAAAAATGATAAAAATAAAATAAAGTTAATAAATATTAAAGGGGGTATTTTTTTTCGGAGTTTCTTGCCTTGTGTTGTGGTACGAAACCCTTCGTGTGTGTCACGCACTTGGTCGGTTTTTTCTACATTTGTTATGGTTTAGGATGTGATTGACATACATAGGCTCTTTTATTGGTGTACTTCAAAGAGAGAGGCAAAAAACAGTCAAGTGGCGTCGTCGCAGGGTCCTCGATTGGAATGAAGTGCCTTTCGCTTTTATTTACATTTTGATTTTCATGATACTTTCATTATGTAAAAAAAGGGTCGTAACGGTCAAAATTTGCTCTCATTCGCCAAGTGTGCACAGTATAACTTGCGATAAGGAACTTCGTTTTCAAAATTATACAACTTAATTCGGACAATGCTTAGAGAGTGCTATCATGATTATGACGTTACAAATTGTATGCATTTCTTAATTGTTTGTATCACGTGTTTTGATAAACCCACATTTCCTCTGCTTGTGTAGCTCAAAAAATCGTCTCGCTACGCGCATGCTACGCGCTATGCTACGGCGTAGCAGGCACAAAGCTTTCTTTTCCTAAAGTGTATTTCAAATAAACTTGCGATAAATGTCATTCAACCACCCTGTACCAAAAAGTCCAAATAACTTACGATAGATATCGTTCGTCATACAAAACTGTCGCTAACATTGCATCGGTTGAGTTTCATAATACCAAACACGGAGTAAGTCAATGTTTTGATCGTGTTACCGACACTGCCCATACATTTTTTTCGTATGGTTTGGAAATATTGGGATACATTAGTAGAAGGAGGTGAACAAACTTTATCGCAAGTTTATTTGAAATGAACTTTAGGAGAGAGGTTCCGTCTTATTATAACGGCCTACAAGAAAATGTATCATTTCCACCAGTATTTGAAATTAAGGTGTCAAAAAACGCTCTGTATTTTTAGGGTTCCGTACCCAAAGGCTAAAAACGGGATCCTATTACTAAGACTTCGATGTCTGTCTGTCTGTCACCAGGCTGTATCTCAACAACCGCGATAGCTAGACAGTTGAAATTTTCACAAATTATGTATTTCTGTTGCCGCTATAACAACAAATACTAAAAACAAAATAAAATGAATATTTAAGGGGGGCTCCCATACAACAAACCTGTTTTTTTCGTTTGGTACGGAACCCTTCGTGTGCGAGTCCGACTCGCACTTGGCTAGTTTTTTTTTATTGCGGTGGGCCCGCTCTTGACCTCGATCACGCTTGATGGAAAGCGATGGATGAGGTCTATGATAGAATGAGCGTGCCCAGAGGATGTCTAAGGCACTGGAACTCCCAAGCATAATTTGGACAGCCATCCTTGTGTGACCCTTCACCATTTTCTTAAGAAACCAAAGCTTTAGGTTGCTTGATTTTGAAAGTTGAGAGATGCCCTAAATCTTTGAAAGAAGAAAGCAAATACGTTTTTGCGGCAAACATGACGCAGAGAAATAACATAAAAACAAAACAACCTTGGAGGAAAATTTACGTCATATCAACGCGAAACGGCCATCGGTCGTTGAAAACTTAGAACAGTTTTATCATTATATCGTGACTTAAAGTAGATAAAACGCTTGAAAAACTAGTGGAAAGAAAAATGCCTAAGTAGGACCTAATGAACTTTTATCTCTTCCTTCAAAGTAGAACAGTCGTAACTCCTAAGTTACGGATCAAGCACGCGATTACAAAGTGATCAGTTATTAAGACAATAGTCCGACTTCAGAAGTTGAAGTCGATCGGCACTTAGAATTAGTTGAATTGATGTGATGAATCCACTCCTAGTGTAAGCACATTTAGCTCTGTGCTGAGTTAGGATAGTTTATCGTTCTTGTAGATTAGTGACTAGTTCAACTTACTGCATTAGTAGGAATATTAGGTGCGTTACAGGTACTTTGGGTAGGGATACTTGTACGTGTATATAGGTAGGTATTAACCACGGATATCTATGGTATTAACGTACTAATGACCGTAATGATCATAAGTACGTTATACGTATACACGTACATTCATACACACACACATACTCATACATCCATTACACTCATAACACTCAACAACACATGTACACACTCACTCATGTTCACATAATTATATTTTGTTTTACTACATCTACTGTTTTTGTTGTGTTTTAAGTAAGTACCAACTGTTGTGAAGGAGCGGAGTCCTCTAATACAGGCATTATCTGCTTAAATGAAGACTCCAAACCCAAATTGTTTGTGTATATCTTTTGGACAGAATAAACGTTATTATTATTTCTTTTATTTCACTAAATACATATAAATTATATTTTTAAATATTAGTATAAAAAATATAAAAACATTTAAAAATATAAAAAATAGTAGCCCACCGGTATCGGGAACAGGGTCCAAGCTACCGGCGGTCAGGGCTCCAGAGAGAGGAACCTCCTAACAATGCGGGCCGTGTCCAGAAGTACCGCTCTCTGAATCAAGCCCTTGATCCAGCTGCCCAACGAGAGCCTCCTTAGATGTTGGTCGAGGCTCTTGGCTATTAACCCATTGGCTGTCACGACTATCGGCACAATGATCGCCGTGTCCACATCCCACATGTCGACAACCTCGCGAGCCAAGTCAAGATACTTGATCTGTTTATCTTTCTCGGCTTTCACGAGGTTCTCATCATGCGGGACGGTTATGTCAACAATCATTGCGCGCCGCTCTGATCGATCCACCACCACTATATCAGGCTTATTGGCAACAATAGTCCTGTCAGTGATGATGGATCGATCCCAGTACAATGTGATATTACCATTTTCGAGAACTGGGTCGGGCACATACCTGTAGTACGGCACCTCCGATTCCACAAGGTTGTATTTCAAAGCAAGCTGCTGATGGATTATCCTGGCTACAAGGTTGTGTCTATGCAAGTACTCTCCGTTAGCCAGACGAGAACACCCGGAGATAATATGTCTGATTGATTCTCCCGGCCGGTGGCATGCCCGACAGATGTCAACCGTGCCGTCTTTGACAATAAATCTCCGGTAATTGTTCGTCATCATAACTTCGTCCATAATTGCACAAACAAAACCTTCGGTTTCTCCAAAGAGGTTACCGAAACGCAGCCAGGCTACGGACGCTTGTAGATCTACATCGGGTCCACGTAGGGCCCGCAGAAAGCGTCCGTGAAGCTCCTTACTCTGCCATACCTCCATGCGATCATTAGTGTCAAGCACTACTGGTTTGCGCCAGTTCTCTTTAGCCAAGGAGAGCGGGGTAAGGCCCTTGTCCACTATGACTACATCTCGATGCATCCCCACGTCGGTTTCTAGGAAATATTCCCTGAGACTGCATATCTCGCGATTGTGGAGCGTCTTAGCGTTTAAAAACCCTCGACCTCCACATTTTCGCGGGATATACAGCCTCATTACCGATGACCGTGGGTGATGCATTCGATTTGCAGTCAGCAGTGTACGGACCCTCCTATCCAGGGCGTCGAGTTCGGTCTGAGTCCATTTGAGTATGCCGAAAGAGTACATCAAAACTGGCATGACCCAACCGTTGAAGGCGCGCACCTTGTTTCCGCCTGATAGAAGACTATTAAGTACTTTTTTCAGACGGCCAAAGAAGCGCTCCTTCACCGATTGCTTCATGTCAGTAACATTGATCCCTAACGCTTCCGACATACCCAAATACTTATAGGTTTCGGATGCGGAGAGGGCTCTAAGGTTTGTGGAATCCAAGAGTTGGGTTCCCACGGATTCCACAATCTCCCCTCGCTTTACATGCATGACCGCACATTTGTCCACACCAAATCCCATCCTGATGGCGCTACTGAAAGTTTCAGTAATTTTCAGTAGCTCCATCAGTGGTAATGTGTTGGGGGCAAAAAGTTTTAGGTCATCCATGTAAAGGAGGTGAGATATAACCTGACCACCTCTCCTCAGCCGATAGCCTAGACCTGAATCCTCCAGCAGTGTGCTTAGAGGATTCAAGGCTAAGCAGAACCAAAGCGGACTCAAACTGTCGCCCTGAAATATGCCTCGCTCAATCCTTATCGGTTCGCTATTCCTCTGAATATTTCGACATCCTGGATAGCGAAGGACCGTCCTCCATTGCCCCATACACGACATCAGGAAGGTGCGTAGAGTTGTATCTACTTTATACAACTCTAACACCCTCATGAGCCATGTATGTGGCACCGAGTCATAGGCCTTCTTATAATCTATCCAACATGTCGACAGATCCTTTCGGAAACGACGAACCTGTTGGCTAATGGCCATATCAATGAGGAGTAGCTCCTTAGTACCGCGGGACCCATTCCTACATCCATTTTGAGAGGCAGACATGATGGAGTTGGTGTCTATATGTTTGTTAATTTTAGTCCTCAAAATGGATGTAAGAACTTTATAGACCGTCGGTAAACACGTGATCGGCCTATAATTTTTGGGTTCCGCGGTGCTACCTGATTTATGGAGCAGGTGGGTAATTCCTGTCGTTAGGAATTGGGGTAGCGAACCAGACTCCAAAGCAGTCTGGAACTGAGATGCCAAGCGAGCGTGCGACCTTGGAAACCATTTGATCCAAAAGTTCTGCAGCCCGTCCGGCCCAGGAGACTTCCAGTTAGGCAACGGACGGACTGCACGAGCTACATCTTGGGGGCAGATGGTGATAGCCCCCATTTCTGGTATTGGGTCACAGGCTCGCTCGACTTCCCGAGCCCTATCACCTTCGGTGTGACTGACAGGCACCGACCAGATGCTGCGCCAGAAGGAACACATGGCATCATCATCTGGTAGGCACGTCTCAGCCACACCTTGGTCCGGTCGTTCCCAACCCCTATAAACCCACCTTTCATCGCTCTGGAAGGTGCGATTCTGAGTGTATCGCTCTACTCGCCGCCTATACCGACGAATACGGTTTGCCCATGCATACACTTTCTGCTTCAGGAAGTCGATGCGCTCTGTGACACAAGACATATAGTCTTGAGGACTGATATCAGTCCCCGAGAACGCCCGCCTCACAAAGCGCATCTCTCTAGGGCGAGTATTGCCCTCCCTGAAGCAGATTAGTTTGCCGATGAGCGTCCTGGCCCCACCAATACGGCGTTCAATTCTGCACTGCCAAGCTGGTACGGCTTGTTTCGGTCGTGTAGCTCTAGAATCGTTGGCAAATTTGACGTGAGCTACACGACATGCCGCTACAGCCGCGCAGTACAGAATCGAATGAGTATCGATGAGGTCTTCGCAGGTATCAAAATATTTTGACAACTGCGAATCCAGGACCGCCACCAGCGCCCTATTTTTGTTATGCATGGGCAAACGAGGTAAGCGTGGCCTAAGTTCGGGCGACATGAAGCGATATTCCTGAATCGCATCCTCCAAAGATCTCCTTAATTCCTCATTGCACTGGGTACTTACATTTATAGCCCTATCATTACTCCCCTCGTCAGTATGACTTATATTAGGCTGCGGTAATATTGCAGCGGTCTGCGACTGGGGGGCGATGACATGGCTACTCTGCATTTCACTTCGCAGGCGATCAAGTACAGTGTCATCTAACATATGATTACGCTGGATGACCCGCACCTGATCCGACAGTCGTTGTGCCGAAACGTTGACAGCTGGTTCAAGCACCTGAAAAAGAGAGAGCATCCGAACACGGTACGCGGTCAGAATGTTTCCCCCCTCTGTAGCCCCATAGTATGAGCGCATGACATTTTCATTGATGGATTGTGTCCATCTCATGCGCTGCACACTTCCGCCGAGAGCTGGGACCCTATCAGAGGCCGGTGGGCCTCGAAGTCCTAAGCCGTCCGGCGGCCGGCGTCCTCTCCGTCGACGAGTAGGTGGTGGCGTCGTGGGCGGAGAGAAATACTCGTCGCTCGAGCTCGACGCAACTGCCGCGGCCGGTGTCATCACAGCGCTCACAGTGGGGCTGGGTACCGGCGGCGGCGAGGCGGAGCTGAGCGAAGAGTCCGGAGGTAGTAGGCGTGCACGTCTTGCGGCTAGTCTTGTCAACATTTTCTTTTCTTGTTAGTTTTTATCGGAGGTGACATGACAGATGTCACCCCCGGTTCGGCAGTTTTTGTTTAAAATTTATCCAAATATGGTTCATTGTAAGTACTGTTTATTATTATTATTATTACGTGGTACCCAATGAGGTTTGTCGAAAGAGTATTAACAGGATCAACAAGTTTTTCAGAATGGGAGCCCTTTTTAACAGACTTCAAAAAAGGAATTATTCCTCGTAAATTATACACTTTCCTTGTAGAGACACTTTTGGAAATCATTCACTTGTGTTCCTGTCAGATACACTTTTTAAAATCCTGAACAGTTATTCTTCTTAGATACACTTTTAGGTACAGGAGGGTCTGTATTCGTCCCGTGTGCATGTATGTGTGTTTGTATGTCCGCGATTTTCTCAAAAACTAATTAAAGTTACCAACTTACAGTCCGGCCGTCGAGAGAATGCGTTCCTGACGACAATTCTAATAAAGATTAAATTCTGAAAGACGGCTGGCCTATTTCTTGGAAAAGATTTAGTATTGCCTTACAACGTGGCAATGCTGCCAGCCTCTTGGACACTGTTCCTGTTGACAGCGCAGCGCGGTGCGAACGAAATTTTTTGATGCCCTATGATTCTTTTGCTTATTTTTTCATATACATGGACATATTATTATTTTAAATTTTAACTTATATTATGTAAATATTATCTTGATTAAGTTTATATGAATATTTCATTTCATTGATTTTCAAAACACGTAGGTATTCGTTTGTATGAAACTGACATGTGATCGCATTCCCACGTGCTCACTGAAAATCGTCCGTATTCTCAAATCACAACTATCATTATTTGACAGTTGTATCAGATGGCTATAACACGGCAAATTTACGTAAGGTGTCAATTTGCTCAATATTTTTTATCTGACTGTAAAAAAATAGGACCGCAAAACTTTAGGACCAAAAGTTTAGGTGAGTACTCAGAATAAAATTATTCCATGCAATTAAAAAGAAACACTTAAACATTTTACACCAAAACATAGGACCCTATATCTTGCGACACATCTACTAATTAACTGTAATACTTTAAAAGAAAAAAATAATAAAATGAAAAGCTAATCAAGAACTATTAAAGTGCGCTCAGTGGCACACCTGTATATTACACAAATTTGTGTTTCACATTAGCAACGTATGGCGGCCATTAGTGAGCGAATATTAAATGGCTTTTATTTTGTTCTTTTTTTTTCTTTTCTGTGTATGCGACCTGTGTGATGTCTTAGATAGAAGTGGAAGTACTAAATGGTTCGGAGATGTTTAGTTAGTAGGTATGCACTGAAATTAAGAGTTTATTCTAAGTACCATTTTATAATATACAATATAATATTTGCAATCTATACAATGGGCCCTCGCGAGTCTCTTAGAAACAAATTTAAAGAAATTGATATACTAACTCTGCCTTCTCTTTATATTTTAGAAAGTATTTTGTATGTTCGCAAAAATTTAGAACTCTTGAAAATAAGAAGCGATTTCCATAATATAAATACACGTAGTAAAAATGAAATTGTGTTACCTAAATTTAGATTAACTAAAACTAGCAAGTCATTTCTTGTAAACTGCCTCCGTTTTTATAACAAGTTGCCAAAGCCGGTTACAGAACTTAGCGATGGAAAGTTCAAAACCCTCATCAAACGTGTCCTTATCAAAAAAGCATATTATAAGATTAAATACTACGTTGAAGACAAGCTAGTCTGGCAATAATTCCTTCTGCACATGTGGCTTCCCTGGCTTCTCATTAACGGCATAACTATGTAAATGTCTATTAACTGCTCTCAAATTACGATGTTTAATTTTTTTTTTTTTCATACTTTTTGACATAATTTCTTTATTATTTGACATTATATAGTTTTTGACATAATTTCTTTATTATTTGACATTATATACAGACACTTGACATTTTTCACCTCTTTATTAGTGGTCTTAATGAAAATCATAACACTTGGTTTTAGTAGGTTTTTATTATTTTTATTATTATTTTTCTTTTTTTATTATCTATCCTTTTGATAGATACTTATTTTGTAAATGTGAGGACTTTGTAGGCCTTATAGACTTTAGATCTGTAGACCATTTTCAATTTTATCAAGTACTTGGTACTTGTTGACCGGCCTGCGCTGTCCTCCCATACCTACTGTAATCTGGAAACATTGTAAAAGCCAATTATTTTTAAAAAGAGTAACCATGGAGTTTCTTGCCGGTTCTTCTCCATAAGAAACGACCAATTGGAACCGTGCACCTAGCTTCTGACGTGCCCATAAGTTTCATAAGCCCACAGGTTTCATAAGTGCCCATGTAGGTTTATGTGAAATAAAACATTTTGATTTTAATTTTTTTGATTTTGAAAATACGATACTCTGACATGAATCGCGATAAAAACTCGGTGAATTTTGATGAAATCTGTGTATTAAAGCGAGATTTAAAAACTTAGCTTCGTTTCAGAATACTGCAGGCCGAGAGGCAGTCAATATTATTTGTGATCACGAATTATCATCAACTGAACTGAACCCATACAAAGCTTTTCAATACCTAATCGACACAAATGTATGGGACGGCTGAATATTTTCCGCGATTACGATGTTCGTCCCATAGAGAAAGTTAAAAGTTAAGTTCAGTTTGATTGTCTGTACCACACACTTAAATATGACGTACACTGCAAGGCGTACGCTGAAAGAAATAAGCAGTAAATACAAATGAAAAACATTTATCTGAACTGCTTTCAACAGTTCCACATGAGCCTAAAGTTCAAAACAGTATTTTTTACTGATTGAGGGTAATAATTTTAAAATGTTACCATCATGACAGTAAACTTTAACGTTATAAGTAGCTAAATGGTCACAAAATTAACTGTTTTATTGATTTGGTGATATCGTTCAAACGATTGAAATTTACTTACATTACAGTAATTGTGGTTTTCCTTTTTTTTTTGTTGTTTTTTTCAGTAAATGGTATGTTCAATCATTAAAAGATACTGTTTTGTCTTTACTGTTTTACAAACATTTCTGCTTACTGCATAAAGTCAGTACCTAGTTAAGTCTTAATGAAATCGCTTTAATGTGGTGTAGTAAGAAATTATTTTTCAGTGTAAGTATAAAAATCGTGTCCGTCAACAAGCTCCCATAGTGATCCATACAACACTGACGACCGTGCGTCCACACGGCGAATAAGCCATAGTTTTTCGCGGCAAAAAAAGGGTGTCTACAAAGGGCCATATGATGCACGCTGTATAAGTATGAGAAGAAGCTTTTATTTATAGACATTTACAGGCAGATATTACTATAAAGCTAAATTACACATAAAAAGTTAAGATACGACCCTGTTCTTTTACTTTCCGATAGTAGAGCCAAATAGAGCCATAATGTATTAAGTTGGAAACTTCCTCCACTACTTAAGTTGACAAGGTGTTAATCCGGTTCTTACGAGTATTATTTTGACCTACTTCCTTCACTTAACTGTTCCAAGTTGCTCGGGTGGAACTCCAATACGATGTGTTTTTCTTACACCCACCACTAGTTTTAGCCACTGAATGGTGGCTTCCCCTAATAAGGATATTGCTAATCCATTGCTTCATATGCTCGAACATTTAACTGCTCAATAACGTAAAAAACGCAATGAATGTTGTTGAACTGTCAGAGTAGAGCCATTGCTACTGTTAGCGTGTTTCGCAATCACCCCTCAGTTTACCTTGTTGGTGTAAATCTTGCAGTCCTCGAGTATGACGCCAGGAAAAGAGAAATATGTTTTTTCAAAATCCAAAGAAACACTATAAAATATTTCTTTTCACATAAACCTACATGGGCATTTATGAAAGGTCAGAAGCTAGGTGCATGGTCCCTTTTGCAAGTTTCCTATGCAGAAGAGCCGGCAAGAAACTCCACGGTTACTGTTTTAAAAATTATTGGCTTTTACTATGTTTTCAAATTACAGTGTTAATACTTATTGGAGGACAGTGTAGGCCTGTCAACAAGTACCAAGTACAAAATAAATGAGGCAATGGCTCTGACTCAAAATCATGATTTGAACACAACCATCTTCCACTGTTTCACGTTGATCCATTCTGGGTTTATATCAATTCACAATCAACTCAGCCCATTGCAGTCCACTGCTGGATATTAGATTAGAATACTCTTTATTATGTACACCAGCATATACCACCCACCCGTATCCTCCCCCAGGCTTTGGCACAACATCCACAACCCAGCATCCAGTCTGGACCAGCCACTCTTTTAAGGTTATCAGGCCATCTAGTTGAGGGGCGTTCCACACGACGCTTGCTGATACGCGGTCTCCATTCCAGGACTCGTCTGCTCCACTGGCCATCGATCCTTAGAAAAACCTATGTTAGCCCACTGCCACTTCAGCTTGCTTACTCTGCAAGCTATGTCGGTAATTCCGTCACATTCGTCTATTAAAGATCGAAGTCGTCACTCTCCCAAGAGAATGATGATTTCACTTATTAAAATAATATTTAACCGTTGAGGTATCAACAAAAATAAAAGCAATTCAGAAAGTATTTCAGTAAAGTGTTCATACATAATTACGAAAACTTAAACATTAGAAAAACAACAAAAGCCCTCACTCATACTGTAAACAGAAAGGGGTGTTAAAAATAAACGACAACGAAAAATATAAATAAGCCAACGTTAGCAGAAAAACTATTAGCTATTAAAAGTCGTGCAGCTTTCAAAAATATAAAACACGGCACTTAGGACACCGTACCGAAACTAATTTTTAAACACGTAGGAGCTCGGACCCTCACTATTATTATGTACCTACGTAGGAAACTCGTTTTATGGTGCGTTGGCAAAAAATCTTTTAATTAAATTGCTTTCGAAGGGATACGACTGAATTTATACTCTGGTTTTGAGTCACACTAGTGAGTAATTTTCTTTCTGAATTTCTTTCTTTAGGATAATAAGGGTGGATACTATTACATTTTTTCGGGGATTATGCGAGATATTTGAGATGTGTACAGAAGCAAGTTCTATTACAGGATCTATATCTATGTATACTGATACATCTGATAAAAATATAGACATAGGATAAAACGAAGTTGCTCTTCGTGTCTGTCTATGTGACGTTGTGTGTGAGTTCTACTAAATTTTACAATGGATTTTGATGCGGTTTTTCATGGGTCATTTCTTCTGAAAGGTTCTAAATACGTGAATATGGATGTGGTGGTAAGAGTAGGGTTTCGAGTTTCAGGGTTTCACCCTCAGGCTAGGTGGAGAGACGATCTTCGCAGGATGGCTGGTAGCAGCTGGATGAGAGTTGCCGAAAATCGAGTTGAATGGCGTGCAATAGGAGAGGCCTATGTGCAGCAGTAGACTGCTATAGGCTGATGATGATGATAAGAGTACGGAAAGCTCAAAGTAATAATGGACGGACTCTGTGAAAGATAATATTGCTAGAAAGGGGTAACCACCGAGATGATGACTAATGGAGAAGTATTGAAGAAAAATACATATTACGCCGACCCCAAATAAATTGCGATAAGAGCAGGAGAATGATGATGATAGCACAGAAATCTCGATCTTTTGACATGTCACCATTGCACCCGAGAGAAGCAGGACCAGGTCGCAAGTATTCATATTACAATAAAACCTTTATTCAACAAAGTTTAAGCCTTTGACAAAGTTTTATATAAATAAAATATTCAACGTAAGTTGCCTGATAAAAAAGAAATTGTAGCATATTCATAATGCACGTATGAGCAGTGCCAAGAACAGCAAGCAATTTACAGGAGAAAATAAAAGTCATGTTTTAAAAATAATCCTTAGATCGAGACAGCATCTCTCAATTTATTTACAATACTGTGTGAGATTGTGTTGTGTAACTCGTGTAAGCGAACGTTAATTTTTAAGCGGCATTGTGTCACGACGTCCATCGCCCAGTCCAGTTATGATGATTGTAGTGGTTTTTTATGACTGCTACTTTATTAGGGAAAGTGGTGGGGGTATAACGTCTCCGCCATTTTGTCGTGATGCGAGCTGTATCTTTTATAAGAACGCGACCATTTGCGGACAGGTTTATTACTTGTCCTTTTGTAAAACGAGGGTTATGACCGAGCTTGGGTTAAACAAAAAAGTTTTTAGAGTAATTCTGTTAGAAAATGGCTTTTCTTGCTGTCAAGACATGTTTCATATAGTGAAGGGTATGGCACAATTTTTTAATGGCCCAAGTCGTAAAATCTGTTGTCATCAATACATTGTATTCTGATACTTCCATGTGTGCTCGTATCTCGACAGAATCTTAAGCCCGCGGGACATGTTGACCAAGATCACAAATACATAATAAAAGCTTGTTTAAACACCTCCACAAAGAAAGTACTGAGACGAGTAAAATATCAACAGGGATCCTATTAGTGTGAGGTTTGTCAAACACAGATAACAGTGTCAATCCGCTACGGACCACCAATCGAATGTAAAAGGGATGTTTGAACAGTATAATAATAGTGCGAGTTCAAGGACGGGTGGCGGGCGCCAATTTCAATATAAATATTATTGCAGTAGCAGGCTGAACGCAGGATAATATTTGCATATTTATAAGAGAGCAGCCCTCAGCAAACATGGAGGGAATTGGTTACGAGGTTGGGTTTGTTTTTGACATAATGGGCCCTTTGTCGATGTAGGCTGCTCCTTACAGTCATTACTCAGGGCCGTATGAGTTAGCATATTGAGGGTATGCTCAGTACATAAGGCGTAGTAAATTGAAATTAATTGAAATCGAATGTGGTGGATGGTTCGCAATTGTGTTGAGCTTGTGTAGAATTTCAATTGAGAATTCTAATAAAGGATCCAATTTTTGCAGACTTTGCATTTGCGTATCCATTTGAATTAAAGGGTTTGTGAAAAGTAAAGTGGGTAACTATTATACTTTGTGACATTTTAGGTTAAAGCCTTTTTAAACATAAAACGTTAAACATCGCTCATAGAAATATCATTTAGAAAATGTATTTGGGTTACGTGACCGCAGAAACTTTACTACGAGCGAAACTCATATTTTATTTTAGGCTTAGAATTACAAACTAGTTTTCGAGAGTTTGGGGTCATCACTACATTGACCACCCTTGTAAAAGGCGCTTTCATATGAAATAGGACTTATTTGCAAATTATTAAGTAATCAAAATAATTCAAATGATTAAGTAATTATAATTTATAGGGATTCGCGAACACAATTTAGTTTTGCTTGAAATGGTTATAACCACGAGATAAATCTATGTAACTTTTCACTCAATCAAAGTTTTAGATACCGTGTCTATAAAATGAAATTAGTTTAGCGATGTTTTTTTTTTTGAGCCTTAATGAAAACATGTGTAAACCCAAAGCTGTCTAATGAGTGTAGTGTTTTGTTTTGGTATTTTAGTAACATAGCTACATGTCCACCAGTGGACAGCCATAGGAAAATTCGATTGTAGATTTTAAGTAAAAATTTACAAATTTGATACATTTTTTGGGGAATTCTAAAATAGTTCCAAAAACTATGACATATGAGTTTCTTTCAATGTTTCTTCTCGAAGTTTTAAAGTATTATTATTTCTTTTTGGCGTGTATAATTATTTTTAAAACCAACTATTAACAAAATAGACAGACACACAGACACACAGTTACACACAGACAGACAGACAGTTAGTTAGTTATCGCGAGCTATTGACGCATACGCAGTCAACATCAACATCAATATTTCGAATTGGATAATCCTTTCCACCATATCACGACAACATTATTGAAGAAGAATGCACAGCACAGCCAATCAATGTTCTAAATTGATCGTCTTTTGTCTACGCGAGCCACTCGAACTTGTAGATACAGTGAAGGAAATTAATTGTGAAGCAAATTGGCTAGCAACTTGAATTATCCGTATAGAGCATAGGATCTCAACGTGGATAACGTACCCTCGTGGGTGTTTGAGACTTTCAGGGTAAACGACCCAGGGAAAATTACATATATATCCTATCTTACGACTATACAGGGTTATTGGTAAAACATTAAAACCTCTTAAGAGGTCATTGTACTCATCATTACGAACAACTTTTACTATGGGACCAAACCAGAAATCGCATTAAAAAAAATCAGCTGTTGCATTTATGTTCGTATAACTCGTCAAAATGTAAAGAACAGCTGGTTTTTTTCGCGATTTCAGGTTTGGTCCCATAGTAAAAGTTGTTCATAATGATGAGTAGGTACAATGACCTCATAAGAGGTTGTTAATGTTTTACCAATAACCCTGAATAATATTACACGTTCAAATATAATCGAGGCAATAGCTGTTTCAGATTCGCGTCAGATGGTTAGTATGTAAAAAAATTTGGGGGCTCTAGATAAAAAAATATTCTCAAAGTGGGCGGTGGGAAAAATAAGGTTGAGAATCTATGGTATAGAATATACCTATTCCAATTGCAACTGTCATTGTTTGACAGTTGGATGAAATGTCTATAACAAGACAAATTGACGTAGGATGTCAATTTGCTGAACATAATAATTTCCCTGACTGTACAAATTAAGACATACATGCAGTATCTGTCTACATAAGCACAAACCTATATGTATATCTTTACGTAGAATAATATGACACAATATGTCTGTATGTACGAGATACGTAGCGATGCTGCGTCAGTCAGGTCATTTATCTTAGCGTTTTTATTAAATGAATTATTCAAGCTGTTTCTACGTATGCGAATTTATTATTTCATAGTTTAGTTTGCACACAATTAGAGGGTAATGTGAAAGTCTTGTTAGGATCGGCGGATTCTATTTTTGCACTGCTCGTACTTAGCTTTTAAAGCTTGTTTGTGTGAAGTAGATTTTGTTAGGGACTTCATCATCATCTGCCTAGCCTTTTCCCAACTATGTTGAGGTCGGCTTCCAGTCTAAACAGATGCAGCTGAATACCAGTATTTTACATGGAGCGACTGCCTATCTGACCTCCACAACCCAGTTACTGGGTAATACGATACCCCTTGGTAAGACTGGTTGTCAGACTTTCGGAATTCTGACACCCGTAACGACTGTCAAAGATCCACGAATGACAGCCGGGACCAACGGCTTAACGTGCTTTCCAAGGCACGGAGTGGTCACGGTATGTAAAGATGGTCACCCATCCACAGACCAAACGCGGCAAGCGTAGCTTAACCTGATCGGTCGACCTGTTCGGCTGTTATTATTTAGCCACGGGCCCATCTTTGTTACTAACAACTATGGACATGTAATTAGTCTGCAATGAATGGATTTATTATTATAAAACACGTTATCAGTGATTCCATTTTGTTTTTGGTTTCGTCAAGCTTAGAGTTAGGGCTCGAGGATTCATTTGTCAATATACTTTAGGCAGCTACCTATATACAGGGTGGAATTTTCGAAGCGTACCTGGAGGAAAAGTACTTACTCGAAATACTGAAGACAGCAAATTTTACTCAAAGGAATCATTCCTTTATTTTTTAAAAGATACAAAACTGCATTTTCGATCAACAACTAATTACTTAATTTACTTGTTTTTTTCGTTCGAATATAATAAGTTTAGATTTCATGGTTTTTGTTTAATTGAATTTACCATGTTTGCTAGAGAGATTTGATCCTTATGATTGACCCTATCGATTGGTGCCATAAAAGTACAGGATGCTTTTTTTTTCGGATTTTAGCCGGTTCGATTCCCGGTGTGGCAAGAGTATTTTCACAAATCCATAAAAAATGCAGTTTTGCTTCTTTAAAAAAATAAAGGAATGTTTTCTTTGAGTAAAATTTGCTGTCTTCAGTATTTGGAATACTTTTCCTCCAGGTATGCTTCGAAAATTCCACCCTGTATATACTCCTCCAGATCGAATTTCAGCCATGGCGGCCAATCTCATCGGAGACTAGCTATCGACGCGGGAGATATTATAGTGCACAAGTGTGTGCGCGGACACAGTCTATCTTCATTCACTCTTATAGTCCGATGGCACGGCAATCCGACACCACAGGACAGAGATCAGGCGCAGGACCAACGGCTTAGCGTGATTACTGAAGAACGGGGGTATCACACCGCCAACTTCCAAACTCCGGGCTGTTACTAAAAAAAAAAAAACAGAAAAACCAAATAACACTTTACCTGGGATTCGCAGCACCCATGCTCAGCAGTAGCACTGGCACTACCACGAGTCCAACGGGGCGGTTAAGTAGGGCAGGCAGGTCCCTAAATACCTAGTAGGTGTCAGAATCGTTTGTGAAACGTGTAATTGGACCAATTATGATGCACTCAATCTCGAGAAACAACAGCAAATGCAAGGTTCACGAATACATTATAATTAATGTATAATAATGACGATTTAATACGAAAGCACCATACGAAACTGACTGCACTGTCATCATTCATCCTTTATTAAAACAAATGGCCACAATTTATCATAATTTATGTTAAAAAGCGTGAATTTAAAACAACTGTACGATACACTAAGATACATAGCGACCAATTTGAAAAAGAACGAACCGTGACATTTGTTGAGTGTAAAATTCATGTTTTGCATTCTTGAAATAAATTCCGTCGCTCCCGCCAAATGTTGGAGTGTCACAAGTGGAATTATTCGTGAAATTCAACACTACATTTACACCTGGCACGGCTGTTTATGCTTGGGCTCCTACCCCTCCCGGGGGACCATAACACTCAGTACTAAAGTAGGGTGTCGGTATGTGATGTGAGGGGTCAGAGTGCGCTGGTCGTGTTGTTCAGTTAACGCTGGTGGCTAAGGACGTGGCATCCGACGACGTCACCAAGAGGTGGCTCAGCTCGAATTCTAGAGACGTTTGTTGCGTTCTCAACATCTATTCACGTGATTACTGTCAAATAGCTATTAGAGAACCAGAATGTTATCAAAGACATTCTGTTCTGTCATTGTTCTATATCAATTTGAAATTGTTCGAAGATAAAGAGATACTCTTCAATTTAATATTATCGAAGAAAGACTTGCGACGAACTCGAATTACTTAGACTTTTGTTCTGCAAGAATTTATAAATGTTCTTTGTTTTGTGTTGGTACTTAGTACTTACATACTTTTTACAAGACTAGAACTTTAGCTAATAAATAAGTACGCAATTTCACTTACAACAAACACATTTTCACGCAGTAGGTATGTCTGTCTAAATCATATTAAAACCAGTCTCATCGCTAACCCATCTTGAGCAACCCTGGTGATCAATGCTCGTGCCTTCTCTGTATGAGAAGAGGTCTTTGCCCAGCAGTGTATTATTATTCAATGAGTATATAATGTTGTTGTAATTATTATACTAGCTGCTGCCCGCGACTTCGTCCGCGTGAAATTTTCTAATATAATTCAATCATGATTCGAAAGTCACTTGTCGCCATCTATTATCATAATAACGTTATTGTTGTTTTCCTCGGGAACATCACTTTTTTTCGGGATGAGAGTTTCAGTACACCTATGCCCGTTTCTGTACACCTGACAACGTATAAGCAAAATTTCAGGATGATCGGTTCAGTGGATTACGCGTGAAAAGGTAACAAACAAACAAACTTACTTTCGCATTTATTTATAATATTAGTTAGGATTAAATGCATCCAGCCTTGCTTTAAAGGATCGTTCATCACCAATTATTATAACAACATCAGCCACACATTTTAACTTTAAATATATTACTAGTTATAGTAACCATTAGCGTCGCCATATTCCCGTTAATAAAAAGCAACAGCATACCGGAACAAATCGTCGAATCCCCAGTGATTTAGGGCGTGCAAAATTTAACATAGTAATTTATTTTTATGCCTCTGACGGACGATCCCTTAGCTGCAGTCCGTCTCGGGAATTGGGGATTAAATAATCACATCAGTCTGGCAATACTGTTTATCTCAGTTGGTACAGATATTGTTGAAATCGTGGTTTAAAATGTGCACCCTTTGCTTTTAATGTTTACTCGTATTTTGAGTTTACTGAGGGAAATAGTGGACTATTTAGTCATTATCATTTCCAAAGTAAATTTCTGTGTACTTTACAGTTGGTTGTAATTTGAGTGGTGAATTGGTGATAGATCGTGCGGGAAAGCTATCGGACGACTATAAGGCTGCCATTCCACCAGAGATGAGCGAGGGTGCGTAGCGAGGGATGTGTGTGAAACCAACCAATAAGATCGCTTAATTTTTATAACTTGAACTAAGTTAGCGTTGGTATTGGTCAGTTTTACAAACATCCATCGCTACGCATCCTCGCTCAGCCAGCAGCTCAGCTGGTGGAAAGGCAGCGTAACATCCAAGGCATCGATACTGTGGACAGTTTCATTTATCTGGACTTTAATATTAATAATGAAGGCAGCTGCGTCCCAGAAATAAAACGACGGATAGCCATGGCTAAATATGTTATGACACGCCTCCAGAACATCTGGAAAAATCGTTCTATCCATACTAATATTATAAATTCGAAAGTAACTCTGTCTGTCTGTATGTCTGTCGGTCTGTCTGTCTGTCTGTCTGTATGTTACCTTTCACGTCTAAACCACTGAACGGATTTCGATTTGGAAATTTGGCAGAGAGATAGATTGCATCCCGGGGAAGGACATAGGCTAGTTTTTATCCCGACACTTATGCGGGTGAAACCGCAGGGCGTAAGTTATAAAACTAAAGCCCCTTTGGTCAGAGCATTCGTTTTCCCGATTCTCCTCTATGGAGTTGAGACGTGGACAATCCGAGCAAGAGAAAGACAGAGGATAGATGCATTCGAAATGTGGTGCTGGAGGTGGATGCTCCGAATACCATGGACAGCCAAACTCACAAATGTGTCTATCCTTTCCCAACACGATGTCAAGACCCGATTGTCTACAATATGCCTACAGCGTATTCTGACCTATTTCGGCAACATAATGCGAAGGGGAGATAGCCTTGAAATGCTGGTTATTGGCAATACCGAAGAACGACGAGGCTAGTCACCAACATGACGGCCGACCAAATAAAAGAAGCTACGTCCTCAAGCAATTTTCAGCAGGTGGTGATGGCAACTTTGGACCTGAGTAGATGGAGGCAGATTGTCCGCTTAAAAGGGTCCAGTGACCACGAACCTCAGTAATGAGGGACCGATTGAAGAAGAAGTAATTTGAATGAAAAGTGTGACTTATAAATAAATGGACATTGGCCTAGGCTCACTGTTTGACTTAGCTTTAATGATATATGTCCATAATTATCAATGAATGATTTATGTAATTTAATTAATTTTATAATAAAAATAAATGTTGTTTGTTTTTGTTTTGTGTGTAATTAATTTTTAATTTAATTTATTTTGTGTAAATTCAGATACACATTATTATTAATTAATGAATAAATGACTATGAGACAATGACTAAATCCAGTTTAATAAGACCAGTTCAATCACTTAGTAAAACTGTTACTGAAAGTCCTTCGTCGAGCTGAAGATGTTTTTCAGCCCATAATGGTACAGAATCTCCCACACTTTATGATAATCTTTAAAATTTATCGTTATCTACAAGAAAAGTAGTCACCTGCGCGTAATAATTCATCCTCAGATAGCCTTATTTGTTACCCTAATAATTCCTTTCTTTTCAACAAGGTTTAAAAAGTTATCACAAAAAAGGTCTATTGAATATCACTTAGAGGTCAGCCCATTTTATAGGACTAAAGCGATAACTTTTTTTCCTTTTACACAAAAGGAGAGAGACTTAAGAAAATATTTTATGCTTTCAAGGTGTCACTATCGAAGGTAAAGATTAAAACTATTTAAGAGGAGGGAAGCGGATCCAAAGTTCTCGTTATTATGGTATCAATTTCTTCAGTAACTTATCATAATACTTGAAGGAGAGGAGCCCTTCTGAAACCACTAGACGAATGAAGGTTCATTCGATAATAAAGTTTTGACACTTGAAACCTCGCGGGAAATTTATTGCGCGTTAAAATATTTTTGTTGACTTAAATTAATTTGGAAGGGATAACCCGTTTAGGGGTTTTTGTTATTGTAGGATATATTTGAATATTAGATGCGTCTGACGTCTGTCTTGCATGGGATCACAGCATTATGATGATCGATGGGCGTTTCGGGTGGATGTGACGCATATTTCCCCCTATTTGCTCTTTTTCGTGTTTGTTTTTTCCGTGCGTCATGCTTTATCGCGTATTTTCTTTTCTTTTTCTGATAATGTTCTGTGTTTGCTGTTCTAATGTGATAATATTAGTCCCCAAATACAACATGTGGTCCCGTCTATAACAATTAATAGAATCACAAAATTACATTGTGTTATTTTTTTGTAGTACCCCATATTTTTTTCTTTCTCGTTGCTTAATGTTAGGTGGTTCATGCTCGTCGGAGTACAGGTTGGAGTGTGGAGTGCGACAGGGAGGCCTGACTTCACCAAGACTCTTCAACCTGCACGTCAATGGACTGATAGGTGAGCTCAGCGGGGCCGGTGTCGGCTGTTCAGTGGATGGTGTATGTATGAACAACATTAGTTATGCCGACGACATGGTGCTGCTGAGCCCATCTGTCTACCTCATAGGGATCTGTGAGAAGTACGCGGGGTCACATGGCCTCAGGTATAACTGTAAGAAGAGTGAACTACTTATTTTCAAGGCGGGTAGTAAGAGTCCGAAAACCGTTCCACCGGTCAGGCTTGGAGGAATGCCGTTATGTAGGGTCACCAAATTTAAGTACCTGGGGCACTGGGTCACCGAGGACCTCTCAGATGATTTAGATATTGAGCGGGAACGTAGGGCGTTGGCAGTGAGATGCAATATGCTGGCGCGCAGGTTTGCACGGTGCACAAAAGATGTTGAAATTGCGCTTTTTAAAACATACTGCCAGACATTTTATACCTGCAGCCTCTGGGTCCGCTATAAGCGTATATATTTCAATGCCCTGCGGGTCTTGTACAATAATGGTTTTAGGATGCTGTTGGGGTTGCATCGCTTTTCCAGTGCATCAGGTATGTTTGCTAAGGCTAGCACTGACTGCTTTAGGGCTTTAGGGCTTAGGCTTTTAAGGAAAAGAGTGGCCTCCCTGATACGCCGCGTGCGGGGCAGCACCAACAGCCTTCTGAATACCATATTGGAAAGGGTTGATTGTCCGGTTGTGAGGCACTGGAATACCGTTCACGGATCTGGAGGGGTCCTTTTTAATGTAAAATAGTGTAATAATGTATAAATTAATAATGTTGACATTCAATAATAATACAACGTGCCGCTACAATGGCGACATTAATTTAACACACGGGTAGGGCTAGTGCCCATTAACCATATATATAAGTATAGGTTAAAATAATTCGTAAATTGAAAAAAACATTTTTTCAAACAAACTAAATAATATAATAGTAACTAAAATTGGGATCACCCTTGCAAAAATTCATTCATGAAATTACTTACCTACGCTTCGCGCGATCGTACTCGTGGTGATTGGTCCGATTCTTTGTCGGCATTTATCAAAGAAACCGAGCTGCGCGGCGCGGCGCAAGTGGTAGGTACTAGAGCGGAGGTACTACAGCGGAGGTGCTTAGTCTTATAACTATCATCACTCATCACAGTCATCACTAATCACTGCTTTTATTTTGTCTGTATTGGGTTAGTCTTCGAAATATTGTAGCACATTTTGTCGTGTAGGCGGTCGGTCTGGGCGTAAAGACCTAGGATCCACTGGCCCGTTTTTCGTGGATGCGCTGAAGAGGTCTTACAATAATGCGATAAGTAGGGCATTGTTTTGAATCGCCATATCTCTCGCGATATGTCCTTATCGCAAGGGCGGCACTTTGATGACATTCTCCATAAATTAGGATCATGTCCGCATATTCAGCTGCTGTGTAGTTCGGATGTGTATTTGCCATCACGATCACAAGTTTACACAAGTACCGTATCACAAGAGATGGAAACGTACCTACTAGATTAGAAAACAAAGCAAAGCGTCTTTATCTAAGTACCATAATCTAATTACTATTCTAATTACACAAAAATAAATAAATAAAACAATAGGTAAGCGTCTTTTTCGCGGAAACATTCACTACAAATCAACAATATTCACGACGTAATTATGCGCACTAGTTTGACGAAGTGTGTCAAGGACACGGGTTCGGCTGAGCTGAGACTAGATTACTAGAAAAGCAAAAAAAGAATTCGAGTGCAGTGCAGGGCCGCGGCGGGCGGGAGGGGACGCGAGCCACCTGCGGCGGCGACTTTTGGCGGCGAGCGACAAAGGCGTGGAAGCGGCGAAAGGAAAGAAATATCCCTTTACGGCGCGCCGACAAAGGGAATGTCTTTCCTTCAATTCGCCTACTCTTTGCATTTGTTTCATACTAATAGTATTGCTTATTCGTTTTATTTCATTGATGCGATGTTATGATCCGTGACCCCGGCAAATGACCGCTGCGCGACAGTTCTTTAAGTACAGGTTGCTCTAAAATACTATTTTCTAAAATTTAGAATAAATCGGTAAATAATAACGTCTAATGGAAATATAATTGCTTCATGAAACGAAAATGTGAAAACGTATATGTGTGTTAAATTAATGTCACCATTGAAGCGCCACGTTGTATACTAACATAGTTATAAGTATGATTTACTAACTTTGTTTGGAATATTTTTTGTGTCTGAAATAAATGAATAATAATAAAAAAAATAAAAATAATTAAGGGGTTTATTTATAAACGATGTTTAAAGTTAAGTGATGTTCAAGCGTTAATGTATGGTTAAACAGTCGCTAATCACTACTTAACTGTAAGCAACATTTATGAATAAAGGGGTTAAGTTAATGACGAGAATCTTGGTCACGGTACCACATTATATTCCACGTGGTGAATTAAAGCATACATGGAGTTAAAACCTATTATAAAAAAATGACTTAAACGTAATCAACTCGACTGATCCAGTCTGAGCCGAGCGAGCAAAAACTAGTAAACAATATTCGTTATTCCCGAGATTTACTGCATTAAAACAATACAATCGGACTGCAATCCGCACCCATTTTTACTTGATGCCGTTAAATTTTTGAGCATTCCTTCATGTTTACCGAATATAAATTAACACGTATAATATTTCGATAAAACGTTAACTGCCAACATTTATTATTTATGGTTGAATTTTATCATCAATCCAGCCCATGGTAGGGTTATCAAGGCTGCCATGTCCAGATATTTTATACCTTTAGAGCTCATATTTTAAATATGGCTGGGATTTGATTTACAGTTCACACGCACCATGTTCGGATATAATGTTTGGTGTGAAATAAATGGGTTTTTCAGCGATTGGGTTTTTATCTGATTCGGTTACATATCTATGGCTAGTCGATATCTAGGCATATCTAACCTGTTTTTAACCTCTGGTTACTTCACTACATAGGCACATAATTAAAAGCCCTTCATAATTCCAGTGGGGTAAATACGTAACACGCTATCAGTAGCAATGGCTTTCAATTTGACATTTCAACAAAAGCTGTTGTTGTTGTTGAGCTGATAAATGTAACGAACCTAATAAAGCAAAATTACCAATATCCTTCAAATTGATTCAGATTGTAGTGATAGTGATAGTGATTGATAGTGTGTTGCGCATTTAGGGTACAGGTAGGTACGAGTTAGTTAAGGTTTCGATGATCGGGATGGCCCTGTAAACGTACACAAAAGAACAACAACACTCTTTCTTTTTTTCTTTTGAACAACATTCTTTTGTGTATTTGTGACAACTGTCAGACAGGATAGTTATAGTGATTTTCTTTCTTGCCTAGTGCATGCCTAAAAGGGCTAGGCCTAGGCTGATGCCTAGAATGTTCCCACTGTTGGGACAGAGGCCTCCTCTCTTCTAGAGGGTGTGGGCTCAAAATCAAAATTCATTTATTCAAACTCAGCCTAGTGTGAATAAATGAATTTTGATTTTGAGAATCAGCACTTTTCGAATGTCAAAATTACAAAAGACAGTCCCGCAAAACGCCCGTCTTTCACCACTCCTAGTGCTTTCGCTGAGGAGAAGAAGTGGCGCAACAAACTCCCCATAGGCTATAAGATGTCACATGTCTTCCAATTTTTGGTTCTAGAGCATGCCGGTTTCCTCACGATGTTTTCCTTCACCGTTATGAGAGCTAGTGTCTATCCTGCAGTTACTTAAGATTTACTTAAGAAGGTATGTATAAATAAACCCTGAACCAATTAAAAAACTGTTCCTGTTATTTTTCATATCTGAACGTGTATAAATAGTTTTCTTTTAGGTCTAGACTTACGAATTACTAAAAAAACAGACTAAGCAGATAAGTTTAGTGAATATCCAGTTACTGTGTAAAACGAAACAGTTGATCGAACTCCCAGCCCTATTCGATACGAACACACATTTTAAAATCAATGTGTTCAGGCCTTTTGTGCGAGTGAATGCTCCTGAATTTCTATTCTATTAACGTCCAAGTGAACAATAAAGCCTAGATTACATTTTATTTACTCGCGTCTAACTCGATTTATTGTTTTCAAATCAACTCAGCCTCTATATTTAGTTATGGTTAACCCATTCGCTCTAATTGTGTTGAACAATTAGTTTAAAATGGAAGCTTTGCACTCGAAATAAAATTAAATTTAGACAATGGACGTAGAATAATTTAGTTTCAGTTTATTTCGTGTAAATATTTAGTGCTGTCTTTTAAGTAATGTTTTAGGACCGATTTTGAATTACCTACTGAAATAATAGGTTTATTTATGATAAGTATTCGAATTGTATTTTGCTGTGTGCTTTCAGAGTGAGCACACTCGTAATACCTAAATATATTTACCTAATTTATATTCGCATATAATATCTATTATAGATTATATATAACTTAAGTGGTAGTGGGCAGGGCATCATTGCTCGCAGAACAGATGGCCGATGGGGCCGAAAGGTTCTGGAGTGACGACCGCGTACTGGAAGACTTAGCGTTGGAAGGCCTCTCACAAGGTGGTCCGACGACCTTGTGAAGTCCTCAGGAACCCGTTGGATGCGAGAAGCACAGAACCGGTCGAAGTTGAGGTGCTTGGTGGTGGACCTATATCGAATATATGACTCTCGAAGTTAAGTTACGGACCCATGTCCAGCAGTGACGTTGAAGACAAGGTAGTCTGGCAATAATTCCTTCTGCACATGTGGCTTCCCTGGCCTCTCATTAACGGCATAACTATGTAAATGTCTATTAACTGCTCTCAAATTACGATGTTTAATTTTTATTTAATTTTTTTTTACATACTTTTTGACGGGTACGTATCAAAATCCCGAAAGTTCATAATACCCATGATTGAAATACCGACGTCCATAACACCGAAATTCAAAATACCGAAAGTTTTAAATGTCGATAGTCGTTATATCGAAACACAAAATACCGATGTTCAAATGCCCGAAAGGACGAAATCCCGAATGGATGAAATCCCGAATGGACGAAATACCGATGGATGAAATCCCAAAGAGCGGCGACGTAGTTCCCGCAATTACTCATAGATGGCACTACAACACAGTTATGACGGTGGGCATTCTGCCTAACAAGTTTTAATATTTCTTATAGCGGGGGTAGATCTCGAAAAATTATTTTACTCCGTAATGTTTTATTAATTTGTAGTTACTGTTAGCTACTTAGTACCGAGTGGTTGCTATAATGAGTAAAGATACTTTTAAAGTGTTCAAATCTAAAAAGGTGGATATAAAGTACAGGTAGGCGGTTTTGTGTTTACAAAGAACCGGCAAACCCAATTTGCTACTTAGTAGCTAACACATTTATAATGACAACTTAGGATGCAAGAGCGAGCGAAGCGAGCTCGGGACTTGGGGCACCCCGACTTGGACAGGTTAGGTTCGAAGGGGATGACGGGGGCTCGAGTGAGCGAGCAAAGCGAGCGAACGAGCCCCCGTCATCCCCTTCGTGTTAGGTTCCTTTAAACCCTGTAGACAGAAATAGGGGTCCCGCGAAGCGGGGCTCCGTCGACTACGCCTAACAACATATTTTTGTAGATAAAAAAAAAACTTTGGGATTTTTTTCTCGGCCACTATGATTTTGCGAACTTTGCGGTTTTCAAATTTACACTAAAAAGGGTATTCTATCAAAAAAAAAAAATAGCTACTATCAAAAAGCGCCGGGTGTGGAAGTACACTGTACACTGAAATAGGGGCCCCGCGAAGCGGGGCTTCGTCGACATAGAATGCAAGAGCGAGCAAAGAGCACCCCGAGGTTAGGTTTGGTTAGGTTACTTTAAACTCTTTTCACAGAATTTCAACAACTTGACAATTCAATTTTTTGACAATTTCGGGATTTTGAACATCGGGATTTTAAACTTCGGGTTTTTAAACTTCGGGTTTTTAAACTTCGGAATTTTAAACTTTCGGGCAAATGAACTTTCGGGATTTTAAACTTTCGACCAAACAACCATTCGGCGTTTCAATTTTCGGGATTTCGTCCATTGGTATTTTAAAATTCGGACTTTTAAAATTCGGGATTATGATACGTACCCTTTTTGACATCATTTCTTTATTATTTGACATTATGTACTTTTTGACATAATTTCTTTATTATTTGACATTATAAATACAGACAATTGAAATTTTTCACCTCTTTATTAGTGGTTTTAATGGGAATCATAACACTTGGTTTTAGTAGATTTTTATTATTATTTTTCTTTTTTTATTATTTATCCTTTTGATAGATTCTTATTTTGTAAATATGAGGACTTTGTAGGCCTTATAGACTTTAGATCTGAAGACCATTTTCTATTTTATCAAGTACTTGGTACTTGTTGACAGGCCTGCGCTGTCCTCCCATACCTACTGTAATCTGGAAACATTGTAAAAGCCAATTATTTTTAAAAAGAGTAACCATGGAGTTTCTTGCCGGTTCTTCTCCATAGGAAACGACCAATTGGAACCGTGCACCTAGCTTCTGACGTTTCATAAGTGCCCATGTAGGTTTATGTGAAATAAAACATTTTGATTTTGATTTTTTGAGTGACGTCTTTCGGCTGAAATGATGATGATGATCTATTATAGGATTATGTATTTATAAAAGGTATAAATAAGTCACTTTTCGTAACAGTCTGTGTGATCGCGTTGTTTTTAGAAACTGCGCAATGGATTTTGATTTTCATTTTAAGAATTTAAACCGGAATCACATTAATATTATAAAGGCGAAAGTTTGTGAGTGTGTGTGTTTGTATGTTTGTTACTTCTTCACGCTCAAACGGCTGGACCAATTTTGATAAAATTTTGAATGGAGGTAGCTGACACCCTGGATTAACTTATAGGCTACTTTTATCCCGATATTCTTACAGGATCGACATTTACCCGGGTGAAACCGCGAGGCGCAGCTCGTGTTTATATACAAAACAAAAAAACAATTCGAGTCGTAGATACAAACCGTACGGAGCAGGGGCAGGGATTTCTTCTTCTTCGTAGCACTCTTGTCAGAGCGGTCGTGGTCCTCATCTAGTTTCTTGTCTAGGGGCTGATGTGTTTCGCCTCACGGTTTCTCACGGGCAGGGTAGTTATTATAATTTCAAGAATGTCAACTCTGACATTATAATTATAATATAACCCTGGCTAAATACATCTTATCTCTCTAAAATCTTATCAATATTACAACAATGGAATGGAAGCAGAGCCCAGCTATTGCTGGATGGTGCTTCCGGTCCGTAATTGGCACATGTATAATGCACATGCCTGGCCCTCTTCGAAAAGAGAAGATTACTACATCTTCACGAATCCGTGTACCAAGCATGGTACCGTCGTATAACTACGCCCTTAAAATCCGCAAGATTTGCAGACTTGCCCATATCATTTTAATTCGATGTTTGAGTTGGTTACGGCCTTTCTTCTCAGAGTAGTCAGATAGAAAACGCCTACTTCATCTAGTTTTTAAATTATGATTGACGTGTAAAAGTGTTTGTACAAACCTATGTACTAATAGAAAAAAAATCATTTAATAATATTATAATAAAGTTATTGTGCCTTAAAAGTGTAAATAAATAACATTACCAAATTATTTTTGTAGTTTCAGCGCTATAATATTAAGGTGTATAATTGGGGTTAATAAACTAATTTTCCCTTAATTGGCTATAACATTGAAATATCACTTTATGTTAAAATAAAGTTTTTCTTAATTGCCAATTTGTTACAAGAATGTTTGAGCTACTTAATTTTATCGTAGCTTTACTAAAACTTGACAATTGTTTTGTGGTTGATGGTTGTTCAAAGTGTCTAAACACACTCTGCCGAAGGTACGCGACCGAAGTTCGGCATGATTACGCCTGCAATGCTATTTGAATGAATAACGAGACATTATGCCGAAATTACGATGCGTTAGAGCGCTTACACACGAGCGGCATGTTCCCAACGGCAGAGGTAACTGCAGCCGTCGACGGCAGCAGTCGACATTTCAACTTCGAAGATCAGCGGCAGCCGCCGTGTATGTCAAGTGTCACTATAGGTTGACGGCTGCCGCTGACGCGTCGACGGCTGCTGCTGACGCCTGCCTACTAAATGAAATTTTTTTTTGTTAGCCTATACTGTCCCACTGCCAGCAGTGGGACAATTTAGGCCAGGTAGGTGGGACAGGTTTGCCCAGGCAAAAGCCTCCAAATCCTCGCAGGAACTCTTTTCCCGCGCCACCTCGAACCAGCCCTCGCTGTACGAGTCCACGGGGGTAATTGCGTGACAAACTCATCGTCTGCCTAGCCTTTACAGGTCGCGTCATGTAAAAAGTACGCTGGAAGAAAGTGGGGGGGGGGGGGGGTGCTTGCGCATGGGCATGGGCACACTCGCGCACGAAAGTACTAGGCCTATTGTTTTATTTTTGGTAGGTACAGACGCCAGCAAATCAAGCTACTACAATCTGTCAAATTTCTTTAAGAGATTTTCAACTTTATCGCTAAAGCATAAGGTTCAAAGTTGATTGGAAAAATTTGACAGTTTCGGGTAGCTTGATGCGCTGGAGTCTGTACATTGAAAAATATATTACTTAGATAGAAACCGATAAATCGCCTAATTACAGCTTGACAGCCAACGTTCTTTTTACATGACGCGACCTGTACACAACTAACACACACATTAATCATCATCACACATCACATTCATCATCATCACATCCTCATGATTTTTGCGTAACACACTAGCAATGGGTTTCAGTTCGACAGTTCAACAAAATTCTTTGCGTTGTTTACGTTGTTGAACAGACACCATTTTCGAACCAAATTAACGGAACATTTGAAATTGTCGCCATTTGTGCTGTAAAGTGTTGGCAACCCTAAAAAAAACAGTTCGACAGCTGACAGTTTAGAGTTAGAAAAAATGGAGCGTTACACGATAGAGCAACGTGTCTTCATTATTGACACAGTATTTCAAAAATAATGAAAGCTTGGCAGCCGCAGTTCGACTTTTACTGGTGCCGATATTGCGATATGATAACAGTTCTTTCTGCCAAAATTGGATGATATTGATGTGGCCAAAATGTGGTTTCAACAAGACGGGTGCCACATGCCATACAGCCGTGAAACAATTCAATTACTGCATGAGACATTTCCAGGTCGTGTACGCTTTCGTTTCGGTGATCAGAATTTAACACCATTAGATTTCTTTTTATGGGGTTATTTGAAATCACAGGTCTCTGTCAGCAAGCCCAGAACCACACATTTATGCAAAATGGTCATGGAAAATTTCGACAAACGAGTGCGTATATGCATGCAAAGCTGTGGAGGCCATTTGCCCGGTGTGTTATTCCATAAATAACCCTATCCTATGTACTTTATGATTCAATAAAAATTGAACAATCTAAGGAATTAAAACTGTTTACTATTTAATTCAAATCTTGCGTTAATTTTGGGACACCCTTTATTATGAGCCATGGATTAGCAATATCAAAATGATTCAGATTGATATTGATAGTGTGTTACGCAATTAATGTGCTGGTTATCTCGCCATCTCTTTCTGGACCGACCTCAGCGGAGCGGTCCATCCTCAGGCACCCATTGTGTAGAGTCTTTTCCCAGCGGTCTTCGTGCATGCGACTTATTTAACCCGCCCAATTCCATTTGAGCCTGGCAGCCTTGTTCCTACATCCAGTATGCCCGTTTTAGAACGCAGCGTGGAGTTCCGAATTCTGTCCTAAACTTTCATATATTAATGTCGTTTTTTGTGTCTGTGTCTGTGAACGGGTTGTTCTTCTAAACGGCCTTTGATATGGTGTTCACCATCATTCAGGGAATAAACTCCAAAGGTTTATGTGTAATTTTGGGATGCATGAAGAAGCCTCCTCGTGTAGCGCAGTTTGTTCCGACAGTTATTCAACTGAACCGAGCGCTCGGAGCATCCTGGACAGTCACACCTAACACCTTATTTGAATGGCCAATTCTTCCCTTGCGGTGGTAGGGTTAACGCCCGCGTGGTTTTGCGACCAATCCCATCGGAGTTCGGCGTCCAGCAGCTTGCTGTGTTTCGTCGATGCGTGGGAGTTCCAGTGCCTTAGGCATCTTCTGAGCACGCTCTTTCCATCATAGACCTCATCCATCGCTTTCCATCAGGCGTGATCGAGGTCAAGAGAGGGCCCATTAAGCAAAACAAAAAAAAATCTCGATATTTTGTCGAACAGTAAAAACCGTCTGAAGCAGGGGCAATTGCCCCTAATGAAATAATCGCACCTTTATAACATAGAAACAAAGTAACAGAAGCAACATTTTTCTCCCTACAAAACACGGCCTCTTTTTCGTGACTCCCAGTGTACAGCTCCAGTAATCCGAGCCAGCTCGCCTTTCAGCCATGCCTCGTTTAATTGAAGCAAGCTAATGAGTAACCATTATGGCTGCCTGCCCTTAGATACTGTATACCGCTTAATAAGTCACTTTGAAGTCTCACTTGAGGACGCAACGTCGTTTTCACTTGGAATCTAAATCGTGTTCACTGACCTGTTGTGTGAACAGGTTGATTATCTTGGTCAAGGTTTTGGTAAGATGTTGGAGGTATCTTGCGATGTAACCAATAGATCTGTCATATCTGTTGCACTGTGTGTGACAGAGAATACGCACCTATCTTAGATACATAGCTGCAATAGCAGAATGTAGATATTAATATACGTCGGAGCGTGGCGGGAATAATCGGGGCGCGAGCGCCATCTGGTGGCGCTGACTGAGTGTAGCCTGAGTTCGTGGGAATCGACGAAACCGCGACAAAACGCCGTGGAGCTTGGACATTGGACATCGCACGGACATATGCTCAGAAACTGTCCCGCGATCCATATCTGGTTGTGTTGTGTACCTACAGTGTGTGATCCGCTAGAGTGATTAATTTGTTCGTGAAATTATAATCTGATTTGAACTGCAAACGGCTTTTCTATTGCGTAATAACCAACACTACCCATAGTACGCCCACAGTTATTAAAATATGGCTGATAATAACGAGACACATGTGCTTTTTCCGTCAAATATGAATGTGATAACAGCCTGCCAATCGCACCACCCTACACACACCACATTACACCACACTTTACACAAATTATTTTCACTTGTTGTTGTTCAAATTATTTATTATCGATTGTGTTTTCAGCCTGCCCATCACACCACACCACGCCACACCACACCGCACTACACTATACCACACCAAAGGGACACATAAGCTCTGTTTTTTTATGGGGGGCTGGTAACCTGTGTGCCAGGTTTTCCTAGTTTAAGGCTCCTTTGTGGAACATAAAAAAATGTTTATTTTTTATAATAATTGTATAAACGTTCAGGGTGTTTAATTTGTGAAAGCTAATCATTTGCCACCACCACTAAGTAGTTTAATATGAATTTTATTAATTAAAGAATCACTAGAATATTACTAAAATGAAATATTTTCTAACTTGAAGAAGTGAACATAATATTAAATTTCAAAGCTTCAAAGATAGTGAAACCTCAGCTTGCATACGAACAAAGATATACGGAGAATAAAACCGGCATTCTAGGGAAATGCTAATTAAAAAGCAACAAGATAATTATTATCTACAATGAAATATCGAAAATACGGTCTCACTTTGTTTAGGTTTTTGCTGTTAATTAGGTTAAGTAGTTGGCTCCGGTTCACGGAGGAGTAAACAAATGGAGTGATAATGGCCGCGCGAGAGACCTTTGTACCGACACTGCATTAGCCACGCTGCAGCTGATGTCAAAACTAGGGCAATCGTTTAGTGGCAGTCGCTTCATCTAATGTGTTCTTATGCTATAAGTAAGCACTAGTTGACGGCTGTAACTCGTTGGTGGGTGTGGCTAAGAATAAATGCATGATATTAGTTTATTTGTTTAGTGTTTTTTTTTCCGTTTTCATTTATTTATTTAGTGAAATAGACGACGATTTATAACGAAAATTCACAGACCTTTGGGCGTATAGATATTATGAAAAAAACCCTAGATGTATTTATTCAAAATTAAGATATTTGAATTGTTGATTAAATTATCTATCCTTGTATGATAACAATTTTGCCATTTTCATACTCCGGGAGTTATTTATTTACGCTCAAATATGCGTTAAAATATTTAATAAAATGAAGTAATGGAAGTTTCGACGCTCATAAGTCATAAGTTCATAACATTCACACAATAAAAAAAAAACATTTTCCATACCAGGGCTAGATAATGACGAGACAAGTAGATATTATTTTTAATGTAGGTACACTGTCAAACAGTGAAGTAAACTCCATACGACGTTAGTATGGAAGAATGACTGAATAGTGTAACCTCATATTTATAACCGCATATTCCTGTAAAGCCACATAAAGGAGCGTCACCATGCGTTGTGCTGAGCAAGATTTCTTCTTCTTCTTCTTCTTCTTTGCTTCACTCTTGACAAAGCGCCATTTGACATGGAATGGCGCAGTAGTGACTGTTTCAGTTTGCTTTCTTTTTATGTTTTGTTGTGGGTAGTTTTAAGTATTACTAACACTAGTCTATAAGAACATTGTTACTAACCAAATGGACCTGAAATAAATTATTTAAAAAGTATTTTTTTGTGTACTTACTACTTACTTTTTATTCATTAGTTCAGTAAACACCTGTTCTTTCCTTTCTTTGCTGCCTTCAAAGTAAGAGTTAACAGGCATCTTCTGGGCACCGTCGTTCTATCATAGACCTCATACATCGCTTTCCATCAGGCGTGATCGAGGTCTGGAGCAGGCCCATTCAGCAATAAAATAATATATAAAAAATCCATTATAGCCTAGGTAGGCTAAAATTATTTTTTTGTTATGGTTTTGGCTGTTTGCCAATTTGAAATAAATAAACAAAGTCTCCATTAACTTACTCCTCTGTGACCCTGTTTAACGCAGGTTAATTCAGTGAGGTTTCTGTAATTCGACGCGGTATTGCAGGGAAGCTTCTGTAAGCGCTTATTACGACCCTCCGTTAACCCTTCCGTACTTTGAACTACGTTTGGGTAATCGTTCCGCAGCCTTAATGATTTTGTGATTTTATTAAAAGTTGGAGACTTGCTTAGCAATAATGGAAATACTATCGTTTAGCCGTGAAGTACCTAATCGATAAAAGGTTAAAGAGGAGGATCAGGCGTTTAACGGGATTTCCACCTTTGTCAACAATGATAAGAAAATCAATTGCCCTGCTTTAGTCTCGAAAAAACTCGAAATTGGCTCGACCGATTATGATGTAACTTTGGTAAGCTGTTGTGAGCGCGCCGGAGAAGGTTGAAAAAAAATAAAAAGGCATTAGCTAGTTTATAATGAAAATCAATATTTAGTAGGTATGTACAGACGCCAGCACATCAAGCTACCCGAAACTGTCAAATTTTCCCAATAAATTTTTAACCTTATGCTTTCGCGATAAAGTTGGAAATTTAATTAAGAAATTTGACAGATTGTAGTAGCTTGACGTGCTAGCGTCTGTACAAGTCAGGGGCCGTATTATAACCATTTCATACATCTGTCAAAGAATTACAGTTGTGTTTTGAATATCCGGACAGTTTGAGTTGGTTGTCAACTTCTTTAATAACAATTCATTTCTTGACTTTGACTACAACATACAATATTATAATTATAATCAAATAATTATGTGTTATTTCGTCGTCGTCGTTTCAGCCGGTAGACGTCCACTGCTGGACATAGGCCTCCCCCAATTTTGGGGGGGGGTTTGCCATTATCGCCACGCTTGGCAGGCGGGTTATTTATTATTATATAAATAAGCTGAAGAGTTTGTTTGTTTTTTGTCTGTATGCTTGTCTGAAAGCGCTAATCTCTGGTACTACCAGTCGGATTTGAAAAATTCTATTTGCATTTGATACCCCAATTCTTCTTCTTCTGCTTTACATCAGGAACCGAATAAAAAAAAATTAACGCTAAGCGAAAACGTAGTAATAGCTTGGGTGGGCGATACGGTGCGCTATCGCATCTGGTGGGTCGAGGGAACAAGATATTTCATGAGGACGAAGTCGCGGCCAGAAGCTAGTGTATACGAGGCAGATAAACCGGATTTCTTTTATTAATATTACTAGCTATTGTAATATTAATATAAGAAATCCGGTTTACCTGTCTGCCTTATATTCTCAACAACGTCGAGGTTGGGTTCTAGTCTTGCCAAATACGGGAAAATGATCACACCCCGGTGGTTAATTCTCAAATCTTCAGCAGCCTAAAATGGTGTAGTTTAGTATCAACCAGTGGATTACATAAGCAAAGTAGAGCGCCTTTTTCAAGATTTTACTTATTCAAAATTCAGCTCAGTCACAAAATATACAGGCACAGAAGGTCAGTTTCATAAAGGGGCTCGTGGCTGAATAATAATTAAGGGCGTACACTAACTCAAATAGCTTAGCATGATCCGCCGATGTGTCGAAAGTTTTGCAGCATTCATTTTGAAATAAATATATTATGGTAAAGTTGAGGATTAATGTTAGGTACAAAAATAAACAAACTCGATTTTTTTTGGTGAAAACACGATTCCATAAAATTTTCTCGATATAAAAATATACAAAGTTACCTCCAACCCGAACAATAAACCGCTAGTACTTATTAAAAAAATACTCCAAATTGGATCATGAAACTTTGCATAACAACTGAACTACAAACTAAATATGTATAACTAAATAGAAAGCAGATACTGTTTCTTATTTTTTCAAATTACCATTATTTTCACTGTCAAAAGCAAATACCTGAACTATTCGCGCTGCCTACCGCCCAGCACCGCACTCTGTCTCGTTCTCACTCAGTCCGCGAGCAGTATCGTGCAAGCGAGATAAAGAGAGAATTTTAGCTGAGGTAGTATGTTATTAAGAGCCCTTAATAACAGTCGCACGGGTCAATCGAATGTTAAGCTACGCTTGCTGCGGTCGGTCTGTGGATGGGTGACTATCCATTATATCGAGACCCCTCCGTGCCTCGCAAAGCACGTTAAGTCGTTGGTCCCGGCTATCATTCGTTGATCTTTGACAGTCGTTACAGGTTGTCAGCAGCCCAAAAGTCTGACTGAAGGAGTATTGTGTTACACAGTTGCTGGGTTGTGGAGGTCAGATAGGCAGTCGCTCCATGTAAATCACAGGTATTTAGCTGCATTCGATTAGACTAGAAGCCGACCCCAACAAAGCTAGGCAGATTGGTTGCTGTGCGTACGCATCAATGTGTGCGTGCGCCTGTGTCTGGAGCCGACCTTCTGTGCCTAGGTATCTATTTTGCAGCTTCGTGTATCTTCGGGCTCATTCGATAAAGCTCGGTCAAAGGTGCCTTGATTGTTAATTGTTTTCGAGAAAGTTGCGCTTGCGATAGAGTTATCTTTATTATTCTCTGTGGTTGACATAATTATTGTTTATAATTAGATGAGCTATTTTAGTTGCGTCATAATGGGAATATTTATTCTTAGATTGTTGAAGCGGTTGCCCGTGACTACGTCTGCGATCCAGGATTTCAAGTAGCCTATGTCCTTCTCCAGGTCCCAGGCTAACTGTCTAACAGAACGATCAGTTTAGGGGGTTAGGCGTGAAAAGGTGACATGTCTGTCACCTGAGTTACTTTTGGATTTATAATAGGTACTAGCTGCGCCCCGCGGTTTCACCCGCGTAATTGTCGATCCCGTAGGAATATCGGGATAAAAAGTAGCCTATATGCTAATCCAGGGTGTCAGCTACCTCCATACAAAATTTTATCAAAATTGGTCCAGCCGTTTGAGCGTGAAGAAGTAACAAACATATAAACACACACACACACTCACACACACACTCACAAACTTTCGCCTTTATAACATTAGTGTGATGTGATTAGTATGGATTCCTCCAAATAATTAGGCTCTTTGGTAAACTGAACATTTTAAATTGTTTTTCGTTCGCATAAATAATAACCTTTATTAGACAATAATAACTATAATAATAGTCCTCCAAACTGAATTCCGGCCGTGACCACCAATTGCAGCGGACTCTAGCCTTCGACCATTTTCCTGCCCTTATCCCATGTTACTTGGGGTCGACGCAACACGTTTTTTTCTTCCATTCTCCCTTGTCAACCGTCACGCTATCATTCACTCCCTTCTCTTTCATATCATTCCCCACACAATCCATCCATATTTTCTTCGGCCTTCCTCTCCCTCTCCATCCATCAACATGTATATTCATCACTCTTTTAGTCACATGCGTTTCGTCCCTTCTCATCACATGCCCATATCACGCCAAACGATTTCCTTTCAACTTTTCTGTCACTGGCGCCACTTTCAAACTTCCTCATATATACTCATTTCTTACTTTATCCATTCTCGCCACTCCACCCATCCATCTCAACATTCTCATCTCCGCTGCATGCAATGTTTTTTCATCCGTCTTCTTCACGGATCAGCATTCAGGCCCATAAAGTACGACAGGCCGTATCACGGACTTATGTACATTATTGTGCACAAGTGTGTGCGCAGACACAAGTGTAATCTCTCTTCCGTCGCTCTCATAGTCAGGTATAGGTAGTTAGGTAACCAACCTACTAATTGATAAAAGAATATGAAACGAAGTATCTCGACCAATATATTATTATTATGAATGAATATTAAAGATCAGGGTTTATCGAGCACATGTTCATTTGCTGACACTCGTGTTGGGACAAACCCGAGGTTGGACAAAAATTACTAAATAAAATGATGAAAAACATCCTTGTTGATTTGAGTCTTTGTCTTATCAATAACCCTTGTATTTTTTGCATGTTGGCACAAAATACAAGATCAAACTGTCAGATGCGTGGATGACATTCAGAAGATCGTGGGTAAAAGCTGGTTGAGACCTGCACAAACCAGGGAAACATGGCACAAAAGGGAGGAGGCCAGCAGTGGGTGGAACAAGGCTGATAATGATGGTGAAATGAGATTAACTGGTGATATTAGATTAACTACTGAAATTAGATTAACTGGTGAAATTAGATTGACTGGTGAAATTAGAATAACTAGGGAAATTAGATTAACTGGTGAAATTAGATTAACTGGTGAAATTAGATTGACTGGTGAAATTAGAATAACTAGGGAAATTAGATTAACTGGTGAAATTAGATTAACTGGTGAAATTTCACACAATTTCATGTGATGGGTATCGATATCTAATAATGATCCTACTATGTATAATTATGTATTTTAAATGTGACAGTTTGGATGTTTGTTACTGAATCACTCAAAAACGGCTGAACAGATTTCTATGAAACTTGGTACACAGATGGTTGATAACCTGGATTAACACGCAGAATCATTTTAATCCTGGTAATAAGTACCCGTGGGATATTTTCTTATATCCACGCGGGCGCAGCCGCGGGCAAAGGTAGTAAAACAATAAACGCATATTTTCTACTCCATCTTGCATTTTCAATACACTTCATAAGAAAGCATAATCCCAATCAGGTGAGCAAGTCGTCTAGAGTGAGAAAAAAAATGCAAAATTTAATTAACAAAGTTATCTTGGAGCTAAAACACAAGTTTGTAAAGAAAAACGAGCGAAATAACACGTTAATTTGATTCTCAGGATTAACGATGGCTGTGTGAAGATCGTGGGGGGAATCTTAAGACGCAATTGGGATACTATTAAGTAATTTGGGGAGTTCAGTTGCTGCAAATGTTGGTGTTGGCGCCGTTGGTACTTCCCTTGTGAATTTATGTGTTAAAAATCTAATTAGGAGATTGACAATAAAAGTTACATTTTAATTTGGAATCGGTATAATGCAGGCAGGCCACACACGTCACCATATACATACTTGTGGACTTATACAAGTATACATTAACGTTTGTGGGATGAATTAGCACAAGTTTTTGAGCTATTCGGTGTTACCCAAACTTGTGCAAGTCTAAGCTTGCGCAAGTACATCGAAACGTGTATGGTTACCATGCATAATGCATAACAAGCCTATAAAGTTCCCACTGCTGGGACACAGGCGTCCTCTCTTCAAGAGCGAGTGGGCTGTAATCTACTACGCTACCATAATGAAAGCAAAAAGTTTCGTTGGTCAAGGACTGGCGCAAATGCGGCTTAAGACATATTCCAAAATTGATGATATCTATATCTGCTGGTTTCGATAGTAAGAACGTTAACCGCGAAAATTCGAGTGATACTTTTCCGCCACAGCGCCAGCAAAATATCGTCTATCAGAATACACTTTTCATCATTATTTAAGGCTTTTTAACCGCAAGTATGCCTTACCCTGGTCGAGTACCTACAATACAGGCTGGCACGCGCAACCGGTTACCATAGATTAAGTGCATGATTCTGAACCTTATCGTAGGTTATACAAAAAAATTAGCTGTTCCATCAACGATATTAATTATAGAGGTAGATATCGCACTAGCGCGCGCAAATTGTTGCAAACAAATTCAGACAATTGTTGTAGTTTTATTTAGTCCGCTAATAGCAGCGAGCAACACACTACAGATAGCTATCTCTTTCTGTGTCATACGTTCCGTATTATCTATCGCAGTCGGTACTTTGTAATGACAACGCAACAATACAGAACGTCGTGTCGCTCAGTATTAACTTAGGGTATCTTTCCTTTATAATATCATTGTGTTCCATACATTTGACCGCGTAGGCATTGCACTTTTCTATGAAAAAGCAGTTATTTGAAGTGAAAACTTGTTTAGGCGCGAAAAAACCATTGAACTCGCACCACTGTTACCGTAAGCGACACCGCGCGTGTTTTGTTCATAAGACGATTAAAAAAATACCCGCTGCGGATGTTCGGCTGTCCTCGGGATGTACTCGGTTTTAATGTATATCCGATATGGCAGTGAGTGATGGCAAAGTATTCTGTTTGTTTTTTGTTTTCACTTCTGTCGGCACTCCCGGAGTGCCATTTTTTTTTTGTAGATTGAACTGATCATGTTCTTAATTCCTGGTTACAGTTTACGCGTCCACGTCCCGACCACCCTGTAGGTACATTTCACCATTGTGAGCCATTCCCGGCTTGTTTCTCTCCAATTTCTCAGAATAGGCCTTGATTCGAAGTCTCAAAGCATCCCCAAAGTCTTGGCTGTGTAATACTATATCGTGTACGGACATACGTCTCGATTTCTTGGCATAGGTTGTTACCCAAGCCTAGTTAGTCAATTGATTAACGAGCAACGAGCTAGACTCGACTCAGTGTAAGGTGTGCATCGTGCCTTTGGTTCAATACTAAGCCACTATATGGAAGCGTCTATAGATGGCCTGTTGCTGTGTTTAAATCTTTTTGGGGTACCTGAGCCCAAAAGTCTGACAACCAATCTTACCAATCAGAATTGTGTTACTCAGTAACTGGGTTTTGGGGGTCGGATAGGTAGTCGCTCCACGTAAAATAACTGGCATTCAGTTGCATCCGGTTAGACTGGAAACCCACTGCAAAAATAGTTGGGAACAGGCTAGGCAGATGATGACTTTGCATGCAATAACTGCCCGTCGTCAGACCACAGTGCTAACCTGTGGGCTATAACGGTTGCTGTGAATATCTTTTAAATAAATCGCATTCTCAGGCATTCTCTACCAGTTAACTAAGGGTAGTGACGTGATTTGATGGCTCTGTTTGAGAGGAACAATAATAAAAAAGGAAAAAATTACATAAATGGTTGTAAACTTATAATACACATCACACTAATATTATAAAGGTGAAAGTTTTTGAGCGTGTGTGTGTGTTTATATGTTTGTTACTTCTTCACGCTCAAACGGCTGGACCAATTTTGATAACATTTTGTATGGAGGTAGCTGACACCCTGGATTAACATATAGACTACTTTTTATCCCGACATTCCCACGGGATCAACATTTCCGCGGGTGAAACCGCGGGGCGCAGCTAGTATAAACATATTTACGATAATATATAAGTACCTAACTTATATATATATATTATATATATACAAATTCAATGGAAAGAGGTAATCCAGAAGACTACTATTGATTTTGAATATAACTCTGCAATTTCCGCTTAAATGCACACCAACTAGTGGCCATTTTGATACCAAGAGGAAGCGCATTCCGGAGAAGAATGTACAGCGGTGCTATTCTGTAAAAATCTCACCGTGAAAACTTAGGTGAAGTGAGCGTGGAGTGAGCTGTCAATAGTGTCAATTCCTAGCAAAAACAAACTCACTTCACCTAAGTTTTCACGGTGAGATTTTTACAGAATCGACCGACTGAATACGAAAGAAGAATGAACAAAATCAGAAGTATAAAAAGGACAGTGTACTGTTACAATTACCGGCATGTAACTTGGCAAGAGATTTTCGTAGTGGGGGAAGTTCGCGCATATAAAAATGTATGAAATTGTGCGTGCGCAAACTTCCCCCACTACAAAAACTCTTGCCAAGTTACGTGCCGGCAACTATAATAAACACTTAAAGGCTGACACCGGTATAGGAATTTTAATACGGGCACTGGTTTATGTAATTATTTAAGTAATTAAACACTGCAATGATGCAGCGATGGCGGCAGGTGGTTCTAAACTTAACGATCATTACGACGGCTATAACCCTTCAATTTACCATGAGAGTAAAATAATAAATATCTACTTAAGCTACCATAAACTTAACTCTCAGACCTACAGATTTACAATACTAATTATCATTCAATAAATTTTATAAAGCTAGGTTATGGCTGGAGAATGGTGGGTGGCGACGGTCGCATTGAATGGTGTGCAATACAAATTCTAGTGTTACAGAATGAACTTTGGAAAGTTTTTAAACTGTCTGTGTAAAGAGGTAAATAGACTAAACAAAAAAAAATAATTAGAGTGGTCTATGATGAAATCAGAAAAAAACTGGCCAAGTGCGAGTCGGACTCGCACACGAAGGGCACCACAAGGCAAAAACGCCGAAAAAAACAGGTTTGTTGTATGGGGCTCTCCCATACATACTCCATACTCCCTTAAATATTTATTTTATTTTGCTTTTAGTATTTTTGTTTGTTTGTTTTTTGCGACAATAGAAATACATCATCTGTGAAAATTTCAACTGTCTAGCACGGTTCATGTGACAGACAGACAGACAGACAGACGGACAGTGGAGTCTTAGTAACAGGATCCCATTTTTACCCTTTGGGTACGGAATTCTAAAAAAGGAAACTCCAAAAATCATCAGCACTGCTGTCCATTGGTAACGTTCCCAAAAGACCAGCATCAATACCTATACTTTGATGATGATCATCATCATCATCATCTGCCTAGCCTTTTCCCAACTATGTTGGGGTCCGCTTCCAGTCTAACCGGATGCAGCTGAATACCAGTATTTTACATGGAGCGACTGCCTATCTGACATCCACAACCCAGTTACTGGGTAATACGATACCCCTTGGTAAGACTGGTTGTCAGGCTTTGGCAATACCTATACTTTGATGATAATGTCAATAAATAAAATCTTTTGTGCAAAATTATGCACAACAATAATTTTTCAACTTGAAATAAGTTCACTTGGGAGTTATTTTCACATTTTCACCGATATTTGTAACAAAATCAGCTGTTATTGAGCTGAACATTGTAACCCTTATCATAACTGTTAGCTGACGTGCACTGACTGGCGTTTTCACACAATTTGCTCCTCATGAGATTGCACTTTCTGCTGCATTACGGCATTAGAACGTTAAAGCCGGGCTTCAACTATGAAGTGGTGTAAACTTTTATTGGTTTTTATGGGGCTTACGTAGTTTAGTGCCTAGGATTTGAATTCACAAACCTGTTATTTGTAGTTATTAATTATATTATTATTATTATTGTTTATTTGTGTTTGACGTATGAAGGGCCCATGGCTAAATAATAACAGCCGCACAGATCGATCAGGTTAAGCTACGCTTGCCGCGGTTGGTCTGTGGATGGGTGACCATCTTTACATATCGATACCCCTCCGTGCCTCGAAAAGCACGTTAAGTCGTTGGTCCCGGCTGTCATTCGTCGATCTTTCACAGTCGTTACGGGTAGTCAGAAGCCCGAAAGTCTGACAATCAGTCTTACCAAGGGGTATCATATTACCCAGTAACTGGGTTGTGCAGGTCAGATAGGCAGTCGCTCCATGTAAAATACTGGTATTCAGCTGCATCCGGTTAGACTGGAAGCCGACCCCAACATAGTGGCAGATGATGATTTGTCTTTGACCAGATCTTTGAAAGTATTAACTATTTGATAGACTTTTATTTATTTATACTGAGTATACTGTATTAAATAAATAAAAGTCTATCAAATAGTTGATATTTTATGATTAAAAAAAAAAAAAACTTTGATCCGTCCTCCTGCGAGTTTTACAGAATGTCGCTTAGACCAATTAGCCTTTCGTTCGTCGATATTAATGTTTTTTTGGGAGGTCAACGACTGCTTTGAGAAAAACTGTTTTCTTATGTTTCATCGTGTTTAGATATTGATACGCATCACGTCACGAGTAAATACAAAAAAAAAAATTGAAATTGATATTTTAAGTACTTGCTACAATAGCTGCGGTTGATGACCCCACTGAAAACATCAAAATATTAATGATTTTTTTGTTTTCTCGTGTTTAATTATCTTTGTTTAATTGCATAGCTAGATTTATTATTAACTAACCGGAATAACTCGACGGACGTTGTCCTGTCCGACAGTTCATACGAATGTTCTATGGAAAAAAGGATGTCAGATTTTTCGGAATTTGAAAATTATAATTTTCCGGGAAACTTTTTAAATTTTTCTTTCCATAAAAATCGGCCTATGACGAACATTTAAAAACAAAAAAATACCGAATTGGTCCAGCCGTTATCAAGTGATGCGCTTTCCAACGAACAGTATTTCATTTTTAGGGTTCCGTACCCAGAGGGTAAAAACACTGTTCGTCTGTCTGTCTGTCTGTCACCAGGCTGTATCTCATGAACCGTAATAGCTTGACAGTTGAAATTTTCACAGATGATGTATTTCTGTTGCCGCTAAACATAAATAATAAAAAATAAAGTTAAAATTTAAAGGGGTATAAAAGAAACGTTTTTTTTGTCGTTTTATGCCTTGTGGTACGGAACCCTTCGTGTGCGAGTCCGACTTGCACTTAGCCGGTTTTGAGCAAAAAACGCAAGGAAGTATGACAAGCAATCTAAGAAGAAATAAATTGCCAAACGGAACCTTTTTACCAACTTCCTTATTCATTACTTTGCTCATGAGGACTTAAGCAAGGCCTTGTTGTCAACCAGTACAATCAACACATCAAAACATCATCACCGTCATCATCATCAACCTACAGCACTGCTGGACATACTGCACATCATTCAACTCGATTTTCAGCAACCCTCATCCAGCTGCTACGTCGAAGATCGTCCTCCACCTGAGCCTGAGGGCATCCTACGTTCACGATTCAGATTGAGATTGATCGTGTCAGCTCACCGCCCGGTAAGAACCAGGCCCTGGTCGACGTCGCGTTGTGTTCCACACGCGCCTCAAAGAGATGTCAGCACTAACTGTTGATAATTTCCCACCAAAAAAAAAGGTCGTCCTACGTTACGATTGCCGATTCGCGGTCTCCACTCAATAACACCTCTACCCCAAGGGTCATCGGCTCTACGGCTAATATGGCCGCCCCATTGCCACTTCAGACTACTTATTCTGTGAGCTATGTCGATCAACATCCAAATACATCTGCTAAAACATCTAAACTCACAACATTCTCAAAACCAATATCATAAGAATCAAACGTTAAAACAAATCAACCATCCACAATTCACACGAGTCACCTACGATCCGATGCACCAAGTATATTTTCTTTATGAAGTGGGTCGATCGATCTCGGCTAGGTTACTAAGGATCGTCGGCACTTAATCTGCGATGTTGCACTTGATAATTTCACGCCAGCCGACGGCAGCGACGCCGACGGAGGCTTCCTTCCCATCAATTCAATTTCATACCTATAAATTTTATCGGAAACTATCTTGGTCCTACGGTGAGTTGGTGCTAAGTTATTACTGTTTATTAGGGAGTATGGTCGTCGTGTTAGATTGATTTTGTTGCAAGAGAATCACGTTTACAGAAGCAAATTTTATTATCATTGTGTGTATGACCAGAAGGGCAATTCTCGTAATTTTAAGAACGTTCACAGTATGATCTGAGTCTCACCTTCCAAAAAAAAAAACGAAGGGCTGCACTCCGGGAGTGCCGGCAGAAGTGAAAACTTGAATTTTAACGTTGTTTACTGTAACTGTAACCTGTAACTGTAACCTGTAACTGTAACTTGTAACTGTAACCTGTAACTGTAACCTGTAACTGTAACCTGTAACTGTAACCTGTAACTGTAACCTGTAACTGCAACCTGTAACTGCAACATGTAACTGTAACCTGTAACTGTAACCTGTAACTGTAACTTGTAACTGTAACCTGTAACTGTAACCTGTAACTGTAACCTGTAACTGTAACCTGTAACTGTAACCTGCAACCTGTAACCGTAACCGTAACTGTAACGGTAACTGTAACTGTCTGTGTCTGTCTGTCTGTCTGTAATTTGATCCTGTATACTTGTTTTCAATTTTTGATATTTTGGAATCTTACGAATTTTCGATCAGGGTCACTTGTCATCTTACGATCAGGGTCACGTCTATAGATGGGCAATCCACCCGGGCTTAAACCCGGTGCTTTGATAAACACCCAATTTTGTGGGTGTTTATGGGTGTTTACGGATGTTTATCAAAAGCACCGGGTTTAAACCCGGTGGATTGCCCATCTATAGCACGTGTCATCTTACGAATCTTACGATCAGGGTCACGAGTCCTGACGCGAGTTTAACATTTATTACTCATTACAAAAAAAAATAGTTATTTAAAAAAATCAATAAACCCGACTGCGGTAAAAAACTTAAGTTAAAAGAAACTGAAAAGCTAAAAACAAGCCCATTTTAAATTAAATAAAAGTTGGAAGCAGGCGGGACCCACATCATTTTTATTGTATTTTCAAATTCAAATGGGTCCCGCCTGCTTCCAACTTTTATTTAATTTAAAATGGGCTTGTTTTTAGCTTTTCAGTTTCTTTTAACTTAAGTTTTTTACCGCAGTCGGGTTTATTGATTTTTTTAAATAACTATTTTTATTTCCAGCTTTTTAGTTTACAAATTTGAAAGATTTCGTAGACGATTTAGTTCTTGGTAGGTGTTTTTTGCGATTTGTCACTTCGAATTGCTTTTAAGTATATATGTTGTATATATTTTTGTAATCACCTTTTAAAACCCTTTATTTTAATACCCCACTCGATAGGTTTTGAAAAAAAAAATTAAAAAAATTATTTAATATGGCGTCCAGTAGTCGCCATATTGAATTTTCACTAACGTCATGTCTTTAGTGACACTCGCCGGACTAAGAGGAATCGATTAACGTGTGAATCATAAAAATCGGCCCAGGCGTTTGGTCTGTATAGTGCTTCAAAGGAACATATAAACATACATACATACATACATACATACATAGGCTGATGAACACATTACCACTCCTTTGCGTCGCGCAGTCGGGTAAAAAGGTGTACAACGCCGCTAAAGAAGTTTTCACTTCAAAAACTTCTAATTTCCCTACATTTTGACAAGTTTTTGACATTTGTTTGTCGCCGAGTGAGATTGGGAAATAAACTTGGAACGTAAAAATAAAAAATAAAAATAAAATAAAAGTTTCTTTATTAACTTCCGTTGTACAAAAACACTTATCTACACACTATGCAACGTTACAACTAAGGGATAGAGAGATTTCGATGAACTCTGGCACCCAAAGTAAGATTTAACTTGTGTTTAGGGTGCCAGCGTCCTCGCCTATAATTGAACATACTTTAACGGTAGTTGTAGGACGAGCACAGTAAATTATTACGATAACTACCTAATCGTAAATGCATAGATGTTGCTATTAAAGTACCTATGTGTATGTATGTATTTAGACAGACATAAAATATATAATAGTACAAACCTGCGTTTATGCAATCTTGTATAAATATAAGTATATGACTTTATTAACTATATTAGGTATGCGATTTAGACTTGTAGTAGGTCTTCAGTCCCATCATAGCTCAGTGTCAATAGCCACCTTGAGACCTTGGTCTTACATTCATTCAGGCACATGGGAGCAATGGTGCATAGTTTATTTAATTTATTATATAAATGGCTAGATATAACATCATAGTGACGCTGAGCAAGGGCCGTTCTACATCCGCGAGTTGAACATACTTCGTAGTATCTACGCTTTTTAGCAGCATTCGGTTTGTATACAACAGAGGGATGTTTGCGCAAAATAGTGCCAAGAACAAAGAGCTGTCTCACAGTGAGGACCTGACATTCGGTGTAGAGAGCCGAGGTTGGGTATCTAAACGGCTTCGAGGTCATTACCTTGAGGACAGCTCTCTGTGCTCGTTCCAGAGGCAGTAGGGTTGTCTTGGGAGCCCCACCCCACACTGTGATGCAGTAGTTTACTATGCTTTGACAGAGGGCATAATAAACAGTTTTAATGGTACAATACTCCGCGGAGTGCCTTAGTTTTTTAAAAATAAATATACACTTTCGGACTCGCGATATGAGATTGCTAAGGTGAGGTTTCCAACTCAAAGAACTATCTACATAGACTCCGAGATATTTAACAGACTCACACCTTGTGATTTGCGGACAGTCACATTGTGAAGAGGATAGACCAAATGAGCAGGTATGAGCTCTAAGCGCCATTGAATCCGGTGGAGGGAGATTGGTGGATAGTAAAGAGAAAGGTAAGTATACTGTTTTCTTAAGATTTAAAGTTAGGATATTATTTGATAGCCATTTCATCACTGAGCTTAGAGCAAGTTCCGCGTATTTTACTGTTTCAGGCCAGTCGCTACCGTGAAGAAGCAAAGCCGTATCATCTGCGTAAGTATAAATTGAACAGTTCATTAGACGCATTTTGCATAAGTTATTGATATAAATAAGAAACAGGGTTGGACCCAAAATTGAGCCCTGAGGAACGCCGAAACTCAATGATTTGGTGTCACTAATAACTTCATTTATTTTGACGCATTGGCTTCTACCACACAGGTAATCCTGGAAAATTTTTAAGGAATGTCCGCGAATGCCAGCAGCTTCCAGCTTGGACAGGAGGTGGGGAACAGACACAGTGTCGAATGCCTTGGAAAGATCGAGGAAAATAGCCAAGCATTTCATTTTGTTGTCTAATTTAGACACTACATGATCTACCAAGGCAGCAATAGCATTTTCAGTCGACCTGCCACCTCTGAAACCATACTGGTTGTCACTCAATAAATTGTAAGACTCAAGATAGTCTACCAACCGTTTATTAAGTATCTTTTCCAATATTTTAGAGATGGCAGGCAAGACTGAGATCGGTCTATAATTATCTACACTGTGTCTGTCCCCACTCTTGAAGATTGGATGAACGACAGCCCTTTTAAATACCCCAGGAAAGCAACCCGTGGAAATAGAGCGATTGCAGATATGAGTGATGGCTGGGACAATCGCAGGCAGACAGGATTTTAACAGTTTCGATGAGATGCCGTCCCAACCCACCGCAGCATCTGCTCGTAACCCAATTATGAGATTTGAAACCTCTACTTCATCAGCGGGGAGAAGTACCAGCGAGTTAGAAGGCAGCTCATCGAGAGAATACTCTGGGGTATACGAGGTGGATGAGAATTTGTCAGCCAAGTTCTTGCCAACATTGGCAAAAAACTCGTTAACTTTGTTGACCGAAGACTTTTCATCCGAAGACATCCTTAGTAGCTCGTTAGGGGTTTTCACATTAAGGTTAGTTCCGGTGATATTTTTAATGATCTTCCAAGTAGCTTTAGGGTTGTTCTTTGCCATTTGAAACTCCTTCCCTTCATATGCATGTTTTAAATTTTTGAGAAGCTTGTTACAGAAATTACGGTATCGCTTATAAGTGACCATCAGGATGTAATTTTCAGGATCTGCCTTTAGGGTTTGAGCCATGCTATCTCTATTTCGGATACAACGTAGCAGACCATTGGTAATCCAGGGTTTCAGGAGTCTACGTTTCGAAGACATGTACACCGATTTGGAGTGATTAGCGATGACAGAGCCAATAATGGAAACCAGAGACTCGGCGGCATTATTTGCGTCTTGAATGTTCAATATTCCACTAAAATCCATTGATAAGATGTCGGTAGTTGCAGCTGTATAATTAACGACTATTCGATTACCTTTGGAGGTAGGGAGTGGCTTTACATTTTGAATGCTTATAAACGTAGGTCTATGATCAGTAATGTAAGTATCTAACACTAGAGTCGTATTTTTAAGATCAGATCTTAACATTACGTGATCAATACAAGAGTTAATACGGGTTGGAAATAAATGTGTAGGGAGGAGGCCATGTGAAGCAATAAGGTTAAGGTACTGAGTTGCTTGTTGGGAGATATTATTCGGAGTGATGTCAATGTTGATGTCACCCATTATCACAAAGTTTTTTTGAACTGCCGACTGAGTAAGAACAGTGTCTAAATTATCAAGTTTTATGTTACGAGAATTAGCCTTCTGATGTACGAACGTACAGACGGCAGCAGATACACAAGCTACTACAATCTGTCAAATTTCTTTAATAGATTTATTTATTTATTGCACAATGTACACATACATAGTTATACGCTAGGCTTAAACTAGTCAGTACATGACCCTGTTAGGGCGCAGCAAGATTACTTAAAACTAATAATATTGTAATGAGTATTAGTAGTAATATTATTATTAAGTAGTATTAAACGTTTGCAATGCTAAAATTATAATATATCACACAATATACACACAATATACAATTATAAAATTTACACACAGATATAATATATTTTAACTCTATTTTAACATTTTATCTTCCGTAAATTCTTGAATATTGTAGTAACATTTTTTTAAGAGCAATAATGCCTTTAACCTAGTTTTAAATACACATGTTGTTTCCGTGGACCGTATATTTTCAGGTAATTTATTGTATATTTGTATGCTTCGGTATTCTGGGCTATTTTTGTACATTTGTAGTCTAGGTGCTGGTAGAATTAACTTGTTTTTGCGGCGCTCGGTCTTGTCAAAATTAAACAGTTTTAGGTTTTTTTTTAACAAAAGTGGCTATTTCTAATTTATAAATGGAGGGCAGAGTTAACATTTTTTTTTATAAAGTGGGGTTTGCAGCTATCTCTAGGTTTTATTTGAAATGATATTCGCATACATTTCTTTTGTGCAATAAATAAATAAACTTTTCAACCTTATCGCTACAGTATAAGGTTCAAGGTTGATTGGGAAAATTTTACAGTTTCGGGTAGCTTGATGTGCTGACGTCTGCACCTAAGCGAGGCAAAAGCGTAGCACGTGGCGTTCTGCAGTCGGTACTTGCCCGTGGTCGCCATGTCTAGTACCCCTTTTTTTTTTTTTTGGATGGGAAATCTACAAATGACTCCTCCACCTCCATCTCTAGTCCCCCTTGGGGTACCACGAACAAATATTTTTGCCCGTGGAAGGGGCATATTTAGGGGGGGTGAATAACAATCTTCTTATTAAATATATTTTTATTGTCCGTGGTATCCCCATCTCAAACATTTCAATTTAACATTAAAAAAACATTTAAAAAACGCACAGCTTGACAAATAAAGAAATAAGTACAAATAAATGGTTTTCCCACTTCATATGAGATTTTTCAACTCCACGTGATCTTCCCCACCCCGTGGTGAAGATCACGTGGCGGGTCTAAGTTGGTATACAAGCAATAAACCTTTTTTTTTTTTTGTCGCTGAGAAATGACATTACGCATCTCCGCTCGTCGGGGGACGAGACGGAGTATGTGGGACTCAACCTAACCTAACCTAAGTCGGGGTGCCCCAAGTCCCGAGATCGCATAAAGAAACCTTATTTTTAAAGTGCCTTTATATATTCCTCTTCTATTTAATTTTTTATTATCATCAAAACTTTATGTTTTCAGACCCACAATTTGCAAAGAGATTGTATTTGCATTTTATTTATCTGGCGAGTAGCGGGGGTACCACGGGCCAAACAATTTGCCCATGGTACCACTTTGTCGTCCTTGGGGGTTCCACGGGCAAAAATATTTGTTCGTGGTACCCCAAGGGGGACTAGACAGGGGGACCACGGGCAAGTACCCTCTGCAGTTGACCCCTATGGGAAAAAGGCGTGTATGTAATTATCATTTTTAACCGCCGTGGTGTTGTTAGCAGAATTCTTGAACACAAACCGGTAACATTTGTCAACAACCACATAATTTAAAGTAAGATAGAATTGGTTCAGTGGTCACCAACCTATTAATCTATCTGTCCCGTTGGTCTCGTGGTTGCAAGCGCGACTGCTGAGTGTGGGATCTTGGGTTCGATTCCCGGGTCGGACAAAGTGTTATTGGGTTTTCCATTAATAATTTCTTAGTAACAGTCCGGAGTTTGGAAGTTGGCGGTATAATACTCCCGTGCCTCGGAAAGCACTGATCTCTCCCCGGTCGTGCCGGATTGCCGTCCCATCGGACTATGAGAGTAAAGGAACAGAGAGTGCACCTGTGTTTACGCTCACACTTGTGCATTATAAATTATCTCCTGCGTACCTGGTTAATCTGCGTTGAGATTGGCCACCGTGACCGAAATCGGTCGCGAGGCTATTATCCAACATTTGGAAGACATCTACGGAGTGGCCGGAGAAGCGACACGTAACCTATTACCATGGATTCAGAATAATTATGCTTCTGAATCGTAGAAATTTGTCGTCGGTTATTAAACAAAAAAATTGCTTTTTCAAGCTTTTTGACCGCGTAGGTAATTGCACTTTTCTATGAAACAGCTGATCTTTTTGAGGCGCGTTGGGCGTTTCTTGAGATGGGAAAATATCATTGAAATGGCAACACTGTTACCGTAACCGACACCTCTGTTTTAAGTTTTGGACTTTATAAAGACATCAACGCGCAGTACATGTTCTTTGGGGGAAGAATGACCTTCAAACATATTTATAAAATTACTATGCTTTATCAAGTTTTCACTTCTGTCGGCACTCCTGGAATGCCACTTTTTTTTTTTCTGGAGGAATTCATGGTTAACGATTGCGCGTCGATGTATGTCACCCTGTATGTTCAGCATGGGACTACTTTCAATAGTACCTACTATTGATTGATTGATTGTGAGAATTAAAACCAATGAACCCGATTTTAAATACAAAAGAGACAGATGTAGGAACCACAAAATGCTACCGCGAATTTCTTAAAATTGCCGCAAAGCTTATTATGGGTTTATGAAATTCAATTTTTTTAGTTTTATGAATTTCTATTTAAAGGTTTTTAAAGACCACAGGAACGTTGGTATTCTGAAGACCCTTTCAGATGGGTAAAAAAACGCAAAAAGGTCAGCCTTTTTTCCTTATTTTTATCCTGTCAAGTATCGCAATGAGCAAATTAGCAAAATCATGAGTAATGAAGAAAGTATGTTGCGGTAAAATTATTTTTGAATAAAACAAGTATGAGAGCAGTGGTGGCCCAGTGGCATCGGCCGCGACTTACGAGTTGTAGGTCGTAGGTTCGAACCCAGACAGGCGCTTTACTTTGTGTAAATTATTTCATCACCACTGCTCTCAAAACGGTGAAGGAAAACATCGTGAGGAAACCGGCATGTCCTAGAACCAAAAATTCGAAGACATGTGACATCTACCAACCCGCACTGGGCCCGCGTGGTGGATTACGGCCCACTCCCTCTCACAGAGAGGAGGCCTGTGTCCCAGCAGTGGGAACATTATAGGCTGATGATGATTTTGAAAACAAGTATTTCTATCTAACTACTGGGATGCAGAGATCACCAGACAGTCTCAATTCTCAGTACAACTTTTTGGATTTGTGTTCTAGGAATCTATCTATGTTACTAAGAATATAGCTGCGTTTGTTTGTTTGTTTAAAGGTCCTAATGTCTGGAACTTCTATAGGGATTAAAAAAAATGCATTTGATAGCCTAATTCTCGAGGAAGGCTACATCACGCTAGGACCATTAGGAGCCGAACAAAAAGAACGCTACGCTAAACCGATAATACGGACAAGCTATGCGGGTTGGGTCGGGGGAAAATGCCCATTTCTCTACTGACCGCCGTTGCGCATAAAAAAATGTTGTATGATACCATAAATTGGATAAAAAAGGGGGGTGATGTCGTACTTTCATAGGAAATTAAAATTATCCATTTATTTTGTGGGGTTTTTGTTGTTCTTTGATTTTCTGCTCAGTTTTGAGGTTAGTTTTTAACCGACTTCAAAAAAGGAGGAGTTTCTCAATTCGACGGTATGTTTTTTTTGTAACAACACAAACACGCTGACGAAGTCGCTGGCAAAAGCAAGTGTATGAATAAATACAAATCTACGAAGTCTTCTAATAGATTTGCTGCGTGGAGGATCACGGTGACTCTCTCCATGAGGCTTTGAAGTTATCACAGAAACATTTATTTCGAGAAAGGTTTATATTTTCCTTTGTAGTTATGAGGAGAGCTGAAGATGTTTTTCTAGGAAGGACCACCGTTTTCTGCCGCCATTATCAAAACTGTGTTTACTATGGTAGAATATTTACTGGGAAATGAAGATACGGTTATTTTCAAAGAAAAGGATTTTCTATTCCAACTCAATCGATTTTATGAATAGGTAACTTGACAACGTTTTCCGTTCAAAACAAATTAGTCCGATTTTTTTAGAATCAATAATTATTAATGAGTAGGTGATTTTTTTTTTAAATTGCTGAATAGGCCCACTCCTGACCTCGATCATGCCTGATGGAAAGCGATGGATGAGGTCTATGATGGATCGAGCGTGCCCAGACGATGCCTATAGCACTGGAACTCCCACACATCGACGAAACACAGCAGGCTGCTTGACGCCGGACCCCTGTGGTTTTATGATTAAGTTATAGCATCATCTCTAATTTCTTGAGAATGTTTTATCAACGTAGGTATGTATTTAAAATGCATGTAGGTACCTACCCACATGATAAAATATAATTTATTCCTTCAGCAAAGATTTTTTTCGCAATTTTAATAGGGCTGGAATGCATAACAATGAAGCAAAGATATTAACAGTTATTCATTTTAATTTTCATACAAGTTGTCACGTACAATAATAAAATTTGGTTAAATTGCATAAAACTAGACAAAAATTGTTTAAATTAGACTAAGGGCTGATTTTTCCATCGCCAGACAATCCTTATTTGTGAAATAAAATTGACGTCTGACAGTTTATGTATGAAACAACTGTCAAAATTTCAAAATTATTCCTCGAATAAAGTTATCAGATGATTGAAAACTCAGCCCAAAATGTGATAAAAACACACTAAACATTTACTAAAACAAAGTATGACGAGACAAATCTAACTAGATATCTTTTACGAGTACTTACATAATAAAAAGCAAATAACGTAAAATATGAAACTTTTCACTCCGCAAAATATTTATTGCTACTATCAATTTTATAGTGTGGTCTGTGGGACGTTTTAAATTGAATCAATTCGCTTTTATATCGGGGATTTATTGAATTACATTATTTAGAGAATAACTAGATAAAAATGTCAATAAATTTATTTAGGTATATCAATAGAGGGGTGCCTCGCGACGAATTCGTTTTCGTTCTATCCGATATCGGAGTTACCCTCTGCATACATCAAATGAAGTCTTTTCTAAACTATTCGTCAGAGCAACGATTCGATTGACGAACGGTATACGCTGACTAAGCCAACTCGATCATTGAAAGTTCTCTATTGATTGCTATGTGAAAAATGTATGTTGTTTTATAATTAGAGATCGGATATTCGGATGCATAATATATTCACCTAAAGCTGAGATGTTGGCTTATATGGAATGCACTTTTGTATCGAAAAAATCCAGCGGTTCCCGGATCGACAAATTTAGGTTTCTGATTAAAGAATCCGATGTATAATTACTTACTTTCAAAGGTTGGTTTATATGGAATGCACTTTTGTATCGATTGTAAAAATCCCGCGATTCCGGAGTTTTGTGTTTTTCCTGACTATAGAATTGGATGCATATCTACCTACCTAATATTGTAAAGTAGGTAGGTAGATATCAAATGCAATAGATAACGGATTACATAATTATATTTAAGATAATTTTATTTAGGTAAATAGTTCGATCTTTCCATACTATACACCCGACTAGTTATGCATTTCCGGTGTTCCTGGAATGCCGGGATTTTTTTTTCAGGAAAAATATTCTAAGAAGCCGCTTCCATATTTTCAGAGCTAAAAATTCACTTTAGGTAAATATGCATCCGAATATCCGATCTCTATTTATAATCGAAGTATTTTATTTTGATTTTGAATACTATTTTATTTTGTTACCAAGCTTCTGCCCGCGACTTCAGACGCGTGAAATTTCTTGTTCTTGTTGTCGTTTTCGTTTAGAGTTCTTTCTGACTTTTTTTCTTTTTGTTCGGCTCCTAAGGATCATAGCGTGATAAATAGCTTATAGTCTTCCTCAATAATTAGGCTATCAAATACCAGAGAGAGAGAGCTACCAGTCGATAGTTCAGAGATACAAACTTACAAAAAAACAAATTTTATGTCTTTAAATGAATAGATAGGTACTCAGACAATTTGAATACCTAAAGGTATGCTCTGAATATCTTGGTGGGATCATTTGAAATCTTTAATTATTTGAAAAATCTAATTAGTGACAAACGTGGGATGATAAACATCAATGGTTTAAATTTTAAAAATTTTTCACTCACATCATCTCAATTGGAAGACGTCTACTGCTGGTGATAGACTTCTGCCATTTTTTTTCTCAACATTATCATCCAATATCAAGACATCTCGTCAGCACTACATTCCGGATCGATACTCATATGATTGTAAATGTAGATTGATTGGCTGCATCTTTCGTTTCTTTTTGCGTCGACTCCCTGGCCGGTCCATTACGACACTATTCTACGCGATTTAGTGACGGAACCAACGGAGCTTTGCAACCTGAACCCGGCTTGATTGTTCAACTAGTTATGTAATAGTGTATGTTTATGGATTTCTGTTTATGGATTTATATTGAGTTAATATTTTACACTTTTGTGGATTTAATGAACGCCACTGACGCTGCTATATGAAGGGGCTTACATGACCTAAAGCGCGGTCACTGTCGGACTGCATAGCAAAGAAAGAGAAGCGCGATGACACAATACTGGTAATTTTTGCAAAATATGTAGCAATTATTTATTTACAAAAAATCTATTGTTTGGAATAAAAAATTAAAACATTAGTATTTTAGTATGTTGCTTGTAGAATAATTTGACAAAAAATCAAAACAATTGTATGTATATTAGTATGGTTTTTATTGTAAAAAGAAAGTTTTTAGAGGTATCTTCATGATTTTTAGGGTTCCGTAGTTCCTACAAGGAACCCTTATAGTTTCGTCATGTCCGTCTGTCTGTCTGTCTGTCTGTCTGTCTGTCCGAGGTTTTGCTAAGAGACCTTTAGTACTATAAAGCTGTAATTTTGTAGGAGTGCGTATATCAATTACGCCGACAAAGTGGTAAAATAAAAGTTTGGAAAATATTTTTTTTTAGGGTAGCTTACCTACATGTGAAGTGGAGGATGAATATTTTTTTCATCGCCTACCCCATCGTGTGGAGTATCGTTGAATAGGTCTTCTAAAATGACTTGGGGATTGCTAAAATAATTTTTCGATTTAATGCTTCATTTACGAAATATTAAACCTTAAAGTGAAAATTTTTGTTCCAGTAGGGCGTCCCACCCCCTCTAAAACCTAAACTGCGGGCTTGAAAAATCTGGAGAAATTCACGATGATAGTGCATTTCATGAACTTTAAAGGAAAGCTATAGCGGTTAAGATAATTTTATTAGTTTAGCGGTAATAGTCGTTGAACTTGGGTGTTGGATAATTTTATACCAAATACAAAATCCTTAGCATTAATCCTATACAGCGACTATGATGAAGTAGTTGCTTGAATCATAACACTTGGTTTTAGTAGGTTTTTATTATTTTTTTTCTTTTTTTTATTATCTATCCTTTTGATAGATTCTTATTTTGTAAATGTGAGGACTTTGTAGGCCTTATAGACTTTAGATCTGTAGACCATTTTCTATTTTATCAAGTACTTGGTACTTGTTGACAGGCCTGCGCTGTCCTCCCATACCTACTGTAATCTGGAAACATTGTAAAAGCCAATTATTTTTAAAAAGAGTAACCATGGAGTTTCTTGCCGGTTCTTCTCCATAGGAAACGACCAGTTGGAACCGTGCACCTAGCTTCTGACGTTTCATAAGTGCCCATGTAGGTTTATGTGAAATAAAACATTTTGATTTTGATTTTGTTTATGACGGGTAAAGACTTGCATTGAATAACAAAATATGAAAAAAAATATTTTTTTATTTTAATTTTTTATATTCAGAATAAAGAACAGCAGAATCGTACTACATTGTGATAACGGGCTACTACGGAACCCTACACTGTGCATAGCCCGACACGTACTTAGCCGGTTTTTTTCTATCGTATCAAATTAGTTGTATTATGTTTTCAACACACTATCTATCTAGCATAATTATATCCTGAAGATTATCATATATTCCGATTTTATTTACTGTAGTTTAACATATACTGTTATTGTTTCTAAAATTTGCGTTTTTTGTGTTTAGGTCCTGTAAGCCCCTTCCCTAAGACGACCCAGTGACCTCCATCGTGCCCATCTACTAAACACTACACGGTAGTAGTAGGGTAGGAGTAGGGTAGGAGTAGGGAAGGAGTAGTGTAGGAGTAGGGTAGGAGTAGTGTAGGAGTAGGGTAGGAGTAGGGTAGGGGTAGGGTAGGGTAAGGGGTAGGACACCACGCAAACGAAGTAGCGCCGGGCAGCTAGAAATAATTTATATGGCAAAACAACGTTTGCCGGGTCAGCTAGTTCCTAATAAATGCCTTATTACATGTTTAATACTTCCTTTTTATTTTGTTTTGTTTTTCTAAATTGTACATAAGTAGGTAAGTAGATTCCATATTTTTCTTTTTCTTTTTCAACTCTTTCTTTAAGTGTAGGCGAAGCGAGTTTTTATTTAATTTTCGACTTGCAAAACTTGAGACTGCCAAGAAGTTTATAATAGATACGCTTTTTGTAACAGTCAAACAGAAAATTGAATTTTATTTTTCAGATTGTAAATCTAAAATCTGTTAAATAATTTTCCATGTTGTCAATCTTTATTTTGGTTGCTCTTGTTTTTATGTCTAGTCGATTTATTTTCTGCTAGTTATTTATTCAAAAGCTGTCTGAATAGTTTATTAGATTTATTCATAGTAGTAGGTATAAAATTACTTCATTTGTGTACAGACGCCAGCACATCAAGCTACCCGAAACTGTCAAATTTTCCCAAACAAATTTGAACCTTATGGTTTAGCATTAAACTTGAAAATATGCAGGGTTATTGGTAAAACATTACCAGCCTCTTAAGAGGTCATTGTACTCATCGTCATTAACAACTTTTACTATGGGACCAAACCTGAAATCACAAAAAAAAATCGCAAAAAAAAAATCAGCTTTTCCCTACATTTTTATTCGTATAACTCGTCAAAATGTAGGGAAAAGCTGTTTTTTTTTTCGCGATTTCAGGTTTGGTCCCTTGGTAAATGTTGTTCAAAATAATGAGTACAATGACCTCTTAAGAGGTTGTTAATGTTTTACCAATAACCCTGTATTTACTTACCTACCTAGTTAGGTAGGTAAAAGCTGGTTAGCTTTTACCCCGTCTTCACCCGCATCGTTAGGATAGCCTTAGTCTATGCCCGTCTTGGTCACAAACCATCCATGTGTTAGATTTCACGACTATCTCCTGAGGCGTGAAAGCAGAACTATCTCAGATACTCACTCAAACGGATAATAATAAAGAGAAGAAGGTGAAGTTGCCAGCTAAATAAATCTTAAAATTAAAAGGACAAAAAAACAAAACTTGAACGTTGACTCACGAGTCACGTAGGTAAAACTCAAAAAAAGAATGGGGTAAATCGAATTGATAAAACCAACACATTTAACGAAACAAGCCAGCAAAACGCACACACATCAAGGTTTGAAAAAGGAACGCATGGAACCTCAATACGAGTGTCGAACGGAATTAATCCGAGATCAAAAGTCGTCCCCCCCCCCCCGTCCACCATCCGAGTTGAACGCATATTTGCGTTTAGGTCTGCCGGACTCATAAATGCGTCTTTTTGCGGTCGCAAACTTCCAGCGTAGGGTTTTTGTGAACAGCTATGTGAAATAATGTTTGGTTGTTGTCATTCTCTGGAATTACATTTGTGTGGAGGTTTTGCCGTTTTTTGGTTAGGTATGGGAATTCGGAAATAGAACACTTTAGCCTTTTTCATGGAAAAGAAGACATAACAAAATCTTCCTGTTAAAAGCAAAGTGCTTGGCCTAGTTACGGATCCAAAGATAAAGAAGCAAACAGTATAACTTACTGCATAGAAAGAAGTAACGATTACATTTACCGATTCGAAAATGGGCAAAAACAAATCCTGCCGATCTATTTTCTGTAAAAATCTCACCGTGAGAACTTAGGTGAAGTGAGCTCGAATAGTATCAATTCCTAGCATTCATATATCTATGGTTGATTTATTTGTTATTTCATATATCTATGGTTGATTTATTGTTGTTATCTTACCATGGAATCTTAACGGTTTGCGAGACATATACCGAAGCACATGGACTTGTGTATAACGTACAGAAAAGCAAACAATGTTTAAGGTAAAGAGTAAATACCAGGACATATCCCACCGGTCATGTTAAAAGGTTTGGCCCTTGAAAGGGTGCTGGATTTTAAGTAGTACTTAGGGCACATGGTTACTGAGGACTTAACAGAAGATGCTGATATGGAAAGAGAACGGAGGGCGTTAGCTTTCCGATGCAATATGTTGGCCCGTAGGTTTGCACGTTGTACAGTAGAAGTTAAAATGATCCTTTTTAAGGGTTTTTGCCAATATCTATACACGTGCACTCTGTGGGTTCGATATACGCCGTACCTTACTTTCTTACATTTTTAAATATTTCTTAAAATATAAAAAATAAGTACAACATGTTCAGCGGGCGTGGGATGACATAGGGGTGGGGCTACTCCAAGAGCAGTTGTTAGAAGGTGCGTCAGGAGTCGTTAAGGCTAGACTACTGGCAGTTTCGCAACCTGAGTCCGGGGCGTGGTTACAGGCGATTCCTTCACCTCACCTTGGCACTCTACTGGACGATGACTCTTTGCGTGTGGCGGTGGCTCTCCGCCTGGGCTGTAAGGTGTGCGAACCCCACATATGCACCTGCGGTACCATGGTGGAGGCCGATGACCATCACGCACTGAGTTGTCGGCGGTGCATAGGGAGGTTCCCGCGTCACCATGCCCTGAATGACATAGTCCGTAGAGCCCTTATATCGGCAAACGTCCCCTGCGTGCTTGAGCCTACAGGTCTTGATGGTAAGAGGCCGGATGGGCTGACTCTAGTGCCATGGAAGAACGGGAAGTGCCTGATCTGGGACGCAACTGGCGTCAGCACTGTCGCTGCCAGTCACCTGAGTCGCACCACGCACACTGCCTCTGCCGCAGCTGAGGACGCCTGTTCTGTAAAAAGGCTCAAGTACGCTTCCTTCGTGCACCCTTACTATTTTGTGCCGGTACCTGTGGAGACCCTGGGTAGTTGGAGTAGGGCAGCTGAGGTTTTTGTGGCGGAATTGGGCCGTAGGCTCAGGGAGGCAACCGGTGACAACCGCTCTGGGTCGTTCTTGGTGCAAAGGTTGGCCATCGCTATTCAGCGAGGCAACGCGGCGAGTGTTATCACCTTTGCGCCTGGAACGATCAGGGGCGGGCTGTTTTGTGACCTTTGACTGTGTATTTATTTAATTTACACTATCGTTTTGTTTAAGGATTTATATGTATTAAATTGTTTAAAGTAGTAATTAATAAATGCAGTTATTAAACTTATAATAAAAAAAAAATTAATATAACTTAAAAATACTATAAATACATGCAGCATTATAATTACAAACTAAAGGACAGGAAGTGTCTGCGTCGTGTTTCGCTGACTGGTGTCATGTAGCCGGCCACGAAACCGGCGGTACACAACACCCTTCGGCCAGAACTCTTCCTTGTGGAACTTCTCGAGATGAAGTGTCGGAACACGTACCACGAACGACTTGAAGTTCGTGTTGTGACGCGACTCCAACTTCTCGACCCTCAAAGTCCAGTTGGTCTTCACACGCATGTACTCCACAATTTCCTCAGCCTTCGTGGAGTGGTGCAGTCTGGACACGCACAGCTGCGTCGTCGGGATTGCTAGAATGCCTTCAGAATGTTATTGGGGCTTCCACGTTACTGCAGTGCATCAGGAATGTTTGCCGAAGCACATACTTCAATACCATCCTGCGAAAAAGGATGGCGTTCATGATGCGCAGAGTGCGTGGGAGTGTCAACGGCATTCTGAAGGTCATCAGTGAGAAGCCATGTTGTGCCATTAGCTCGCATTGGATACATGTACCCGATGCGTAAGGTGACATGAATTAAAAAAATATATATATTGTATTACCGACATTTGTTACCTAGTGTACACAACATCAAATGATATCATCGTCACATTTAACATCATATGGATCAAGGTCTGAAGTAAAGTATTTTTATTTATTTTATTTTAACTGAAGTGATCTTGCAATGAGCTGTCATTATAGTGTCAATTTCTAGCATCAGGTAGAATGACAGCTTACTTCACATAAGTTCTCAGTTATCACGGTGAGATTTGTATAGAATAGGCCTGCTGAACTAGAATCATTTGGAAGTGGTGGTGGATATGATGAGGACGTCTGAAATGAATGCAGCCGAGTCGGTTTGTTATTATCACGTTAAAAAAATTGTTGGAGCTAAACTAAAGTAAAGTCTTAACTACTGGGCAATATAAAAGGACTGTTTCCATTACAAACTCCGTAACTATAAACAAAGAAACAGGTCACAATACTTAGTACGGGCGACTAAGTAGAAGACGTGCTTACCTAAATATGCCTATCAGATGGCGACACAAAAGCTCCAGATATAATTTAACAATTCATGTCTAGCTACGGTACAGTTAAGTATAATGATTTCCAAGGCCTCCAAACACACAAGATATTAAATAGCAGGCGCTAAGCCAAACAAAAGGCTCCGCAAGTTGCCGGCTCAAAAATGTTTGTTTTAAGATCCAGAATAAATCCCGGTGACACAAAAATCCTATTCAACAGGAAAAATACAAAGAGTTAGTGTGACAGGACAAAGGCTCGGCCGTTTACGTAGCAGCGTGTTACGTCAGTCCTCTTGATTTGTGGCAAAGCAAACATCTAGAGCTCATTCTTTGCACAAAAATACGAGGGCCCTTGACATATTTTTGCTGGTTCCGGATGAATTGTTGATGAATATCTGTACCGCCTCGTCCCGGGTTACAAGATTCTTTTTTAACAGTACCACCAATTCTGATTGCAGATTGGAGTTCCTTTGTTCATTTTGGGTCAAAGAAAACATTTTCGGATTTTCTCACAGGTTACGGTCAACGATTTGTTGTGACGAATGGCTGATCGATAAAACCGTTCAAGCTGCGCTGATAAGCTTAAAAGGGTCGTTTCTACGCGCCAGGGTAATGTGGATCTCAAGGCTCGTCCGTCATTTTTGCGAAACTACCAAATGGCGAAGTCTTATTGTAAGAGCAGATTTTCTTTGAAAGTTTTAGGCAGACGGTTTGTTCGTAATGTAGTTAAGCTTCAGTTTTCAGCCGGGCTACTCTGTAAAACTTTCACCGAGATATCATTCCACCTGATTATTACGGATTGACACTATTGACAGCTCACGCCAAGCTCACTTCTCATTTTTTCTCGGTAAGATTATTGCAGAATAGGTGGACTGTTCACTGAAAACTTAGTTAAAGTGAGCTTGCAGTGAACTCACAGTGAATTTTTTCCACAATAGATCAGCTGTACTACATATATTTTTATATTCTAAAACACATGTCATGTACAAAATCGACAACCCACTCATATTGCTAGTTTAGCATACACAGAAACAAAACAGATATACAAAACAGCCTTGTTTTCGAACCCAACAGCACAATACCCCGATAAACCCGTTGAACACATACAAATACATACTCAGATATGACAGTTACAGAAAAACATAAACTGTATCAGCTGGTTATCATTCCGAGCGAGTTGTGGAGTCAATTGGGGGAATTGGGTCAGAATGGCCCAGTCCGCAGTGGCCCAGTGGTGGTCAGTGGACGGAGTGGTCGATGTGGGTGAGGGATGCGCATTCGTTTTGTAGCTTTTAAGAGCTTTGCTTTGTTTTGTGACGGGTAGTATGCTGCGGATGCGAGATAGATGGTTTTATTGTAGATAATGTGGGTAAGTGGGTACTTGGGTTTTAAGTTGAAAATAGAGGGAATAAATGAGGTCAAACTAGGATGATGTAGATACGAGGAACAATGAGAAATGCTTTTTTTTCTGTGTGCAGTCTCATAATAGCTTAGAAATGATTATTTACCGAGGTACCTCCTGTAAATCAACTTGTCCTCTTATCGTCTCTTGTGATGAAAAAGGGAAAGTTTAAATAAGGTCAAATTAAATTAACTAGCGATCATGTTTAGGTAGTAACAAACCCATCACGTGGAGTTTCGCTAGCTAATTTAATTTGACCCTGTATATACAATTTGTAATCAAAATTATTAACAAAACAACACTACATTTTATTAAACAAAGTCCCCCCGCCGCGTCTGTCTGTCTCTCTGAACGCGATAAACTCCAAAACTCCTAAACGATAAAAGTTCACCAGTATTTCGTTACTAATGAAATTTTCATACAGTTTTCACCAATGGACGAAAGGTTATGAGAAAGGTTTAGGTGTATAATTCATTAAAGGTTTTGTGTAAATTGACTGAAATATGACGATGTCGGAAAAAACATCCAAACATGCTGTGCGCCGCTATACCAATCTAAATATATAAAACACAAAGGTGACTGACTGACATAGTGATCTATCAACGCACAGCCCAAACCACTGGAGGGATCGGGCTGAAATTTGGCATGCAGGTAGATGTTATGACGTAGGCATCCGCTAAGAAAGGATTTTGATAAATTCTACCCCCAAGGGGATAAAATAGGGGATGAAAGTTTGTATGAAACTTTGTCAATTTAAACCGATCGGGCTGAGACTTTACATGCATATAGCTACTATGACGTAGGCATCCCCTAAGAAAGTATTTTGATAGATTCAATCCCCATGGGGATAAAATAAGGGATGATGGAGGATGTAAATGTATTAGTTTTTTTTTAAATAATACTTAACGCGAGCGAAGCCGCGGGCAAAAGCTAGTAGAGTTATATGAAAACAATGTATTACGGAATAATTCCTCTGAAAAAGGTCTATTAACCCCTTGTATGTCGTAATTACACAAACAATTAAAAAGCCATTGTATCTCGCGTAGATCTACGTTCCAGCATACTAAGGGATAAACGTAGTACGTTTATGCGTCACAAAATCGTCACTAAAAACTGGAGTAGCAGCCAGCTCCCTATCTCGACTGGCCGAACGTTCTGATGTACATATATTTTCGGCCTCCACGCGGGCGAAGCCGTGGGAAAAAGCTAGTTATAAGTACGCCCATTCGATGCTTCCTAAAATGTAATTAAGAAAATAATACGTCGACCGACCTATAAAATTCTTAATTAAAGTGATGTCGTAGCATCTCTTTTGACTCTGAAAGAAGGCAGAAGTTAATTGCTTGGCATCAATAAAAAAATGAATTATGTGCAAGTTCTGGAATTGCTGGCTGAGGGAGGACCCTTCGGTCTAAGATTTGGGTCCGAGTCGCGTGCGATTGTCGGGCTCCGGGGAGACTGCGACAATAGCCATGCACGCACTAGACTGTTTAGACGTGACGTTGTTAATCGCAAAACGATACGATTTTTTGTTGTGCGTTTTTAAATGCTCGTTAAATACAGAAATTGAAAATTAATTATGTCTGTTGAAAATGTTAATTTTTCTCATAATTTGTATGATTATTATTTTTAAATTGTCCTTTTTTGCTGCGATTAGCATAAAAGCGTAAGCATCAGGGGAGCCCGCTATATTCAATTTTGCTTACCTTTTTTTTTGCAATTTGCAGGTCAGTGTCAGGTTGTTTGATTATCTAAATATGATACACGGCCGTAACAAATATTTATTTATAGAATTATACTTAATCATAAAAATCATCATACAACTCTGTAAGTTCCAAGGAATTGTATTGCTGATTCTAATGAATATAATTCTGTAAAGTCACATTTGTCACAGTCGCGAATCATATTTTAATTAACATACAACCTGAAAAAGACCTGCAAATTGCAAAAAACGAATCAATTACAAATCTGCGATACGCTGATGACACCACGCTATTTGCTACTAACGCAAGTCATCTATAGGAATTACTTCGTAGGATGGAGATTGTGAAACTCGAATTCAGAATACAGATTACCCGCAAAAAAACTAAGGTGCTGATCGTGGACCGCGGTAACAACAACTCGCCCGAAGCCTCTAAAATTGCGAACAGCGACGTGGTCCAGTCCTACATTTATCTTGGAGCGTTAATCTCAAATGGGGGTGGATCACTGACCTCTGTCATATATGTATAATACAGGTCAGTGGGGTGGATGCATAGGTGAAATTATGAGACATACGGCGATAACTAAAGCATCGATGGCCAAGCTGAAAAAATAAATTAAAATTCATATGGATATACCCCTGAAACAGCCTATCCATAAAAACTAAGAATTTTCGAAATCGGTCCACAATTGCCAGAGATATCGCGTAACATACATCCCACAAAAAAGAACAAAAAAAATTCACGAGCGACATGCAAAAAGATGTGAAATCCTACCAAAAACGTTTTCATGTAAAATGTTGCCAAGATGAGACCACATATGGCTCGTACTGTCAAAAAGTTATCAGATCTCATGTAGAGCCAGCTCTCGCGTGGTGGATTACAGCCCCCTCCCTCTCACCGATAGGAGGCCTGTGTCCCAGCCGTGGGAACATTATAGGCTGATTATGTTATGTATGTAGAGCCAAGTTTCTAACTCTACACGCCCTAACTCCACAAGCCCTAACTTCACAAACTGTACACCTTAGTCAAATTATGAGGCTTGTTGGCCGTTTCGTTACTACAAGAACTATTGTATAACAGAAAAGTAATGAACAGTGAATAAATTTATCACCTTACGCCCATGTGATGGTATTGAAACGGCCAAGCCATATATTTTGACTAAGGTGTAGAGTTTGTGAAGTTGTTTAGGGTTTGTAGAGTTAGGGCGTGAAGAGTTAGAAGCTTGGCTCTACATGAGATCTGATAACTTTTTGACAGCGCGAGCCATATGTGGTCTCGTCTTGACAACATTTTACATGAAAATGTTTTTGGTGGGATTTCACATCTTTTTGTACGTCGCTCGTGAATTATTATTTTTTTCTTTTTTTTTGGGGTGTGATATGTATATTATTATATATAACAAGGAGTCCCTATATCAATTTTCAGACCTCTAGCATCAATATTTGCGCAAGTCTCATAAAAACTTCCATCCTCTAGTTTAAGGGGTTGGGGGGTAAAAGTTCCAAGTTTTAGATTTTTTGTTGTTGTTTGTGTACTAATACTAGCTTACATACCAAAGTGCAGCTTTCTAGAAATTCAGGAAGTACCCTAAGAGTTTTGATGATCATCAGTTAGTGACGAAATCGGGGTAACTTTAGATTTCAATAAAATTTAAAGTTTAAGAGCTATGCAATTGAAACTTCATATTTTTAATAAATCTACTATTGACATCATATCCGAGAATTTTGTTTATCTGGCATAATCCAAACCCAAGTTATGGGAGTTCAAAAAAACGACGAAGCTCTTCGAGAAAAGGTAGGTAGTGCCCTTGCGCTTCGCTTGGCTCGTCTTGGCGGGGGCAATCCCGTGCCCCCAGATACATACAAAAAAAATACAGTCGAACTGAGAACCTCCTCCGTTTTGAAATCGGTTAAAAAAGATGTATATCAAAGTAAGTACGCATAGTAAAGTCATACAAGATGGCAGCACCATTCTCACAGACACGATTAACAAAACCAGAACACCTTGACTTCTTAGAAACAGTTTATACGCCAATAAAACGCCGCGTCATACCGACGGAGTGCGTCCGAAACAAGCACATCTCAATGAGGGGGAACTGAGTCGTTATTTATAATTTATTCCCTTAATTAATATAAAGATCTCGTTCCTATATTCTTTGTCTACACTACGGTAAAAGTTTAAAGGAACAGATGGTATGATCCGTTAGTTCGCTGATTCCTTTTTGATTTCCAGACTAGCCGTGCGAATGTAGAATCCGAATGACTCCGTTGTTTGAAAGCTTTTGTAGCACCTGCTTGACTAAAAACTCTATTGAATTAGTTTGTGCGTCTTTGGGAGCGATTATCGGAGAAATAAACGGTGGGTAGTTTGTGTTGTTCTCAGGCTGGCTATAAGGTCATCATCTGCCTAGCCTTTTCCCACTACTATGTTGGGGTCAGCTTCTAGTCTAACTGCATGCAGCTGACTTCCAGTATTTTACATGGAGCGACTGCCTATATCACCTTCACAACCCAGTTACTGGATAATACGATACCCTTTGGATATAATGGTTGTCAGACTTTCGGCCTTCTGACGACCCTTAACGACTGTCAAAGATCCAGAAGGCGAATGACAGCCAGTACCAACGACTCTACGTGCTTTTCAAGACACGGAGGGGTCTTTTTATGTGCCGATGGGCACCCATCCCCGGACCAACCGCAGCAAGCGTAGCTTAACTCGATTGGTCGACCTGTGCGGCTGTTATTACTTAGCCTGGTTATACGGTGAGGATTATAATCTTTTGAATTATAAAAACAAACTGTGTTTGACACACAAATAAAGGTAACTGAGCCGAGCCATGTCGACATTGATTTTATTAAGTAGGGCTTTTCTCACATTCACTAAGATTAGAATAAATTAAAATAATATTACGACAATTCTCTTTTCAAATCACACGCTGTCACTTTCCCTTCTGGCTGCAAGTAACAAATGAATATTTCGAATTTCAAAGTGCTTTTGTTTTCTGTATTCAAAACCCAAATTCTCTTTTCAAGCGTCTGTCAGTAGCTACCATAGAACAGTTAAAAGACCAAAATGTTTGGTATATAGGTATCGACATTGATCAACAGTGCCAAGAATTAGTGAGATACCGCGAGATTCGCCATAACCATAACGGGGCTACAAACCTTTGGTTATCACATTATCTCCCAACGCCTTCGAGGAAGCTTTAAATTCCATACTAATTGGATTATTATACAGAAACGATGGCCGCCGTGTGTCTACCCGGTGCAAGCTGTATCGAATAGTCTCCCAGAACTCGGGAATTGCTAACTTTCCTTATTTTAAAAGTCTTACTTTAATGCAGTTTAAGGTTGGAGTTAGGAAGTTAGTGTCTTAACAATTTTATTAAATTTCTATGGCTGTGCTGCGGTGCCGGGGAGGTAATGAGAATTCTCAGTTTAATTCTTACGAGGTTGTTCTACACTGCGGATAGCACAGAAACCGTTGCGACTTGTGAACATTCATTGAGAGAAAGGTGCTGTTTACTGTGCATTAGAATAAACTTTAAAACGCACGGGACTTTAATGAAGATCATGCACATGAATAAAGATTAGTTGATTCATATCAGTTTCTAATTTGAATATTTCTTCATTCATAATTTCGGTTCAAGTACTAAAATAACCGGACTTGAAGCTAAACACGTTAAAGTAAATAACAATATTCCACGTTCGTATGAATGCACACAGGCGCAGGAGTCCCGCACAATAAATGTTTATTTTATTGATTTTCACACGGGCCCACTACAATGCATCCCGCTGGTACTAACGCCGTACTTATATTACTTCGACAGAGTTCTAAACTGTTCGAATAAAATTACTGGGGAACAACTTTGTCCAATTAATAATAATGAATGCGCCAGGGAGCCCTACTGTTGTACAAAAAGTTTTTATTTCGATAAAGTTGCACCGCTCTCATGTGATACGGATATTAGGACCTTGTGTAACTAAGTTCGTTTTTGTTGCGTTGGTTTTACTTGTTATTTGAGTCGGTTTAGTAACAATTCATTAATTTTACGATGCGTGTAATTAAAATATATGATTTGATAGGTCTAACAAAGTTTTATTAACTTGAAGGGATTCAACAGTATTTGTTGGAGCTTTCTCGGAACTTTAGTTTGTTGAGGAAAAGACCCTGAAGAGTTTAAAAAGACAAATAATGGATTTAAGTACAGGTTGTCGACTCCATCATTAGGAATGTCCCTACGCCTCAATTAGTGGAAAAAGCACGAGTTGAGATTTTTTTCCCGGAAGGGAAAGTAATAGGAGCTTTCGCTACCTACGCATTCGGCCCTCCATCCCCGTTGTTAACCATCAAAGTTGTAATTGCGACCTTACGATTCGCTGAACTGTCACACCCTTGACATACCCCTAACGAATTTTTAATACAGCTAAAAACGCTTATAAACAAAAGCTCAGAGCCTCTGGCGGCGGCGGCGCCCTGTCGGGTTTAATTGCAGGTTTAGTGCCGGCGTTCATTAGGATATGCAGGCGCTTTTTTAACGCGATTATGACGTCGCAGGGTCGGCGATAGCCGTCGAGGGTGCGCTGGGGGCGAGGAGGGCTGCGTCACGTGCGAGGTCCGCACTCCGCAGCCCCACGCATGCGAGACCGCGGGGCGCCGGCCGCGCAGGCGCGCCCCCCGCCCCCGGCTCCCGGCCGCCAGTCGTCCGCCGGCCGCCGCGCGCCCCGCCTGCCTGTGTTGCGAACAGCCGCGCGCCGCGAGTGTTCCCAAGTGATGTCGACTTGTGACTAGTGCCATGCTCGAGCTGCGCTGTGTCCTGCTGGCGGCATTCGTCGCCGCCGCCGCCGCCGCCTGGCAGGAGAACGTCAGGCCCAAGGTCTTCGCGCAATTAGGTGAGTCCACCGACAATCGGCATAGAAACATGTCGGTGTTAGTGAACTCCTACAACAATAGACTTAATAGCCCTCGAAGCCGATCACGACAGAGACCCCACAAAGTTCGGCACCGCGACGCGCCGAGCATCCAATGTTTATGTTGTTTTGTTTGACGACAACGCGCGAACAAACACTCCATTCAAAGTTCTCGTGTTTGTGTCACGAGTGACTGTCGCGACAATCATAATACCTGTTAGATGAAGATCATTAGAAACGTAAAGAAACTGTTGAATTAACTAGAAAAGTCGTATTTAACAGAAGAAACATAAACTTGAAAGAATTAATCTAATTGGAGTTAGTTAACGGAAATATAAAACGAAATCAAGTACCGGACCATAATTTTGAATGTAAATAAGTAAACGATGAAGTAACGGAAATGGCTGAATCAAAGATAGACAGAAATGTTTTGAACATAACCAATCCAGCAAACTGCAATGTAGTAAACGTCACGTCGATGAATGAATCTTTGAATGAACCAGCTTTCTGTTTAGCTTCAGCAAATAAGAGCATTAGAGTGAATACAAGACGAATTTGAGAGAGAAGCTTTCAAGTGTTAAATGGAAACGTTATTCTAGTCAATTTCTGTTAACATTCAAATGTACAAAACTCATAAAGGGCCAATTGTGCTGCAAAACTACAACAAAAAGTGATATCACCAACAATGTTCGTAACATTCGCCGGCACTCACATTCTAAATAGAATAAACAGAAATGCCTGTAGGAGCGCGCCTTGCGGTACACCCATAACGAGTCCCAGTCACGCGACAGTTAGTCCTGCAGGAATAAAGCCAGAATGCACAACTGTAGCGGCATTGTTTTATTGTGCAGTCTGCATTGCGGGGGACGGCCACGTGGCTCTCATTAGTGCAACATAAAGCGAAGCAGTTTGTTCTGCGTTTTGCAATGTTACGCTCGGATTAGCGATCCACGCGATGTTTAACGTAGCGGACGGAACTTTGTCTGCGCTATTGTATGCCTTTCGTAATGTATTTCCCCTTTTGAAGCCAAATGCTCCTCTATGAATAGTATGATCGATTAACGATGAACCTTCAATTAGAATAGCCCACGTCAAACGTCGAGACGCGAATGTGTCGGGAACGTATCCGGCCACCGTTGCATATCCGGCTATTGTTTTAGTCGCATCAGGCTCAATGCATCGCAATGTTAATGAACTTGACTTAGCGGTAATGCAAAGGGAAGTGAGATCATTCTGAAGTGAATCAGGTCAACTGTGTGAGCACTGCAACATGAGATATCGATAGGTTGTAATGGAGTAAACAACTCTCAGATTGTTGAGGAGACGGGTTAATTAGAATGCTACAGTTACCGTGTTTGATGTGGGGCACTCATAGTGAGCGTGTCAACACCTCTCTGGTAATATGATCCACCAATCGAAATTAGAAGGGTCAAACTGACCGCAGTGTGCGGTTTAATATACGATCTTCGGTAAATATGCTCTGGATGTACGGAATGACCCTCTCTGTTAATGGTTTTTATGGGATTCCCTCGCGTTATATTGCGGTCGTTATTAGTGTCACATTTGAGATCATCCCAGAAATATGATATTTTATCGATATTCAGTTTCATATGTAGCTATTATTGCTTTCATAAACTTGGTTGAGAGTATTTTATTTTTCACAATAATTTGAGGATTTGATCATTTAAACCAACACAGACTTAAGTAATCATAAGAACTTACATGTTTATACAAAGTAAAACAGTATAAAATGTATATATGCCATTTAGTGTCTAAATAACATGAATAGACTCTGATGTTCAGATAAAATCCACTTCTGGGAAGCAAAGCAACTCAACTTCACAATCTAAATTCTCGAAATGCATCAAACGAAACAGATTCATCTGATGGAACCGCAGCGTTATTAACTAGGTAGGAACTATCTCGTAACAACATATTTTATCGTCCACGATCTAGTGACTTGGTAAAGCAAGTAAGCAACGCAATCACCCAGTAGTAGGTACTACATTGGAGCACAGTAAACCATGCCTTGGGAGATAAGTAGTGGCAATCTAACTAACCTAATTTGTGGGTAATGTTACTGCACTCACGTCCGCTAGAAACCGATATCGTTATTATTTCCAAAGTATGCCAGTGGAATACTGGGTAGGTGGACTTTAATTTGTAACGGGTGCTCCGTACATTTATTTCTGATGTAAAATTCTGCTTGTAAACGGATGTTTGCTAACTAAATGGAGGGATTGGGCCGACTCTAGTGAGTCAATGTTTCATTATAGTAAATATTATGGATGAGGAATCGTTGAAGGATGTTGGAGTCATAATACAATGTCAACACATATATTGTATGCCTTTTTGAATGGTCAGTAACGCTGAATAATACATTAAATAATGGCATTGTGACCTAAACGATAAATTACATACTCCTATGACTTTATTATCCAACGTCAAACTTCGTTACTTCAGCGTCATTGTCCCAGAAAAGTAGTTTAACCTGCCTTGAGAGAAATTCTGTGGTGAAATTACATAAATCAGGCAAGCGTTGTCGTGAAATATTTGAAACAGGAAGATAAAGTACCGTTACTAACAGAAATGCCCGCGGTGAACAATAAAATCAGGTATAGAAATCTGTGTATAAAAGAAGGTTTCCAGTTTAAGTTCATCTATACCGGTTCCTACAGAGTGGGTAGTCGGTAAAGCATGCGGGGAACTGGCTGGGATGAAATCTCTGACACACAAGACGGTGACTCAGAAAGTACTAAGATTAACACAGGTCAGGTTTGAAAGCTTTCCTGCTTTTAATAAACCGATCATAAAAGCGAAGGAAATTAAATTTCGTAATACGATGGTTTCCTTTATAAATTACAAGAAAAAAAATACCCAAAGAAATGGAATAATGGAGATAGATAATAAATTCTTAATTAAATATTAAAACACGCGATACTTTACATCAAAGACTCCAAAAGAGAGGAAAAGTAAATAAAACAAGTTCATTTACTTACGATATTAAACCAGTGAACAATATGGGTCCGTAAAATCCTTGGGCGTACTTTGTGTAGGTCCCCTTAAAAAACTATGAGATTTATGGCCGCAAGGTTGGAACAGGTGACGTGAGTCTTTAGTTCAATTCTTTACCGTTTATGGTGTTATGGGTTCCGACACCCTCCTTTATGCCTTAACTGCTAGGATTATAGAACGTTTAAGTGGACCCATAAAATAACCGTTCAGTTACATACAACCTGAAGAAGAAATAAATTACTTAAAAGGATAATGCTTTTATGTCCCAAGAATATTTTGTACGTGTCGCGTGGTGCCTTATGGGTATTTATTGGGTTATTCGTCAGGAACCAATACTTTGGGGGGCTGTTATGTGGTAGGGGTGCATAATACTGCTATGACGGAGTGTTGTTTATGATTCTAGTGTATGGCTTACAATTTATTAAGTCTCTGTGAGGTCTCGGGAGTCGGGAGTGGAGCTATTAATTTTTTCTCAATGGGTTTTTGTTTTAGAGCTTTGGAGGGTCCTCATTGTGCTGATGAACTCCATATCTGCGCCTTTTGTCATGTTTAAATGAAATTGCGTAATTAGAGGATGGGTAACAGCAGCTGCTTTTTTTTTTTGCAAAGTTTTCATACCTCTGAGTCTTAACTAACTGTCATGAAGTGTAAGTTTGCTAAAATCGATCATGTTCTGAAATTCCCCCGCCCTATCAGTGAAGCGTGAAATCCAATTAAACGATAGTCAACATCCACTAACTAGAACATGTCCACGTATCGGGTAGTATATATATAAGTTAAGATGTCACTCGAAATAAATCGACTTTTGATAAGAGTTCCGGTCAGAGAACCAATCAATTTCCGTTGCTCCCGTTACGCGCGTTCAAATAATTTAAAATGTCAATATTAATAAAAATCGTACCGCCACCGATAAAAGTCAATCAAAAAAGGACAAAAGTTCAAACATGCTGCAGCACAATTGGTTTTAGAACAGAGGAATGCGGCTGTGAAGGAAAACAAAAATGTGTTTAATGGTAACGTGATACGGTGACTAATAGCCTGTGCAGCGTCTTCTGCGGTTCGATAATACGCGTGAGGGAAAATGTGATTTAGAGTAAGGTATTAAGGTTTTGTTTTGGTTGCGTGGGGCTGTGAATGGTGGAGACAAGTAGCACGCACGTGCGTACGGCATCGCGGCGGGACGGGGGGAGGGGACCCGCCATGGCGCCGCCTGGCGGGAGAGACACAACTTTATGACGACGCGATGTATTGTCTTCCCAGTGTGGGATTTACCGTTCCTTTTGTTTTTATTTTTTCGGACACGCCGATTAATTTCTTTTAGTGGGCTGTTTGGGGTCGCCGGTTCTGCTTATACAATCAAATTTTCCTCTTTTGTTTTTGAGGCTTTACTTAAGTGCTTTCGCATTTGCGACTCCTCACTTCGCTATTCAGTATACAACTGCGAATATTTTGTTATACGTATATTGTGCTATAAATAAGGCTAACCGCATGTGCATGGCATTTGTTTCAGTGTGCGTTTCCTTTGCGGGAGTTCGAAAGTGCTTTTCTAACTTTGTGAATGCGTTTTGAAGATCGTCTTCAAGTTGAATTGGCGATTAGAAAACACTCGCACGTTTGCTATCAGACGTTAGATATTCAGTGTTCGCTTTGAGAGATCGAGTTTAAGTAATATAGAATAAAGTTTCCACATCAAAATCTTCATTCAATTCATTATTCATATTGCTCAACTTTGCTTTCATCAATTTTCTTCACATCACAGATTTGCACATTTATGATTATTTCTGTATCTGTCTATATTTTACACAATTTAAATTTTATTAAAACCACCATAGAAGCTATTATTAGAAAATCATATCATACCAAACAGGGTAAGAAAAGTGCCAGCGATCGATCGTACCAGCTGTTCTATTCATATTCGCATGAAAAATGGGTTAGAAACGGAATCAAAGAAAGATGGCGGATTGAATGGTGTTTTTATCCCAACCCTTGCTGTGAGGGCTGCGCAAACATTGGTTTAGTAATAAAAATATTTGTCGAAATCCTCAACGGGGAAAGGAAACTGTATGAACGGTAGACGATTCTTTGCAAAATACAGAGAGAGTGCGCCTATTCCATTGTCATGCAGTTTTTAAACCGGGATTAAAATAAGCTAATCATGAGCACGGAAGGGGTCGACAATCAACTCCGGTTTTGTATCTATTATACAAACCTTTTCTACTTTTTTTTGTCCAAACATAATTAAAAACATTTATTCAAGAGACCCTCATTTTTTTTATATCCCAGGTTAAAGGGGACAATTAACTAAGTGTTTTCTTGAGTCATGCATTGTATATTCCACCGATTAGTTTACTCAAACATTTACAGCTTCCTATTAATTTTACCTGTACTATCATCTGTACGAGTAGTTCGAATATCTCTTTAATTACTTTGCTGGATTAAACACGTGATTAATTCAACCTGATAAATTTTGTTTCTATGTAAATCAACTTATTTGTAGCAATAAGTATTCTATACGAGAATGGTAAATTAGGAGTTCTGGCATATCTTTACGTCTGTTTTGTTCCTAGTACTCAACTTGGTGATAAGTCTTGATCCAAAATTTCATAGAAATTATCTCATGAATTTCATTAGCTTCTTCATTTCTTGGAAATTCTCAGTCTGATGTTTATTAAGGTTAGTGTTCGTCGACGGTTTCATTACGTAAACTATCCATCACCCCATAACAATATGTATGTGCGATAAATCTTCATATACGTTCTCATTTGCAGTGAGTCGCATTTAAAACCCTTCTCATTTGAAAAGGCACCGATGAATGGCTCAGAGTCAATGGATCGTAAGAAATGGGCCAGTGACGTGGAGTAAGGCAAGTGAAACGTGTTCCGCGACCATTTTATGAGGGTCCCTCAGAGCTTAGTGGATTCCTCTTGATGTGTGTACGCGTGCGATAAGTCGTGGCAATGTGCGATTTTGTTTTCTGATAATATGATTTAGTAGTAGTGTTATGACGAGATATTATTGTGCTCGTTATTGGGTTATGGTGTTATGGTAAGGGTTAGTGATTGGTTTTGTGAAAGGAAAGGAAACAAAGGATTTTTATCAAAAAACTTCATAGCGTTTTTATGCGTTTGTTCAGCCAACTTTCACGTTTCTAGAGTTATTTTATAGCTTGTCCTCTTCTTGTCCTGGATATTATTATGTATCTCCCTATACTAATATTGGATCAATATCACAAATTACTGCACTAGCACTTTCTTAGGCGTTATAATTAAAGTGTTGTTTATTATACCTCTAAAAATATCTACATTATTATGCAAAATATCTCAGGTGTTGTCGCGTCTGCGTAGACCTAAGGGTCTTTTAAAGTTGGTGGTGATTCCAGCCCCGTTAATGAGCCAGGTGGTTCCTGCACAATGTGGACCGTAACAATAGGAATGTAGCCGCTAAGGGTGGCTCGCACCCCCTATGTACACTGTATGAATTTAAAATGGCGATATTATTCCGATTTTAGTTTTGAAAACCAAAATGGATAAGCTTTTGTTGATGGATAACGATTTAGTTATTATTGATGGAGATAATATACTGGTTCTGATATGTTTAACAAAGATATCTTAAATGTCAGAAGTATTGATAAAATTGAACTTGACATAAAAGTAAGGATTAAGAATCTTTCAAACTGGGTCTTGAAACTGTGCTCCTTTCTATGAGTTTTCTACAGATTCTTTTAGCACGAGCTAAGGTTTAAAATGATGCTACTTTGTGAAAGAAACCGGCATTGAATCGGATTTGCTATGAATGATAAAAATAAAGTTAGATTTCCAGGTTCTACAACTAAGTTAAATAGTTAGAAATTGTTCGCAAACCGAATGTGTATTATGTAGCACAATTTCGAATTTAATGTCATAGTGGAAGTAGGCGAGATTTTGTAGATGTAAGAAGACGTTCCAAACCAAATTAAGATTTGCATTCATTAACCATAAATTATATTAAAGTTGGTCTATTACATCTATGTATACCAATATTACCAATTGATCTTCTGCCTTATGATATGCTGTAAAATTTCGGTTACGCGACCTACATGATATCACGAAAAATATCGTATATGGAATCGTAAACATTTTGTATCACATTCTAGAGTGGAATTCTCTCATAAACCCGATAAAATGTCTCAATGCTCGTCTTTGTCTTTCTGTATAGTCCCTTATGTTAGATTGGAAGTGGGTGTATATTTGATTATTTATTAGATCTTAAAGTGGATGACATCAATTCTAACTGCACGACCTCACATGAAACTAAGTGCTTCTCTCATTTCGAGCTCCATTTCGGTTACTTGATATGACACAAATAATTTTAAATTAGAATTTAAAGTTTCTTGTACGATACGTGTCATAGTCGTCTGCATTGAATTGCTTAATTTGGTAGTTGTGTAAGATGGCAGCTTTATTTTATTGAATAGTCCAAAGATATATAATATCTTCGTATTGAGTAAAAGGAACAGTTTCAAACCTTCGATCGATCATGTCCAAAGCAATATTTTATGAGAAATTAATGTTGTTCCTTTAAACTATATAGCACTAATGGCCTAACTTAAACCCATAAGCTACTTAAGCATCATAATTCAAACTTACGACAGCGTCACTTTATCTTTGATCTTAGCGAACATTTTCGCAAGTGTTTCGTAGACGCTAGCCAATCAACGGGGCGCAGGAAACATAACTTGAAACAGGGAACGGGTTCAGTATATTTAGAGCCCTAAAAATAAACGGATCGTTCGGCCCTTCTACACTTGAACTTGAGTCGAGTTCATTGACCGAGCTGAATGATAACTGTGCACTACTGTCTACTGTTCCGCTTCTTTTACTTTTTCAAGCATTGAGAGATCATTCATCATGTTATATGAAGCACTTTGATTTATTTACGCTTGCTTACTTTTGAATGGAAGCTTTAACAATAGTTATTGCAAAGCAAAAGGGGAAGGTTTTAGTTCAAATATTAATATTCTATTTTGTATTGAGCTTAAGTGATGGCAGCTTCCTTCAAGGGACCATCCTTCTCTTGAAGAAGTTACACAATTAATTCTATGATGTACACAATAGAGTTCACAATGCAATAAACAGTTTATCACAATTGGTGTCGAGAGTGTAAATCCCAGAGCTGTCTATTCAAATTATCGAAGATCGACCCGGAAGCCAGAGTCTAGAGATTGTCGAGTTTCATGATAGCAAACTACAACACCAATATTATGTAATAGGGATAGAAATGATTGGAAACAAGCTACCATCTTTAGAGTAATCTCTTTTACTCACGGAATATGGTTACTCCTCCTAAAACATACAAAGACAGATGATGTGACTGATAAAATTTGAAATTGTTCTTTTATAACTCTTTGTCAAACACGCTATATCTTTGTGAAGTATACATATATGGTGAAATAGAAAACCTTTCCTTTATAAGGTAGACCTTAATTCTACGAAGAAGGGATAAAAAAAACCTTCTCATTTGTGGTAGTGTTGTGCATAAAACAGTATCACAGAGTATAATATGTTGACTATCGATTACTCTATATTCAGAAGCATGTCTACGATGGCTCGTTGCCCACCGGAATAATGTCTTCCGCGGCATTCATTTATGTTTTATTCCACTCCTTTGATATTCTCCTTTTCATCATCATCATCTGCCTAGCCTTTTCCCAACTATGTTGGGGTCGGCTTCCAGTCTAACCGGATGCAGCTGAATACCAGTATTTTACATGGAGCGACTGCCTATCTGACCTCCACAACCCAGTTACTGGGTAATACGATACCCCTTGGTAAGACTGGTTGTCAGACTTTCGGGCTTCTGACTACCCGTAACGACTGTCAAAGATCCACAAATGATATTCTCCTTTTATGAAGCTAAATTGTTAGTTGGTGTTATAATGTTTGGATTAAATTGTTTCTAGTTTATTGTGTGGAGTAAAGTTGTGTTGTTATTCCTTGCTGTGTTGTTTTTAATCTTTTTTGTGCTATTGTCATGTATATTGTTGTGTCTTTTATGTTCACATTATGCACAGTTTATGTTTTGTTACTTTACGCGCCTTTAGCTTTGTTAACATTTTTATCTATATGTTGGTACATAACTTTTCTTTATTTTGTTTTCTTGATTAGCAGTAACCTTTTATTCATGGAATATTAGAAAGATTCTATAAGGTTTTATCATGGTTTAATATTTTATACAATTTTTTTTCCAAACGTCATCGTGTTCGTGTAGGTTTCTAAGTTACCATGATTCCTAAATTTTCTCAAGCCAGATTTCTACTAAGCTAATAGAACGTGTTAATAGAACATTCAAATCTGATGTCGAAATCGTTCTGTTCTGCAGTTAACTCGATCAATACACATCCGAATAATTGAAGCAATTCGATCTGTTTCGAAATGCCGTGTTTTAAGAAAGTGCATCCGCCGTTTATTTTCATAGAAACTTGAGAGCTTTCGTAGCCAGAATTCGGAGAGTGATTGATTATAACGTTAAAAGTTTTAACGTAAATAGTTTGTTAAAATGCGGATCTTACAAAATGCTACGACCATTTCGTAAGATACGTATTTTGAGATTTCTAAATGATTGTAATATCCTATAGAGCTATCATTCTGATTCGCTACAATTTGGATGAGCAGCAACCTTTGCGTAACACACTTGCAATGGCAATGCCTTTCATTTTAACAATTTAACAATTGTATTGCGTTATTTATGTTCTCCTCGGATGATTTTTTGTAACAATGGATTACTTATGAATTTTCTATATAATCGTTTGGATTGTGATTGATTGTGTTTGTTGTTGGGGTGCTCGTGGTAGATGATAGGTATTAGATCATTTTGTCATCCGCTATGAGAGTAATTTATAATATTTCACAAAGAGATATTGTATAGTTATAATTCACTCGATTTTACTCATGCCACAGCTTGGCAATAATAATAGTTTACTCAGTTCAGCTCATAATTTATCAGGAAAGGAAGACTGCTTGCAAAATGCCCCACAGCCTAGCCTTCAGCGCAAAAAGTCAATAGGCATAAAAGTAGGCAAGCGTGTTTTATGGAAATAAATCCATTTTTGCAGACTATTGCGCGGTTAAACTCTTGCCATGAACACTGAAAAGTGCTCGAGACGTCTGGAACTGTTAAAGTTAAATAAACTGCGAATTTATTTGTTAAAGGGTTTAAATGCTAGGTTTTGCGTTTGCATTGCTGGCTGTGGCTTTTGTTTTGCGCTGTTTCTGAGTTAAATCCCTATTGTTTCGTGGGAGCACTGATGGTGGCATATTATTTGTGGCCCAAGAACACTGTACAGGTTGATAATGAGAAAATCACTGTTCCCTTTTTTAAGACTACCTAAAAGACTAGGTACTTAAATCACGTAGGTCTCTATACCTCTCTCTCTCTCTGACAAATGCGTGCACTGATTGGACAGGTCCACTCAACCTGTGTGGTTGTTTCCTCAAAACACAATTTCAGACATCAATGTAGTACATGGTCTTCACATAATCTGACGAAATTATGTCTGGACTTTAAAAGAGGCTTTGATCTCTGAGTTTGTTCCGGCTTCTCAGAGCAGTCAGATAGGAAACGCCGACCTCATCTAGTTTTTCAAATATGAATGACGTGTAAAAGAGTTTTGTACAAACCTACTTACAGAATTATGATCAATTGATGATTTATAACTAAATTACTATTATAAAATGACATTCAGTGGTCTGAAATTTTCGGCAGATCATACATTTTATTAAAACAATAATATTCTTTTGCTCTTCAATTGCCTATGGCCAGCCATTTGAACCATTTGGCCCAGGCCATTGAGATTTCAGTCGTTCTTTCGTCAGTTCTCTTTCATTTAACTATCATTTATCACTCATAAAACCATACAGACTATGCCAACAACCGTTTCAGTATAATTCATTCCTTTATTCATTGACGTGGAAAGAACTAGTAGGGGCTAGTAAGGTGGCATGAAGCGTGAATGAAAGAGGGTCGTGTAAAGGATGTAAAGGATCTGTCGGGAACTAGGGATTACGTACGACGACGGTTGTTTCCCTTCCACTGCTGCATGTGGGTAGGTAGATAGGTTATTTTAATGGTTGGATGGAGAGGTGTAGTCATTGAGTGATCTACTTACGCATCTCATTTTCTTTCTTTGTTATCAGCATCGTGTTTAGTGGAAGCCGTGACAGTCATCAAGTGGAAGTATTCCACATTGGGCACCCGCTTAAATGGCACCTGAGCGAATGCACCTGACACAGCTCATTAATTTGATATAGTTTTGAATGAAATCCCTTTAAAAAGCGTTTCTAAATTTAAGTATTTAGGTCATTGGGTCACTGAGGATTTAAAGGACAGTACTGACATTGAGAGAGAGCGCAGGTCGTTGGCTGTTCGATGTAATATGCTGGCTCGCAGGTTTGCACGCTGTACAACACAAGTAAAGGTAACGCTTTTTAAGGCATACTGTCAATCCTTTTACACGTGCAGCCTGTGGGTTGGCTATTTGCAGAGGGCATACAGTGGCCTGCGAGTGCAGTATAACAATGCGTTCAGGATGCTGATGGGGCTGCCGCGGTATTGCAGTGCCTCCGGCATGTTTGCCGAGGCCAACGTCGACAGTTTTGCGGCAATCATGCGTAAACGTTGCACCTCGACCTTAACTCGCATGCGAGCTAGTTCCAACAGCATCTTGAGCGTATTGACGGATCGGTGGGATTCTCCGATGCTTGAGCGCTGGATGCGGCTGCACGCAGTGAAGTAGCATACATGCGTTCTGGTGTTGGTTTTTCTTAAAATCTATGTTTTATTATATTTGTTTGGTTTACTAACATTAGCTCTTAAGTATTCTCGTGTTACTAACAATTTATATGTAGAAATCTGAAATAAATTATTATTATTATTATTAATTTGTCTCGAGTACAATTTGATGCTTCGTTCTGGCAAAACCAGTATTGTGTCTGAGTATATTCTACCAATAATAGATAAGGCATGAATTATGTAAATGTTAAAGAATCATTATTACCAATTATGTTTTATAAATAAACTAGCAGTGCCCCGTGATTTCACCAGCATAAGTGTCGATACCATGGGAATATCAGGATAAAAAGTATCCTATGTGTTATTCTGATGTATAAGCTATATTACTGTAAAGTTTTATTAAAATCGTTTTAGTAGTTTTTGCGTGAAAGAGTAAATAATAAACATCCATCCATCCAAACTCACAAACTTTTGCGTTTATCATATTTTATACAAAGTAGGATTCCTCTTACACTTTGGGTTTTATTTTCTCTTTAGTTTATTTCTACTTTTCAATTCTACATGTTTCATTCGAACATTATCAATATTTATAAGACGGCGTACCATTACAAGCTGTAGTTACATATTATTTAATTATTCTCTATCATACAGACTATAATTTAAATGCCACATTCCTTTTACTTCATATTTCTATGTAACATTCAAAGGGATATCAAATTGCATATCGCGCAGTGTCTCAATGACTAATAAATTCGGATCGCCCGTGGCGCCCCCGCGTGTGGTATTTATGCGTGATAATAATTAATGAACTTATGCACAGAACTTTGGTTCAACTTCCCTTCGTACTTACTTGTGAAGTTGCTATGAGTTTCCTTTATTAGAAGCATTGGATTAGTTTTATTTAGATAGTTGTAAAACTTGCTGACTGGCTTGGAGGTTAATAGCGAGGGATCCTCTTTTCTGAACGAAAAAAAAAACTCGGTATTTGAAAATCGAACGGTTTGTCTTTGTTTTAATATTATTTTGGTACGCGATATTTTCATTTTATTACATAGTACAGTCAGCCTCAAAAAAAAATGTTATTATTATATATCGACAAGAATTGATTGCTTACAGTCCGTGTTCCATAATATAATAGGTATTGTATCAATGTGTATGTGTAACCACAAAACATATTACACATTGGGTTCTTAATTATTGCTACTTATTGATACAATACTTATTATGGAAAACAGTTTGTAGGAGTACCAGTGTTTTTAATTTTAAAAATCAATTCACGGTTTGGATAAATAAAACAACTGTCACAAAGTCTAGATCGTAATTCCTTGGCTGATATCCTTTAATTTGACTATTTGTTTCACTTTCACACAGTAAGTCGGGGGCACACGATGCGTTGCGGCGCCGCACCGCAAAGATTTCGACGAATCGCCGAGCACACGAGCTGCTTGTGTGCCCGCCGATTGGTCGAAATCTTTGCGCTGCGGCGCCGCAACGCATCGTGTACCCCGGCACTAAGGGTCTACTACTTTTCAGATATTTTTGACAAAGCTGTCATCATTTGTTGCATTAAGAAGGCGCAATAACGTCTTAGGGCCGAAGCCTGCCGGGTCAGCGGGATTGTCCGAAAGGGTTACCGCTGGCCCTGAACATAAAGGGCTAAGGAAGGAACACGGGTGGGTTTTAGTCAGTAAGATTCTGCCACTCCCTTCCGTTCCTCCCAGAGCGGGAGGAGTCATTTGATGATTTCCCATCCAGAAAAAAAAGGGTACCTTATCTTTTTACTTTTTTAATAACTGTTAATGTTTAATAACTTGTTTAATAGCAGTGGTGGCCCAGTGGTAACGGCCGCGACTTACGAGTTGTAAGGTCGTAGGTCCGAACCCAGACAGGCCCTTTACTTTGAGTAAATTATTTCATCACCACTGCTCTCAAAATGGTGAAGGAAAACATTGTGAGGAAACCGGCATGTCCTAGAACCAAAAATTCGAAGACATGTGATATCTACCAACCCGCACTGGGTCCGCGTGGTGGATTACGGCCCACTCCCTCTCACAGAGTCCTCTCTGTGAGAGCGAGTGGGCCGTAAACCACCACCTGTGTCCCAGCAGTGGGAACATTATAGGCTACTTATGCTAATAACTAACAAGCAAAGGAACGTAATGACGTAAAAATCTTAGTTAAGTTTATAAATGCTAATTTTTAACATACACAGTAAATTTTATGTTAAACTTCTTCCATAAATTGTGGACTGTGGGATACTAGTACCAAATGTATTCTCGGGCTACCGGATAACTTATTTGTCAAATGTTTATTTATTATTGATATTAGTAAGAAGTCTTATTACACCATCAGTCTTGTTTGTATTCCTTGAAGGGTTCGGCAGAGGTGTATGGTTTCATATTATAATAAACTCTCTCTCTCTCTAACTCTGGTTATAAACACATCTGCTTGAGGTAAGCAGATGTTTATGAAGGTACAGACGCCAGCACATCAAGCTACTACAAACTGTCAAATGTCTTTAATAGATTTTCAATTTTATTGCAAAGTTGATTGGGAAAATTTGACAGTTGCGGGTGGCTTGATGTAGGTACTGGCGTCTGTACAAGATAAGAATAGCTTAATTTTGAAGTTAAGTTATAAAACTTAACTAACTTATAAAAGTAGGTAAGTTTGACGAAAACATTACATAGCGTAACATCACTCCTTGCTTTACCCGAAGAGTTGTGCAGCGGTGTAAGTACTGTAGAGGTCCGGACGGGACCTCTACAGTACTTATGGGTGGAAACTAATTGAAAAGCCCTTGACTTGGAACTATTATATTTTAAAAAAGAACAATACAGCTTCACGATAATTTATATCAATGACACTATAGAACAAAAACACCATATTGAAATATTTGAATACTCGCATAAACGTTCGAATGGAACACCGGCAATTATCTCCAGCCAGTGCGTTTTGCTAAAGGCAGGAACACACAAGACTCTACAGTACCTACCTATACTATAAGCACACCCACATTTCGCCAGTTGTGTTTAAGTCCCATGTAATGGGGGCCTATTGCCATCAACTGGGCACACATCCAGACTCAGGGCTGCTACTGACAAATTCCAGATAGAAAAACCCAATAACACTTTGCCCGACCTGGGATTCGAATCCAGGACTTCATGCTCAACAGTACCGCTTGCGACTACTATATAACGACGCAGTCTGATGTAAAATCATGCCAAAGACAATAAATATCTCGGAAAATTCTGGAACCTGATACCAAGACGCCTGTAACGATTTCGCATTATGTTTTCCAGTACAATATACCACAGCAAAACCGCCTATATCGCCTTTATTAAAGTTATTGTGTGCCCCCGCTGTCATATCCCTACTTATATGACTTTTACGACACATGTCATACGTAATTGCTCAGGCACTGCTGAATCCCCCCGGGCTCCTTAAGAAAAACTCCGCCAAGCGATTATAACCTCTGTGGGTGGTACAAACATCCCTATAGGTATCATTTTATATTGTTTTTTCGTGCCTATAGCGGTACAAATGCGAACCTGACTCTCATAAGATCCTGTTTTGAGCATACATGTGCTGAAAACGAAACGAGTTTTGAATTTAAAAAACTTACTGAGTAGGTTCTTGTGTGATTATTCTTTTGTTTATATCTACACAAATATAATTGGAAGGCAATCTTTATTAGTTGTCAAGGGGCTCGTGGCTACCACACGGGACGATCGAAGGTTAAGCTACTCTTGCCGCGGTTGGTTCGTGGATGGGTGACCAACTGACCATCCATTACATATAGATACCCCTCCGTGCCTCGGAAATCACGTTAAGCTGTTGGTTTCGGCTGTTATTCGTAGATCTTTGAAAGTCGTTACGGGTAGTTAGAACCCCAGAGGGGCAATTCTCGTAATTTTAAGAGCGTTCACAGTCTGATCTCAGTCTCAATCTGTCAAAATTACCTTTAATTTCCCTACATTTTGACAAGTTTTTGACATTTGTTTGTCGCCGAGATGAGACTGAGACTAGATTTTGAACGTTTTAAATTAGTGGAGTTGGCCTTCTGAAGTCAGACAGCCAGTCTTACCAACGGGTATCGTGTTACCCGCCAACTGGGTTGTGGAGGTCAGATAGGCAGTCGCTCCATGTAAAATACTGATATTCAGCTGTATCCGATTAGACTGGAAGCTGACCCCAACATAGTTGGGAAAAGGCTTGTTAGATGGTTTATTAGTTAAGCGTGAAAAATAAAGGTCGTTATTAACACGTGTGCAAGAACTGGGTTTATTTTGTCATTCATATCACGTAAAGTATGTCTTTGGTATTGTTTGGATTTTCTTACTGTTACTATTGTGGTAATGGTTTCGAAGATTTATGTTAGTCCGTTTATTGTGGGGAGGGTGGCTTGATATAATTCTTACTATCAATTATATTAAGTGAAGAGGGGGCCATGTATCAGACAGAGGCATATTAACAGGCGAATTCTACCAGAGGAAAAACAACAGACAATATTCGTCATAAGTCTTGAGTTGAGCTGCACGATTTCTGATAAATGCGTGCACTGACTGGACAGGTCCTCTCAATCTGTGTGGTTCTTTCCTCAAAAGACCATCTCAGACATCGATCTACATGGTCTTCATATAACCTGACCAAGATTATGCCTGGACTTTAAAAGAGACTGAGTTTGTTTCGGCCTTTCTTCTCAGAGTAGTCAGATAGGTAACGTCGACCTCGTCTCGTTTAAAAAAAATATGATTGACGTGTAAAAGTGTTTGTGCAAACCTACTTACAAAATAAAATCATTTATTATTTAACATTTCTTCGAGCTGAGAGACATGAAGAATCATGCGACTAGCTATAATTGAACATTTTACCTAAATTAAGGTGCAGATAGATGTGGTGGCTCAGGTAATTAAACGGCCGCTACTTGCGACTTGTAGGTCGTAGGTTTGAACCTAGACAGGCGCTTACCTCAGACAAACAAAAAAAGATAGACAGCGCGCCACGAACATTAAAACTGAAGCCACCTTTTTATCTATGTGTGTATCGAAGGCTTGCCATTTATTAGATGTTTTCCCTATAATTTGGGGATATTTGTGCGAGTAGGAACTAGTATAATATTGTACGAGTAAGATATTGTTGAGTATGGTATTGCTATTAATTGGAAACCCAAAATATTCAATACATAAAAAAGAAAATAGGAATATAACTCGAAGTAACAAATCATATTTATATGTATGTATTAATCGAATGGGGAAAATTTAAATCGTATTATGGCAACCCCCGCACCTTATGTCACTACTTTCGTTCGTTGAGGTTTTTTGTTCCAAGTAATCTAAAATTTAATATTATAGAAACGATATTATTCCAAGTACTTACAAGTGAAAAGTGATTCCGTGAGACTTTTTAAGTGATTTGCTGTTGTTTTTGCAACTTTTCACTGCACAGGAAAGGCATAATTATATTTTTTTAATCTATGTTAACTTGACGACGACTCGTGACGTACTAAGAGCGATGAGCATGGTTTTAGTGTAGGTGTGAGCGTGAGCGTGTATGTTTACTTGCAGGAGCACGGTTTTATGGCTTCACTTTTGATGTTCGCGGCGCGCCGTCTATCTTTTTTTGTTGGTCTGAGGGCGCTTACTTTGCGTAAATTATATCATCACCACTGCTCTCAACACGGTGAAGGAAAACATCGTGCGGAAACCGGAATGTCCTAAAACTAAAAAATTCGAAGACATGTGACATCTACCAACACGCACTGGTCCCGCGTGGTGGATTTCGGCCCACTCTCTTTCACCGAGAGGAGGCCTGCGTCCCAGCAGTGGGAACATTATAATACTAAGGTGCAGCCATTCTAGATTTTTAGCAATAACAATCTGCATAGCTGACTGATAGATTAGGCGCCATTAAGAACACTTGATAGAAACATCATCTGTCAAATAGTTTCAGTTAGTTTAAACACGAACACTCCACATTCAATTGACTTCAATTAAGAACTAGTTCCTTACTATTCGAGACTTGAGACTAATAAAGTTACATTCACACTTGTGTGCAAAAATTGTATATGTTACCGGCCAAACCCGATTTTAGGATGAACTAGTTTCTCCTAGGCCAAACCAGTTCAATAGGCGACGTGGGATGCAAGAGCGAGCGAAGGGCACCCCGAGGTTAGGTTTGGTTAGGTTACTTTCCCCCCCGGTGGGTTCCCGCATTGTCGAGGCGGGGGGGCTCAGTAGCCGTGGCTTGGACACCCACGGTGAAGCGAAGAGGAACCCGAGGAGGGGCCGCTCGTCAGGGCTTTTGCCTGTAAGCCGACGACGTAGCGGCCAACAAGTAGGTTGCGGTGCCGCTTCGGCGACATCGCAACTGAGGCGGGCCGCGATGTCGTAACGGAGGCATCGCGGCTGAGGGTTGAAGGCCGCGGCGGGAGAGGAGTGCCGGTATTGCGGTGCGCCGCTCTCCCTACCTTCCGCGGCCTTGACGGGGTCGCCACCGTTCGATGGCGGACGCGGTGGGGCCGCAGGGGAGGAGGAGTGTCGGTATGACGTTGGCCGCTCTCCCTATCCTCTGCGGCCGAAAATTGGCAGGCGGCGGGGCCAATGTCCTGACCCGTCGCAGGGGGACCAAGGGTGCCCAGACACGGGGTCGTCTGGCGCCCATGTGCTGGTTTGGTCCCTGGGGTGGTCACGGCGTGCTATGTGTTCTGGTGCGCCGGTGATGGGGAGTACTCCCCAGAGGAGGGTCCGGTAACGGACAGCCGCGGCGGGTTCACGGATGAGTGCTAACGCGTGCCCGTGTTCCCGCCGTAAGCGGCAGAGGAGGACACCGTGGAGTTTTAGTGGGTTAGAGTCCCACATAACTGCACTATCTCCCCGTGGTAGTGCAGAATGCATGAGCATTTCTCCACGTTAAAAAAAAAAAAAAAAAAAGTGGTTAGGTTACTTTAAACCCTTAACACAGAAATAGGAGCCCCGCGAAGCGGGGCTCCGTCGACATAGGATGCTAGAGCGAGGGAGAACTGGTTTGGCCTAGGTAAAACTAGTTCATCCTAAAATTGGGTTTGGCCGGTAACATATACATTGCTTGCGCCTGGTTGCAGGATTATAATGGTAGGAATTGAATAGACAGCATCGTCTTTGCAGCTGAAAATAATGCTATCACTATTCTGTCAGCCCAACACTCTAATTGCGTAATATACTAACAATCTGAATCATTTTAAAGGATATTGCTAATCCATTGCATCATATGTTCGAAAAGTTTTCTGTTCAACTACATAAATAACGCAATGAATGTTGTTGAACTGTCAAAATTAAAGCCATTGCTGCTGTCAGTATGTTACACTATTACGCAATCACCCCGCAGTTGGAAATAATATCGATAGCCCAAAAATGATTAATACATATTTCGTGTGTGTGCGAGTTGCTAAGAGATGAAGTGCCGAAAAAATTAGGCACTCAGCAAGGCTTACGACTCAGGGTGAGCCTAAGGTTCTCAGTATCTCATCGGGACGCTTTTAGTTTACACACGATGACATAATATCAAGCTACATTTCCAGTTTTAGCTGACCTCGCATTGTATGGGCTTTTCCTACAATGAGAAGTCAGCATATGCTAGAAATGTATACCTAGCTTGATATGTCGTCGTGCGTATAAGTAAAATGAAACGATCCTGACTGTGACGTCAAGGAAGTGTGTCTTCGAAACTCATATACCCAAGAGGCCAAAACAAAGTTTTTTTCAATACTTTCAAGGAAAAACAGCTTCAGAAAGAAAGTTATGAAAGCTTCACAGAGCCCATCGCTTATAACACTTCAGTAGTAGACGTTATATTAGTTATATATCAGACGATTGATGTGTGTCATTTGGCGTGACACTTTGTTTGCTTATACCCTGCCATATGACGTCACATCTTACTGAATGTACGGGAAGATGATTCATGCTTTCCTGCTGTAAGATTTTTTCTTCTCGCTGTTAAGTTTCGTAGGGGGTTGATAAATATAAGCTAGGGGTGAAGGGATTTAGGGGAATATAAGCATAGGTTAGTTAATACAATTTTCATACCACCTCCGGCTAGATTGCAACCCTATTGAGAAGTTTTGTATAGGTATTTTAATTTAAGAAATATTGTTGCTAGGGGAGGGTCCGGAGAATTACTCATTATATCACTGCTTGTTTCATCAGTCCTAATTTAAATTGAATAAATATTCATAACGCGATACTATTTCCAACCGCGCGAAACGCCTTTCGTTCCCGCTCGGCCAATGAGGGCGAGTCGAAACTTCTAGAACATTCTAGAAGCTTTATTAAAAACATACGACGCGCACCCTTTTTTGACATTAGCCGTGTGACGTCCGTCAACTGGGCTACGCACCGTAAAGTGATTCTCTCTTATACAATTTTGTGAAACTTTATCTTCGCACCGAACCCTATTTTTTTTGTATAATTATATTTATGGTACTGGGAATAAAGGATATAAGTGTGTATATAGAACTCAGTTTAAAAAAAAAAATCGCCTACACAAAAAAGCTCATTTATCTGCCAATGATCGCCATCTAACGGTTCGCACTGACCTACTGAGCGGATCAGGAAAAATATTGGATAGAAAGCCATGAGGAGCCGACTTTTTCTTTTTATTAAACGCTATTCCATAGTAGCGCCGGTCGCCATGTGCCAAACATCTGCGACAACCGATTTTTTACCAACTTCAACTTTTGACCCCACTTCGCTACGATCATTCATGTGGGAATAGGATTTTTCACGAAGCAATTTGTGACTCATTCATTCACCCTTATGGTTTATTTTTGCTTGTACACATGTTTCAAGTGGGTGTTATTCTTGTTACAGTATTAATTACTTTAAATTATTAACGAAATTAAATTGTACTTTCCGAAAATAAAGTTTTGAGTAGAGTTCATAAACTCAGCTTATGTCTTAAGTCATAAAGTATGTTTTATTCGTTGCATTTGTCAACTATGATGGATTGGATCGCTACAAAAGTTTTACGACTTAGAAACAGTACTAAAACGTGAATAAGTATCAACTTATTATTATCTAAGATGATTTTCTTGCGTGTCTTTGGAACCTAAGCAGAGACATTCAGTAAAGTTATGGTAATGAATTGAATATTTATCTTTTGTATAATAAATTACTTTACTTCGTGATTCATATAATTTCAGGAGCTACAGAAATGCTTATAAAAATGTGAAAAAAATAATAATAAAAGGACTGCAAAAAAAAAAAACCGTAGATAATTGAACAACATGATTTAAAAACTTTCGTATTTTATCTCTGGTAAGGCTTTATTGCGGAAGCATTTATCAAGACGATTTGGCGACATATTTTCTTTTATTGCGTGACACGGAGCGCTAATGTTTCGTGTTCACAAAGATGGCGGCAGATGTTAACACGTCGCTGTCATTTCCGATTTTTTTCCCACGAGCGAAGTACCTAACGTAGATAAACAATCATCTTTTTAACAAAGTACCTACTCTAGATCCCTCGGGTGTTATGTATAGGCATGTGGCTGCATCTACATCGCCACATGCGAACTACGCATCACACTGACGTCACGCAAAATCCTGCATCGCGCAAGCAAAGTTTACCGCGCAACTAGGCAGTTGCCCACCGGACACGACACCAGTCTGGTCGGAGGATCCTCCTTTTGCTATAGAAGATGAGTAAACTTTATACCCTGTTCCTCATATCTCTATAGGTACCCACAGATTCCTTAATTCATTTTGCACAAAATCGCAAAGATTGACAAATTAACGTTGCCTTGAGGTGGGAAGCGTTAAAAAACTTCGGGAATTGTTTTAAAACAGTCCCTTTTATAATTTGGATATCGTGTTACGGCGCTTTCACGGTTTAGCCGCAATTCTAAAAATATGGCCTAGATAATTTTAGAAGTCCACGAAAAAGTTCCGTATAAACAAGTTTTGTAACTCGCGAAAAGGTTTCCGAACGGAATCGGTAATTAGGTACATAAGTTCAGTTAAACTTTTGTTTGCTCTCACGGGGAAAATTTTACAACTTTTATCGAGTAGTTTACCAATTACTCCGGCTCTTATTTAGTTTTTCCAATAATTTCAGAACACTCTGTTCGAAGTTTTCTTCGTATTTATTGATGTAGCATAGAATTTTCGATCATTAATATTGTTAAGTCAAGAATTCGCTTTAAATGCCTATGAATTTTGATCATACCCTTTAACCTGATTACCGAGTAACGTTGTCCTCCGAACCGGCCGGGGCACACAAATTGGTTCACAATTGAACAAGATCCACAAACAGAATCAATCTCGTGGACTCGTCACCAGGCAGTGGGACGATATAATAGAGGTTTGCACGTTTACTTGTACTATTTGTCTCACTCTAATTACTTGAGCGCAGATCTTAATTACGGCCATCCGGGCCGTTGATTGGGGCCCCGCAATGCCCCGCATTGTTTGTGTTCCTTTGCCTTCAATTTTCTGTCGTCGATTTTTAACGTCGTTAAAATGTACACTATTTTTGAGGCAGCACAAAATTGCTGCTTGTAATCAGAAACCCAATAGTCCATAATACGGTTATCTTTCCGTATTAACCTCTTTTTTTCAGTATTAAGTACTTTTTAAGGATAATTAACAGCATTCCACCACATTCCACATTCTATGCATTCCACCACCATACTATACTGCGATCGCCAACCCGCCTGCCAAGCGTGGCGATTATGGCAAACCCGCCCCAACTTGGGGGAGGCCTATGTCCAGCAGTGGACGTCTTTCGGCTGAAATGATGATGATGAACAGCATTCCATAGATCCCAATGGATTATAGCATCAACATAATACACATAAGTACACATCACACATCTGCCAAGTCTTTTACAACTATATTGGGATCGGCTACCAGTCTAACCGGATGCAGCTGAATAGTAGTATTTTACATCGAGCGACTGTCTATCTGACCTCCACAACCCAGTTACTGGGTAATACGATAACCCTTAGAAAGGCTTGTTGTCTGACTTTAGGGCTTCTGACTACCATTCACGACTGACAAAGATTTACAAATGGCAGCCGGGATCAACGGCTTTCCGAGGCAAGAAATAATGCACATTTATACGTACGTATAAAAGAGGTTACGGCACTGCATAAAACGGTTCGACAGAGAAAGTGCGGGTTGGTTTCTAATTCCACTCGTTATACACTATCGACCATCGACCAACGTCGACTGCAGAATGCAGTCGTGAGTCGAGCGTTGAGCCTAATAACCCCCTATATTACACTTCTATTACGACTAACCAACCTATCATTGAGTAATTCATAGTCATACAATCTATGATTATCAATCGAGTTCTGAATTATACATCGATTGCTGCAGTTGAATCGATTTAAAAATATGATTTTGATTAAAGTTTGATAGGTTAGGAGTTTGTTTTCGTTTTATTAATGGAATAAAAGCTGGATGGAGTTTGTTTCATTTTGGAACAATGTGCTGTTTGTACGAACAGGTACAGTTGATTGTTTAGTGTTTTTGCTTAATGCCTTTTATTTTCTGAATGAAAATTTACACTTTATTGAATACTGCCAAACAGTGCTATACAGGGCTACTTTTCAAAGACCATCCAAATTTTTACATGGTGTTCTACCCATGAATATAAACAACTTTCACTATCGGACCAACTTTGAAATCACGAAAAAAAAATCAGCTGTTTCATACATTTTGGTCAAGTTTTGAAGTTTTGTATGAAACAGCAGATTTTTTTTTCGTGATTTCAGAGTTGGTCTCATAGTGAAAGTTGTTTATATTCATGGGTAGAACACCATGTAAAAATTTGGATGTTCTTTGAAAAGTAACCTTGTATTTATGCCCAAGGGTATTTTGCAATGTCAACTTACACGCTCTGCATTATTTTGGGAAAAACCTAGGGGATATTTAAGTCTGCAATCACAGATTAACCTTCTATCTAATTTAATGTAATGCTAGAGCATTTTAGCCTTTACCATCACCAGATCTCTCGTTGGTCTAGTGGTCACAAGCGCTACTGCTGAGCATGGGGTCCTGGGTGCGATTCCCGCGGCGGGTCGGGCAAGCGTCATAGAGTTTTTCCATCTGGAATTTCTTAGTAGCAGCCCGGAGTCTGGAATTGCCCCTGGTTTTTCATTACATGGGACTTAGAAATTTCTCACTGACATCTCTGCCTAACCCTTCGCGGAATGCAGGCGTGATAATATGTTATGATATTCCCTCCCTCCTTCCTTACCTCTAGATATTCTCAAAAGATATTTTTTTCTTTTATTATTTTAATACCGAATTATAATATCCAAATTGTTAATATTGTAACAAACCTCTGCCTAGCCTTTTCCCAACTAGGTTAAACTGCTAGGTTAGACTGGAAGCCGACCCCAACAGGGGTCGGCTTTCAGTCTAACTGGATGCAGTTGAATATCAGTATTTTACATGGAGTGGCTGCCTGTCCGACCTCCACAACCCAGTTACTGGGTAACAAACTCTTAACCTTTTGAGTCTTTTTTTTTTTTTCGGGTGGGAAATCATCAAATGACTCCTCCCGCTCTGGGTGGAGCGGAAGGGAGTGTCAGACTCTTACTGACTAAAACCCACCCATGTTCCTTCCTTAGCCCTTTTTGTTCCGGGGTAGCGGTAACCCTTTCGGACAATCCCGCTGCCCCGGCAGACCTTTTGAATGTCTTAAGTTACACAGTTCGACATAAGCAATTGTCTTTCTTTTGTGTCTCTAATTACGGCATTCGATGAGTTAAATGTATTTTTATTAAATCAAATCAAATTAATGTAATTAACTTACACACAGTTAACCTATAGTAACTAACGGAATAGTTTTGCCAGATTTAACAGCGGGTCCCAAATTAGGCGCGACATGTATCTTGGAGACCCAAATTCTACACTGAGTTAATAATTTAACGTATTCTGCGCAATATTAAAATTAACTCACACAACAATATACATTATACATTATGTACAATTACACATTATGTAATTTTGTTAAGTTATGTATACTTAACAAAATTACATAATGTGTAATTTTGTGTAAGTTATGTAAACTTAACGACATTACAAAATGTGTATATCAAAAAAACAAATATCAAAACAAGCCCCAGACTTTATGTAAACGTCAGTTTCTAAAGTCTAGGTCACAGGTCAGCTGCATAGCTTTCAAAACTAAACCAGAGACAATTCTAAGAAACTAGAACAGATATTTGAATTGGAAAACTAAAGCTTTAGAGGAATATCTTTACTTTATTTTTCTCGTTATTTTAAATTCTTTTCTTTTATTTTGAACGCGACTTTCTACCAATACTTTGACTTTGATGCTCATGTTCAAGGTTGCCAGACATTCAGAATAATAATTTTATATTAGGTATTGATGAAATACAGGATAAGGATTTTATCTAGAAGGAATCCATAGCAATTTATTAGCAATCTGAAGTTTCTTAGTGTATTAAAACTTACGACAGCTTTATTATAAAATCTCTAAAAAGCTTTTACTGGCTAGGAAAGGTTGCCAATGATGTAGGTACTTATAAACCTTAATCAACAGAATACACTAGGTATGTGAACATAAATAATATTCGATAAGTATAAATAATGTTTTTTTTTCCACTTGATTGCAATTTTTTTACATTACAAGTGTTATTTTTCTCGTGTTTACATTATTGTTTTAGTTTGTTTTCTCTGTGAAACGCCTTGGGATTCTATTCTGTAATGTTGTGCAAGTAAATTCAAATAAATAAATAAAATAGGTGGTATTTTATTCTGTTGTAAATTCGACAATGCAAGGCAGATATATTTTGTGTTCAGTTCGTTGTTAGAAATCTCGGCTTATCTATAGCTTATAGCTACAGAACATGATAGAAAAACATGGAGTGTCTCACTATCACATATAAAATGCATGATTACCGATACTATCTGATACGTTTCCGTCGCCTCACGTTCGTTCGATACGTGAGACATGTGGCTCTAAATATAATATTATCTATACATTTTTTGTTTCTGTGATTTGATCAGTAGGTACTTTTGTTGTGTAATGTCTTCCATAGATACATGCTAGCTGAGTTTCTTCGATGGGGTTTCAATACCCGTGTTATAAAATTGCCTTTACTTTTAAAAACTTCTCAAAACAAAACGTTCAAAATGCTTTGAATGTTTTGTTTTGAGTTTTTTTTTTTTCAAATCTATCCATTTAAAATAGTTACGGACATTTTGGAATTGTCAAAGAGTCGGTAATTCAGAAAGTCTTTTTTACAATTTACAAGGTAACATTATTTATATTAATTTTAAAAATATATATTAAAAAGGAAAAGGGAGGAGCTCATTGGGCATCAAAAAAATCGTCCGCATTGCTGTCATGATAGAAAGTTGAAGTTGAAGGTAGGAAATGATTTGTAGGTATAGATAAGAACGGGCAAGAAACTGGACACATGGACACATTTTTAAATCAGCAGTGCTATTCTGTAAAAATCTCACAGTGAAAATATCAAATTATTAAACATATTAAATAACCCTTTGGTAAATTATTCTTATACATTCATAAACTCACGTTTTCTTTCCATGGAGATGGCAGAAACTACAGAACGCTACCAGCTACGATCTTTACATACTCCATATCGCTCATTTGGAGAAAGATCGACATAAATATAATTAAAAACGTGCCCTTGGCGTCAAAGTCTGTCCTGTCATGTAGTCGAACCGTGTCGTGCTGGGCACATTTTGGTTTGACATCTATACATGACTGTGGCGGTCAAAAGGTTAAATATGACAAAGCACTTAGAAAGCGTATTTACGTTAGAAAAACAAAGACGTAAAAAAAAAAGTAGTAGTTACGTCGACGTTTCTCCAAATGAGCGATTATTATTCTTGTTACTTCTAGATTTATGGGAGAACAATGTTGAAAAATTTTTTATAGGTACTAATAATAAAGCCGAAGAGTTTGTTTGTTTGAACGCGCTAACCTCCGGAACTAGCAGTTGTATTTGAAAACATCTTTTTGTATTTGATACCGCAATTCTTGAGAAAGGCCTATTAAAGCTAATTATTTCATCACGCTGGAGCTATTAGGAGCCAAATAAAAAGTAAAAAAGAACACTGCGATGCAATGCGACGGGGTGCGTAGGGGAAACAATAAATTTCACGCGGACGAAGTTTCGGCCAAAAGCTAGTTCCAAATATTAATATAACACTAACGATGAGCATCTGAAAACATATCGTAAACCCACCTTACCAGTCTGGCAATCATTTATTTTCTTTACTAACCCTCAAAATCTACACACAAAGCGGGTACATCTACCATAATAAGTACTACCACAAACAAAAGTATGCCCACGACAGCCAACAAATTAAAAAGCAACAATACGAAAAGCGTACATATTTAATATACACGCGTATACATTTCATTCGATCCCAATATCCCTCAGGATGCGCGAGCACAAAGGCCTTAGAAACGTTTTTCGTGGAAAAGTGCTGAGTCACCATGAAAAAAGCACAATGGCCGCGGGCCCACAATACATCCCTCCAGTAGGAAACTGATCATTGCGGTCCCGAAATAACAAATGAATTGAGAAAATCCAACCATACACTGATACCAGAGTAATGTGATCTCTCTTGTGACTGGCTGCGAGTGTCCTGTCAATGTTGTGATGCATTATGATCGAAATTGTCGTGTGCAGTCATTGGAACTTCTCTGTTTGTGTAGGTACCGTGTTCTATGAGGCTGCTTTTGTTTTTTGTGGCTAACCTTGAGTTGGAATTGAATTTTTTATTTGCACTCGAATTTAGTAACACACTATCAATCTCAATCTGAATCATTTTAAAGGATATTGCTAATCCATTGCTTCATATGTTCGAAAAATTTGTCTGTTCAACAACGTTAATACGCAATGAATGTTGTTGAACTGTCAAAATGAAAGCCATTGCTACTGTTAGTGTGTTACAAAGTTTGTTTATTTATTATTATTTTTTTTTATCTCTCCATTGCTAGTTGTGTTGCAATGGAGAGATTCTTGTGCCGAAATATGATTTCAATTCTAGAAGTTTCTAAATGATTTTCTTCTTACTGCTCAAAATACATTAGAATCAATCACCAATACAAGCAAAGGAGATCAGTCAAAGACATCAATAGAACCCACCCAAAAACAGATTCCTACACAAAATCTAATTTAAAGTAGGTATACTCGCAAAACTATTTTCTTATAGCGAAACATCAACCGAAATTGCTCAGCTAGGCGTGAGGGCTCCAATCCGACTGGTCGCACTTTTGCTTTCTCTATCGACTCACGAAGGGGTATTCAGAAAATTTAATTTCCGTAGACAGATCGAACAATTTCGCTCCAATGTGGTGTTCACAGATTGTAATTGGGTCAACCCGACGGACAATAGACTCTGACAATGTTATTATTAGTAAGTAGATTTCTTATTCACTCACTACATAATTAAACGACGTCTCAACTCGTCTGTAAGTTGAAGAAAATTATCGTTTTCGTTTTGTTATCGCGGAAAATGAGTTTTCAAATTGAATTCGCAATTCGCCAAATCTGATTTTCCGTTTTGATAAAATAGCTGTTTTAGTTTAACCACAGACAGCGGTAATGTTCATTTAATTGCTGGTATATTTTAGGAAACCAAAGTCTGCCAAGTTGATAATGATAGTTGAAATAATGATGATAGACATGTCTAGACAGTTTGTGTAGCCAAAACAATACAATAATAGTTCGATTGTAATAGATAACATAAATGAAATAATCGTATCGTTATTGTCAATGATTTTGAAGGTAAAAGCGATATTTCTAAACATGCTCCAAACGAGTTTCAAATCGTCTAAAACTAATCCGATCCCGATACAACTCCAAATAAATCCTCGATCGTAGCCAGACAAAACAAGACAATTAATCACGAATACATCTTACTTTTAGCGAGTAATGAATCGAAAAGATTAAGACTCCGAGGAGCTTCGAGGGAGGAATCTAATCAGCACTCCAATTTACACAAATCGTTCCAACCACTCAAATGTGTGAAGTAAGAATGTCTTCGTTAATCGAACCAATCGATTATTCTGGCGGGTTAATAAAGACTGGCAGACCTTCGACCAATAGACACAGAGGCACACGGTATCCTCACAGTGAAGCGAATTATTTATCCTCAATATAGATCTTTGCGCTGTGTTTGTAGTTGGAATACGAGTCCTTTGAGATTTGTCAGAGGCGTACTAAATTCGATTACAGAGGTGACATGGATGTCAATTTTGGATGGAATGTTGGTCAACCGCAGGACAGGTTTGAAACCTCGGTTCGAATTTCAATTAGGTCAAACCCAAACATAGGGTATTTTCATAGTGTCTCTTTGTAGTGTATTAAAGCGGTTATGAACCAGGCGTTATTCTGTCTGTATGGATAAACTGACATTGGAGACCACATGATAACCCAACATTTGATTTTTGGAATAAATATGAAATGTAAACTAAAAGCTCTATTCTATTGTTATAAACCGTTCATAAACAATAGTCTATCAAGATCAATTCACAGTTTTATAAAGTTTAATGTTGTTAAAGCTGAGTTAAGAGCCAATAAATCGACAGAGATTAAAGGATTGAATCCGTTACAAGGTTGGAACCAGATTACGGGGCAGACCTAATGTGAACTATCATACGTTGTGTTGTAGTAGTAAGCTTGTGTATGCCTCGTATGGCTTTACTAATGAATTGTACGGATTCCTCGCTTGATTATGTAGTGAATTACAATTCGATGTATTTCGTTTTGAATTGTGTGCTGGGCTTATTTTGAATTAGGTTTTTCGTCTATAAATTGGTAGCTTTAGGCAAGTGGGCGTACCATTCGAATTTAACTAATTGTAGTAGGGCCTATTTAGATTCTGAGGAAGCTTAACGTTCAGGGATTTGATTTGAATGATATCTTATATTGTATGTTAATATGTAAGAAAGAGAACGATTGTTTCTCAAGATGAGACGGGAAACTATAAGCTTTACTTTAGTTTAAGTATAATGAAAAGCCGTCATATATTTTTAACAGAACCATTTTCACTCATAAACAATAAAGCTCAAATACTCGACGTTATATCTCAGTTTCCTAGCAATAACCCCTTTACAATGTGAAAAGTTAGTCATACAATAGAGTTATTGTGGATCTGGTAAACACAGGGCCGCGGCCGTCGGGCCGGCCGGTAGACGGGCGCTGTACGGTTGGCCGGCTCGCCTCCGGTCCCCCCCTCGGCTTGAATGGCGACACACGGCCCGAGGAATGGCACGAGACCGCGTATCTTTTTGTTGATTTTCTTCCTATTATTATTTTTTTACTTTTCTTTTTGTGGATTGTCTGGGCCTCCTTTTTGATTGGTTGGGCTTAGATTTGATCAGTGTGGAATAAAATGAACGGTATAAGATTGGAATATGTGATTTAATGAAGTAAAATGTAATATCTAGGTTTTGATATAATATGCTTCTAGGTAAGTTGAACAAAGAGAGAAACACAAAATATGCCAATACCCAGAAAATATCTGCGCTGACAAGAAATGGCCAAGAAAACTTGGAAGATAGCATTTGTTTTAGGTTATATTAGCGAAAATATTATGTCAATCCAATTTCCAGATTGTATTTCTTTTATCTTTGTAACGTTTGTGACCAACTTTTTATCTCATTATTCGTTTAAAAAGTTACGAAGGAAACATTAAAAAAATTACTTTCGCGTCTCATCAGTGGATTTGCGCCGGCGGCGTATGTAGCAATACTACGTTGTGTATCTTCGAACCCTTGTTTGGAATAAACGCCGCTTTGGCAAATATCCACAAGAGGAGACTGGGGGTTTTGCTTTTTAAAAAATTGTGCCATACTTGCAGAATAGACATAATCGGATCATGAGATTGTGTGTAGGGAAATGAAGGCTTGATCTGCTTATACGCTCTCTTATCTGTTCCCCAGTATAATTCATAACAGATAAACTGATCTAAAAAAGAAACGATTATGTTATGAGCTACAGAGTTGTTGTAGCGGTCTTTGGCAAAATGGCGTTTGCTATACACGATATCTTTGGCAAATTGATCGCAGATACAAAAGAGTTTCCCTCACGAAACCTTTTTCTGTCGGCTGACCTGTCAAGTCCGACACAATGCCGCCGCCGAGACGCCTGCGAGCCCCTTTGAATTGTTCCTCTGCCGACGCATTTGAAGCCCAGTAACAAATGGTAGCGATCACCGATACGCCCCCGAAAAAGTAAAGAAATAAAGAGTTTAGGCAAAGTTTAATTTCCGCTACGTTGCCGACAGCACGAAGAAATAAAATCGGGAAATATTTTTTTCGTACAAAGACGGAACTTTTTAATTGAGTCTCAAGAAATGAATACTTACAGATCCGTTATTGAAAGCCCGCTACACTTTTGGGGTATCTCGTTTTGATTCAGTGTCTTTGTAGCCTTTGTGTTTATCGTGGTGTGGGTGAGCTGTGAGGTTCAGACAAAGAAGTTTAAATATGTCGGGGAGTGTGGGGGCAGGTCGGGAGGTCACGTCCGGTGACTGAGGACTGGCTTTACGCCTCGATGCCTCCGACGCTGACGTCGCGTTGGCAGCCTTCTCTACTGAAGAATATTCAGACATGCTAATCCTGTTTACTTATTCTTAGACGAATCAACTTCGAATATATTACTTGCACAAATGTCTGTAGGTACCCTACATTCATAGAGTAAATTTCGTCTTTATAAATGGCGTACAGAATTAAAGGTCGGTCTGACACGATAACCTTTGAAAAATCTAGAATGACTTTGATCTAAAATTAATAAAAAACGAATCCCTTATTCTTGAAATCTTAAGTAGGTACTCAGACTTGTGAACTGTGTCTCGAGGCTAGAGGTACATTTACATCAATTCTGCATGTCTGAGATGAACTGTATACAATGATGAGTTTATTTTTGACTGACATTAATTTGATTTATGTAATTTAAAAAGTCGAATAGTAAAACTGTTTATTTTTATCAGCCTGTATTATGATGTTCCCACTGCTGAGGCACAAGCCTCCTCTTTAGGAGAGGGAGTGGGCCGTAATCTACCACGCAGGTATAGTGCAGGTTGGTAAATGTCACATGTCTTCGAATTTTTGGTTCCAGGACAAGCCGGTTTCCTAACGATGTTTTCCTTCACCGTTTTGAGAGCAGTGGTGATGAAACAATTTACGCAAAGTAAAGTGCCTGTCGGGGTTCGAACCTACGACCTCGTAAGTCGAAGCCGTTACCACTGAGCCACTAAAGCTTTCCATAACTATGTAAATAACGTAAAAGTAAAAGAGGTCAGTTAAGGTAAATAAACGGTGAATATAAAACAATGAAACTGTTTTTATTTGTATAGCGAAACATGAAATTACTTTATATACCGTGACCGTATATATATCACGAAGGAAATTCACAAAGTTTGCGGTTTTCTGTGTTCACGAAATTCGAACTTCCATTTTTTTTTACGAAAGTTTACAAACACGATTTGTTATACTATGAATCCTTTTGGATTTGAAGTGTTGAACTAGATTTTTGCTACAGACGACCATTTATATTATTTTTTCATGAATTACCCGTTATCAGTATGTATTATTTATTTATAATACATAAATAATTGTTCTATTAAACATTCTTGTTTAATAGAACAATTATTTATAGATCAGCCTTTGTAGGTATATAATTTAAAATCGATTAGTTGTTAATAATGAAGTTATTAGCTTTGATAGTTTTAGGCCACGATCACATTTATGTGTTTCAAGTTTCGAGGTCATTACCAGACTTTTTTTTTCAAATGAACAAACAATACCAAGTTTAGTTTGGTATAAGTTTTGTAAAATGGACGCGATAATACAGAGTGACATCGACGCGTAAACTGTAACCATGAATGACATGTACAGACGCCAGCACATCAACCTACTACAATCTGTCAAATTTCTTTAATAGATTTTCAACTTTATCACCATAGCATATGGTTCAAAGTTGTTTGGGGAAATTTGACAGTTTCGGGTAGCTTGATGTGCTGGCGCCTGTACATGATTCTGGACCCCAACGTAGAAGAAGTTGGTTGGTTATAAAAAAAACAGCTGTTTCATAGATAAGTGCAATACCTACGCGGTCAAAATGAATGGATCAGCATTTTTTTTTCAACAACACAACACGTGTCTAGTATTTTTATGTAAAGAATCTATGTACAAAATTTCAAAACTGTATCATGAAAAATCACAAAGTTACACTAAGCTTGTTAAGTTACCTGTTTGTCCGTACAAAAACATGCTCACCCGCGCCGCGTCGTCTTGCGCTCATTGATAATAGTAAGTATCTAGGTACCTAACCGTTCGGCGTGGAGATTGGATAACCTACGTAGTGTCGCTCGGTGTCCAAATTTTAAGCTTTTTTAAATATTTTTGGGACAAAATATAACATGGGGTAAAAATTTTTGGAATCGACACAGTTACTTATTCAGGTTTCACATATACTAAAAATAACGTTGTATATTAGTAGGACAGCTCATTACCTGTTTAAACTTAACTGGCGTTAGTAGATTCCCTGAGGATCACTAGCATGGTATTAGTATTAAGACTTTCGGCAAGCTCTGTTGCTTACATTAAGGTAATGACAGGTTGTTCCCTGTTTACAATTATGTACTGTATCTTCTTGCCCCATCAGCTGACTGCTGCATATTGGACAAGATGGAAAACAGGTTATACTTACAATAAATTGCTTTCAAAAGTGTATGAAATGTTTTAAATAAATAATAAGTGAAAGTTGCTGTAGTCAATGATGGCGTGGTTGGTAATTTTTTTTTTAAATTCCGGAAACATTTCCAAATGTTTGATCATCATTTGGTTGTTTAGGTTTTTATTTTAAAAAACACGTAACAAAAACTTAATTTATTATTTTAAAGTTTTTCGGAGAATCTGTTTTAACAAAAAGAGACCATAATATAAAGTGAGATATTATATTCGTATTGTGTTTTAATTTTGAAATAAAGCGCTGCGGTTTCTTGAAGGCGAGAGATAAAATTTAAATAATATCTATACGTTGTAAGGGCCGGAAACCGCTAGTCATATCCGGAATATCTCAGGCTATTATTATATGAATACTGATTAAGCCATAGTTAGAGATATCTTTGCTTTTTGACGCGAGTCTAAACGTGCGTGACTTGAAAAATGTATTCTATGAATAGCATGTTGCTAATAGTATTGTTATTACTGTTGTGTGATGAGAATATTAAATTGCGATAAAAACGGTTTTGAATGTAACTAAAGTAGGTACCTATACCTACCTACGATTTTATTTTGTATATAACTCTTTGCTCATCTCGTCTGCTCCAATATTTATGTCTAACTTTTTCGACAAGACAAATGGTACACGCAATTCTTTATAACAGTGAAATATGGCAATAATAACATTCTCTACCATCGAAATAAAAAATATGAAACACGTTTCTTATTGCATTTCTTTTGTAGACGTAGGTACCTACCAATATCAAACATTTTAAGGGACTGAAAAGTTATCCATAATTTATAAATCCATACGTCAAAAAAGTAGGTATCAAATCCCTCTATCAATTTTCAAATAAAGTGAGAGGATACGGAACCGGAATATTTATTCAAAGTCCATTCGGTGTTGGATGCAAATCCTTTGGGTTCGCAGCTGCTAAGCAAAAAAGTCACGCTTCGGTAGTAAAAACTATGGGAGACGGGGATGTCACCAGTTGTGAGTTGCATTGCATCTGAACGCCTTTTTGTGTGACCAGCTTTATTTTCTGTTTGCCTGGTACTTTGGGGATATTATTGTGGGTTTTCTTTGTTTAGTAAACGAGTGGTGTAAATGTGGATGAATTTAAAATAATGTTTTATTTTTTTTTCATGTTTTTTGCGTCATTAACTATTGCCAGTTTATGCAATAATAATTTAACTGATAGAACATCTATGATAGGTACTTAAAAGTTAAGTGAGCTTGATGCAAATCTTTTATATTATAGCTATCATTTTAATCATTTACTTTCAACAGTCTCAAGGATAGTATTCCTTAGTGCTTCACTCAGTTCATCTTCGAGAATTGCAGGTACCTTGATATAAAAAAGAAATTAAAGAGAGACACATTTCCTGTAAAAGAACGAATCCGATTGTCCGACTTCATAGCTTGTCGTCGCCATCGATTTAATTTTTTCGCATCGTCCAAGTTATCTGGAGAACGGCTCGATAGCAACTGGGACGAGAATTACGTGACTCTTTGTAAGGGAATGTCTTATAAATCTCGCTTCGCAGCATTCGGAGCAATTGAAAAAATCAGTGAAGTAATAAATCCACGACGGTCCTTTCTATGTTACATAGGAAACGATCCAATTGATAAGGATGCAGTGACGTTTTACGCCTCTCAATAGAACTGTCAACGAATAAGTTTTATAAGAGTGCTTCAAGTTTAAGTCTCCAACGAAATGTATTTACAGTTTTTGTTGTTCTTCCAGACTTCAGTGTTTGAAGTTCTCACTCCACAGGTTAGTGAGTTGCAGACCTGCATATTTGTCGATGAAGTTTGTGCGGTTCTCGGAAATAATTAGTGGAGGATATAGGGAAGTTGGTTTTCCAAGAAAGTTCGTTAGTAATAGGAAGGATATGAGCTTCCTATATAGACATTTACGAGTTTATTTATGCATATCTTTACGAGTACGACATACTTTATGAGTGCGTTTGCTACAAAGAAATGTTCTTAAGAAAAACAAATAATATTCTTAAGTTAATAATGTAAAAGCATGTTGTTCCATTTTCCGGATCGGGACAGCGAGCCTATCAAAAAAAGGAAAGTTTCGATTAAAAATACGAATTGATATCGTTAACGATAAAATTCTGCGCGATACGAAGACGTCTTTCGCTATCGGCAAGTTGACAGTGACTGATCGCCGGCTGGCCTCGACACCCCCCACCACCCACTGCCACCCCCCATTCCCCCACACTCGTGATCCGCCGTCACTTCGATATTCACTTTGTTAAAAGAACATACGTATTCTTCAGGAATATTTTATATTCTAACTTGAATATTTTGACGTCTATAAACGTCCTTGCTAGCCTTACACTTAATCTAGGTATAAAATTGGGTTTTTACTTAGAATTCACATATCACAAAACATTTAATGTTTTCGAATATGTTGTTATATGTATTTCAATCTCTTTTTCTGCGAAAAATACGGCATTACAGGCTTGGCTTTGTGTCTTGAGTTTTTTCAACTTTGCAAATATACATAATATCATACTTTTTTATATTCATACTTCATGTTTTTTGTTTCGAAGATATCCTCTCTAAGATCTACTCAACTGGTCAAGTGTAATCAACTCGTGATAAAGGGTGCTATAAAATACGATTAAACTCTTTCAGATTCTGTTTCACATTTTTTTTGTTCCTCGCTTCGTTTCGTCTTTGGATTTCTCGTAGTCGATTAAAAGGATTAAAGCAGCTGAGGATCTAGCCAGCTAGACTGGAAAGACTGATTCCGCAGACAGTTATGTCTAAGTAGTATAAGTCCTGTAGAAAGATAGTTAGCGATACTCCTATTGCATTTGCGTGTTACTGTTGTTTATGGTTTAGATCTGAGGCTTAGGTGTGAGTTTTTTTGTTGAAAAAGCTATAGCGCCACCTGGTGGTCACTAGGAGAAACCTAATTTCCCATACAACATTCTAACGCGCTCGCAATCGAACGTGAGTCGAAAAAACTCACACTAAGGTCACAGAGTATTTCTTGATTTCTTTTCATCATTTGTTCATCAGAGTTCTCGTATTTATTCATTTATTGCTACTTTCTAGCACATGATGAAGTCTCTTCATGTGCTTTCAACCCTTATATCACCCCCTTTCTGAATATTTTTGAGTCAAAATTTAGCCTATGTCCTTCCACAGGTTTCTATTTACATCCTTGCCAAATTTTATCAAATTCCATTTATTGGTTTAGGCGTGAAAAAATAACATATAGACAGAGTTACTTTCGAATTTATAAAATTAAGTATGGCTGTTTATAATATTAGTAATTCTGTTAGGCGCGTCGCTCACTGGTAAGTCGAGGCGAGGTCGCGGCGCCCGGTGTCGCGCCACTGTCGAGGCGTGGTCTTTAAGTAGAGTCGAGGCGCGGGCGGCTATGCTTCCTTCATACATTTTAATTCATTTAACATGTCGTCGTCAGAAGATGAACACGTACAAGTGCACTCATACAAGTATAATCGTACAATTTCGATGAATTTCACATTGGTTTCAAAATCGTCACGCATTATTTTAACTGTGTAAATACGTATACGCCCGAAACAAAATGTCAAAAGGGCGGTGGAGTCGCGTCGCGGTCGGGCAGAGCGCCCCCACCTCGACCCCGCGCCGCCACCACCTCGCCTGTGCCGCGACTCTAGTCTTGTGCGCCCGCGCCTTGACGCCGCCGCCGCCTCGACTCTAGCTCGTGTGAGCGATCCGCCTTAAATCGCAAATAACTTCATAACACACTCAGATTTGATTTAGCCGGAACTTTCTCAAACCTCTAACTAGGAAACTATCATATCGTTAGATGCATCGCTTATTGACGCAGGCAAGTACTTAGCGTTGCAAACCAATCGCTACAAGTTTATGTTTAGTTCTCATGTTGGTACTTCGGGCTTTACTTAATTGTTAGTGAGTTTAAGCTTAAGTTATTGCGTCATAACAGTGTTTGCTTCAAGCCATGTGGAGGGTGGAATATGTTGTGTGTTTTGTTTTTATATTTAGTTACTTTTTCCCTTTAAGCTGTCTGAGTACTGTAAATATTACAATTGTTTTGTGTTATAATGTCGTCCAGTAAACCAAAAATGGGGACATCAACAAACGTAATTTCTACTCTGAAAAAATATCATACGGTTGGCAGGATTATGAAATATTCATATATTAACTCATCGAAATTTCACACAATATCGAACATTTTTTATTTTGAAAGCATTGAATTGAAGTCTTGTGGTCTGTTATTAATGAAAGAACCATTGTTTCAGGTAACATGCAAATAATTAACCCCAGTACCGGCCTTCATTAAGAAGTAAGCGTTGATTTTATTATTCAACGACTTTAATTGGTTAAGTTGATGAGATGAAGATAAAATTAACAGTTGAACCTGGAGTTTTGTGCGTTTGTATCTTAAATAATTATGAGCCATTAAGGATTGTGGATGGATTTTTGATTGTGAGATTTAAGGATTCAAATTGCTGAAAGTTTAGTCCATCGAATTAAGGTGGTTATTTTCTTTAATGAGTTGTATCTTTTGTCTGAATGGCTCTTGTTTTTGTTTTGACTTAAGCAAATCTACTTCTAACACAGTATATTTAGCTGAGTTTACAAGGTTTACTAGTAAAATAGCGTTCACCATTTACTAGTTATGTTTCACATACAAATGTCATGAAAAACGTCAATCTATCAACTAAACATGATAATGATAAGCTCCTTCTCTCCCTCCAGATTATCATTTCAGTCCTTAATGTAGCATTCTAAAGCTTCTGCATACAATATCAACGACGTATATAGAGTGTCAATCACTTCTATTCATATACAAGAGATCCATTAAAGTACTTAGTATCTCATAATAATCAAACATCGACCTCTGATAATAATCAGCCTATAAAGTTCCCACTGCTGGGACACGGGCCTCCTATCTGTGAGAGGGAGTGGGCCATAATTCACCACGCGGCATAGTGCGGGTTGGTAGATGTCACATGTCTTCGAATTTTTGTTTCTAGGACTTATTCTTTCACCGTTTTGAGAGCAGTGGTGATGAAATAATTTTCACAAAGTAAAGCGCCTGTCTGGGTTCAAACCTACGACCTACAACTCGTAAGTCGCGGCCGTTATCACTAGGTACCGCTGCTCCTGACCTCTGATACCACCTTTAATTTAAAATTTTCTAAACGAAACACTTAAAATTCAACAGCCAGATTTAAAAATCGAAATGAAGAGAAATAAACCATAGATACCTTGGGTAGGTATCTATGGTTTATTTCTCTTCGTTTTAAATATAGAGGTATCATTTCTAGCACAGGCCACTAAACCGCAGCGAATGTCTGTCAGACAAAGGCCTCTCGCGGGCTTAGACCGAAAGTTTACCGACTCCTTGCATAATGTCAATAGTCTGGGCCCTTAGGACGCAGCCTTCGTTGTAGGAATGCCACAAGTTCGACTTTTATAGGACATTTTTAGGACGAGTTATGTTGCGGGGTGGGTCATAGACGCGTGGGTTATAAAACTGGGTTTGTTAGAATGAAACTTGAGAAGATTTCGGTGATGAGGTCAAAGCTAGGGTAAATTTTTCAGTTAAATCTATTCTTGTAAGACTTAATCATATATCAATTTGGTAGTTAAATACAGTTTAATTCTTGTTACAGCCTTTATGTATATCGCGAGATAGGAGATAATTGTATGTAAAAGTTGAAAGGTTAATGAGGGCAACGAGGTGGGAACATACCAATTGTAGTCTGGGCGCCACTATTCAAATTTAAATGAAACGAAATTCAATGAAATTGTTTATTTTGTAAATAGGGTATTGGCCGCGTCACGTAAAAAGAACGCTGGCGTTTACCTGTGCACTGACAGATTTAACGATCAAATTGGTGGTATGAAGGGAGCGCGACGCTAGTAATGTAACTAATATGATTCTACAATAAAACAATTACACTTATATATCGACCCTTGAAAGGCATAATTGACTAAGCGACATAGGGCTTCTATGTCGCTTAGTCAATTTTGCCTTTCAAGCGTCGATATAAGAAACAATAGCCTAGTACTTTAGGACACGACTTTAGTCACACCCCCTCCACTGTCGCTCAGCGTTCTTTTTACGTGAAGACAGCTATATCGGGATCACTTTTACATGTCATATTATTTAAAAAAATCGTAGTCTAATCTATTAAAATCGTCAGTATAAGACATGGATCTACATAGGTAATATATTACAGTTCTATTTGATACTCGGCACACTGTGTACTACATAACAACAAAATCCGTACTGTGACGTGTATTTACGATTTATTTTCTCCCTTATCCTGCTTTTACAGCATCCAACATGGCGGGCCGATGTTGAAGCCCTCTGAGGCGGGACGTCTTTCTCTGGTAGAGTCTAATTTGACGCCTAATGTTCGCTTAGTTAATTATTTAGGTGTTTGTGAGTGAACGGAATTTAGGTCTCTTCGTAGTGAGAACCTGCCGAAATTAGGAACGTGTTAAGTAATTTTCTCAAGTGATGAGAGTGTTTAAGTGAAATTATTTTAGGATTCCGTTGATTAGGGATCTTGTTTATTTGAGCTATTGAGCTATTTTAATAAAGCATCTAGTTTTATAAATAGTTTTATAAATAGTTTTATAAATACAATGTTAATTCCCATCGTGTAAGGAAAACCATAATTGTTCTAATAAAAAAGTTACAAGCTTCAAACAAAGACTCGCAGTTCCATTAAAAAGAAACTAATATAAAAGTTATACAGACTCTTCAAGTTTTTTTCATTGTTTAATTAAATACAGTCACTGAAAATATACATTCTTTGTTGGAAGATAATCTCGGGTTTGTCAGAGTGGAACACCATTTAATAATCTTATGAAAAAGAATTATAACTTCAGCTTACCTTGAACGTTTTTAAATTTTCCCTATTGGCGCCCAAATGGGCCTAATCTTACACCCGCGGCCAAATGAATAAAGATGTATTTTTGATTAACCATTTAGTTTAAAAGCAATAAATTTTAGTCTAAAAACTAGAAACATAAATTGTTCTGTCTGAAACAATTATTTAAATTAAAAACGTAGTTTAATCTCACAGTTAGAAATATTCTGCAATCATGATTAAAGTACCCTCTACTTGTAATGAAAAAGTCGTAAATTATTCAGTTTTATGAATAAAATAGTCGTTTTGAAGTGAGTACCTACTGGAGTAGACGTAGCGTCTTCACTAGACGAAAAATGTTGGATTAGGAGTTTAATGCAATATCTTGAATGATATCTACTGCGAGTTAGAAGATTCATTGATGTTCAGTATAAATGAATAATGTTTTTACCTAACTACTCCCACGTTTAGCAAACGACTTTTCAAATTAAAATCAAGGTTTACAAATAAAACCTATAGAGATTATTTGAATAACACTAACCTTACCTGCCAACTAGTAACTTCCGAATTACATTTAACTTAACACCTAGTATACTTGAGTTACATATGTTTCAACCCCAATTTATAATTGGCTTAACGCTACACTTGGCGGCTGCGATCACATCTGTACCTACATTACTAAAATCCTGTTCTACACATCCAAATTAATGAATATTATTAGTGTGGCAACACTTTAGTATAATGTTGTACTCTAGTCACGCTATAGCGTGCCGAGCTACAACTTTACCGTATTTTTAGCGAAAATAATCGCAAACATGAAACGCGTGTAAATTTTAGTTGGAAATAGTTTTTGTTCAGTTCATTCGTTGACCTAAATTAGCTATTCTTCTTTAAGTAAAACGGAACCGGGAAATTCGTTGGTAAAGTTTACGTGTAAAATATTGGAAGACGGCTTGTAAGTTTCTTTCTTGTAGGAATCTTTGAATATGTACGAGTATTCCATAATGTAGGGCTGTATAATTTAAAATCAACGCTTTGAGACGTATTGAGGTACAAAAATCCATACTGATATTATAAATTCGAAAGTAACTCCGTTTGTCTGTCTGTATGTTCCTTTTCACGCCTAAACCAATGAACGGATTTCGATAAAATTTGGCAGAGAGATAGATTGCATCCCGGAGAAGGATATAGGATAGTTTTTATCGACATACCTCTCGGGCGAAGCCGCAGGCGGAAGCTAGTAAATAATAATAATAAATAGTACCCACTGTTTATTTCAGCTTACGCAAATATCTTTAAAAGTAGGTTTATTGTCAATTTTTTTCGTAAAATGATACGTCAAAATTTTATGTTCTCCTTGTCAAACGAAACGCATGGAGAAACAGGTAAAAACACTTTAATTATTCGATTAAGGGCTGAGTTTTCCATCGCCAGATAACTCTTATTCGAGGAATAAAATTGACGTTTGACAGTTTTTGTGTGAAATAACTGTCAAAATTATGCCTCGAGTAAAGTTATCAGATGATTGAAAAATCAGCCCTAATTCACGAAAATTCTATCTAGGAGAATAATAAATATTTGAATGTTACGAGCTAGTGTGCAACAGTATTTGCTTCTTGGGCAGTCGTCAAAACTTTATTTCATCAAGCTACTACAATCTGTCAAACTTGAATAGATTTTCAACTTTATCGCCAGGGCATAAGGTTCAAAGTTGATTGGGAAAATTTGACAGTTTGGGTAGCTGGATGTTCTGGCGTCTATGTCTCGACACCTGCAACGTATGTTATCGTAACTATCAAATTAACGAAAATTACGTTTTTAGATTAACAACTACTTTATAACATAAATTATAAAAAAAAAAATATATATCTTAGGCATATTAAAAATATATTTAATATATTTTTTTTATTAGATCATACGATAATTTATGTTATAAAGTAGTTGTAAATCTAAAAATGTAATATTCGTTAATTTGATATTTACGATAACATACGTTGGAGGTGTCGGTCTGTACTTTAAGAAATGCTGTATATTATTTACTGTTCTGTTGAAGTGTTCGAGGGGAGTGTTATTCAGTGAAGGTTCTAGATCTGAAAAAGTACAGTACGCTTACGACTATTTGTTTGACTATTATATGTATTATCGGGGACACTCCCGCCTGACCACCACTAAATTCATTTTTGCTTTCACTCAAAAAATAGAAGAGCTCTCTAGCCCAGCGCCAAGGTCAAATAGTTCGTCCATACAATTTAAAAAAGGAGTACACGTGATGCGTCACTAACCTGCGTAGTGCAGGGGGCCTAAAAAGGCCACTTTGCCAAAATCATAAAAGGATAACATAATGTACAGTTTACCGTTAAGTTATGGTGAAGCATTTTTCAGTATTTTTTTTTATTTGTGCTAAAATATCAATCAATCCGATCCAAATACAATCCCAATCTCTTTGATTATACCTACGTAGTGCAGCGAAAAAAAGAAAAACACGGACTGTCTTCGCCATATTACGATTCATAATGTTATCCTTTTATGATTCTCCAAAGTAGCCTTTTAAAGCCCCCTGGTTGCAACTAATTGCGTTATCGCTTTCCTAATAGGCGAAAACTTTAAGACTTTAAAACTTTAATCTGATACAAACAATCATGAGCTAACCATATCCTAAGGACAGAAGATCACCATCATTCTCCTGACCTTATCCCAATTTATTCCGGGTCGAAACAAAAGACGTTGTTTCGACCCGGAATAAATTGGGATAAGGTCAGGAGAATTTCTTCCATACTTCTCTATTAGTCGTCATCTCAGTGTCACCTCCTTTTAAACCATAATTATCATCATTGATACAGTCCGTCTATCGTTTTTTTACGGTCTCCCCCTATTCTTACAGCCATCATCAGTTATATCTAGTTATTTTATTAGTTGTTAGGTAGGTATTATTAGATATTATAATATACTAAATATTATAGATATTAATACAACTAGATATTGTTATTTTATCACAAAACCAGGGAAACAATAATCTAAACAGACATAGAATCACAGAAATAGAAATACTGCACTATGACGTCATACATTATCGTGACGGATACGGCTCATTAAATAACGGAACCACTTGCTACAACAACGCCGTCTATTTCCACTGACACATATTGTCTTGTATGGAAAACTTCTCGTAAGCCGCGTTCATGTGTTCCTACCCTCTTTTAAAGGAAAAAATATTGTGTTTTTGTAGCCACCTAGCATTATTTCACATGAAAAAAATGTTTTGTGTAAAGAGATTATAGGAAGTTTATAAACCCGTGAAGCATCATTTTTTCTTTGAATACTGAGCAGAATTTATTAACTTAAAAGTTAAAATAAGGTAAAGTGTGTCTTAAATGGTATTTAATTATTCGTTTGTGAAGAATACTTTAAAAGCTTCTTTAAAATTCGTATTATTGTGCAGAGTATTTTTTTTACATATGGGTTATATTGGGTTTTTTTTAGATGAAAAGCTATACAAATTCTTATTTATACAGGGTAAGTAAAATAAAAAAAATATTAGATTTTTTTGTGTGTACTCGAAATATGAGTTGAAACAAAAACAGTTTTTTCTTTGTAAGAAGTTATTTGTATAAATATCAATAGCCATCACGTCTGTGAAGTTTACACAAAAAAAAAACTGCTTTTTAAAACTGTTAGTTGCAGTAACTACACTAACTAAGGTCGTTGACCCTAACACTTTATTTAAACCCTCAAGTAATTTATTTTATTTTGTCATGTTTAAGAGGGCTATCAAATTTTTTTCTTGTTCAGATCTTTTGACTCGAGTTTTAACTAAAGCCATAACAGTAAAAAAAAAATACATGCCCGTGAAAGTTTGATTCCTTCTTTTGGAAGTGTATTAAATAAATATTCCAGTTTCTTTACATAAATCAGTAAAAAACTTGTTTCTGCAAAGGCTGTTTCATAAAATTATACATTCGGGTATCTCGCGATGCCCTGTTACATCGAAGATATATTAGTTTAATAATTTATAATAATATCCACGGTACGACTATATCTATACACATCACTTCTGCGGAGTTTCGCTAGCTTATTACATTTGACCCTGTATTGCTTGAAACGTATAAAAGCGATGCCAAAACATTGTTATTATCTACATTATTGTTGCCTTCAAAATATCAATCAACTAATTTATCGTAGAATGTCATCCTCAACGCCCAGACGTCTAATTAAATCAATAATGGCAAATACAGTGTGATAGTGGTGTAATCAAATAATATGTCAATCAAGTCTTACGCCAACTGTTACTAAGAATTGATATACAATGACAGGGAAGGTATTAGTGTGTCTCGTTATTATGAGCCATATTTAAACTAGTGTGGGCTACAGTGGGTTATGTGTTGGATAATGCGCAATAGAAAAACGGTTTTCAGTTCAAATGAGATTATAATTTCACAAACAATTTAATCACGCTAGCAAATTACGCACTCTAGGTACATGACACAACCATATACGGAACGGGGGACAGTTTCTGAGCACATGTTGTTCGTACGATGTCCAATGTCCAAGAGAGCTTCACATCATTCATTGTCGCGCTGTCCTCCAGCGTCGACCCCCCACGAACTCAGGCTAGACTCTGTCAAGCGCCACCAGATGGCGCTAGCGTTCCGAATACTCGTTGTCGTCACACCGGTTCCGCCTCGTTGTCAAGTCAGCTCCGGTACTAATGACGTCTCCGACGTATACATATACAGCGTGTATGTATATCTCAATTTTCTTGGGCTTGGCTTAAAGGGGCTTATGGCTAAGTAATACGGCCGCATGGGTCGATTGATCAGGCTAAGCCACGCTTGCCGTGGTTGGTCCGTGGGCCATCTTCACATACCAAGACCCTCCGTGCCTTTGCGCGTTAAGCCTTTGGTACCGTCTGTCATTCGTGGATCTTTGACAGTCGTCTCGGGTCGTCAGTAGCCTGAAGTCTGACAACCAGTCTTATTAAGGGGTATCGTATTACCCATTAACTGGGTTGTGGAGGTCAGATAGGCAGTCACTCCATGTAAAACACTGGTAGTCAGCTGCATCCGGTTAGACTGAAGCCGACCTCAACATAGTTGGGAAAAGGCAACGCAGATGAGATATACAGCGTGTATCAGAAAGGTGATGTCATAGTTAAGTGTATGGTACTGCAAAGCTCTCTACGAGCTGTCACGGTACCGGAATGAATCAATTAAACCACGGTTTATCATGTATGTTCAATAAATATTCCTAGAAATCATTCTACGTATTTAAAATCTTTTCCATTTGGCTTCTCAGCCAAATCCGACGCCCAATATCTTGTAATCTTAAACTATCTTAATGTTAGCTGTGCTCGTATTTTATGCCAATAATAATATAATAATTTTTACTGACTCGCGGTGATTGCATGTAAGCACCAAATACAGACCATCAAACTGAACAACTTTCTCCATGGTACCAACATCGTAATCGCGAAAAACTAATCAGCCTTCCCATACATTTGGGTCTAGTATATATTGAAGTTTTGTATGAGACAGTTGATAAATTTTTCGCGATTACGATATGGGTCCCATGGAGAACTTTTGACGGTCAGTACTCTTAAATATGACCACACATTTCAGAAACACGCTGTATACATATAAATGTTATCAGTAAGTAATAAAACCAATGCAAGAAATGGGAATTCACACAATATCATGTTATTATAGCCTTGCGGTTTTTGCAATTGTTAAGATAATTATAAATTCTTGGTGTTATTGAATTGTATCTTCGTTTAGTAATTACCGACTTAATTTGTCAAAATAGAATTGATATGATTTGATTTTAAAATACAAATTAATGTTATAATAATGGGAAAAGGACATAATTGCGCTATTAGTTAAAATCAGAAGCTCTTCAAAATCATTATTACGAAGTTAAGAGAAAATGCTTTCTCCATATACATATAGAAACGCTCTCGCCTGTTTTCTTTCTCGTTAATGACCAGAAAGCAATGATTTTTTACAGAATTATTATTATTAACTACTTGTATGTCCCTATGTTTTCCTTTTTGAGGACACATTATTTTTATAAACACTAGAACCCTCAAAAAATCCTCAAAATTGCCGCTGTCAACAGATGCTTAGTGTACAAATTTGACAACTATTAATGAAAAAACTGGCCAAGTGCGAGTCGGACTCGCACACGTACCACAAGGCAAAAACGCCGAAAAAAACACGTCTGTTGTATGGGAGCCCCCCTTAAATATTTATTTTTAATTGTTGTTATAGCAGCAACAGAAATACATCATCTGTGAAAATTTCAACTGTCTAGCTATCATGGTTCATGAGTTACAGCTTTAGACAGTGGAGTCTTAGTAATAGGGTCCCGTTTTTACCCTTTGGGTACGAAACCCTAAAAAGAAAAACATAGGGACACATTATATATCCTTCTTATCCAGCTTAGCTTATTTAATAATATAAATTGGTCCAGTATTGGAGGAGGAAATCGGCGAGAGACAAACCTCGAATTATGACTTTTTACGAGTATGTACTTAGGCTTTTTCAAAAGTCTCTCCGACCGCATTTCCTCTTAACAACAACAAATTTCTATTAACAACCAACAATAACCAATGTTTCTTCGAAACTTATTTTCATGAAATACTTTCATTCACATAACACAAAACGTAAAGCTTGAATTTCTCTGACGGGTTAGTCAGAGGTGTAACTACACTTTACACTCACAATTCGCCAGTTATGTTAATAAGGAGGGTAGGGGGGTTATATCAATAAAGTATATATCGACGGCGAAGTGCCAATACCTCACAACTGACAAAGTCAAAAAGGACATTGACAATCTATGTATGGATGTTGGACCAAGTGCTGCCCAGAATTAACACATAGTGCATTTTGTTCCATACGTCATTACTAACCTATAAACCGAAGCGCTCCAAATTCTGTTCAGGGAGTCAAGAGAAAAACAAGTTTTTCGTTGTGAATTATTGGTCGACCAAAAATGATCTAAAACCAATAAATGGACTATTTTAATCATTATTGATGATAAACTATTAATAATAGCTGTTGTGCTGTGCATCACTGACAATAAACTATTGGTAATCACTGTAATCTATTAATACTAACTGAAATATAAACTGGTAGTGTATTATTTTAGTCATTATTAGGGATAGAGTAAGGTAGGTACAGCAAACAAGCCAACGTTCGGGCAGGCCAACATCTGCCGGGTCTACTAGTACAATAACAAAGGAAAGTAGTTTAATCATTTTCATCGTTATCTAATATTATAATTGTGTCAAGGAATGACGCAGGGCGACTTATAACATCATGGTGCCTTATAGCTCATCCTAAAAACCAAACTAGATACATAGTATGCGCACAACAACCAATTGTCCTCCTACCCGTGAAACATGAACAACAGTAGTTTTTTATGGCCTCTAGTCCATCACTGTTTACATCAACTAATACATAGCAACGATATACTTTCGATGATGTATGTCTACTCTTTATTTTGATTCTAAAGAGATAAACATTAGTAGACGGTATAGTAAATGCAGATAAATCGTTGAGGGTTCTGTTATATTGTTGTATTATAAATGTCTCATTATTACGTATATGCTCACTATAATAACTTGAAGCGAGTTTTATTTGGTATGAACCTACTGCGAGTAAAGTCAATTCTTCAGCTGTGAGGACTTGAAAAACATTAACATTTTCCTGAACAACACTGATGTTTTGAAAAGAAACTCTATTTCGGTTAAGTCTTTTAGAATCTATCATCTTTTTTTTGTCCTGCGTGTCCTGTCAGTTGCACGTTACAGGAACTGGTGGACGCTGGTGATGGCGCCAAACAAGTAGCCTAATTCTGGGCCGAGTCCATTTAGATTGCTATCGACACGCTAAGAAGAACAAGAGGCTCTTTAGACAATTTAAAATAATGAGGAGGCACCAAACGACGATTATCGATTATTGCACTATGCAAGTGCACCCAAGGACAAACCCCGTTTGTTGCAGGACTACTGCAGATATATTATTAAAGGCCCTCCACAGTCCACACGCCGAACAGCAGTACGTAGTTTGCTGAATGATGTTTGTCCTGTTCGGTACACATTTAGAGGTCCCAAGAAAATGTTGTCAAAAATTGATAAGTACCTAAAACCATACAAAAAATCCTGGGATTTCGTATATTGTTTTTTTTTGTTAAGTAAATTGATCTAGGAAATTATTTGAAAATACTCCTTTGTCTGCTGTCTTGTGGGCAACATTTGGGTCATACCAATTAAAACTCGCTCCAAGTTATTATAGCGAGCATATAGGCATTAATGAGACATTTATAATACAACAATATAACGGAACCCTCAACGAATTATCTGCATTTAATATGCCGTCTGATAATATTCAACTCTTTAGAATCAACATAAAGAGTAGACATACATCATCGAAAGTATATTGTTGCTATGTATTAGTTGATGTAAACAGTGATGAACTAGAGGCCATAAAAAACTACTGTTGTTCATGTTTCACGGGTAGGAGGACAATTGGTTGTTGTGCGCATACTATGTATCTAGTTTGGTTTTTAGGATGGGCTATATGGCACCAAGATGTGTAAGTCGCCCTGCGTCATTCCTTGACACAATTATATTAGATAACGATGAAAATGATTAAACTACTTTCCTTTTTTATTGTACACTAGTAGACCTGGCAGATGTTGTCCTGCCCGAACGTTGGCTTGTTTGCTATACCTACCTTTCCCTATCCCTAATAATGACTAACATAACACATTACCAGTTTACAGTTTAGTTAGTATTAATAGATTACAGTGATTACTAATACTGCCGTCATAAAGAAAAAGGGCACAACTAACATTTTTTCCAAAATTGAGTAAACAAACTGTCATATCCGCCTATTTTTTTTATTCCAAATATGTATATACTTAACTCAATTTTGAAAAAATGTTAGTTGTGCCCTTTTTCTTTATGACGGCAGAATAGTTTATTGTCAGTGATGATTAAAAATCATTAATAACAGCTATTTTATTAATAGAGTTTTATCAATAATGATTAAAAATAGTCCATTTATTTGTTTTAGTTCATTTTTGGTCAATAAATAATTCACATCGAAAAACTTGTTTTTCTCTTGACTCCCTGGACAGAATTTGGAGCGCTTCGGTTTATATGTTAGTAATGACATACGGAACAAAATGCGCTATGTGGTCATTCTGGGCAGCACTTGGTCCAAACCCTGTCAATGTCCTTTACACAAACTGAAAAAAACGTTCAAAAATAGACACGTTGTGTTGGTTTAGTTGGATTTCAACATTTTAATTGAATGCTGTTGCAATTAAACATACAGTTAGGGGATTCACTAAAACATGCGAATAACGCTTTTAAATTTAAAACGATAAAAAAGTGAATTTCTCAAAAAATGTCAGTTAGGAGGTATTGGCAACTCGCCGTCGATATAAATAAATAAGGGGCGAGCCTACTGCCATCAACCGGGCACGCATCACACAGAGTTGCTAATGAAAAAAATCCAATAACACTTTGACCGACCTGGGAATTGAACCCTCCTGACCTCATCACGCTCAGTATTAGCGCATACTCATTAATTTCCAAATAATAATTTCGCGATTCATACAATACAGGTAAAACATTAAAAACCTTTTAAGAGGTGATTGTACTCATCACTATGAACAACTTTTACTATGGGACAAAACCTGAAATCGCGAAAAAAAAATCAGCTGTTCCCTACATTTATGTTCGTATAACTCGTCAAAATGTAGGAAACAGCTGTTTTTTTCGCGATTTCAGGTTTGGTCCCATAGTAAAAGTTGTTCATAATGATGACCTCTTAAGAGGTTGTTAATGTTTACCCAATAACCCTGTATATTTTACCCATTAAATTCAAACATCCCAATCAGTTCTAATCATATCACATAAACATCAATCATTTACACTGCCTGCCCCTAAAACAGACATGCAAATAAGGTGTAGCAATATTGTGTGCAAAACACACTTTCGACTCAGTAAACCCATACAATATTCACTTGCCGCGCCATTTCCCGGTATCAATTAACATGATCATTCGCAGGTATCGGCCCGGATATCGATGAACAGTGTTTGTTACTATGTACATTAATAAAGGTGGGCCAGCACACCTAATAAAGACAGGCTTAGGGCTGGTTGTTTCAAACGGTTGGATAACGTAACATACGTATGATAACCAATAACGATTAGGTAATCGTTATTATTTGATTTCAAGGCCATCGTTTTGTAATTGTAATTTGTAACAACGCTTTATAGGGTTCCCTACCCAAGGGGTAAAAACGGGACCCTATTACTAAGACTTCGCTGTCTGTCCGTCCGTCTGTCGGCCCGTCCCTCTGTCTGTCACCAGGCTGCATCTCAAGAACCGCGATAGCTAGACAGTTGAAATTTTCACAAATCATGTATTTCTGTTGCCGCTAGAACAACAAATACTAAAAACAAAATAAAATGAATATTTTAGGGGGGCTCCCATACAACAAACGTGCGGCGTTTTTGCCTTGTGGTTGTTTGACGATACCTAGTTAACGCGCTCATGATGCACTCGAATTTTAACCATGATTAAGCGAATAAAAGCGAATAGGTACCTATAAGTAATAGGCTCCACACCAGGCGCGACTCTCTAGAACAATTTCTATGAAAACTTAATGGAAATTGTTCTACCAGAATAGCGTCGCACCGTCGCGGCGAGTCTGTCTGAGCCTTAAGTCACGAGTGAATGAATAAGTGAAGTAAGTGTGTATAAACCAGCCGATCTATTCTGTAAAAATAAACGGGTCTCGGTATGTAATGGATTGCCACCCATCCTCATAATGGATCGACCTCGGCAAGTGTTGCTTAACCTTGAACATCAACACGAGCGGCATTATTATTTTTATTAGGCCATTGTGCATTATTATTAGGCCACGAGCCCGTTATTAAGTTGAATATTTAAAAGTAACCATTTACCCTAATAGGCTAACCGTCCCTTGCAATTTTATTTTTAAGAAAATTATTGTTTTCAAGCATATTGATAAACCCTGAGTTATTGGTAATTAAGGTTATTTTAATTGATTGATTGGTGTGCGTTACATTTTGATTGCCGAAAAAATATTGGGGGATGGCTGGCTAGCCGAGCTTAGGTTTAGGTTTTAATTGCCAGTTGATAAAAACAACTTTTTCATGATCGGACCAAGGTTATGTCTGGGCTTTAGACCGAAACAAACTCAGAGGTCACAGTCTCTTTGACTGTGACCTTTGAGTTGGTTTCGGCCTTTTTTCTCAGAGTAGTTGGATTATGAAAAACTGGTAATCATTCAGACTTATGGGTAAGTAATAACAACCGCACGGGTCGATTAATCAGGTTAAGCTACGCTTGCTGCGGTTGGTCTGTGGATAGGTGACCATCTTTACATATCAAAACCTCTCCGTGGCTCGGAAAGCACGTTAAGCCGTTGGTCCCGGCTGTCATTCGTGGATCTTAGACAGTCGTTACGGGTCGTCAGAAGCCCGAAAGTCTGACACCAGTCTTACCAAGGGGTATCGTATTACCTAGTAATTGCGTTGTTGAGGTCAGATAGGCAGTCGCTCCATGTAATATACTGGTATTCAGCTGCATCCGGTTAGACTGGAAGCCGACCCCAACATAGTTGGGAATAGGCTAGGCTAGAGGCTAGAGTCAGTTAGGAAACGCCAACCCCATCTAGTTTAAAAAAAAATATGATTGACGTGTAAAACTGTTGGTAGAAACCCACTTACCTACAGAAATAAAATAATTTGAAATATGTTGTAAGACAAAGTCATATCATTTAGGTATTTCAAGTAGGCTTTTAAAAGGCATTTTTGATCGTCAAAGTTTACAAGAAAATACGATTTATTCTAGTTTCCCCTTCTAAGTCCATGAGTGTTTTAAGTTATTGTCTAAACTAATCCATACTAATATTATAAACTAGCTTCCGCCCGCGACTCCGTCCGCGCGGATGTCGGTCTTCGCGTGGATGGTTTATTTCTCCATTTTGAGTAACTCTGACAATGACATCTTATAAATATCTATTGGACCCAAATACGGCTAAGAGGCTAAGAGGCTCTATTGAGCTACTGCTGTTGAGCTCGCGTTCTGTAGTAAATATTTTTTTCATAGTAATTCCGACCTTGATACTTATCAAGGTCGGAATTAGCATGTAGCAGTAAATTACTGACAGTGACGAAAAGTTTGCAATAATAAAAAAGTGATCGTGATAATGCGACAGAAAGTTAATTGAGAGCTTCAGCATACACAACATTGTTAGTGAGCTCGTCCGGAATATGAACATGAAGATTTCTTGGACTGCTCACACGGGAAAGAGCTACGTAAAGTTGCCCGTGTGAAAAACAACTCGCGGTAAGATCTACGCCAGCAACTCCTAGGGTCTGACCTTGAGCCTTATTTCTTGTCATGGCGTAACACAAAGCTACAGGAAACTGTATTCTCTTAAATTGAAATGGAAAATTATCCACTACGGGTAATGCAACGTGTGTTCGCGGTTCTACAGAACAACGTCTATGAATAAAACCGAAAAATAAGATTTTTTTTTCTACGTATTTTTCCAGGATAAAAAGTATCCTATTTTATGCCCAGGATAATAAGGTATAATTATACCAAGTTTCATCGAAATCGAGCCGTTAGTTTTCACGTGATGCCTGCATATACAGACAGACAGACAGACAGACAAAAATTTTTTTAATCAGATATTTGGGTTTGGTATCGATCCAGCAACACCCCCCGCTATTTATTTTTTCAATATTTTCAATGTACAGAATTGACCCTTCTACAGATTTATTATATGTATAGATGCGTAAGTGTGCCTGTGTGTATGTTACCTCGTCACGCTTAAACCGCTGAACCGACTCAGATGAAATTTAGTATAGATATAGTTTGAGTCCTGGGAAAGGATATAGGATAGTTTCTATCCCGATATTCCCGCGGGATCGAAACTTACGCGGGTGGAACCGCGGGGCGCTGCTAGTATTAAATAAAGATAAAAGATCTGATGTTTTGTACACTTTCACGCTAAAACGGCTAAACGGATTTGGATGAAATGTGGCACATGGGTAGACCATGACCTAGATTAGGACATAGGATACTTTTTATTCCACGAGATCGAGACTTATGCGGGTACAACCGCGGAGCGCTAGTTTTTATATAAGTTTTGATTGTTAAGAGCCTATACTACCTCAAATGGCTTAGCATGATCCTCCGTAATGTCGAAAATACCGCAGCATCATATAAGTTTTCATTGTTAAGAGCCTATACTACCTCAAATGGCTTAGCATGATCCTCCGTTATGTCGAAAATACCGCAGCATTTATAAGTTTTGATTGTTAAGAGCCTATACTACCTCAAATGGCTTAGCATGATCCTCCGTTATGTCGAAAATACCGCAGCATTATATCCGTTATGTCGAAAATACCGCAGCATTATATAAGTTTTGTGGATGTATCTAAATTATGTTTGTCCATAAAGGCGACATGTGGCGCGCTAAGACAAAGGTGTTCGAAAAATCTTGTTATATTTCACTGCATATTTCCTTAGTTAAACTAGATAATATCTAGTAGGTATACCTATCTAAAGAAATATGAAATATTTAGTAGTTATTTAGATAAAATTAAGAGCCAAGTTTAGGCTAATTTATTAGGCTATCCATCAAAATGTGCTGGATTTAGTCTAGACTTAAAATACAAAGCTGCATTTTAGATCGCTCTAAACATCATTTCTAATGAAATTGAAGTGTCATTTTGTAATGTCAAAATAACAGCTTTTTACTAGATGCATTTGAAAGTACGGTATGCGGTACCTATAACATTAAAAAAAAATAGCCGCTTGTTCCGGCTAATCTCCCGAAACGGCTGGACCGATTTTGATGGGACTTCCACTGGCAGATAGCTGATTTTAAAAGGAAAAAAAATAGAAAAATAATTCGTAAAGGGACACATTATTGTTTTCCGACATCCACGCGAACGAAGTCGCGGGGACAGCTAGTCAGCATGATAGTAGATATTACTAATGTTTATCTAGTAAATATTGTGTAGACTGTTTGGTTAGCAACCGAACAAAACTGTTTACTTAAATCATTTTTAAATATAATAAATACTATGTCATTCATAAATACTATGTCGATTATGAAAAACTGGTAATCATTGAGACTTGTGGTTACGTGAGCCGCACGGGTCGATCAATCAGGTTTTTTTTTTTTGCTTGGTAAATCATCAAATGACCCCTCCCGCTCTGGGCGGAGCGGAAGGGAGTGTCAGACTCTTACTGACTAAAACCCACCCGTGTTCCTTCCTTAGCCCTTTATGTTCAGGGGCACCGGTAACCCTTTCGGACAATCCCGCTGACCCGGCAGGTCAATCAATCAGGTTAAGCTACGCTTGCCATTGTTGGTCCGTGGATGGGTCATCTACTTTACATACCAATACGCCTCAGTGCCTCAGAAAGTACGTTAAGCCGTTGGTCCCGGCTGTCTTTCGGGGACCTTTGACAGTCGTTACGGGTCGTCAGGAGCCTGAAAGTCTGACAACTAGTCTTACAAAATGGTATGGTATTACAGCACATAATATGCTGTGATGGGGTTCGTTGACCGGGCAGCGTCGCGCCCATGCCATGGCCGCCCCTATCTCGCACTATACAATAATATTAAAGTTGCATGCTTTGTGCACTTCAGAACACACCTTTGTTTGTATTACTATGTGTATTTGGACGAAGGACGATGTTTGGACGGTCGTAATGGCCGATAATAGTCGTTAGGAAATGTTTATAGTTCTTGTAATTGTGTTTTTTGTCGTGTATCAGATGTATTAGTCATCAGGTGTCTGAAAGGAGTTTTTAACGAAGGCATTTGTTTTTTTTTTGTGGTTTTTTCAGAGTTATTGCGTACTTTTTAGTTTCGTGTTTCACAAAGAGGCACAATAAATCACTTTCTTTTTTTAAAATATTGCACTAATTAATGTTACAAACTCCTTTTAATGTGATTAAAACATAATCGTGTTGGAGTGCGTGTTATTAAGGGCAAGTTATAAAATTAAACATCATGCGTCATGCTTCACGACTTAACTGTTGACCATGTGTGAAATTAAAATATGGTAATGGACAACAGCAAAAAATGCGTGTGAATAATAAGAGATTGATACAACATGATCTAAATAAGTGTAATAATAGTGATATAAATAATTTCAAATGTTTGCATGCCGATTGGTAAAGTGTGGCTGAGCTAAATGTAATCTTAAGAACTATTATGTATTACCCATATTTGCAAAATAAAATTCTATTCTATTCTATAATGTTTATAACTAAGAATCCTTTAATCTAGTTTCATATTTAGGGACGATTATTTCAAACGGTTGGTTAACGTAACATACGTAAGTACGTCAAATAATAACGATTACGTAATCATTATTATTTTACAGAGGTCAATGCCATAATTATGTCAATTTTTTGTTAAACAACGCTTTTTTGTTTTGACGACAGTAAGCGCCATTTTTGACATACCTACTTATACACGTTCGTCAATAGGACGTGAAACAACTCGCCCTAAGTTAAATACTGAATTTAACTTCTGTTTTTTTCATAAATAAAAATAAAAATATTGGTTTTACTATTCAATTGTGTGACAAAAGCAATTTAATCTCTATTAAAATATCCGTGAAGGTACCTTAATATTTGTATAGATACTTGATTCTCCTTTATAACTAAACCAATAATCTACCCCGTTCCAAAACTGCATTAATACCCCTTAGCATGCTCTCTGGGAGACATAATTAGGTAATTAAGTACTTGCCGTAGTTACCTTTGTGTCTCCTTTATAGAATCTCATAATTAAATAACTTCGCGTAACTAACATTGGTGCACGCCACTGTAGGTAGGTAGGTACTGCAGAATTAATAAAACTTTAAAATGAATAAGTATGAAGAATTGCTCTGGGTAAAACATTTTCAGTATCTTCTGTTAAGGAATAGAGTGGATAAGTGAAGGAATAGAGCATATTTACTTACCCAAGATAGTTAAATGGTAAGTAAATATCTTGGGTAAGTAAATATCGTGTCTCAGTTTGTTTTCCTATAATTACTAAGCTGCTTGGTTTACTAATCCAATCACAGTTTATCTATTCTCGTGACGGCACACGAATAACACAAAAAAAAATTGCCTGTCAGATACGATTGAATGCCCAATATGCACATGGCAGGATGTAGTATATAATCAGCTGATAATGTTCCGACACACATCACACACAGGACACACAGGACACGCCGACACACAGGCCTTCTCTTTTCGAGAGGTAGTAGTTTGTAATGCTAGTAGATGTCATATGCCTTCGAATTTTGGTTCTAGGACATGCCGGTTTCCTGTGTTTTCCTTCACCATTGCACAGGATGTGCCTGCTATAAATTAAAAATATTATGATAGACGTAGGGGCGTTTATCATATATTTTAAATTTATGGCAGGCATATACCTACCCAAACACTGAAATTATTTCCACGAAAAGTCTATTAGCATCCAGCGGGTTCACACGCCCTTATCCTTTTGACCGTCACACGTCAAAAAATCAAAAACGTGCCCTCGGTGGCGTCAAAGTCTGTCATGTAGTTCGAACCGTGGCGTACTGGGCACATTTTGGTTTGTCATCTATACACGACTGTGGTTTGATTGGTTGTGATTTGTCTGTGTGGTGCCGGACTTAAGGAATTGCACTACCCCTTACTTCCCGTGGGTGTCTTAAAAGGCGACTAAGGGTCTTACCGGAGAATGGGCAGCAGCGTTCTCTATTTATTCCACCACCATACTATACTGCGATCGCCAACCCGCCTGCCAAGCTTGGCGATTATGGCAAACCCCCCCAAAATTGGGGGAGGCCTATGTCCAGCAGTAGACGTCTATCAGCTGAAACGACGACGAACGACACGACTGTGGCGGTCAAAAGGTTAAAAATCTCCCTAGAATCTGCTAAAAAAACCCTCTGCTGCTTTATTCTCCAATCTAAATAAAGCCTCGTCATAATTGATTATCGTCCTGTCTCATCCAGAATACTAATTTCGTATCTTTTCTTTTCTGAACAACAAATTATCAGTTAAGAAAAATCGCATGCAATTTCGTCAGACTAATAACTCTTGGGAGACGGTATCTTGTACTAGATGGCAGTAAAATAAGCCAAATTGGACCGTTTCTTCAACGAAGGCCCGTTTTTATGGTGTCTTATATCTTTTAGGCTTTTAACTTCGCTACTGATAACATCGATTCGTGATTATGCAGTTTTGGAAGCATATTTGTTTATTGGTTTACTTATATAACTTTTTCAATATTTAACACAACTAAGTAACTATTTACTAGGTACTAAATTAAATGACTAAATGTACAAATATATAGGTATATACAAAATTATTTGGCGTCGAAGTACTCGTCCACATCGCTGTCATCCGGAAACGTGTCCAGAAGACTGGCAGCATTGCCACGTGGAATGACAATGCTAATTCTTTGGGTAAAGAACGACCCAACCCTCTGGTCACGTGAAGTGTCGACCAGTTGGCGAGAAAATTCTTTAAAACGTTCACTCGGGCCCCATGACCCAAGCATTTCGAATCAAAACGGCTTAAAACTGTAGTTACCCATTATAATAGATTACAGTATTTGCGCCACTTGCTCAGCAGACACAGCCCGCCGCGTTAGGAAAACATCGTGAGGAAAATGTCATGTCAGAACCGAAAATTCGAAGACATGTGACATCCACCAACCCGCACTGGGCCCGCGTGGTGGATTACAGCCCTCTCCCTCTCACAGAGAGGAGGTCTGTGTCCCAGCAGTGGGAACATTTAAGGCTGATTATGCTATGCTTATCCTGTGCATTCCTTAAAAATATGGGCCAGTTATGTTAAGGGGCTTACAGGACCTAAACATAAAAAACGCAAGTTTTAGTAACAATAAAAGTAGGTATATGATCGACTACAGTAAACAAAATCAGAAAAATATATGATATTCTTCAGGATATATGCTAGGTAGATAGTGTGCTAAAAACATAATACAACTAATTTGATACGATAGAAAAATATCATGAAGATACCTCTAAAATTTTTTTTTACCATAAAAACCATACTAATACACATACAATCATGCTGATTTTTTGTCAGATTATTCTACAAGCAACATACTAAAACACTAGTGTTTTAATTTTTTAGTCCAAACAATAGATTTTTTGTAATTAAATAAATATATAAAATAATTAAATAATTGCTTCATATTTTGCAATAAATTACCAGGGTTGTGTCTTCGTGCTTCTCTTTCTTTTCTATGCAGTCCGACAGTGACCGCGCTTTAGGTCATGTAAGCCCCCATAAACTGGTTTTGCATTGTCATAAGAAAGTCTCCTTTTCCAAATAAAGTACATACATACTAAGTTCACAATCACGTTTCTCTCCCGTATAAGGATCCGTACTGATTGCATTGTGGTATCTACCTTTTTTAAACGAGTGGTTGGAGATTGTGACGATTGGTCCCTGTGAGTACCTACTTATTTCGATAATTTCCAATACTTGAGCTCATAAAGTAAATCTATACTATAATATTATAAAGACGTTAAAATTGTATGTGGGGGGTAATCTTCGGAAATCGATCCGATTCCCAGAGGGATACCGATCCCTACCGATACCGATATGTCATGGATGGTCACCCATCCACGGACCGACCTCAGTAAACGTTGCTTAACCTTGAATATTGCCCCGTACGGCTGTTATTATTTAGCTACGAGTCACGAGCTCCCACTGTCCAGTAAATCTAAGCAGCGTATTTCTATGTGGGCGTTAGGGTTTACATTCTTCGAATGAAATTAAAATAAAGGTCTACACCTTTATTTTAAATTTTAATTACTCGGGAATAATTCCAGCCTTACTTACTTCCCGAGGGTGTCGTAAAAGGCGACTAAGGGTCGTACCGGAGAATGGGCAGCAGCGTTCTCTATGCATTCCACCATCATACCATACTGCGATCGCCAACCCGCCTGCCAAGCGTGGCGATTATGGCAAACCCCCCCAAAATTGGGGGAGGCCTATGTCCAGCAGTGGACGTCTATCGGCTGAAACGACGACGAATTCCAGCCTTTATAAGCTATGTAAAGGTTTTTAGAAAGATTCTCCTTAACTTTCAAAGACTTTCTCCTTCACTAGATCTTAATAGGCACTTAAGTAACACTTATCTAAACTAGATTTCATTAATTTGCATTAATTTTCAAGAGAACTGTAACTTTAAATTAGCGATATAGACAGACAAGGGTCTGCGAGGTTATTGTTAATTAAAAATTAGCGCCAGTTTGTTAATTTGTACTCGAAATACCTACATACCTACTCATACTCATACACGAGTTCAGTTATTATTGAGAGTAGGAGAGAGAAAAGTATGTAGAAGAAAAACTTTTTTACAAAAAAAATAACAACCGACTTAAAAAAACTACCTACATAGTGATAAATAACTTTAATTTCGGAATTTGACACCGACTTCCGAAATTACACATACGGGTCGAATACAGAACCTCCTTTTTTGAAGTCAGTTAAAAATAGCTATAGAGTCAAAATTGTGGAAAACCTTTCCCTTGTTAGAGAAAATGTTCATACGTTACATACTATTTAAATGGGATCTCTGTATAAGAATTCCTTTTTCGAAATCTCCCTCTTTTAACCGACTTTTTAACAAAGGAGGAAGTTATCGATTCGTCGGCAAATATAATTTTTTTTCTTGAATCAACTGTTCCCCGGACAGAAAGAAACTAACAAATATGAAAGTTTACGGACTTACGGACTTTACTTTATGGACTAAAATGGTCTTTCAATGTATACCTAATATACGTAATATAATACAGGCTTAGAATTTACACGCGCCGCCTGAAGTCATAGATATATTATGTACTTACGTATTAAGGGCTGGCTGTTTAGATATTCACCTACCAGCTACCACAGAGTAGGTCCTACAATTGCGGTAGCACGATAGTGCCGCGGTCGGCAGTATACACCGCTGGTTATACATATACTTATGTATCTATGAGGCTAACATTCCTAGCTATGTACAGCGTAAGCCACAATTGAGTCGCTTTCAAACGAAATTCGGCCTCGAGCTTCGTAAGGGCCGAGACGAGACGGAATGTTTACACAAGTCTGTGTTGAGTTGTACCTAATAATTTTATTTCATTAGTTTAAGGGGCTTACATGACCTAAAGCGCGGTCACTGTCAGACTGCATAGAAAAGATAGAGAAGCGCGATGACACAACGCTGGTAATTTATTGCAAAATATGAAGCAATTATTTAATTACAAACAATCTATTGTTTGGACTAAAAAATTAAAACACTAGTGTTTTAGTATGTTGCTTGTAGAATATTCTGACAAAAAATCAGAATGATTGTATGTATATTAGTATGGTTTTTATTGTAAAAAGAAAGTTTGTGGAGGTATCTTCAAGATTTTTTTCTATCGTATCAAATTAGTTGTATTATGTTTTCAACACACTAACTACCTAGCATATATCCTGAAGAATATCATATATTTTTCTGATTTTGTTTACTGTAGTCGATCATTTACTTTTATTGTTTCTAAAACTTGCGTTTTTTGCGTTTAGGTCCTATAAGCCCCTTAAATGTAATTGGTTTCTTCATCTTTAGGTAAATATTGTGCTTTTCATATTTATTACCTAGCAACTAATTCCAATTTAATTGCCTCGTTGTTTGATCCTTGTTGTTTGACCACGAAATTTGACTGCTGACCATATGAGATTGGGATTTTGTTCCCACGTTCGAGGAATATTGACGGCATGATGTACGCACGATGACATCAAGCTATACATTTCCAGTTTCAGCTGACTTCTCATTGTACGAAAAGCGTATACAATCCGAGGTCAGCTAAAACTGGAAATGTATAGCAAGCTTGATGTGTCGTCGTGTGTACTGATACAATACAACAGACAAGCTAATTAGAAACTTTTGAGGCTTCTGTTTCAATTTAATAATTAAACAAATTTCAACGCGGTTTTATTTAAACCAGGTCCCAAAAGCTCATCTTATCAGCGAAGTAATGTAGTCGCGTAAAATCGTCCCCAGAGTTAACAAGCCCCCCCCTATCGGCCGCAGGCGGATCGCGAATGAAGATTTTGTGCGTTTTCGTCACCTTACCTCCCTTTCCCCCCCACTCCTGCCACCGTCGTTTGCTCGCAATGACGTAATCTTTAAAGGCGATAACTAATCTACTTAATTGATCTTTTCCTTGATGAGTTAAACAAATGAGAGAGTAGGCGATAATGGGTATGAATTTCTTGAGCTCGTAGTTGATTTTTGGATATTAATATCTATGGGGTATTTTGTTGGGTTTTATTTTGTTTGTGTTGTAGTAATTTGGGGTACCTAAACAATTGTTGAGGTGGATGTAACTTTGACGGAAGATATTCTTTTCAAGCACTAAGTAAGTTAATTCACTATAAGTAACAAGTTCTAGTTTAAAACAATATTACACAGCTAGCAGCACAGCTAGTTTCTCTATGGGAGTTCTAAATCTTTGCAGTAGGTATGTACCCAGTATACGTATTGAACTGCGATCAACTTAAGTTACCACCTTGCAACATAAACCTAATCGACAGCCATGACAGTTAATCGGAACTGTCGAGTTCAAAGCTGCAGCTACGTCAATGTTTAAACTGGCCATTGTTAAACAAACATATCCAAACTACCATTGGCTATAGGCAAGGACGGCCAAATACAGACCTGGGGCCGGCCCGAGATGCCTTCAAAAGCTATGGAACTTCGGACTTAGAACTTCGTCGTCTCCGAAACAACGAGCCAACTCCGAATTGGGAAGTAACTGTAAACTTTCACTACGTAAATTTCGTGAAGCTGGGCTCACTGAATAGATTCATTCTAGATTTTATAGCCTACGACGTGCCACCAGGAGACTATGCATGAAATAAACATATCTTTGATCAAATGTAGTGCTCCGTTCTGAATATTATGTGGGGGAACAGCGCTGTTACGGGAGAAATGTCGGATTTTATTGTTCCCTTTTTTTATTACAATACTTTTTCAGCTGAGACGGCAGTAAAGTGGGAGCTAAATAACAAATTTTGGTGTTGTCTTTGAGATTAGACGGCTTGATAAGTAAAACACTAGAGGAGCCTGTTTTAATAAATGTGTTTGCCGAAAACAGCGGCCAAAATAACGAAGGTATTTGAGCAGTTAACGTTTCTACACACGATATATTAGTTTTCCAGCCAAAACGCTTTGAGCACAACAAAGTACAGGTACGAACACAAACAAAAAGTTCCGAATCAGTTCACTGCTTACGAAAGAAATGGCGCCCAAACGTGCCAACCAAACCCGCAGTTTTATAAAGCATCAGTTTATTCGATTGTGTAGTTTTCCAACAAATTTCACCGTTTCGGATAGAGAAATAACTGACCCGCATAATTGGTTATCGTGTTCTATAATTTAAAAAATTTCGCTGGAGTAATAATTTGGTGGAAGTCAAGCGGTGTTTCATATCGCATGAGTTCTCTTCATTTATAATGGGTAGCTTTTTGCTTTTTCGTGCAACGTCTGTCCGCTCAACTTATGAATAAACTATAATAGCTTGTGCCCTGACTTGGTTTGCGTGGCTTACGTGATTTACAAAGGTTTGCCGTGATGAAAAGTGTGCTGAGCTTTTCCAGTAAAGTTTATCTTGAGAATATAAGTATTCTGCAAGTGCATTTTTGTGTATATTTCTGGTGCTGTAAATGTTTTTAAGCGTGCTAAGTGGCCGTCACTTACCATAAGGGCCTGTGCACACCACTTTTTTAAACGCACCTTTTATCCTACAGAAGGTCCATAATATGCCTCGCGTATGACTCGCGTGCGTATCGCGTCTGTATCGCTACAAACGCGCGTCAACGGCGCGTTTAAAAACGTTGTGTGCTCAGGCCCTGCCGAGTAATTGCGTAACACACTATCAGTATCATTGCCTTTCATTTTGACAGTTCAACAGCATTAATTGCGTTATTTACGTTGTTAAGCATACACATTTTACGAACATATGAAGCAATGGATTAGGAATATTCTTCAAAATGATTTAGATTGTGATTGAAAGTATGTTAGGTAATTAGGGTGCTACATGCCATATACAGGATGAAATTGAAAACATGCGACAAACCGAAACGGGAGATTGAACTCATCATTATGAACAACTTTTACTATGGGTCCAAACCTGAAATCGCGAAAACAAAATCAGCTGTTCCCTACATTTATGTTCGCATAAGGGTTGATTTTTTAATCAACTGATAACTTTATTCGAGGAATAATTTTGAAATTTTGACAGTTATTTCATACAAAAACTGTCAAACGTCAATTTTATTCATCCAATAAAAGTTATCTGGCGATGGAAAAATCAGCCCTAACTCGTCAAAATGTAGGGAACAGCTGATTTTGTTTTCGATTGCAGCTTTGGTCCCTTAGTAAAAGTTGTTCATAATGATGAGTACAATCTCCCATTTCGGTTTGTCGCATGTATTCAATTTCACCCTGTATAATATACTAAAAAGAAACCCACTATAATTTATTTGTTTGTAGATTTTCAACATGGTGTATAATATAATAAACATAAGCAACTTCAATAATTATCTTTGAACTAGCTTCTGCCCGCAACTTCGTCCGCGTGAAATTTCACCCTCCCCCCCGTTCACGCTCTTAGGGGTGGAATTTCGAAAAACCCTTTCTTAGTGGATATTTACGTTTCACAAAGAACACACCCTCCAAATTCCATACTCTAGGACCAGCGGTTTAGGCTGCGCGCAGATATATAAGTCAGTCAGTTAGGACTTTGGAATTTTGTAGTTTAAGATTTAAACTAACAAAATCCAAACACAAATTCGTGGCCCATTATAAAATCTGGCTGACTAAATAAATCTAACCACTCGAATATAGCGGTCGGTTAACTCGTCGATAATATGATCGAATCGAAATAATTTTAGCATGTTTTAATTAAGCTTATTTATTGCTTCGTCGATGTAAACTCGTTATGTGGCCGCTGAAATAAATCGCCATTATTTGCATTGTCGATATTTTCATTGACTATTGAGGTGTATTTAGTGACTGATTGATACAGGGACGAGGTAATTTTATGAGCCCTTCCCCTGCAATCAGAAACGTACGCTGAAATTCATACTTTTGTATGAAGCCGGTGCAAATATAGTGGTTTATGCAAAATAGGAGTGGACAGGCTTCTTCTGGGTAAGCTCACTCGATCGTCGACTTTGTCTCTGTCACCTCTGACCTAGACTAGAGTCAAGAGCAAACCCATTTCAAATAAAAAAAATACCGGTCAAGTGCGAGTCGGACTCGCGCACCGACGGCTCCCTACAAATTTGTAAGTATGTAACTACAAATTTACGGTTTTCGGTTTTCCTGCTACATGACATTGCTTCTTGCCAAATTTCATGATTCTAGGTCAACGAGAAGTACCTACCCTATAAATTTTGATTCCCTTGAGAGTGTCGAAATAAACGTTTTTTGCGGCATAAACGGCCGTATCTCTGTTTTTTGATTTTTTCACAATTTCAAGGGACTGTAGACTTGAGTATATGGTTTTAATTTCAACCCGATACCTCCGCGCGTTCCCGAGATAAAGGGTCTTGACAGACAGACAGACGGACAACAAAGTGAATCTATATGGGTTCCGCTTTTTCTTTTTGAGGTACGGTACCCTAAAAATGACAAAAGTTGGCCACCACAGATAAAGTCCTTGCTATGTCACCTTTTAACGGAGCGCTTCAAATTCTCTAAATGTCGTGTCAGCAGAAAACTTTTTAGTAGAAGAAACAAGTTTTACTTGGATTAATCCAAGCCAAAACTTCAGCTTTTGACAGTATAATTTTTTGTTTAGGTAGGTAGAAAAAAATACATATTCCTAAAGGGCAGCAAAACAAAAATATTGAAATAGCGTTTCGATCTCCATCACTCACAATAAATCTGTTACTTATTAACACACAATGGCTTTTTAATTGTGTCTGTAATTACGGCACACAAGCGGTTAATGTAACAATAAAAAAAAAAGCACACACCACACCAACACAAAATACAGATAGTACAGAAGGCAATCACATGTATGTACGTGAAGTACATACATGTGATTGCCTTCTGTACTATCTGTATTTTGTATGTCTGCGCGACCGCCGAGGGTAGGCATGAAAAGTTCACACTTTTCATGCCTACCCTCGGCGGTCGCGCTAGGGTTGTCGACTTTGGCATAACAACAAAAAACTATCGTAGTGGCACTCGTATCTAGTTGTTTGATTTATTGTTGAGCTTATTTTACAATATTAAAACAAAACAATAAACAGTATTACAACACAAAAAGTTTACATAACAAAAACTAATAAAATTTTTCATTTGTTAATTTTCACTATCGAAAATCCCTAATAACTTCAAAACGGATTACCCTAATTATTTTGGGGAACACCCAAATATTCCGAAATATTTTATTCTGAATTTCGTAATACCTAAGAATTATAATGTAGTTAAAAATCACGAAATTTATTTTACCGAACATCATAAATGCGATTTGTTTGTTTTCCGATTTTCATATGTTCGAAGAATCAAATGCTCAATGGGTTCTCGGTCCGAAACACGACATTCCGATTTTCAATACTCCGAATTATCTTTTCTTCTTACGCTACATACTTACGTTACCGTTACTGCACCCGAACTCAACGAAAGCAATAGGCGACGTAGGATGCAAGAGCGAGCGAAAGGCACCCTGAGGTTAGGTTTGTTATGTTACTTTAAACCCTTTACACAGAAATAGGGGGCCCCGTGAAGCGGAGCTCCGTCGACATAGGATGCAAGAGCGAGCGAATGACAATACAAATAGCTTTACCGTGCATCGAAGTCAAGTAGTATGGCAGTGAAAATCTTTAGTGGTTACGTGCATCGAAGTCAAGTAGTATCGCAGTGAAGATCTATCGCGGTAACGTGCATCGAAGTGTAGTGGCGTTGCAGAAACGGTCTTTCGCAGTAACGTGCATCGCAATTTTGTAGCATCGTATTAGCATTTATCGATATTTTGTCCGTCGAAATTCCGTATTCTACTCGTATATTTTGTCTTGCTATTATGTTTTACAAGGCGTTTTTATTTCGGAATTCCAATTAATCGGAATTCATATTTTTGATGTTTCGAATTATCATTAATTCGGAATTTTGTTATTCGATCTATTGAATCTCGGTATTTTGAGAATAGTAATTATAAACGTTAGGAATATCGGAATTTCGGAATTATAAAAATAGGATGAATGATAAATCGGAGTTGTTATATTAGGAATGTAGAACCATTCGGAATTATGAAAATCGGTATTTTGAAATTCGTATTTGTGACTGTCGGAATAAAGTTTTTCGTATTTATCTAGTGTACCCTTTATTTTGCCGTATCCGTTTTAGACCTAAACCTAACAAATGACACTAAAAACAACACAATATCTACACAAACAAAAAATTATGTTTTCAACTTACGTAAATAGTTGGTGGCGTGAATTTACCTTACAAAAAAACCGGGCAAGAGCGAGTCGGACTCGCGCACCGAGGGTTCCGTAACATCCGGGTTTATGCATAAGGCTTCGTCGTTTCAGCCGATAGACGTCCACTGCTGGACATAGGCCTCCCCCAATTTTGGGGGGGGGGGGGGTTTGCCATAATCGCCACGCTTGGCAGGCGGGTTGGCGATCGCAGTATGGTATGATGGTGGAATAAATAGAGAACGCTGCTGCTCATTCTCCGCCGCCTTAGTCGCCTTTTACGACACCCACGGGAAGTAAGGGGTGGTGCAATTCTTTAAGTCCGGCACCACACAAACCGCATAAGGCTTATGTTTATGAAATAAAATGTTTTTTATTATTATTTTTATATTTGAGTTGATTGAATAAAAGGTAAATTGCGGTTTACGATTCATGACGTATTAAAAAAAAACTACTTACAGACATGACGAATCTATAAGGGTTCCGTTTTTTGCCATTTGGCATCGGAACCCTAAAGAGTTACTTCGTTTATACTGATTCAAAATAGGAAACTATTAAATCGAGCTTAGATAGCCATTTTTTTGTTGCTCGTTTTTTGCACTTCACAGACGCGCGTCTCAAGCGGATGGCATGGCACCCGCGCTCGCACTACTCCCAACCCGTCCGAGATAACGTGTCCGTGAGCGGCGTCTATGTGTGCGTCGCTCGAGCGCACTTTGTATGTAGATTGCCTTCTGTACTATCTGTATTTTGTGACACCAACCTTGCCAATCACAAAAAGAACAAAGCATTTTTACCCATTAACTGGCAACATTAACGCCATTGTCCAGCGAAGTGTCATTTAAATAAAATTGACTTCTCAATTTGAACTGTCAGGTTATCACTGTAGTCAAGTGTCGCGTTCACAAACGAAATAATTATCAGTAACATGTGTACATGAATTCACGAAAAGAATTAATTTTGCGTAAAACAATAAGTGGGTGTGTTAAAGTAGTGTGTTGCGGGCTTTATTCTTTTGTCTTTTTATTTCTACTATAAAATGGGTGGGACTTGTTTTCTGATATTGTTTGTTGTCAGAGATATTGGAAGTTTGATCTGTTTTTGTTTGAAATTGCTGATTAGCCAAGCTGAGCAAGTAATCTGCATTCGCGATTTATTTGCCAAAAATGTAAACAAATATGAGTTTATGGAAAATCAACTTTAATTTCGACAGAATATTAAAGTTCAGTTTACGCTAGAACTTCAAACAGTTTTATAAAGTTAATTACCATTAAATTAAAGTTGATATTTGTTTAACTTGAAATAACATCAATTTGAAACATAAATTGGAATAGATTTTAGCTAGTATGTTATGCTTGTACGTACACATACATATATAAACTCACGCTTTCTTCCCATGAGGGTAGGCAGAAATTACCGAAAGCCACCTGCTGTTATCCTTACATACTCCTTTTGCCTTGTTTAAGGCTCCTTCAAACAGGCGCGACATGCGATAAAATCGCACGCGACACAAAGGCACCGCAAAACGTGCAACGAGCGGTGCCTTTGTGTCGCGCGCGATTTTATCGCATGTCGCGCCTGTTTGTAGGAGCCTTTACGTTCATACATCTAGTCATACACGCACGCTTGTTGCGGGTACAACGCACCTGAAAAACATCACACACGTCATCTGAAGAACATCACACATAAGGTATCTGTATAAATGTCTTCCTAAGGCGTCCCCTCCCCACGGTGGAGCACACGGTGGAGGTCTGCCGCGCTCGTAGAGGCGATCGGCAGCGGCGGCGACCGCTCGCGTCCGGCCCTGGTGCAAGCTATGGTCTGGGGTGAGAGGGAGTGGGAGGCAGTCACCTACTTCTGCGAAGCAGTCATGCTAGCGAAGGAGGTGGCGGGACAGTTGAGGGAGAGAGCCTCCCGTCCCAGCCGCTGCGGGAGACGCTCCGGGCGTGCGTCGGGAGCCACGGGACGACTCCCGGCCACCGTAGGTGCAGGCCTGCGGGCGAAGAGTAATGGGTAGCACACCGGCCGATCAGGACCAGGCCCATGCCGGACGGCGCGTACGTGTTCCACGCGCGCCTCAAAGAGATGTCAGCAGCAGAGAAGGGGCCCCTTAGGGCCGAAGCCTGCCGGGTCAGCGGGATTGTCCGAAACGGTTACCGCTGGCCTGGAACATAAAGGGCAAAGGAAGGAACATGGGCAGGTTTTAGTCAGTAAAAGTCTGACATTCCTTTCCGCTCCACCCAGTGCGGGGGGTCATTTGATGACTTTCCACCAAAAAAAAATGATAAGCGTCCCCTCCCGGCGTTTCCATTTCTACTCACATCTACATTTGCTTGTATGAGAAAATGACTTACCTACTCTAAGGTACACTATATTAGGCAATAATCTAATCATTATAGCACCGATGCTGTAATAAAATTCACAATGTGTTCTAATTCGCCACGCCCTAACGCATAATTTCCAACCCGCTGGCAATAAACCCAGTTAAAATATAGCTGTAAAATCTAATATCATTGCCGCAGCTGAATCACAAACACAGTACTTACTCTAATACACTAATCGCTACATAATCAACTGTTAACTAAGTCACTAAACCCTAACTGAACCAGTAAACTTAACTGTTCTGACCATTTGCGAGTATTTGCCAAGCATTTATTCCCATTGGTGTAAACAAGGGCTCATTATAGCTCTTACAAATTCGTAAACTGTGTTCATTAAGGGAATGGCTTTTAGTCCAGGTCGCTCGTGACAAGTGTCACGAATTCTGTCGTACCTTGAATGTTGTCTCATTTTGTCTTTTTATTGGGTCGTAAATAGCCACTGTTGAATTAGAGCCGTTCGATGCGTCTGGGTAACTCATGAAATGCAAATTTTCTTATGTTTGCAGGTCTGTATCTAGTTGTATGTTGATCTATATCCGTAATAAATATTAATTTATAGAATTATAATCTAAAGCATAAATACACTCTCCAAGTTCATATTACCCTATTGAGTGACTATTTCATGAAATCATTACATTTGCAAAAAACGTAAGAAAATTTGAATTTTGGGCCCCCTTTCCTTCCCCCTTAAGGCTTATATTTGGGCGGGTCGCACAGTAACGCAAAAATCCTCCTACATGACTTTCGTACATGTTGTATGAACTATCGCTCAATAAAGGTGACGCGTACCGCACTTTTTTAATAGAAATGGGAGGCTCTTTTGCCCGATGTGGAGCTGTTACTATGTGTGTCAGATCTTTCATGAGTACCTAAAATGACACACGAGCGCCTTTGTTTAGCGTTATGCGGAATCTAGGATTGATTTTTGTCCGCTACGGACCATGGAGGCGATCAGGCGACAGTGATCGTTTAGACATGGCCGCGACAGGAGCGCGCTCAGGAGCTGCTCATTGTTTCTTTTTAAGTTCAGTATATTAATTAGTACAGTAGATAGTGTTAGTAATTTATTATGTAACAATAAACTGTATTGAAGTGAAAGGAGCTATTTCTCTCGTTTACCCATATCCCAATTCTGCGTTCACGACTGCATATCTGACACTATGCGTGTCTGGTCCCAATCCCATGTACCTGGATTCTACATATATTTATGGTGGTCACTATAAAAAAAAAATGTTTTCTGCAACCTTCGTCTTCTCTTGTACCAGCACTTACAATAATAACCTTACCTTCATGCCGTGGTTTATAAGTCATCTTGTTTTAAAATCACACTTTGACAAATTGGCTAGTGATCCAAGTCTGTTGTTACAAACATAAAGGAGCACACTAGCCGCTACTCCCACGCCTCCATGCCGTTATTTCTCAATATTCAAAATTCGACAAAAGCTGACACATGTCTTGTCAGATAGTGCGCAGTAGGCCTCTAGTCTGACAACGACTGACAAGACCACAATAGGCCGACATGCCGATAGTCTGCGAGCCGCGATAACGCGTTTAAACAATGAGCCTTACATACCGTGGAGTAGTTAGTAAATGGAGTAACCCTAACATGTATAAATGGTGATTGAAAAAAGAATGAATGATTGATTGGTGAAAGAGTTAATCTCTATGTTTTAGTGGGTGTGGTGTACAAGGTGTCTTATAAAAAGTGTCAACGGACATCATTGTCCTGTACCTATGTGATTTATATAGTAGAACGATTTAAACAATAATTCCTATGATAATGAATTCCATACTTAGAAAGCTTATGTTAAGCAGTGGAAGTTTCCTACGCGGACTAATTTCGAAGAAAATAATGTACGACTGTTACAATCAATTAGTATTAGTCGCCAACTGAAAAGACTTGCTGGGGTTAGAAAACATCTGTCATTGGACAATCCCCAAACTAACTTGCGCACGTGAGGACTCTGTTACAGAGATGTCAGCGTCAAGGAAGGGGCCCCATAGGGCCGAAGCCTGCCGGGTCAGCAGGATTGGCCGAAAGGGTTACCGCTGGCCCGGAACATAAAGGGCTAAGGAAGGAACACGGGTGGGCTTTAGTCAGTAAGAGTCTGACAGCGGGAGGGGTCATTTGATGACTTCCCACCCGAAAAAAAAAGGGGTCCGTGGCTTAGGCCCCCAGTGGTCGACGCACCTGTGGCCGACGCCCCCGATTCGATTAATTTAATTCAAAGTAATTTTTGATCAAATGTACTGTCAGGCACAAAAATTGTTTTACAAAAATATTAAATGTACTTAATATTGATTGTAAGTATATGCATAACATTAAATCGTAATTATATTTAGAACATAGAAATGCTTTTATAATAGAGGTATGTTTTGAAGTCTTTTTGATTTTTTGGATGTTTGTACATAATAAATATGCTTCTAATGGGGAAAAAGGTGTGTAAGGATAAGGTTAAGTGGCGATCTATTCTCTCTGCTATTTGATAGATAACTTTTGTTTAGCAAGGAAAAATACTTTATTAATAGGGTGAAACACTTTTCTCATTTACTGTACTAAGTGAAAAAGTACCAAAAAAAAAAGATATTAAATTAATCGTATCGGGGGCGTCGGCCACAGGTGCGTCGACCACTGGGGGCCTAAGCCACGGACCCAAAAAAAGGACTGTGTTACCGATACCTACATATATGTAGATGACAGCGATACTCAGAGGTAGATATTGACGGCAAGCCAAGCCCTTTCCCCGCAATCACCACTCCATCTACTTATGAATCCGTAACGTAAACAAACACTCGTTTATATTTATGTGCAACTCGCAGTTAAGCTTGAACTCATCCTGTGGGACTGGAATGACTTTTTGCGTTTGTTCTGCTGCTGTTTTGTGGTTAAAATTTGTTTTAACGTGTAATAATGGTAACTGAAGTTGTGTTGTTTTTAGTATGTGTTTGCCTGGTGTAAGTGTGTTTTACCGGGATCTATGTGGCTATATTTGAAGTGAGAAACCGAAACTTGGGGTCTTGGGAGAGGACTAGGTATGAGAGTAGACATCAACGTGCAAACTGTTACCATGAATATACACGATAAGGGGGACAACGGTAAGGAAATTTTATGACCTTGTTCCCCATTACGGGGACAACGGGAGTACACAGAATTCAGCACATGATTTTAGACCTAGCTTATTTTTTCGTCGGGTATAAAAAGCAGCTGTTTCATAGAAAAGTGAAATACCTGAATGAATGAATGAATGAATGAATGAATCATGTGCTGCATCCATGGTAACAGGTTGTAATTCGATGTCCCTGCACCCTGTATTACGATTAGCTTGATTGAGTTAATAGATTTAGCGATAAGACCGTTCATTGTGTCACCCTTTGTACAGTTTATATATTTATGTCTGTAATTTATAATATGGTGTACATAATAAAGAGTATTTTATTCTATAGATTCAGTTAGATAGATATGACAGGTCACCTAAATAATCATTAAACGTTTAACTTAACGTAAGCAAGAGTGTGTAAGTCAAGTACTGATAGCTATTTATGATTCCCTATTATAAAATGTGTCTAGGCTGTAAAAATATAAAAAATATATTTTAGCTAAGGGAACATTCAAGTATTACGTAACGCAATTATTTCTTGTAAAACGTTACGGTGCGTTACAGGGCGGGACCTGGAACAACGCGTTACGTAACTTTTTTTATTTTTTTAAAAAACTAGGTAATTAAAATGTCTCAAGTTGGCAACCGTTTTCGTTTATGTTTTATGGGGAATCCTTCGATTGTATTGTACATGATTTAATTATTCGCAAATAAATTGTTTTTTATTTAAATACACAAGGTATTTAAATAAAAAACAATTTAATTGCGAACAATTAAACTAGTTCAAAAATTTTGCTAAATAAATAACATATAACTTAAAAATCTCTTTTTACCCGACTGCGTCAGAAGGAGGGTTATGTTTTTCGAGTGTATGTATGTATGTATGTATGGATGTATGTCTGTATGTATGTATGTATATTTCTTTGGCACGCTCTGTAGCCTAAACGGCTTGATTGATTTCAACTTGAGAGGTGTCGTTAGATTCGTTTTAATTGTGAGAGTGACACTGGGTATATCAAAATGGAAAAAAAAAATAAAATGGCCGATTTTTGGCGCAATATTAAAAATAAAAAAAAAATCTCGCAACCTATCGAGTGGGGTATCAAAACAAAGGGTTTTAAAAGGTGATTATTATATTTTCAAATTCTAATGGGTCCCGTCTGCTTCCAACTTTTATTTAATTTAAAATGGGCTTGTTTTTAGCTTTTCAGTTTTTTACCGCAGTCAGGTTTTTTTTATTTGTTATTATTGTAAACGCGATCAAAACAATAACAAAGGTATTTTAGCGCTTTTGCGGTACTTTGCGCAACATAATACCTAATTGTGACTTTTAGGTAAAAATGGTCACTTAGATGTTACGTACCTAACATTTAGGGAGGGGAAGGGGGTACAGAAAACGTTACTATGCGTTCCATTTCTAAAATCTACAAAAAATGCGTTTTTAATACTTGAACGCAGGGAGCGTTCAAGTATTAAAAACGCATTTTTTGTTTGGTCATTTTGTTACTGTTAGCCTGCATCATCCCACTGCTGGGCATAACTTCCAGCTCTTTCGATCCAGGGCTAAGGTGGACCACAGCAAGGCGATTGGCACACTGCACCGCATCACGCAGCGGGGTGCGTGAAATTGAGCCAAATTCCCCGCATGGAAGCGCGTTTTCATTGAAATTGTATGTAAAAAATCAGGCGCTCCGGCACGTTATCTGCGTCTCGCTGCGTAATGCGGTGCCAATCGCCTAAGTTAGTAAGGTGTAAATCGAAATCTTACCTAATAAAATCAAATTTTCTTGAGAAAAGGAAATTTGGTCGTGGGTACAAAATATTGAAAAACATCCACAAAGTTTCACACTGTATTAACATATCACAGAAGAACGTGTATCATCTCATTGTGTTTTTAACAAGAGTATTTACGAGTATTTACAACGAACTTACAAGTAATTGGTTACATTGACAGTTGTAGAAATTATGACAATAGAAAAACAACATGCAAAAAAAAATACTTTCTTGAGGATTAAAATTTCAGCAGTGCTTAACGTACGTATTTTTAAAACTAGCTGTGTTTAAGAATTGTCATTTATACAACGACTAGAGAAAGACTAAACTATCATCCAACAGCAGTTTCATGTATCAAGATCGATAAAAAATCTTAAAATTGATTTTCACCTACGACGCTTGAAAGATCGACATGCAATGGTTTTAAAAATAGGGCGTGACGAGCATGACATGCACAAAAATGTATTCATAAACACAAACAAAAATATAATTGAATACAAATTATTCGATTTTCGAACAAACAATCGAATAATCGCTAATGCTCACATTATTTACGTTGGTAATAATTTCGATAGTTCACTCGTTCATTCGTTCAATTAAAATGGCGGTTCACAGTTGCAAGTTACGCGGCTTGTTAATTAAACTCATTTGTTATCCGACATTTTAAATGTTGTTACACACTAGTGCTCTTCGTTAACAACCCTTATTTAAATTTACTATATCATGAGTGGCGGGATTATTTTTGAAATAATATTCTAGCATTTATTAGTAAAAGTGACAGTCTTTAGTTACTTTTAGCTTTAATTAAACGTGTAAAATACTACTATACTCTCTACTAAACAATATTCCGTTTATGTTTACACGGTTCAAGTCGAGTGTTTCACCAAATATTTAAAGCTTTCTTACACAACTAATGCTATCTTATATAGGTTTGGTAATTAGAACATGACTAAGTATATGGTTTCATACCTGAAAATATATTCTAGAGTGTACTGACATTTAAAATAAAGGTCACTCAGACTTTGGTAGGCACTAATTATGGAATTATCGATTTTAGACAAATATTTTAAGTGTCAGTTTACTCTTGAAGTAATAATAATAGAGGTATAACATGACTAATAATTATATTAGTTTTAATCTCCCTATTTACAAATCGCTTTCGAAAGAAAAACCGTGCTGATTTTTGGCAGCTAAGAATTCTAAATTTCGTGTTTTTATAGCCATTATTTCTACAACCAAAGAAAGTAATTACTCAAATATCAATCAATGCCAAGAAGAGAAGGAGATATGTTCTTTTATGGGCACAAACACAGGCTTCTCGACATGTACAGTGTGATGCACAGGTACATGCACAGTTTGTACCACCGGCAGCGTTTTGATGATCGGAACCTCTTTGATGATGGGTACCGTCTTGATGATTGGGACCTCCTTAATCACAGGAACTGTTTGCACATGGTGGTGGTTGATTGTGTGCACTTCATACGGCACGTGAATTCTCACGCTGGAAAAGAAAAAAAGAAAAATTTGTGATTTGCAATACGAGATACTTAAAGACGCGAAGCAAACCTATTGTTTTTGTGTTTTTTAAACCTCGTGTTACGAATTTCTCCTGGAGGTCTACAAACGTCCGTAAACGAAGATACGGGCCCATCCGAATGATGTAGTTGATCCGTCAAACCAAGAGTACAATTAAAATTTTCGGACGGGCAATTACGTATGTGGAGTTGGTACAACTGTCAAATCGTGGTGCCGTTCATTCTTAGTTCTGGCCCCAAAGTAATCATGTGTCCGTAAGTGATACGGAATTTGAATGGCCCGTAACTTCGGCTTTAACTACGGATTTCGTGCTTAGGGAGCGTAGAGTGTAACTCTACGTATCGCGGTTACTTTTTTAAGAACCACAAGCCTTAACTATCCGTAGGTCACACAAATATGAGTATGTATTTGTTACATGCCAGGATCGAACTCGCTACAGCTCTACGCTCAGCCATTGCGGTAATCATGCTGGCAACCATATACTACGACCTAAAAGTTATCAATTTACTTGCCAATAATTGTATAACCCAACATTTAAGGGGCTTACAGAACCTAAACAAAGACGGGATATATGAGGAATTTCAAATTTCTATAGAAAAATTATTTTTGTCATAACTCGTCTTTAACTCAGTGTCCATCCAAAACATATATTTGGGAACCTAGATATTCTATAATCCAATCGGAATAAATACACACTGCATTAAGAATATGTTTGATTTACAAATTATTTTGTTATTACGTTAACTTTACGTTACTTAACGATTGTGATTTACAAGATTTTTTCCAAAATCTTTTTATTTTCGCTCTTTGAGTTTTCTACTCAGAATTATATACTTCATCATGACGTCACCATTAAGGATCACCATATTAGCTATACATAGTTACATGACCACAACCGACAGTACATAACTCATGTCGCAGCTGCCATTAACAGTTATGTTAGCAATAAATCTGATAGATAGACAGCGTTTGATATTATCTGTGCTATCAAAGAGATCCCACATCTACGGGGAGAGAATAATGACTGGGAAATGAGAAATGTATGGAAATGTATGGGAAATGCGAAATGTATGAGAAATGAGGTAAATTGCGGCTATAGTTAGCGTTTTTCTGTAGATGAATTTACCAACGAAAATATTATATACTAGCTGCGCCCCGCGGTTTCACCCGCGTAAATGTCGATCCCGTGGGAATATCGGGATAAAAAGTAGCCTATATGTTAATCCAGAGTATCAGCTACCTCTATACAAAATCTTATCAAAATTGGTCTAGCCGTTTGAGCGTGAAGAAGTAACAAACATATAAACACACACACACACTCACACACACACTCACAAACTTTCGCCTTTATAATATTAGTGTGATTTACAAGACGCAATATTAAAACAAAATCTAAATTATTCACCGGTTGTGCCAAGCTAGGTAGTTTTATAAGTAAGTTTCTAAATGTACCCTTATTTATCTTTCATCAGAACAATCTATCTTTAAATAATCTAAATAGGTCATCATCTGGTCATCATCGACCCCAACATAGTTGGGAAAGCGCTAGCGCTTTCCCAACTATGTTGGGGTCGGCTTCCAGTCTAACCGAATGCAGCTGAATATATTTTACAAGGAGGGACTGCCTATCTGACATCCACAACTCAGTTACCTTCTGGGTAAAACGATACTCCTTATGAAAACTGGTGGTCAGACTACTCGTAACAACTGTCAAAGGTCTAGAAATGACAGCTCAAAGGGATCAAAGGTGCGTTCGATGGACCTCTGCGGCTGTTATTAGGTTTTCGATGACTAAATAGATATTAGCTGTAATTTAGTCATTGAGGACCATTATCTCTTTTCTAAAGGGTTTTAACCCAGGCTTAGTGATTAGGTCAATTAAGGCTAAGCCGGTGGCCATGACGCTCACTAAAAGGAATCCTACTTTTGCTTAGGGTGCCACTAGTCAATATTTCCATACAAATTTCGGGAGAGTATTTCTCCACTGTTTGACATTGTGCGTCCAAAGTTAAACATGATATAGTTTTGACTTATTCGTTTTTCTTGCTATTTTTAACGTAAGTTTGGGTGTAAATAAGTAATAAAAGAACTGTAAAATCTTCAAAACGAAGTCCGTACCGACAAAGCTCAGTTATCGAAGAGTTTCATAAACTTTATTTGTAATTGATTTATGCAGTGGTTTTTTCCTACAACTCGATTTTCCTTTTCATTTTTTTTACGCGGCTTTAAGTTCGGAACGGTGTTTCTGTGCATGAGAACTAGACGTTGTGCGTGTAGACTAGCGTCGAACTCCTCATCACTGATACTATCTCTGTCGGACACGAAGCCAGGTGAGACAGCGTGCTTTTTGGCCACGACCACCAGTGAGATCGGGGTCGCGACTAGTTTACTCTTAATGATAACTTTCTTATATTACAAAGGTTACTAAATTAGTACTTACTGTGTTCTGTGTGGGTCTGGCTCTGGTACTGGGTTTGCTAAGCACATATGGCTTGCTACCACGACGGCAAGGGTCAACTGAAAAGAAACAGATAATAAATGTAGAGACAAATGTAGATGTAAATAAAGAGACAGAAAATTTGGAAATTGGTATTTCTGTCAAATCAATTCTACCCCAAAACCCTTTCGGGATTAGATACAGGTGATATTGGGTATTCGTATGTTGGCAATGTTGTCCGAAAATATTAAATACTAGCTTCCGCCCGCGACTCCGTCCGCGCGGATCGATCGTCGGTCTTCGCGTGGATGGTTTATTTCTCCATTTTGAGTAACTCTGACAATGACATCTTATAAATATCTATTGGACCCAAATACGGCTAAGCCTATAATAATTAAGGAGATCCCTCTATTGAGCTACTGCTGTTGAGCTCGCGTTCTGTAGTAAGTATTTTTTTCATAGTAATTCCGACCTTGATAAGTAGCATGTAGCAGTAAATTTCTGACAATGACGAAAATTTTGCAATAATAAAAAAGTGATCGTGACAATGCGACAGAAAGTTAATTGAGAGCTTCAGCATACACAACATTGTTAGTGAGCTCGTCCGGAATATGAACATGAAGATTTCTTGGACTGCTCACATGGGAAAGAGCTACGTAAAGTTGCCCGTGTGAAAAACAACTCGCGGTAAGATCTACGCCAGCAACTCCTAGGGTCTGACCTTGAGCCTTATTTATTGTCATGGCGTAACACAAAGCTACAGGAAACTGTATTCTCTTAAATTGAAATGGAAAATTATCCACTACGGGTAATGCAACGTGTGTTCGCGGTTCTACAGAACAACGTCTATGAATAAAACCGAAAAATAAGATTTTTTTTTCTACGTATTTTTCCAGGATAAAAAGTATCCTATTTTATGCCCAGGATAATAAGGTATAATTATACCAAGTTTCATCGAAATCGAACCGTTAGTTTTCACGTGATGCCTGCACATACAGACAGACAGACAGACAGACAGACAGACAGACAGACAAAATTTTTTTTAATCACATATTTGGGTTTGGTATCGATCCAGCAACACCCCCCGCTATTTATTTTTTCAATATTTTCAATGTACAGAATTGACCCTTCTACAGATTTATTATATGTATAGATAAAATCCTATTGCTTTGTCATTTTAACCGAAAACCTGTAACGAACCAATGCACCATGCAGATATTTTCGGAAAATATTTGATCTTAGATTTTATTAATTATTCACAGGATTTTTTAACAAATAGGTACCTATAAAAAAAAATGTGGCTTTGGCTTTATTTTAATTCACTATCAAAAATTAAAATTATGTGTTTTTCGAACACGAGTAGCACAACAAAGACGTTTTTAGAAAAAAAAAAACTGGCATTCCGGGAGTTCCGACGTGAGAAGTAAAAACAAAACACAAACAGAATACTTTGCCATCACTCACAGACATATTATCGGATATATTACATTAAAACCGAGTACATCCCGCGGACAGCCGAACACATCAAAAGCAAGTATTTTTTTTTATTGTCTTATAATGAAAACATGCGCGGTGTCGCTTACGGTAACCGTGACGCGAGTTCAATGGTTTTTTCCCATCTCAAAAAATGTCCAAAGTTTTCACTTCAAAAATATGAACAAATATTTTTCTGAACCAATAATTATTTGCACGAGTTTTCTTTTTCACAAAATAAAATAATAAATAAATAAAAAACAGCATATACTCACAGCAATGTTGCGATTCATGTTGGAGTAGCGTGTGGCGTGTCACTGTGTTGGATGCGCGCGCGCAGCCGTTAATATGCACCGCGGTTGTGCAAGCTCCTGCCACCGTTACGGTTCCTGATCCACTGGTGTATGTAACGTGCATGACTTGACAACATTACCTCCAGAATTCACGAGATTGATCGAGAGGATTGTTTTTTAGGGTTCCGTACCCAAAGGGTAAAAACGGAACCCTACTACTAAGACTTCGCTGTCTGTCCGTCTGTCTGTCATCAGGCTGTATCTCAAGAACCGCGATAGCTAGACTGTTGAAATTTTCACAAAGTATGTATTTCTATTGCCGCTATAACAACAAATACTAAAAACAAAATAAAATAAATATTTAAGGGGGGCTCCCATACAACAAACGCGATTTTTTTGCCCTTTTTTGCTTGATATCAAAAATGGCAACAGGTAGGCACTTGAAATATTCACAAAATACTCAGTTATATTTTAACTTTAATAATAAAATTAAAATAAAATAAATATTTAAGGGGGGTCCCAGTATACAACAAACATGTTTTTTTTTTTTCGGCGTTTTTGTTGTGGTACGGAACCCTTCGTGTGCGAGTCCGACTCGCACTTGGCCAGCTTTTTATCTAAATGTGTCATGTTTCATAAAAATTATGATAACTAAACAACTAATATTAAAAATAGGGGTAATCTTAAAAATGACTTAGGTATAGAATTTATAAACCTCGATTATTTTCTTAAAAATTTGACTTGAGAAAAAGAAAAATCTTTTCATCATTCATCATTATTTCGAAAAGTAAAAAAAGTATTTTTGAAATCGTCATAAAGTGATTGTGATGTTGTGAATGCGTGTGTCAAATGAATAATTCTGAAATCGTTCTTACAAATGAGTAGATACCTAACACTTACGTAAGACAAAAACCCTTGAAAAAATATGCATCGCGTGTAAAAACCTCACACGCACGTTTTTCATTCAGAGCTTTTATGAATCATTTATCATTCAACTTCAATAGGTCAACCCGGTAATGACTTATTTGTCGTAAAACGTGTACCTATAACTGTTCAGCCAGTAATGTTATTTGAATATCAAATGCAAACAATCCTACTCTAATAATTCTAAATGAGAAAGTTTATATGTTTGTTACTCAAACACGCAAAAACGGCTGAACGGATTTGGATGCAATTTAGCACATAGATAGACTATGACCTGGGTAAGGTAATAGGCTACTTTTCATCCTGGATCGCAGAAAAAGTCGGGTGGGCAATAGCTAGTTAGTTAATATTGTAAAGTCGTTATGAAATTCCCTGGAGTACTGATGTACCCTGGTATTCACGCTCGACCAGCGATACATTAGTAATCCTTAGTTATTATTAATGAGTTTCAATAGTGTGTTAATGTTAAAGATGTCAAGGACTTACAATTAGCAAGAAAGTTTTTCATTATCTGTAACGATTGTTTTAAACGCAATGTCTTGGTTGATCGACGAGCGCGAGTGTTGAAAAGTGTGGTCAGGACGATTATAATTGTGCTGTGTTGTGTAAATAATAATTATATAAATGTGTTACGTCTGTTATTTAATATTGATCAAGTAAGTGTAAAGGTACAAGTAATCTACAATTACATATTATTTATTAAAGTCGCTTTTCCTGTGTCTGTATGACCGCGTTGTTCTTCTTAATAACGCAACGGAGTTTTGATCCGATTATTACCTAATTTACAGAATATATTCCGGAAGATTATGACGCATTTTGCTTTGATAGAAATCTCGATGTTTTGGGTGGGTCGCTAGTACATAAGTACTAGCGACCCAAGTTAAAAAAAAAACGCGTTTTTGAATTAATTTTAGAACCGAAAGATCCTTACATAGTACTAAAACAAAAGTCGCCGAAATGTCTGTACGCGCATAACTGCCAAATGACTGCACCAAATTGGATAATTATTTTTTTGTTGTGTTCGGTACTTATTGCCAGGACCAGGTTTGCATGAAATAAAATTTCGGAAATTCGAAAAAAAAAATTTGCACTTGTGCGAAGATGGGGTAGTATCGTGCCGGTAGTACCTACGATATTATCATTCGGCTTCAATTTTATTTCAAACCTTAGTAAGTAATATTGCAATGCCATCTGCATTGTGTATCTTCCAAATGGCCATTCTTATTTTCCAATTCACAAGAACAACACTTACTGAGAAAAAAAAAACAACCGTTGCCAAAGTGAGTTCCTACAAATAAGAAGTGGGTTGAAATCAAAATGCATCGTGTGTGGAACGCGAACGGGTGCAATCAAGTATATTTCCCCTGGCACCTCCGTAGCCAGCGCAGGTGAAACTACGCTCTGCAGTTTTGACTCTGTTGTTTTTCAAAGAACTCGCTTTGTGCCGCGATAGGTTTTAAAATGTCAGTACAGGGGTGGTACACACTTGTTCGGCTCGGCCGTATTTGTTGAACAACATAGTCGACACGAAGCAATGACTACACATATTCGGCTTTTATTTTCGAGCCGGACGGTGTCTACTCTCGCTGAAGCATGTTCGGGTCGGCACATTTCTAGCCAAGCCCAGCGGCATCTTCCTGAACATAATATCTAGATATTATATTGGATTTTGCCGCCCTATTTGCCTGGCCCTGGCTATGCTTATCATACCGACCTAAAGGAGTGTGTATGTGCAGCATACCTAAATGATGAAAGCTGTTATATTTATGACGTTTCATTTTGAATGTGAATGTTGCCAGGGTTGACTGACAGCACAGCTGACAACCCTAGATAAGTACTACCTAACAACCTACGTTTTAATCTATTTTGTCTGTTGTGGAATAATTGGTTTTATAAATATTCAGTGCAGTGCGTTTCCGAATGAAATAGTATCTAAGTATTAAAATTACGCATGATAAATTACTAGTACTTTACAGGGTTACTTTTCAAAGACCATCCAAATTTTTACATGGTGTTCTACCCATGAATATAAACAACTTTCACTATGCGACCAACTCTGAAATCACGAAAAAAAATATCTGCTGTTTCATACAAAACTTCAATAGGTACAACCTACTTGATCAAAATGTATGAAACAGCTGATTTTTTTTCGTGATTTCAGAGTTGGTCCCATAGTGAAAGTTGTTTATATTCATGGGTAGAACACCATGTAAAAATTTGAATGGTCTTTGAAAAGTAACCCTGTATAATTTTATGAATATTACCGAAAGAAAAAAAGAGAAGTATTTAAATAAGGACATACAATCACTTAACATAGGTAAATTCTGTAAATACAAACCTACCTAATCTTCCACATTAGTCAGTTTCCCCTTAAAATAAAGCTATACTAATTATGTGGACTATCTGTAGAGCTCATAAAACCTCCACAGAGGTCCGTAAGTCCCGCTTTGAAGCCACGATACTTGAGAGGCTTACAGGTGTAATCCCCTCACAGGTCACTCACGACGTCACCTCACGGATTTACTTTTTTTATACAATGTCATATGGTGTGTTTGTACGGCCAGGGCAAAACAATTTTATGGGTTGAAGAGGAAAATGTCTGATCTTTTTGCTGTCAGCTTTCCCTGATCGGGGTTAAACTGTATCGCTTCCTTGTTTTTAATGCTGACAATATTCCTTTTGTATTTAATTATTGTGGTATTAAACATGAGTTTTATGAGTGGTTTTATGTTATTTGAATTTTAATTATATCTTATCAAGTCCTTGAACTTTATACTGCCTGACACATAATTTGAATTTTTCAACAAGTTCAGTCATATTCAATAAGCATTTCCATTCTATAATTTGAGCAGGCAGCCTCGTTAAAAATATTAAGACATGCCTTGGCCTGTCTAAAATAATTTTTATGTATTCATCCAAATTTATGAAAACATAAAAAAACTTAATACTTTTCTCTATTTTCGACATCAGCCACGACATGTGTGGCGTTCAGAAATTAATTTTATTTTATACAGGCTGGTCAAAAAGTCGTGGATCAAACGAAATAGAGAGCTAAAGCGAAAAACGATTTTAAAGTGAAGAATACTTTTTGTAACGCATCAAATTTTTTGGAAAAAAAAAATTGCTCTTGAAACAGAGCCGCAATAAAACTTTTGTAGTGCTTATACATTATATAGTAATAATACAACACCGTTTGTTTTATATCACATTTGTTTCTAAATAAGGCTACTGAAATTGTTAAAGAACTCTGTATACAAAAATATTCATAACTTTTAGGGCAATTGAATTATGGCCACACTGTAGAAAGATTTTTTGTTGGAAATTACCTACTTTATCGGTATTTCGTTTGATCCACGATTTTTGACCATCCTGTATATGAAAATGCTGAATAGGCTGAAAATAAATCAATATTTTTAACACGGCCGCGTTCATATTTGGCGAGTACGCCACAAATCATTCCCGGCACATGCCATGTATCGGCTGGCATTCATCTCGCGCGCTTTTTGACAGTTCACTGCAGCTGCCATATTGTTGTGACAGGGGAGCGAATTTCAAAATTCTGTGTTGCAATATAAAAATTGGAATTGCTTTTATTCCTTACGGGATTAAATTTTAAATGTACTATGTTGACTATTACGTTGATTACATTGTATTCCTATTAACTTTTTTGTACCTATAATTAACTAATGGTCAGATCATCATCTGCCTAGCCTTTTTCCAACTATCTTGGGATCGGCTTCCAGTCTAACCGGAGATGCAGCTGAATACCTATATTACAAAAAATTGCGAAAAAAAATCAGCTGTTCCCTACATTTATGTTCGTATAACTCGTCAAAATCGAACAGCTGATTTTTTTTCGCGATTTTAGGTTTGGTCCCATAGTAAAAAGTTGTTCATAATGATGAGTACAATGACCTCTTAAGAGGTTGTTAATGTTTTACCAATAACCCGGTATATAAAAACCTTCCTCTTGAATCACTCTATCTATTGCTGAAAACTGCATTAAAATCCGTTGCGGTTTAAAAGATCAAAGTTAACAGGGAGCGGGAGCGACATTGTTTTATTCTATGTAGAGATAATAAGGATTGTTCCTTGTTATTTGCCATAAAGTAACTTGTTTTTTCATCGTATACCTTTACCGAAGCTTTTAAGGAAAAATATTTGTGAAAATACAATATTTACTCAAGTTAGTTCCCTGTATTATACCTACTACCGTCAATCCACTTGATGAACGCTTGACATTCTGAATACATATTTTTATTATATTTATCCTCGAACCTCGAAATAAAGGTTTTCCAGGGGAAATGTTACATTTTACAATTCATGATTCAGACAGTGGAATTGTATGGTTTTATTTTAGACAGGAGTGTTATTTAGAATATAGTTTCCGTTCTGCTGTCTAACTGTGATAACCTCTGACTTATTATTATAGTGTTAGCATTTATTCAGAAAAATAAAAAGTTAGTACTTAATAATGAAATCACTATTTAAAATATATTACCTACCTGTAAATACTTGTAACACTTAATTAATTAGATATTAATTTAAATGTCAAAGATCAGCAATGCACAAGTACCTACACCGCAGATTCGCAGCGCTAAACGTAATTTAAACAATGCATATTTCGTTTAAAACCATCAATGTTTAAAACAAATGAATTTGAGAAAACCCAAACGGCTTTTTCAATTATTGTTTTTCTATTTATATTTAAGGTAGATCTATTACCTTTAACAAATTATTTCGTTCAAAATACCATACAATCATTAGTAAACCATAGACACACCTGTCAACAAAAAAGCTTTTTAATTATTGTCTATTACACTACCCCTCCCTGTTTGTTTGTAAATTCTTTGTAATTATGGGAAAAAGGCTGTATATGCTTGTAAACCAACATCTGACAGATTCTCACAACCTTTAATTAGTAGTTCACAGATAATAACACACTTCGATCTAGTTTTAGTTTTAAAAACAGTTATTAGACTGTGATTGCTTACCTAGTTTAATGAGTAAGGGAATTCATCATCATCTGCCCACCCTTTTCCCAACTATGTTGGGGTCAGCTTCCAGTTTAACCGGATGCAGCTGAATACCAGTATTCAGACTTCCTATCTGACCTCCACAGCTCAGTTACTGGGTAATACGATACCCCTTGGTAAGACTGGTAGTCAGACTTTCGGGCTTCTGACTACCCGTAACGACTGTCAAAGATCCACGAGTAAGGGAATTCGCAATATCGAATTATAGGAATTGAGTAGAATCTAATTAGTAGGGACCTATCGAAGTCCACTGCTGGACATGGGCCACCCCTCAGGATGCGCCACAACACCCTGTCCTGCGGTCTTTCAAAGAATTTCATGCACTAATCAAAAATTTAGACGCGTTGAGCATTGTTTGAGATGGGAAAAAACCATTGTACTCGTGACACTGTTACCGTAACCGATACCTCTGTTTTCAGTTTTGGCCATGATAAAGACATCAACGCGCGGTACATTTTCTTTGCGAAGAATGACCTTTAAACATATTATTTGTAAAATTACAATGCTTTTTACCCACGTCATCTTCCTATGCCGATGCCTACGATCCTTACATGCTTCATTACAACATGCTTGCTTCATTTACGTTCATACATTTGGTCATACACGTACGCCGGTTGCAAGTACTACGCACCTGACCTTTCTGAAGAACATCACAATAAGGTCATTATATGTGTAAGGACATGTAATGACCTTGAGGGGGGGGGGGACGCTCTAGAAGGCTAGGGAAGGCGTCCTTTCCCGGCGTTTCCACTCACTTCTGTCCTTCTGTCTCTGATGTGTCATCTGTCAATCTACCCCGAGGGCCCAGTGCGGGTTGGTAGATGTCACATGTCTTCGATTTCTTGGTTCAGCGACATGCCAGTTTCCTCACGATGTTTGCCTTCACCGTTTTGAGAGCTGTGGTGATGAAATAATTTACACAAAGTAAAGCGCCTGCCTGGGTTCGAACCTACGAACTGCAACTTGTAAGTCGCGGCCGTTACAAGCTCTCGAAAATAAATAATAATACTAATGAAATATTATCTTGAATTCATGTAAGCCTAGTACTTTTTGTTTAGGTAACAAAGCTCAGGGGGTCTAAAAAGGCCATTTTGGCAGAATCATAAAAGGATAATACGATGGACAGTTATATGTAAAGTTATCGTATCAAATCCCACTGGTGAAGCATTTTTCAGTTATTTTTTTTTGTCTGTGCTAAAATACCAATCAATCCAATTCAAATCTCTTTGATTATACATACGTAGTGCAGCGAAAAAAGAAAAACACGGACTGTCTTCGCCTTATTATGATTCATAATGTTATCCTTTTATGATTCTCCAAAGTGGCCTTTTTAGGCCCCCTGAACTTGTGCAGGAAGCGTCTTCACATGTAAATTGCACCCGTGCTGAGCTGGGACGGGTCACTAGTCTTTATTGAAGTGTTAATTTATTCGGTGTGGATATTTTAAAGGTTTCTTTACCCACCTCAATTAGATTAAATATCATAGGGAAAAGTATGTACATACATCTTAAAACCTCGCCAAGGCTGTTTTAAGGGGTTATTCGCACTTCGTCCCATTCGCACTTCGTAATACCGCGTTCATAGTTGGTCCCATTCGCACAAGCACCCTTTAATATGCTTCGGTTAAAACAGTTACATAATCATCTAATTTAGCTTTTCGTACAAGTATCTCTGAATAATTCCAGAGATACTCTCAAAAAATATTTAAACAGGGAATTACCCTATCAAAATCAACAAGGAAACACCCTATCAAACGCCTGTAACGAAACCATAGCGCGATTCAGAAACAGGTATAACGCCATCTATCGAACAACATGGTAAACTTGACAGTTTTGATATTGTGCATGCTACATAAAGCTAATAACTTTTTATTTAGCAATTCGCTTTTTACCCGACTGCGTCAGAAGGAGGGTTATGTTTTTCGAGTGTATGTATGTATGTATGTATGTATGTATATTTCTTTGGCAGCCTAAACGGCTTGATCGATTTCAGCTTGAGAGGTGCCGTTAGATTCGTCTTAATTGTGAGAGTGACACTGGGTATATTAAAATTGAAAAAAAATTAAAAGGGCCGATTTTTGGCACAATATGTTAAAAAAAAAAAAAAAAATTCTCGAAACCTATCGAGTGGGGTATCAAAATAAAGGGTTTTAAAAGGTGATTACAAAAATATATATACTTTATATGGTTAAAAGTAATTCGAAGTGCCAAATCGTAAAAAACACGTACCAAGAACTAAATCGTTTGCGAAATCTTTCACATTTGTAAACTAAAAAGCTGGAAATAAAAAAAGTAATTTAAAAAATAAAAAAACCCGACTGCGAAACTGAAAAGCTACAAACAAGCCCATTTTAAATTAAATAAAAGTTGGAAGCAGGCGGGACCCATTTGAATTTGAAAATATAATGATAAAGATATGGGTCCCGCCTGCTTCCAACTTTTATTTAATTTAAAATGGGCTTGTTTGTAGCTTTTCAGTTTCGCAGTCGGGTTTTTTTATTTTTTAAATTACTTTTTTTTTTAAAGTCTGGAAAAGAGAAATCTGTTGGTAACCCGCCCCGGCTTTGCACGGGTGCAATTTACAAACACACACAATCAGCCTATAATCACTGCTGGAACTCAGGCTTCCTCTCTGTGAGGGGGAGTGGGCCATAATCCACCACGCGGGCCCAGTGCGGGTTGTTTGATGTCAAATGTCTTGAATTTTTAGGAGATGCCGGTTTCCTCACGACACCTCACAATTTACATGTGAAGACGACCCGTCTGTTGAGACTGGCCATCTCTTATTACAGCCAAGGCTTATTTTTATTTTAATCTTATATTTTGAAATGTCTTTAATTTTTTTTTACATTGTTCTCTCTTATATGTAGAAGCAACCAGAATAACGTACACAGGATTTTGTAATATCTTTGTTTAAAAGAGTGTCCTTGGGGTTCCTTGCCCGTTCTTCTCCATAGAGATAGATTACGTTTTGGAATGGGCAACTAGCTTCAACTTTCTAACTGACCGGCTCTTAGACAATTCAAAAGTCTCTGTAAATGGTTTAATTGAAATAAATGGTTTGAGTTTGAGTTGTGCACAAGGGTCTGCAATAACCTAACAAAAAGTACATAAATTCAAGATGGTATTTCATAAGTATTTTTTTTCTTTGTTGTCTAAAGGTGGTTTTTATCCACACGCTATCAACTACTTCATTATTGAACACTAATCAATGACTGTAATGTGTTAAGTACGGTCACGAGCACTAATATGTCAACACTTGGCAACTTTCAATTGCGATTTTTTCACGTGAAATGACGAATGCAACGTTGAAATACGACACTACATAAACCTATGGGTTCGGAAATACTATTTTCGTACTATAACATAAAATTTAATTAAAAAATAAAGGAGAAAATTGCCTTTGAGTAAAGCCACGTGTATACATATGTACTTATGCTCGTGACTGTACTTCTACTTCTTTTTGTTTATACACACATCAAAAGTGTCTAGGGATCAACATATATTTTTGCAATAACTTTTCTCCTGATTGATATTAATTAAAATTTTCTTTAAGGATTCATCAAATAAAGTGTTTTCGTTTGTCACAGTAACGATAAACCAAGTCACCTTTGCATTAATAAAGAAATTTGCCATTTTCCTAATAAAGGGATTTTTGACATTTGAACCACTAACACAAAAGTTCGAAAAAAAGACTGAAATAATAGTTTTCTTTAAAATTTTATTGGGTAACTTAAACAATTAATAATCCGTGTTTCTACCGCGAACACTAACAACCCAAGAACATCGGTTTGGCATACTCAAAATGAGTTCATCCAAATCACGCTGTGGAATGGCCGCCCATGTTCGTTGCAACAACAAAAAAAGGTCTTCTTGCGACTGGATACCCTCCATATTCGGCAGAGCTCTTCTCTGTAGCATATCCCATGCATGCTCAATCGGGTTCAAGTCTGGCGACTGAGCAGGCAAGGGCAGGACATTGATGTTAGCTGCGGCGAGAGTCTGTCTTACAACTCTTGCGGTGTGCGGTCGTGCATTATCATGCATTAACTGAAATAAGGGACCGATTTGCACTTGTAGAGGAACGATGACGTCTGATACAATCGTCTCAGCATAAATTTGAGCGTTGAGGTTGCCTCTGATCCAAATCAACTCAGTTCTTCCGCCGATCCAAATACCCGCCCATACCATGATGGTTCCACCACTATAAGGATGGACTTCCTGGCAGGATTTTAATCGCTGTTGGCGTCCAGGGGTTCTCCAGTGTCGTATACGTCTTGTATCCGGTCTCATACCAAAACGAGACTCATCAGAAAAGCACACGAAACGCCATTGTTCTTCTGCCCAATTTCTGTGTTCAAGAGCCCATTGATATCGAATCCTACGATTGTGCATTGCTATAGGTGGTACCCGTAGCGGTCTTCGGGAATGAAGGTTCACTTCATGCAAGCGGTTTCTGACTGTTTGGTCGCTAATTAAGTTCCCTGAAGAGTGATGAAGCCTCACGGCTAACATCATGGCGGTTATTGTTGGAGCTCTTCGAGTTAAGATTTGAATGTATCGGTCTTGTCTCCGTGTGGTGCAGCGATACCGTCCTCCATGGCGCTCAGCCACGGTACCAGTGCTTCGGTAACGTGTCCAAAGTCGACTGATAACACTCTGACTTGTATTCAGAGCTAAAGCCACAGTACGTTGCCGGGAACCAGCTTCTATCATTCCCACGGCTCTGAGCATTTCTTCCCTGCTTAAATGACGTCGCCGCTCCATAATAACGTTGGTTTTAATCAGTAGTAGGGAAACAGTAGCACTAATAATGTCTTCAATGCGTTGTATGTTTTTATAGGGAAAATATTGACAGCTGATTTTCATCTTTTACTCGAATTTGATTCACAGTTTCTGATTCAAATTATGAAATGCACCAAAAAGGATCCATATAAATTTATAAAATCATAAATTTATTACAAAGCCACATCTCAATCTCAAGAAATCCGCATAAAAATGCTTGATCCCTAGACACTTTTGATGTGTGTATTTACATACTAAAAAATCCGACAAATTCCTGGGAAATATGCTCTCAATAAATTATGTTCGACAATACAAAGATAACTAGGGGCCTAAAAAGGCCCCTTTGCTGCCAAAGGGGCCTTTTTAGGCCCCTAGTTATCTAGTTATTCATAAAAGGATAACATAATGGACAGTTAACCGTTAAGTTAATCGTATCAAATCCCATTGGTGAAGCATTTTCAGTTATTTTTTTTTTGTCTGTGCTAAAATACCAATCAGTCCGATCCAAATCCAATCCCAATCTCTTTGATTGTACCTACGTCGTTTCAGCCGATAGACGTCCACTGCTGGACATAGGCCTCCCCCAATTTTGGGAGGGTTTGCCATAATCGCCACGCTTGGCAGGCGGGTTGGCGATCGCAGTATGGTATGATGGTGGAATACATAGAGAACGCTGCTGCCCATTCTCCGGTACGATCCTTAGTCGCCTTTTACGACACCCACGGGAAGTAAGGGGTGGTGGTATTCTTTAAGTCCGGCACCACACAACGTAGTGCAACGATAAAAATGAAAAACACGGACTGTCTTCGCCATATTACGATTCATAATGTTATCCTTTTTTGATTCTCCAAAGTGGCCTTTTTAGGCCCCCTGGAATAAGCAATCATTCTCTTTTGTGTGGTTACCGGTATCAATCTGACTGCTGTGCAGTAATTTACTGAAGATAGGAGTTATTTCATTTGACTGTCACAAATCATCACTTCTTTAATCGAAAGGTATTCGAGAAGAATTGGAAATACAGTTAACATATAGCTTAAAAGTTCTCTGGCAATGGAAAAATAAGCCTTAGGGCTGATTTTTCCATCGACAGATAACTTTTATTCGAGGAATAAAATTGACTTTTGACAGTTTTTGTACATGGAAGAACTGTCAAAAAAATCTAAATTATTCCGCCGATAAAATTATCTGGCGTTGGAAAAATCAGCCCTAATTCTTTTGTTTACATCAATCTGGGTGGATGGTTTCAAATACTTGACGAAATGCTTATCTGTCGTGTCGCGTGTCTGCCGAACTGCGTGTCTGTCGAGTTCCGTTTCTGACAAGTTGCGAGTCTATCCTGAGAGATGACGAAATGCGTATTTGACCACTTGCGTTTCTGACGATATGCTAGTAATCCGAGTCTTCTAAAACACAATTTTAATTAATGTCTGTTATTTATATGCGTACGAAATAGGTAAAGTCGATCCAGGAGGGGATCGAGGTGGGGGGGGGGGGGGGGGTGGAGGGGGGGGGGGTTCAGGGGATCAGACCGGAATAACTCAACAAAAATGATATTAACAGCTAAATGACAAAGAATGACAGTTGTGATTTGAATATGCCTACGGAGTACGGACAATATAAGTTGGTAATCGATTTGCTTAACGAATAATTTCCTTGGCTTTACCTACAGAGGTGTCACCAAATTAGCCAAAAGATGTTCACTGCTTTAAATACTGCCGTCATAAAGAAAAAGGGCACAACTAAATTTTTTCCAAAATAAGAGTTTTGAGAGCAGTGATGATTAAATAATTTACAGAATGTAAAGCGCCTGTCTGGGTTCGAACCTACGACCTACAAACTCGTAAGTCGCTGCCGTTACTACTTGGCCACCATTCTACACTTAACAATAGGTAAGTACAATTATCGGCACGGATCTTGAGCGCTGACCTTCACCTGCGCAAAAGTGAGTTATTGGGTCCCTTTTGTGGGATGAAGTGAGGTGCGGGAGCGGGGTATATATATTGTCGTACAGTGACGATGATAATAATAATATTATTATTATATAGTATTATGTTTTATTTTGCCATAAGTATACGATGCGCAAAGCGATCCCTACTCTACCGCCGATACCGCCGATACCGTAACGGTATCCTTGATTCTACAACTATGTAGGTACTAACGTGTTACAAACGGTGTCTTGTACACAATATTACTAACTACTGCAATTAATTCACAGTATCGGCATAGTTTCCGAGTAGGTACCTATTGCTAAACGTGACATCCGCGGACTCAATATACAGTTATTGCTTCCAAGCATGTGTTGATTCGCATTGTAGTTAAAATCTAAACTGTAGTGCGGTGTGACAAGGTTTAAATTGCAATAGGTGTAATTTGCAAATCACTCAATTGCTTGGCGACATTCTTGAGTCAATGAACGAATGATATGGTTGAGAGTTTAATAGCAATTTTGTCATTAAATTAGTTTAGATTGATTCATTTGGTTTTTATAAGGATTCGTTCATTTGTTGCCGTAAGAACTTCTGAGAAAATATATAAGGTCAATCGATTCATTGTATTCATCATTACGAAGAACTTTTACTACGAGACCAAACCTGAAATCGCGAAAAAAAAAGAGCTGAGGGCCTAAAAAGGCCACTTTGGCAGAATCATAAAAGGATAACATTTGAATCATAATGGACAGTTAACTGTTAAGTTAATAGTATCAAATCCCATTGGTGAAGGATTTTTCAGTTTATTTTTTGTCTGTGCTAAAATACCAATCAATCCAATCCAAATCCAATCCTAATTTCTTTGATTATACCTACATAGTGCAGCGAAAAAAAGAAAAACACGGACTGTCTACGCCATATTATGCTTCATAATGTTATCCTTTTCTGATTCTGCCAAAGTGGCCTTTTTAGGCTCCCTGTTCCCTACACTTATGTTCGCATAACTCGTCAAAATGTATGGAACAGCAGATTTTTTTTATGCGATTTCACGTTTTGTCCTATAGTAAAAGTAGTTCATAATGATGAGTACAATGAACCCTTCAGATATTTCGTGTATGAATAGATAGACCTTATATTTGGGTTTCGTGGGAAAATCTACAAATTCTGAACACCACACATCAGTCTTAGCGAAGTGTCATTTTTTGTAAGAGGTAAGCCGGAGTAGATATCTTTAATATGATTATATTATTTGTCTATAGAATACTGACTGTGCCATTTTTCAAAGGGAAGCTGGTAGGAATCAAGTTGTATGGAACCTTCGCCACTGCCACGCATAACGTAACATCACGCCTTTTTAATGCCTGAAGGGTTAAGCAGATGTTTCGCCAGTTATGTTTAAGTTTTATAAATATAAATAAGATAAATAAATAAAATTTTTATTCAAGTATAAAGTAAACTAAAAATAGGATTTACATTAATTACAATCGAGGAAAATTAAATTCTAACTGTAATATAGACCTGCCTGATCTAGGTTTATGAAAAACCTGTGTTTCAGGCCATCAATTTACACCAAATATTTAAAAAGAAGACAACAATAAATGTATTAGAAGCTAAATTGAAAAGAAGGAATTATTTTCAATGTCTTATCTCTATAAGACATTGAAAATACTTCCTTCTTTTCAATTTATTATTATTATTATGTATTATTATAAAAATAGATTATACAAGATATATTTATGTTTAAATAAATTAACGAATAATATTTGTGCTGTTTATGCAATAGGGGGCGAGCCTATTGCCGGGCAAGAACCCAAACTCGGGAAATTCCTAATGGAAAAACCTAATAACACTTTACCCGACCCGGGACTTGAGTCCAGGACCTCGTACTCAGCAGCAGCGCTTACGAACACTAGACCAACGAGGCAGTTCCGAATATGACTGTACCAATTAGTAAGTTGGTTGGTTGGTTGGTTGGTTGGTTGGTTGTTGGTTGGTTTGGTAAGTTTATTTTCCAAAGTAGGACTGTATTTTATAATGTATTTATGTGGTGCTATCGTAAACACCAGATATACGACCAATAGTTAAGTTGGATTACCGATAGTGATATATGGGAACGCGCGTTTGTCGATGCCAAATGTCACACTGTAGATAGTACAAACAAGGCTTTACGGCTTTGGATTGCACTATCGACCAACCGATAGATAAAGTAAATGAATACATAGCAAACATATAGGAGTTTTACAAAACTACTGAACAAAAACCCCATTTTGTTTAGTTCGTTTACTGTAAAAAGTAAAGAGTATACTTAAAAAGAACTTTCAAAACATTAAAAAGGCTAGTCTAGTGCATTTATAAAAGCCTAATTTACAGTGAAAAAGCTGAACCGACATGAAATCCCGCTTTCTATACAACTTTATTGCACAAAACACCACTGCAATGGTATAACCCGGCGAAATAGGAGTGCGACCTCTTCACTTGATCACCCTACATAACAGTGTCGTACTTCACACGATAGGGTTACCATCAATGGTTCTTATAGCATCGAATAACGAACTGTAAATGGAATTTTCCCTGTAACTCGCTCCGTGTAGTAGTATTCGATTACTTTCATCGCCTACCTTGTTTGTTAATCGAGTAAAAAGCGACAATTCCTTTATTTGGTAATACATGTCTTTTTACTAGCCATCTGTATTTCCTCTCCATCCAAATATAGGCTTTATTTCTTTGGGATACCTTTGATAGTTCTGTGTCTGTGTAATGAATAAGGTTGGTTCAACTGTGTTCTAGGATTGTGTAACCTACTGGTGCCTTAAAACGATATGCATCAACAACTGTTTTTTGTATAGTAAGTACAACTGTTACAGCATAGTTACGTAATTAATGTACCAGGGCAACAAGGGTGTGGAGGTATGCCAACTAATTGAATCGCTAATTTTCTTGTTTTCACCTTTTAATAGCCATTTATGGACTATGTAGAGATTGTTGTTCTGTTTTTTCGATTGTCACAGTAATATTATAAAGGCGAAAGTTTGTGAATGTGTGAGTGAGAGTGTGTGTATTTATATGTTTGTTACTTCTTCACGCTCAAACGGCTCGACAAATTTTGATAAAATTTTGTATGGAGGTAGCTGACACTCTGGATTAATATATAGGCTACTTTTTAGGGTTCCGTAGCCAAATGGCAAAAACGGAATCCTTATAGATTCGTCATGTCTGTCTGTCTGTCTGTCTGTCTGTCTGTCCGTCTGTCTGTCTGTCTGTCTGTCTGTCCGTCCGTATGTCACAGCCACATTTCTCCGAAACTATAAGAACTATACTGTTGAAACTTGGTAAGTAGATGTATTCTGTGAACCGCATTAAGATTTTTATACAAAAATAGAAAAAAAACAATAAATTTTAGGGTTCCCCATACTTAGAACCGAAACTCAAATTTTTTTTTTTCATCAAACCCATACGTGTGGGGTATCTATGGGTAGGTCTTTAAAAATGATATTGAGGTTTCTAATATCATTTTTTTCTAAACTGAATAGTTTGCGCGAGAGACACTTCCAAAGTGGTAAAATGTGTGTCCCCCCCCTGTAACTTCTAAAATAAGAGAATGATAAAACTAAAAAAAATATATGATGTACATTACCATGTAAACTACCACCGAAAATTGGTTTGAACGAGATCTAGTAAGTAGTTTTTTTTTAATACGTCATAAATCGTAAACCGCAATTTACCATTCATTCAATCAACTCAAAATAAAAATTAACATTTAGTTTCATAAACATAAACCTTATGCATAAACCCGGATGTTACGGAACCCTCGGTGCGCGAGTCCGACTCGCTCTTGCCCGGTTTTTTTATCCTGAAATTTCGACGGGATCGACACTTATGCGGGTGAAATCGCGGGCGCAGCTAGTTGTAAATATTTCCTTAAGTGTGTGTCTTGTGTATTGGGTTTTTCTATCTGGAATATCTCAATAGCAGCCCGGAGTCTGAGTTTGTTCCCAGTTGGTTACCAATAGGTTCGACCCCTGTTGTCTGTGTGGTGCCGGACTTAAAGAATAGCACCACCCCTTACTTCCCGTGGGTGTCGTAAAAGGCGACTAAAGGTCGTACCGGAGAATGGGCAGCAGCGTTCTCTATGCATTCCACCATCATACCATACTGCGATCGCCAACCCGCCTGCCAAGCGTGGCGATTATTGCAAACCCCCCCCCAAAATTGGGGGAGGCCTATGTCCAGCAGTGGACGTCTGTCGGCCGAAATGATGATGATGATGATGAATGAGGTTCGACCCCTATTATATGGGACTTCAATGTAACTGGGAAAATGTGGGTGGGTGTAGAGTCACGAGCAAAAGTATGCATACACTTGGCTTTATTCAAAGGCGATTTTCTCCTTTATTTTTTAAAGAAATTTTATGTTATTAGGAACATAGTATTTTTTAACCCATAGGTTTATGTAAAGTGTCGTATTTCAACGTTGCATTCGTTATTTCACGAAAAAATCGCATATGAAAGTTGCCAAGTGTTGACATGTTAGTGCTCGTGAATGTACCTCTGCCCAACTCGTTAGGGAAACAAGGTGTGATAAAAATGTTTTATTTTTTCTGTTCCTTATCATCTATATAGCTGGATATAGTTTTTGAAGTGAAGACTTCTTAAGGCACGTTGGGCATTTTTTGAGATGGGAAAACCATTGAACTCGCGACACTGTTACCGTAACCGACACCGCGCTACATTCGGATGAGTTCGGCTGTCCTCGGGATGTACTCGGTTTTAACGTAGGTATATCCGATATGTCAGTGGGTGATGGCAAAGTATTCTGATTGTGTTTTGTTTTTATGACGATTAAAAAAATACACACGTATTTCAAGTTTTCACTTCTGTCAGCGCTCTCCGGGTGCGACTGATTTTTTTGCTATCCCTGAAAATCGAGGTTTTACCAAGTTGTGTTTTACCATTAATGTATTTGTGGCTACTATGTTCTTGTTATTATTGCCATTCCAAGATATTATAACCATGGCATAGATTTGAGATTTCAACAGTGCTTAACTCATTGAATGCCGTAATTACAGACATTCAAAAGGTTAAATTAAGCATCACGCCAGTTCAAATTTTATCGCGATACAATCTCAATTAAACCCAAAATGCCCCACTGTTGGGCAAAGACCTTCCCACACACTGTCTACTGCCATGGCGGGCCAGTCCTTTCGGTCCTTTCTAAACATTTAGGTAAGCCAAATAATCTAAACACCAAATTCAATATGAAACTCTCCAACTCTCTTATACGTGCGGCTATAACTTGTCAGCTTAAGTTAGGTCGCTTACTATCTCAAAGTCGGTTTCCAAGAATACTGGAAGTCAGTTCAATGAGCAATAGCTGTCCTGCATCTGCGCAGATCATTTGCATTGAATAGTGTGGGTAGGTATAAGGTACACGGTATCTGAGGTCTTTGATCAAGAAACTTTAGCTTTTGGGAATGCGAATGTCTGTTTTCCATATGATCGATGAGCTGCAAATTGTTGGAGCAACATTGTGGATTTCTCCAGTGTTCCTGAATACATCCAGACTGAATTTCCTCTAGCATTAATGGAGTATGTACTACAGAACGCCTTTGCTTCGGATGGTAAGAAGAAGTGAGTGCTGCAAGCCAAATCATCAGCTATTAAGCCACGTTCTGAAAATAAAAAGCTTTATAATTGAAAGTTAACACCGTAAGATGTCAATTAAATCTTGTTACCCATTAACTGGAATGTGAAAGTTAGAATGATAGTCTACTAAATACTAGTATTCAAGTGTATCCTGTTCGATTGTGAGCTTAGCGCAACATACTTGGGAAAAGGCTAGGCAGATGATGACCATAAGACAACGATGATAAATTTAATATATTTCAAAATATTGTCATTTGTATTCGATGCAGTACTTAGTCATTAATATGGTAGTTTTAAAAGTAGAAAATAAAATTAATATGAAATAAATTCGGCACACCAGAACTTTTTACTCTGACTGTATTTTTAGGTGTGTGTTAGGTAGCGTTACCAAACGGGAGCGTTCCCAGACGGGAGCGGTGTGTGAGCCATGAACGCAGCAACTCAAACTCAAACTCAAACCATTTATTTCAATTAAACCATTTACAGGCACTTTTGAAATGTCAAGAAGTCGGTCAGTCAGAAAATATGAAGCTAGTTGCCCATTCCAAAGCGTAGCAACCAGAAGCGTACAAAAACAATTGCTCAACCATTACGCCATTTTCAGAAAAATATTACACAGTAATTAAAAGTATTCAAGCATCGCTGTGCCAAGTTAAATTAACAAGCGGTAATGAACAATTATTGTGACAAAAATTCGGTTCCATTTGGCTTTAATCCAAACTCGCGTCTTAGTGTAAGTGCAGGATAACCGTTGTCGTACCAACTGTGTTACTACCATAATTACAACTACGTATTGAATTTCTATAAGTAGTACAAAATTCTACAAATCTTTAACATAAAGGTACTGACACACATGCTCATTACTAGCATGCTCAAACCAAGCGGAGCACGCGAAAATCAAAGTCACGTGAGTTTCGCGTGCTCCGATTGGTTTGAGCATGCTAGTAATGAGCATGTGTGTCAGTACCTTTACAGACATAATTATGTGTTGCTGGGGAGATTGTTGTGCCGGTTCGCATTTAAAACTCTAGGAAGTGGTGAAGGGTGGGCGTTTGGGAGTCTGTCTTTTGTAATTATTAATGTTCAAGAAGTACCGATTCTGAGTCGTATTTGAATAAATGATGCTTGTTTTTGGTGTCTGTATTTTTGTTTTGTTTAGCTTACAATAAAAGCAGTAATAGGACTTTTTGTAGAAATACTCTTTTTGGAAAGAATATCTGTAACACATTAAATATATAGGTATGAGGAACAGGGTGTTATGTTCACTCATCCTACCTAAAAAGGGAAGGATCCTGGTGGGATGTCGGGATGTTGTATATAATTATTATATACAACGTATCGAGAGCCGCGCGCGCGTATGCTAGTCGCGCGATGAACGCGATTTTGCGTGACGTCAGTGTGATACGTCGTTCACTTATGGCGATGTAGATGCCGCCACAAGTATATCTTCATTTACTCATTTAGCCTATTTGCCAAGCTTGAATCTTTAGGTCCCAAAATCTGATTATGAAGTTTGGCAAACTATTTCTATTATACAGTTATTGTTTTTCGGAAGCCTATGTTGGCAAAATCCTTTTCAGATAGGTACTTTTGCAAAGAACCCAAGGTTTATTTTCTGAACAGGCTTTGTGCCTTGTGTTAGTATCAGAATTGATTTTCTTAGTTTCTTTCTTTTCCTGATAGATCTGATATCATCATTTTGGTTTTGAAGGTTTTTACTAAATTGTTCTAGAATTGCCATGCAGTAGATTGATTCCTTTATTCATAAACGTTGCTTAAAGTTAAGTACAGACGCCAGCACATGAAGCTACTACATTCTGTCAAATTTCATTAATATATTTTTAACTTTATCGCTAAAGCATAAGGTTCAAAGTTGATTGGGAAAATGTGACAGTTTCGGGTAGCATGATGTGCATGCTGTGTCTGTACCTAGTGTTACGCGACTGTTCAACAATAAATTTTTGACGTTTAAACGTCACTTAACCTTAAATCATCGTCGTTTATAAATAAACCCCTAAAAATGCATATTTAATAAATAGCACATTTTTTCCAATTAAGTGGCTGTTGGTAATAAATATTAAATTACTGCAAGCTGTCTTTAGCAACACTACTTTCTTAATCTAATTCAACTTCTGTTTCCTCTTTCTCAAACCATTTTTGCTCGAAACTAATTTTTGCCTAACTTCCACCAGCAATTCCACCAACCTAACCCATTAACCAGAGCTTTATCCAAAAGTTAAGCCAGTTGCATGCAGTATACCAAAGTACCGATCTCGGTATCTCGCCATTATCATATTATAATTTGGTGGTAGCTAGCAGGCGCGGGTAATATGATATTAAACACGCTCCTGACATGACGTGACTGCATTGCACGTTCATTACGGTTATTAAGGCTGAACAACTTACTGATGTCACTTGCTCTTCATAAATCACGTCATTTGACAGGAGCGTGTTAAGACATTCGATTCTGACTGAACTTGTAACTATTCAAAATGTCAATTTATGAAACGTCAGCAGTAGACAAGTTATAGTTAATTCGATGATGATGTAATGATGAAGATGCGCCAAATATAGTTAAAGTTAACAATGTTAAACACGTTCTTGCGATGGCTGCAATGCATTGCACGTTTATTACTGTTGTACTGTTTATAAATCACGTCATATGACAAGAGCGTGTTAAGATATTCGACTTTGTATGACCTGATCTTGGAACAATTCTTTTAGATTTTAGAGGCAGAGCAGTAGCCGGCTTACGCCTGATTTGATGAGGATTATAATACAGATTAGAAGTATAAATAAACACTATCTTGTAATGACGTGTTTGCATAGCACGTTTATACTCGTAACAGTTATTAAGGAGGAACAACTTAGTGATGTCACTAGCTGTTCATAAATAACTGGTACCTATTAAAAGTGTGACGTCATTTGACGTGATTGCTTTAGTTTTACACGTTTATATAATTATTGTTAATATTGCCAAGGTAATGGACAATGCTATAATAATACCGTGTTTAAGTGAGTAGGTACATTGTCACGGTCACCAATCGGTTTGCCAAGGCTGGTGATCAGTGATCCAGACTCAAGTTTATCCTTCAAGAATAGCGATTATTATAGTAATCATTATAAAGAAGGTGGTCCGACGATCTTGTGAAGGCTGCAGAAACCCGTTGGATGCGAGAAGCACAGAACCGGTCGAAGTGGAGGTGCTTGGAGGAGGCCTATACCCAGCAGTGGACGTCTTTCGGCTGAAATGATGATGATGAATTATAAAGAAAATAAAGTACTAAGTACGTGACGAGGCAAGTAAAAGATTTTATAGTAAGAATACATATCAACAATATAATCTTTTCTTTTTCTATACACTAAAGGACATTAATATTCTAAAAACAACCTGGATAATATAAATGTTTACAGAAAGTCATAGGGAATAGAAGAAAATGTAAAATTCCTGTTCTCTATAGCTTTAGTTTGAGCTTTTCAAAAGAAACAAGAAGCAAGAAACACAATTCGCAGGTTTTTTTTTTCTAATTACGTATTCTCCTTGGTTTCTTTGTTAATGAAATGCATTGGATAGTCAACTTTTGTTCTAAGATAATAAAACTTTTAGGATCAAACAACGTAATAATGGTTTATCCTGTTTTAATGAGTTTTTGTTAGGTGACAGTCTTTTTTTCGTGCGGAGGAATGACCTACATGTGTCATGTCCGTTGTTGATAGAATCGTGTTCCTCGCAATTGTATTTAATACTGTATTTTGTTCATGGAACTGATTGATTTTGTTAGTGACGGTATTGAAAAGGTTTCAGTGAGCTTTCGAGCTATTTTTTTGTATTGGCTGTTCTTTTTTCTGTGCCTATTTCACCAAAATCCTCGATTGGGTGGGGTATATTGGAGCCAAACACAATATTAACGTCGCCAATTAATAATCACTCCATTCTAGCTTATACAAAGTCATTAAATAAAACTTTCACACATAAAAATAAACTTTATAAAATAAATTATTTATTAATCTAAAACGAAAACCCACTAAAACTTTAATAAGAAATAAAATGTAAACGCCGCCGCGCCGTAATTCAGCTGAATTATCTAGTACATTATTTAGGCTTTAGACAGACTCAGGCGTCGGGTAATTCGATATTAAACACGCGGTCGACAGTGACGTGACTGGAGGCTTTGTCACGCGACTAGTGTGGATCGAGCCTTAGGGCTGCCATTGTCTAGTGTGGACAAAGAATGGAACTGATGTTCCTAATGATAATGGTTTTGCGTCAGGAATGGCACGGCTTTGTGGTGGAATTGGTCTTGATATTACAGATGGATGGTTCAAATAAATTATGATCATGAATAGAGCTTTATTTTGGATATGCAATTCCCAACAGCGACGCGATGGAGTGGCGTTTTAGATGGCCAAAATAAAGCATTTGGTATTTTTATTTAGAAAACCGTTTATATGAAATAACGTGGCTTAACGTGTAGCTTCAGTATTTCTCATTATAAGACTCATCAGTATTCTACGCAGTAGGTATGATTCAAAGATAGACAAAGAAGGAGATATAGTGAAAGAGAAGGAGATATAAAAGCATTAATATTATACAAATACAATAGCTGTTTATATTGACAGGCTTGTGTAGGCGGTTGTATCTCAGGAACGTATTTCCCTAAGGCGACCCTTAGAACCTGCTCTGAATGCTAAATAGCCGATAAAATTCCTATTTTTAATACAAACATCAAATAAAAATTGAAATAATCCACTCTATCGATTTTTTCTTCCGTTTCTGTGTAAGTTTACGTTTTAAATACGTTTTAATTAATATAGAAACAACAAAACGAGATCCACGAACACACCGGACAGCAGGTTTGTGGTTATTGTACAGAATATTTCCTTTGCTGTGGTATTTAAAACATTTAAGGCTTGGGAGAATATTTTAAAACATGAAGTCGACCTCGTTTACGTATTTTAAGGTTTTATGCAAGTGCATTTTCAGGGTTTCCTGTTCAGTTGTGACAAAATCACCCAGAGCTTTAAAGATAGTTCTTTAAAACTTTATACTTTTCCTGATAGAAGCAGCCCTAAATTAATAGCATACGACTAACCGTATATACTTATACTCAAACGGATTAGTGGTAGTTATTAGTATCGTGTTTTATTTATTATTTTATTTTTGAAGTGAAAACTTCTTTAGCGGCGTTGTACACTTTTTTTGTAATGTAATGTCAGGACACGTGACCCTGATCGTAAGATGCGTAAGATGACACGTGCTTATAGATGGTCAATCCACCGGGTTTAAACCCGGTGCTTTTGATAAACACCCGATAAACACCCGTAAACACCACAAAATTGGATGTTTATTAAAGCACCGGGTTTAAACCCGGGTGGATTGTCAATGCATAGACGTGACCCTGGTCGTAAGATGACACGTGACCCTGATCGAAAATTCGTAAGATTCCAAAATATCAAAAATTGAAAACAAGTATACAAGATCAAATTACAGACACACAGACAGACAGACAGACAGAGACAGACAGTTACAGTTACGGTTACGTTTACGGTTACAGTTACAGTCACAGTTACAGTAAACAACGTTAATATTCAAGCTTTCACTTCTGCTGGCACTCCCGGAGTGCAACCAATCGTTTTTTTTTTATTAATTCAGTAGTACACATACATGTTGGTGCCAACACTCATTAGAGTTCTACCGTGCACCATAACCATCGATTACATAATTTAGAGAATTATAACCACTTATGTAAGTAGGGTACTTAGGTAAAAACTAACAACAAAAAATAAATGTAACTAACACTAACCAGCGCATATCATTGACCAATCCGGCCGTCCTTCCTTAAAACAAAAGTGGGGAGTAATATTAAATTTTAAATTTGATTTGTGTTATGCTGGATATAGTGAGAACTTCGTCGCTTTTTGGAAAAGATCCAAAGTAGGTACACGCATAAGACACAAGACACCTTACTGTTATCCATTTGTACAGACGCCAGCACATCAAGCTACCCGAAACTGTCAAATTTTCCCAATCAACCTTGAACCTTACGTTGTAGCGACAAAGTTGAAAATCTATTGAAGAAACTTGACAGAATGTAGTAGCTTGACTTAAGAAGCTAGTGTTCGTCAAAGTTTTTATATAATTAAAAATAAATATATAGGAGTAAGTACCTAGCACCAGAGGAGGAGGATATCCCGGATATCGACCATTGCGAGATTAGGGCGGCTCTCGAGCAGCTAAAGAACAACAAGGCACCTGGGGATGACGGAATAACGACAGAGCTCCTTAAAGCAGGCGGGGCTCCAGTCCTGAAATAGCTAGCGAGTCTCTTTAATTCCGTCATCCAAGAGGGTACAACGCCCAAGGCGTGGAGCAGAGGTGCGGTGGTTCTGTTCTTCAAAAAAGGTGATAAATCCTTGCTAAAGAACTATAGACCCATCTCACTTCTGAGCCACGTATACAAGCTGTTCTCGAGGGTCGTCACGAACCGCCTCGCTAGGAGACTTGACGAGTTCCAGCCGCCAGAACAAGCCGGTTTTCGAAAAGGCTTCAGTACCGTAGACCACATTCATACTGTTCGACAAATTGTACAGAAGACCGAGGAGTACAATCAGCCGCTGTGTATGGCATTTGTGGACTACGAGAAAGCCTTCGACTCCATCGAAATATGTTCAGTTCTGGCCTCTCTGCAACGATGTCGAATTGACTGGCGCTACATCGAAGTGTTGAGATGTTTGTATGACGCTGCAACGATGACTGTCCAGATCCAGGATCAAAAAACCAGACCCATCCAACTGCTCAGGGGGGTGAGACAGGGGGATGTAATATCCCCCAAATTGTTCACCAACGCTTTGGAAGACGTCTTCAAGACGCTGGACTGGACTGGACAGGGTATTAACGTGAACGGCGAGTATATCTCACATCTTCGGTTTGCCGATGACATCGTCATAATGGCAGAGTCGCTGGAACAGCTAGACCAAATGTTGCACAGCCTAAATGGAGCCTCCCGGCGGGTTGGCCTCGGCATGAATTTGGACAAGACAAAAGTCATGTACAATTCGCACGTCTTGCCGAGTCCAATCCACATCGAAGGGTTGCTTCTCGAAGTTGTGAAGGATTACGTCTACTTAGGGCAAGTCATCCAGCTCGGTAGACACAACTTTGAGAAAGAGGCCGACAGAAGAATCCAGTTGGGTTGGGCAGCATTTGGAAAACTCCGTCAAGTCTTCTCGTCGCCTATCCCGCAGTGTTTGAAGACTAAGGTCTTCAACCAGTGCGTCCTGCCCGTCATGACATACGGTGCTGAAACGTGGACACTGACGGTCGGGCTGGTCCACAAATTCAAGGTCGCTCAGCGCGCTATGGAGCGAGCTATGCTCGGAGTCTCTTTAAAGGATAAAATCAGGAATGAAATTATCCGGAAAAGAACCGGAGTTACCGACATAGCTTGCAGAGTAAGCAAACTGAAGTGGCAGTGGGCTGGCCATGTCTGTCGAAGGACCGATGGCCGGTGGAGCAGACGAGTCCTGGAGTGGAGACCGCGTATCGGCAAGCGTAGTGTGGGACGCCCCCCAGCTAGATGGACGGACGACCTAAAGAAGGTGGCTGGGGTAGACTGGATGCGGAAGGCGGAGGACAGGGTGCTGTGGCGCAGTCTGGGAGAGGCCTATGTCCAGCAGTGGACTGCGATAGGCTGAGTTGATTGATTGACCTAGCACCAATTTATTAAATTTAAAAAGAGGAACAATATATACCGGGTGGCGCAAAAGTAATGTCATAATTTAAATTGGTTGCCATTTTGTTAGAAATGAAAAAATTTGGATTCTGTTTTCATGAAAAGTTTATTTGAAAGTGTAAAATTCATGACATTAATTGGTTAAAATGATATCGCTCAAATGACTACCTCTCGAGTTGATGCACTGTTGTGCTCGTTTTACGTTGGGCATCGTTTTACGGCATTTTGAATTATTGCTCGCAAAACATCTGGCACCAAATTGGCCACTTCTTGCTAGATCTGTAGTGGACCCAGTAATACGAGGCGCTCGGCCAAACGCTTTATTGTTCGAGCACATGGAACACGACGACGAGGAAAACGACGACGAAAAACAGATTGAAAATTTGTCAAATAAGCAGTAACAATAATTCCTCGTTCTTGAGGTATGTATCGCTCCATGGCTTGTTGACAACAAATTCTCTAAAAGTCTACAACATAAATGTCAAAGCGCAGTAACATTTGGCGTCATCTGCAAAAATTAAGTGACATTCACATTATGACATTACTTTTGCGCTTATATACAGAATGGCATGGACATCGACACGTAAACTGAAACCATGATTTCAGCACAATATGCTTCTAGACCCCGCAACGTACAAATTATTCGATAGATAAAAAAAAATCTGCTGTTTCATAGAGAAGTGCAATACCTACTGCGCATCAAAATGTATGGAACAGCTATTTTTTTTTAATGGTTGACGAAAAATTTCAACGCACAGCCGGGGTCCTCTAGGGCCGATGCCTGCCAGAGTCGCGGGTTGACCGAAAGAGATACCGTGGCCTCTGGCACAGGCATCTGAAGGAACACGGGTGGGTTTTAGCCAGTAAAAGTCTGACACGCCCTCCCGCTCCGCCCAGAGCGGGGAGAAGTTATTTGATAATTTCCCACCCAAAAAAAAAGGGGCGTTCAAAATCATGTATCCATGATAACAGGTTGCGCGTTCATGCCCTTGCTACCCTGTATTTTTTGCCTGATCTCACGGGGTCGTGTCGGATTGCCGTCCCATCGGACTATGAGAGTGAGGAAACAGGGAGTGCACCTGTGTCTGCGCTCTCACTTGTACACTATAATATCTCCCGCGCCGAAGGTTAATCTCCGATGAGATTGGCCGCCATGGCCGAAATACGGTCTGGAGGACCCTGTATTTATAACAGTACATTTTTAATCAAGTGGCATTTTTTGTTTCCAAACCAAAGATCACTTAGAAATGTACATGTTTAAACAAAGATATTTAACAAGATACCCAGTTTATTTCGGTTGACGTGCCCAGTAAACTAGATCTGGGTTATCTAGATAGTGATGACCTATGCATCGCGTGCACCAGCCGATGTATTGCGCGGATTTGCTACCCGCGAGCTGGTATCTACTGTTTAGTGCTTGAAAAACCTAAGTTATGTGTCAGGGTATTACTGCAAGGAGGTAAATTATACAATGTAATAAATGTGCATTATAAAAGTGCTAGATTTTCTTTCGTATTGATGTAGCCAAGGAATTTATTTCTTCGATGCTTAGGTTTTGAATTTTCTATTTTGTTACTATTTTATACGATATTTTTCGCTGTGCAGTCCCTATCATTCAGTAATGACAACAAGATGATTGTGAAATCGTTTCACTCCAAATGGTGGCGTTGTTTATCCCCAGTTTCAGGTACCTTGTCCTAAGTTATAGACTGGCCTGATGTATTTTCTACCATTAGTTACCCCTAACCGTTTCTTTGTATTTGAAAAACACGTTGGATTATTGCCGCTTTTGCTATACAACCTGAATTTTACACTAGCCTTTGAAACAGTAGTCGTTACAATATCGTGCAATATATCACACTGTAGCTACAAATGCAACAAATAAATAGTTCACACGCCACTCTAGCAGTACCAGGGCATAATAACGTGTCGGGCTATCACGTCACCTGACACCTGAAGTGGCAAGCAAACCGTAGCAGTACAAATCACACCTACCATTTCAGTAGGTAATTAATTCTTTGTGCTTATGTGACCCTGGTAGTTTTGAAGAGACTACTATTCTGTTAAAATCTCACAGTGAAATCTTACATTTAGTGAGCTCTCAATAGTGTCAAGTCAATGTCCTTAGCATGTAGAATGACAGACCACTTCAAGCTTTCTTCACCTAAGTTTTCATGGCGAGATTTTTACAGAATAGACCAACTGAAGTTTAATTTATTGACGAGTCCTGGAGTGGAGACCGCGTGTTGGCAAGCGTAGTGTGGGACGCCCCCCAGCTAGATGGACGGACGACCTAAAGAAGGTTAGTACGGTACCTAAGGAAGGCTGGAACGGGATGCGAAAGGCGTAGGACAGGGGTGTTGTGGCGCAGCCTGGGAGAGGCCTATGTCCAGCAGTGGGCTGCAATAGGCTGAGTTAAATGAAGTTTAATTTGATACGTTAAATGTAAAGTACTTTAAAAATGTAAAGTGCGCAGTGCTGCACACCCCTACCCTATTTCAAGTTAAACAAATATCAACTTTATTGCAATGATTATTAAGTTGATTTCAGAGTGACTAGCACTATTGACAAAGTTATAAAAATGTTTGAAGTTGTAGCGTAAACTGATCTTAATTGTGTAGGAATTAAAGTTATTTTTCCATTAATTCATATTTGTTTACATTTTTGGCACATAGATCGCGAATGCACGGTACGTTATTTTTCTATTCTTACGTGGGTGACTACCGAGATTGACAATTGCTAAAGAAGTAATGGAAGAAAAGACATGTTGCGCGACCCCAAATAATTTGGGATAAGGACAGGAGAATTATGGTAATCTCGGTAATTCATACTCGGAATTACTGATAACAATAATTCTGCTCAAGCTGTAAAGCCCGTTTAAATTATCTGTGTTAAGAGCGTTAACGCCGTATGGCATTTCATACAAATTTTCAAGTCCTTATTTTTCGAAAAGAATGAACCGATTTTAATGAAACTTCATACGCATAAGCAGAATACAAAGGTCTAAAAAGTTAGTAGAAAACATTTTCGAAAAATAGTGTTACAGCCAAATTAGATCGATTTTAAATTTTCCATAGAAACAGAGATTTCCAGTTATCTTTTTTTAAATAAAACATTTCGAAAATGTTCTCTACTAACTTTTTAGACCGTTGTATCTTGCATATGCGTATGAAGTTTCATTAAAATCGGTTCATTCATTTCGAAGAATAAGGACTTGAAAGTTTATATGAAATGTCGTACGGCGTAAACGCTCTTAAATCTCATGTCAAGTGTTTTGTTGGTAACCAATCATGGTTGCTTTAACAGCAATTTGCTGACCAACTGAGCTTTCAGAATCCAGTCAGGGATTTTCACGGTACGTGCGGACAGACGTCCTAACGTGTTCCAAAATCTGACAGACAGGCTAGCCTTTAGATGTCTGTTTTTCCTAGTAATTGAATCATGGGTGGCAGTCGTTCTGTACAAAGCCAAGTTCAGACATATAGGACGCTGTTCCTAACATAGTTTGACAAAGGCTGGGTTGATACAATGCATAAAATCGCCTTTACTCGGAATATAAATGGAGGGCAAACAGCCCAATCCATGGTCAGGTGCGGAGTGGCAGCCTGAGGTCGTAAGTTCGATCCCCACTTCTTGTATATGAATTGAACAGTGGGGTCTGGCCCGCTATAGGAGTGCCTAAGACTTGCTAGTTTTAGGCACTCCTACAGCGGGCAGGCAGGTCAATATGCTTATTAACCTGAGTAGGATGGATCATAATTATAATTACTAGAAAAATCATGAAAAAAAAACCATTTTCCATCTCAAAACGAAGGCATAATCTAATCAAGTCAACGACTCTACGCGACAATCCCATGAACCCTCCCACTCATAATATAATATTCAAATAACAAACCAGCGCGGTCTAGTGCATCCTCGTTCCATAATGACCTCAATTAACGTTCTCGTTCGTTCACTGGCTCATTCACTCGTTCATTCACTTGAATTTTTCTTCGCCATCTTAATTTGTACGTGACGCCGGCAGTTAATTAGTGCAATTAAAAGATTCTGGCGTTTTTGTTTTAGTACTCATACTGCGAAGCCATTGTTGAAAATTAAATTAGTCCTGAAATTGTTTTACGTCATTAGGATAATATGTGATGTTTGGGTGCCGAGTAATGGGCGAATGAGAATGGAGCTAGAATGGCGTGTGACGTATGCGGCACGTTCATTCGTGTGCTTTTGAATTTAGAAGGCATGTGTAGCATTCAGTTCAAGGTCGGTATATATATTATAAGCTATGTTATTACAGTGGTGTACGTAATCTACATTTATTTGCCAAAATTGTAAGCAAATATAAGTTTATGTAAAAATAACTTTAAGTCCTACATAATAAAATTCAGTTTAAGCTACAACTTCAAACATTTTCATAACTTTTCAATAGTGCTAGTCATTCTGAAATCAACTATAAATACCATTAAAATAAAGTTAATATTGGTTTAACTTGAAATAATATTAATTTGAAACAAGTTTGAATAGACTTTAGTCATCTGCTTAGTCTTTTCCAAAATATGTTTGGCTCACGTTTCAGTCTCATCGAATGCAGTTGAATACCTTTTTTAAACAGGGTGTAGATGTGATCATCGCTACTTCGGTTAAGGTTTTTAGGGGCAGGAAAATATCGAAATAAAATTCCTCATAAGTTTAAAAAAATACTTTTTTTTTTTTTTTTGCGGATGGGAAATTATCAAATGACTCCTCCCGCTCTGGGTGGAGCGGAAGGGAGTGTCAGACTCTTACTGACTAAAACCCACCCGTGTTCCTTCCTTAGCCCTTTATGTTCCGGGCCAGCGGTAACCCTTTCGGACAATCCCGCTGACCCGGCAGGCTTCGGCCCTAAGGGGCCCCTCCTCGATGCTGACATCTCTTTGAGGCGCGCGTGGAACACGTACGCGCCGTCCGGAACGGGCCTGGTCCTGATCGGACGGTGAGCTACCCATTACTCACCGCCCGCAGGCCCGCGCCTACGGTGGCCGGGAGTCGTCCCGCCACCTCCTTCGCTAGCATGACTGCTTCGCAGAAGGAGGTGACTGCCTCGCACTCCCTCTCGCCCCGGACCATGGCTTGCACCAGGGCCGGACGCGAGAGGTCGCCGTCGCTGCCAATCGCCTCTACGAGGACACGGCGGTGCTCCGCCCAAGCGGGGCAGACCTCCACCGTGTGCTCTACCGACTTAAAAAAAATACTGACGTAGGTATTTCAGGAAGGTAGCAATTAGGTTTAAAAGAATAGACAACCAGCGGTCCTATTCTGTAAAAATCTCACAGAGAAAACTTAGGTGAAGTGAGCGTGGAGTGAGCTGTCAGTAGTGTCAATTCCTAGCAAAAACAAACTCACTTCACCTAAGTTTTCACGGTGAGATTTTTACAGAATCGACCGGCTGCTACTGTTTGGGTTTAAAAATATATTTAACTAGCTGCGCCACGCGGTTTCACCCGCGTAAATGTCGATCCCGTGGGAATATCGGGATAAAAAGTAGCCAATATGTTAATCCACGGTCCAGCCGTTTGAGCGTGAAGAAGTAACAAACATATAAACACACACACACATACTCACACACACACTCACATACACACTCACAAACTTTCGCCTTTATTATATTAGTGTGATTTTTAACAGTTTATACTGGTCTTAGCTGATTGATTCTGCATTGTTATCAAAATCTCATTCAAAGCTTAAAATAAACTTCATAGGCATTTCAGGAAGGCAGCAATTAGGTTAAAAAAGGTAGAGCCTCCTGCAACTGATTGGATTTAAATGACATAATTTTTTTTATGTTCAGGGTCAGTTAAAACGTGGGTTTAACTGAAGTTTCTGAATTGGAACCAAAATATACAAAATGTTAAAAAATTAACCTGACAAACTTTAAGCGGTGCTTTACACCATCGAACTGAACAATTTCCACTATGGGATCAACTCTGAAATCACGAAAAAAAAATCAGCTGTTTCATACATTTTGGTCAAGTAGGTACCTATTGAACTTTTGTATTAAACAGCAGATTTTTTTTTCGTGATTTCAGAGTTGGTCTCATAGTGAAAGTTGTTCAGTTCGATGGTCTAAAGCACCTCTTAAAGTTTGTCAGGTTAATTTTTTAACACCTTATAGAGATATTTGACACATATCATACGAAATCCGTTAATATAACTTTTCAATATTAATGAAAGCATGCAGCTATACGCATAGCATGTTTATTCAAAATGACGTAATGATTGAGATTGATTAGGCAATTGATCACAATCAGTCTAATAGATTAATGATGAAAATATTACCGACATTACATGTACAGGGTGTGGGCTAGAATCTAATGCAAACCGCTAATGTATCTTATCAGCGGGGTAACTCCGACACACACTGACACTAGCATGGCTTTCATTTTGACAGCTCAACAACATTCTTTGCGTTATTTACGTTGTTGCGCTGACAAATTTTTCGAACATATTATACAGGGTTATTGGTAAAACATTAACAACCTCTCAAGAGGTCATTGTACTCATCATTATGAACAAGTTTTTACTATGGGACCAAACCTGAAATGTCGAAAAAAAAATCAGCTGTTCCATACATTTATGTTCGTATAACTCAAAATGTAGGGGAAATGAATGATGAGTACAATGACCTCGTAAGAGGTTGTTAATGTTTTACCAATAACCCTGTATATATATAATATATATTAAATAATATATAATAATATATATAATATGTTCATCACACTAAAATTATAAAGGCGAAAGTTTGTGTGTGTGTGTTTATATGTTTGTTACTTCTTCACGCTCAAACGGCGGGACCAATTTTGATAAAAAAATTATGGAGGTAGCTGACACCCTGGATTAACATATTATAGGCTACTTTTTATCCCGTTATTCCCACGGGATCGACACTTACGCGGGTGAAACCGCGGGGCGCAGCTAGTATTAAATGAAGGGGAAAACTTTGCTGATTTCGAAAAAGCAATTTGGTTTGATCTGTTTTGAAAGAACGATGCTTTCTTTCTTGCTCTGGCGAACTATGTCGAGCTTCGCGCGGTTTAAATTATACAACCTGTATAGTTAAGTAATTACAGAAAATGTTGTGTTCATACATTAAGTTTAAGTAATTTGAATTAACAGTAATGATCGGTTATTTTATTGACATGTTTGCAATGAGGTCTTCATTTGTTAATGGAGAAGTTATTCATAGTTTTGTATTACGATGATTGACAATGAAATTATCTTTATTTGCATTTAAGGTTATTTATTTCACCAAGATTACGGTCGATTTATTCAAAAGCTATACTCAATTTTAAATCGCTGTTAAGTTGCAACGACTATTTTTTGTTTACGTTTTTTTTTAATTAATTCAACCAGTCAACCTTTATTAAAAAAAAATTTCTCTGTATATTATGTCTATTTATTTATATACAAATTGATGTTGGAATAATTAGATGGGATTGGTAAACTTCAACATCGTTTGACCGATCACCATAAAAGTTGGCACAAATATGTATTTTTACGTCATCATCATCATCATCATTTCAGCCGATAGACGTCCACTGCTGGACATAGGCCTCCCCCAATTTTGGGGGGGTTTGCCATAATCGCCACGCTTGGCAGGCGGGTTGGCGATCGCAGTATGGTATGATGGTGGAATGCATACAGAACGCTGCTGCCCATTCTCCGGTAAGACCCTTAGTCGCCTTTTACGACACCCACGGGAAGTAAGGGGTGGTGCTATTCTTTAAGTCCGGCACCACACAGACACTTTTTACATGAAGAGGGTTTATAAAGGGCTTTTCGACATCCACGCGGGCAAAGCTGCGGTGGAAAGCTATGGTGCTCTATAATATCTAAAGTTAACCAGGAGGAAAACAACACCATATCTGGTAATTTTACACGACGCGACGTCCATTGCCATGTTGTTTTTCAATTATAATAATTAGAACTAAAATAAAACTAATTACCACAGACTTAAGGAATGCAATCTCGCGAGATTTCGCCATTTACGAGATCTCGCGAAATTGGTGAATTTGTTTATCTTTTTAAATACAAATTGTCAATAATGGGATTTTTGTTATGGGAAATAATTAATTCGATGTAATCTAAATATATAAAACTCAAAGGCGACTGACTGACATAGTGATCTATCAACGCACAGCCCAAACCACTGGAGGGATCGGGCTGAAATTTGGCATGCAAGTAGATGTTATGACGTAGGCATCCGCTAAGAAAGGATTTTGATAAATTCTACCCCCAAGGGGATAAAATAGGGGATGAAAGTTTGTATGAAACTTTGTCAATTTTAAACCGATCGGGCTGAGACTTCGCATGCATATAGCTACTATGACGTAGGCATCCCCTAAGAAAGGATTTTGATAAATTCAACCCCCATGGGGATAAATTAAGGGATGATGGAGGATGCAAATATATTAGTTTTTTTAAAATAATACTTAACGCGAGCGAAGCCGCGGGAAAAAGCTAGTATTTAATAATCATTTATTTCTACCATCATCATCATCAGCCTATAATGTTCCCACTGCTGGGACACAGGCCTCCTCTCTGCCTCTCTTATTTCTACCAGTTCTCATTAATTAAATTATCAGAGTTCTTTCGAATCGTCAAAATTTTGAAAATAGCTTCGCAAAACGCATAAAATGTTTAAAGACTCGTCTGACAGACGGCATCTAATTTTGCAGGCCTGACTTTTTCGATAATACCTGCATATTCTGAAGCTAAAAGTCAATCTCGTTAATCTCGCGAGATCTCGTCCGATTTTTGACCGAGATTAATCTTGGTAATTAATCTCGAGATTGCATTCCCTAGTACCACAGAATTGCTCTAGAGTTAGCTAGTGAAGGACTGTTTTATACTAACATAGTTATTAAGTTTTATTTACTAACAAAATTGTTACTATATTATTATGTATACTTAGGTTAAGGTATGTATCTATGGGTCTTTGTTACCTGAAAATAAATGGTTTATTATTATTATTATTAAAGTGGTAACTTATATTACGTAACTACTTTCATATAACGTTTCACATATTCCCGATGGAAATAAAAGTTTCCTAGCTCGCGTGGCCATAAGTAATTATAATGCAACACTCGACCACTCGAAGTTATTTAGGTTAATTTCCAGCCTTTTGAACTTAACGCTTTTCACCTACGTCAGCGTCTTTATTGAATTTTCTCTTGGAGAATACGTTACCTGCATGGAAGTGACACCTAAATGCTTAAGTGTAGTGTGTCACTATAAAAAGGGTTAGGTGGCTGTCTTGAGTTTGACATTACTTTTTATACTCTTGTGTTATTTTATGTGTTCTGAGAGGAAAATCTTGTGATACTTGCTTATTCGTGAGACCTCTAAAGAGGGTTGATTTTTACTGTGTAGCCTTTTTACCCGACTGCGCCATATGGAGGGTTATGTTTTTCAAGTGTTTGTATGTATTTTTCTTTGGCTCTGTAGCCTAAACGGCTTGATCGATTTCAGCTTGAGAGCTGCCATTAGATTCGTCTTAGCTGTGAGAGTGACTTGAAAAAAATTGAAATGCCCGATTTGAAAAGCTAAAAACAGGCCTATTATAAATTAAATAAAAGTTGGAAGCAGGCGGGACCCAACCAATTTTTATTTTATTTTCAAATTCAATGGGTCCCGCCTGCTTCCAACTTTTATTTAATTTAAAATGGGCTTGTTTTTAGCTTTTCAGTTTTTTACCGCAGTCGGGGTTTTTTTTATAATAATTACTTTTTTTTTTAAGAGAATGATACTGGATGATATAAGGCTACGCGCGCACCACGACTTTTTATCGTGCGATAATTTTGTCGCAGGAATGCAACATATGAGTTAATAAGGCAGTGCACGCACATCCGAGTAATAAATCACAGCGATTGTAAAATTGTGATTTGTCACAATTTGCTGCGTTTGCTCGCGACGCGATTATCGCGAAAGTAAACTGCATAGTATGGAATTGTATGGTCCCGCGCGCACTGCGACAGAAAATTCGCGCACTCGCCCAGCGCCCATTCGTATTCTGTTCTTTCGAGAATAAACATGTCCACTGGAGTCTCAATAGGAAACGTGGAACATTCTCAATAATCTGTCAAAAGTTTGAATTTTTATTCTATAATAGCCATAGAATTTTTTGGGATATAGCCGAAGGTCATTGTTTTATTGATAAAATAAAGCCTTAATAAATCTATCCGCTATTATAGTCCAGTATTGACATTTTTTTTTATTTGTACCGAATCCATGGTGAGACTGAGCAATGACCAACGATTTTTTTATCGCAGTGCGTGTGCGATATTTTACAGCGCGATTCTAAAATTGTGTCGCAAAAGTCCAGTATTGACATTTTTTTTTATTTGTACCGAATCCATGGTGAGACTGAGCAATGACCAACGATTTTTTTATCGCAGTGCATGTGCGATATTTTACAGCGCGATTCTAAAATCGTGTGACAAAAGTAAAATCGTGGTGCGCGCTTGGCCTTAGAATCTTACATGCAATCTTCTAAAAAAAACATAGTTAACTTTAAAGACATAACTTACAATACATATTAATGTGTTACTAATTCCCTTTAATAAGTGATTGTGTAAGAATTTAACCGAACAACACCTTAATTAAGTAACACACTGCGAGCTCAATCTGAATTTCGAAGGGTATTGTTAATCCATTGCTTCATATGTTCGAAAAATTTGTTTGCTCAGCAACGTTAATAACACAATGGATGTTGTTGAACTGTCAAAATGTTTTTTTTTACATTTTCACCAGATGCTTTTGGAACATACTATACCTAATATTATTGTAAAACAGCAAGAGATTTTTATAGTCTATTTTAATGAAAGTTATTATAGTACAGTCGCCAGCACATCAAGCTACTACAACCTGTCAAATTACTTTCATAGATTTTCAACTTTATCGTTAGTGCATAAGGTTCAAAGTTGATTGGGGAAATTTGACAGTTTAGGGTAGCTTTATGTGCTGGCGTCTACGTCTCGACAGCGACACCTCCAACGTATGTTACAGAACCAAACTGTAAAATAATAATAATAATAAAAACGTTTATTTTCTCCACCACACAATGAATAGTTAGTAGATAGGTACAATACATAAACGTGAATACAAAATACATTGATGTTGTGGAGACTGGAGCCTGTACTAGGAATACCTGTGTTACAGGTCTCCAGGCCTCCAAACTACACGGACAAGTCACACTGATACAAACGTCTACTAACAGACAATGATATTGGATATTATTTAACTGTGTATAGAAACACGATTAAAGGAGTTCCAATTCTAGTCTTACCTAGAAAACTAGTTACGCGACTTTAATTCACTGCCCTCGTTTCCACCAAAATTACTCACCAGAGTACAATCTAATGTTTCTTTTCTCTGTTTCAGGTACGTACAGTTTCTAACTTGCCATGTGGATCTCTCGCGAGACAAAGGAGGAGCGAGTCTCGCTTTTGTGGAAACTCTTCCGCGTCCCGCTTTCTCACACACTTTTGTGTAAGTCTGGAGTCTGGAGTTTTAGGCAGAGTTGCAACGTGCTCTATAATCTTACTTTTGCTTATTTTCCTTTTGAGGTAAGTAATGTAACTATTGATGTGGAGCATTGTTTCTTATTGAATACGAAAATCAGTAGGTATTAAAGGTGGAACTCCTTCACAAAAAACAAAAGTTGTTTGTAAGCCTTGGCTGGAAGCCTTAATTTATTGAGGTACCCACAGGCAAGCCCGGTTAAGCAGCTGACAACCCCCTAGGTTGTCAAGCGAGATGCTATTTTATTAAAAAAAAGTAGTGTTACTGTTTGGTACTTTTTAGGGTTCTTTACCCAAAGGGTAAAAACGGGACCCTGTTACTAAGACTTCGCTGTCTGTCCGTCCGTCTGTCCTTTCGTCTGTCTGTCACCAGGCTGTATCTCAAGAACCGCGATAGCTAGACAGTTGAAATTTTCACAAATTATGTATTTCTGTTGCCGCTATAACAACAAATACTAAAAAACAAAATCATTCTTAAATTATTCTTATTTAAGGGGGCTCCCATACAACAAACGTGTTTTTTCGGCGTTTCTGCCTTGTGGTACGGAACCCTTCGTGTGCGAGTCCGACTCGCACTTGGCCGGTTTTTTTTCTCTTTTTGAGTAGTTGTGTGACAACATTGCTTGTAAGTCATTATTTATAAATTAATTAATATTGAGATTGAAAAACAAAACGCTTGTAAAATTGCTTTTTGTGTCTGTTTGTGTGATCGCGTTGTTCTTATAAACTACGCAAAGGATTTTAATTCCGTTCTCACTATCAATCAGAGAATTTATTCCAGAAGGTTGTATGCAACTTACATAACCAATACAAACCATTTCTGGTTTAATGGTACAATACAAACACAAACTTGTATTAAGATTGTACTTTTATAAATAAATAATAAAAAAAAAACATATAAGTACTTAGTAAACAAATCTCAATATTTTGTCAAGTCTTATAAACCGCGCGAAGCAGGGGTAAGCCACGTAGAACGCTAGTAAGAATAAATGACTGTCTTATTAAGAGGAAATGCGGGTGGTCTTTCCTCCATAGAAACACACTCGCCTGTTTTCTTTCTGATTAATGACCTTAAAGCAATGAGTTTTTACTGAATAATAAATATTAATTACTTTTATGTCCCTATGTTTTCCTTTTTGATGATAAATTATTTTTATAAGCACTAGAACCCTCAAAAATATCCGATTTAAACCGCTGTCAACGGCCAGTCTACTTGATAACTCTTAATGAAAAAAGAAAAACATAGGGACACAGATATCCTTCTTATTGAGTTTATGAAATATCTTTTAAATGTAGACAAAAAATTACACTGACAATATATTTATTGTTGCAAATTAAAATAATAAGTACTTACCTAAGCAAATAATAAGTAATTAATTAAAAAAATAACAAAATGAAATCCTAACTTAACTAAAACTACAATCAAACTAAAATACCCAAGAGACTGGCGGGATTTAAATTTCTTTTAAATTGGTCCAATATTAGAGGAGGAAATAGGCGAGACCCAAACCTCGAATTATGACTTCTTACTTAGGCATTTTCAAAAGTCTATAGCGGTATCTACAACGCCACATGCGAATTACGCGTCATACTGATGTCACTCAAAATCCTGCATCTCGCAAGCAGAGTTTATCGCGCAACAAGCATATATATATACAACGGCCTGATATGAATCATCGAGCAGTTGCCCGCCAGACACAACACCTGTCTGGTCTGAGGATCCTCCCTTTTCTATAGAGTATGAATGAACTATACACCCTGTTCCTCATACCTCTAAGTCTCTCCGACCGCATTTCCTCTTAATCTCACAGTACCGTTTTTGGTACTTAAGCCAGGGATGTAAAATCCTATTACTACTCATTCTTTTTTTCGTGAGCATTATGGGACCATTATAGGAACAAGAATTTAAAATAATAGCCCATCTTGTAAGCGGCTCTTAGCGACCTATTTAACTGAATTGGCTCATCAGCATGAATAAGCAATTTATCACTATATGATAAATTGCCTCATTTTGTCTCTTAATAAGTATCGTAAATCGAAACTACTCCAATTAAAGCCATTGTTCAAGAACTCTATGTCGTTATAGGAGTCTGGTACTGTTTAAAGAAATCACGTGTGAATGACCTTTGAGAGGCTTTTTTTGTTTGGGAAATCATCAAAATGACCCCTCGCGCTCTGGGTGGAGCGGAAGGGAGTGTCAGACTCTTACTGACTAAAACCCACCCGTGTTCCTTCCTTAGCCCTTTATGTTGCGCCTTTGAGGGGCTTGTGGCTAATAAATAACAGCCGCATGGTTCGATCGATCAGGTTAAGCTACGCTTGCCGCGGTTGGTCCAGGAATGAGTGATCATCTTTATACCAAGACCCCACCGTGTCACGGACAGCACGTTAAGCCGTTGGTCCCGGCTGTCATTCGTAGATCTTTGACAGTCGTTACGGGTCGTCCGAAGCCCGAAAGTCTGACAACCTGTCTTACCAAGGGGTATCGTATCACCCAATAAGTGGGTTGTGGAGGTCAGATAGGCAGTTGCTGTGTGTAAAATACTGGCATTCAGCTGCATCCGGTTAGACTGGAAGCCGACCCCAACATAGTTGGGAAAAGTCTAGGCAGATGATGATGATTGAATCCGGGGGACATCAACGAACATAATTTCTACTCTGAAAAAATATCATACTGTTAGCAGAATATACCTATATGAAATATTCATTTCCAACGTGTATAATAATTAAGTGAATGGTATTGTGAATGACCTTTCGTTACAGTGACCTGTCCTCGCTTTGCACGGTTTTTACGACATAACAATACACGACAATTTCTTTATTATATTATGTAATGTAATATTAATGTATAATACATTAATATCCGGAATAAATTCGAAGACCGACATGAAGAGCGACTTTAATTTATAATACTACATAATAGCAGCGCCCCGCGGTTTCACCCGTATAAGTGTCGACCCCGTGGGAATATCGGGATAAAAACTATCCTATGTCCTTTCCCGGGACTCAAACTATCTCTATGTCAAATTTCAACTAAATCGGTTCAGAGGTAACAAACAGACACAATTTCGCATTTATAATATTAGTACGGATTTATAATATTACTCGCTGCGCCCCGCGGTTTCACCCGCATGAGTTTCGATCCCGTGGGAATATCGGGATAAAACCTATCCTATGTCCTTTTCCGGCTCTAGACACACACACTTTCGCATTTATAATATCAGTATAGATAGTATGGATGTATGTAGATATAGATATTGTCGTTAATTTTTGTTTGTTGAATCCCACATCAGTTAATATTATTTTTGTAGTCAGCCACCAGCTGATGAGGCCTCTGACAAAGCTAATCATCATTGCCTCTTCACGGTATAGAACATCTTTCTCAGTGTTAACCATGCAGTAAATATGTGGGAAGTTAATTACGTCAGCTTAACATATGACTTCCAAAGTTATCCATACTAATATTATAAATTCGAAAGTAACTCTGTCTGCCTGTCTGTTTGTTAACTTTTCACGCCTAAACCACTTAACGGATTTCGATAAAATTTGCCAGAGAGATAGATTGCATCCCGGCTAAGGACATAGGGTAGTTTTTATCGACATACATCGCGGGCGAAGGCGGGGGCGGAAGCTAGTACTTTATAAGTCGCCATAATAAATCGAAAGGTATCTCATAGGAACACGCGTTGCGTTACACAGCACGCCGTTTAGGATAAGGCTATAAAGTTTCTTGGCTTTATTACGCCTAAGGTTTCGCTCAAAACTAGCTAACCCCTTGTAAAACAACCCTTATCAAAACGACACATGTCCCGTTACACGTGTCGAAATTTGTATCATATTTGTATGGATCTAAAGTTTCAATTTGTGTGATAGATGCTAACCCTACAGCTTTGTGACGACATCTTTGATGTGCACCCTCTCGCCTCGAGCATTCAAAGTCTTTCATAGATAAAGTGCATTTCGATATTAGAAGTTTCAAACATAGTTTTAAAGTGAAATTTACGGTATGAAATTGTTTTCTTCTTTCAAAGAAGGACGTGTCGTAACGCGAGGAATGGATGCAGGGTTTATAATAATGCTACTGGTTTTTATTCGATATGAGAATGGAATTTCTTTGTGTAGTTTTTGGTTATGAATGGCTTTTGATTTGTATGCAGTATTTCGAGCCTGTTTGAAGTTGTAATTGGGGGAAACAAAATCAATCATTTGTTTTGCTTAAGCTTAGGGACTTTTCACATAGTTCAAAAGATTTTTTTTCTTAAAAGGTAACTACCCTAATTTTTTTTAGACCTTTGTTGGCCACTCCACCAATGCAGTAGAATTAGTTCCCTAACCATAAAACAACGTAAAACACACCTTACATAATATCAAATACATAAATAACCTCAAAATTAACAAACCGATACATTCAAACAATCACAATTTACATTACAGAATTAGTTTAACTTTACACAATGCCATATAAACTTTCCAAGATGGCGGCTAAATTATACAGCACTTGGGAACTGATTCGAACAATAGGATACCCACTTAGAAATTACTATAGGAATGTTTTAACAAGAAAATTGACCTGTAAACTATGTTGAGGGTCCTGTAAGGGTTTGGACACAAACTACGCAACTAGTTTACAATATTGTGATTACCCCTGGGCCTGAGTTTGGCCGTACGAATGTGAAAATGGATTCCAGTGTAACATCGGAACGTTATTGATTTGTTGTGTTGGAGGTTATGACTTATTGCCTTATTTTCATTTTGCGCCCCGCATATGTTTCGATCCCGTGGGAATATCGGGATAAAAAGTAGCCTATAGTTAATCCAGGGTGTCAGTTACCTCCATACAAAATTTTATTAAAATTGGTCCAGCCGTTTGAGCGTGAGGAAGTAATAAACATATAAACACGCACACACACACTCACAAACTTCCGCCTTTATAGTATCACACGAATACTATAAAGCTTGCTTTCTAAGCTTGAATTCTCAATGAAACAAGCATTTGTTTCATTGAGAATTTATCGAAAATAAAGCAGGGTAACCTGAAATTGGACACAAAAAGGGCAAAGGTTGACAGGAAAAAGAACATACGACTGCCAAAAAACTTGTCAACAAGAAAGAAAAATAGGACAAGAAGTAAAATAGGTACCTAGATAACTTTTCTTTCTTATTTAGCCCAGCATTATCAGCCTATAATGTTCCCACTGCTGGGACACAGGCCTTCTCTCGGTGAGAGGGAGTAGGCCGTAATCCACCACGATCTAGCACAAGTAATCGGCGTTAAAGAGCTGTCAGTGTCAATGTTCCACAACAATAATGACACTGACATCTCTCGGCGCAACATGTCTTTTTTTTCCATACTCCTCTATTAGTCGTCATCTCGGTAGTCACCCCCTGTCTAACCATATCATCATTCACATTTCCATCCATCGTTTCTTTGGTCTTCCCCTACTTTTGTAGCCATCGACATCCATACTCAAAACTCTTCTCACGACATTTTCCTCATTTCTCCGTAACATATGCCCATACCATGGCAACCGGTTTCCACACAACTTTTCAGTTACCGGTCCCACTAATAACGTTCGAGTATCATTTTAACCAATCAACCTGAAAACTCTTTTAAGTGTTTTGATTGTCATATTACTTACTAACACTTGGACCTCCTATTTAAGCTTTTTTTTTTGCTTAGTCTGTTCTGCCCCATTGCTGAGCAAAGGCCTCCCACCAAATCCTTTCAGGCATCCTTTCCCAGAGCCACCTCGATCAATATTAATGCATATTGTCTAAAAATACGTATGACTGTACGATGCTCTAGCATTGCCAAATCCTTTTCAATCGCAGGCGCCGCTATTTAAAAATAGAGTGAAAATCGGCAACCGTTGAGAGCAACGCCATGTGTGTATTTATCACATTAGGAAGTTTCATCTGATCCTATCACAGTCGTTTCAACGTAAGCAATGCACAATACTCTTATTCCATTGTGTTTATTAAATGTAGCGAGAATCGAGAACTCGATTCCTTACGGGAATCGGATTATCCGATTATTTGTAAACGCGGATTTGAGAGTGAATCCGATCCGTCGAGCTCACTCGTTACCTTTAGTTGTAACTCTACATAATATTTTATATTTACATAATAAAGGATTTTATTAAGTAAATATTGGGATTATGGACCGGTATGTTTTGTCTCTCATGTTGTTCAGTTATTTCTTGTTTGAACTAGATATGTTCTTTTGTTATTTGTTTGGATAATATGATTGCGATGGGAGAGGCAGGATATTTTTATGAATTACTAGGAATAATATTCCTGTTTGAATAATCTTCATATTTCATCGTAACTTAACCTTAAAAGTTATTTACAGAATAAGGTTTATTAAATAATGTTGTTCATCATAGCCTTTTCCCAACTATCTTGGGGTCGGCTTTCAGTCTAACCGGATGCAGCTGAATACCAGTATTTTACATGGTGCGACTGCCTATCTGACCTCCACAACCCAGTTACAGTTACCCCTTGGTAAGACTGGTTGTCAGATTTTCGGCCTTCTGACTACCCGGAACGACTGTTAAAGATCCATGAATGACAGGCGGGACCAATGGCTTAACTTGTTTTCCGAGACACGGAGGGTTTCGGTATGTACAGATGGCCACCCATCCATATAGCAACCGCGGCAAGCGGCAAATATATCAGCCTGTGTTGTCCCATTTTGTGACCCCTGCGTCAGAGCTTTGGTGAAAACAAATTAACGCAACATTTATACTCAAGAAACTATTTTCACGTCACTAAGCGAATCATGCACATATTTTATTCCAACAACGCGGAAAAACAAATAAATATCTCTCGTCTGTTGTCGTAAAAATTTAATAATACCAACTTGGGTAATGCTTTGGCGAACTGAAATCGTATTCACCCAGTTATCGTGAAAAACCTTCCCTGTACAAAGTATACATAACTATACGTGAATATATAAGTGTATAAAAACAATTTTTATTTTCGAGCTATTCCCGATGAAACTCTAACTCGCTTAATGTAGAGAGTTGTAACGAGTTGTGGGTTTACTCGCTTGAAATCGAAATTGGTTCCGTATTCGATTGAATCGATTTGCGAACAGCTCTTATCGTGTTTTATTTTCATGACTTTTTATTATATTACTGTATTTTTATGTTGATTTGATTTTAAAGGAGAATTTTGTGTTAAAATGGATGTAGGAGATAAAAATGTATTAGCCATTCAACTTTTTTATTCATTTTACCAATTTTATGACGCCGTTTTCACGGTTTGCTTGCTAATTCAGTTTAAGTATCAAGTCATTGTCAGTCATTAAACTCAAACTCGGAGCATTTATTTCAAATAAATCAATTATAGTCACATTTGAATTGTCAAGGTCTCGATCAGTCAGAAAGATGAAGCTAGTTGCCCATTCCAAAGCGTAGTTGGTACCTATAGAGAAGAACGGGCTGGAAACTCCACGGACACTCTATCACACTAATATTATAAAGGCAAAAATTTGTGAGTGAGTGAGTGTGTGTGTGTGTTTATATGTTTGTTACTTCTTCACACTCAAAAGGCTGGACCAATTTTGATAAAATTTGGCATGGAGATAGCAGGCACCCTGCTTTAACATATAGGCTATTTTTATCCCGATATTCCCACGGGATTGAAATTTATACGGGTGAAGCCGCGGGGCGCAGCTAGTAAAATCATAAATTTGTTACAAAATATTTGTAACATCATTTATGTTGAAATTATACATAAATTATGTAACCAATATTTTGTAATAATTTTGATAGTATTTAGAATTGCAACTTCATTAACCGTAAATCTACTTTGAATTCTATTTTTTATAAATAACATATCGACGGTTGAAAGGCTAATTGGTCTAAGCGACATTTTGTAAAACTCGCAGGAGAACGGATCAAAGTTTTTTTTTAATCATAAAATATCAACTATTTGATAGACTTTTTTTATTTAATACAGTATAATATACTCAGTATACAGAATCTCGTAAATTATATAAATATTATATTATAATATTTATATAATTATATATAAATATTATATTATAATATTTATATAATTTACGAGATTCATATCTTCGCCCCCACTCTTAGCTGCGTTTCTTTTAATTTCCCAAAGCTTTTGGAAACAAATCACACGAACACACACAACTATCTGTTCTATGCAAACGTATAAACAGATTACACAGTTTTCTTCTGATGGGCTTACTTTAATGGATTCGGCTGTTTGCCGAACAACTTTCGTACTTCGTAGGAATCACTTAATCTGCCACTCTTGGATATATTTTTATGTGATTTATGAACCAGTGACGCCAACGTGGCTAGACGAAAACATTTATTTTGGATTTTCTCAAGTATTTTATGGGAAGTGGGGCTTCCAGTTGTACGTTATCGTCTGTAACCGAGTTTTCCTCGGTCGTGATCTCGTATCTCCATATTTACATGTACTGATGGTGGTACTTGTGTGTCATATTGTTACACTGGCTCGTTGTGTACCTTTGTTATTCCTTCTTCTCGTCGAGATTGTTATGGTGGTCAATGAACTATTTCATGTTTGAGAAAAACATATTCGATTCTGTTACAAATCATAGAACACATTAATAGGTACTTAACTTAGCTAGGTATTGTACAGTCACGAGCATAAGTATGTATACACTTGGCTTTATTCAAAGGCGATTTTCTCCTTTATTTTTGAATGAAATTTTATATTATTAGGAACATAGTATTTTCGAACCCGGTTTATGTAAAGTGTCGTATTTCAACGTTGCATTCGTTATTTCGTGAAAAAATCGCAATTTAAAGTTGCCAAGTCTGGCTGTACACCAAAGTTTAACAAAATGACGACTAGGCCGACCACTTACTCGTAGCTGTGACGTTGCCTGAGGTAGCCGCGCGGTGCGGGAGGGGTGATAGTTGTCACAAGTTGACGAATCACTGAGCTCTCACATCACGTCACCACACCCCTCCCTCACCGCGCTGCTACCTCAGGCAACGTCTCAGTTAAGCGGTCGGCCTATAGGTGCAGTAAAGTATAGAGAAACATTTAAAAACACCTCAACATTTATGCAAACTACACTCATAAAACCTGATGTCTTTAATACAACATAAAACAAACTCTAAAAAATAATGTGAACAAATAAATTACTTGTACATAATTCTTCTCGCATAAATACAAACTCATTTAAGGCCGGGACAGACAGTTTCGGTACAGCCGAACGAGCTGAATCCTATTCTAATGCAGCTGTCGTGTGATTCTGCCGTATTGGCTTAACGCTTCTTCGGCTTGACAACCTAGAAATTAGGGAGCTGAACAGTTTGGGACAGCTGAATTGCATTAATGTATATCAAATTGTATTTTGTTGTATACCTGGTTAAGATTCATGGGGTCTTGGTTTGGTAATTTGTTTCGATTATGATTTATTTTTTTCATTTGCACCGTCAATTTCATTAAAATATAATACTCTTTAATCGATGATTATGATTTCTGATGAAAAAAGTTGATACTATTATATTTGGTTTTTAGGGTTCCGTACCCAAAAGGCGCCAACGGTACCTTATTAGGCACTAAGCCTCCGCTGTCCGTCCGTCCGTCAGTCCGTCCATCTGTCTGTCAGCGGGCTGTATATCATGGACCGGAATAGGTAGACAGTTGAAGTCCACAGTGTGTATTTCTATTGCCGCTATTCCACCAACCATTATTAATAAAATAATGTTAAAAATTAAAGAGGGTCTCCATAGAAGAAATGTGTTTTTCTCGGCGTTTTATGCCTTATGGTACGGAACCCGTCGTGTTGTTTCGCACTTAGCCGCTTCTTACTTCTTTGTGCCTTCCCAAAGATATTGGTAAAAGGCACAATCATCACCAAAGCTTTGGTACAATCTTTGCTTGCACATCTATGTATCTAAGTATTTTGCCATGTGTACATAAAATGAGCTGTTTGATTTGAAAACTATATTCATACCTACTTATACCTATGTATTCTGACGTTGTCGGTGTTGGTGTAATCTTTTCCTGAATTATACAACTGCATAATTAGCCTATAATGTTCCTACTGCTGGGACACAGGCCTTCTCACATTGAGAACAGGGGGCTGTAATTCACCACGCTGGCCCAGTACGGGTTAGTAGATGTCATACATATGTCTCCGAATGTTTAACTCTAGGACATCTCGAATTCCTCGCGATGTTTTCCTTCACCGTTTTGAGAGCAGTTGTGATGAAATTATTAACACAAAACCTGCCTGCCGAACTCGTAAGTCGGGGCTGTAACCACTGGGACTCAACTGCATAGGTACCTAAATATTTTGATGTCTGTACATAAAATAAGCTGTTTGGTTTAAACTTTATGTTCATACCTATCAATACCTATGTATTCTGACGGTGTCAGTTGTGATCGAATCTTTTTCTGAATGACTCAACTGCACACCTAAATATTTTTCCTTGTGTACCTACATAAAATGAGCTGTTAGGTTTGAAACCTATGTACATACGTACCCTACCTATATTCCGACGGCTAACGATACATACAAGACTCGCTAAACTCTTGTTAACTAAACACACTTCTAGAACAAGCATGTTTATGATAGTTGTGGAAGTTATCAGAAACAATATTGATGTAATGCACTCGTGCATAAATTGCATGTTTGTATACTGTATAGGTTGGTTGTTTGTACCTGTACCGGGTGTTCGTAATGTTTTAGAGGAGTTTTGCTTTCTAGTAACAATATAGGTTCCATATTTAGGTTAAATCAAGCCTGTGTGAACCTGGGCTAATTATGTGTAGATGATTGTTACAAAATAGCTTAATTATTTAAAGGTGCGTCCAGACAGTGCAGGGCATGTGCCGAAAATGTTTATTTTGGTATTATGATGTCGGATGGCTCAACCTGCGACAGCCATCACAAGCGTGGCTTAATATTCGAAGCACATGACTCGTGCTACCTAGACACATCCTAATTCTTGCTTAAGAGGAAACGCGGTCGGAGAGACTTTTTAAAAAAGCCTAAGTAAAAAGTCATAATTCGAAGTTTGGCTCTCGCCTGTTTTCTCCTCCAATATTGGATCAATTTAAAAGATATTTCATAAACAGAATAAGAAGGATATATACTGTGTCCCTATGTTTTCCTTTTTAATGATACATTATTTTTATAAGCACTAGAACCCTCAAAAAATGCTCAAAATTGCTGCTGTAAACAGAGGCCTAGTGCACAAATTTGAAAACTATTAATGAAAAAAGAAAAACATAGGGACACAGTATACATATATCCTTCTTATTTTGTTTATGAAGTATCTTTTAAATTGGTCCAATATATATTGGAGGAGAAAATAGGCGAACGCCAAACCTCGAATGACCTTTTTACTTAGACTTTTTCAAAAAGTCTCTCCGACCGCATTTCCTCTTAAGGGCGCAAATATTAAAGAAGATACCTATTCCAAATTAGTTGTTTTGTACCACAAAGACGATTCGAGATCATTATTCAGCTTCCAATCTAACCAGATGCAGCTGAATACCAGTATTTTCCATTTACGAATTGCTTATCTGACCTCCACAACCCGGTTTCTGGGCAATATATTGAAATTGTATTAGCACCACAATTAATATAATACACAACGACTTTCTCCTTGACGGAACAGATTTGGAGTGACAGATTCTCTAATTGAATTAAGAATTTGAGATAATTTTCAAGTTATGGAACAACAAACTGAATGTCATACTTAACAAAGTTCAAATTCCATTACAACCAAAAACTTATTAGAACCTTTTTGATATGTCACTCAAAAATCAATTTAAAATACAATGCGATAAAGTAGATAACTGATTAAGTGACGATGGAATTTAAATTATCTGAGATTATGAACAGTTTTACTCGGATCTTAAAACATGGTCTCGTAGGTACACAGACGTTTCGAGATAATCCGTCCGAATAAGTAAATGAGTGTACCAACAAAACTATTAGTGTTGGTAATACAGTAATAACTCCATATAGCAACGCGTCCATCTAAGCAGGCATGGCTAATTTGGCCTAATGCTTACCCTCGTCTGCATTAACCATTAAACATTAACTTGTGACATGCTTAATTCGCTAAGTGCCCTGGTCAGTCCTCGGGCAGCGGTCACACTGGGCGCGGGGAAATATATAATTACTTTTGAATGTGTTGTAAATTACGTTGTTTTAAACGCTGTAAGTAGTTTTATAGGTGGTGTAAACTTATGTTGTTTTTAACTTTATTATTTTACTATATTATTAGAATAATCATAATCGTTTAATTGCTAAGAAGGTACATAGAATAAAGGTGTTTACAAAACTTTGTGATCCCTGTACAAGCTACCTTAAATTAGGCATGCAAACATTGAAAAAAATAAACATCAGTCAATTTAAAATTGACAAATAAAAAATTAAAAGTGATAGAATTTAAACCAAGCACTATAACAGTAACAAATATCAAATGCACATGGTCAAATATTAAATCTAAAGGGTACCTAAAACATTTCAGTTTTTTTTAGGGAACTGGTTTACTAACTTTTCTTTATTATTATGGAATTCGAAGAATACGATTGTTTTGAGACAATTTTTCTTTTTGACGTTCGTCAAAAGTCATATAGAGAAATTTTACTGCATTTTATTGCCTTGCTCACTCTTAACAACTCTGCATACCGTTGTCTTTTTCTCTTAATACTTATCAAGCACCCTTTCAGATTTTTTACTACATATTCTGTCCATACATGGTGCCATAGGGATATCGACACACAATCTGTTACCATGGATCCAGTACCTGAACCTGAACCCCGCCAGGTTGAAAGTTTCGTACTTTAAAAAAAAAATTGTTCCATACATTTTGACCACGTAGATATTGCACTTTTCTATGAAACATTTGTTTTTTAGGGTTCCGTAGCCAAATGGCTGAAAGCGGAACCCTTATGGATTCGTCATGTCTGTCTGTCCGTATGTCACAGCTACTTTTTTCGAAACTATAAGAACTATACTGTTGAAACTTGGCAAGTAGATGTACTTATTCTGTGAACCGCATTAAGATTTTCACACAAAAATAGAAAAAAAAAACAATAAATTTTGGGGGTTCCCCATACTTAGAACTGAAACTCAAAATTTTTTTTTTCATCAAATAGATACCGTACGGGACATGTGGGGTATCTATGGATAGGTCTTCCGCATTAAGATTTTCACACAAAAATAGAAAAAAAAAACAATAAATTTTGGGGGTTCCCCATACTTAGAACTGAAACTCAAAATTTTTTTTTTCATCAAATAGATACCGTACGGGACATGTGGGGTATCTATGGATAGGTCTTCAAAAATAATATTGAGGTTTTAAATATAATTTTTTTCTAATCTGAATAGTTTGCGCGAGAGACACTTCCAAAGTGGTAAAATGTGACCCCCTTTAACTTCTAAAATAAGAGAATGATAAAACTAAAAAATATATATGACGTACGTAACCATGTAAACTTCCACCGAAAATTGGTTTGAACTAGATCTAGTAAGTAGTTTTTTTAATTAATACGTCATAAATCGTAAACCGCAATTTACCTTTCATTCAATCAACTCTAATATGAAAAAAAAAAACATTTAATTTCATAAACATAATGTTTATGTTTACGAAATTAAATATTTTTTTAATATTTTTTGTGAAAGAAATAAACTTATTATTATATTATGTTTACAGTTTGCGCTTCGATGTACTGGCCAGCCAGTATACCTCACTCTCAAGAAAGTTCCAACATTAATTTAAACACACTCAATTAGTTTCCCCCGCTTCCAAAGCAACCTCGCCCTCTAACGGATCGTAGAAATGACCAAAATGTATTACCCTATTAACTGGACCACCTTTGTTTAACTAAATCTGGGGGCTTGAGTCGAGTTTAAATTATTTATTCAGCCGTTAAGGTCAGCAACAAATGTCTTTGGAAGTCTGGGACACGCTCAGTGAGCCTTCGTGGTTACAAGTGACAATGTCGGAATTTTAAATGTGATGAGAGGTCAATGGGGCTTCTGATTAAATTAGGAAATTTATGTGAGAGGTCTATTTTGTATTGATGGTTTAATAGAAGGATAGTTTGTTAATGAAATACTAACAGGTGCTTACTTATTATATTTCAGTTAAGGGCTGATTTTGCCAACGCCAGATAATTTTATCGGAGGAATAATTTTGAATTTTTGACAGTTTTTCCATACAAAAACTGTCAGACGTCAATTTTATTCCACGAATAAAAATTATCTGTTGATTGAAAGAAATGTGAGCCCTTATTTGACTTGTCTGTTACTCTACGGGTCACACCAAGGTAAAGTAATACCTCACAGTATCAAGTAGTACCTACAGGGGACTGACTGTTACTGGCAACCTTATATATTGCAAAGTCAACAGTGTCCTTTTTTTACTAGCTATTGATGGCTTACTGCTGGGCAAAGGGCTCCTTCCACCTCTCTCTGTCCAGAGCTGAAATGGACCACCCTTTCCTAAAGGACAAAACTCATCTCGCCATCTCCGTCTGGGCCTTCCGCGATGTCGTTTGCCATTAACAGTATACTTAAGGTAATGAATTGTACACAAATAAATCAATAAATAAATATGTGATAACACTTAGCATCCGGTGACCACTACATCCCGCGGGAGTCGTCAATTTCGCTGCGGGATTCATCTCAGGAAGAGCGACTGCAGCTTCCGTTTGTAAGCACTTTGTGATTAGTTATTATTCATCCATCAAGTTTATTGTGGTAATATGTGTACTCTGGACGCTTTTAACGCATAAGTCTTTTTTATTTTTTACATCGTTTTCACATTATATACTTAATTATAAATTCAAAAGTAATGATGTAACTAATATTTTTGTGAAACGTAATTTAAAAAGAGTGTCCATGGAGTTTCATGCCCGTTCTTCTCCATAGGTACCTACGCTTTGGAATGGGCAACTAGCTTCGTATTTTCTGACTGACCGACTTCTTGACAATTCAAAAGTGCCTGTTAATGGTTTAATTGAAACAAATGCTTGAGTTTTTGAGAATACACCAAGATTTGGTGAAAAGGCTGTCTAGAAAATTTCAGAGACCGATGAGAATTTAAAAGAGGGATAGTCATATCTTCTTCTTTAGTCGATTAATATGATCAAATAATTTTGTTAGTAAGGTTATCAGTAGCTATGTAGAGAAGACAGCACATCAAGCTATTCGAAACTGTCAAATTTTCCCAATCAACTTTGAACCTTATGCTGTAGCCATAAAGTTGAAAATCTGTTAAAGAAATTTGACAGATTGCAGTAGCTTGATGTGCTGGCGTCTGTACTAACACAAAGCAATCACTATACCATTCATCAAGCAAGGTATGCTGATTAATTTCTCCATTGATCGAGAATCGTACCGGAGGGGGTCGTGCCTAAGTAATAACAGCCGCAGCAGCGTAGCAGTCGGGTCGATTGATCAGGTTAAGCTACTCTTGCCGCGGTCGGTCCGTGGATGGGTGACCATCTTTACATACCGAAATCTCTTCTTGCCTAAAACACGTTACGCCATTGGTCCAGGCTGTCATTCGTGGATCTTTGACAGTCGTTACTGGTAGTCAGAAGCCAGAAAGTCTGACAACCACTCTTACTAAGGGGAACCAGTAAACCCACCAAACAGAAAACCACACCACCACCCAGTAAACTGGGTTGTGGAGGTCAGATAGGCAGTCGCTTCATGTTAATACTAGTATTTAGCTGCATCCAGTTAGACTTGAAGCCGACCCCAACATAGTTGGGAAAAGGCTAGGCGGATGATCGAGCATCGTACTGGCGACTGTCCGTCCGTCAAAGATATGAAGTCGTGTAACATACAGGCTAACGTAAAATTCGTTCAACCATAAAATATCATACCTCGTCAAAGTACCAGTCATTAAGGGGTTGCCCCCACTCCTGGGTACATGATAGCCTTTGTTCGGAAGCATGCACGTCACTATTTTTGGCAGGAGTACCTTTAAGGGCCGTCGATAACTCTCAGAGATTCTCTGTGAGGGGAAAGCCGTGCGACAGTATACGTATAAGAACGTACGCGAATGAAGGGAGATAACTGCTGATAGATGCTGTTAAGAGCGTTTACGCCGTAGGGCATTTCATACAAACTTTCAAGCAATGATGTATAAAACTAACGTCATTGCTTTCAAGCACTTATTTTTCGAAATGAATGAAGTGATTTTAATGAAACTTCATACGCTTAAGCAGGAAACAAAGGTCTAAAAAGTTATTTAAGAACATTTTCGAAAAATATTGTTACAGCCAAATTAGCCAAATTAGACCGATTTTAAAATTTCCAATAAACAGAGATTTCCAGTTATCTTTTTTTTTAAATAAGACATTTCCAAAATGTTCTTTAGTGTCTTTTTAGACCTTTGTCTCCTGCTTATGCGTCTGAAGTTTCATTAAAATCGGTTCATTCATTTTGAAAAATAAGGTTTTGAAAGTTTATATGAAATGCCGTACGGCGTAAACGCTCTTAAAGCGAAAGGATTTCTCGTTTTAATGCGAAGAATGAAAGAGTTATTTGTAAGGTTTTTAAGCAATTTTTTTTAGGGTTCCGTACCCAAAGGGTAAAAACGGACGGAGACCCTATTACTAAGACTTCGCTGTCTGTCCGTCTGTCCGTCTGTCAGTCTGTCTGTCTGTCTGTCACCAGGCAGTATCTCAAGAACCACGATAGCTAGACAGTTGAAATTTTCACAGATGATGTATTTCTGTTGCCGCTATAACAACAAATACTAAAAACAAAATAAAATAAATATTTAAGGGGGGCTCCCATACAACAAACGCGATTTTTTTGCCCTTTTTTGCTCGATATCAAAAATGGCAACAGGTAGGCACTTGAAATATTCACAAAATACTCAGTTGTATTTTAACTTTAATAATAAATAATAAAATTAAAATAAAATAAATATTTAAGGGGGGCTCCCATACAACAAACATGTTTTTTTTCGGCGTTTTTGCCTTGTGGTAAGGAACCCTTCGTGTGCGAGTCCGACTCGCACTTGGCCAGTTTTTTTTACTTCAAATGTGTCGGCTTGGATTTATAAAAAAAAAGTTAAATAAAGCTGGCAATGCATAAAAATAATATTCTGCTTTTAACAAATTTAATTTTAATAATATGCTTAGGTATGCTGAAAAGTCTGTTCTGTTCTAGTTTACGATACTTTTAATTAATTACCCAGTCCCTGAAAACGTCATTAACAATTTTTGTATTAAAGTTAGCGTGGCCTAATTGAAAAAGTTTACGAGGTCAAAACACAATATTGATGAACGTTGTTAAAAAGTTGCTTTAATAAAGTAATTTGATGTTGTGTTGCTTAGTAAGGGTAGTTCGTAGATTCTTTACCAGATTCGTGCCCTTGTATATGTGTCTTTTTGTCTCGACTGTATCCACGGGTAGCTTTCAACAATAGATGTTCTTCTAACTTTGAATGTGGGTCCAGTTAGCCAATAAAAATACAAAAAATAAATGATGTGGTCAATTGGACCCGCGGGTCCAGTTCGAGTGGGTCCAGTTGACCAAAAACTCTTCGCTAGTAGTCCAGAGGTGCCATCCTAATTGCGTAACACACTTGCAATCACAATCTGAATGATTTTGAAGGATATTGCTAATCCATTGCTTCATATATTCGAATAATGTGTCTGCTCAACGACGTAATAACGCAATGAATGTTGTTGAACTGTCAAAATGAAAGCCATTGGTACTGTTAGTTTGTTACGCAATTATATAGGATAGTAATAGGTAGTTATATTGGATTGTTAGAGAGTGTTTTTTTATAATTTAGAAAAGAGGCTTTTTTAAAAAAAACAAGACGTAAAAAATATACGACCAGCTGACCTGACAGACGTTGTCCTGATTTTGATCTATTATCATAATAACTATATTGTTGTTTTCTTTGGGAACAGCACTTTTTTTCGGGATGATAGGTACCCTACGTCCGTTTCTGTACACCTGACAGCGTATGTGCAAAATTTCAGTATGATCAGTTCAGTGGTTTAGGCGTGAAAAGGTAACAAATAAACAAACAAACTTACTTTCACATTTATATTATTAGCTAGGATTTTCAAACTATGAAAAAAATGGTTTTACTTCTACAGTCTTGCCAATGTGTGTGAAAAATATATAAGTACCTACACATGTTTACCTTAACAAACTAACACCCATCCTATGTTTCCTTGTCAATTATTCACGGCAGCTACAGAAGAGGCGCGTACTAGCAAACTAGATAAGTTTTAAAAGGACCAAGTTAGATGAATCTTGACTGCATAATGACGAAGATTAAAAGTTGTTGATTGTGAAAATTCAAAGCGTTTCAACTCTGACCGCGGTAGCTATTCATTTAATCTCTTTTACGAAGTTATGGTGCACTCCATAAATAAGGATTACGTTGATGTGAGCCCTTTTATTAAATGTTTGATAAACTAAGGTTGTAGGAAGAAACGATTAGTAACGATTTCGGAAATGGGACTAATAGTGCTATCAACAGTTTGAATAATTTGCGCGCGAACTTATTTTGAGGTGTCAAAATAATGTTGTTTTCGTCACTAACTTTTCAGTGTTAGACAGTGTGAACAACAGAGTCATAACGGTTTTGTCTGCTGTAGACAAAACAGTTTAGTCTAGTGTAAAAACAGTTTTAACTTTGACCACGAGACCACTTTTTGGATGCATGTACAGTGGGCTGCATCAATTGGATACCCCAGTTGTATGAAAATTTTAATACAACTGGGGTACCCAATTGATGCAGCCCACTGATGTACAGTGACACAAAAAGTTTGGATTTGGATCATTTTGGTTTTAAGTTCATCATCATTTTGGTTTGGTTTTGGATGCTGCATCATTTTGGTTTTAAGTTCTGTCTAGTCTTTTTTGACGCAGGTCTGCTTATGGCTGGGAAACCGAAAACAACTTTTCCCCAAATGGAAAACCGATTATCTTTTAGATCATGTGTTTTGTTTGGTCGTAGGTAGAAATTTTATTATATCTTTTACCAAAAAGTGTGCCACTTGCAAAATAACAGCCACGAAATTGTCAGGAATACTTTTAGTGTCAGGAGCGTCAAACACACACAACCACGAGGCCGAACCAAGGGGCGTAATTAACACGGCCTGCCCTCTATCAATAACAGATTAGCATGTAAAAGCGAATGGCCTAATGGTTGGTGTGTGCCGGTAATTGGCCCATAAATTCTGTCTGAACAAGGCTTTATATTGTTGTCTTTGTAAAATCTTTGACAATAGATGGTTTGAAGTGTAACTTTATGGTAATTTTAGTTGATTGGTGCGACCTAGGTAATCTAGACATGTTAACAATTTAATCAGGACCATTTAAATGTTGCTGCAACAAATTTTGTCATATAAAAATCTACGTTGATAAGTGGGTTTAGTTTTGAATGCCTTTAGATCTATTGTTAAATGCTAGAAAGATAAGAGGTAAAATAATGAATATTATAAATGAAATGTTCGTAAGTCTGTACCCACGAATCCTACGATGTTAGAATATTAAAACCTAATATTACAACTAAAATTTTCTAGGTATTTCAGTAACCTAAATTAAAATTAAACTGAAAAGATTCGAACTAAGCAATAGTTTATTGACTAACTAATATTTGCATGATATAAATAAATTAAACTTGCTTACCTAGTAATAACTTATAGCTACAACATTCTTGATTGCTCCAGCCAGTATACTCGTATGTACCAAACAAATATCGAAATAATCTTAAATCTTAATCACACTAATCACACTAATATTATAAAGGCGAAAGTTTGTGAGTGTGTGAGTGAGTGTGTGTGTGTGTGTGTTTATATGTATGTTACTTCTTCACACACAAACGGCTGGACCAATTTTGATAAAATTTTGTATGGAGGTAGCTGACACCCTTGATTAACATAGATAGACTTTTTGTCCCGATATTCCCACGGGATCGAAATTCGTGGCGCAGCTAGTAAATACACACGTCATTTCCATACAGACGAATACGTGTTTTGCGATTTTGATCTTTATTAACTACTAGAATTGTCGCACTGACAGGAACGCATACGCTCGACGGCCAGAGATAGCTCATAGGTGTGAAGACCGCTTGAAGCAATTTTGCGGTGAACCAGCACCTATTAGCTTCACTGAAGAAGCTTAAAACAGGAATACCAGTAGACACAGTTTAATCCAATTTTAATATTTAATCTTCGATGATAATAATTTATACTTTATGTTCATGATGTGGTCGCCTATTACATGAACCACTCCTACTAAATATAATCTACCTATTGTTGTCTGTTATTTGTAAACTAATTTCGCCCACGGATTAACCCGCATACGTCTGGATCCCGTGGGCATATCGAGATAAAAAATATTGTATGTCATAAAACAGGTCATGGTCTACCAATGTGCCAAATTTCATCCAAATCCGTTCAGCCGTCTTAGCGGGAAAGCGTAACAAACAAACATACATTTTTTTTTCTTTATTATATTAGTTAGTTTAGATAATTTCATCTGCATATCCTTTGTCGAGTCGGAGATCCTAAATAAAAGTCACCGCACATGAGTGGCAACAATTTGACAATTGACAGCGCCTTTATGCCGTAAGGGCGATTTTCGTGGTGCAATTGCGGATTACTGTAGTATTCTACGTTTGAACACAAATGAGATTACTGTTCCTCCACACTCTAATGCAGCTAAATCATGCAACTATAGTGTTCCTACTCCATTAGTACCCCTACACTAAGTATTAATACACTTGGTCCATGCAGGGCTAATGCCAGGTGTTCTCAAAGGAGTTCCCAAGTCGACTGCAACTTGAGCACAGTCAATGGACCAAATTGCCGGGTAATACAGGCAGGGCACGTCCAAGACAGCCACTGATTAGACTGGCTTACTTGTTGATGAATTAATTGTTGGTAGATATTATTTTAGATTTATATGAGAGTTTTGTTTGGTTTAATTCGTTATTTGTCAGAGTCTTCGATAAATCAAACGGTCGTTTTTAAATTGTTAGTTTAGTAATTTTAACTTCAATTTCGATTGAGTGCTACAGTCCGTTCACAATTTTTTTACCTGACAGCAGCAACCTAACAGCAGCCTTATTGCAACAAGAACAAAGATCACAATGAATTTGACAGACATATCAGTGGCAGCAACCCAACATCAACTTTATTAGAATGATAATAAAGATCACTGTGATTTGGACAGTGATGCAAAATCAGAGGTAAAATAACCATGAATGGACTGTAGTGTTGAACCTACTAGAATAGTTTAAATAGATAATTTGACATGCAGACAAACCAAATTACTATTCGATTTAGAGCTGATTTTTCCAACGCCAGATAATTTTATCCGAGGAATAAATTTGAATTTTTGACAGTTCTTCCATATAGAATCTGTCAGACGTCATATTTATTCCATGAATAAGAATTATCTGCCGACTGAAAAAAAAAAACAAATTAATTTATTTCTCAAAAAAAAAAAGTAGATACAAAAACTATTTACCTTGAGCTGGGGACACATTTCAAAGATACGTGTGTAAATGGTAATCTAATTTCCCTTTGTCAGTCAGTAAAGGAAAACTACCAATAAACTTCACGGTCACTATCTGTTGGTACCCGCTTTATATCGATTTTGTCTCGTAACTCGGTAACTATTACCCAAAATGTATTTGGTTACCATCCAGCGAACCGGGTCCAACCTCGTATCCTTTGTAAACATTATTTACTCAATAAACTAAGCCTCAATGTTTAATAAGTTAGTTACAAAATTCAACTACAAAATATAAACTTGGAATATTTTGGTCCTGGTTGAAGAGTTTTGTTGTTTGGCTTAAAAGTAGATGTGATCTTACCAGCCGGTCGATTCTGTAAAAGTCTCACCGTGAAAAGTTAGGTGAATTGTGTTTGTTTTTGCTAGGAATTGACACTATTGACAGCTCACTCGACGCTCACTTCACCTAAGTTTTCACGGTGAGATTTTTACAGAATAGTACCGCTAAAAATATAAAGTCCAGGCAGCACCCTAATTGCGTAATCAGGCTATCAATCCGAATCTGAATTATTTTGAAGGATGTTGCTTATCCATTGCTTCATATGTTCGAAACAATTATCTGTTCAACAACGTAAAAAACGCAATGAATGTTGTTTGAACTGTCAAAATGAATGCCATTCTTACTGTTAGTGCGTTACGTAGCTACCCCGCGGTATCGTGTATGATTTTGTTCCAATTGTACATATTTTTAGGGTTCCGTACCAAAATGGTAAAAACGGAACCCTTATGGTGAGACTGTCTGTCAGTCACAGCTGGATATCTCAAAAACTACTAATGCTTGAAATTTGGAATAGTTTTAGATGACGTTTGCCCAACTATTTTGCAAATAAGAAAGAAATAAAAATATATGTACTTATATTTTTAGCAACAGGGACTGAAAGGGGGTCTGAAAAATTCGAAGTGGGGCTACTAGGGCATGTGGGGTATCATATAAAAGAGCGCAGTTTGCACATTCTCAAAAAATTTTTTAGGGCGCATAGTTTTCGACATTTGATGAAAAATTAAAAAACTGTGCACTGTGTTAAAATTCTCTGACGAATGAAAATTTAAAAACATATGATGGTGCGGAACCCTCGGTACGCGAGCCCGACTCGCTCTTGCCCGTTTTTTTTTAATGTTAATGTTAGTCACCTTTGAATTACGGTATAGAAAACATAATAAGTAAGGAAACTTATCACAACCATTTCTTTAACAAAAAGATCCAAAATGGATCATTCAAGTGAGCAGCACGCACGGACACAAATGATTCAACATAAGTAAATAAGTGGCATAGTTTATTGATTTTTTTTTAAATATTAATTTTAAATTAATTCTACTGTTTATTAACATATATTTTTAGGGTTCCGTAGCCAAATGGCAAAAACGGAACCCTTATAGACTCGTCATGTCTGTCTGTCTGTCTGTCCGTCTGTCTGTCTGTCTGTCTGTCTGTCTGCCCGTCCGTCCGTATGTCACAGCCACTTTTCTCCGAAACTATAAGAACTATACTATTGAAACTTGGTAAGTAGATGTATTCTGTGAACCGCATTAAGATTTTCACACAACAATAGAAAAAAAACAATAAATTTTAGGGTTCCCCATACTTAGAACCGACACTCAATTTTTTTTTTGTCATACCTATACGTGTGGGGTATCTATGGGTAGGTCTTCAAAATGATATTGAGGTTTCTAATATCATTTTTTTCTAAACTGAATAGTTTGCGCGAGAGACACTTCCAAAGTGGTAAAATGTGTGTCCCCCCCCCCCTGTAACTTCTAAAATAAGAGAATGATAAAACTTAAAAAATATATGATGTACATTACCATGTAAACTACCACCGAAAATTGGTTTGAACGAGATCTAGTAAGTAGTTTTTTTTAATACGTCATAAATCGTAAACCACAATTTACCATTCATTCAATCAACTCAAAAATAAAAAAAACATTTAATGTCATAAACATAAACCTTATGCATAAACCCGGATGTTACGGAACCCTCGGTGCGCGAGTCCGACTCGCTCTTGCCCGGTTTTTTTTTAAAAGCTCGCACGTAGCACGTTCGTATAAAATTGTTTTTAATGTAACCTAGGCTAGTTTGGAAGTCTATGATACGAGTACAATGTTTTTTGTTATTTGGTACAGAAACTAACGATACACTTTTTTTTTAAATGTTCTATTTTTTCTTGGAAAATTGTATTTGTGTACCGACTTACCGAGGATATGAGTTTTCTAAAATAAAAAAAATATTATTATTAATTTGTTAGGGTAGGTATGTTCTAAACCCAGTAGGTAATAGCTCATACGGCTTATAAGTCGATTCGCATGAATTTATTCGCCCGAAACGTGCAAATCTTCACTTTTAAATACTTAATATAATTATTTTTTTCTGTAGGCAACTCGCACGAATTTAATTTAGTTAATTCGCACGTTTAAGGCGAATAAAATCGTGCATCTCGACTAATAAGCCATTCATACTGTCTGTCTATGACTATCATAGTTTTGAAGGTCAAATGAACATAAACCTTAATTAGTAAAATACGTTTACTTACACTCAATATCATAGAACCACAATGGGTGTATAAAGCAAGTACATTGTTACCAAGGAGACAATGAAGAAAGATAGAGTTTCAAATGAAATTAGTTTCATACAAGTTTCATGTGTTGCTCCGGAGTCAGACGATAATGTTAGGAACGTAATATAGGTAGTACCTAGTGGCTGAACAAGTATTGTCTTAGCTATGAGCTAGGTATTGCCAAATCTTGATTGAAACAGGTAAGATAATAGGGTCTTTCCATGGTAACAGTATATTTTAGTGTTTTTAAGAAAAATCAAAATTATTTACCTATCGTTGTAAACGAATAGTCGATTATGGGATTGAAAGTTATGGCGGTGTCGGTACGCTGGATACAGAACAGCGTTGTGGCGATGGTTGGGCTTATAGCATAATCAGCCTAAAGAACAGGGTGTAAAGTTCACTCATACTCTATAGAAAAGGGAGGATCTTCTGACCAGACTGGTGTTGTGTCTGACGGGCAACTGCCGATGAATCATATCGGGCCGTGCTAGTTGCGCGGTAAACTCTGCTTGCGCGATGCAGGATTTAGCGTGACGTCAGTATGACGCGTTGTTCGCATGTGGCGTTGTAGATACCGCTACAAGCCTATAACGTTCCCCCTGCTCGGTGGGCCCAGTGCGGGGTGGTAGATGGCACATGTCTTCTAATATACGGTAGGGCCTATGTCCAGCTATAATTCTCAAGAAACCATTCATGTCACGCCATCACATTAAAATATTGATTACTAATTGAAATAGTGGGTTGTGTCGTGTAAATCGGGTGTAATTTCAGCAAAAAGTCAGTACGATTTCAACATAAACCGTTCCAAAAAAGGATAGCATAAAAAGCGGCTAAACGCCTCTTTACACGGCGATAACACGGCAAATAATTTAGCCAAGGACATAAATAAGGAGAGGAAAAGAAATTATGAACCCGACAAAATTCGAAGAAAATAAAAACAAATAAGGGGTTCCTTAGTCGGCCATTTAATTTCATGAAAGCAGACGCGTATTCTAATAAGCCAGGGAACATTACTTGGTTTTATTGCGCATTTTCACTTAACTTCGAGTCGGTATTTCTCTTTGGTAGTCATTTCGAGCCATAGTCTGGGCAGTGTGAATTATTTAGAATACGCTTTCCGAAGATACGGCATTAAAGATTCAAAGGCTCAGACCTTACGCTTCTGACTGTACGTTTCACGAAACTAACGCGGTGCGGGCTCTACACGTCATCGAGTTCTCGGGAACCAATCGATAAGGTCTGTTGTTTGATTGAATTTAAATAAATAAACTTGTACTGTTGCTTTGTGTTCGTGCTAGGTATATTGTTTCTTAAATGTATATTTCTACTACTTATTGTGTATGGTGTACTGTGTATACGTTATTTGCTCATAATGAGAAGGCATTACGCATTTATCAGTATCGCTTGCTAGAGCATCCTAAGTGCTAAGAGTACCACCGACAACAAAAGAAGAAGAATCATCAGTTTTACGTGTTATTCTCCGTGTTTCACATTATTTTGTCTATTGTATATAACTCTTGTACCAACTGGGGTAACACGAAGAGGTCAATGGTTCACCAAATCTACATGGACATATGTTGATAGGTATTTGAATTCAAGAATTCAAATACCTACCAACATATTTCCATGTACAAATCGTACAATAGCTTACAACGCCTAAATACAAAGAGATAACTTAACAATACATGAACTGAAACTATTAGAGATTCAATTCAAATGGTGCCTTTATCTATGATGCCTGAAACCAATTTGTATTGAAACCTATTTCCAGACTATTGTCCTAAGTCTATGCCAATATGTTGTAGCCTCATTAAACTTTATATCAGTGATTTACTTCAGCCATTGTCCTCCATATAATTTTAAGGGACTGTGAACCTTTATAATCAAATTAACTTTATTGGACGGTAGCTCGCGTTAAATAAAAGTGGATTACTAATTAATTGTCGTATAATAGATATTAATCGTGTGAGACAATTTTCGAGAAATAAAAATGAAGGTAATTTTCTTTGTTGATCAGTTTGTACCTTCGTTTGAACGTTAAATTGGAGACGTCACGACTTACCTTATCTAGCTGTTATTAAAATAAGCCAAACATAATGAGATAATTGAACCTACTAATTTTGTACAAAACTGACGAAATTATTTCCTATATTGAAAACGCTATAAAAGTTGAAACACATCAAATAAAGGTTGTAAAACTAAGTGTTTCAATAGAACTGCTTAGCTCTTCGGAATAAATTCTGTTTATCTTAGAGTTTAGATATTTTAGAACTTAGATAACTATGACTATGAAACGCTAGCACTAACTGGACTTTTCACAGAAAACAAAATGGTTGTTAAACATAACACCACGCCTATTTTCCGCGAAGATTTAGGCAGAAGTATACTCGCTTCTGCCTACCTATTAACACATCGATATTGCGCCAGTTATGTTTTAATCCCACGTCATTGAGGGCGAGTCTGTTGCCATCAAACTGGCACAAATCTCCGGGCTGCTACTAAGGGTTGATTTTTCAATCGACATATTTACTATTCGTGGAATAAAATTGACGTTTGACAGTTTTTGTATGGATGAACTGTCAAAAATTTCAAATTATTCCTTCGGTAAAGTTATCTGGCATTGGAAAAATCAGCTCTAAGGACTGATTTTTCAATCATCTGATAACTTTGTTCGAGGAATAATTTTCAAATTTTGACAGTTACTTCATACAAAAACTGTCAAACGTCAATTTTATTCTTCGAATAAAAGTTATCTGGCGATGAAAAAATCAGCCCTAAGACAACTAAACTGTCTAATCATTGCGAGTGCTCTGATAGGGCATGAAATCATGTCATTCTCCCACGAATAGTGGAGTTTAGCAGAAAAACGCTAGAATGACGATGAAATGTATAGTTCAAGCTGTATTATGTACAAGCAACAAAAGAGATAAGTACCTATGCAGGATCGTCGGATAAAATTTTATTTTATTAATAGAAAACAAACAGCTCATTTATCAAATTAAATTTCAGTCGACAACATCCTTCAGTTTCTTACTAGACTTCAACTATATCAGACGACCCTGCATACTTATCTCTTTTGTTGACTGTACATATATATTTAGACGAAAAATAAACGTTTATCCGTCCTCCAACTGGCAGTGTAAGGAAACTCACCCTGTTTAACCTTTGTCACGGTAGCGTGACATTTCGATACAAAGATACCGATACATTACCTAAACGATTACCGGGAACTTGTTTCTAGTATCGATTCCACTGTTGTTAAGCGGTGCTATTCTGTAAAAATCTCACCGTGAAATCTTTGGTGAAGTGAGCGTGGAGCGAGCTGTCAATAGTGTAAATTCTTACCAAAAACAAACTCACTTCACCTAAGTTTTCACTTTGAGATTTTTACAGAATCGACCGCTAAATCCCATTGCCATGACCTTGCCATTTTGGTAAAATAATTACTTTTGCTAAGCTAGCTAAGAGCAGTGGCCCAGCGGTTACGGCCCAGACTTACGAGTTGTAGATCGTGGGTTCGAACCCAGGTAGACGTTTTACTTTAAGTATGTAAATAATTTCACCGCCACTGCTTTCAAAACGGTGAAGGAAAACATCGTGAGGAAACTGGCATGCCCTAGAATCAAGACATGTGACATTTACCAACCCGCACTGGGCCCGCGTGGTTGATTATAGACCACTCCCTCTAGAAGAGAGGAGGCCTATGGCCCAGCAGTGGGAAAAATATAGGCTGATTATTATGAAGCATAAAGCTATATTCCCACGTTTTCTAACATAGGTATCGTACGTGTAAAAATCTGATCTGTATAAATTAATAACAAAATAAACATAATTACAAAATAAATGATTTGATAAACAATTCGGAACACACAGAAAAATTACAAATTAATTATCTTTATCTTTCAATTCTATATCCATGTTTTTCCCTGTTTATGAGAACTTGAGATTCGTAAAAAGTGGTTGTCAGTTCACCATAGATGTTTTAAATTAATATTTAGTTAGTAAATAAGTATAGGGTACTGGGTTGTTGAGGTCAGATAGGCAATCGCTCCTTGTAAAATACTGGTATATTTCCAGGTACAGACGCTAGTACATCAGCTACCCGAAACTGTCGAATTTTCCCAATCAACTTTGAGCCTTATGTTTTAGCGATAAAGTTGAAAATCTATTCAAGAAATTGGCAGCTTGTAGTAGCTTGATGTGGTGGCGTCTGTACATGATGATGATATAAGTAATCTGCATTCGCGCTTTATTTGCCAAAAATAAAATAACAACATGAATTAATGGAAAAATAACTTTAATTCCTACACAATAAAGTTCAGTGTACGCTACAACTTCAAACATTTTTAAAACTTTTTCAATAGTGCTAGTCACTCTGAAATCAACTTAAGAATCTTTGAAATAAAGTTGATATTTGCTTAACTTGAAATAGGGTGGGGGTGTGCAGAACTGCGCACTTTTACTATAAGTATAGTAACTTTATTAGCCATGAAACTGAAAACAAAAAAGTCTAAAATACATTTATAATAGTATTTCTAAACTTTGTGGTAGTCAGTTTCGCCTTATTGTTCCTATCATATTTTTACAAAAAACTACGAAAATAAAATATTTTTCGTTGGTAGTTCTTTTGTTTTAAAACTGGCAACACGTAACTGGCACGGCCTGCCAGTTATGACATCGACTTGGCAGCACCACGACGTAATGTGTGGCATGTATTCAATGTGCTATGTCGTTAGTGTTATACAGGGCTTGTTTTGCAAGAAGTTTACGTTTATTTTGGCGTTAAAAAGTGGTAAAAATGTTGTTTTCTGGGAGTATGATTGAACTCTTTGAATAGTGTCTGAGAATAGTGTCCATAGTACAGATGCCAGCACATCAAGCTACTACGTCCTGTCAAATTTCTTTAAGTTATAGATTTTCAACTTTATCGCTAAAGCATACGGTTCAAAGTTGATTGAGAAAATTTTACAGTTCCGGGTAGTTTGATGTGCTGGCGTCTGTAAATACGACAACATATCAAGCTTCACATTTCCATTCTAGCTGACCTCGCATTGTATAGGCTTAGGCTTATCATACAGTGAGAAGTCAGGTTATACTGGAAATGTATAGATTGATCGTCCTGCATACCAAACATTACTGATCACTGGTTGTACGAAACAAAATAACCGTATCTAAGCGGGATTGTCCGAAAGGGTTGCCGCTGGCCCGGAGCATAAAGGGCTAAGGAAGAAACACGGGTGGGTTTTAGTCAGTAAGAGTCTGACACTCCCTTTCGCTCCACCCAGAGAGGGAGGACTCATGATGATTTCACATCCGCAAAAAAAAAAGGGGGATGCGGTAAAGTAACCCGCGAAGTTCAAATTTCCTTACGCTTTTGCAATTTGCTGGTCAGTATTAAGTTGTTGACATGAAATCAATTTCATGAAATTACTGATTCTAATGATTATAATTCTGTAAATATATTTGTTGTTTTGTTACGGTCGCGAATCATATTTTATTCAACGTACAACTTAATACTGACCAGCAAATTGCAAAAAACGTAAGAAAATTTGAATTTCGCGTTCTATCTTAGCGCTTCCCCCTTAAAATTAAAACCTGACGACTTCTTCAGCTGTGTCGGGATAGCGATAAGCACTATCCACTAGATAAATAAAAGAAATGGAATACAGTTATCAAGACAATAATCTGTCAGATAAATTAACCCGAATTTATCCGGAGTAGGTGAAATAGACCATAAGAAAAAGGCCTGTAGGTGTAAATCCGATTGCGAAGAACATTTTCGAGAGAATTTTGAAGTTAGCTTTGCGGATATTGGCGCTCTTATAAACCGAATTTAACATCTGTATTTGTAATCTTCATCAAAACCACAAATAAACAAAATTCCGATACGCAAAACAACATCTTAAGGAATCCTTATTCTATTTGGCTTGAAATCGAAAGCGCAGGCGTAACCCGGACGCGAATCGAGATTATCCATTTCCTTTCGATAAGTGAGAAGTTTTCCTCTACAAGATTAAATATTGCAGCCCCTTGGTACCCTGTGGCGTGAGTAATGTACTGTCAGAATCTAGACGTGTATGGAAAAAGCCGAGAAAACTTATCCGGATCCGTTTTTAAGTAGAACTAGGAGAAACCAATTTGTAATGTAAGTTCTGATTTATGGTTGGTACGGTTTGTTTGTTTAAATTGTGTTAGTCTATGGTTAGTGTCGTTGGAAGATTGGGTTTGTGTTTTATTTGTTGTTTATGTAGGTATTCTTGGGTTTTATTTGGTAGTTAAAGTGGGTACCTACTTAATAAATAACAGGAACCGACTAGCTATTCTTTGAATAAGTATTATATACTTAGTTCGTGCCTATAAAAGTCAAGAAGAATAATAAGTGGGGGCTTTTCTTGGTGATCTTGAATTTGCTTTGTTTATGGGCTGGTTTTTCAATAATCGGATAACTTTTATCTGAGGAATAAATATTGCGGTTTAACAAAATATGTCAAACTGTCATAATTATTCTTTAAATAAAAGTTATCTCTGACTATTGAAAAATCAGCCTTTATTCAAATAAGTCCTTCTTGTTCGAGGACCTTTTAATTATTATTTTTGAGAACTCAAAAATCAGAGCACTGAAGAAAATCTACTTATCTTTAACAAGAAAGAAAGAAAGAAAAAGTATTTCTTGCGACTCGTACAGGAAGATCAGAAACTAAACTAAACACAGTAAAATAAAAATCCAAAGTATAAATACTAGCTGCGCCCCGCGGTTTCACCCGCGTAGGGGAGGTAAGCCTAAAACGGGTAGCCCGCCTAAAACGGGTATGCTTTTTAAATTGCGCACCTTTATTGCTAATAAGAATGTGTGCGTGCAGTGCGCGGCGCCTGCCACTCTCCAATCACAGGGAGCCGGCGCGCTTCTCTGGCGGACACTAGTTCACGGTAAGATAAGAAAGAAGTTTTTTGCTATTTCCACTAAAAAAAATTGAGTTACATTACTTTTGAATACTCGAAAATGGTTTACAATATGTTCTTACTAGTTTTGTGTTATGATTTTGCAACAAATAGACGTTTTATTTGTGTAATAGGTTGGCGTTTATTATTTCGGTTTTAAGGATATGAGTCGATTGAAAAAAATACATGCTTGTGGGCAAAAAGGGTAGGGGCAAAGCGGGTGCCCGTTTTGCCCATACCCGATTTGCCCTGTATAATTTCATTGACTGCTTATTAGTTCTTTTATTTTTGCAGATGGTAAATAAATACAAAAGAAAGACTGCAAATGCATCGTGGGATGAAGGAGTTATGAAGCTTGCGATAGAAGAAGCTCTCAAAACTTCCGTCAATGGTGCAGCAAAAAAATATGGCATCAACCTTTCGACTTTACAGATACATGTAAAGAAAGGATGTCAAAAAAAATCTAGGATGATTTTACAGTTTTTACAGCAGCTCAAGAATTAGAGCTAGTTGAGTATCTATTTCACATGGACAATCTGTTTACGTTGCCAACTCATTACGTTGTCTACAAAGTGCCGCAACCATTCCAAGAATACTGGTCCATTGATCCAAGCATTGTCACTGCAATTAGCTGATGATCCTGGTGGAGCTCCATCTGAGTTATGATTGTTATGGAAACAGTTCTAGTCATTGATTGACGTTAATCTCATGTAATTCAGTCCCTACCCGCTTTGCCCAAAAGCCCTACCTGCTTTAGGCCCCCCCTACGGGCAAAACGGGTAATTCGAATGGTAAAGATTCTTGTTATTTTTTTATTCTTAATGTACAAAACTACTAAATATGTAATTTATTTTATAGTCCTTGATAACTAAACATTTCAAAATATACAAATAAATTTTCAATTTGTATCTATAAGTTGTTTTTTTTTACCATCAACCTTAGCTTACCCGTTTTGGGCTACTCTCCCCTAAATGCCGATCCCGTGCGAATATCGGGATAAAAAGTACAAAATTTTATCAAAATTGCTCCAGCCGTTTGAGCGTGAAGAAGTAACAAACATATAAACACACACACAAACTTTCGCCTTTATAATATTAGTGAGATAAAAAAAAAAAACAAAAGAAAAAAAAGAAACCGAAAGTCCTATACGAGGCCAAAAGGCTCCTATCGGAGCATGATGCTGCGACATTTAAAAAATAAATGTAGAACTACATGTTATTCCAAAATAAAAAAATCCATGCAGAAAAGCTTCAATATATCCAACGCCCCTCGCAGATCAGTGTTCACGGTGGAACTGCGACTCCACAATGATCGCGGTCCATTACTCTCTCCTGTGTGTCGACATCCTGCCGATTTGTACCACGACATTCAATTATTTTTACATTTCGATTCGATTTGGTTAGCATTCAAGTTTTGGTAGATCGAGCAGAATATTGCATTATGGCGGCGAAGAAGAATAGTCAGAAAAAAAAGCCAAGGGCGAGTCGGACTTGCACACGGAGGGTTCCGTACTACTATAACATATTAACACTAAATTAAAAAAAAACACATCCTTTAATTTTTCTATTATTTTTTGTTATAGCGCTCAATTATGTAGTAGTACACACTTTGTGAAAATTTCAAAGACTACCTATTACAAAAAGGTTTAAAAGATAAAGCCCTGTCACAGGCAGACAGACGGACAGCGGAGCCTTAGTGATAGGGGGTTGCCACCGTTTGGGTATGGAACCCTAAAAATTACAATGAAATAAATGTAATAGAAAGCACAGTTTGTTAGACTACATGTCGTGTGTGTGAGTGTTTGTATCATAGATAATTATAGGAATTTATATTTCTACTAGCTTCCTCCCGCGGCTTCGCCCGTGAGGTATGTCGATCAAAACTATCCTATGTCCTTTTCCGGGATGCAATCTATCTCTCTGCCAAATTTTATCGAAATCCGTTCAGTGGTTTAGGCGTGAAAAGGTAACATACAAACAGACAGACAGACAGAGTTACTTTCGAATTCATAATATTAGTATGGATGGTTACCCACACCAAAACAAAATGTTTACTTACTGCTTTACCCAATTTAGTTTGCCTTTATTGAACAATAACAATAACTTAGGAACTATCAACAGAAACACTACCACAACACACTCATAAACAAGAAAACATCTTGTAATCCGCCCACAGAGCATAACAAAATTCATAAGACGAGGCCCGGGACTGGTGGCATTTGTTACCAAAATGCCAGAGGCCGATATATGGCACGGACGTAGACGATATTATGGATGCTTGGCTGGCAGCACGAGGTCTGCCTGGCAACCTGCCACGTGGCTGTAACACCATACTCGGGGCTATAAACCGCTCGCAAGTTTGGATTAAGAAAGATTAATTGTAGCATGTGAGGAATTTTACTTTAGCAGTTTCGGTTTGCGATATCTGGAATAGCTTAGTGTTTGTTGCGAATGCCGAGCTAAGAAGCGAACACGATTATACATACAGCAGAGGGTCGTCGTCGTCGTTTCAGCCGATAGACGTCCACTGCTGGACATAGGCCTCCCCCAATTTTGGGGGGGGTTTGCCATAATCGCCACGCTTGGCAGGCGGGTTGGCGAGGCAGCAGAGCAGAGGCACAGCAGAGGGTACTTAATGTAATCTATACAAATAAATAAAATTGAAGTTTACAAACTTCTATTTACATTACAATGTCTATTCTTTTGCTAAATGCATATGAAAAAACCTACTTATAACAAAATCTCAATTTTTAAAAATTTTGTCTGATTATTTGTTCCGGCTAATCTCCAAAACGGCTGGACTGATTTTGACGGGAGATAGCTGATGTTATAAGGAGTAACATAAGCTTCTCTTAGGTTCCGCACTAAAAATTAAAACCCATGTAATCCGGTTTGTTTTTCGACATGCATGCGATCAAAGTCGCGGGGGCAGCTAGTACTTAATAATTTCCCTGATTTTCCGAACTTTAAAAAAAAAAAAACAAGTTTTTAAACATAGGAAATTCTTGTGCGTCAAATGAAACGAATGAATCGTTCGAAATACGTAATTCACCAAAAACGAATTCGTGCTCCGTTCGAACACCTACCGATATTTTTTTAAACATACTTTACACAAAGCACAACGTAAGACTGGCACAAAATAAATAAAAAGAAAAATAAATGCAGTTCGTACTCTGCCATTGGATTCTACGTAAGTTGGGTATACGGCCTGCGTTAATCCAAATAGTTGGCCTAGTCCAAATAGTTTCACAGGCAAATCTTTATAGCACCCGCTTAATTTCGCGCAACTATGCCGCCGGACGGCGCTAAATGAATTTATTATGCTGCACTGTAAACGATGCTGGATTTTTGGTGCCTTTCGTTTCGCGTCACAGTTCAAAGGGAATATGCTGGAAATATCTCTGTTTGTTATTGAATTACGCCTTGAAGTACTGTTCTTATCTCTGTGAAGTTTGAATGTACTTGTTGGTATTGGATGTAGATTGTTGCTCGTGTTGTTTTCCTTTTCGAGTTGATTCGAATTGTGAATGCGAACAGATGCTTCTTGGAGTGTTTTCTTAATTTAAAGGTTTAGGTAATGTTTAGTTAGTTCTGGTAATTTAAGGGGGAAGCGCTAAGGTAGCCCGCGAAATTCAAATTTTCTTACGTTTTTTGCAATTTGCTGGTCAGTATTAAGTTGTACGTTGATTAAATTATGATTCGCGAACGTAACAAATATGTATTTACAGAATTATAATCATTAGGATCAGTAATACAGCTTGAAAAGTTAGTATAATGTAAAATCTCAAGATTTCATGAAATAGTCATTCAGTGGGATTGCTTGGTCTTAGAGAGTTGTGTTGATGGCTTTAATGATTATAATTCTGTAAATACATATCTGTTACGGTATGGTCAACAGCCGTACAAGTCGATCGATCAGGTTAAGCTACGCTTGTCGCGGTTGGTCTGCGGATGGGTGACCATCTTTACATACCGTGACCCCTCCGTGCCTAGGAAAGCACGTTAAGCCGTTGGTCTCGGCTGTCATTCGTGGATCTTTGACAGTCGTTACGGGTAGCCAGAAGCCCGAAAGTCTGACAACCAGTATTACCCAGTAACTGGGTTGTGGAGGTCAGATAGGCAGTTTTCAGCTGCATCCGGTTAGACTGGAAGCCGACCCCAACATAGTTGAGAAAAGGCTAGGCGGATGATGACCACTCTGGTTTTTACTTGAAGTATGAGTTGACTTGATCACGTGTGCGGAGTTTCGCTAGCTAACTTAATTTGATCCAGTTATAAATATCGATACTTATACCCAAAAATAAACTTTGAATCGAGGAATCAATCGGTCTTATTGTAGTAGCACGCCTTGCCACCTTTCTGCCTTTCATGCCACTTCTTATCGTTTATAATAATTGCAGGATATAAATAGTAAATTATACGCGGTAATTACTCCTACTTATTAATACGATTAGTTGAAAAAGTTACCATGTTACCTACCAATATCCTGTGGCAAGGCCGAGGTATTTAATTTATAGTGGTACGAAATTGACCTCATTCTTTACTATAAATAATTTACGAGTAAGTATGTCAATCAAGTATAATGTCAGGTGAATTAAATAGTATATTCGAGTCGTTGTACATAGGCTTTGTGGTTGCAATAGTAAGCTGCTGGCTGCTGAGCGTAAGGTCCTAGCTTTAATTCTCGGGCTAAACAAAGTAGACAAACAACTTCCAAAGAATGATGGCACTGCAACACCGTGTCTTTGCATGCTTATATTTCTGTTCCCTCTTCCTAAAATACAACCAAAACCGGATTAGAAAATGTCCACCAATATTTTGATACTTGCCCAAACATTGACCAACAAGCTAAACTCCGTGTCAACGCTCAAATATGCTTTACTATTTGAACCCGATCATGCATAAGGTGACATAGTACCAACATATTCCAAGACAAACATACGAAGTGCATTTGCCACATCGAATATAGAACTGTGGCGTTCGATATTGAACAACGTCGTCACCGTCTTGAGCTATGAAATATTCACACCGCCTTACATATGTTGCTGCCCTAGTACCTATAAATATCGAGGTGGTTTGTGGACCTTCATGTTGTGGCATTTCGCTCAGAAATCCAATCCAAAATATCTTCCATTCAATATTCGGGGCACGATTTCACCTACAAAATATTTCCAAGTATCGTTTCTAAACGTTAACAACTATTTGTATGTGCACACTGACAAAGCAAATATATTTCTAACACCATTTGTTTTCGACTAAAGCTCGATTCGCTCACAAAGCGAATCAATCCACATGCGTTGCATACGCATGACTGCTGCCATAGAGCTCGATTTTGACGTGTACCGAGCTGTCCTAAGACCTAACACGTCTGGCAGAGCGCAGATACTGACTAGTCACTGGGCCGAGTGGACGTGTAGACATGCATTCAATAAAGTCGGGCACAATGCGCTGGGTTTATTCAATACAGATAAGCTTGAATGAGATTGCATGGGTGTAATCTTGTATGGACTAGAAACATCTTCGTTTGAAATTCTGAATGGATTTGACGCGAGTTTGTTTGTACCGGTTTTCTAAGCCACTGTTTGTTTTTATGTTGGAAGTGGGACAAGCGACATTAGCAAAGGCGATAGGAATATAGGTGTGTTTTGTTTCTAACCTATTTTGCAACTAGGTACCCATTTTGGAATTCGATTTTCGTGTTGTTTTGAATATTGCAGTTAATGCAACATAATATATTTACTCCCAATTTTGTGAAAATCCACGTTTCCCCGAAATTCATTTGCCTTTGTTTGAGGTTGTCCACTATCCATTTTATAGCTAGCTTTGTTTAACAGTGAAGGTAACAGAAAAATAAACAGAAAAATAAAGAAACAAACATCGCAATATTAACAGGATTAATTAAGGACTTCCAGCTAATATAAAAATATTTGTCCTCCTATTTCCTTTGTAACATTTTAATCAAATCTAGTGTTGTGTGGAAAAGTAAATGTATTACAGTAATTACTTGTGTGCCAGTGGTTGGCAAGCTGGCGTGGCCAGATGCCAGTAACTGCCTTCCTAACAGCTTATCTTAGCTCTGCTACTTTATGTAGGCCTTGCTTTGTTCTAGCTTGGTTTATTTTTATGTACGTCGTTTGGACAAGCTGTGCATTGCCTAGAGACTGTCCAGTGTTATCAAGAACGGTTATGGTGGATGGTTTTCGTTGCAGAATAGTACCTTGTGAGTTGTAGTGTGGTAATAGTTGACTGTTGGGCAAAATGAATATACGTTGTTGAATTCTGATTTAGGATCTACTTAGACTAAAGTTTACAAAGCACATTGGTAATATTTCTTAATTTTTTGACTATTCGTCTGACTTTAATAGGTTGAAAAGAATGAAAGAAAATTAACTTATTTTATATAATTTATATGTTACAATATACACACAACAAACGACTTGCTTTAATAGGTATGTATACATCTATGAAAAATAATAGAATTATAATTAAATTAAATAAGTGATAAAAACGTACTGTAGCAACAAGCTTCTGATACAAAACAAAGCTACGAAAACCCTACAAAAAAAAAGTAAAAGAAAGATTGTCTAAAGATAGTGAGACGTGTCTTAGCGAAACTTCAAGGTTCTGCTAAATTATTCACACACAAGTAGGTGTAGCAAAAACGGAGACAAAGTGAGTCTCCGGGCGTTCATTACGAGCTCTGCTACTGACACGCCCTCTATGTGAGGACTGAGGAGTTTCTCTGAATTTTGGCTAGAAGATGTAGTGAGGGAGTGTGGATTGATGAAATATGTAGCATCATTTTTGAGGTTGATTGCTGTTATTTTGTTTTGTGTTTGTTAGTAGTGTTTTCATGATCTTATAACTGCGTCAGTTCGCAGTTTGCGCAGCTGAATTTCGGGCCAAAAATATTTAAACTTTTTGCGCTCGATACGCTAAGAGGAAGTGGTGTTTTCTATAAAGATGGGTTTACAAAAGTAGGGCATACACCTGCAGCTGTTTAGGATCGATCTTCAGAAATAGGTTAGCTGAATTTTCGTAGAATTACTAACATAAATATCGAACCGCGAAATACTACTTAGCACGATTTTGAATAGCCCATTTTGGCTTGAGATTCTCTTATAGTTGAGCCAATATTTTTATTACACAGATTTCTGTTAATGTTAACAGACAGAGACACTTGGCTCAAAAAGTGTTGTTAATAACCCTGTAATTTGTACGTAAACTTGAAAAATATGGTAATGAATACTAATTCGGTTGCCAAGCCTGGTGATTACGGCATTATCACCCCCACGATCGTTGGTTGCAGCGATCTTGGGGGAGGCCCAATAGACGTCATTTACAGGCCAGTTGTGTAATAGTATAATTCAGTCTTACCAAGGGGTATCGTGTTATCGAGTAACACGGAGGTCGTATTCACGTGCATCTGGTAAGACTGGAAGCCGACCCCAACTATGTTGGGGGCGGGATGTGTGGTAGGCAGATGATGAGTGTAATGTATCTACAATCACATTTTGAAAACAATTCAAAAATACGTCGTATTTTATATTACTTTAGTTTTTTAATGCAATTAAAACAGAACTCTCATCATATCTGCATACATTTTTAATGAGCTTAACCATTTAAAATTAATTCAAAATCAAGTATTAATATTGAGCGGAAATATTTCGCATGAAATACGGAAAAAGTGGTTTGCATTTCGCCGGAAATGTGGGACACAGTGTGGAGTGTCAGCAAGAACAATCCAGTAGAGTACCTACTTACTTACTACGTCGAGAACTCGTTATTATTACTTTGACAAAAACATGCAGTCTTGGCGCAGTCAAATGATAAATGATTTATTTTCTGTAAGTAGGTTTTTACAAACACTTTTACACGTCATCATATTTTTTAAACTAGATGTGGTCGGCGTTTCCTATCTGACTACTCTGAGAAGAAAGGCCGAAACAAACTCAGAGGTCACAGTCTCTTTTAAAGTCCAGACAAAATCTTGGTCAGATCGTGTGAAGACCATGTAGATTGATGTCTGAAATGGTCTTTTGAGGAAAGAACCACACAGCTTGAGCGGACCTGTCCAATCAGTGCACGCATTTGTCAAAAATCGTGCAGCTCAACTCAGAAATTGAGGAGCTCAACGATTCGACGAACAATACCAAAGAAAGGACATTTGGGTAGGCAGCGTAAATTACTCAAACTGCCAGATCATGATTAAAACTAAGAAGGAAAACAGAAAAAAAAATAGTTCAAAATAAGTTTTCAAATATAGGTAGGTATATTATGTGGGCTTACGGTATCTTGGCATGTAAAGAGAAGTCGAAATTACGACTATTAAAATATCTAATACCTATCTGATTTAAAATAGTACCGACGCCACCACATCAAGCTACAATCTGTCAAATTTCTTTAATAGATTTTCAACTTTATCGCTGAAGCCTAAGGTTCAAAGTTGATTGGGAAAATTTGACAGTTTCGGGTAGCTTGATGTGCTGGCGTCTGTTCATTACGATACGTTTGACTTAAGTACTCCATTATACGCCGTGCATTATTAGTCTACCTATGTCACACGTATCGTATAATATTTTATGGCTTGTGCACTTAAGACACGCTTTTCTGTGCAAAAATGGACTAGGTACTTAAGTCAAAGAAATGCGTGACTTAAGTGCGGGTTTAGGTAACACAGTGCTATAAAGAATATTATGAAACTTCTTCCAACGAATTTATTTTTTTTATGGCCAAAAAACTAAGTTTATTTCCTGAAATATCTCCATTTTCGATCCAGTTAACATTTACTTCTGATATCCCCTAATCCCGGATTCCTCGTCTTTTACACCCTAAAGATCGGATGGTTGTTATCTCTAAATCTTTTGTTCTTGTCACGGACACCCGCATACATATTCCGAGTCCCCGCCGTCGCCTATTTCCATATCCCTCAAATATATCATTGCGTTGGGAATATTTTATGCTGTCGGTATCTAACCGGCGTTTTGTGGTAATGTCTTCGTTTGATGTATAGCAGTCAAGAACACTCGTGGTCTAAATATCTTGCCATTATGTATATTGTGGCCACATTAAGATGTAACGTCGCAGAAGGGAGGCTCTTAGCGTTTTTTCCCTGCGTAATCACGACCCAGATTGCTCTGTCGCGAAACATAATGCCACATCGGACGGGAAATTTGTTAAAATTATAGACGAACATTTATTTCTCCAGTCGAAATATCGAATATGGGCCCGACTTCCTTTTACTAAAAGACCGATGGAATTACTGGGAAAATGGCGCCTCGTTTGTGCTTAATTCGTACATTTGTTTGTGCAATCTTTTTTTTTGACGAGATACGAGGACAAAAAATAATTAAAACAACCATTTTTCTCGGTACGGGAAATTAGCGCCGAGATTGTTCTTTGTTGAATTTAATTGGATCAGATTATAGACAATGAGTGACGTTTTTCCGTGGCACGTATGTACGTAATAACCGACCGTGATGACGGGGGAAAAGTGAAATATAAAAGTGTAATAAAGTGGGCGAACGGAGTGCAAAGAATTTTGTATGAATTACAAATGAATTTTCTGGAGTCGTTCAAAAACTCGCACAGCGAAATCTCCTTCCGCGGCTACTTCGTTAAATAATGTAAGGAACTGTGGAGGTGCGCGAATTGCGGGAACCGACTCGAACAAAACGCGCTGGAGCCGCTTGAATTTGCAATTTCAAGGCGTTTCGTTCTCTCACAATTTGCTTATACCGAGCCCCGCGTTGGGCGCCATTCCATGTAATTCGGTCCGCGGCCGCACTAAAGTTAAGTAATCGCACACCGTCGCGTTTCCAGGACCTCCTTATTTTTTTGGCATCGTTTCAAATTAAAAGCGATAATAGTGAGCCTGCTCCTGTTACAGACCCCCACTAGCACTTCGAAACAAAGCCAGCTACTTACATCAAACACTATTTATCACCCTTTGTTGGAAGAGCGTCAGAACTGCCGGCTGTACCTATATAATGAAATCAACAACTAATGACGTTTGCCGCTTTCCCTCTCTTTATACCGTTCCAATTTATAATTTCGGTTTACTTCACAAGCGAATTTGAACTCATCTGCGCATAATGCGAAATGGGAGTTGAAACTAAATTAATATACAACATTTTATGAGCAATATTACGAACTAAAACGGGATCCTCGATGGAGGTCGAGCTCGCCTTTCATTTTCTCTTCAATAATGAACAAGTGCTGACCCCCGCAAGCTGCGGGAAATTTAATTTTAATACGGGACTAGCCACTATCTCGGCGACGACGCCTAACAAAACACGCCTGGCTCGCGTAGATTAGAACTAGCTTACTACATGTTTGTTCACGGCTAATGTTTTTGACGCCATTATACCTACGTTTTAGGGCACATTAATCTTAATTGTATACATTACTAACTTCAAATTCTCAGATAAAGGACGGTCAGATAGCGAGCCATTACTAACGAAATTATAATGGAACATCCAACATTCTTCGGCGTGTACAATCGGGGCAAAATTTGCTGCAATTTCATGAATTGTCGTCGGCAGTTATTATTCGGCGTGTAAGCGGGAATTTGTCTCTTCAGGACATAGCTGGTTTTGTCCTGGAGTTTCCCGTAAATTCGCATGGTTCGCTGGTTCCTTTGAAAAGTCGCGGTTGGTTTTACGCTTTTGGGGGGATTGTTCGTGGCGTTTTGACTTTGAATTTTAACCATCCTTGTTCAGAAATTGCGGCGAGATGAATAATGTTTTGCTGTGCAGTTTGCGCTTGAGTAGTAATTGTGCATTTTGGTTGGAGTTAGTTTCGATTTGCTTGTGATCTCATCTGTCTTAACCAGATCTTGGATCAAAGAGAACTTAAGTTTAAGTTCTCATATTAAGTTATTATACAATTTACTCTGTGAGCAACAGAACGTTTAATTCAATTAATCGTAACTTGTTCATAATAAAATGCATAAAATCAAGTGCACCAACGGGGAATAAAAAAGATTCGCGGAATCCTTCCCCCTTTTTGCCGTGAGCAGATCTTGAGGGGAAATAACTGTGTACAGATGCATTCGACGTGCTTAATCTCTTAAATCCTTTCGAGATCTCTTCCTCATTGCTCGCTCAGAACACTGGAATGCAGGGCAAACCAAGAAGAATTTTTTATATAAAGTGGATTGGGTAATATTAACTTTTCGGTTAAAGTATTTAGTTTGAAACTGAAATTCGAAACCGGTAACTTTTATTATATTTGTGCTGTAGGTGTAACCTATATTTTGTTTGGTATTTTATTCTATATTTATAGAATTTTACTAAATTTTATGATTATTTATTATGAGTCTTTTGGTGGGTAGGTTTTCGATTAGATTTATAAAAAGACAATGAATATTTCAGTAAGAATAAAAAAAATATTACCCTGCACAAATATTGACAATGGTACTGCAGCTGTAAATGCAGTAACAGTGCCTCACTTCATCTCACTCTTAAGGAGGCGTAAAAGAAAGAGACATCAGCTGTTTACGTTATAAAACTCTCTAACTAAAAGAATCGGGTTACGTTGCTCGCAGACGTCGAGTTAACGACCTCGGAATGATATTAAACTTGACAATTTATTTCTATACGTATCAAGTACCTCCGACATCATATTGGTGCTTTAGAGAGCCTGGTGCTCATCTTGATTTAGTGTTATGACTAGCATATTATCCTTTCTAACACTTTTCATGATAAAATTGGGTGTTCTTTGTAAGTAGGGTCTATAACAGTTACCGTGCTGTTGTGCAGTCTTACCAAGGGGTATCGTACTACCCAGTAACTGGGTTGTGGAGGTCAGATAGGCAGTCGCTCCATGTAAAATACTGGTATTCAGTTGCATCCGTTTAGACTGGAAGCCAACCCCAACATAGTTGGGAAAAGGCTAGGCAGATGATGACCGTGCTGTTGTAAAAAAGTAGACCCTTGCATAGGTTTGTAGCACAGTTTTTACTGTGCGATAGGTATACAAAACCTGTGGTGTAATGTGCACACTAACACTAGAAATGACAGTGGCTGTCATTTTGACAGTTCAACAACATTCATTGCGTTATTTAAGTGGTTGAGCCGGCTAATTTTTCGAACAACTGAAGCAATGTCCTTCAAAATATTTCAGATTGTGATTGATCGTGTGCTAAAAAATTAGGGTGCTGTATAACCTAGGCACTTATTCTTTTAAAACTCCTTACTACGCTAGGTCAGCTCAAAGTCAAAGTGTTACCACTGAATGACTTTCGGCCTACACTACCACTAGACATTACTCATTCAATTCACACGATAAATTCCTTTGTTTGACAACGGAATTGATCGTGTTCAATGATATGAACTGGTCATCTTGCGTCTTCCATGATTTAGCAAGTTTCTACTTTATGTAACAACGTCAAAAATACATCAGGCAGGCCCCCAAAACGAACGCGGCCACCACTTCCTAGTGCTTTAAACCCCTATTACACTATACGATATTTAGGGCCCGATATTCAGGTGATATGTTTTTTTTTTAAATGGGCTCTTCCTCCCTTTCCCTTATTTCACCATCGTGATTTAGGGAAAGGGTCCCTGAATATCGTATAGTTAATAAGGCTTTTAATTGGGAATAACGCGCAACAAACTCCCCAGCAACACATCTGTCTGTTCAGTTACGAGTACAAGAACTTGATTGTTTGTCTTTAAGCTTGGTCTTTATAGTAGTTACTTGGCTAAATTTCTTTGAAATTCCTAAGCCAATCAAATCCCAATCCATGTTCATCAAATTCTACGAATTAGAAGGACTATTTTCATTTGACATTAACAAATCTGATTGTGTCGTCTTTGTACTGAGGACTGACTTGTCTACTGGAATAAATTATACTTAATCAAAGAGTTGCTTCGGGTTTCAGTCTAGTCTTCAAGATATTATAAGTAATTGCTTTGTCTGAGAATTTCATGTGTTTCCTATCGGTATTTGCCAGTTCTTTGTAAAGTTCGTTAGTAAAACGAGGCCATTTTAATTGATTTGCTCCGCATTAGCCTGATAAGTTTCGCTCCACATATACCTATTCCTATTTGTCCCATATTTTATTTGTTTTTGGCCCCGAAAGTCATTTGTTTTATTTTTTTTTTCTTTTTGATTTGTTTTTTTTTTTTTTGTGTGAGTATCTAATTGATATGTGTGTTTTATATGTGTGTGTTTTCTTCATACCAATAAAGTCACATGTTAAATGGATTGAGTACTACTCCCATGAAAAGTGACAGAAGTCATAGCATAAAATGGATGATTGTGTATCTCTGTGTGTATGTAATCGGATTTTTTTAAGGCACATAAAATGTATTTAGGGCTAGTAATATTGTCTTTATTTCATCTTTCAAATAACATACATAATAAGTACCTACATAAAACCAAAATATATGTCAATAGACAACTACACAAAATACAAAACATAACTTTTGGCGCATTCGGGTAAACAATTAAATAATTTTTTATTTTTATTAAGTAAGTAAAAAGCAAATCACTTTGCTGCATTATTATATTATTGTATTAATTCCAACTTGGACACACTGTATTTATAAATAAACAACTGGAACAACACAATGAATCGTCTTCATTTCCTGTGTTATATGGAAAATTCATTGAAAACGTTTCCATTGTGTCCTCTGGTTATGTTTAAATTCCGCTATAAACCAGAATAAAGTGGAACCAATGTATTTATTTTGGAGACATTCCATTTATTTCGAGAATGTTCACTGCTGATGAGTTTACCACAAATCCATCTTTTTTAAACGATTTTTAATGTTTCGTGGAAACAAATAAATCTTTATTCAATTTTATTATACGTACCTAACGTAACAAGGGCAGGAGGATCCTTATCCCAATTCGTTGGAGTCAGCTCATAATAGCTTCTTCTTGCAAACATCTCTATCAGTCGCCGTTACAGTGTTCACAGTTCACACCATTTTAACCACATCATCTTTCATATATTTCTTTATGTTTTTTTTTGTTTACGGAATGTTTTATGTTTGGGAATCACCAGTTTCGGCTAAGCGTGGACAAGATGCCCGGTAAAAATTATTTTTACTAAACAATATTCTTTATTCTAAATGAAATATTTTTGCACATCACATAGTAGCCAGGTATACGAACAAAAAGTCGAAATAAAGAGTATTTAAATTGTATCCTACAGTTAAAAAAAGCATAGCCATGTTTGACGCAGTGTTACCAGCACGGAAATAAAACATCAATTTCAGTCTGTAATCGATTAGATAATCAATTATGGCAAAAAAAGTGTTTGTATGCAAAACGAGTACCGGTCAATATTGTATGATAAGATTACACTCATTTTTATTGTTTTAAAATAAAACAATCGAAAACGTTATTAGTATTGTAACATATTTTTTATTAGATTAGATCGGTTCTATTAATCGATTATTGTCAGATTTTTTTCCTGGCAACTCCTACTGTATCGCTTATAGAGATGATCGATCCTGTTGCTTTGTATCGATATTCTGCTTCGCAATGGCTTATTTCGATCCGAGTATTGATATAAAATCGCTTTTAATTAATATTTTTTAATATGTTCGCCTTTAATTTCATTCAATTTCTTACAAACAGACAGACAGACAAACAAAGCAGAGTCCCGATTTTGCCCGAACTATTTTGCCAATGTCAGTTGTGATTGAGAAGTGTGTTTTTGGAAAATAACGGCTTGCCTTAATAGTATTTTTCCCGAGATTTTCTTTTTTTTCTCATTTAACTTTCACACACAACAAGCTTTATCAATTTACTGTAGTGGATCGTATATATAGTTGAATCGATGGGAAAATCAATCGAGTCCTGTTTTACCGACCCACTTGACTATCGATTCATATCGAACATCTCTAACGTCAAGTGAAATGACATCTGACAACTGTAACAATGAAAAAACCATTCGCTTTGTTTTCGTGCACTGTGGATGTTGTTTTGTTTTCTCGCTGCTTCGAACGTTTGTTTTTCTTATTATGGACTCCGGTACCGCTACTCACGATGACCCGGCCCTACCCTTGGACACAGAATCTGCACCTCACGTTGAACCTGGCGCTATTATGGACTTCGAACCGGCTTTAAATGACAACCACGGCACGAACTTGGACTCCTCTGCTACACGTAATTCGAATGAGAACGAGGAACCAATGCGATGTGTTAATTGTGGCTTTGATGTAATGCATCGCAGAAGACACACTTTGCAGCTTATTGAAGTGTTATCAATAATCCGGCAATGGACTGCAATAAGTTTTATTTTAACCACCCTAATACAACCCTATAATGTGTAAATAATCAGATTATATCAAAATACTACTGGCAAATAATATATTATAGAAAAGAATAAGCTTATTACAAAGATTTTACCCGGCAAGATTCCAATTTTTCACATGCCAGTTGAAGCATATTCTTGCATCTTGCTACAACTTTATTATAATATTTGCTTTCCTATAGATAAGTAATTTTTGAAATGCAAGTTATTTATTAATAAAGATCTTGTCCACGCTTAGCCAGATCACCCTAACAAAGTGAGCAATTCCCTTTGCATGCCGTATGGCAAAATGTATCGGGACTCTCACGGAAATTACCATCATATTTGTATACCTACATTATTGGCAAATAAATTATTTCTATTTTTATAAACCATACTTCCCGTGGGTGTCGTAAAAGGCGACTAAGGGGCGTACCGGAGAATGGGCAGCAGCGTTCTCTAAATCAAAATCAAAATGTTTTATTTCACATAAACCTACATGGGCACTTATGAAACGTCAGAAGCTAGGTGCACGGTTCCAATTGGTCGTTTCCTATGGAGAAGAACCGGCAAGAAACTCCATGGTTACTCTTTTTAAAAATAATTGGCTTTTACAATGTTTCCAGATTACAGTAGGTATGGGAGGACAGCGCAGGCCTGTCAACAAGTACCAATTACTTGATAAAATAGAAAATGGTCTACAGATCTAAAGTCTATAAGGCCTACTCTATGCATTCCATCACCATACCATACTGCGATCGCCAACCCGCCTGCCAAGCGTGGCGATTATGGCAAACCCCCCCTTTTGGGGGAGGCCTATGTCCAGCAGTGGACGTTTTTCGGCTGAAATGATGATGATAATGATTTCTATAAACGTATCACACCACGTATTGTATCACGTACCAGTTTTACCAGTAAATAACCATCATATTTGTATACCTACATTATTGGCAAATAAATGATTTCTATTTCTATAAACGTATCACACCACGTATTGTATCACGAACCAGTTTTACCAGTAAATAACCATCATATTTGTATACCTACATTATTGGCAAATAAATGATTTCTATTTCTATAAACGTATCACACCACGTATTGTATCACGTACCAGTTTTACCAGTAAAGACGATAAGCAGCCTATAAAGTTACCACTGCTGGGTCACAGGCCTCCTCTCTGTAAGAGGCAATGGGATGGAATCCACCATGCGAGCTCAGTACGGGTTGGTGAATGTTACCAGTCTTTGAATTAATTTCAACGAATTCTAAAAATTGTTTTTCCCGCGACCGCGAGAGGGGCCCGTGGCTAAATAATAACAGCCGCACAGGTCGATCGATCAGGTTAAGCTACGCTTGCCGCGGTTGGTCTGTGGATGGGTGACCATCTTTACATACCCCCCCGTGCCTCGGAAAGCACGTTAAGCCGTTGGTCCCGGATGTCATTCGTGGATCTTGGACAGTCGTTACGGGTAGTCAGAAACCCGAAAGTCTCACAACCAGTCTTACCAAGGGGTATCGAATTACCCAGTAACTGGGTTGTGGAGGTCAGATAGGCAGTCGCTCCATGTAAGACACTGGTGTTCAGCTGCATCCGGTTAAACTGGAAGCCGACCCCAACATAGTTGGGAAAAGGCTAGGCAGATGATGATGTTTTCCCCGCGACGCTTTCCTTCACCGTTTTGAGACGATAACTGAGACGCAAAATGCTACAAAGGCGAAAAAGGAACAAGTAAAATTCGATTATGGAATGACAATATTTTTTATTAAATATACTGTAAGTAAAATAAGGCAAAGGAAGCACATTTAAAATGCCACTTGGCCTCAGAATCCCTGATTCTGCTTCGTTGACGCAATTAATTTTATATTAACATCGAGCAAACATCTGGAGTCCTTTAGAGGAAGTTAATATTTATTTTTATTTTTGAGTATAAATTTAAGAAAGCATGATTGGCATGTTGTCAATAAAGATTTTTTCAATAATATAAGATTTTTTCAATATAATGTCAAATTTTTATTTATCTATTCTTTTTGTGAACTTTGAGTAAAATTAAACAGATTTTATTTATAGAAATGTTGATACTACGTCCCGCCAGAAGGCATATAAAATAGACAAGGGGGTGTGATAAGGCAGCCCTCGAAATTTAAATTTACTTAGGTTTTTTTGCAATTTGCAGGTCAGTGTCAGGTTGTACGTTGATTAAATGATGAAGTGTACAAGCACCAAGAGGTTCCACGTTCAATATCCGCCTGTGGCACTATTGATTTGAACCCTTTCCTAGAAAAAGCATTTAGGGAAACTACATTTTAACTTACTTGTAAAATATCTTCAAAAAAATCTTTCACCTATTTTGCAGTGGGCAATAAAATTAATGTTCCAACAATAAAAGACTCTCCGTATAAACCTTTCTGTTACCGTATAAACCTTACTGTTATCGTATGAACCTTACTGTTACCGTATAAAGCTTACTGTTACCGTATGAACTTTACTGTTATTGTATAAGCCTTACTGTTACCGTAATAACCTTACTGTTACCGTATAAACCTTATTGTTACCGTATAATTCTTACTGTTGCTGTTAGCCTGCATCATCCCACTCATGCGCAAAGGCATGACCTCCGGCTCTTTTGATCCAGGGCTAATCATACGGGGTCTGCCGTGACGCCATCTGGCTGTGTCAGGGCTCTGTATAGGGTCAAACTAAATTGGCTAGCGGAACTGAGCAGATGTGATAGGCATCGGTGTCTAAACATGATAAAACAATAAGGAAATCAATTGGATGAGTTCATTTGTTGGGATCAAAGACATATATAGTATACTTACATAAAATATCAGTTCAAACACCATTTTGGTTTTTTGTAAATTTCACAGATTTGAAGGGTAACACGACAAAACAAAAATAAACTCATACTTCAAGTAACTACAAAGCGGTCGTCGAACCCTAACAAAAAAAATTCATCAAATCTTTTTAATTTTATTGTGTTTATGTATCGATACCCATAAGTTCAGCGGCGTTTCGCTAGCTATTTTAATTTGACCTTATGTCCCAAAAAATCTCGTTACTCAACTCGAATTGCATGGCACTGAAATATTCCACGAATTACCTGACGGTCTGAGTACATAAAGCAAATGAAGTGTCCACAGACGCTGTTTGAAGGGGCAGCCATAAAAAAGGTTTCAGACGAAAGTAAATAATGTCTCTGTAATTAATGAACAATGAAATTAAGTTTTTTGGATCATTTCAAGTTGACTCTTTTTGTTTTTTAATATTGACGTACAGTCCTTTCACAGTTATTTTACCGCTGACAGCAGCAAACCAATAGCAACCGTAGTCTAATGACAGTGAATTTGACAAACTTATACAGCAACCCAATAGCAACCTTATTGCAACAGCAATAAGATCACTTTGATTTTGACAGTGATGCCTGCCTGTCTATACCTGTAAACGGACTGTATTCGTTTTTGTTAAAATATTATTCTTACAAATGAATGTACGTTTTTAAAACATAGGTATCATTTTATTACTACACAATGCTCCGTTAACCTGCTTGCATAATCATAATATTATTAAACCTATGTAACTCGCAGTTAAAAGCTATCTCTAAAATGTGTTTTCTTCAAAGACACTACGCCTAGAAATTAATGACTATCTTTACATAGTATAAAACAAATTACGCAACGGATTTTAATGCAGTTATCATCAATAGATAGAGTTATTCAAGAGGAAAGTTTATATGAATAAAACATGCATATTATAGTAGAGAAAAGACTTGAAATTCAAATATTTGTAATGTGATGTCGTATCAAACATATTTTTGTGCGCAAACCCTGGCTAAACCTTTTAACGTGGAGAAATGCTCATGAATTCTGCACTGCCACGGGGAGATAGTGCAGTTATGTGGCACTCTAACCCACTAAAACTCCACGGTGTCCTCCTCTGCCGCTTACGGCGGGAACACGGGCACGCGTCAGACTCAGCACTCATCCGTGAACCAGCCGAACTTTACGAGATAGATCAAATTAATGTACCACGGAATTATATATCTTAAAAATATCGATAAAAAGTCCGCGATGGTATATGTTGTTCATCTCCTAGGGATAACCCATAGCAACCATTTTTATCTTTTACATATTACAAAAAAATTATGGGTTATTTACCAAGCTATTTTAAACAATACAGTAGTATTCCTCATCCAATTAAATACATTAAATACGTTGTGCATTTCATGGAGATCAAAATTGCCCTTTACTGCATATTATTAAAGTAAATATCTTAGAAGATATCAGAGATTTAAAAAGCGGGGCCAGAGCGGCTGGCGGGGCGGTACGAAGTACGCAGTCAGCTAGTAATTTAATAATTTGAACACGAAAAAGAAATCTTCTACGCAGCAACCTCTAAACGTACCTACCTCTATTAATCACGTGTGCAAAATTTCATTCGGTCACTGCCCTAAATTAATTTAAACCTTTTAAGCCTATAAATACCACCTTTTCATTACTGTTCATCTCTTTTCATCGTTCAATGTGACACTGGGTCGACTTCTTGACTGCCAAATGACAATGTCAGGTATTCAATTCGGTTTGCCCACAATCAGTTCGCCCGATCTCTTATTTCCTCTGTATTATAATTCGATTACTGAAAAGGACGAGGCCATAATTTATGTACTTGTGAAATTATGTAATACTGAAATGTAGATCAACCTTTTCGTGTAGGTATATAAATCATTTATATAGGCCCGGGCAAAGCCGCTAGCTTATGTGGGAGGAAACCTTTAAGATTGGTTTTGTACTGTGATACCTATAAGTTGAAAGACTCGACTAGAATGGATGAGCACGCTACAGCCCGTGCCTCATTTCAGCACCCTAATTGGCTTAAAAGTCGATGAATATTCAGCTATTTCAAATATAATGATCTGGGGGCCTAAAAAGGCCACTTTGGCAGAATCATAAAAGGATAACATTATTAATCATAATGAATAGTTAACTGTTAGTTAATCGTATCAAATCCCATTGGTGAAGGATTTTTCAGTTATTTTTTTTTGTCTGTGCTAAAATACCAATCAATCCAATCCCAATCTCTTTGATTTTATACCTACCTACGTTGTAACAATTAAAAAAAAATTAAATGAATGAATGTTATTATAAATGTATATTATGAAATGTGATTATTAAATGTGTGTGTAGTACTCCAAATAAATAAACAATAAGTAGAAGTGAAAATTCGGGCGCCAGGAGCACACACCAAACTATGCCAAGGATAGACTAACCTGCGGGAACTGGAAACTTTTAATCTTCAAGCGGGGAGTATCAATAAAAATCGACACAAAAGTTATTGAACGATTTTATTACCCGAAGGCTGCTGGTCTCAATATACAAGAAAATTCCTTTCTAATATTAAGTTCTAAGGTGTAAAACTAAGATGGAATGGAACTTAATTTTCGTCCTGTCATTATTGCACTTTTGTCAATTTAAGTTAAGTATTATAAACCATACCACATTCCGTCGAATAAACTAACCACCGAATGGGCAAACCATGGTGATTTTGATCTTCGCGGGGACGTCAGGCGGTCCATGAAATATGTCGGTAGGGGCTAGCGTTAAAAATTTAAGTCTTGAAAGAAAGAAGAAACAAGAAACAAGAAACGCCTCACGGCTGAAATCAAACATGAATAATTGTTAGCTGATGTCCAGCGTTGATAAAAATGGCGATCGAAATGGCTACGACCAAACACAAATTAACTCACCGTTTCTTTTCCAAAAAAAAAGCTTTTACATCAGTAGATGAATTAATCCAAAATATATAAGGTTTAAAAGATCCTGAAACAAATATCGGAAACTATTAACGTATGCCATCAAAATAGCCACGCGACAAATATGAAACCACAAAGAATTTTACCAACCTTTTAAAAAATATGGGCAATCCCATTATGATGCCGACAAGGGCAAATCAGCTACCACATATTTAGGACTAGATATCGTCCTTCGGAAGATTATTCTTCACGATTCAATTCGGAGCTCTCAAATAACTCCATTCTATGCAAAGCTTGGGTCGGAATGTGACCTGTCAAAATCAACTGACAGCATCAAAAGAAAAAATCAGTGTGACCACTACACGATTCCGATTCAAAAAAATGAATTTTTACATGGCAACACCACCATATACAAATTAAAGCAAAAAATGCGCTAGCATGTAACAGGCTCAAAAGACTTGTTACAACGTAGTGCATCGAAATAAAGAAAAACACGGACTGTCTTCACCGTATTATAATTCATAATGTTATCCTTTTATGATTCTGTCAAAGTGGCCTTTTTAGGACCCCTGGTAATTTATGAACTGCTTCTTGAACTCCAAGTAAAAATATCTATGACTAACCCGCAAGGTTGAAGTCCAGTCACCACCCTAAATACGTAACACACAATCAATCACAATCTGAAAATTTTTGAAGTATATTGCTAATCCATTGCTTCATATGTTCGAAAAATGAGTCTGCTCAAGGACGTAAATAACGCAATGAATGTTGTTGAACTCTCAAAATGAAAGCCATTGACATTATTAGTGTTGTACGCAATTACCACCCTGGTCTTTAAAAGATTTCTATCCAAAAATCGTTCGAATTTATGTTGTGATTACGTCACGCATTCGTGCTAGGGCTTCCGACCGTGGTTCGTCTAGTAAATTCATGCATTTACTTTACTACTTACTACCTTTGACTACTAGAACCAACCAGTATGCGTCACGCGTAATTGTCACTAGCAAAGTTGGCGGTTGCTAGGCATCACACCGTACCTTGAATACTAATATCAAGTGTATGTAATTTGCCGACACAACTCATATAGGTACTTCATGTTCATGAAGTAGGTACCCCGCGTCTAGTATGGGTAAACGGATGTCAACGGGAATGGAGAAAACAATAGAACATCGAAAACCGCTTTTAAGGTACCCATTCAAGGTGGAGGAGGATTTCTGAGAGGTTACTTGACGTGGGGCAACGTTTAAAAAAAAAAAAAAAAAAGAATAGCACCACCCCATTACTTCCCGTGGGTGTCGTAAAAGGCGACTAAGGGTCGTACCGGAGAATGGGCAGCAGCGTTCTCTATGCATTCCACCACCATACCATACTGCGATCGCCAACCCGCCTGCCAAGCGTGGCGATTATGGCAAACCCCCCCAAGTGTGTTACGTAGTTACACTAATTACGTAAAACAAAACATTTAAATTTGATTTTGATTGATTTTCTAAACGACCAAGTCGCAGACGCCTTTTTTCAAACGTGCTAATGACTCACAATCAGTCACACTGTTGAAGAAATGCTAACACAGTTCCGATTCAGGCATCAATTTATGGGCTGTGGAAGTGTATGTAGCTGGCAAGTGTAATTAATTGCCATCGGCTCAGCAGATGGGTGTCACTTGCGAGACTTCGCGATTATAAACGGTTCGCTTCGTTTAGTACGTGTGTGTGTGTGCTGCTATAGCAATGTTTGATGAACTGTGAATGCCAAAGCCAGGGTGTTGTCAAGTTAAGATGTATTGGAATATGTTTGGCTCCCCAATTTAGTATGTTCTATTATTTTGTGAAATATGGTGTTAAGTTTACGCTGCTCCTTGAAAATTGTTTTTAAGCGAAACGTCAACGATTTATATAGGGAATGTTCGGTTGAAATAGTATCCTTTTAAAACCGGACATTTGGACCCACCTCCACCTCTGTCACAACCTACCTCGTCTAGATAATTTGTATTCTTTCTATCAAAATCCTATAGAGGAACTAGCAATATGTATCTAAACAGTGCATAGAGCTAAGACTGCTTTCGGCTGAGATATGTTCATTAGCGTGAAAAATTTTACAACCCTCTTAAGGCTGATCGTATTTTTTTATAATTACACAGATAAGAGAACACTCCGAGAAGAATGTCGCTAATAACACCCGATTATAATTACGCAGTTAAGTAATATCAATAACAAACTTGATGGAAGAACCACAACATTCTGTTCGCAAACTTTTATTTGAAATACTAGCTTCCGCCCGCGGTTTCTCCCGCGAGGTATGTCGATAAAAACTATTCTATGTCCTTCCCCGGGACGCAATCTATCTCTCTGCCAAATTTTTGTCAAATCCGTTCAGTGGTTTAGGCGTGAAAAGGTAACATACAGACAGACAGACAGAGTTACTTTCGAATTTATAATATTAGTATGGATTATCCAATGGACTTCGTAAAGGAACTAGCAACATTGTTTACAAAACCTTTATACACCTACATGGTTACTGCCACCATTCTGTCAGCAACAAACAGCTTCAATCTGGCTTTGCCTTTAAAGGCTTGAAAATGTATGTCAGTAAAAGTGGTACAGCATTCCAGACATCCGCATAGCAATGGTAATCCAAACATTTCACTTCTGACTTCATGGGTTCGAAGAAAATAAATTCTTTTCTCTAAGATTTTCCATTTCCAAACCGTAAGTACTGTTAATAGGCGAAAGTTTGCGTCAAACGGATGTACAGTAAAGAAGCATTCCTCAGACTGCTAAATAAAATAACAAGCTTTAATCCCCTGTCCACCTGCTAAGCGTAGCGATTCAGAGAATTAATTTCCTTCATTTACCGTTAACAGGCTAGACTAATGGCAAAGATAGTTATGAAAATTAAAACAACAAGGTTAATTACTTTCCTTGTGAGTATGATAAAGGTACATAACGCGACGCGAGGCGACAGGTATTTTGCGACTGAATTTAATTTTAATCTATTGGTCAAATCCGGATTTATCCTAACCTCGGGAATCAAACTCCATCAAGCAGAAAACACGTGCAAAACATCGAAGAGGAATTAAAACAATCCAACGAATTCCTAAACTCTATTCCGCAATTTGAGTCGAGTCCAATTATGGATCAAAAACGTAACACATATAGAAACTTCTATTTTAATGATCAACGTAACAGGACAGTCGCTGGCCGGCTTACAAACAACACAAAGTAATCTCAGGCGCACCCTCCCATATATCACTTGTGACATTTCTAGCTAATAATTCAACTCAGACAATGTTAGCGAAATAGTATAATTAGGACAACTGGCCAAACTCAACCCTTCGCACCGTGAAATGTAAAGGATCAGAGAGCTCAACGTAAACTAGCCATAACTCCATCATAATTGGTCAGATTACAATGATTTAAATGAACTTTCGTTTCACACTTCCCTTTTGATTCCGCTTAGATTCTGTAACATATTGCTAAATGTTCCTGTAAATCTTTTTCCGTAGACCTAAATAAATGCTAACCACGTCCCTCGTTCCTATTAAAATGTATATTTATGTGGGTACATTTTACTTGGAGCACTTAGGAAAACGCCTCTCTTGTGAGCTCACCAAGGCGTGAGTGTGTAAACTGTACTTTTCAGCCCAAATTAAGTCTTGAGATGTACCTGCAAACATAAACATGAAGGGAGTCACTGATACACCAAATGGTTATGTATTTAAATGGTTAAGCATCTTAATGTGCCGTCAGGAGTACTGTCTATCTGTCTGTCTGTGAATGTAGATATTTTTTGTCCTGAAATTATTTGCTTACCGCTCTCTTTCACACCAGCACGATAATTGCATAACATACTTAAAATGGCAATGTCATCCTTTTTAACAGTTCCACAACATTCATTGCGGTATTTACGCTGTCGAGCAGATGAATTTTTCTATCATATTAAGTAATGGATTTGTAATTTCTTTCAAAATCCTTCGCATTGTGTTTAAAAGTATCTTACGCAATTGGGCGCAGGTTTGGGATTACTGTGAAAATATGACTAATGCAACATTTCTTGTAGGAATTGTACATTGATCTCAAATCATCAACATTATCGCTGATACATTGAAAAGTTTACAGCAAGTCCTAAAAGTTAAAAACCATTTTTACCTGAACACAACCAAAATTACTCCTACTTAAACTCACAATGCATCTCAAAAAGGCACACAACAATGGCGTTTTTAATTTTTAAACAATAAACAATGAAAATGAGGTTTTATTCTACCATAACAATAAAACGCAACTCGCTCTTTTACTTTTTTTCTTTTAAAAATTCAAGTATCAGTCTGTACAGCCTGGCCCCTTAGACTGAAAGGGTCGTAATAGTTGCATGCCTAATGACTCCCGAAGGCGAATTAGATTTAATTTTTGATTCTGTTTGTTTGACGGTACTTAGTTGTGAAATATTCAAGTGGAATCGAGAGGGGGATACCTATAAGTTAGGTTTGTTAGGAATATTATGCTTGAAGAACTGTCTTGTTATAAGAGAAAGCATTTTGTGTATGGTTTTATGTATGGTTTTTACGTGTTGATGAAATATGCTGGTTGGATCTGAATTTACTTTGATTTATAACACTGAATATGTTTATTTAGGGCCTGAAGCAGAGTAAATATAAATGAGTAGGATATCTTCATACATATGCACCGAACACGGTTTGTACGTGAGCGCGCCCGTACGTATGCGTCGTCGCACGCACACACTGACTAAATTTATAGCCGCTAAAGGTGCGCCAGTCGTGGCTACGTCGAAGCGACACGCGATATAATCGCGCGCGACACAAAGGCACCTCTCGTTGCGCCACTTGCGGTGCCTTTGTGTCGCGCGGGATTTTATCGCGTGTCGCGCCTGTTTGAAGGAGCCTTAATACGTCATAGCGCTGGGGCTCTGTCTTTCATAGGGTCGCAGCATAATGCTGAACGATAGCCGTTTTGCGTGGTTGTGACGCATGTTTCCCCCAACCCTTTCTTATTTTTTTGTTTAGGTTCTTTATTGCGTCATGTTTACCGCAAATAAAAGTATTTTCTTTTCTTCTTTTCTAATACCACCGCCCGCGATAAAATGAAAAATCGATCGCCTAACGTGGGAATCGAACCCACGGTTTTTGATGCGACCCTTAACGCTAGAAAATTTTAATAACCACTTTAATTAATGCCTATTATTTGAGGTTATTGTAAAGATTATAATTTTCATGGTAGGTAAATGAAAAAGTAAAAATTACTTTATAGTGTAAAAAATACAATTTCATAATCATTTTATTTTATTTGATTTAATACATGATTCAGTAAAACCACGTTTTAATTAAAGAATTTTTGTTTTGTATAGAGATTGACTATGCAGTTTTGACGATTGAATGAACTATAAGTGACAGCCCTACGTGCTTAGGCTATTTTCGCTCGCTCGGGGCTCGAGTTAGCTTTCTTATTTATTTTTTCTAAGCCTGAAGTTACGATGTTACATAATTCGAATGTGTCCCCGCGGACACATTGGAATTATGTAACATCGATACTATTTTAAAACTGTGTTTTTATTTATTATTTCAGTGGATGGGATTAAAGTAATTTATATTCAGTCAGCCTCGCTACCTCGGCGTTGTCGGTGGCAGCGCAGAGGTCACTTTGACTGCATGTTTTGGGACACAGAGGGCAGGGTAGGAGGTGGAGCATGGTTTGCGACATAGCTTCACATCTACACCCTTGACAAGGCCGACCTTGTCAAGGGTTTTGATAAGTTAAGTCGGCTTCAAATCTGTGTAATTAAGTCATTCATGACCCAGTCGCATAGAATAAGCAGCTATTGAAATAACAAGTGCCTAAACATATGAAAATTGACAGACAGAAAAAACTACCGTCTTATTTCCCAATTTTTACCGACTTTACAAAAAGGAGGAGGTACTATGTTCGAATGTTTGTATGTTTTTTCTAATATGGAAAAAGCTTAGAAAAAAGTGCCGTTTAAAGGAAATGTTAGAGGCTTTTTTTCTTTTTCGTGTCACTGGTATGACAGAACCGAGAAAGCAGTAGAAGCCCGCCAAAAGACGCACCGATGAAGCTCGACCTGAACCAACCTATCGGCAAGGTCGATAAAAGATGCCCGTCCATTGATAATAATTACCCATCTCTCCACTAGTCCAATGCTTACTCTAGCATGCATATCCGGTAGGCTCGTAAATCCTTACCTATCCTAGGGGCACGTCTTCCCTTACATTACCGCGCCCCCCGGTCTATTCCTAGCACCATGGAACATGAGGCTACAGGAGCTAGTACGAATCTTAAGGTACATTCGATTAATCGAGTCTGGTTTAACCACGCTGCGATCGGTGCAATTTCATTCATTCGTGTCACTATTTACACACACGTGTCACTATTTATGACAGTATTTTTAACTTTGCTGGCCCAACTTCGCCACTTCTATAGCCTTGTTGGTGTCAGCGGAGAGACTGCAGGGTGTAGATGTGAAGCTATGTCGCAAACCATGCTCCACCGCCTAGCCTGCCCTCTGTATTCCAAAACATGCAGTCAAAGTGACCTCTACAAGTTTAAAAAAAGAAAAGAATCAAAGGACATCAAAAAATTCGGCCGTATCGTTGTCAACAGGAAAAGTGCCCAAAGGACTGCCATGTCGCTGTACGGCACTGCAAAAATAAATATGTATTTAAAATACTATAAAGGCGTTATTAAGTTGTTCCGCTTAAAGAAACCGTTTACTTATGTATTCTGTTTGCTAGATCCTCGGCCGCATCGTTGTCAACAGGAAAAGTGCCCAAAGGACTGCCACGTCGCTGTATGGCACTGCAAAAATAAATATGTATTCAAAATACATAAATACTATAAAGGCGTTATTAAGTTTTTCCGCTTAAAGAAACCGTTTACTTATTTATTCTGTTTGCTAGATCTCGATATCCGTGGCTAGATCGCTTTGATCAAGTATTAAAACTCAGGCTTTCATTAATCGCCTTATACCCACTTACTGCAGTGCACACGGAAACCAGCGACGATTCTTAGAATCTAGAAAGTAAAGCGAAACTGTTTTTCAACATTTTTTTTTTGTCTAATGCCTTGTGTCTCATCAATAAAGCTTTTAACAGTTTAATGGTATCATCCGATAACTAATACTGTATTTCTGCACATCTTCTTCTAAAATAAAACTAAGTCGGGTTAGTTACACCATTTAGAATTCAGAACGGCTGGACCGATTTTTATTATCTTTGATTGGTTGGATTTGTTTCCGCCCCTAGAGCATAACTCTTAAAACATGTGAAAAATTCACAAAAAAAAAAATCTGTGGCGGTCGATGGGTCAGCTAGTTTTTATTAATAAAAAAACAATATTTTTAATTTATTTAGGGTTAAATGTCTCCACATTCCGGTTAAATTCTAATCAAATTACGTGCCAGATTTAACTTAGGTATGTACCTATACAGATTGGAAGGCCTCCGCAAGGTGGATCGACGACCTGGTGTAGGCCACAGAAATCCGTTGCATATGCGAGAAGCACAGAACCGGTCGAAATGGCAATGCTTTGGGGATGCCTATGTCCACCAGTGGACGTTTTTCGGATGAAATGATACTGATGCTGATGACGATATATACACATACTGTCAGAAACGTTTTGTTTACGTTAGTTAAGTAAGTAGAAGCTACTCAGACATTGCTGAACAGGCTCTTAGATTGGTAAACAAATCCAAATTTATTGAAACAAACAAAGTGCAGTCATGAACAGTAAGATTGTCTAAACATCCTCTTGCTAAAACTACATCGTAAACCAAGTCCCTACAACTTTGTTGACACTACCTTTAAAGTCAGTCCTAAAATTATCGTGCACTTTACTCGGTAAACGTACTTAAAATATCGTGTGTTTCAGGAATACGTTGCTTTCTTACAGTGAACTGTTTTCATTAGTAGTACACGCGAACGTCCGCAGGCAATTTCCTTTAATTCGCTTTATCCATCATTGATTCACTCCCTGACGTTTGACGGCTCAAGAAATTACTTTGGGCTCGTTTCATTTTAGGTATAGTGAACCTATGTGTGGTTTGCGTTCTTGGGTAAATAGTGGTATGCTTTTGTTTGGGTTTTGTGTTTGGTAGAAGACGGAACTTGTGCTTGTGCTGAAAAAAAACTTGAACTTTTTGGTTTCTGCCTATCCTCATTCGAAAGGCCGTTATGTGTTGTAATATAAAACGGGGCATACATAAACGCGGACACATTGTTTATAGTTTTCCCATTTTTTAATGTAGAACATTATAATTCGAAAGATAGATGATGAAATTATCATCATCATCATCATCATTTCAGCCGAAAGAGGTCCACTGCTGGACATAGGCCTCTCCCAAAAGGGGGAGGGTATGCCATAATCGCCACGCTTGGCAAGCGGGTTGGCGATCGCAGTATGGTATGGTGGTGGAATGCATAGAGAACGCTGCTGCCCATTCTCCGGTACGCCCCTTAGTCGCCTTTTACGACACCCACGGGAAGTATGGGGTGGTGCTATTCTTTAAGTCCGGCACCACACAGACAAAATGAAATTATATAATTATGTATTTATAGCACTCTGTGGCCTAAACCTCCATTGTAATGTACGCTTATCTGTGACTTCAGTATTCCATTTTACACAGAAAAACGAGACTTAAGGCGACTACATGACCTAAAGCGCGGTCTTTGTCGGACTGCATAGAAAAGAAAGAGAAGCGCGATGACATAACGCTGGTAATTTATTGCAAAATATGAAGCAATTATCTATTTACAAAAAATCTACTGTTGGACTAAAAAATTAAACAAAAGTTTTTTAGAATTTTGCTTGTAGAATAATCTGATAAAAAAGCATAATTATCGTATATGTTTTTATTGTAAAAGAAAAGTTTTTAGAGGTATCTTCATGATTTTTTCTATCGTATCAAATTAGTTATATTACGTTTTCAACACACTATCTACCTAGCATATATCTTGACGAATATCCACGGATATATATCATATATTTTTCTGATTTTGTTTACTGTAGTCGATCATATACTTTTATTCTTTCTAAAACTTACGTTTTTTCCGTTTAGGTCCCCTTAAGTCCGCGCTTAGGACACGCGTATCGTAATGTACTACTTATTTTGTAAGTGGATCTTCTAAAACACTTTTGCTCGTATTTTTTTTGGTTAATATTTTTTAAACTATTAGGCATCCTGTTTATTTAATCAGCAGTTGAAGTTTCAATGACACATACTTCTAACTAAGTTGTATGTGTGCATGCAGTATTTTAAAAACACAATGCTAAACTAATATTGCGAAGATTTGTGACAGTAACCTTCCAACCTTTAACCGCTTGTGTGCCGTAATTTCAGACACAATTAAAAAGCCATTGTGTCTCGCGTAGATCTACGTTCCGGCAGACTAAGGGTTAAAGCATTCCAGCAAATTATACCAACAAACCACAAACACACAACCAGGTAGCAGCACCAATTGTCGTTACTATGTTATTCATCTTAACCGTATTTCCTAGCACATTAATCGCGGTAAATGCCGGATATGCTGAAAATTATAACGCCCACCTTCCGTCCGTGTGCCCTGCCTATACGCAATATATAAAGGGGATATATAATATATACTTACTATAGGATTCATTGTGTTAAGTCAAACGGTAAGATTTATATGTAGACTTGGGTCTATGAAACGGTTTTACGGGTATATTTTCTTTGAAATATGTTATGAAGATGTGCCTTTTGGAAACAAATTTATATGTTGTATGTTTCGTCTTTAATTCAATAATTTAGAAAGAGAAAAGTTTCAAAGGGCCCTGTATTAGTAGCTAGACTAGACATTTTGTGAGTTGGCTTTCCAGTTTTTGGTTTATCTTTATGATATCAAGTAAATTGTATTACTTAACAAAGTTTAGTATATTAATAAGTTTCAACCAGTGTTAAGTTTTAGTAGATTCAAAAGAAAATCCCCTTTAAATAATCGTATAAGCAAGATTAGAATAAAATACCGAAAACAGAAAACATTTTGGGGTGAACTAAAAAATATGGAAAAAGCCATCATACTTAAATATATTATTAGTGAAGATGGAAAGTTATATAATGCTATTTTCGCGTGAAGCTAGCCTTATTAAAGATTAATTTGGGGGCTTTAGAGCGGATCAAGGTGGGCAGACGGCCCCACGCTCCCAACCCACTTTCAAATGAAGTGCGAACGGTATTTTTCCTCGACGAATGTCTATTCTTGTATCATTGCTTTTAGGATTAATATGGATGAATAGTTTATATAAATGGGCTCGTGACTCAGCAACAACACACCCGCACGGGTCGATCGATCAGGTTAAGCTACGCTTGCCGCAGCTGGTTCGTGGATGGGTGACCATCTTTACATCCCCTCATCTTTCCCTCCGCGCCTTGGAAAGCACGTTAAGCCGTTGATCCCGGCTGTCATTAGCGAATCTTTGACAGTCGTTATGACTCGTCTAAAGCCCTAAAGTTTGACAATCAGTCTTACCGAGTGGTATCGTATTACCTAGTAACTAGGTTGCGGATGTCAGATAGGCAGTCGCTCCATGTAAAATACTGGTATTCAGCTGCATCCGGTTAGACTGGAAGCCGACCCCAACGTAGTTGAGAAAGGCAGATGATGAGTTTATTTAAATCTCCGTATTTTCCACATTGTAACATATTGCTCTCTTGGTTTTATATTGAACATTTTCTAAGATACCTATATGTAAACCAGCAAGAATCTTTGATATATTTCAATATAATGTCGTAGACTGATGCTCCAAGCAAAATATCACACTAAAAACAACACTGCTCCTACAAAAATAAAGTTCGCCGAACAGCAAATAACGGAAGCGCCAGAATACATATTAAAGTTCGCCAAAAACCAATATCTTCGGCGATATTTGCAGCCGCTCTCATATGGGTTCTATTCATCTGGCCTGCAATGGAGGCCTAGATCCCAATAGGAATTGCAATTAGGCCTCAATTTACGCATAGTTTGGAGTGGAATTTAATTCGTGGGGCCACCTCAGTCTTCGCCGGGAATTCCTCTACTTTCCTTTACGGGCTTACCGAGGTGTTGGGATGCCCGTTACTGCGGTCAGGCATCCGCACGACACTTGTATTTGTATTACCATTGCTGTGGAAAGGCTATTGTAAGAGAAATATAGTCGGTGTTGTTTTGTGAGAGGAGGCAGTGCGATTCTGTAATCATCTCACCGTGAAAACTTAGGCGAAGTGAGCGTGGAGTGAGCTGTCAGTGTCATCCCATCTGATACTAGGGATTGACCAAGCATACATTTACAATCATAAATCGAGATTTTAGGCTAATCCTATTGAAAATTGTATATAATTTCAAAGCTAGTATTTTAGTGGTCAAACATTAATATTTTGTAATGTTTTAAAATAATATAGCAAAACAGAAACTCAGTCTGAATCTCAATGTTTTTTTTATTTTTTTTTATTTGCTGTAGGTACTCAGGATATTATATAAGGACTAGTATAGGGAAAAAAGAAAAACAACAACATTGAGTTTCTGACTAAGTTTCTGTTTTGCTATTTTATTTAAAACCCGCATAAAATAGTAATTTTTTGACAACTAAAATACTAGCTTTAAAATTATATAAAATGATCAATAGAATTAGCATAAAAAATATTATTATAATCTCGATTATGATTGTAAATGTTTGCTTGATCAATCCCTAGCATCAGTGACAGCTAACTCCACGCAAGTTTTCACGGTGAGATTTTTTACAGAATCGACATGTTGGATTTAGAGTATTTATTAAACTCGTGGGGTGAGTTGTTAAGAGATTGGTTGAAAGTGTCAAGATATTCCTTCTATACAGGGTAGCAAGGACATTGACGCGCAAACTGTACCCATGAAGTTACACATAATTACTGTACTATACACATGATTCTAGACCCCCTAGCGTATTTTTTTTTAGCCGGGTATAAAAAAAAAAAAATGTTTCATAGAAAAGTGCAATACCTACGCGGTCAAAATGAATAGCTATTTTTTTTTTAACCGACAAAAAATATCAACCTAGGGAGGTTTAGTTCAGAATCATGTACTGAATCCATGGTAACAGGTTACGCGTCGGTCGTCGTCGGGTTGCCTGCCACCCTGTATATTAAATGTTCTAATAATAGTGGCAATTAGTAGAAGTGGTAACGTGAAAAAGCGGATACCAGTTGGTTTTTATCCTACTTTCTACTATTCTACTAATCCTTAACCCTTGTTCTGCCGGAACGTAGATCTACGCGAGACACATTGACCTTTTTAATTGTGTCTGTAATTGCGGCACACAAGCGGTTAATATTATAAACGCGAAAGTTTGTGAAGATGGATGGATGGATGGATGTTTGTTACTCTTTCACGCAAAAACTACTCAACGGATTTGGATGAAATTTAGCACACATATAGAACATAACCAGGATTAACACATAGGATATTTATCCCGATATCCCCACGGGATTGAGACTTATGCGGGTGAAGCCGCGGGCGCTACTAGTCTTCTATATAAATAAAACAAAGTCGGGTTAGTTACACCATTTATAACTCAAGAACGGCTGGACCGATTCTTCTGATCTTTGATTTGTTGGATTTGTCTCCGCTCCGAATAGCAGAATAACTATTAAAACATCTATACATATAATAAATCTGTAGAAGGGTCAATTCTGTACATTGAAAATATTGAAAAAATAAATAGCGGGGGGTGTTGCTGGATCGATACCAAACCCAAATATGTGATTAAAAAAATTTTTGTCTGTCTGTCTGTCTGTCTGTCTGTCTGTCTGTCTGTATATGCAGGCATCACGTGAAAACTAACGGTTCGATTTCGATGAAACTTAGTATAATTATACCTTATTATCCTGGGCATAAAATGGGATACTTTTTATCCTGGAAAAATACGTAGAAAAAAAAATCTTATTTTTCAGTTTTATTCATAGACGTTGTTCTGTAGAACCGCGAACACACGTTGCATTACCCGCAGTGGATTCAGCGCCGTAGCCTGTAGCGCCGAAAGTCGGATTTGGCTTGAACCGTTTGCGGCACACGCGGGCCACGCCTTCGCGACTCCTATATAAGGAGCCGCGTTCCGCGCCGAAACCGTGCTTTTCAGCGCGACCTTTTTGATTACTGTTCCGATCAGTTATTTGTAAATACTTTTGTAAATATTATAGTACGTACGAAAAGTAGCTGTAAATGATGAGTTGTGTTGTACTGTTTCGTCCCTGCAAGAGCTAATATTTGCGGTTTACGGAGACTTAAGCAGCGTTACGCAACAGCACAATACATGGTTATGCAAAAAGTCCATTCTAACTCTTTGGAATGACCAAGCATCTGCAATAAATAATGAAATACTGTCACATATTCAAGGAGAAAGTCGAGAGTATATCTCTATTAATAGAATGATGGATCAAGAAGAGTCCACTAATTACCCCATAGAATTTTTAAATTCGTTAAATGTTTCTGGACTTCCTTCACATATAATTAAATTAAAAATCGGCGTTCCTATTATTCTTCTTCGTAATTTAAGTCCTCCGAAACTTTGTAACGGCACTCGATTGAAGGTCGTTAATTTACAACCTAACGTAATTGAAGCTGAAATTTTAACCGGGTGTGGTGCCGGGGAAAGTGTTTTAATCCCTCGAATACCATTGATTCCCAACAATTTTCCATTTCAATTTAAGAGAATACAGTTTCCTGTAGCTTTGTGTTACGCCATGACAATAAATAAGGCTCAAGGTCAGACCCTAGGAGTTGCTGGCGTAGATCTTACCGCGAGTTGTTTTTCACACGGGCAACTTTACGTAGCTCTTTCCCGTGTGAGCAGTCCAAGAAATCTTCATGTTCATATTCCGGACGAGCTCACTAACAATGTTGTGTATGCTGAAGCTCTCAATTAACTTTCTGTCGCATTGTCACGATCACTTTTTTATTATTGCAAACTTTTCGTCACTGTCAGTAATTTACTGCTACATGCTACTTATCAAGGTCGGAATTACTATGAAAAAAATACTTACTACAGAACGCGAGCTCAACAGCAGTAGCTCAATAGAGGGATCTCCTTAATTATTATAGGCTTAGCCGTATTTGGGTCCAATAGATATTTATAAGATGACATTGTCAGAGTTACTCAAAATGGAGAAATAAACCATCCACGCGAAGACCGACATCCGCGCGGACGGAGTCGCGGGCGGAAGCTAGTGGGAAATAAATTACGAAAAAAAAAATTAAGATAAAATTAATTTTCTTTTACATTCGTTCTTATTGATTCTGAGGCGGCAAGAAGTTCGCCAGGTCAGCTAGTTTCAAAGTAAAACCTAAAACTCTGCTGCCACATTATTTACACATCATTGGTAAAAAAGGCGCAACAGTATACGGTATTTCATGTATTCTAAAAAGGACAAAGGCGAGCGCGTAAGTTCTGGATTTCAATCGCCGCGAAAAGTTGGAAAAAAAAATGTTCCGTTCATGTTATAAAACAAAATAACCGCGCCATTATTTATGCACGGAAAAGTAAGAAACAAGACGGTAACCGCTTTCCTATAAATAATACAAGTAGGCCTGAAAAACTTTCGGTGTCTGATAGAACTCATAAATTTTAATAAAGAAGTTCGTATCTTGTTGGCGTCATGTCCCACGCGCGGTGTTTATGTAAAAGTTGTAACACACAGCCACACAGCAATACACGCCGGCAATAAATGTCTCGGCCAAGAAATAAGTTTATTTTTCTATTTAGGTCATCGAACATACCAAGTTTTGGAGCCAGTAACGCGTCCGATATATACGAGTTACTTGTAAGTTGTAGCGTTTATGCGTCATCAGCAATGGTGGGAGGACGTGGTAGTATAACAATATCGATATCCTTTATATAATGAAGGTCGAGTGAGTTTTTCTCCAAATTGAATGGTCCCGCGACAATCAGAGTTCCGTCCGCAGATCATATTTCAGCGAACGAGATAAACTCGGACAAAAGAAAGGAATCCCCGTTTACCCAATTGGGTAATGGCCCAGCTCTGTCGTTATCTCTTCCCATTATTTCTGTTTGAAGAAGGCTGTGGTGTTCTACTTAATACTAAGGGTGAAATCTTTACAAAGATCTTTGATAAAGTTCCCCGGTACTTGATCTTGTTGTGAGGAGTAATGCTCGGATAAATTGCTTTTGCGGTCGCTCAATAGGTTTATGTTACATGCAGGCTACATTGTAAAAGAGGAAAATATATTAAAAAGAAAAACTTTTATACCAGCTATTTTCAAATTTTGTAACGCAAAGTATTTTGATCCTTGTCTTAATAAACTTAGAGGCTTGTATTGCTCGTTTAATATTTCAAAGCTTACATATTAAGTTAGGTAATTATTAAGACCTGCTTCTAAGTATTGATCAAAGTTAGGAATTACTTTGACTAGTTACTTACTCAAGTGTTAAGTCAATCAGAGAAAATGTGTGTTACTGAATTTCTGAACAAGAATTTTAGTTAGGCGGCTAGACTTAATTTGTTCAACCGACTCAGTATGTAGTTTCAGATTTTAGATTCTCCCTTTTGCGTAGGCCCATAATTAGATTAATTTTCGACCTCCTGAATATGAAAGGCGCTAAGTCAGCAACAAACTGAAAACAAGAAAAGGTTTAGAGTAGATATTTGTTTGTTTTTCCTCTCAAGTTGTAAGTGACTGAGCATTCTTCAAGTAACTTTTCTCACCATTTTTGAAGTTCCATAAGATCTGGGACATAGGTATCAACTAAGCTCCACGCATCGATAGAAAGTTAGTCGCCAACTATTCCCGATTATAAACGCAATTCAGGCCAGCTATAGGGACTTAGAAATGTAGGTCGGATTACATCAGATCTGCCGGTTGAAGACGAAAAGCCGCTGTCAAAGGGAGAGGGAAAGTTCGCAAACAACTTGAGCTTGATAACCGATGGCGTTTGGCGGGAGTCGCGTTTTGATGTTAATGACTTTTTGGAACATTCGCCAGATGTTAGCCTGTTAATATTGCAGAGGTTCCAAGGTCTCAGAATTTTAGTGGTGCTTCATCCCATATTGGGGATTTCTAGATGAGCTGAAAATTTCGGTTTTTGTTTTAGTCTTCAATTTCAAAATTAATTATACAGGGTTATTGGTAAAACATTAACAACCTCTTAAGAGGTTATTGTACTCCTCATTATGAAAAACTTTTACTATGGAACCAAACCTGAAATCGCGTAAAAAAATCAGCTGTTCCCTACATTTATGTTCGTATAACTCGTCAAAATGTAGGGAACAGAAATAAAGTTGAAAACCTATAAAAGAAATTTGACAGATTGAAGTAGCTTGATGTGCTGGCGTCTGTACACACAGCTACAAATTTCCAGTTTTAGCTGACCTCGCATTGTATAGGTTTTTCGTACAATCAGAAGTCAGTTTAACTGGCTATGTATAAGCTTGATGTGAAGCCGTGCGTACAAACAGAAACACATACTTGAAGTTCATGTAAGTATTTGGTTATTATCTAATTGTACTTTTGTGTGTAGTGCTGTCTTTTGTGTGCGCCAAATAAATGGTTTATCTATCCATCTAAGTTAGGCATACACTAAACATGATTGTACAAGTAATGGTCAAAAGCATTTTGAACAGCTGGCTCCTAAGGGCCTGTGCACACCACGTTTTTTAAACGCGCCGTTGACGCGCGTTTTAGAAACGTGCGCCGACGGCGCGCTTTTATCCTACAGAAGGTCTAGGCCCCTCGCCCACGGCGACTTTTTGTAGCGATGCAGTAGCGATGCTGGCGCGCGTTCGCATCGATACAGTCGCGATGCGGTCGCTAGCTGTTTGCCCTCGCCCACACCACGATTCTCAGTCACGATGCAAACGCGATACTGTCGCGCTTCTGTCGCGATGTAAACGCGATCCAGTATTCAGTAACGGCACAAAAATGCCACGGTTGCAAGATGGACTCCGTTGAGGTAACATTAGTCACATTGTCTTTGGTGCTGTTTTTACGCGCGTAAGCAGCCGAAGCGTCTCCACTCACGCGCCACCCTCCCTCCGTTCTCTCCCCGATATCGTCCGACACGGTCGCGCGTTTGTATCGGTACAGTCGCGATGCTGTAGCGCTTTAGTAGCGCGGTGGCATCGCTTCTGTAGCGCGTTGCAAAAGCGACTAACGCGCGTTAATAGCGATGCTGTCGCGCGTTAACGAAACGCGCGACAGCATCGCTACAAAAAGTCGCCGTGGGCGAGGGGCCTAAAGGCTGCGTCTGACTCACGTGCGTATCGCGTCTGTATCGATACAAACGCACGTCAACGGCGCGTTTAACAACGTGGTGTTCACAGGCCCTAAGTAAAAAGATATTTTTGTATCTCATGAGCCAAAACATGCTGCGCTGACCTGACGCAGAATAAATATGGATTAGGGCAAGAAAATGATAGTTCAAGCGAACTTCAAGTCGTATAAAAAGTCCCATGTAACGAAGAAACAAGATTCCATTGGCAGTTTTTTACCACAAAATACCAACAACTTTTCACTTCTACAAAGTGAATGGTAGTTAACATATTTTCTTAGACAAGCAGTACCGACAAAAACGACTAGATATTCTCGATAATATGAAAGTGGCATAAAATATAATGCTCCACCATTTTAAAAGAAAAGCAGAAAACACTTGTTTGCTTTTGGAACACTTTAAACTGCTGAAGAACATCCTTGGAAGTTTTCACTCCCATATTTCTTGGCGACGCTTGTATTTTAAAATGTCCGGTGCCCAACTTTGCTCTTATTTGTTTCCTCGTGCATTCGCCCATAATTCACTTCTATTTAACGCGGTAACTCGAAGACATTTTTAAAAACTGCAGTTAACAGTGATTTATCTTTTTTGCTAATTATTTTGGTGATATTTTATAAGGAGTTCTATTTAATTAAGTTAATCTTCTAGCTTGCGTATTCTTTTTAATTTTTTTTGACGTTTTATTTATTTTTTTAACCGACTTCAAAAAAGGAGGAGGTTCTCAATTCGACGGTATGTTTTTTTTTTTTTTTTTGTGTTTGTTACGCGATTACTCCGCCAATTGTGGACCGATTTTCGAAATTCTTTTTTTGTTTGAAAGGGTATACTCTCGAGGTGGTCCCATTATCATCAAGTTGGTATCTGATGAGAGGATCCCATGGAAATCGAGGAAAACCCTCAAATTTTATAGGCAAAGCTATAACGATTTGGGTATTTTTTAAAATAAATTGAGCATTTGCTCTCGGAAATCATCATTTGATAAAGTGGAGCTGATGAAGAAGACCACAGATGGCCATTGGAACTACTCAATGACAAATATTTCACGGGTTGCGATTCGATTACTTTAATATGGTTGCTAAGCAATGTATGCTCGTCACAATGCGTATGGTGAGTGGTTGTTGAGGAGTTCTCCTGGCTCTTACCAGGAGAACTCCTCAACAATTAACGTCCCAACATCAGGAACAGCAATATTTTGTAACAAGTGATGAGCAGTTGACATTAGGCTATTGTAACTTAGATAAATTACAGACGGACCCACTAAAACGTGGAAAATAAAAACTTTTTACAAAATAAAACAACCGACTTCCAAAAATAATACTAAAAATTGAAAAATAACTTTAATTTTGGAAGTCGGTGTCAATAAACGAAAATGCGGAACCAAAGACACCGATTTCCGAAATTAAAGTTATTTTTCAATTTTTAGTATTATTTTTGGAAGTCGGTTGTTTTTTTTTTGTAAAAAGTTTTTATTTGACGTTTATGTTGTATGAAATATGGTTTAAATGACTGATGGTTTTTGTTTGTTGCCTTGTATGACAAATGGTAATTATGTAATTATGAGAAGCTAGAACAGCTGGTGTATTCTGTAAAAATCTCACCGTGAAAATGTAAGTGAAGTGAGCTTGAAGTGAACAGCAGTGCGATTCTGTAACCATCCCACCGTTAACACTAAGTGAAGTAAGCGTGGAGTGAGCTGTCAGTGTCATCCCACCTGATACTAGGGATTGACCAAGCCTACTTTTAGAATCATAATCGAGATTTGAATAATATTTTCTATGCTAATTCGATTGACCATTTTATATAATTTCAAAGCTAGTATTTTAATTGTCAAAACATTACCGTTTTATGGGACTTTATAAAAGCAAAACTGAAGCTTAGTCAGAACCTCAATGTTGTTTTTTTCGTTTTTTTCCTAGACTAGTCCTTTTATAGCCTGAGGCGCGAACGCGTCACGCACGAACAATAAATAATAAAATGATGATAAAATAAACTAAAATAAAATAAGTTAACACGATGAGATTTTTACAGAATCGACATGCTGTCATTCCACCGGGTGCTAGGGGTTGGTACTATTAACAGCTCACTTCAGCTAAGTGAGTTTTTTACAGAATAGATCAGCAGCTCTATAGTTTCTCATAATTACATAAGTAATTATCATCATTTCCCCAAGATACAGGCACGGCCTGGTTTGGGGACCACCGCATACAGCAAATTGAAGGTCACCAACAGTTACAGACAGAATTATTATGTTAAACTATCTCAATAATTGTAATAATTGAACTTTTTATTTTTCCATATCCTGCAATAGTCCTACACCAACCGGGGGTTATCCTTGGGTACACTTGCATAGCGCATACAGGGATAATCGTCGGTTGGTGCCGCATTTCATTAAAATTTCCTAAGGGGCCTCTGCGAGTTGGCTTCGGCCCCTCGTACGCCTTCCAAAGGACCGAGAACCCATGGTTCCGAGAATAAAAAAAAAAAAAGTAATAATTGTAACAATTTTTTTTTATTATACTTAAATTATGTATCTAGCAATACTAAGCGAAACTATGAAACAACGAAAGAAACAACGCATCTCTTAAATAAATCGACATAAACAAAAGTTTACTTCAACCCTAAAATGACGGATGCTTTCCCCGTTCCGTTCAAACTTCCCCGTGGCGTATCGACTGCGGCCCGAGTGCTATGAAGCGTATTCATATGAAACGCTAAGTTTTCGCGAAAACATCCTCCTTTGCAATTGACGAAAGCCACATTACTTTTTATTTGAACCGTTGGCTCTTTGCAAAGAGAGACTTTATTACACTCCGAGGTATCTCGCTTTTGACCCGTACGCCCTTTGTGCGAGCTATTTTTTATTCATTTCAACGGATTCATACGGGAGTTAGAGCCCTCAACCGGCTTCCCTTTTCGATGTTATGTGTTTCGACTCTCGGTTTTTAGTCTACGAAAAAATTATCGCGGTTTTTTCTTTGTGCGAGTATTTAGCAACATCGTGAGTAGATAATTTGTCTGTACTTCGTTGAACCATTATTACTTGATTTTGAAGGGTTATACAATCTGTAACTGAGTTAATGCACATTATGAAAGTAGTTTTTTCGGAATCGATTTCTGTCATTTTTTCATTTTTAATATAGGTATTTTTTTATAAGGTATCGTTCACACCAAACGTACTGTCCGCCGCCGACTGTGAGTATGCTCACTGTGACAACGCACTACGTAATAGCGTATAGTCGGTTCGGTGTGAACGAGAAGATCAATATATATGGAAAAGCGATAAACTGCGTAACGCACGCTCACAGTCAGCACCCGACAATACATTTTGTCTGAACAATGCCTAATAATTAAAACTACGTCGTATTTTAAACGCGTTTTGGGAACGCGCGTTTTCGAATCTCGTTTGAAGCGCGATAACGCGAGTCATCTGCGCGTTTAAAATACGCCGTGTGCTTACGGCCTTACTGTTATACTTCCGCTGTAAAGTCAAAACAAACCAAAATGGACGAAGTACTTACTACGCTAGACCCATATACTCGTGCGGCTTTGTGCGTGCGTAGATTTGTAATGTGTCCACAATTTTCTCTCGCAATCAGTATAACAAGGTATTTAAAAAAAAAGCAAAGTTTTCTATAAAACAGTAAAAATTCAGTGTAATGATGATTATAACATAATCTTCTAATTGGGATGTTTGTTGGTGTGCGTTAATTTCGGGACATGTATATTTTTGACATTTTATACTGACAGCCATTGAATAATTTATATGAGCTCTTACATTTTGTTATCGTCTTTTCTGTCTACATACGTCCTTATACCCACTAACAAATCTGCGGCGCGGAAGAGAAACAAAATCTCTACATCCGCATTACGATTTACATAATTATGATTTATACAGTGTCTATATTGTAATTATTTGTACTCTATTGTAACAATCAATATTAATTCCATTCCCGTTTGTTTCAGGTATGCAACGTTACTCAACGGACTTCCACTAGAAATACAAGTATTCAACTTATTAAAAGAGATGAAAGAACTGATAAAAAAACGTTAAAAATCTATTCGCAATCTCACCTCAGCAACAATCAATGTTAAAAACTTGTCAAAAATTTAGGGAAATTAGAGGAATTTTTGTCTGTCTGTGTCTGAGGAAGTGTCTGTGTGGTGCCGGACTTAAAGAATTGCACCACCCCTTACTTCCCGTGGGTGTCGTAAAAGGCGACTAAGGGGTTTACCGGAAAAAAAAAAAAAAGGGTCTTACCGGGGAATGGGCAGCAGCGTTCTCTATTTATTCCACCATCATACCATACTGCGATCGCCAACCCGCCTGCCAAGCGTGGCGATTATGGCAACCCCCCCCCCCCCCCAAAATTGGGGGAGGCCTATGTCCAGCAGTGGACGTCTATCGGCTGACACGACGAGAGGAATTTTCGACAGATTGAGACTGAGATCAGACTGAACGTTCTTAAAATTACGAGAATTGGGGGGCAATACTATATATTCTATCCAGAGGGGTCTGGACAGCATTGCCATTAACTTTAATATGCATGTAAAAACTTTTTGTTTGTTAGAAGCGCTCCCGAGAATCCTTTATATAGATACAAGATACTATAAATAAAGTATTACGACTCTCCGCTGTGAGAATGAGAATCGAGGAAGCTAATGCAACGTTCACAGTAAGAATGGTCTAGTTTATAGTGATTGTATGATGTCCGGTTGTTATTGTATTTCTTATTACATAGCAGTTCTTCAAAGCAACTATTACCTAAAGAAAGGAAAGAAAATGCATTTATTTAGCACACGCTAAGCACACAACACCACATATTATATGACAAGTAAAAAATCTATACTATCCATACTAATATTATTAACCTCTTGTATGCCTTTAATTACAGACACAATGGCTTTTTGACACACTTTCGCATTAACCCTTAGTATGCCGATACTAGAAAGAATAGCACCACCCCACACTTCCCGTGGGTGTCATAAAAGGCGACTAAGGGGCGTACCGGAGAATGGGCAGCAGCGTTCTCTATGCATTCCACCACCATACCATACTGCGATCGCCAACCCGCCTGCCAAGCGTGGCGATTATGGCAAACCCCCCCCCCCTTTTGGGGGAGGCCTATGTCCAGCAGTGGACGTCTTTCGGCTGAAATGATGATGCCGATACTAAGGGTTAATGCGAAAGTGTGTCTGTCTGTCAGGACAGGGTGTTAATCAAGTAATAGCTCTTAACTGTATTTAACTTTGACAGTTAAGACTCGAGCACCATAATTATGCATATCTATCAATCACAATTTGAATCATTTAGGAGTGATTTTTCCAACGCCAGATAATTTTAAATAAAATTAAATAAAAATCTGTCAAACGCCAATTGTATTCCACGAATAAAGATTATCTGTCGATTGTTAAATCAGCCCTTAGAAGCATATTGCTAATCCATCGCTTCATAATGTTCGAAAGATTTGTCTGCTCAGTAATGTCAATACCGCAATGAATTGATGGTTCAACCATCAAAGATTTTAATTACCTTTTTGACGCAGCCGGGGAATCTTACGATTTAAATCTTTGCTACCAACAAGTTATCCTAAATGCTTCCATTTTGTCATTTGAAAAACTTAAACACAGTTAAAAAAAATGTTTTTGGTTTTTGGTATCTGGATCAACGTACAAAATAATAAATATAGGGCTGTCAAACGAATACTTAATTAATAATACTAGGCTGCCTATAATTTCCCTCATACATTCCCTAACCATGCTGTAGTCCCTACTACAGCATGGTTAGGGAATGTATAACCCTTAGTATGCAGGAACGTAGATCTACGCGAGACACAATGGCTTTTTAATTGTGTCTGTAATTACGGCATACAAGCGCTTAACGGTCATAACATAATTAGTTTCTACTGGGACACAATAATTAGATAGGACCGCGTATAGATTGTCCAATGCATACTTGATAACTTCTTCGTTCGAGTTTCGGCATTTGAATTTTCAATTTTGTACTGTATTATAATTTTCTTGTTATCTTTTTTGTGCTTAGACCTAATAGAGATCTTAGAAGATTCATAACGTTATTCGACTAGGTATGTTTTTAACACGCTTTTATTAGATCGACCTGTATGTAACTATGTAATGGAATCTAAGGTAACTAATTTAACCATCTTCCAAGGGTCGTAGCGTAATGAAAATTGGCAGCTGTATGTAGTTCTGATGACAATACAATAATATGGTACTGTCAAACTGATCTGATGATGGAGCCGGAAGATATGAACTGGAACTTCATGATGGAAAATCGTATCATAGCTGTTTTCGATTTCTTAGAAAACCTTGTAAGCGTGTTTTTCTAGTGTTTTTTCAAACTATTAATTTATTAGTAAAAAGATTGGTTCTCTTCTCTCCAAATACAAGAACTTACCGAAAACCAAAGAACAACATGAGCATTTCGAGACTTAAACTACTAGATTTTCTATCTGGCTGAATATTAATAGCCACACGGGTCGATCGATCAGTTTAAGCTACGCTTTCCATTATGAAGACTCCGGTTTGGCTGTCATTCGTGGATCTTGGGCAGTCGTTACAGGTTGTCAGAAGCCCGAAAATCTGACAACCAGCCTTACCAAGGGATGTCGTATTACCTAGTAACTGGGTTGTGGAGGTCAGGTAGGCAGTCGCTTCATGTAAAGTACTGGTATTCAGCTGCACCTTGTAAGACTGGAAGCCAAAAAACGCTAGGAAGTTTATGACTAGGTTGTCTGCAATAAGTTTTTCATATCTATTAGTAGTTTTAATTCTAAATTATCACTGTAACTGTGTTCTATACTCATTTTCATTTCATATAGCAACATATTTTTATCGAATGTCGATTAAATAGTAAAATATCTAAATTATGATTATTTCTAAATTATATTATTTTGCCCCTCAACGTCTCATTGTATCTGATAGCCTCAAAAATATGTAAAATACTTGTTGATGACTTCTGTTTAGGGCTAAATCCTGCCTTATTTTTATACTGCAGCGCCCCGCGGTTTCACCCGCATAAGTGTCGATCCCGTTCGTAAGCCACGTGGCGCCATCTATTATCATAATAACGTTATTGTTGTTTTGGGAGTACTTTTTTTCGGGATGAAAGGTACCCTATATCCGTTTCTGTACATCTGAAAACGTATATGCAAAATTTCAGGATGATCGGTTCAGTGGTTTAGGTGTGAAAAGGTAACAAACAAACACACAAACTTCTTTCGCATTTATTATATTAGTTAGGATAGATAAGCCTGTTTTTTTCTTCTTAGCGTGTCGATAGCAATCTAAATGGACTCTGCCCAGAATTCGGCTACTTGTTTGGCGCCATCACCAGCGTCCACCAATTCCTGTAGCGTGCAACTGACAGGACACGCAGGACACGATATTAAGTGTCCCATCGTTTGTGGAACAGCACCACATTTACACTCCATGGCGGAGTCGTCTATGAATCTCCACCTGAACAGGTTTTCCTTGCTTCGGCTAGCCTGGGTCCGGAGTCTGTTTAAAGACTTCCAGGTTACCCATCAAGGTAACTCCAAGGAAACTCATTTTCAGGTCTTCAGCGGGTCGGAGGAACGGTTTGGGTAAGGAAGCACTGTCTCGCCACAGCTTCAGTCTCTTTTGCGATGGTTCGCCAGTGCACGGACGACAAACTTTAAAAAACTGTTTCAGCTTTTCAGCCTTGTTAAAGGCCTCCCTTTCCTTTTTCCACTCAACCAAAACCTGAGCCAATATGGACCAATCCCTTATACAGGCATCAAGTTCGTCCCACCATCTACGCCTGGGTCTTCCGCGATGCCGTTGGACATTTTCAGGGACCCATGCTGTAGTATACAATCAAGTATTTTCTAACTGAATAGGCAGCTGTACTGCTGGGGAGTTTGTTGCATCACTCTTAATAGTGAAAGCACTAGGAAGTGGTGAAGGGCTGGTGTTTTGGGGGACTGTCTTTTGTAATTTTGACGTTCGAAGTGCTGATTCTCAGCCTAATTTGAATAAATAACTTTTCATTTGATTTAAGTGGTCTGAATTTTCCAATAACAATTTTCCAACTATGTAAACCCAATGATGTGAAATTGACCAGTAATCTCTTGAGTATTCATGATTACCTATGTGAGCGCAGTGCAATTTAACATTGTTATTAACTAATCCAGTTAATGTTTATTTGATTGTGAATAGTTAGTGATTATCGGATATCGGGCTGTGAATTGGTAATATGTTTTGAGTTGTTAATTTTATTTAATTCATTATCTGCCTAGCCTTTTCCCAACCATGTTGGGGTCGGCTTCCAGTCTAACCGGATGCAGCTGAATACTAATAATATATTTTACATCGAGCGAATGCCTATTGACCTCCACAACCCAATTACTGGGTAATACGATACCCCGTAACGACTGTCAAAGATCCACGAATGACAGCCGGGTCCGAGGCATGGAGGAGTCACGGTAAGTCACTGTCTCTGCCTAACCTTTTGAGGATAACAGACGTGATGTTATATCGGTACAGACGCTAGCACATCAAGTTACTACAATCCGTCAAATTTCTTAAATAGATTTTCAACTTTATCGCCAAAACATAAGGTTCAAAGTTGATTGGGAAAATTTGACAGTTTCGGGTAGCTTGATGTGCTGGCGTCTGTACCTGATGGTAATATTGTGACCTTAAATACTTGTACCAATAGATATTATCCCATATGATTTGATACATAAACTAATTTTTGAATTATTTGATAAAAATTCGACGATACCAAGTAAAGGCTCCTGCAAACAAGCGGGCCACGCGACGCGAATCGCACGCGACGCAAAGGCACCGCTCGCGAATCGCGTCGCGTGTCGCGCCTGTTTGAAGGCGCCTTAAGAGCGTTTACGCCGTACGGCATTTCATACAAACTTTCAAGCCCTTGTTTTTCGAAATGAATGAACCGATTTTAATGAAACTTCATACACATAAGCAGGATACAAAGATTTAAAAAGTTAGTAGAGAACATTTTCGAAAAAAAGTGTTACAGCCAAATTATACCGATTTTTAATTTTCCATACAAACAGAGATTTCAAGTTATCTTTTTTTAAATAAGACATTTCGAAAATGTTCTCTACTAACTTTTTAGACCTTTGTATCATGCTTAAGCGTATGAAGTTTCATTAAAATCGGTTCATTAATTTCGAAAAAAATGAACTTGAAAGTTTGTATGAAATGCCGTACGACGTAAAAGCTCTTAACAAAATACCAGCACCCTAATTGAGTAACATAGGTACATTCAATCACAATCTGGATGTTTAAGAAGGACATTGCTAAACCATTGCTTCATATGTTTCGTAAAATGTGTCTGCTCAACAACGTAAATAACGCAATGAATTTTGTTGAACTATCAAAATGCTAATTGAATAAATCAATAATTAATTTAAACAATCTTTCTAAAAGAAACAATCATTGAGTAATTGGATTTCTAACAAATACTTTAAAGCTCTCCTAAGTTCCTGTATAAAAGTTTTGCGTTAATAAATCTCGATTGACTCAACAATTGAATAAAAGTTAAGTGTTTACTTTATTCCTTCAATAAAAGTAAGTAATATTTTGTAATAAGTATACTTTGAAAAGAAGTATTTCATATTGAGATTGTGTAACATTTGTATCTTTGTAATATTTGTATGAGGTCTACGTCCTTGTCGGTGAAATATGGATAAACCTGCTTACAATTTCACCACATCTAAACCACGTTAAGAGCTGTCAGTGTCAATATTCCACGACAATGATGACACTGACAGCTCTTGAGCTCGGTTTAAATCTGCTGATCACGTTCAGTTTCATCAGTGAAATTGGACCTAAGTTCACCATCATCAGGTACAGACGCCAGCATATCAAGCTACCCGAAACTGTCAAATTTTCCCAATCAACTTTGAACCTTATGCGTTAACGATAAAGTTGAAAATATATTAAAGAAATTTTACAGATTGTAATAACTTGAAGTGCTGGCGTCTGTACAGTGTACATATTAGCCCTTAGGAGTATCCTTGTTCGACTTTCACAGTTCGACTTTCAATGACAACTGGGCCACCACTGCTCCTCTGGCAAGAAAGACTGCTTTAAATAATATTTTAAGGCTATCTTTCTTGCCTGTAACCATAGACACATAAGCCTCTATAGAACCCTTTGATAAGTAAGTACTATTCAAGTAGTATTATAGTATCATATTCTATATTTTCTTCGTTCAAGTATCCCTGTTAGTTGCTAGGGAGCGTTTTTCGCCGTGTGCTCATTAGCAACCGCATGACCTAGTTTAAATGTCCCTGACATTGTGGTATTTTGGTTTGGTTCGGTGGTGCAGAATAATATGCTTGATAAACAATATTCGTGGAAGTTAACTACTAAGGGATTTAGATATATCTAAATGTGTCTGTTTGTAATGTCAAAATAACAGCTTTGAACTAAATGCATATTAAAGTTTAAACGGTATTTAGGTATAACAAAAATCTTTTTTTTTGTCTGTCTGCTGTCTGTTTGTTGCAGCTAATCTCAGAAACGACTGGACCAATTTTGACGGGTCTTTCACTGGCAGATAGCTAATGTTGTAAGGAGTTATTATTTCAAATATAGAGAGAGAATTTAAAGATACATGATTGTTTTCCGAGATCCACGCGATCGAAGTCGCGGGTACAGCTAGTGGGTACAAAAATAAAATCGACAAACTATCGCCCGACGATATAGTCGGTCGCACCCAACAAAGCCTTTCCCAACTATGTTGGTTCTCCTAACCAGATCCGGCAAAATGTTGGTAGTTTATACTCCGTAAGTGTAAACAAACTTTTAATTAGAACTAGGCTAATCAAGTCTAATGGAAAGTAGTGCACTTAATTCCATACATTATTTAATACCCCTGCGATATGGTAATCGGAGTAATCTATTTAGCTGCATTTTAATTAATCAATGCATTTGTGCTAGCTAGTTGAGTACAGAAGACTTGGAACAAAGGCTTGTTATGCCTTGTTCGCACAAGGACGTATCTTATTGGCATGAATCGGGGACTCGATGGGCCTAAAGTATTGGGGATGAACTGAAAATGTACATTTCCATTTCAGTACAAGACAAGTGTTATTGAATGAGGGCTGAAACTTATTGTAGTTATTTTAGTACTTAACAACTCAAAAATTCGTTTTTTTTTTCTTCGTATTGTTTGAGTCAGATGAACAAAAGATTGATAACCTGCGGGGTAATTGCGTAACAAGCTAAAAGATTGATAACCTGCGGGGTAATTGCGTAACAAGCTAAAAGATTGATAACCTGCGGGGTAATTGCGTAACAAGCTAAAAGATTGATAACCTGCGGGGTAATTGCGTACCAAGCTAAAAGATTGATAACCTGCGGGGTAATTGCGTAACAAGCTAAAAGATTGATAACCTGCGAGGTAATTGCGTAACAAGCTAAAACATTGATAACCTGCGGGGTAATTGCGTAACAAGCTAAAAGTAGCAATGGATTTCATTTTGACACTTCAACAACATTCATTGCGTTTTTTACGTTGTTCAGCAGACAAATTTTTCGAACATTATTTCGTCTAATCATGTCAACCTATATTTAAAGAGCTTGGTTTGCTACCGTTACCTTCATTATATATTATAAAGCATGTATGTTCGTTCAAAAACATAAATAACTATTCAAAACAGCGGAAGAAATGTGCTCTCGAAGTAGGCGAGACCAATACAGACTTGTATTGGATGTGCTGCCTCGATCAGCGAAATATAAAAAAACTCTCTAGCTATGTGTGTACGCCTGTATAATAAACTACCTAAAATATTTAAAGCATTCAATTGTAATTTATTTAAAATTAAATTATATAAGTGGCTCAACAATAATAATTTCTATAGTATTAATGATTTTTTAAATATGAATACAATGTAATATAATTTTCAATGCCATAATGTATTTTTAGTAAGTAAGTTTGCACGCTTTAGTTTTAAGCAAAACATGTTTGATCTCATTTCTTTTTAATAACACCTTGTATACCATGTTTTATCCAAATAAAAATATCTTATCTTAATATCCTTCAAAATGATTCAGATTGTGATTGATAGCGTTTTTCACAATGAAGGTGCCGTAATTTTTTTTAATTCGTCAGAAAACAGCCAAATTATTATACCCAAGCAATTATATTTCACAATACCAATCAGAAACCTCGCCGAGAATTCAAAACAATATTACCGCAAGAAAATCTCATCTGAACCACATTATTCCGCAAGGAATCGCTATCAATCCGGTTACAATGCAAGAAAGTCGTGTCGCCGCAAGCGGGTCAGTGAGGAGCGTCTGGCTTTAATTTTACGCCTCTCCGGCCACGGACGCAAGTCAGACTCAGTTTTGTTATACTCATGCTCTCGTGCTTAAGGCTGCGTTTCCACCAGAGATAAGCGAGGAATGTGTGTAAAATTAACCAATAACAACGCTAACTTAGTTCAAACTATGAAAATGAAGATGTTATTGGTTTGTTTCACACACATCCCTCGCTACGCATCTTCGCACATTTCTGGTGGAAACGCAGCCTAAGGCGCGTTTACATTTGGTGAAGCTAGTGGAGGGGGAGAGTACTGGAATCATTGCTTTTTTTTTTTGGTTTGGGCAATCATCAAATGACCCCTCCCGCTCTGGGTGGAGCGGAAGGGAGTGTCAGACTCTTACTGACTAAAACCCACCCGTGTTCCTTCCTTCGCCTTTTATAATCATTGCTCCCTTCTTTCGTCCTTTCATTGCTGGCATGATTTAATTGGTCTGTGGTAGATAGCTGTAGTTTTAGCAGTGCAACTGATTTTTTTAACATTATTGTATTTCAGGAAATCACGAGTGTAATATTTTTGTTTAGGTTATTATTGAAAACACTACATATGCAAATTCCACTACAAGCCAATTCCAAAACAGACGCTAGAAGTCTGAATAAACTAAATTTCCATCTGTTTTAGGATTGGATAGAATGAATGTGAACTTGGCTTTATAGACTAGGACTCAAGAGACGACAAATCAGCGTCTAGCTTTATGTTGAAAATGTTGTTTCACAAGTAATCAAATTTCACAATCTATTGTTATTTATATTAGTTCTCTGAACCAAAAAGCAATATAATTATGATAATAGTTTTAAATAATATAATAGAGAATCAAAGTGAATATTGAATCGAGTGCTATTTTAGTCACACAGAGAATTCATAATATCATAGATACGAGCATAAAAATCACCTAATTATAATGTGGAACATTTCCCCCTTAGATTATTACCCTCATTCACAAATTAGAGTTCACATTAGAATTCAAGTCAATGCCTCGAATACTCAACATTAATAAGAAAATTAATTTGATGAATGAATAAAATGCCTAAGAAATAAACTCGAGTGAAGGTCGTTAGCCTAAAAAATAAAAACAAAATCATTTTCAGATACGAGTATAGGTAATTTGCGACTCTATTTTGTAGAGGGCGTAAATCAACTTGTACATAAATATCGATATAGGCCTGGTATTAATATCGACAAAGCATTATATCGATACATTAACCGATGTCCATAACAGTAAACAAAGGTGTAAAATCGGCCGTAAAATGTTAGGTACGTTTATCTATAGGAAAATGGTTCAATGTTGCTTTGTTAGGCCGTTTAGTTCGGTTTACGAGTTAACTGTAGTTCGAACTGGCTGCCAGATTGTCAGTGTATTACCTAGGAGTACTACAAAATCTGGTTTATATTGCTGGCTAGACTTCGATAGTAGTTTTGTTTCCATCTGTGCAGCCAGTACTTGTTTACACACTTGTTTAATGGGCAAAGTACAGCCTTAGGTCATATTTTATAGATTTTATTATATTATAGGCCTCGTGGCGTGGTTTGGTCGAGTTGAATATTTAATTTCGAAAGTAGAAAATTTTCAAACTCCATCCATTACTAAGAATAATTAAAGTTACCTTTTACTGCAATTGCATTCTATTTATTAATATGCATTCTGAGAAAATAAACCAACTAATTTAGAAGTCTAGTCTAATGAAATTGGAGTCTAAAACTAGGTTGTTTCCCATCACTAGTAAAGTTTTGACGTGGCCGTTTACGGCAACAATTACTCCACGTAAACTAGCAAATTATATGGCAATGGCGGCAGAGAAATTAGGTAGCAAATACTTAAAATTACCTACTTTCCTGAAGCTATATTTTTAAGTTGCTCTAATTTTTCACGCTTATGAAAGGAATGTTACAAAGAATAATGTACCTAATTACTTCATACAGCTGATTATATAAATTTCACGGTAATGTAGAAAATATTCAGATTAACGGTTAGTTTCCATAATAACTGGCCAGGGCCACCAGAGTCCAACCAAATACTTCGGCAAATTAGGTTTATTAAAGCAATAACAAAATGGGGGAATAAAACACATTAACGTTGATAATTATAGTATTACCAAGGACTACGGTAATTTCTATATTACTCGGGTTTCGATAACGTCTACACCAATTACCGAAGACATGAATATTATACTTTCAATTCATTTGTCCATAATATCACGTTGCACTTACTCGGGAAAACACATGAATTTTCGACATTATTTATTTAGTGTTGGAGCAAGACGGGTGTATAGTATAGGGGTGTGTGTGAGAGGGATGGCTGGAAGAATTTCTAATGAACGTAACATGAGTGCGAGTCGGGTGAAGGGTCATCGACCTTTTCTTTAGGGTGGATCCCCTCGGACTAGGCTCAGGAAGCGCGACGGGCGGTTTATTTTGATGCATTTTCTAATTGAAACGTTCATTTGGCTATTTTACTAGTGTAAGCAAAGTTTGTTCTCTGTTTTCGTAGCTGAATACACCCTCCTTGGTACCTGTGTGATGTGTCAGTTAATGATTGTAAATATTTTGATAGATATGGGTGTATTTGAAGTCTCAATGGCGCGGTGGATGTAAATGTTTGGGCTTATTTACAATGGTAATATCCCACTTCTTAATGGCTTTCTTTGATCTTGTATCAATGCATACTATTTGTGCAAATATGTATGTAAGCATTCAAAAGTGTTTTGCAGATGTAATTCGTAAATAAAATACCATTCGGGTAATATTTTATTAAAAACCTTCTTTAGAAATAAGATTAGACTTACAACTAAGGGCTGATTTTTCAATATTCAGTTATCTTTTATCTGAAGGATAAAATATGCTGTCAAACGGCAATATGTAGGTAGGTACTCTTCAGTTAAGTGAGATCGGACAATTGAAAAATCAGCCCTTAAACGCTGGCATATTAAAATAACAGCCTCGCAAGTCGATAGATCAGGTTTAGCTACGCTTCGGTTGGTCTGTGGATGGGTGACCATCTTTACATACCGTGACCCCTCCGTGCCTCGGAAAGCACGTTAAGCCGTTGGTCCCGGCTGTGTTAAGTTTGGTCCTTTGGTTGGTTTGATTGGTCCCGGCGAATGTTAAGGGAAGTCAGAAGGGTATCGTATTACCCATGTGGAGGTCAGATAGACAGTCGCTTAATGTAAAATACTGGTATTCAGCTGCATCTTGTTAGACTGGAAGCCGATTTCAACATAGTTGGGAAAAGGCGAGGCAGATGATGATACGGTTTTCTATTTATGTGTTTTTTTTATTAAAAACTAGATGTGCCTCACAATTTCACTCGCGTGAGTCTCGATCCCGTGGACATATCGGAATAGAAAGCATCTTATGTCCTAATCCAGGTCATGGTTTACCCATGTGCCAAATGCCAAATATCTAAACCCGTTAAGCCATTTTTACCAACTTCACAAAAAGGAGGAGGTACTATGTTCGGCTGTTTGTATGTTTTTTTTTTTTTTTTTTTTTTTTTGTATGTTTGTTCCTCGATTACTCCGCTAATTTTAGACGGATTTTCAAAATTCTTTTTTTGTTCGAAAGTAGATAGTTCTGAGGTGGTCCCATTGTCACTAAGTTAGGATCTGATGATGGGGTCTTAGAGAAATCGAGAGCAACCCTCAAATTTTATAGGCTCACTTATTGTTTTTCGCATATTTTATGAAGTATCTTGTGTATTTGCGTACGGTTGTCACCATCTCAGGTAGCTGGGCTGATGATGGAAGGTTCAACTCCTTAACAGTAAGAAGTTACTCGAACAGGCAAGGACTGTTCTAGTAAATTGTTTTGATGTTTGATAGGGCATTTGCCACATTTGGTCTCATGATCGTCAAGTTATGACCTGATGCTGCAGTCAGGATAGTCTGCAGAGTACCTAACTCCTCGACAACTAACAGCAGATATATCGTGTTTAGGCTCATTGAAAAGGGCTCGATGTGTTGATAAACGTACTGTTAATGAGGAACACCGAAGTACATAGAGACCTGATGCTGAAGCCAGTCGAGCATCAGAAAAAGTACAAACCTTGAAATTACAGCACCGTAGTCGTGTTTGGGCTCATTTTAAACAGGACTAAATTTTAAGTTCAATGCAATGTTGACATAAGTTGGCCTGATGCTGCAGCCAGGATTATCAGCATCTAGTCTAAAAACTAATAAATACTTCTTAAAGTGAAATACTTTTGCGAGTTTTTCTTGTGTATCCTAACAAAGGTTGCCGGTAGTGGCTAGATGAGAGAAGCGGAGGATCGCGAACGTTGGCGCAAACTTCGGGAGGTCTACGTCCAGCAGTGAACTGCAATTGGCTGATGATGATTTATAAAAGCCTCAATCGTTGCATTTCACGCAATGCCTTTTCGTCATGTGGTCTATTTAGCAATTTGGTGGGTTCTAAGTCGTATAATACAATGTCGTACAGCGTCTTTACACGACTAAGCGTAACATAAACTTGGCCTTAGCAAAATTTTTCTTGCCTTGTTTTTATTATTAAAGCAACTTGAGCATTTGCTCTCGGAAATTATGATTTGGTAAAGTGGAACTGATGATGAAGACCACAAATGGCACTATTCAATGAGAAATATTTCACGGGTTGCGATTCGATTACTTTAATATGGCTGCTAAGCAATTTATGCTCATTACAATGCGTATGGTGAAGTGGAGCTGATGGTGACTTCTCAATCAGCTCCAGTTCTCCTGGTTCTTACTAGGAGAACTCCTCAACAATTAACGTCCATGCATCGGGAAAAGCAATATTTTGTAAAAGGTGATAAGCAGTTGACATTAGGCTATTATAACTTAGATAAATTACAAACTGACCCACTAAAAAGTGAAAAATAAAAACTTTTTTTAAAAAAAACAACCGACTTCCAAAAACACTATAAATAAAGAGAAAAATAACTTTAATTTCGGAAGTCGGTGGCAAAAACTAAAATACAAATCCAAAGACACCGTCTTCCGAAATTAAAGTTATTTTTCTCTTTATTTATAGTGTTTTTGGAAGTCGGTTGTTTTTTTTAAAAAAAGTTTTTATCAAACAACATACAAAAAATCAAATCTTTTCTCTTTATAATTTTAGTTTTTTTTTTTCTTTATTTTTTTAGAGGGTTTAACCTTTGCAGGTTATGCCACCCTCATCGTGGCAAAATATTAGTTTAGATGTGAAAGTTTAGACTTTTGTCAGATTCTGAATTTTGTTTCTCAATGATGCTTTATCGACTGAAAGCATTTAAACATAACTTGATTAAAATATTGGTTGTTATCTGCAAACTTGTAGGAGTTTCCCCAGGATTTAAGTAAAACTATGGGCAACAACAAGCAGTGTCGGTGAATAAATTATGTTTTATACAAACCTACTACACGTTAAAACACGACCACCCTTAATTTACGCCACCATATTTTTACCATTCAAAGTGTACACAAGTTACCGTGGTAAACATTCACTTGTTTATCCAATTGGTTCGGATGCAGGCCCTTTATGTCCAGGCCAGTCCCGTCCAGTCCAAACTGGGGTCCATTGGGGCGTGAAAAACGCGTGCAATCGCCATCGACACGCCGCATGCGGGCAGCCGGGGACTCTTTTTTAAATTCAAAATAAGTACTGAATGAAAATAAAGTTTGCTGTCAAATTAGGGTTTCTTTTTTTAAGTTTCAATGTTGTTTGGTAATGGAATGGAAACTTGTCTATTATTTGTGATTATTATTAACACTGTTTATTAATGTTACTTGGCTTATGCATGTTTTTACTACATTAATGCTACATTGTGCCTCTACACGGCGAAAATAATTACTTTAAATGCAAGATATTAAATTCATAACTGGCTATCATATTTGACTACAAAAGCACCATACACAAACAAGTTACGAAAACCAAGGAACTGGACACCACATTAACCAAAGCACTATCATGGGTTCTATGGTCAAAACTATGCACAACACAACTTAGTTACAAAATTGTGCACGCATAAATAACTTTGTGCACACAACAATAAAACTGCCAACATTGTGAAAACAGCACAGAAAATATATTCTACAGAAATTCCAATTTTGAACGCTACACTCGAATATTTCGTTGTGATTTTAGCGTTAACACAATTTCCTTTAAAATATATTTGAAATAAAATTAAAAGCTGGTAACTTGGTCAGTGGATCGCGATCAGAGCAATCAACGGGAATCAAAGGAGTGAATGGAATGAATGAGTTGAACGTGAACGGTTTTCTTTTGTCGTGTGAGAACGTGTTATGGGTGAACAGCTTAGGGCCCCGGTGAAAAGATCAGTCAGCAAGGTTGACAGCAGAAAAAAATATAACAGAATTGGTGTTCGCTTTAAGTAATTTTTCTTAATTTCATCACCATATCAGCCGAAAACGTCCACTGTTGGACATAGGCCTCTCCCAAGCACCGCCACTTCGACCGGTTCTGTGCATCTCGCATCCAGAGGATTCCTGCAGCCGATTCGATAGCGATTTCTTTATTTACAGTGTGACAAGATGAATAAATAAACTGTGTAGAATGATTCATTACAAAATAATGACCACATGATTGCTACGCCGTAGCTGACGCGATGATGTCATCGCTACGCCGCCGCCTACGCCATGTAGCCATCCGCTACGCATATAGCGAGTCTAGACTTCACTGTGAATAACATACGCACGTAACGTAATGTATTTTAATATATATTATATGTATAGATAAAATTATTCAGGGTTTTGTTTAAGTTTTTATTTTTTGTTTTACATGCCCTTACTGATGGGTGATGACAGAGAACGCAGTCTCATAGAAGAGTAAAGAATACATATTTGTAATTAATTTATTTAAACCACAATTATAACACCTTTACAGAATCTTCCAAGGCGATGTTATAAGTCACAATATCTATTGTCTATCCCTTTACAAAAAATAAAATAAAATCACCTGTCATGTAAGCAAAATTGCAACAACGTTATAAGGGCCTTATCAAACTGGCGATTTGCAAGTGAGTTCAAAGCGAGGCGAGTGTGCCACGAGCTCACCGCAAGTTCGCAGCGAGTGCGCGACGAACTCGCCGCGAAGACGCCATTTTGTAATCAATGAATTACACTCTGGCGTCGACGGCGCTATTCGCGGCGAGCTCTCTGCGCGCCCGCGGCGTCTTTGCGGCGAGTTAGCCGCGCGCTCGCTGCGAACTCGCGGTGAGCTCGCTGTGCACTCGCCTCGCTTTGGACTCGCTTGCAAATCGCCAGTGTGATCAGGCCCTTATATCAGAATTTAAGGCGAAAAGTAGATAAAGATTAGTAGAAACTCATTTTTGATGTGGTCCAATAGGAGGTTTCAACTTCGAACTAATTGGTACGCTAGTATGTAAATAATACCAATATACAGTATTATCTAAATACACATAATAATAATCAAAATATTCAAAGAAGTTTCGTTCTCTATACCTACGCATTTATTGTGTTACTGTATCCTGGCTTACAGGATTTTGTGGTGGGTGTTAGTGGGCCATCCCCCGCGAAACAGATGGCCCGCGAAACTAGGCCACGTAAAAAATGTGCCTCATAAACAAGGTTATAATGTGGGCTACATAATGGTCTATGTTATAGCCTGTTCACGTCTGATGGTAAATTAGGAAATCAAGCAATCGTTGGAGTAAGGAATTCTCTGAATTAATTGGCAAAAGTAATTGTTAATTGACTTGAACATTGTATTAATTAGTAAGTGGAAACACGAACTAGATTGTTTTAGCAGCTATTTTATCATTTAAATTCCAACAGGTATTTTCTAGGAAATTTGCTAGAGACTCATTAAACGTTGTATCTTTAAACCCAAATTCTCAAATTAAGCTTAAAGTTAAGATTGAAATTGTTTATTGAAATTACATAAATATTTACAAAATATGACTTGTTCTAAGACTAATTCGCTTTGCCGCTAATTCATTAAAGTGATAGTGGCAAAAAAAACTTCAAAGCAAATTTCGAGAATTTGTCCGTTACTTTATTCGCCAACATACCTCCAAAAATACCACCATATGACACAGTTTCTTAACCCTCTAAAAAGAACATAATTTCGCCCATGACGTCATGACCTATTTCTGAATTTTCACCCAAAAAGAAGTCTCACATGTTTTTCCGAAATCGTAGTTCGATAACACTGAAGAGTCTGCTTCAAACTCGATATCGTTAAAGGGCGCTGCACACGAGCGGAGACCACGAAGTTGTTTTGTTAGGTCAATTGCAAAACTTTGCGGCCTTTTGCACAACACGGCGGCCGTAAGTTTAGGGCGTCGGGCCGCAAGCACGCGTCCACGTGGACCTCTAAATGCTTGACTTAGGAAGATGTGTTATATATTCTGATTTCCTAAATGTATAACGTAAGTTTCTATGTTTATGGTCTACGTGGATCAGACCTCAATTACTACTTTGGAACACAAACTTTTTTATTGTATGTATAGATAACTAAAGAGCTGTGGTGGTCCAGTGGTAACGGACCCGACTTACGAGTTGTAGGTCGTGGGTTCGGACCCAGACAGGCGCTTTATTTGTGTTAATTTATTTCATCACCACTGCTCTCAAAAACGGTGAAGGAAAACATCGTGAGGAAACCGGCATGTCCTAGAACCAAAAATTCGAAGACATGTGACATCTACCAACCCGCACTGGGTCCGCTTGGTGGATTACGGCCCATTCCCTCTCACAGAGAGGAGGCCTGTGTTCCAGCAGTGGGAGCAGTATAGGCTGATTATGTATTGATAACTAACTATTTAAACTAGGTACTAAATTATATGACTAACTGACAATCTTATAGTAATTAACACGCTTTTATTAGGTCGACCTGTATGTAACTAACTATGTAATGGAATCTAAGGTAACGAATTTAACCATCTTCCAAGGATCGTAGCGTAATGAAAATTGGCAGCTGTATGTAGTTCTGATGACAATACAATAATATGGTACTGTCGAACTGATCTGATGATAGAGCCGGAAGATATGAACTGGAACTGCATGATGGAAAATCGTAGCATAGCTGTTTTGGATTTCTTAGAAAAGTCTTATAAGAACCGTGACCACGATTAGGTTTCAAGGTCTGATTATGAAGCTGGAAGATAGGCACTGGCATTCCATGGTAGAATATCGTATCATAGTCGTGTTTGCACTTTTGAGATTTTTTTTTTTTACGTGCATTTGTAAAAGCGTGTTTTTCTAGTGTTTTTTAAACTATTAATTTATTTTCTACACAGATTTGAAATATTAATCAAATCAAAGTTATTCATTTGCACAAAACGTGGTGGAAATCATTACAAGAGATGTTTCGTATAAAATTCAGTGCTGAGACACTCCACTATTTAGTGATGTCATGCAAATTTTACGATGGATTATATTGTATTTTATTATAATGAATAAAACCAATTCGTAAAAATCTAAAATCTACATCATCCTAAGCAAACATTACAGATGCAAAAAATATAGTAACAGAAATATGGTTGATGGCAAAAATAGAAAGCGTCCTCTGTATCCAACGCACCATTTACCTACTAATAAAAATCCAGGTCATCTTATAGTTAGCTAAGTACATATTTCAAAACCGAGTCCAGCCTACCCACATCCTTACAAACCGGACGCAAACAACGCACGAACATGGCCTAACTTGGCCCGCACGTAATTTGCCCGTAAACTTTATTACCGTTATAAGTTTCCAAAATAATATTATCTCCCGGTGAACGTCATCAAGTCACCCACTCACCTGACGGGATTTCGGTAATTACTCACCCGAACCCCGTATTCTTTCGGAAACAAAGTTGCACAACATTGTTTCCGCAACATGTTTTTCTGTTGCATGGACCGTAATTTAGTTTTTCACATCAAAATTATTTTAAAAGCTAGGTGATGACGGTGTTTCAGAAGACACAATAAATCTGGTCTCTTATAAAGTCCAGTACAGTTCAAAGTATTTAGCACGAAATTGTTTCATGGAACATTTGATATTGTGGAAAACAAAGTTTGGCAACTGTTGCACAACTTTGTTTCCGAATGAATACAGGGTTCCTCACACACCGACTTCATGTTTGTTGAACATTTATTATGATTAACTTTCCTTTGAGTGTTGAGAAAGATTTGTTAAGTAAGGAATTAATGTGGTAGAGTGGTGAGTTATTGTTTAAAGTTGTTTGTTCTATAAAGTTTTCTGACAAAAGTACCTGTGAGTGAAAAAGTACTAGCACTGATCTTAGGCTTCCTACATACAGACTGCAACATCGCAGTTTGGATGCAGTTGACTTTATTTGATTCGAAACCTAGTTATGTCAACTGCATCCAAACTGCAGTTGGCATGCAGTTCAAATGCAGTCCGTCTGCTTAAACCCTTAGTTTGTTAAAAACTCAACTATCTTGTTCTGCCTAAATAGCTTACAGGTTGACTTTAAAATGATTGATAACAAGGAAAAACCTGGTAGAAATGGCATTATAATGTAAGTTTAAAAAGGAATTATTTTTAACTTTTAACATACTCTGTTTCCCACTGCTGAGCAAAAACCTCCCCCAAATCCTTCCAGACACCCTTTTCTAGGGTCACCTCGATCCAACCCTTGCTGTTCGCGCCTAGGTCGTCTCGCCACTTCTTCCTGAGCCGGCCTTATATTTTTTAAATATTTAACTATCATACCCGTGGCTAAATAATAACAGCCGCACAGGTCGATCGATCAGGTTAAGCTACGCTTGCCGCTGTTGGTCTGTGGATGGGTGACCATCTTTACATACCGTGACCCTTCCGTGCCTCGGAAAGCACGTTAAGCCGTTGGTGAGGCTGTGATTCGTGGATCTTTGAAAGTCGTTACGGGTAGTCAGAAACACGAAAGTCTGACAACCAGTCTTACCATGGGGTATCGTATTACCTAGTAACTGGGTTGTGGAGGTCAGATAGGCAGTCGCTCCATGTAAAATACTGGTATTCAGCTGCATCCGGTTAGATTGGAAGCCGACCCCAACATAGTCGAGAAAAGGCTAGGCACACGTTAACATACAATAAATCACCAAAACTCGCAAAAACTGCTCTATTTATAAAACGAAAGAAAGAAAAGAAAAAGTATTTATTGCGACTCGTACAGGAAGATCACAAACTAAACTAAACACTGTAAAATAAAATAAAAAACCAAGTTATATTAAAAAATAATAATAAGTAGGTAATAACAAAAGGAAAATGAAACAGAAAGTCCTATACGAGGCCAAAAGGCTCCTATCTCAGCCTGATGCTGCGACATTTAAAAAATAAATGTCACAGCGCTGGTATTCTGAAAAAGACAATCACGATGCCGTAAAAACTTCTCTACGCACACCGAACAAATCGTCACACCAACAAGCCCGTGTGTATCATTATAACACCTCTGATCATGTTTTGTAAACAAAGTTGAAAGAGCTACATATTAAATAGCGTTACACTAAAAGCGTAGCCGTGTTCGCCAAATTGATTCAATTTGCAAATAATTCGGCAATATTGTTGGCGCCTACCGGAGCCGTGCGATCCGGTCTGAAACGCTACCGGTCGGTAATTGATGCGTGAATCAGCGTTGCCGAACGTTTTCTTGATTTCTATTGAGTGTGAATCGGTGATCATTGAGGTGATTTATTGTTCATTACAATGAAATATTCTATTGAGCTGAGAGTGATTCGGTGTCGTTCAATCGAAAAATTTCGGAATAATCGCTGGGTTGGCGGTGCTTAAAATGGAATAGGTACTGGAATCGTTAAACAGTGCCGTTTCTTTTGGGATTCCGCATCTAAAGGGTGCCAACGCGAACGGGACCCTTTTACTAAGCCTCTGCCGTCCGTACATCAGTCCATCCGTCCGTGCATCCGACTGTCTGTCAGCGGGCTGTATCACATGAACCGTAATAAGTAGACAGTTAAAATTTTTAGTGTGTATTTCTATTGCCGCTCTAACAACAAATAATAATAATAAAATAATTGTACAGTGGTACAGAACCCTTCGTGTGCGAGTCCGACTCGCACTTGGCCGAATTTTTCCCTTTACAACTTTTAAGAAACTTGTTTTCTTCCGGTTAAAAGAAATATTGTTCTAGTCTTGTGCAAACTTTTCTGAAACCAGTTTAACCCCTTATGCTCCGCTAATGAGACACAATTGATTTTATATTGTTTCGTGACCCATCGGTCACGCGCGGAGCTTTTTCGACTACATACATAACATACATAATCAGCCTATGAGGGAGTGGGCCGTAATCCACCACGCGGGCTCAGTGCGGGTTGGCAGATGTCACATGTCTTCGAATTTTTGGTTCTAGGACATGCCAGTTTCCTTACGATGTTTTCCTTCACCGTTTTGTAAAGTAAAGTAAAGCGCCTGTCTGGGTTCGAACCTACGACCTACAACTCGTAAGTCGCGGCCGTTACCACTTGGCCACCATTGCTCTCTCTTTTTCAACTCATCATCATCTCAGCAGAAAGACGTCCACTGCTGGACATAGGCCTCCCCCAAAGGGGTTTGCAATAATTGCCACGGTTGGCAGGCGGGTTGGCGATCGCAGTATGGTATGGTGGTGGAATGCATAGAGAACGCTGCTGCCCATTCTCCGGCACGCCCCTTAGTCACCTTCTACGACACCTACGGGAAGTATACTTTTCCGACTATTTTGACTAATTCCAAATAGGTAGGTATCTACTGTTCTTTCTGTTAATTCATGTTCTTTACTTTCTCAGACCAGACGCAGATTAATTGAATATGTATTTTCAATTAAGCCGAACTCTGTTTCTCAAGGCCTCCTTTTGTATTTGCGAAGCGTTAAAAAAACTAGTCGACTCACTTGTCACTTCGTAAAAGCATCGCAATTAATTCTAAATAACCTCTACGTAGCGAACTTATTAAAAAAGTGATGAGTCAAACGTTGCTTCGCTTGATATTATAATAAACGCCCTAAGACGGTAGGCCGGTGAATTTCGCTTGACAAAAGAGCTGTCAGTCATTCCATTTTGAGCAATATTTGCTGAGCCATTGTACACGTAAGTCTTGGGTTTGCTTGTGTGATCATTTTGGTTATTCTCTGTTCGTTTGTTAGTTATAACAATGTGCATTGTTGGTTATATAACTCTATTAAAATTACTACGACAGTCACAAAGAATTTCATATTAAAAGTGCTTGCAAAGTTACCACAAAATAGCTTTGTCTACAGTTCAAATACTCACAATGCTACATTATATGAAAACTCAGGAAACAAAGAAATAAATGTGTTTGTATGTACAAACACGTGTTTTCATTCGTGCTGTAAGACTTTCGTTTGTCACAATATAGAGACGTGTTCCAGGAAAAATCTTTATAAAAATGACAATCTGTTGGAAGCCGGCGAGCGCTCCGCATACAAAACTGAGCAAATCGCTATCGGGAAATACCGAAATATGATAGAAATGCAGCACAATGCAGGACGTTGTCACTGTTCCGAGTATCTCCCTCGCTGGCCAAAGCCGATTATAATCGCGATAAAAACGCCGAGAGCGCCCCCTCGGAGACCACCCCAGCCTTATCCGATGTGCTGTCAAAAGTCTTTCCAATTTATGTATTGCAGCCGACACCCCGCGGTATTATTTATTGCTACGTAGACTACGTACAAACTTTTCTTTTTACCGACGATCGCCACTCGAATCAAGATGTATGGCTTTCGATTCGATACGCTATCGCGGCGGAATAACGATGGATAGTTTAAAAAATTTCGGTAGCACAAAGAGCTCTCAAATTTGTACAATGTTTGAGGACGGTAACCGCTAAGCTTTTAGCGGTAACTCGGTATAACAAACAAAAAAACGCGCGGTGTGTCATTTAGACGCGACAGGTCGCAATCAAAAAAACAATTTAGTTTTCACGTGGAAACTAAAACCGGGTCCGTACATAGAGATAAATGAATAACACCGGTTTTTATTTCTGTTGAATGCGTCCATGGCTTTAGTATCTGGTAAAGGGTACTACGTTGGTTTTCGTTGCAGTTTCATTTGATTAGCGAGTGTGGTTGCACTTTAGCTGTCAAAGGTCCAAGTATTAGTGTTTATGGTATACCCAACGGTCCATAATATCCGTCTAACTTTCTCTGTCATATTTGGATAACGTGAGGCGAAAAAATACATCATCATCATCATCATCCTACTTCAGTCATCAAATGCAAGCCATTTAGCTCGATTCTCGTCAACTCTCAACCAGCTGCCACCGGCTACCATGCGAAGATCGTCGCCCCAAAAAAAAAACGAATATCGTAAAAACTTACCATACTACAGAGAATATAATAGGCAAGAGGTTTCCCGTGTGTACATAAATTATAAAATAAATAAATAAATAAGATTTTTTTCTCAAAATTGAATAGGTATGATGGCATATTATATGGCAATTGTATACTGTAACATCATAACATGCAATAGAACTAATCTCAAAACTTCTTTCATAAGCACACGAGCACCTTTTTTCCTTTACAACATTGTAGAGACAAGCACAGCGCCAGCCCTAACTATTCTCCAAACTTCTCACATTTTCATAGTTTTCTCCATGCGCATACCACTTAATAGCAAGAGATTATGAAACTACGCTCTAGATATTTACAACTAACATTATCAACTTTAGTATACAGACAAAGTTCTTTGGCATTTAATTCTCCAGAGACGTGGCGTTGACATCGCAAATAAATTGAACAAAACAACGGAATAACTTTTAATTACATAAGTAAAGAGATTCTGTTTGAAGCTGGATTATGATTTATTGGAGATGTTTTCGCTTTGTGTTTTGTATATCGATGTTTTTGTTTTAGGTGACATTTGAGGGTTTAATTGCCTCAACCCCGCAATGAATGCGGAGTGATGCAATTTCATTTTTGTTTTAGAACTGACAGACTTCCCTGAAGAGCTAGCTTAGATAGAACTGTAACAGTCGGTTCTAAACTTTATTATTAATGCCAGTTTTCGAGCTCTGAGAGTCTCTTTACGATGGACACGCCTTAACAGCCTAATAATCGTAACATTTTACACTTACCTCATAGAAATGAAACCAATGACGTCTTTAGATACACTCAGTACTGTAATCCTACTCTGCTACCTCGAAAAATAATTCAATTTTTTATCCGTCATGTTTACCGAAAATAAACGTATTTTCTTTCATTGTTTTCTTTCAGTTATTGTTTAACAGAAAAAGAATATTCTCGGTACCACTTCAACATAACTTGGAAACGTAAAAGCGTTGTAAAACAAGTACTTATGGGAAAAGAAATAAATATAAATTGGAAAAACGCATTTTATTAAGTGCTTCCCGTAGCGCCCATCATGGGTCATAAGTACCCACCCACGGAGACAAGGGTGGCTGATATTTATTATGAAGATTAATGATATAGGCGTAAGAAGTACATAAGCAGATTTATGTGGTATGTTTTGTGTTGCGTATGTTCGATTTCTATTGACGTTGTAAAGATATGTTTTTTTTAAGCCGATGAACCTGCTGTTTTGTTTAACCGGAGAAATTTCGGTCAGGAAACAATAGACAATCAATTGTGTCTCATTAGCGGAGCTTAACAGGTTAAGCAGATGATGCATGTTTACGCCATACTTATGCGAAACCTACATAGCTTGTAAATTTCTTTATAGAAATATTTAACTTCGTAATTTATTATACTTTTGTATCAAAAAATTCTTTTGGCGTTGTGATCAGACATGACTTCTGAAAACATAATATGCACAGTGCAATGTTTTTTTTTACTTAGTTATTTATTTATGTACACACATAATTATGTAAACAGACAAGAAGAAAAGAACAGAAAAATAGGTACAAAGGTGATACTTATTTCTAAGGAAATCTCTTCCAGCAGACCTGCTATAGGAAAATAGATAAAGAGAAGTATACATGTGTAAAATACATAAAATCAAAAACGAACTTCAAACCACTTCTCAATTCGAAATAAGTGAAACGGCCAATTATTTTGGTTGTTCTACATTCATACTCATATTACAAATGCGAAAGTGTGTCTGTCTGTCTGTTATCTTTTCACACTTAAACCGCTGAACAGATTTAGATGAAATTTGGTATAGAGATAGTTTGAGTCCCGGGAAAGGACATAGGATAGTTTTTATCTCGATAATCCCACGGGATCGAAACTTATGCGGATGAAACCGCGGGGCGCTGCTAGTACATGATTAATAGGACTGATTTTATCAGTAATTTAGTTGCTATGTTATCGTTTCTAGGATGGGCTATACGAAGCTAGAGGCTTGGGCTTGTAACAGTCGATCGATCAGGTTAAGCTACGCTTGCCGCGGTTGGTCCGTAGATGGGTGACCATCTTTACATACCAAGACCACTGCGTGCCTTGGAAAGCTCGCCGGCTGTTATTCGTGGATCTTTGACAGTTGTTACGGGTCGTCAGAAGGCCGAAAGTCTGACAACCGTCCAAGGGGTATCGTATTACCCAGTAACTGGGTTGCGGAGGTCGGATAGGCAGTGGCTCCATGTAAAAAATGGTACTCAGCTACATATGGTCAGACTGGAAGCTAACCCCAACATAGTTGGAAAAAGGCTAGGCAAATGATGATTATAGTTTCTAGCACCAGATAGATAGCACTGGATAACTAAATTTTTCCCACAATTGTTATCCAGGTATTCCATTAAGAAAGTACAACATTGAGATAAAACAATACAATCTTCCAAGTCTTCCAGTCCAGAGGTCAAGAGGTTAACTGTCGTTTTATCCTCCATTATATTTCTTTCATTCGTGTAAATGGAATCCTATCTATCTAGGTGTGGGGCCAGACGGCAATGCCACAAAATTGACACCGTGACAGTCATGTCGTATCCATTTCTTGACTGCGACAGATGGATACAGACAATTCTAATTTTTCACCTCTCTATGTCACTTGGTTTTAGTAGGTTTTTATATCTTATTTTTTATTTATAGATTCTTATTTTGTAAATGTAAGGAGTTTGTAGGCCTTGTAGATTTTAGATCTGTAGACCATTTTTTTTTTATCAAGTACCTGGTACTTGTTGACAGGCCTACGCTGTCCTCCCATACCTACTGTAATTTGAAAACATTGTAAAAGCCAATTATTTTTAAAACGAGTAATCGTGGAAGGAAACTCCACCGCCGGTTCTTCTCCATAGGAAACGACCAATTGGAACCGTGCACCTAGCTTCTGACATTTCATAAGTACCCATGTAGGTTTATGTGAAATAAAATATTTTGATTGATTGATCGACCAATCAGAACATTGAGCGTTATTATGGTAACATTTCTTCAAATTGTAATTGAAGACGATCTTTTTTTTACTATTACAAGTGTCTGTGTCTGTCTGTGTGGTGCCGGACTTAAAGAATACCACCAAAGGCGACTAAGGATCGTACCGCAGAATGGGCAGCAGCGTTCTCTATGTATTCCACCACCATACCATACTGCGATCGCCAACCCGCCTGCCATGCGTGGCGATTATGGCAAACCCTCCCAAAATTGGGGGAGGCCTATGTCCAGCAGTGGACGTCTATCGGCTGAAACGACAAGTGACCCGCCTCTTTTTTGCACGGGCGTAAGCTGAAGAGTCTGTTTGTTTGTAGGCCCTAATCTCTGAAACTACCAGTAGGAAAAAATCTTTTTGCATTTCATAGCTCTCGCCTATATTCAAACCACGCTAGGACCCTTAGGAGACGAACAACAAGAAAAAAGTCTGAAAGAACTTTAAGCAAAAACGAAGCAATAGCGCCAACGACGATGCGATGCGACGGGGTGAGTCGGGGGATCAAGATATTTCGCGCGGACTAAGTCGCGGTAAGAAGCTAGTCCACAAAATACAGATAGTACAGAAGTCAATCACGTGTATGTACTTCACTTTTCATACCTACGCTCGGCGGTCGCGCTATGGTTGTCAACTTTGGCTTATGCACAAAAAACTATCGTGGTAGTGGCACTCGTATCTAGTTGTTTGATTTATTGTTGAGCTTATTCTAAAATATTAAAACAAAACAATAAACATAGTATTACAATACAAAAAGTTTACAGAACAAAAACATAAAATTTTACATTTGTTAATTTTCACTATCGAAAATCCCTAATAACTTCAAAACGGATTACCCTATTTACACAATTTATTTTGCCCTATCCGTTTTAGACCTAAACCTATCAAATGACACTAAAAACAACACAATATCTACACAAATAAAAAATCATGTTTTCAACTTACGTAATAGTTGGTGGCATGAATTTACCTTACAAAAAAGTTACTTTATTTATACTGATTCAAAATAGGAAACTATTGTATAAATCGAGCTTAGATAGGCGTTTTTTTGTTGCTCCATTTTTACACCTCACAGACGCGTGTCTCAAGCGGATGACACGCGCGCTCGCACTGCTCCCAACCCGTCTGAGATAACGTGTCCGCGAGCGGTGTCTATGTGTGCGTTGCTCGAGCGCACTTTGTATGTAGATTGACTTGTGTACTATCAGTATTTTGTGGCTAGTCTACTAATATCGCGACATGTCCAATACATTGAGATGTCTGTGCTGTACCTATCTTAAGATAATTAGTAAAGTATTATTCACTTAGACTTTCCGGGATAACATGTCTAAATTAGGGTGAAAACCGCTTTAAAATTAATTGTGTAAGTACTTAAAAAGAGCTTAGTGATCACACAGACAGACACAAAAGCGAATTTGATTTATAGGTACTATGTAGATTTGTAAACATTCCGACTCCGAATCCAAGATCTATTTAAAGGTCTTAGGGTATTTTATTTTTATTTAGTTCACATTGCTTCTCTGCCTTTAGGGGTTAGTCTAAGTTTTGTTCCAAATACCTTCCCAAGTTACGCCCCATTTCCCAAGAGAGGTAGAAAGGCCTTCCTGTCGACCTGAATTCGTGTTTGAAATATGAGAGATGCTGATAAATGATCCGTGTCAATCCATATTGGTTGGTATGAATTGATACATGAAGGACTTACTTTATCGACATATGACATTAAGGTGAATGACCGTGAATGGATAGTGGTAGACCGCGAATTTTTACATTTTCTTACGTTTTTTGCTATTTGGTCAGTGTCAAATTGTATCTTGATCAAAATATGATTCGCGACAATAACAGGTACTTATTTAGAGAATTATAATCATTGGGATCATTAATATATCTTTCTAAGTTAGATTTCTACCACCAACCACCAATCTCTTATGGAAAAGTGTTAATGGTAGAAATCTAACTTAGACAGATATATGTATTAATGATTCTAATGATTATAATTCTCTAAAAAATATGTACCTGTTATTGTCGCAAATCATATTTTGATCAAGTTACAATCTGACACTGACCTGCAAATTGCAAAAAACGTAAGAAAATTTGAATTTCGCGGTCTCAACTACCCATTCACCTTAAGGCTAAGTATGCACTGACAGGTGACTTACTTAGCGCCTAGAGCCTAGCAGGTCACCTTGCGAGTAGCGAAGTGAACGTTCTAGAATTTTCGCAACTGACCGCATTGCGCGCTTGGCGCCTTCGTCTTGGAGTCTCCTAGCATGTATCGAAAAGGGTCTAGGCGCTAAGTAAGCCACCTACGTAGTCTTAGGGCCGTATTACAGAACTTTACTCAAGATTCAAGCATTACTTAAAACTATTTTCAACCAATCAAATGGCTTTAAACGAGTTATAAGTAATGCTTGAATTTTGAGTGAGGTTCTGCTTCTGTAATACATGCCTTAGTGTTCAACCCCCTTACCAATAAACGTATTATATCAGATGAATAGTTACACACTGATTTCTCTCTTTCAGTCGTCAGTAATTTGACTTTCGAAGGAAGAAGCCAAAGCGTTGTGTAACTACACAGACGCTATACAACGTTTATTAGTAAGGGGGTAAGTACAAAAGAAGTGTGCTACAGCAACGCAATGCGAACAAAGGCGTTGTGCGACGCACACAAGTTGACATTGTTTTGTTTTACCTCTTCACTGTGAAAATTGCGATGCGGCTGTGCAACGTGAGCACTAGGTCCGCGTGAAGAGGATTATGGCCACATTGGCCACGTCCATATTACAGAGTTTATTCTGTGATTTGGGATATCATTGCCTCTTGGTAATCTCATTCAGCAGTGGGTTATTTTAGGCTGATAACCTACCTAATGTCTAACGGCTAAATAAACTGCAGTACTTGTAACGCACGAGTCAAAATCCTTTTGGTGTGGTGTAGAAGGAGCGACTGTCTATCTGACCTCCACAACGATACCTGAAGGCCAATTCGTTCAAAATCTAGTCGCAGTCTCATCTCGCCGACAAACAAATGACAAAAACTTGTCAAAATGTAGGGAAATTAGAGGTATTTTTCACAGATTGAGACTGAGATGGGGGCCTAAAAAGGCCACTTTGGCAGAATCAAAAGAGGATAACATTATGAATCACAATATGGCGAAGACAGTCCATGTTTTTCTATTTTTCGCTGCACTACGTAGGTATAAACAAAGAGATTAGGATTGGATTTGAATTGATTTGATTGGTATTTTAGCACACACAAAAAAAAATAACTGAAAAATTCTTCACCAATGGGATTTGATACGATTAACTTAACAGTTAACTGTCCATTATGATTCATTATGTTATTCTTTTATGATTCTGTCAAGGTAGCCTTTTTAGGCCTCCTGACTGTGAAAGTTCTTAGAAATTACGAGAATTGCCCAGGTGCTCTGGTATCGCACATGAGCTGCAACTTATGAATGAGCTGCTTAGTTGTGTTGCAACTGTGTTCTTCTTAAACTATTGTAAACGAACCTTTACGTGTAGTCCATCTAAGTGTATTAAAACAAAAAGACAAAATCTCCCCACGTTTAAACTTCATCCATTCATGTTGACCTGAAAACTAGATACCTACTGAAAAATGTACGGTACATTTTATCAGCTGCTTACCATCCGCAAGTTATAAACCCAAGTTTCCCTCAGTTAACGTTTACTTGCAACAGTAACGTTTAAGCGTTAGGTTAGTGTCGACTAACTGTGAGTTCAACCGTTGCGCTAACTACTTATCTCTTTGCACCATTGATCTTTAAACCAGTAGTAAAAGGTTTATACGCAACGCGGGAAGCTATAAATAAACAAAGTAAATTATTGCTCGTTTCCGTGTTTGGGAAAAGGAAAAATTGGCATAAATCTTGCTTCTTATGGTGGTTGTAAAAACGAAGGGTTACAGTTTTGCATGAGGCCGTTTCTTTACCTATTTATATCATGTTTTCAGTGTAAAGTGTGTCTTTCCACTTTCACTGCGAACTGTCTAAGGAAAGGCAAAAGCTGAGGCCAGATGGATGGAATCTATTTAACAAGTACAGATATATGTAAATGTAGAAATATGTATGTATGGGTTGGAGAATGTGCTTCCCTATCTAACCCGTTCATTCCACCTGCTGCAAATCTCCCAACCTGGACATGAGTTGCCTTGGCTTACCTGAAGTCTTTCAATACCAGTATAATAACCCAATTAGGTAAGCCAAAGAAAAGAAAACCTGCTCAGGTGGAGATCCACAGATGACTCCGCCCTGGAGAGTAAATTTGGTGCTGTCCAACAAACAATGGGACACTTAATATCTTGTCTAGCGTGTCCTGTTGTCTGCAAGCTACAGGAGTTGATGGACGCTACTGAAGGTGCAAAGCTCGTAACCAAATCTTGGCTCTTGTATACAGGTTAAAACCTGTACCATTGATTCAGTATAGGATTCTACCGTATCGTAGAAATTTTTAGAAGGTTATCAAAAAAAACTGCTATTTAACGTACGGTACTCGTATCTATTTTAGTAGCTTCTACATACATTTTCTATTCAGTAACATAGATTAACAGATCTGTAACGTAATATTCGTATCTATAGAGAAACAAATATTATGTTACGCCCACGCTGAAATACAAGTGGGTATACAGCGCTTGGTTGAATTTGAGGTTTCAGCCGTCGTCGTCGAGTAGAATCTAGTGATAGTAGTTGTAGATCTATATTATAGGGCGGCAGCGACATCGACGCACCCTTTTTTTTGTAGTACTTTTATTTACATACAGGAGTAGGGTAGGAGTAGTGTAGGACTAGGTTAGGAGTAGGGTAGGAGTAGTGTAGGACTAGGTTAGGAGTAGGGTAGGAGTAGGTTAGGAGTAGGGTAGGAGTAGTGTAGGAGTAGGGTAGGGGTAGGATAGGGTAAGGGTTAAAACACCACGCGAACAAAGTAGCGCCGGGCAGCTAGAAATAATTTATATGGCAAAACAACGTTTGCCGGGTCAGCTAGTTATACATAAATGACATTGAACATGTGTCTCAATGACCCAGAAGAGACACGTTTGGCGAAAGAATCACAAGGAGAGCCGGGCCGACTCCGAATGAAATGGGTTAAGGGTGGGGAGAGAGAGGGAGGTTTAATAAAATCGAAACTGCAATAGCAATAAAATCAGATAGCTTAGAAACGCCTTCCAAAAACCTTAATATGGCTCATAAACTTTTTATCTGAAATCCCAAATATGGCTCATAAAGTACAAAATAACCACACGTTATCACAGATCACCACAAATCTGAGAAGCTTCAAAAAATATGTCGAATCAAATGCGAAGCAGTGATAAAAGTAGGAGGTGCGCTGTAAAACACAAATATTCCGTCGAGAAGGGAAACTTCCACGGAATTTGTTCGCAGAATGAAGTCGATCGGATAATATAGCTATTTATGGTATTTCACTCGCCTTTTTTTCTGTATCGACAGATTTTCCGGCGCGATTCCTTTCGATGGTGGAAAAGTCGGTTTAGTCGCAATAAATTAGGGTTGTTGCGTTACTATCGTAATGTATAGTGTCAACAACACGTGCCCTGGGGACGGGATGCCAATATTTATTCTGTTGGATGGTACCTAACTATTCTGAGTTTATGTTAGGCAGTGGCTGTTCTTTTTTGGTTTTGATAGGGTGGGTTGGGTTATGTTTATCCGTTATTCAAATAGTTGTCTTGTTAGATACATTGGCAAGCCTTTTACATTCGATCAAAGCGTTCTATCAAACTGAGATGGTATCTTTTTCTAGTATTTGCTTTACGTGACTGTTTCTGTAAAAGGTAGACACCATTTTAACGCCTAGCAAGGCTTTAATTCTTCTCTTGAACAACATTAACATAATTATGTCTATCAACTAAAAATAAATCAAACAAAATATCTAGACACGAAATACTAACCCGCACCAATAACTGCATGGACATGTCCAAACAAATCGACCTCCACACGGCAGAATTTGCGCGATTCTGTTGCGGTAGAGCTCGGGGTAATGAATAGCCCAATTTTCCGCATTTTCCGCCATTAACAACATCCGCCGGCCACGGGTGACGCGGCCGCAAATAATGGACGCCCCTATAACCGTTCGTTTGTTTGATATGAGAGCCTTTTTATGAAATAGGGGGGCTTTAGGCTTTGGACGACCACGTGGGCTTTTGTTTCCCATTTTTTATGGCTTGAAGTGCTTGGAGTGGCCCACGCTCGGAATATGATTTTTGGTTTGTGTGGAGTTGTATGAATATTTTTTGGTCGGTGGTTTTAATCGAGTAACTTGCAGAGTACGTTACAGCTGCAGATTGAAAAACGTGTTGTTACAAAGCTATATAAAATATGTAATAGATGATGGGGTTGAGAAATGAATCAAAATAAGTGTATAATGGAAATAACATCACACATGATGTAATCTCCCATTCGTTTGCCAAATGTGGTTGTTGCACCTATAGTTATAGAAAAATGAGTATTATCACAGTCACCAAAATAGATATGAAGCAGTCCGATAAAAGTTGTATGTATAGCTTTTTGTTTGTTTATTTGATACTTTTTTTTCAGATTCATTAAAAAAGTATGAGAAAGTGAATATCGTAAATTCTTTTTTCGTGATTTTTTTTTAGTTATTCTGCTATTCGGAGCGGAGACAAGTCCAACAATTCAAAGATCATAGAAATCCGTCCAGCCATTCTTGAGCTATAAATGGTGTAACTAACTCGAATTTGTTTTATTTATTTAAATAGAAGATAGACAGATGAAAGCCTTTTTATGAAATAGGCCGCTTTAGGCTTCGGACTTAAAAAGAGTAACCGTGGAGTTTCTTGCCGGCTCCTCTCCATAGGAAACGACCAATTAGAACCGCCGTGCACCTAGCTTCTGACGATTCATAAGTGCCCAAATAGTTATGTGAAATAAAATATTTTGATTTTGATTTTGACGATCACGTGAACTTTTGTTTCCCATTTTTTATGGCATGAAGTATTTTGAGTGGTTGAATATGAATGGAAATATATATATATATATATTGTCAAATCAAATCAAATCAAATCATTTATTTTTGCCAACATGGGTAGGGGTATAGAAGTTACATAATGTTTTAATAATGTTCTCCATGCTCTGCCGTCACATGGGCATGCAAAATTTACACATACATTACAATCAGATTTCAAAATAATATTACAAAATTATCAAATTGGAAAATCATTTTATTCGTATTTTCAATGTCAAGGAGTATTTAGTCAATTTGTAATTAAATAAATGTCAGAGTATATAATCAATAAATAAAGTCCTAGTATAAATAATTGTTGAGAGTTTCACATGTCATGATTGTCTATGATTGTATATCTGATTATTAATTATTGGCCATAAGGATTCCCTTTTAGATATTCCTTCACACTGTAATATACTTTTCAACACACTTGCTCGTAAAGTGGCTCTTATTGAACCGCTTTTAGGTCCATAATGCAGTGTATTAAAAACGCGTGCTTTTTCTTTACTTTAATCCACATGTGCTTTATTTCCACAGATAACTATTTACTTGTCGGAGATGCGCGCTTTTTTAATCTCATCAATTCACTTTTTTTTTAATAGTCTGTATTGTCCTTGGTCCCAAAATTAACTAATATTTATTTACCTTAAGGTGAATGCGCAGGGACCTCGGACAATTTAAGGTGAATGCGCAGTGGTCTACCACTGCGCATTCACCTTAAATTGTCCGAAAAAACCTAAGAATTTCGCGGTCTACCGTGAAATTCAAATTTTCTTAGATTTTTTGCAATTTTCAGGTCAGTGTAAGGATTGTATCTTGATCAAAATATGATTTGCGACTCTAACAGGTACCTACATCTTTACAGAATTATAATTATTCGAATCATTAATACATCTTTCTTATGGAAAAGTTCTTAGGGAAAAATCTAACTAGAAAGATTGTATTCTAATGACTATAATTTTGTAAATACATGTACAGAGCGTTAGGTTAAACGAGGGACATACTTTGAGGGGAGTTAGTAGGTTAAACGAGGGACATACTTTGAGGGGAGTTAGTACTCATGAAAATGAGCAACTTTTACTATGGGACGGAACCTGAAATCGCAAAATCGCAGCTGTTCAGTACATTTTGACGAGCTATGCGAACATAAATGTAGGAAACGGCTGATTTTTTTTCGCGATTTCTAGGTTAATCCCATATTAAAAGTTGTTCATTTTCATGAGTACTAACTCCCCTCAAAGTATGTCCCTCGTTTAACCTAACGCTCTGTATATTATAGTCGCGAATCATATTTGATCTAATGTAGGTATATTTCTCTATGCCAATAGTACTTTCTAATTCCATACTAACTAAACTACAATTGTTTTTTTTTTTACAATTGTTTTTACATGCTCTGTGGTCAGTGCTTTTATTTACACTTGCGCGCGCATTGCTAGTGCTGGCTATGCGGAAAGACAAAACCAGCGCGCCATTTTCCATACAAGTTAATATTTAACAATACAAGTCTGTTTTTTTCCTCGCAAGTGTGTTGAAAAACGTCGTATGAAACGCGTGTGCATCGATCATTAGATTCTCGGCTTTCTTATCGCACTCGCCTGCGGCTCGCGCGAATAATACCGCCTCGAGCATAATGATCAACACAGCACACATGTATCATAATGTACTATTATCAGTTAGAAATTCCTTTAGCTTCCGCTTAAATATGTGCGAGTTGTCAATGTCTGTAATACAACATGGCAATTTGTTATAAATCTTAGATGTCATGCACTATACACTGGAGTCCATTAAATGAGTTTTGCAGGGTACAGTCTGAACTTTATTTCTATATCTAGCACTTCGGAATTTTTCATACATATGCATATTACTTTTGACAAAGACTGACATCTCGTAAATGAACAGGCTAGGTAAAGTGAGAATCTTAAGTTTTTTGAAATATGGTTCACAGCTATCTGTGGTCTTAAGTCTACACATTGCCCGTATGCACTTTTTTTGGGCTTTAAATACAGACTCCCATTCCGTCGAGTTCCCCCAGAAAATTACACCATATATCAGCGTGGACATCACGTATGCATGGTAAGCTGTTATAACAGTGGACAAATTTACAATTTTTGTGAGTATGTGTAACATATAGGCATATTTATTTAATTTCAAGCAGACGGATTCCACATGTGATTTCCAATTTAAATGACAGTCTACATTTAAACCTAAGAATTTTGTTACATCGACTTCATTAATTTTTGTTCCAGCATAATTTATGTTTAAGTCTGTTGGTGGTTTAGTCCTGTTTCTAAAGATCATGAAATTAGTTTTATGTAAATTAATTAGAAGGTTGTTTTTATTTAACCAATCTACAATGCGAACCAATGTATTGTTGTTGCTGGGAATATGATTTTTGGTTTGTGTGGAGTTTTATGAATATTTTTTGTGCAGTTTTAATTGAGTGACGTGTGATGAAGATTGTAGCGGTTGCAATTTGACAAGCTGTATATTTTTTTTCGAAATCAATTTTTTAAAAATATTGCTATATGAACTATGAGTCTGTGTGGCGCCGGACTTACACACACCCCATACTTCCCGTGGCTGTCGTAAAAGGCGACTAAGGATCGTACCGGAGAATGGGCAGCAACGTTCTCTATGCATTCCACCACCATACTATACTGCGATCGCCAACCCGCCTGCCAAGCGTGGCGATTATGGCAAACCACCCCCTTTTGGGGGAGGCCTATGTCCAGCAGTGGACGTCTTTCGGCTGAAATGATGATGATATGAACTAGAGAAATAACATAACACACAATAGCCTATTCATAATATTAACGAATAATAAAACTGAAGAGTTTATTTGCTTGTTTGAACGCGCTAATCTCTGGAACGACCAGTCAAATTTGAAAAAAATATTTTTTCATTTGAAAGTCAAATTCTTGAGGAAAGCCATAGGATATTTAACATCACGCTAGAACCCTTACGAGCCGAGCAACAAGAAAAAAACTGGCCAAGTGCAAGTCGGACTTGCACACGAAGGGTTCCGTATCGCAAGGCAAAAACGCCGAAAAAAAACACGTTTGTTGTACGGGAGCCCCCCTTAAATATTTATTAACTTCTGTTTTTAGTAATTGTTGTTGTAGCGGCAACAGAAATACATCATCTGTGAAAATTTCAACTGTCTAGCTATTACGGTTCATGAGATACATCCTGGTGACAGACGGACAGACGAACAGTGGAGTCTTAGTATAATAGGGTCCCGTTTTTACCCCTTGGCTACGGAACCCTAAAAAGGACTTTAGTAAGAAGATAGTAACGAATAATAAAGCTGAAGAGTTTATTTGCTTGTTTGAACGCTCTAATCTTTGGAACTGCCAATCGGATTAGAAAAAATATTTGTACATTTGATAGCCCAATTCTTTAGGGAGGCTATAGGCTATTCAACATAATCCTGAGAGCCTTAGGAGCCGACCAAAAAGAAAAAATGTCAGAAAGAACGCTAAGCGAAGACGAAGTAGGTAATAGCGCGGGCAGGCGATGCGATGTGACGGGATAGGTCAGGGGAACAAGAAATTTCACGCGGACAAAGTCGCGGGCAGAACCTAGTAACAAAGTCGCGGGCAGAAGCTAGTAACAAAGTCGCGGGCAGAAGCTAGTAACAATATATTGAGATTGCAAATCCGTTTTCCAAGCATGGTGATTCTGCTAATACATTGCAATTTCGTCACTGTCGTTTCTAAACGCTATTCAGAAAATCCAGCAACGGTACCTACTGTAGAGGCTATGTCAAAGTCAAAGTCATAACATTTATTTCAAACTAGCTGCGCCCAGCGGTTTCGCCCGCGTTAATGTCGATCCCGTGGGAATTTCGGGATAAAAATTAGCCTATATGTTAATCCAGGTTGTCAGCTACCTCCATACCAAATTTTATCCAAATTGGTCCAGCCGTTTGAGCGTGAAGAAGTAACAAACATATAAACACACACACACTCACACACACACTCACACATACACTCACAAACTTTCGCCTTTATAATATTAGTGTGATGTGATTAGTGTGATAGGCACATATAAGGCACTTTTGAAAGTCAAACATTACGATAAAATAGAATTGATTGTAATCGCCCATTCCAAAAGCTAGTTTTCGTATGGAGAAGAATGGGCAAGAAACTCCACCGTTACTCTTTTAAAATGTTTTACAATACAATAAATGTAGCCCTACCTTTAGTAATAAAGGCTGGTTATGATTGCCGGTGTGTTCCATTGGAACGTTCAAGCAATTGTCAAATATTCTAATATGGTTTTATTGTTTAATAAGCCTCCTCTACACGTCGACAGATTCATCAGCAGATGGCCATCTGCCAATGCCTCCGCCGACATGTAGACGGGGTAATTTGCTAGTCTGTGGTAGGTATTTAGCCTCTGCCGACGTCAAATACCTACCACAGAGTAGCAAATTACCCCGTCTACACGTCGGCGGAGGCATTCGCAGATGGCCATCTGCTGATGAATCTGACGACGTGTAGAGGAGGCTATAGAAGCAGGTCTAGAAATAACATGAAACTGTAAAGTCGATAATATACTCGTATATTATTCAAGTCAAAGTTCTTTAATCTAGTATACTAATATTATAAAGCTGAAGAGTTTGTTTGTTTGAACGCGGTAATCTCAGGAACATCTGGTTAGAATTGAAAAATTATTTTTGTGTTGAATAGTCCATTTATCGAGGAAGGCTATAGGCTATATAACATCACGCTATGACCCTTAGGCGCTGAGCAGCGGGTGACACCGCGGGGAACAGCTAGTCAAATATAAATATACAGTACTTCGCCATTTAACGGGGACAAATAAAAACACATAAAACAAAAACCTTCTAAAGTTCCAATTACCACAAAAGTATCAGCAACTGGGATATATTTACTGTATTTAGTTAGCTTTATAGTCTCTTAAACCTCACTTAATATCTGCAATAAAAGCTTAACCGCTAACTTGAATAAAATAGAGCACACTGTCTCTGGCTCATAAACTGCGCGGTTCTTAGGGTGGGGTTACACTGAGCTCGCCAAATCCACCGTATGTACTAATAACGCTAAAATACGAAACGGCTAAATAACGTTAAAGTCGAATTAGTAGTGTGGAATTGTTGTATTTTCTAGACTCCCGTGTATTATCTGCTTAATTTAATATAGCTGGCTAGTTCATTTAAAGGTAGATATTTTCGGGACTTAATCGGTGTGACGTAAGAGGTTAAGCTACGTATTTTATGACTTGGAGTAGTGACCTAGTTAGGTATTTGTGTCTCATTTGCTTGAGTAAAACTATGGGGTTTATTTATAAACGATGATTAGAGTTAAGTGACGTTTAAACGTCAAAAAATGTGTGGTTATACAGTCGCTAATCATTACTTAACTTTAAACAACGTTTATAAATAAAGGGTTACAAGCCCAGGTTGTTTCCCGCGTCGATTTTTTCGTGCACTGGATTTTCAACGCTCCGCCTAGCGTCGAGAGTTGAAAATTCAACAGTGTGTCATTTTGATGAGCTCTGTTGGATTCTCAATGCAAGAGAGTTGAAAACCCAGTGCGCGCTAAAATACCGCCGCGATATCTTCACGTCCGTACGAACGTGGGTTTACGCTCTTCCAAAACGTAAGAAACCTCGTCATTTTGGGTGAGCACTGTAAAAGTTCCTTCAAACAGGCGCGTCACGCGATATAATCGCGCGCGACGTAAAGGCACCGCTCGTTGAGCGACTTGCGGTACCCTTGTGTCGCACGCGATTTTATCGCGTGTCGCGCCTGTTTTAAAGAGCCTTAAATCAGAGGGGCTGCTGTAGGTATCCCATAGCATAGCATCATGATGAGTGTAGGCCTCATGACATGCAGCTGCTGACTACTTTTTCTTGTGATTCTATGCAAGGTGTCCGGTAATTAATGGATAACCTCTTCAGAGGTCATTGTTCTCATCAATAAGAACAACTATTACTATGGGACCAAACCTGAAATCGCGAAAAAAGAATCAGCAATTTCCTACATTTTGACGAGTTATGCGAACATAAATGTTTTTTTTTCAGATTTTTTTTCGCGATTTCATGTTTGGTCCCGTAGTAAAAGTTGTTCATAATAATAAGTACTATGACCCCTTAGGAGGTTATCCATTAAATACTAGACATCCAGTAAAAAAAGATAACTGAAAAATAATTCGTACGCCAGTTGATTCTTTGATATGGTCACATTCATACCCTAGAGTTATGGGATATCAAAAAAAGCACGTTGTATATATTTTTTGTTTTACTAAGTAGGTATACGAGCAGATTTGATTTTTTTATGCACGTGTTTCTATGATAATTAAACATTTTTCTTTCTTTCTTTCTTAGTGCGAATTTAACTAAACTTTAATACCTAGAATAAGTCGTATCCTGAGAATAAATTTTGAGTTTTTCCATACTAGAACTGCCAGACGACAATTTTATTCCACAGATTAAAGATATCTGACTTTTGTAAAATCAGCCCTTCCAGCTTGTTTTCCTGCATGAGAAGTTATCACAAAGATAAACAAACATTACCTCAACATCTCATCCACCACTCTGATAGCATCATCCATCACATCACATAACATCCACAGCCACCTACTCTGACAATATCCTTCTCTTTTATCTCCCGACCTTAAAGCCGGCGAACCACCAATCATAGCGAGGCGAGGCTAACGATTTCCGATATAAACGGTAACCGTTAACGGCAGCAGTTACCGACAAACGGGTCGCGATACACAGGCGGCGCGGTATCGCCACGGTAATGAATTTCCTCTTTTCATTTAGTGTCGACCGGGCTTACCTTCAGATCGTTTGGCGAAGCACTTTTAGCGGATTTTGTTGTTGAAATCAGTGGAGGGCGGGCATAAAAGTAGATACGGGTGAATTAAACGGCTTTGGTGGCAAGTGGCCTTGTGTTGTCTGAGTTTTATTGGAGACAAATCTTATTTTTTTTTTTTTTTTTTGTTAGATCGTGTTGTCATCGTTGAAGGGCCTTCCATTTACGATGTGATTTGCGGTTTTTATTATCTTTGTGTTTGTAATCTTATGAGAATTAAAAAGTTTTGTTTTGATCGTTATAACATAACATGGAGAGGGCTATGCTTGGAATTTCCCTGCGCGATCGAATCAGGAACGAGGAGATCCGCAGGAGAACCAAGGTAACCGACATAGCCCGAAGAATTGCCAAACTTAAGTGGCAGTGGGCAGGGCACATTGCTTGCAGAACAGATGGCCGATGGGGCCGAAAGGTTCTGGAGTGGCGACCGCGTATCGGAAGACGTAGCGTTGGAAGTCCTCCCACAAGGTGGACCGACGATCTTGTGAAGGCCGCAGGAACCCGTTGGATGCGGGAAGCACAGAACCGGTCAAAATGGAGGTGCTTGGGGGAGGCCTATGTCCAGCATTGAACGTCTTTCGGCTGAAATGATGATGATGAACACAACATAACATCACGCCTGGTTTCCCCGAAGCGAAGGGTTAGGCAGTACACCCACATTAATAGGCCGACCGCTTAACTAAGACGTTGCCTGAGGTAGCACCGCGATGCGGGAGGGGTGTGGGGACGTGACCCGAGAGCTCAGTGATTCGTAAACTTGTGACAACTACCCCCCTCCCGCACCGCGCAGCTACCTCAGGGAACGTCTCAGTTAGGCGGTCGGCCTATAGCCAGTTAGGTTTCGTGAGCGTCATTTTCTAAAAAAAAAACTTTTTTTTTGAGAAAATGTGTGATTACAAACCGTTCTGTTTAGAAAATGTGTGATAACAAATTCACACGCATTACATTGAAGAACTAATCACTGACTAAAAGGTATAAATCTGCAAAAGAAAATAAAACAAACATTCTACCAATGATCCATTTCGATGTTAGTTAACAAAGCTTTCTTTAAGAAAAGTTAGGTTGTATCTACATTGATATTTCTTCATAGTTAAGTAACTTATAATTCCAAAAGTATAGCCTTTAAAGTATATCCCAAAGAATACGTTCGAAAAGTCATCAACATTTTAATCTAAAAGTGTGTTCCTATCTTTATATTGTTTGTCAGGGCTTGCGTTTTAACGAGTAATAAAGTTTTGATTGTCTCATGGGTTGCCTTATTTGATCGTCCCGAAGAGTCACTGATAGCTAGTGATTAAGACGTTATGGCTAAAGTTGCTAACTTAAACCCGAATCGATAAAAAGTAATCGGGGTTTTTGTAGAGATAGATAGCAAGATTACTCGTATTATCTCTTTCTTAAAACCGAGCCTACAAATATTAAAACTCGTGGCTAATTAGTAGCAGCCGCATGGGTCGAACGAAGTTTAAGCTGCGGGAAGGTTAAGGATGGATGACCATCCGTTGCAAATCGAGACCCCTCCGTGCCTCGGAAAGCATGTAGATCGTTGACAACAGTCAAAGATCTACGAACTACGTAACATAATAATAAAAATAATAAATCGTTTATTTCGACCAACACAGGATCATAGTAGGCACAAATTTACAAAATTTAAAAAATAAAATCAAATAAAAACACATCTATATATATAAAATTCAAAGTCCTGATTGACTGATATATCAACGCACAGCCTAAACCACTGGTCCTAGAGACATGAAATCTGGAGTGTGTGTTCTTTGTGAAGAGTATGTATCCACTAAGAAAGGGTTTTTCGAAATTCCACCCCTAAGAGGGTGAATGGGAGGAGGATGAAATTTCACGCGGACGAAGTCGCGGGCAGAAGCTAGGACAATATTAAAATGAAAGACCATAAACATATTACGTACTTTGACGACGATACCCAAATTTCTGACAACCAGTCTTCTTACCAAGAGATATCGTGTTACCCAGTTACTGGGTTGTGGAGGTCAGATAGGCAGTCGCTCCATGTAAAATGCTGGTATTCAGCTGCATCCGGTTAGACTGGAAGCTGACACCAACATAGTTGGGAAAAGGCTAGGCAGATTTATTGAAAGATTAAAGCCTGATTTACAAATCGACGTACAATTTCATTGCCTCTTGAAAGCAATGCTGTTGCTTGCGTCTCAACAATTTAAAACAATCTAATTTCTACTTTATACCACAAAGTTTTCTTAAGAAAAAGGGTAGTATGGTACTACTAAGGTAACTTTATACAAAATCGCAAAGAATGTGCGCAATTTGGATGGAGTACCAATGGAACTGTGGAGTTGACGCTGTGTGAGCATGCGTGTTCCATCGCGCCGCCCGTTCGATGTCCACCGCGCACAGGATGGATAAGCACATGAAGTAATTTTTTGCTCCGTTGGTGTAATTGCTGTATGGCGTTCCAGCAGGAGGATAAATAAATAAATAAATACATACCTACAAAGTACGGAACGGTGCGCGAGACCAACTCGCACTTGACCGGTATCTTCATTTCGAGGTACAGAACCCTGAAATCGATTAAAATGTACCTACTTAAATTATTGGTTCAATATTCGCCCAAAATAGTACACACACAAATATGATACTTAGTAGTTTTCCAAACGAAAAAGTAAACCAAATGGGGTAATATTTGTATCCATCGCATCAGTTGAACCCGCTACTGCCGCGCCACTTTGATTTTCCACTGGTCCGGCCACGGGGTATTGATTCGCATTGATTTCGGGGGACGCTGCTCTTTCCGTTATAATCGCGAGGGTTATGGCTTTGGAAAGGGGACTAGGGTCAGAATGGGAATATGTACTTATATACGAAGTAAAAGATAGATGAATAGAAAAAAAACTGGCCAAGTGCGAGTCGGACTCGCACACGAAGGGTTCACGAGGCTAAAACGCCGAAAAAAACACGTTTGTTGTATGGCAGCCCCCTTAAATACTTATTTTATTTTGTTTTTAGTATTTGTTGTTATAGCGGCAACAGAAATACATAATTTGTGAAAATTTCAACTGTCTAGCTATCGCGGTTCTTGAGATACAGCCTGGTGACAGACAGACGGATGGACGGAGAGACGGACGGACGCAACAAACGGACGGACAAAATGTACTAAACAGCTGATTTATTCCCATAGTAAAAGTTGTTCATAAGGATGAGTACAATGACCTCTTAAGAGATTGTTAATGTTTTATCAATAAACCTACCTATATATTATTACACTATCTAGATGTTGACGGCCTAATGCTCCCGTTAGCTATACAGGGTGGCTAGGACTGCGGCACACAACCTGTTACCAAAGATTCAGCACAAGATTCTGAGCCCTTATGCGCTGAAATGTATCGTCGGTTATTAAAAAAACCGGCCAAGTGTGTGTGCGTGTGTTCGTGTGTGTGACTCACACTCACGAAGGGTTCCGTACCACAAGGCATAAAACGCCGCAGAAAACGTTTCTTTTATACCCCTTTAAATTTTAACTTTATTTTATTTTTTGTGTTGAGCGGCAACAGTTGAAATTTTCACAGATGATGTATTTCACATCATCTGTGAAAATTTCAACTGTCTAGCTATCACGGTTCATGAGATACAGCTTGGTGATAGACAGACAGACAGACGGACAGTGGAGTCTTAGTAATAGGGTCCAGTTTTTACCCTATGGGTACGGAACCCTAAAAATAGCTCTTCCATACATTTTGACCGCATAGGAGGTAACACTTTTCTTTGAAACAGCAGTTTTAATTTTTGATCACTGACGAAAAATTTCTAAGCTCTTGGGGTCTAGAATCATGTGCAAAATTCATGCTTACTGTTTGCACGACTGTTGTCCCTTTCACCCTGTATATTCGTTCAATGAGACCTAACAAAAATAAATGCTGGCGACCCGCCATTTTGATTGGCGAGATGAGCAAACTGCATAGAGCTCATTTGATAATATTTCAATGTGGGCTAATAAATGGAAACCACTGTAATTATGTTAACAACTGTTTTGAATTGGACCGTTTGGAGCAGTTCACTTTGGAATATGAATGTAGTTTTTATTGTTATTTAGATTACGCGCTGTGTTTGTATAATTGCTAAATTGATAACAATATAAAGTAACTATCAATTAATACAATTATCTAATAACACTGGGAAATACAAAATATACATTATAAACCTATATGGTTTATAATAACACTGTGGTATGGATTTGAATTTTCGGGTATTATTAAACAATCGTCGGATAGATAACCTCCTCCTTTTTTTGAAGTCCGTTTAAAAGTGACTACTAAGCTATATTTTTACTTTGTTGAGCGAGCCAATCTTTCGCTTTATCACCTGACAGCCTCAGCTAAGAGAGGCCTAACTAATACGTACAGTGAACAAAGGAGATAAGTATACAGGATCGTCGGATATAGTTGAAGTTTACTAAGAAACCGATGGAAGTTCTGGACTGAAATTTTATTTAATAAATGACCTGTATGTTTTCTATTAATAAACTAAAATTTTATTCGAGAACAACGGTTTCTTAGAAAACTTCAACTATATACGACGCTCCTGTATACTTATCTCCTTTGTTGACTGTACATAGAAGCCTGTTTTTCAACATTCGGCGCTGAGGGGAACGTTGAAAATCCGACCGCGCCCTTTTTTTAGACAATTATTAGGGCGGCGCCTAGAGTTAGGGAAAACCGGCAAAAAAGAGGTTTAGTTTGTTGGTCTCCTGAGGATATCATTCAAATTTCAAGACCTATTATTATCATCCCCAAGTTACAAGCCTAGGCCCAAAACACCATCAGCGGGATTGTCCGAAAGGGTTACCGCTACCCCGGAACAAAAAGGGCTAAGGAAGGAACATGGGTGGGTTTTAGTCAGTAAGAGTCTGCCACTCCCTTCCGCTCCACCCAGAGCGGGAGGAGTCATTTGATGGTTTCCCACACAAAAAAAAAAATAAGGCCCAGAACACCATAAAAGTATGATTACTTGAAGGCAGCAAGCCAATTCTCGTAATTAAAACGTTCAAAATCTAGTCTCAGTCTCATCTCAGCGACAAACAAATGTCAAAAACTTGTCAAAAGTCGGGAAATTAGAGGTATTTTTGACAGATTGAGACTGAGACGTTGACGGACGGCGCGAACGTGTTCCACGCGCGCCTCGAAGAGATGTCAGCATCGAGGAGGAGCCCCCTTAGGGCCGAAGCCAGCCGGGTCAGCGGGATTGTCCGGAACATAAAGGGCTAAGGAAGGAACACGGGTGGGTTTTAGTCAGTAAGAGTCTGACACTCCCTTCCGCTCCACCCAGAGCGGGAGGAGTCATTTAATGACTTCCCATCCGAAAAAAAAAGACTGAGACGTTCTTAAAATTACGAGAATTGCCCCGCAGATGTGAGTGGAAGTGCCGGGAGGGGACGCCCTTTGTTCTTCAGAAAGGACTGGTGCTTAGTGCTCGCAACCGGCGTTACGTGTATGGCCAGAAAGCCAATTCCAGTAATTAAAAAAAAAGTTATTTAAAAAAATAAAAAACCCGACTGCGGTAAAAAACTGAAAAGCTAAAAACAAGCCCATTTTAAATTAAATAAAAGTTGGAAGCAGGCGGGACCCATTTGAATTTGAAAATATATAATAAAATGATATGGGTTCCGCCTGCTTCCAACTTTTATTTAATTTAAAATGGGCTTGTTTTTAGCTTTTCAGTTTTTTACCGCAGTCGGGTTTTTTATTTTTTTAAATAACTTTTTTTATTTCCAGCTTTTTAGTTTACAAAATAAATGTGAAAGATTTCGCAGACGATTTAGCTCTTGGTACGTGTTATTTTACGATTTGTCACTTTGAATTACTTTTAACCGTATAAGTTGTATATATTTTTGTCACCTTTAAAAACCCTTTATTTTGATACCCCACTCGATAGGTTTCGAGATTTTTTTTTAAGACATATTATTGCGCCAAAAATCGGCCATTTTATATTTTTTCAATTTTGATATACCCAGTGACACTCGCGCTACCAAGACAAATCTAAAGACGTATAATTTATCAAAATCCGTTCATTCGTTTAGAAGTTACGAGGGAACAAAGAAACGGACATACATACATACAGGTCAAACACATAACCCTCCTTTTGGGCTTCGCCGCAGTCGGGTAAAAACATTCAAAATCTCGTCTCAGCGGCAATCAACGCCAAAAACTTGTCAAAAATGTAGGGTAAGACGTATTTTTGACAGATTGCGACTGAGAACAGACTGTGAACGTTCTTAAATTTACAAGAGTTGCTCCTCTGATGTATGAACGTAATCGAGGCAAATGGAGTATGTAAGGATCGTGCCAGGTGGCATACTGTAGTTTCTGCCTGTTTTACGTATGTACTTAACCATACTTCCCTTTTAAACTACAAGCACCGTAATAAACAGAATCACTCAATGAAACCGATCCCTCACTTTACATGACCACTAAAATATAAAAAGATAAATTTTTCAGTAAGTATTTTGAGTCCATAACATTTTTACGAGATGTTCTCTTGACTAGCCCTATTTACGATACCACTTTACCTTTTAATATGCTCCTGAATATAAATTGGAGTCAATCCATTTTATAGTCTCGAGGTTTAGTGGCCGCAAGTAATGACTGCTGTCTTCTTCTTTTCGTGTCGATGGTACTCTGCCTCGTTGTTTTTTAGGGTTCCGTGCCTCAAAAGGAAAAATGGAACCCTTATAAGATCACTTCGTTGTCCGTCTGTCTGTCCGTCAGTCAAGACCCTTTTTCTCAGGAACGAAAAAAACTTAAATTGATATCAAATAAGGCTCAAGGCTGTAACGCTCAAGGCTGCAATCCTATGAAGCAGTGAAAAAATCAAACTTCTAAGTGAACGCAATCAAAAGATACAAGCGTTTATGTTCCGTTTATGCCGCATAATATTTTGACACTCGCAAGGGAATCAAAATCTATAGGGTATTTCTTGTTGACCTAGAATCATGAAATTTGGCAAAAAGCAATGTCATATAGAACGAGTAAAGGAAAAAATCCGAAATCCGTAAATTTGTAGTTACATACTTACAAATTTGTACGGGCTCCCACTTGACCGGTTTTTTTTATACAGTTTGAGGTCAGTAAGTGGCCACGTAGAGCAGTGGTGGGCGCGACTTACGAGTTGTAGGTCGTAGGTTCGAACCCAGACAAGCGCTTTACTTTGTCTAAATTATTTCTTCACCACTGCTCTCAAAACGGTGAAGGAAAACATCGTGAGGAAATCGACCTAGAACCAAAAATTCGAAGACATGTGACGTCTACCAACCGGCACTGGCCTCGCGTGGTGGATTACGGCCCCTCCTTCTCACCGAGAGGTGGCCTGTGTCCCAGCAGTAGGAACATTATAGGCTGATTATTTATTTATTTAATTTAACCGAACAGAAAAATAGGTACAGACGCCAAGCACATCAAGCTACCCGAAACTGTCAAATATTCCCAATCAACTTTGAACCTTATGCTTTAGCGATAAAGTTGAAAATCTATGAAAGAATTTTGACAGATTGTAGTAGCTTGATGTGCTGGCGTCTGTACAATCCGCAAACCGGTAACAGGTTTTTGGGGTTCTTTAGTAAACAGTTATCAAAAGCATCTTGGTGGCTGAATTTGGCCGTTTGATGGCAATAAGCTGGCCCCCATACTTCACGTGGGTGTCGTTAAAGGCGACTAAGGGTCGTACCGGAGAATGGGCAGCAGCGTTCTCTATGCATTCCACCATCATACTATACTGCGATCGCCAACCCGCCTGCCAAGCGTGGCGATTATGGCAAACCTTCCCTCTTGGGGGAGGCCTATGTCCAGCAGTGGACGTCTTTCGGCTGAAATGATGATGATGATGAAGCTGGCCCCCTAGTAAGTATACTAAACATAAATGCGGGTGTACTATAACCCTGTACCCTACCGCTTCGATAAATACCGCTTCGGCCCGCGGCTTCGCCCGCGAGGTATATCGATAAAAATATCATATGTCCTTCCCCGGGATGCAATCTATCTCTCTGCCAAATTTTATCGAAATCCGTTCAGTGGTTTAAGCGAGAAAAGGTAACATACAGACAGACAGACAGACAAAGTTACTTTCGAATTTATAATATTAGTATGGATTCGATTGATTATTTAAAAGCCATAATACGATAAATTATTGTCACGTTTTCTATGTAGGTACATCATACAGAAAACACTATAATACTATCGTATCCAAAAGCTGCATACAGAATATAATACCACCCTTCAAGAGCGGGCGTCACAAAGTAGGTATCATGATCGACTTAGTCCGCTTTAGTTGCAAATAAATCCTCTTTGCTATGAACACAGGCGTAATAAAACTATTTGCATAATAACTCATGTCGTGAAAGTACCAAGTGTTTCAGAAAAACGTCGTCGGAAAATGAATTTTTTCTCCCGACTTCGCTTTTTAAACTTTTTAAAGTGTCGCTACCCTAGCGGTGTCTGACGGTACATATTTTTATTTCGTTTCTTTTTAGGGTTCCGTAGCCAAATGGCAAAAAACGGAACCCTTATAGATTCGTCATGTCTGTCTGTCTGTCTGTCCGTCCGTATGTCACAGCCACTTTTCTACTGTTGAAACTTGGTAAGTAGATGTATTCTGTAAACCGCATTAAGATTTTCACACAAAACTAGAAAAAAAAAAATTTGGGGTTCCCCATACTTAGAACCGAAACTCAAAATTTTTTTTTCATCTAACCCATACTTGTGGGGTATCTATGGGTAGGTCTTCAAAAATGCTATTGAGGTTTCTAATATCATTTTTTTCTAAACTGAATAGTTTACGCGAAAACCCTGTAACTTCTAAAATAAGAGAATGATAAAACTAAAAAAAATATATGATGTAAACTTCCACCGAAAATTGGTTTAAACGAGATTTGGTAAGTAGTTTTTTTTAATACGTCATAAATCGTGAACCGCAAGTTACCATTCATTCAATCAACTCAAAAATAAAAATAAAACTTTTAATTTCATAAACCTTAAGCCCGGATGTTACGAAACCCTCGGTGCGCGAGTCCGACTCGCTCTTGCCCGGTTTTTTTTTCTGTAGATGGTGTTTCTTTTTTTTGTTTACACGTAGATGTCGCCAGTTAGCTTTAGTAATTTTATGGAGAAGGGTGGTGCTTTTACTTTTAATGCTGTTACGGAAGATACTTTTCCGGGTGTTTGTGCATGTACAATTTTTGTCCGTAAAAATCCTTACGCACCACGCAGGAGAAATTCTTTGTCTAGGGCAACATGAACAACCCCATCTCACTTAAATAATTAAAAAAAAACCGGGCAAGAGCGAGTCGGACTCGCTCACCGAGGGTTCCGTAACATCCGGGTTTATGCATAAGGTTTATGTTTATGAAATTAAATGTTTTTTTATATTTGAGTTGGTTGAATAAAAGGTAAATTGCGGTTTACGATTTATGACGTATTAAAAAAAAACTACTAACTAGATCTCTTTCAAACCAATTTTCGGTGGAAGTTTACATGGTATACATCATATATTTTTTTTAGTTTTATCATTCTCTTATTTTAGAAGTTACGGGGGGGGACACATATTTTACCACTTTGGAAGTGTCTCTCGCGCAAACTATTCAGTTTAGAAAAAAATGATATAAGAAACCTCAATATCATTTTTGAAGACCTATCCATAGATACCTCACACTTATGGGTTTGACGAAAAAAAAATTTTTTAGTTTCAGTTCTAAGTATGGGGAACCCCAAAATTTATTGTTTTTTTTCTATTTTTGTGTGAAAATCTTAATGCGGTTCACAGAATACATCTACTTACCAAGTCTCAACAGTATAGTTCTTATAGTTTCGGAGAAAAGTGGCTGTGACATACGGACGGACAGACAGACAGACGGACAGACAGACAGACAGACAGACAGACAGACAGACATGACGAATCTATAAGGGTTCCGTTTTTTGCCATTTGGCAACGGAACCCTAACAAGTAAATAAATCTTAAGCGAAAACATTCCCCCACTTAAAACTACATAAGCAACTAAATTCCTTAATCATTAATCAACATAATCCCTAAAACAAGTTAAGTCGTACTCGTAATTAAAGTAATCGGAGCGCGGTCCTTTGTGATAACTTTCGAACAATTTCCACAAAATGAAATCGTCATTTTGGATCGAGGACGTTTTTTGCTCCTTGAATACAAGATGAAGGATAGAACAGGAGATAGGGAGCATCGTATCACCCGTATCTATAGAGATCTACCTATATTTATAATGGCTAGATAAAGTTAATTGTTCGTATCATAATACTCCTTTATTAAAATTTTCTTTCGCTGCGAAAGTTTCTGTTATCTTTTGCCGTCTTCTCCCCTCGGTTATAAATGAAGTTATTGAATCACATTAAGTACAATTCTTTGGCTTAATGATTTTAACAGAGGAAAGTTTTGAATTTTTACTTAATTTATACTTGTAAAACTATAAAGCTTGTGGTTTCAATGTGGTAGGTCGGCTTGGACTATTATTGTACATTGTCTATATTGCAGAGAATACGGCATTTGGTTCCATGAAAATCTTTTGCTATTGGCTATAGCAAGTGATTTTAGGCTCTCTCTCCCTCCAGAAACTGTTGAATATCCCGGAATTATATAAAGTCATAACAGAAATTACATTTAGCTCGATCTGTACCTACATCAAACTCAATGGAGCTCGACCAATGAGAAAACTATCCCAATGGCTAAACGAATCTAATGCTGAATTTAAAATTTCACCAGGTTCAAAAAAGGCTGAATTTAAAGTTCCGCTCTCGGGCTATAAATCCATCATTCTAACCCTCTGTGTCGAAGTCGCCTGGCTAATTGGATTGGATCAAAGCAGTTGCACTTTCCGTTTTTTGCTGTCCGGTAAAAACTGCATTTTTACTCCGAAAACTTTCCGGACGAAGTTTTTCGGCGATCAATCGTAAATGCCCCCGTTTTATTTATGAGTGTTTGTTGTTTACTAGTTAATGCTCCGTGTAAAAATGCTGTAATTACATTTTTTTCTTTTATCAAATGAATGTTACTTAAAGTTAAACCTTTCATTAACAACATAACAATAACTTTCGAAACATCTCATCAAAACTTCTTTATCATAATCAAACGAAAAAAAATCACCACCTTTTCCTTGGTTCCACAACAAAAAACAATCCGACACGCGATGCAGAAAAATAAGGGCGAAACTACATCAATCTTCGTCGGCCATCGGCGACTCATCGGCTACGGACGAAAAAAAAAATCGAAAAGCTAACCGGTCGACGACCGAGGAATACAGATGCCTTTTTAAGATTCCCGCCGAAAGGACGCGCTGTTATCGACTCATCCTTAGAAGGGAGGGGCAAATACTCGCAAACTGGGAATAGTCAATAGTGCAAGTTCTGACGTCATCGCATGTTTGTAGTGGCATTTTGAGTGTTGAATTCGTAAATATTGACTCGTTTTTGAGGGACGATTGTGAAACGGCTCTCTTAAATAGAGTCATTTGTATTGTAAGGGGAGGGTTGAGTTACATACTTGTAAGTGTGGCGTTTATTGACCACTTTGTGAGAAAACGTGTGGGTTACCGATTGCTTTGTCAGCTCGATGCGCTCCGAATACGAATTCGTTCTTCTCTGTGTTATGGCTGGGTTCTGGTCAAAGTGTAAAGGTTTAACGGTCTTTTACAATTATTGTCATCTTTTATTTTATTTGTACGGTTGAATAAAATGGAAAGTGTTTATTTTTCTTGCTTATTTTGTTTGATTTATTTTATGAAAATTTCTCTCTTGTCTGGCTCGAGGTTTCGGTTCTCTAGAATGATTTTGTTTATCATATTTTAGTCTAAATGTGATGTAGACACTAACTAATCAACTCTCTCAACAAGAAACATATTTCTTAATCCAAAAAGGCGCATTAATCATGTCTACGCCACATCTCAACTACTTGATGTAGGGAACTCCCAAGATACATCAAAAATTCTATCCGTCGGTTGTGTTCAGGTCTTCTCCATATACATAGATGTAATACATCAAGATAATTTCCTTTTTGCTGTACACAGAATTCTATCTAGAAGATTATTTAGATAGAAGAAGAAAATCCTTGGAAGAATATATTTTTATGTGTTTTAATGGTAAACCTAAAGACATCTTTAACAAATAACGATTTGAAATTAGTTTCTTCACCTTAATAAAAGAAAATGTTTGCCCAACTTGGGAAGAGATTTGACCCCACGACACAAGGAATCCTAGTGTGGGGTCCAGGGCATTTGTAAAAATCTAGCACTAAAATATTGTGTACTATTATTATCAGAAAGGAAATTGGCGTATTCTCAAATTACAAAAATTATTAGTTAATACCGAATACTTTTCTTTCCAATTTTCTGGAATATTTTGGTAATATTTACTGTTATGTAGTTATGAACTTACCCTCTTGTAATACCTACTTAAGATTTGGGACACCAACCATAAATATCTAGAAATTACAAAAGCGCGAGTAATAAAGCTTTGTTATTTTTCTTACAAAGAGAACAATAATCTAAACTTAGGTACTGATACCTTTTGTTTTTTTTTTGTCGGGGGAAACCGTTAAAAGGCACCCGACCTCCAGATTTTTACCTCACTAAAACCATCTCGGTGATCACCATCAGAACATAGCGGCGGTGGTCCCGGTTCCTCTTAAAAATACCAATTCCGGAACCCGGGGGGGTGCAACGCCTGTAAGGCACATCCCTGGGGAGGTACTGATACCTACGAACCACACCAAAAAATAAACTAATACACTCCATTCCTGTTTTGTTCCCAGACTTTCTTTTCACTCAAAATACAGCTGTACCTAGTTCTAAATCATGTCGAGCACAAAGAAATCTAAACGTGAATAGGTAGTGTATATTCTTCTTATTTTTGTATGTAGGTCAAATCGTAATAAATATCACTTTTTTCCCGTGTCGTTTGCATTATCACCCGAGGTCGACATCTGCGAATAATGGCGTCTCTAAGTCGTATATTATTATTATTTTATTGAATTTATCAGACACACAAAATACTCCTGTGAAAATTTAGTTCCATTGCGTATAATTACTAGTTTTTTCCGGATCAAAAGCAATTTTTAGAGCGCCGCAAAAAGGACTTCATATTGTTTCATACTGTAAGAACCTAACAGAAAACGTATAATTAACGTTGTCTCTCTTCGTGTATTAAAACAATGGTACATACGGAAGAAATATTACACTAATAAACGTGGAACCATCCCACATAATTAATTTTAATTGGAAATAGCACCGACCGCCAAAAACCATATTCGCAACAAAAACTAAAATAACGTTGCTCGCAAAATTACGTTTATATTCCGGTGACCACAATTCTCTACAGGCCGCTGCCGGAAAAGATCATTTTGCAGAAAGCAATTAGACTTTAACTTCATTAATGAAAACACCTTATTTTCTTTCGTTCAAATAATAGGTCGGCCATATTGTTGGAGGCCAAGTCGGGCTTCTATTGTGTCTTGAACAATAAAAGGCGTATTTCACTCTTCGGGGCCAATTGTACGGGGGTCGCGTCACAGTTTTTTTTTACTTTTAATTGGAGCACGTCACAAATATTAAGTGCCTCTGAGACTCTGAACACAGCGAGAAAACTTTATACTTAAGTCTTTTTACATTTAAAATATCCTTACTTTGAAATGCTGTTGGTTTTCGTTATGTCATCAAAAATATATGGTTACACAGACGCTAAAAAATAAGGGGGTGTTTTCCATAAGTCTTCCTAAAGGAAAACATTACAAAACAAACAACAGAATGTAAAAGCGATCTAGTGAGTAAAAGTCCCTAACATATCACTGTTTCTAAATAAAACCTGGTATTTTTTCGCCTGTGACACTGATTCGGTTACTTCGAAAAAGGGGTGGTCCGCACCCTTTTTTTTCATTTAGAGTACCTAGTCATTGAGCTGAAAGAACCAACCAACTCGATTCTCTTTTTCGTGTGCAAGCGCGAAGTTTCAATCAGGCGGAGCTGTGAGGTTTTTGACACATGCAAACCGATTTGTAATTTCATGAAAGACTGTATGGTGAAGTTATTGTATCGATGGGTGTAGTCTAGTAGTATCAATAAAATTCATAAAGGTGAAATATATATCTAATAAAACTAATAATAAAGCTGAAGAAATTGTTTGAACGCGCTAATCTCTAGAACCACCAGTCGGATTTAAAAAATATTTTTTAGGGTTCCGTACCCAAAGGGTAAAAACGGGACCCTATTACTAAGACTTCGCTGTCTGTCCGTCCGTCTGTCCGTTTTTCAGTCTGTCTGTCACCAGACTTTACCTCAAGAACCGCGATATCTAGACAGTTGAAATTTTCAAAAATTGTGTGTTGCCGCTATAACAACAAATACTAAAAACAGAATAAAATAAATACTAAAAACAGAAAAAAAAAAACACGTTTGTTGTATGGGAGCCCATACAACAAACGTGTTTTTTGCGGCGTTTTTGCCTTGTGGTACGGAACCGTTCGTGTGCAAGTCCACTTGGCCAGTTTTTCATAATTGCTAAGCCAATTTTTGAGGAATGCTATAACATAGGCGTATAACATCACCCTAGGACCCTTAGGAGCCGAGCAAAAAGAAAAGAATACGCGGATGAAGTCACGCACAGAAGCTATTCTATTATAAACAAACTAGCTTCCGAGCGCGGCTTCACCTGCGAGGTATGTAGATAAAAACTATCCTATGTCCTTCCCCGGGATGCAATCTATCTCTCTGCCAAATTTTATCAAAATCCGTTGAGTGGTTTAGGCGTGACAAGGTAACATACAGACAGACAGACAGACACAGTTACTTTCGAATTTATAATATTAGTAAGTATTGATTTTCCAGACATTACAAGTACATTTCATGACTGGAATCGACGATCTCTTCATTGTTTTAAACTCATTCTGCCAGGAAAAGTATACATTAAGATAGATGTTACCCAACAGTTCACCTTTCACTATCAAGTATTTTCAAATACTTAAAAAGTCAACGTTACTTTTCTCTAGCGAGAAAAAGAGCCGTATAACAGCTTAGATGGCTCACACGGGTCCCCATACTCCTCATACATTTGTTTTAAATATTCCCCGCTGTTTTCAAGTCCCCACATCCCGTTACGTTTTATAGCACACCATTGTACGACGAATAAGATCTTAGTTTTTCCATTACTTTTATTGCTTTTCAGCGTGTCTTCCTAATCACTTGAGTCAGTAATTAGAATCAGGGTTAACGGTTTAAACTAGCGTCATTAACCGTTTAGTAGCGGAAACTAAATTAGATTTAATAGTCAGGTGCGTCTTTTGTTTGAGAAGCTGAGTAATATGGAGTTCAGTATTTACTTTGCTCAAGTTAGACGAAGTTTTGTTGGTTTTTCTATTTAATTCATACAATAGTTATTAGTGCGCGTTTGTAGAGATGTCGACATCGGCACACTAATTGCGTAAAACACAATCAATCTAAATCTGAATATTTTGAAGGATATTGCTAATCCATTGCTTCATTTGTTCGAGAAATATGTCTGCATAGCAACGTAAATAATGCAATGAATGTTGTTGAACTGTCAAAATGAAAGCCATTGCTACTTATAGTGTGTTACACAATTATCCAGCTGGAATATGATGATGTGTTTGCAACTTCTATTTCCATCACCTGTTGAGTTTCTGGTACCTAATGTATTTGCACGACCCAGAACTAAATAAACAACCAATACAATACGTTGTACTATACCCCAACTATTCACAAAAAAAAAACAAGAATAATAAAAGAGACCCGACGACATACGAATGTTATTGCACAGTAGACGTAGACAACCAGGTGCAACCACAGAATATTTATTCGAACAACAACGTGGCACCAGACGTATTGCTTGTATGAATTCAAATATACCTGCAAGACTTGCTATCATATTTTGACGTCAAGTAACTGCGCCAGTATTCTGGAGGGAGGCGTAAACGTCGGCCACGTTGGAAGTTATGGCCCTGTACACAGTGGGTGGTGCTGGCTGTAGTGTTGTTACTGTGTGCTGTTGGTTTCGTGATTTTGACAGTGATAGCTGTAAGTCAAGATGCTATGTGGGGTATTGAGTTTAAGAGATTTCGAGAAGCTCGTCTATTCCATAGATAAATTTGAAGACTAAGTGCTGATTTTTCAACCGACAGATATTTTTTATTCGTGGAATAAAATTGACGTCTGACAGAGTCTGTATGGATGAACTGTCAAAAATTCAAAATTATTCCTCAGATAAAATTATCTGGCGTTGGAAAAATCAGCCCTAACTCCTTTATTTCTAAGCATTGCTTAAAGTTAAGTAATGATTAGCGATTGTTGCGCATCATACATTTTTGACGTTTCAACGTCTCGTTAACTTTAAACAACGTTAATAAATAAACCCGGTTATGTTAATAGTGTTGTGGATTACGTTATTAATAACGTGCTTCACTATGAAAAGGCCTTCACTATGAAGGGGCCCTTGGCTAAATAATAACAGCCGCACAGGTCGATCGATCAGGTTAAGCTACGCTTGCCGCGGTTGGTCGGTGGATGGGTGACCATCTTTACATACCGTGACCCCTCCGTGCCTCGGAAAGCACGTTAAGCCGTTGGTCCCGGCTGTCATTCGTGGATCTTTGACAGTCGTTACGGGTCGTCAGAAGCCCGAAAGTCTGACAAACAGTCTTACCAAGGGGTATCGTATTACCCAGTAACTGGGTTGTGGAGGTCAGATAGGCAGTCGCTCCATGTAAAATACTGGTATTCAGCTGCATCCGGTTAGACATAGTTGGGAAAAGGCTAGGCAGATGATGATGACTATGAAAATGTCCCGATTCAAGGAGGTAGGGTTAATAGAGGAGTCTACAAGTCTCATAGACTCCCATACTAAGCACCAATAAATTTTAATCAGAAGAATAGTACAAGAATATCTGTTTTTCAAGTCTGTCGTCAAAGCATTATTTCATCACAAAACAAACTGAATATATGACTCCATATTTTATTAAGAAATACAGCATTTTTGATTTCCGTTTTTTCAGCAACGTAATTTATCTAAAAGCCGTAAAACTAGACGGTTGGAGGCAGACACGTCCGTCTCCGAATAAGTACCCTGGCGAAATGCCAAGGGTGAGGGAATGGCCTTCAGGTCATCATCGTAAGCACACATCAAACTATAAATAGAAATCTACCTTAGTGCCTGCCAATAACGCTCAATTTCCTTTGACATGGTGTTACTTTTAAAACCATTTGGAATCACCTAAAGTCACCTCAGGCTATCGGCACATCTGGATTGAAATGGGGGTTTGGGATTAGGCTTTATTATGGGGTGAATAAGGTCTATATTTGATTGTGCTCTACCTGATATTGCATCAAACTGGTAGTCTGCTGTGTTCTCATTTTTGACGTTATTATACATAGATGGCGTTCGCATCAATTTTAGCACTCTTTTACCCCATTGCGGTATTTCGTTTCACTTTTTTTTTTATAACAAACAGTGATTTTTGTTGGGGTCCATGTCATTTTGATTTTATTTATGCTAACAATCGTGAGTAACGTAGTATTATCAAACTAATATTATAAAGGCGAAAGTTTGTGAGTGTGTGTGTGTGTTTATATGTTTGTTACTTCTTCACGCTCAAACGGCTGGACCAATTTGGATAAAATTTGGTATGGAGGTAGCTGACTACCTGGATTAACACATAGGCTACTTTTTATCCCGATATTCCCACGGGATCAAAACTTATGCGGGTGAAACCGCGGGGCGCAGCTAGTTTATAATATGCAAACAGACCAATTTAGTAGGTAAATATAAGTAAGCCTATAAATATAAATAATATTTGGTAGTTATTTATATTATTATTTTATCGTATCTAAGTTTTGCAACACGATTCTTCAGAATTTGGAGATCTGTCCCTCGAGTAAGACTCCTGCCGTCTTATTTAAAAGACAAGTTCTATCTTAAGTACAAGCCCAAAACTTCGAGCTCGTTATTGTATTATAAACTTTATTCAGAGCAAAGTAAAGTTCTTAATACAAAATTGACAACTTAGGGTTGATTTTTCCTTCGCCAGATAACTTTTATTCGAGGAATAAAATTGACGTTTGACAGTTATTGTATGAAATAATTGTCAAAATTATTCCTCGAATAAAGTTATCAGATGATTGAAAAATCAGCCCTTAGTCTCGTGTTTGCCGTTAGTTATTTGTAATTAGAAATTTAAATTTGTCGGAATAGATTTCAAAATACAAAAAAAGTTCGATGGTTTAAACTGTGGTTCTAAAAAGATAAACCTTGTTTTGTACTAAAGCTGTTGATATTTAAATCTAGCAGACTATAAAAAACCGGGCAAGAGCGAGTCGGACTCGCGCACCGAGGGTTCCGTAACATCCGGGTTTATGCATAAGGTTTATGTTTATGAAATTAAATGTTTTTTTTATTTTTGAGTTGTTGAATGAATGGTAAATTGTGGTTTACGATTTATGAGGTATTAAAAAAAAACTACTTACTAGATCTCGTTCAAACCAATTTTCGGTGGTAGTTTACGTGGTAATGTACATTATATATTTTTTTTAGTTTTATCATTCTCTTATTTTAGAAGTTACAGGGGGGGGGACACACACATTTTACCACTTTGGAAGTGTCTCTCGCGCAAACTATTCAGTTTAGAAAAAAATGATATTAGAAACCTCAATATCATTTTTGAAGACCTACCCACAGATACCTCACACGTATGGGTTTGATGAAAAAAAAAATTTTGAGTTTCGGTTCTAAGTATGGAGAACCCTAAAATTTTTTTTTTTTTCTATTTTTGTGTGAAAATCTTAATGCGGTTCACAGAATACATCTACTTACCAAGTTTCAACAGTATAGTTCTTATAGTTTCGGAGAAAAGTGGCTGTGACATACGGACGGACAGACAGACAGACAGACAGACAGACAGACAGACTGACAGACAGACAGACATGACGAATCTATAAGGGTTCCGTTTTTGCCATTTGGCTACGGAACCCTAAAACTGGGCTATGCTATGATCACATCATCATCTGCCTAGCCTTTTTTCCAAACTATGTTGGGGTTGGCTTCCAGTCAAACCAGATGCAGCTGAATATTTGTATTTTACATAGAGCGACTGCCTATTTGACCTTCACAACCCAGTTACAGGGTAATACGATATCCCTTGGTAAGATTGATTGACTTTCGGGCTTCAGACGACCCGTAACGATTGTCAAAGGCTACGCTATAATCTCATTCCAATTAAAAATTAGAACACCACACCGTCACCGGTATAAAAATTCTAACCTAAAAACCAGAAAAAAACAGCACACTAGCAAAATCAGCCAGTCTCTAGCATTAAAAAAAAAACTTTACCACCGTAATGACTTTACAAGCACTAGTTCCCGTTCCCGCTTAAAAACTCGCCTAGGATAGTTAAAAGTCTTTAGTAATTTCGCACCAAGCAACCATGCCTTTGAGCACAACTCTTTGTGAGGCTGGCGGTAATTAGAACGAGGGAACCAAAGACTTTCGTTGGGAAAGGTCTTTTCTTAAAACCGGACACCCTCGATTTGCACCCTTTATATCTTATTGTTTGGGGTCAACGGACGGCGAAAGTGCGGCTTACACTTGAGTTGGAGTCAGCAGTTTTAAATGTTGTGATTTGAAATTCGTGTTTTTGCAATCTGGCTTTGAGTGAGTGGCACTGTGTCCTGGGTATAAAGTTTTTCGTCAGTTATCAGAGTGCAAGTCTGAAATAAAACTAGTCGCTAAGTACTTTGCACTCTTTAAGGAATCAGGCCATTTGACGACTACTTATATCAACTGAAACATAAAAAATATATAAATATAAAACCTCAAGCGGCGAAAATATTATAACCTCCTCGGAAATTATATTTTCGAGCCGTTTGGGGTTGAAACCCTCGGGCCGTGGAGTCCGAGTGCTCATGGTCTTTTTAAAGAAACTTCAAAACGGCTGGTTGACACTTCCCGTGACCCAAGGGCTGGCTTTTACCGTGGCCAGAGGCTAAGCATCGCCATACAACGTGGTAATGCCGCTAGTCTCTTGGGTACATTACCAGTCGACAGCGATGCGGATGAGTTCGCGACGCTATTTTCTAGTTTCTGTATAGTTTTAGTTAAGTTAGAATTTAATTTTGTTATTTTTACCTGTCTAAATAAATATATAGTTACTAAAATTATATAAATGGAAGTCTGAAAGTGAGACCGGTTACTGAAAATCTGTATGGGAATCAGTTGTTATGGTATGAGTATGTAATGCAGACGAGTGAGGAAAATGTCGTGAGGAAAGTTTTGAGGATGAATGTCGATGGCTATAAGAGTAGAGGAAGACCAAAGAAACGATGGATGGACTGTGTGAATGATGATATGGCTTTAAAGGGGGTGGCTACCGAGATGACGACTAATAGAGAAGTATGGAAGAAAAATATATGTTGCGCCGACCACAATAAATTAGGATAAGGGCAGGAGAATGAATATCAATTGAAATTCAAATGAATTAAAAGTTGCGTTGTTAAAATCATTCAAGTACCTAACTATTTTTGATTCTATTACTTGGAAAGAGAAGGAACGTTTCAGGATTACACAGATTTCATGAATCGTTGCATAATAAAATACCTGAGTGAATTTTATACCAAAAAGCTGTTACGTTCAAAGTCCCTCTCTCCAATAATGCTGACTTCATGAATTCTACATGTAATGGTGTCACACGAGCTCTCCCAAACTGCAAACGACTTTTCAATATTAAAATGTTTTACCTTCATACAGTTTACCGGCCCTCATTGAATCTAAATTGTTATTAGAAGTTAATGGAAACAATCTAAAACTCTTGCGCGTCCTAACCAAATATGTTGAGAGAGCTTATGTAAACATTGTGTTGGTACACCTGCATGGTCATCATACACCGGTATTCTGGAAAATCGGGCTTATTTCGTTCAGACCATTCCACTTTATTGATATAGAATATTGGAAACACAGCGGCATCAGCGACACATTTGAATTCGAAATGTTTTCTGTTACAAGATGTTGGGTGAATAAATTTGAACTCTATTGCATTTGTGTTGGGCTTAAATTCATGTGGGGTGTTTGGTTGGAGGGCGAGAGAACAGACGTCGATTTGTGAGCCTGGTCTGGTAGTTGGAGCAGTGCCAACGTAGCCGTGGTGCACTGTGGGCCCGGCCGGTGCTTCTCCCGCAACGTTTTATCTATTCAGAATTGAAAGCGTTGATAATAAAATTGTCTGGACACGTTTACAACGCTTGCAGACCGTAACTACATAACGCTAATTGTTTTTCTAACTGTTTAGTTTGTTTCTCTTTGTTGGTTAATAAAGAAAACGTTGAATGGATTTGTTGGCTGATAAAACTGAGTTTGTGTTTGTTTTCGAACTTTGTTTGCAAGTTAGTACTTAATGTTATTAGCGTTGTAGCAAATTCACAAATAAAGATTCAAATTACTGCAAAACTATCTTCTTTGAAAACACACTCTACAGACTAGGGCTATATTAAGCTACTAGCTTCATCCTGCGACTTCGTCCAGGTGAAATTTCTTGTTCCCCGACGCGCCACCTGCCCACGCTATCACTTCGTTTTCGCTTAGCGTTCTTTCTGACATCATGTTAAAAAAGAAGGTAAACAAAAGCTTTCTCAAGAATTGTACTATCAAATGCAAAAAGAATTTTCCAAATCCGACCGGCACGGCAGTTCCGGAGATAACACGCGTTCAAACAAACTCTTCAGCTTCATTGTTAGTATATAGATTTACTTGTTTTTATTATTGTCACCATATCTCTTCACAGACAACCTACAAAACCAATATATCACCGGCTTATCAGTGTCACACATCAGCCTAACACGTTTTCACGTTATATCCGTACATCGTGTAACAGAAAAGCGGAGTACGAAACTACGACGCAGGCAGAAATGGCACATGAACAAAAAAAAAAAAACTAAGTGATACAGCATTTTTCCTATTACGAAGCGCCATACACCGGCCAGCTTTTATTAAAGTAGGGCCAAGTCGCGTTTTTAGCATAATCTAATCAGCTAAAAGGTTCTGTGAGAGCTCTGATTTATACTGTAATCAATCCTGATATTAGTAAACGGATCTGGACGCTTTTTACATTTATGAGTCTAATACGTTTGGCTCTGTAACTGTAATCTGTAACGTCTAATGCGTTTGGCTAATCGGCAACGGCCAGCTGCGAAAATAGTTCGAAAAAACTATTTTTTCGCAAATGGTGTAAAACGTTATTTTCTTTGCGAAGTGCTAATAGGTTTTCATAATGGTCTAAAAGTAGGCTGAGTGATTTTACCTGGCTTTACGTCAACTGTCAAAACATTTGACACACAGGCTGTATGGTTTCAAGACCTTTGCCTGCTATTCTTGTATCAACAATTAACAAGAAATTGATAAAATAATTACTCAGATAGAAGGTGAGAGCTCTAATTTATACTGTAATCAATCCTAATATTAGTAAACGGATGTGAACGCTTTTTGCATTTATGAGTCGAATACATCTGGTTCTGCTTTTTGGCAACATTAGGCTGCGAAAATAGTTAAAAAAAACATTATTTTTTGCGAATGTAAGACATGACACGTTTTGTGTTAACCGAAAAATAAAACGCATCAATTTTTTTTTTTTTGCTTCGTACAAATCTTAATCAATATAAATATAGGCCTATAAGTAGTAGGTTGAATACTAATGATACCTTTGCTTTTTGCCTGCTTTTCTTTCATCAAAATTAAAAGCAAAGAAAATCTTATTTTACTTGACTTCAATAAAGGAATACGTAACGAAATTCTTCTCATCCAATTCTCTGTTCAAATTCAAGATTATTATATGATTAAATTCAGTTTTAATCTTCTAGGTGCATTGCCTGATATTTTATTAAAGCGAGCTGTATTTTAGAGCTATAGTTATATTTGAATGACCCGCACTGCACCTCTGAGAGTAACTGGGTCGGCTTTGAATGTAAGGAATAATTTGGGTCTTACTCGTGTTTCAAAACTTGCCAGAACTTGCTGAAATATTCAACTTTTCTTCAAAATATGTAAATGTATTAAATATATTTTTGGATGTACGAAAGGCTTGTAGTTTTGTGCTTACATGAAATGCTTTTCATGTAAGCCTTGCACAAAACTACAAGCCTTCGCATTACAGTTATATTTTTTTAAATTAACACATATTATTAAAATATACAGAAATCGATTAATAGATTCTGAACACAGTACTTTTAGAACTTCCGCAATGCGTAAATAATTTTAAATATAAGGTACCTATACCTATTTTGTGCCATTAGATCATCCAAAAAATTTCTACGTACTAATAAAAAACGCAAAAATATTTGAACCTCACCACTTTCAGTCTATCAAAAAGTACTCTGTGCTCACCACAAAAGCAATCCATCTGACGCCCACATTGTTTGACATAAATACCGCTTTAGTATACAAAAAAAGCTTTAATATGAATGAGCTCATTACCACAGACCACAAATTGCACCTCACATAATTTGTTGGAATGCACGGTTACCAGTAATAATGCACCCCAGGGACTTGGGTGCGTACACTTATTACGTGCCCTGTATTTTAATTCGGACAAAACACGCACTGAAATTTAATTTCCGTAGCACAATTATTTTTGTGGTCACTGTATTGGTGGCAGCCCACGATATTGGATTCCGTATTATGTGTAGGACGAAAATTGGTGCTCTGCATACGTAATCAGTTTTTATTAAAATAAAATTATAGAGCGCAGGAATTTGAATAACACCAGTAGGTGATATGAATACGTTTTAATATGCCTTGAAAAAGAAAAAGGGGGCCTTTGCCATGGAGTGAGACAATACAGGCTAATTATTATTACACCTTCTTACGGGGACCTATTTCGAACAGTTCTCGCTACAATTCACTAGTCCAATAAGGGCGCAGCTCTTAGAGTAAGAACGCTATAGAGCAAAGGTAGCGTGGCCACACATGAGACAAAAAACTAACTTAACTTACATGAGCTACATAAGTAGCTGCCTTGAAAAAACTGGCATGCACTGAGAGACGGAAATAGTATAGCTTTATCCTTTTCAGTTACTTGTAATAACTCAATACTTTATCCCTTTCTTGTGGAAATGAAATGGAGCTACCCGCCGTCTATACTTTTCTTTGTCTAAGGTGCAGCTTCTAGAATGTTCTAGAAGCTGTGTGAAAAACAGAAGACGTGCGCCTTTCTTTTTGACATTAGCCGTGTGACGTCCGTCAACTGAGCGCAGCCCGCGCACGGAAAAAGGATCAACCACGGCATATGAAACTTTATCTTCGCCCTGAACCCTATTGTTTTAATATATATTTATGTTACTGGAAATAAAACAATAACACGGCAAAAAAACATGAAACAATAAAATCCTAAATTTTCTTAATACGAAACTATCAAACAATCCGACCAGCAAAATAAATATAATTTTAAAGTGTACAATGTCAAGGGAAAACAATCAATGTGTATCGAATCAATTTGCAGTGGAGTCGGGTCTGGGCACAGTGGGCACTGGGCACGGGGACTGGCCAGCCCGGGCCGAGATAAACGGATTATGTCAGCCGCTGTCAGCCCGGTGGCTGACCCGCTGAGACAAAATAGATTAGGAATGGAAAGAGTTTGTTTTGTTACACTGTTATATGGTAATAATGTTATTTATTTATTATAATATTTATTGTTCAAATTAGAATCGCATTTGTTAGTTACACTTTACTACAGCGACACGTACCTATGTTTATGTATAGCTGTATAAAATTCTTTTGACGTGTTGCCAAATTCGGAGCTAACGTTACCATCTGGTGTTTTCAATACATTTTGACGAATGTTTATCAACAGCGCCTCCTGTTAACGTCGTTCGAGCACCAAAAAATCCTATTAGTTAGCGTTGTTTAAGCCGAGGAACCTGTAACACAGGTGTTTCCCAAAAACGTATATCAGACACCAGCCTCTCACAAAGGTGGAATAGTCAGCTTAGTGAAGAGAGAATAAATGATAAATTATTTTATATTATATAAGACTGGCAAGAGAGAGAAAAAAATTGTCTCTGCGATTTCTTCTCGAAAAGTTTAGGAGAAATTTTATTGTAAAAATGCACTCGGGGCAGTTTAGGTACCGTATGTTCAAAAGAACAGTCTTACTAAGAGGTAAACTTTGACTTTAAATATACCATTACAAGATAATAGCATTTTTTAAAGCTTGGCTTCAAAGTTTTTAAACGGCTAGGATTAGTTTAGTGCAAAATGTGTGCCCTAAGAACGTCGCGCGTCGTGAGGAAACCGGCATTTCCATGAACCAATAATTTGAGTGACATCTACCAACCCGCACTGGGTCCTCGTGGCGGATTACAGTCCACTTCCTCTCACAGAAAGGATGCCTGCGTCCCAGCAGTGGGAATATTATAGTATTAATATTATATGCTATGCTTAAGAGCGTTTACGCCGTACGGCATTTCATACAAACTTTCAAGCCCTTATTTTTCGAAATTAGTGAACCGATTTTAATGAAACTTCATACGTATACCTAAGCAGGATACAAAGGTCTAAAAAGTTAGTAGAAAACATTTTTGAAATGTCTTATTTAAAAAAAGATAACTGGAAATGTCTGTTTCTATGGAAAATTTGAAATCGGTCTAATTTGGCTGTAACACAATTTTTCGAAAATGTTCTCTACTAACTTTTTAGACCTTTGTATCTTGCACATGTGTACGAAGTTTCATTAAAATCGGTTCATTCATTTCGGAAAATAAGGGCTTGAAAGTTTGTATGAAATGCCGTATGGTGTAAACGCTCTTAAGCTGTGTGACCTGATAACCTATACTTAGATTTTTTCTATTGGTCTCTTTAGTCCCAAAAGTTACTAAATAAGCTAACTTACAGCTTTACAGTAATATAATAAAACAGTCGCTTCGAAGTAACAATTTTATTGAAAACCACCAACGGATTTTCCCTCCATAAATTACAGATCGGTTGCCTGAATAAATTCACAACTACCACGCAAAGTATTTTAGAATATAAACAAAATTTTATTTGAAAACTTGATGTATGCTGAACGTTAGACATAGCTCCACATTGCATAAAATGTTGGGAAAATGCATTGTATTATGCTAAACTCTGACTGAAGGTGTTAAGAAGAATAAACTGGGGATCACTGTAATGCCCAAAGATTTTGAAGAAGAATGGCTGTCAAGCTAGTGCAGACTAGAGTGCATTCTTTCAATCTTTGTAATTTAATTTACGAAATGGAAATACTAGAATGAAGGGGAGATGGGATATTCTACAAGAGTTGCCAGTATTTATCAAGATTTCCCTTTATAAAAGAATTGTTGGATGGAAGTACCTATACAATGCTAGGATTTTTAAGACGTACGCCCCGTTTTCTTGGAAACTAAACGAGATATTGCTTTTGTTTATTTGTATCGTTTAGTTCTGCTAAGCTGGGGGATGTTTTGAAAATAGGATCTTAGTAAATACTGGTATACCAAGCCGATGGTGGTACATTGGAGGGCAAACTCAGTTTTCGTTACGTATTTTAGTTGAATGATTAACTGTGCTTGCTCGCGGGGAGACCGTTAGACCTTCCAAGCATAAAGTGCATCACTCACCTGCTAGCCTCCTGTGGCTTTTCGAGGGGATCTTGTCCTGATGTGGCACGTGGCTGGCGTTGCACGACGACCGGCCGTGGTCCGATTATCCACTCACAAATTGGTGCACCAAAGTCTGTACTGCACTATAGGAGCCTTCAGGAATCACAATCAGTCCAGATCGAAGCAGTTTAGCGACGATTAACCCTCATACCAAGGATTTTAACCGGGAGCGCGCACTTAGGCAACTCGAATTATTGCCATCTTGGAATCGACTCGTATCTCATTCGTTCGCAAGCACAGTGCGCGCATAGATAAAAAATGTATGGTTACGGAACATTCCGCCCACCAAAATGCATAGTATTTTCACTACGCTGAAAGAGCGGAACCCGAAAACAACGGACAAAAACAAATGAAGAGCTGATGTGATCGATTGACATTAACACTAATTGAATTTAACACTAACCTAAACTAAACTAGAATCTAATGAATTGAAGTTACGGTAAACGGTTTGTCTAGTCAGTCTGAGTTGGCAGAGGGCACAACTTCACAAGAGGTCTCGTAAGAAGTGATCCATTTGCCATACGCACGGTGGCCACACGTACCACGCCGTCAGGACCCGGATGTAACTCCGTGACCCGAGCAAGAGGCCAATGCAGCGGCATAGTGTTTTCGTTTTTGATGACCACGATTGAATCTACAGCTAATGGTTTGCAATGCTTAGTCCACTTTGCTCGCTGAGTCAACGATTGCAGATATTCGACCTTCCAGCGTTTCCAAAAGTCTTGTTGGAATCGCTGAATGAGTTGCCATCTTCCTAACCGAGTAAGATTAATGCCTGATAAATCTTCATCAGGGACTGAAGTAAGCGGCTCTAAAGTTAGGAAATGACCCGGAGTCAATACGTTTAAGTCATTGGGATCTGAGCTCAGCGAGTAAAGAGGGCGCGAGTTCAGCATACATTCGATTTGTACAAACAAAGTTGTCATCTCCTCGAACGTTAATGTCTGATCACCGATAATACGATAAAGATGGGATTTGACTGCCTTTATTTGTATTTCCCAGACACCGCCAAAATGACTACTAGCCGGAGCATTGAATTTAAATGTTATGTTTTCGGTATTAGATGCGTCCTTCATGTACTCATTTAGTTGGTTGCAAGCGCCTACAAAGTTGGTTCCACAATCTGAATGGATAACGCTTACACGACCCCGCCTGCCAGCAAACCGGCGAAGCGCTGCTATGAAAGCGTCCGAAGTCAAGTCCGAAGCGACCTCCAAATGGACTGCTTTCGTTGTGAAGCACACGAACAAGCAAAGGTAAGCTTTACTTATTTTAGCTCCTCGATGTCGTCCTAACTTAATGCGAAAAGGTCCGCCATAGTCAACACCGACGATTGAAAATGGCTTGACTTGGTTGATGCGAGTCGCTGGTAGGTCGCTCATAAAAGGCTCAAGCGGTGTAGGGCGCATACGGAAACATTGTAAGCACTTAGACAAACAATGACGGATTGCCCGTTTTGGTGATAATATCCAAAATTGCTGTGTCAAAAGATAATGCATTGTATTTATACCGGGATGACAGTTTTCACGATGAAGTGCTTCGATGATCATGAACGTTAGTTTAGAATCCTTAGGTAGCAGCGCAGGATGCTTATGCTCATACTCGAGCCCAGAACGTGATAGGCGACCGCCCACCCTAAGAATTCCCGATTTATCTAAGAAAGGGTTAAGTTTTTGCATAAGTTTTGAAATAGGTTTTGAGTCTTTCAAACGAGTTATTTCCTCATCGAAATGCAATGATTGTACTCTGCGTACGAAAATCAATAAAACGTTATGAAGCTCTGTTCGATTTAAATGATGGTTAGAGCTTCGCGAAGGTTTTTTACGAGCGCATTCTACAAAACGAATGCAATACGCGAGTACTCGTTGTGCTTTACGGATTGATGAGAAATTTTCGAGTAAAGAATCAATGACGTTGGTGTCGTTATGAACAAACAGAGAGACCGCGCGCTCTTCAGATAATACATCAGCTTCGTTAACATTGTCAGTGTTGTTTGGCCAAGTGTTAGAAGGTTGAGCGAGCCAACAGGGCCCCGCCCACCATAACGAATTGTTGACCAACTCAGCAGGATAAAGACCTCGAGAGGCAATGTCAGCTGGATTATCCGAGCTGGAGACATGTTTCCAGCGAGCTTCCGGAATAGTATCCTGGATATGACTCACTCGGTTGGCGACAAAAGTCTTCCAACGTGACGAGTAAGATCGAATCCACGATAACGCCACCATCGAATCTGACCACGCACAGGTGTCAGCTATGGGGAAAAACGATGAATAGGTTTCTCTGACGAACTTCAGAAGATCTGCCAGGAGGACTGCCGCGCACAATTCGAGACGAGGTAATGATATCCTTTTTACAGGTGCTACGCGAGATTTTGAACACAGAAAGAAGACAGATACACCACCATCGACGCAAGTGACACGTAAGTAGATTACAGCTCCATAACCTGACTCGGAACTATCAGCAAAGCCATGGAGCTCAAACGATTTCATATCCTTTGCAGAAATGCATCGAGGGATCTCCAAGGACTTGATGACAGGTAACTGTTCAGTATAACAACGCCATTGTTCGACGATTTCACCCGGCGGAGAATCGTCCCAATTAATACCTAACATCCACAACTTCTGAACTAAGCACTTAGCTAATAAAGTTATAGGAGTTAGGAAACCCAAGGGGTCATAAATACGTGCGAGTTCACTTAGAATCGCACGCTTTGTGCATTGGCGATCGATAGGTTTGACCTCAAACAAGAATTTGTCTCTCCTGGGACACCACTTCAGGCCTAAGATCTTCAGGGTGCTCGTCTTTTCGATGTCCATAGACACAAAGTCAGTGAGACAGTGTTCCGGAGGTATATCAGCAAGCACCTCTGGTTTATTGCTAGCCCACTTACGCAACTCAAACTGTCCTCTCTTTAAGAGTTGGATAACCTGAGTTTTGACTTGGATGGCTGTCTGGATATCAGAACTGCCACTCGCGATATCGTCAACGAATGTATCAGAAGTCATCACTTCGCGAGCGAGAGGTAAGTCAGCTTCATCTTCTACAAGTTGTTTGAGAGTGCGGCAAGCAAGAAAAGGAGACGATGATACCCCATAAGTTATGGTATTTAATCGATACTCTTGAATTGGGTCCGTTGATTTGAATCGCCAAAAAATTCTTTGGAAATCTCGATCGTCAATTGACATAGTAATATTTCTAAACATTTGACGAATATCGGCTGTAAATACAACTAAATGTGTTCGGAAGCGAAGCAGGATCTCGGCAATGTTAGCCTGCAGTTTGGGACCTACGAGTAAAGCTTCATTCAATGACACACCACGAGCGTCTTTCGCAGAAGCGTCGAAGACCACTCTTAGCTTTGTCGTTGCGCTGTCAGGTCGCAAAACGCAGTGATGAGGTATGTAATAACAACCCTGGTTGATTTCCTTTGAAGGAACTAGACTCATGTGACCACTTTGTAAATAGTCAGACATAAAGTCGCAGTATTGTTCGCATAAAGCCTCATTTGCCGCTAACTTGCGTTCTAATGATTTAAAACGATGTAAAGCAGATTCTCGCGACCCAGGAAAAGTTAGATTCTTGTCTTTATCTTTGAAAGGCAAGGTAACGGTATACCTCCCTGAAGCATCGCGGGAATGTTCGGTAACGAATTTTTGTTCACAGAGTTCCTCGTCCGGTGTTAACTTTGAAGACTGCGGAATGTTGTCCATTTCCCAGAACTTCTTAACCTGCTCATTGAGAAGATTATCGTCTGAAACGAAGAACGACTTTGGCAGTTCGTGATTATCACTGCCGCTGACCTTTCCTAGTAGGATCCAGCCGAACACAGTGTTAATTGCAGATGGTTGTTGCAATCCTCCACTAACACTACCTGGTAACAGGAGTGAAGGGAAGGCCTCAGCACCGAGAAGGACATCGATTTGACCAGGTAAGTGACAATCAGGATCCGCTAGGTTAAGATTTCGAATATGATGCCACGCAGATTTGTTCAGCTTAACGACTGGCATATTGCCGCAGATCTTAGGTAATGTTAACGCTTCAATACTAAACAAATCGTTGCCGTGGACACCTACGCTTAAGCAGATTGTACCACTAGCGGATGTTGAAGCATGACCTAGGCCGTGAATCCTACGCGTTGACTGCGTTCGTTGGAGACCCAAACGCTCAGTAGCACGTTCAGTTATGAAGTGGGCCTGACTTCCGGAATCAATCAGCGCACGAAAAGTCTGATAACGACCCGATGAATCACGAATTTCGATATTAGCCGTGGACAGCAGAATCATGGAACGATCACCGATATTGGTAAGTACACTGACCTGCGAGGTAGTGGCCTTTTCGGTATTATCGGTTTTCGAAACATCTAGATCTTGATGTAGCAAGGTGTGATGTCGTTGACGACACACTTGACACGTAAACATTGATTTACAGTTTTTGAGGCCATGTGATGGCTTCAAACAGTTGAAGCACCAATGATTGGTCTTCACATAGTCAAGTCGTTCCTGAACAGATTTGTCAGTAAACGATTTGCACTGATTAATGGGATGGGCTTCCCCACAGAACGGACATTTGTACTTTCGAGGTTCAGTTGGTGGCACAAGAGCAGTTCGTGAAGTACGCGACGATGTTGACGACGATGGTACAGTTGCGTTCGATGTGGTTAAATTCGATGATGAGGGCGCAACTGCAAGAGGTTTGTCAACTTCTGTATTCGATAGAAATGTCGAAGTATGTTTCTTACTTACGACCGTGGTGTTAGAATTCCGTGAACCACTCGGCTTATGTGGTTTTTCGTTGGCACGATTATCGCGACCACTTACGGAGAAGTGTGTGTCGCGAACCGAAGCCTCGCAACTGGTGTACAGAAATTCGTTGAGATCTTTGTACTTTGGAAACTCATGAGAAGCAGTAACTCGTTCAAAAGCACAACGCGATTTTGAATCCATTTTCGATAGTAAAAGGTAACAGATTACAAAGTCCCACTGATCCGTCGGTAGCCCTTGCCGTTTAAGAATCGATAGATTTTCGTTGAAAGAATCAAGGACACGTCGTAAATCAATGGGTGAGTTGGCTTTCAGGTTAACGTTCAAGATCTCCTTCCAGCAAGTAAAGGCAAGTTCCCGCTTGTCTTTATACCGCGCAACCAATGCAGAGTATGCTTCGTGGTAGTATAAGCCCGTCACAGGAAAGGTTCGTATAAGTGCTAACGCATCACCAGTGAGACTAGAGACGAGGTAGTGCATGCGCTCCGTATCCGAAAGTGAACCATTCTCGTGAATCAGCGAGGTGAAGATATCGAAGAATTCGGGCCACAACTTTATGTTACCACTGAATTGCGGTAAGTTAATTTTAGGTAATTTTACTTTGAGTACACTCGACGACTCATTATTAGAGTTAAATTCGTTAGGCTCATCGACCTTCGTTAAGCGTCGGTGTATCGCTAGAATCTCATAATATCGTTCGTCGAAGTCGGATCTGATACTATCTTGTTCCGCTTGTTGTTCATCTGTAAGTTCGCATATGGTAAGTATGTCATCATGGGCTTCTTCAAAGTTATTTACTATTTTAGTTACGTCTGAGTAATGTGCCAAAAATTTACTTAAATCACATTCATTATTTTCCGCTAAACGAGCGACTTCAAGCGTCTTAGATAACCTATTGAACGCTAAAGTACGTTTCCTCCGTAATACCGGTAAGTCGCGTTCAGTTGGGTATTCGACTTCAACCGATTTACCTTTACTCAATCTGCGTAATGATTTTTTAGAATAATAAGGCATTTTGTTTATTAGTTAGCAGTAATAACGTTAAAACAATCTATATTTAACAATAAGATTATATAATGAACAAATAATGGCACCGTTATGTTCAACTAAATAACAATGAAAAACGTAAACAACTGTTTCAAACTGAATAGAACGCCCAATCAGAGCACCGTACGTCAATTGTTCAATCGCAGTTCATTCATTCAATCGTTACAACGCTAAATGCTAAATCCAACAATTAATATTGTCGTTGAATAGAAAGAAAAAAGAAACTAAACAAAATCCAATTTGTCTATGGTTCAATTCAATTTCAAATCGTAGAACAAAGAACTACTCGCACTAATATGGCGGCTATGAAAAAATACACAAATAATTCAAAAATGGAAGGTAGGTCAAATAGGCGAACCAGAAGTTTACAAATGTTCTAAGTATGGTTAATTGTGGTTATTTACGTTTCGATTCGATGTTATAACAACTTGTATGACAATTTCGATAGAATATAACAACGAAATACGTGTAGCCACACGAGTTTATAGCAAATGAACAAGAATGCATAGGACACACAAAGAATTTATCGATGATAAAATTCTGAAAAGATCGATGTACGTTTGAAAATACACTTTTTTGTTTTTTAACGATTAACGAAATAAACTAGCGTAATGTATAGCAATCGACCTAAAACGAATATGTATTGCCCAAAATTGGGAAATAGTTGGGGGTAAGTGGGAAAAAAAGAATATTTTAATTTCTTTGTGTTGAATGTTGAAAATTACCTAAGACTTTACGAGAACTTTACTGTTAACGGGTAAACGAATGAATATATTATCGAATTATATCCGTTGTTCCCGGGTTTCGGCACCAAAAAATGTACCAAGCCGATGGTGGTACATTGGAGGGCAAACTCAGTTTTCGTTACGTATTTTAGTTGAATGATTAACTGTGCTTGCTCGCGGGGAGACCGTTAGACCTTCCAAGCATAAAGTGCATCACTCACCTGCTAGCCTCCTGTGGCTTTTCGAGGGGATCTTGTCCTGATGTGGCACGTGGCTGGCGTTGCACGACGACCGGCCGTGGTCCGATTATCCACTCACAAATTGGTGCACCAAAGTCTGTACTGCACTATAGGAGCCTTCAGGAATCACAATCAGTCCAGATCGAAGCAGTTTAGCGACGATTAACCCTCATACCAAGGATTTTAACCGGGAGCGCGCACTTAGGCAACTCGAATTATTGCCATCTTGGAATCGACTCGTATCTCATTCGTTCGCAAGCACAGTGCGCGCATAGATAAAAAATGTATGGTTACGGAACAACTGGATTGTTTGTTGGGAATTAAAAGCAAATTATTTACCAGTGAGCGAGTTGTTTTGATGAAGTAACTAAGAGATTTATACAAGTGTGAGCGAAAAACAATAGCAGGTATCTTAAAGTTAGTTTGTTACTACAGAAAATGCAAACACTTGCGGTAACTTGGCCTTCGTAGAAATGTGTTGAAACAAAATAATTTACCCAAAACAGTTAATAAAAACCCCACATTTTCTTGGAACCTCAAGACCTTTAAAAAGCGACACCAAAGTCGTTTAATCCTACCCAGAGCAAAGTATGCACGGGACAAAAGAAAACAAAAACCTGCGAAATACATTACAGAGCACGGTCTTAAGTTCGGTTCCCGGGTAGGCCGCAATAATGCAACGCCATTTGTCAGGATAAACACTGAGGAAAGAAAAACTGGCTTCGTTACCCGCAAATATTTTGGCAAACTTGTTTGTTTGAGAAAAGTGTTTTCTTGGGGAATTTAATTTACGTAGTGACACGATGACGTTACGGTAGATTTTAGCGGTGGTGCTGGTCATAATTTTTTAATTTGTATACGTAAGTAGGTACCTATCTACTGGGACTATGTAGGTCCTTGGTGTGGAGCTGTTAGACCTTTTACGCCTACTATTTGGTCTTCATTAGATCTTAGTGCCTAGTTTTGTTATTTTCAAAATTCTTTCTGAGTTTTCAGCCAAGAACCTTTTTTTGTAGTCTCGATGTAGCTCTTTAGTGTGCAGAAAGCTGGTAGACCTTTTACGCCAAGTAGTTTGTCCTCATTAGATCTCAGTGCTTAGATTTTGTTATATCCAAGATCCTTTTTGAGTTTTCAACTAAGAACCTTTTTCTATAGTCTTGCTTTCTACACCGAATTAGCATCTCAATGCAGTGGTACAAAGAGGCATACTTAAGTTAATATAAAACTGAAATTCATGAACCATTTGTGAAAGAAAATTAATCAAACTACCAAACATGAATTCTGTAATGAAGTCATTTAAAGTTAGAATTTACTTCACAAAGCAATGCACAAATTATACCATAATATATGCATAACAGTGCCGGCGAAATGCACTTTTTCTTCCATTGCACACCATTCAAAATGGCGGCAGACTTTTAAATTTCCCATTATTGCTGTAAAAGGACGAAGCTTCAGTTTTTTAGAAAACTGACACGACCACTCGGCGTAAATTACACGCTATAGTTCCAAAGTTGACCGTACGGTGGCGCTGAAATGCGAAAAATTTTCAACTACCTTCGAACCACGAATAATATTACGAGGTGGGTATTCATTACGTCGTTGTTTTAACAACTCAGAGCGAATTAAAATCCAATGACTAGAATCAATTCTATTTTTCGTAATTTTTGACGTTCAAAAGTGCCTTTTAAGTGCCTACTTGAAATAAATGTTTTGACTTTGACTTTGACTTTAATGCAAATAAAGTCATTGTTATAAAATACAGATTATTAATTAAGGAATAAATATTCTCATTAAAATTTTAATTCTTTAATTATTTAAAACAGTGACCGCGACTCGAACGAAATCCTTCCATAATCCGTTTACAATAATAAGAATTTCGCACCACCGAAAATGTTTTCGCACTTATCATCTAGTGGTAAGTCTTTTAATGCATTATATTCATCGTATCTCGACCATTGAAGCCAATAACAGTATCTAGAGATTACAATAAAGCTCGCATTTTCTCTCGATATTTCTGGATTGGTAGGAAATGTACGAGTATTCATTGTGTATGGGAGAGCGAGGATTATTTCCGTACATGGAAAATCACGGGTTAATATTCGTTGCCTAGCAACAGGGAAGTTTTTGCCTGATGAAATGTTCGGGGGTGTGGACGGAAATCACGTCTATAATGTCCAGTGGTAGAAAGAACATGTGGCAATTAATTTGGTCTCATAACTTATGAACGTATGAAATGGAATTAAGCGACTTACAGGACTTAAACGCTAAAAACGCACGTTTTAGAAACAATAAAAGTATATGATCGACTACAGTAAACAAAATCAGAAAAATATATGATATTCTTCAGGATATATGCTAGGTGGGTAGTGTGTTGAAAACATAATATAACTAATTTGATACGATAGAAAAACATCATGAAGATAAGTACCTCTAAAAACTTTCTTTTTACAATAAAAACCATACTAATACACATACAATCATTCTGATTTTTTGTCAGATTATTCTACAAGCAACATACTAAAACACTAGTGTTTTAATTTTTTAGTCCAAACAATAGACTTTTTGTAATTAAATAATTTGCTTCATATTTTGCAATAAATTACCAGGGTTGTGTCATCGCGCTTCTCTTTCTTTTCTATGCAGTCCGACAGTGACCGCGCTTTAGGACATGCAAGCCCCTTAAGTGAAATTGTTTATTCTCTAGTAGTCTAGTCTAGGATATCGAAATCAGTTTTACACGTCATATCAAAAAAATAAGCTGGACTCGAAATTTTTCCTATACTTATACCTACTACCCAACGAACTCAAGGTTCAAAGTCTCTTTTAAGGTCCAGACATAATCTTGATCAGATCATGTGAGGACCTTGTGGATTAGTGTCTGAATTGGTATTTTGAGGAAAGGACCACACAAATTTAAGTTGACCTCTCCAGTCAGTTCAAACTTTTGTCAGTAATCGTGTAGCCAACTCATAACATATGGTATTGGTGTCAAATCCTACCCTTTCTATTACTGTATATTGTATCTATATACATATATAAAATTAAAAGTCCTGACTGACTGATATCAATCATATCAATGCACAGCCTAAACGCTGGTCCTAGAGACATAAAATATGGAGGGTGTATTCCTTGTGACTCGACTAAGAAAGTGTTTTTCGAAATTCCACCCCTAAGTGGGTGAATGGGGGGAGGGTGAAATTTCACGCGGACGAAGTCGCGGGCAGAAGCAAGTTATACTTAGTCTGCCTTCGTTTAAGACCTAAATATGTCTGTCATTTGCGTAACAATAGAGACGCAATTTCAAGCAATTTGAATATGTGAAAAGAGTACATTCTTTATAACAAATTGTCCAAGAAAGAAAATTCATGATAAGCTTATTATACATGCTTACTTGGTCACGCAAGACGTGTGACGAATTAATAGCCTCGAAAGGCTATATTTTTTAAACCCTAGTTGAATTTTAGGTCTTCTTTTACAGATGAATACCTTACTTACCATTCAAATTCGTAAACATTCACTTTTTAAATAAAACCAAAGGCTGTTTGACTGTCTGGCAATGAAATTAATTAGTTTAATCCATATAATCGTCTTGCTTATGTAACTACTTAAGAGGCCGGTGGAGCATGTGTAGTTCATATAAACGTAATACCAAAATAATTTATGTAGTGTGTATTTATTCCGATTGGATTACGGAATATCTAGGTTCCCAAATATATATTTTGAATGGACACTGATTTAATGACGAGTTATGAGAAAAATATTTTTTCTATATAAATTTGAAATTCCTCATAACCCGTCTTTATAACAGAGTCCTTTCAAAATATATATTTGGCAACCTAGATATTCTGTAATCCAATCGGAATAAATACACACTACCTTAAGAATATGTTTGATTTACTAATTATTTTGGTATTACGTTTGTATGAACTACGCATTAGCATGCGTAATTCGCCGGCCCCTATACAATTTAATATAACTAATATTATGTGCTCATTGTAAGGAAACCTGCGTTATTTGCAATTTGCGTTTTTTTTTTTGCGATGTTGAGCAGACAATTGCGAACAGATTGAGATTAGTCTGAAATCGCCAACCTGTCTTGAGTAAGCGTTTTGATTAAGGATGCTGTCTTCTCTGTATGAGAAGAAGCCTTTGCCCAGCAGTGGGACAGTAAATAGGCTCGTATATTTTTTATTATTATAGAACTAGCTTTGTGAAACTAAAGTTGGTACAGACGCCAGCACATCAAGTCACTACAATCTGTCAAATTTCTTTAATCTTTTGACCGCCACATGTCAAAAAATCAAAAACGTGCCCTCGGCGTCAGTCTGTCATGTAGTCGAACCGTGGCGTGCTGGGCACATTTTGGTTTGTCATATAAACATGACTGTGGTGGTCAAAAGGTTAATAGATTTTCAACTTTATCGCTAAAGCATAAGGTTCAAAGTTGATTTGGAAAATTTTATAGTTTCAGGTAGCTTGGTGTGCTGGACTCTGTACCTGCCTGTTTATTGAGATTTCAGGATTAACAGGTTGCGGCGCGGTATACGAGAAATAATAGACGTTTTCTTGTTATAACGGCTATACACCCTTACATTTTGATCGTTTTAATCTTTAAAAGAGGTCATTGTACTCATCATTATGAACAACTTTTACTATGGGACCAACCCAGAAATCGCGAAAAAAAAATCAGCTGTTCCCTACATTTTGACGAGTTATACATAAATGTAGGGAACAGCTGATTTTTTTTCGCGATTTCAGGGTTGGTCCCATAGTAAAAGTTGTTTATAATGATGAGTAGAATGACCCCTTTTAGGGATTAAAACGATCAAAATATAAGGGTGTATAATAGCCGTTTAATGTCCTTGAAAAAGTTAACTATTCAATTTAAAAAATACGCAAAAGAAATCATCCCAAAATTTGAATTTTTGAGTTCGTTCAAGTATTTTTCTGTAATCTTATAAAAAAAGGCTGTTTCCAATAAAATTCGGAGATCGGTTAATCTTTGTCTTATTAGCCTTTAAGCTTTTGAGTAACCAATTAATAGGTGTTCGGAAAGGATTCTATTGTTTTTGTGTTCCTATAGATCTGACGGGCAATTCTCGTAATTTTAAGAGCGTTCACAGTCTGATCTCAGTCTCAATCTGCCAAAATTACCTTTAATTTCCCTACATTTTGACAAGTTTTTGACATTTGTTTGTCACCGAGATGAGACTGAGACTAGATTTTGAACGTTTTAAATTAGTAGAATTGGCCTTCTGATCTCAGTCTCTATCTGTCAAAAATCCTTCTGGACTACAATGTTGAATTTGCAAAATGTTGAATTCGCAAAATGTTGAATTCGCAAAATGTTGAATCCCAAAATGTTGAATTTGTAAAAAGTTGAATTTCCCATCCGGACCACAATGTTTTTTTTGACAAGTTTTTGACAATGATTGTTGTTGAGAATGCGACTTCAGTTGTTTTAAAATATCTGGCCCTTGACCCTTTCATTTGTCGATCCATACTATCCATACCTACTAATATTATAAATTCGAAAGTAACTCTATCTCTCTGTATGTTACCTTTTTACGCCTAAACCACTGAACGGATTTCGATAAAATTTGGCAGAGAGATAGATTGCATCCTGGGGAAGGATATAGGATATCGACATACCTTGCGGGTGAAGCGGCGGGCGGAAGCTAGTAACATTATAAATGCGAAAGTGTGTCTGTCTGTTACCTCTTCGCGCTTAAACCGCTGAACCGATTTAGATAAAATTTGGTATAGAGATAGTTTGAGTCCCGGGAAAGGACATAGTTTTTATCCTGATATTCCCACTAGATCGACACTTATGTGGGTGAAACCGCGGGGCACAACTAGTGTCTTATAAATTCGCTTTCTTTCTTTCCTTGTCCATAAATAGTATCGAATGCTACGTTATCCATATTAATATAAATTCGAAAGTAACTCTGTCTGTCTGTATGTCTTTTCACGCCTAAACCACTGAACGGATTTCGATAAAATTTGGCAGGGGAAGGACACAGGATAGTTTTTATCGACATACCTCGCGGGTGAAACCGCGGGCGGAAGCTAGTTGTAATATAAGGTACAGTTCGCGTCAAACTTTATGGAGGCTCTGAAGTGTGCTACTCCAGTGCGCAGTACCCCACCCCTCGCCCCCGCTGACATAAAAATGTGTTACTGCGCAGCGACTCGCCTCATGCCATCATAAAGTTTGAATCGAGCTGTATCATCGAAGTAACTGGACATCACGAAAAAAAAAAGGATGGTTCATGGCATGGGCTTGAAATCGCAAAAAAACAAATTGGCTATCTTTTTTAATTATGGCGTTATAGTTTTCTTTTGATAATAAATTACTGCTATTATCCTTGTCAGTGTATCGTTCTTAGGCCTAGGAAAAACGAAATATTAAATATTAAAACGAAATATTTTCATACAGTCAGGCGCCTAATTGCAGAAACAATTTGTTTAATTGTTATTTTATTTAACTCTTTTCTACCTTAACTGTTAGTCAAGGGATACAATCATAGATATCCGTGGATACAACGAAAACAAATAGTGAGTGAGCCTCCTATCTTTACGTACGTGAAAGTTTTAACAAAAGTCCACAGTCCAGCGTCTGCATACTTTTGAAACTACCCTTTTATAGTTAGACATTTTTCAATGGTACTTCCAGTAGTTGTAGATCTTTTCTGGAAGGAATTTGTATCTGATTTTAGTCTAATAAAAGGAAAAGAAAGAAAAATTCGTTTATTGGCATTATAGCAAAATAAATACACCTTAAAACTATAAAAACAGAAAACAAACAAAGAATACAATGCCAAAAGGGCCTCAGCTCAGCATATTGTCAGATGATAACAAAGGTGTACCACCTGACGCTGATTTTCAGCTGCAACCCAAGTGCCATACGCTGGAATAACAAATACATAGGGAAGTGTGTGTCCGTTAAAAAAATAATTAAGAGAATTAAATGTGATATTACAGAAAAGCTCATACATAAACAAATAAAATATTGTGACAACATGTGTGTGTATGTGTTGTATAAATTAGAATAAAAAAAAACAATATGTGCCTACTACCGACCTAAAAAAATAAAATAAAAAATAAATGGAAAGTATAAATGACAACATAATTCTCCGAAATTGCGTCATGTCTGATTTTACTTATCAATGGTCATCATTTCTTGAGAAATTAACAGCTTCATACCTGCCTACTAAGTTTAAATGATTATTCCTGTCTGCTGGTGTGTTCCCTGTATGTTCAGCTGTTTTTTTTTTTTATATTCATAAAATAGCAAAATTCAATATTACTTAGCTAATAAACGGTTAGTTTTTAGGACTGTGTTATATTTTCACCCCCTTAATAATAAACTTGTTAAAGCATATGAATAGTTACACCAATTTCTCTCTTTCAGTCGTCAGTAACTTGACTTTCGAAAGAAAAAGAACAAGCGTTGTGTAACTATACAGACTCTATACAACGTTTATTAATAAGGAGGTAAGAAAAAAAAATAACTTACGAGGTGAATGGGTAGTTAAAACCGCGAAAATCAAATTTTCTTACGTATTTTGCAATTTGCAGGCCAGTGTCAGGTTGTATCTTGATCAAAATATGATTCGCGACAATAACAGGTACATATTTAGAGAATTATTATCATTAGAAACATTAATAGGTACATCTTTCTAAGTTACATTTCTACCACTAACACTTTTCCATAAGAGATTGTGGTTGGTGGTAGAAATCTAATTTAGAAAGATATATTAATGATTCTAATGATTTTTATTTATTTATTTATTAGCTTTATTTTATCCCTTACATTTAGTTTATTGATGTGTACTTACTTATTTATTTGTTAGTAATGTTAGTTTTGTACTTAAATAAGGTTAGTATTGTTAGGTGTAAGGGCCGCCTTTCGCGGTGAAAGCCTCCTCCAAACCTTTCCAAGTGGATCTGTCCTTTGCCCGTCTGGGCCATAAGGCTCCGGCTATCTCTATGATGTCGTCACTCCATCTTTTAGAAGGTCTACCCTTCCTCCTTTTCTTATATATTGGGTACCAATTAGAAATAGTTTGTGACCATCTTTCATCCATAGCTCTTTGGATATGACCTGACCATTTCCATTTCAATGTCAGCACCTGTTTGACGGCATCCCTTGCCTTTGTTCTTTTTCTTATCAGTGAACTTTTGACTCTATCTTTTAACTTAATGTTCATGTAGCTCCGTTCTATTCCTCTTTGACAACTTCTTATTTTATTTAGGAGTGATTTTTTAAGAGACCACGTCTGGCATGCGTAAGTGAGAACCGGCGTAAGGCAGATGTTCATCGCTTTCGTTTTCAGTTTTGTTGGTATGGGGCCTTTGAAAATTTCCTTCATAGCCCAGTATTTGTTCCACGTATTCTTCACTCTGCGATAGATTTCTTTTTCTGTGCAGGATTTCATTGAGATTAGATGTCCGAGGTAAATGTAGTCTGTGACGTACTCTATAGGTTTGGACTTTATAGATATAGTTATTTTTTCACGATTAGTCATAATTTTCGTTTTGTCCCAGTTGATCTGTAGTCCAACGATCTCGCTGTGATGACTAAGGGACTCTATCATATGGTTCAGTGTGTACGGGTTTTCCGAGAACAAAACTATATCGTCCGCAAACCTGAGGTGTGAGAGGTACTTGCCATTTATATTTATTCCCGTATCACTCCAATCGAGATTTCGGAATATGGATTCTAGGACTGCTAAGAAAAGCTTTGGGGAAAGCGGATCGCCTTGCTTTACCCCCCTCTCTACTCGAAATGTTGGTCCTCTTGAGTCTATACGTACTCTTGTTGTGCTTCTCAAGTAAATCGCTTTGATAAGTTCTATGTAGTCGTGGTCTAGTCCTTGCTGGTTTAGAGCCTGCCATATGGAGTTATGTGAAATTGTGTCGAAAGCTTTCGAGTAATCGATAAAAGCAACGTATAAGGGGAGGTCATATTCCATGTAGCGTTCGATTAGTATTTTCAGTGTGTGTATGTGGTCATTAGTAGAGAAATTTTTCATGAATCCCGCTTGTTCTATAGGTTGGTTCTCATCAATTTTCGTGGTTATACGTCTTAGTAGGGTCGATGCAAATAATTTATACAGGCAGGATATTAGACTGATGGGTCTGTAATTGGATATCAGTTTGGGGTCTCCTTTTTTGTAAAGTAGAGCTATTTCCGAGCATGTCCATGTTTCTGGAAGTTCTTTTGTTAATAGGATACGGTTAAAGAGCTCTGTGATTGGTTTTATTAGCTTTTCTTTCGCTGCTTTTATCATTTCATTGGACACTCCGTCAGGTCCTGGGCTCTTTCCTGTTTTTAGTTTTATTATAGATACCTCGATCTCGCTTTCTAAAAAAGGCGGTGCTGTTTCTTGGGCTGCTTCATAGTTTTTATTCATTGGTCTCTCAAGACTGTTATTTACACATGTGTAGAGGTTCTTGTAAAACTGGGTAGCTATCGCCAATAGGTCTTTCCTGTGTGTGACGGCGTTTCCTGAGGCATCTTGGAGCTGCGTCATGACGTGTTTGGTAGTTTCTATCTTTTTGTAAGCTTTTCTTATCCCGCCTGTTTCTTCTATGAATTTGCTAATTGTATCTATTCTTCTCGTTTTAATGTTTTGTTTAATTTTTTTATGTATGGCCCTGTATAGTTTACTCAGTCTTTTCTTTTCTTGTCTTGTTTTGTTTTTCTTGTTTTTTAATATGTGTTTTTCGATTTTTAAAGTTTCTATTTCTTCTGTTATAATTTCTTTATTTCTTCTTTCAGTTGTGTCTTCAGTTTGTTTTTTGTAGCCTTTTAATAAAAATATCTCTATTTTCTTGTTGAGTTGGTGCACGCTGTCATTTTCGTATTCGTACAAGGATGGTAGGTCTTCATTTTCGGTTTTGTTTTCTGTACATGCTTTTCCTCGATAGTGAGCACGGGATTTTTTGTTTTCTTCTATACTTAGGGTAATTCTAAGCATTCTATGGTCACTGGGGTGGTGCAATTTGCTCAGCACGTTTACGTTTTTTATATTTTTTGTGACATTTGTAGCTATAAAGTCGATTTCGTTCTTCGATTTTCCATCAGGTGTTCTCCAGGTCCACCGAAGCTTACCGGATTTGTTGAAAATTGTATTAGAAATTTTAAGGTTGTATTGAAGGCAGAAATTTATAAACATTTCCCCTCTCTCGTTCCTTTTTCCGTAGCCATACCTTCCCATTACTAATTCTTCGTTTTCTTTTGGCAATCCTATTTTTGCGTTCATGTCTCCCATAAATATTATATTTCTTGTGCATTTATTCATAGCTCTGTCAAGGTCAGCATAGAATTTTACTATTTCTTCTTCAGTGGCTCTTTTGGTAGGGGCATATGCTTGGATTATAGAGAATTGTTTTCCATGTATACAAACTTGTAATACAGCTGCTCTCTCGGATATCGCGATGAAATCTTGTACTTCTGTATTGTATTGTTTTTTTACTATGAATCCAACGCCCTTTTCTCCTTTTGTTTCCCCGTAGTAGTATAGAAGATATCTCCCCCTGTCTTCAATTTTGAAGCCTTGTCTCCTCACTTCAGCTATACCGATAATGTCCCAATTAATTTGCGATATCGCGTATTCCAATTCAACTATTCTTGCTTCATTTGCTAATGATCTAAGATTGAATGTAGATATATAGTAATTTTCTAGATTTGGAGGGTGGTCGTCTACAACCCCCGCGGTGACGAGCCGTTCTGGGGGAGGGTATGTAGGTTTCGTGTTTTTGTTTAAAATATTCGGTTTGTTTTTTGTATTAGAGGATGCAGTGTTTTCGTTTTGGTGGAGTGACAATCTTAATTGCTATTCATCTGAGTCGTTTGAAGGACACAGAATTTCACCATCTCCAGGTTTTTTGGGTGGACTGATGTTTTGTTTACTGAGGAAATTTTCCATAGAGCTCTGATTTTTCCCCATTTTATTTATTTGGGTTTTATTCTTTTTTATTGCTTGTTGTTGTGCGGAAGTTTTATATGAACTTAACATCTGGTGGGGAGGGGTTATTTCTAGCTCTCTCTTTTTCCTAGTCTTTTCTGTTTCTGTCTTGTTTGTCCTTCCCTCTTCTGTTTTGCTGCTGTCTTCAATAGTTGGTTCTCGAACTATAAGTTTGTCGTATCGCAGGTAAGCTATTTTTCCGGCTTCCTTCTCTTTTTTTAACTGTTCTTGTAAGGCTCTCCGCGTTTCTAGAATTTGTGGTGGGAAATCCTCTTTCATGTAAATAGTTTTTGTTTGAATATTTTTCTTGTTTTTCAAAATTGTGGTCTTTTTGCCATATGTTGTAAAAGTTACGACGATTGGTCTCACTTTATCTTTTAGGTATTTTCCCATTCTGCGGACCATCTCTAATTCTTTTCTGTCACATTCCAGTTTTAGCTCGTCTTTGATAGTTTGTAACACGGTTCCTTCCAACTCCTGATATGATTTTTCGCCTTCTTTTACCCCGAAGAATATGACATTTCTCTGTCTAATGTGTTTTTCTATGGCGCTAATTCTTTTGTCATGATTGGAGTTAGTTTCCTTAATTTGTTCGAGTTCCCCTTGTAACAAGTTAAAATTTTGGTCTATTTTATCATTTATTTTGCTCGTGATACTTGTCTCTAAATTCAGCAGTGATTTTTCGGTGTCTCGTTTGATATCTAATCTTAATTCTTTTAAAAGTTTTTCTATCTCCGACATGGTGGCGCCCTCTATTAGTACGGTGTTGTACTATGTGCACCGGTGCACCTCTGTGTAAGTATGTTTTGGAAGTGGTTTGTCCGAACTGAGATAGATGTCGCTCTTCCTTGCTACTATTTGCTGTTTAATTTGTTCGCTAGATGTCACCTCCCGCTCAGTTATTCATCGATTTTTGTGCTAGCTATGATGGATGACTAAGAATAATTTGGTTTTGTAGGTTATGTTTGCACTTATTCAGATTTTTCAGTGTGATTTCAAACGGAAAGTCTATTTCTTCGTTAGTAGTACGGTTCAAAAAAATGTTCACACGATTTTTAGAACACAACCGGCAAGTTTTTCTTTAAAAATGTCATTGTCATTCACCACTTCACCTCACTTTATATTGTTGGATTTCACTTTGTTTTTGGAGTTATTTATGCTGTTATCACTTGTGATCAGGGTTTTCACTGTTCTGCACTGATTCAACATAAGTTTGTCCTCTTTTTTGTCGAAAGTACACTTTAAAACTTTTAAAATCGACGAGCGTTCACACAAACGATGTTTACACCACCGCGCCCTCTAGCGTTCTCCAGAATTATATTCTAATGATTATAATTCTTCAAATATGTACCTGTTATTGTCGCGAATCATATTTTGATCAAGATAAAATGTGACACTGACCTGCAAATTGCAAAAAATGCAAGAAAATTTGAATTTCGCGGTCTATCACTATCCATTCACCTTAACTTAATTTTTAGGGTTTCGTACCTCAAAAGGAAAAACCAAAGAGAAAAACGGAACTCTTATACGATCACTTCGTTATCCGTCTGTCTATTTATTGCTTATCTACTTACCCCGTTACTAATAAACGTTGTATAGCGTCTGTATAGTTACACAACGCTTTGTCTTCTTCTTTCGAAAGCCAAATTACTGACGACTGAAAGAGAGAAATTGGTGTGTAACTATTCATCTAATATAACGTTTATTAGTAAGGAGGTATGTCTACATTCATTTCATCACCATTTTCGATACCAACATCTTGGCATAGTCTTTGTGACTCCACCAACACAATTCTAAAACATAAAATAGCGTAACAACACACCTGTATTCCCCAGAGGGTAGTACACCCACATTTTGTCAATTATCTTTAAGGGTAATCCCCTAAACGACTTTAAAACGCAAGTTTTAGAAGCAATAAAAGTATAATATGATCGTCTACAGTAAACAAAATTAGTAAAATATATGATATTCTTCAGGATTTATGCTAGGTAGATAGTGTGTTGGAAACATAATACAACTAACTATAGAAAAAATCAGAGAAAATGAGAGCAGTGGTGGCCAAGTGGTAACGGCCGCGACTTACGAGTTGTAGGTCGTAGGTTCGAACCCAGACAGGCGTTTTACTTTGTGTAAATTATTTCATCACCACTGCTCTCAAAACTGTGAAGGAAAACATCGTGAGGAAACCGGCATGTCCTAGAACCAAAAATTCGAAGACATGTGACATCTGCCAATCCGCACTGGGCCCGCGTGGTGGATTACGGCCCACTCCCTCTCACCGAGAGGAGGCCTGTGTCCCAGCAGTGGGGACATTATAGGGCTGATTATGGTATGGTTATGGTATAGAAAAAATCATGAAGGTACCTCTAAAAACTTTCTTTTTACAATAAAAACCTAATATACACACAATAATTCAGATTTTTTGTCAGATTATTCTACAAGCAAGATACTAAAGCACTAGTGTTTTAATTTTTTAATCCTAACAATAGATTTTTTGTTAAAAGATAATTGCTTCATATCTTGCAACAAATTACCAGGGTTGTGTCATCGCGCTTCTCTTTCTTTTCTATGCAGTCCGACAGTGACTGCGCTTTAGGTCATGTTGTGCCCTTAAGTAACATTCTAAACTCCTAGCCGCTACTGAGAAATTCCAGATGGAAAAACCCTATAACACCGACCCGGGAATCGAAGTCAGGACATAATGCTCAGCAGTATCGCTTGTGACCACTAAACCAACAAGGCAGTCAGAAATTCAAAAGCCACATATCCATCCATATTACAGTACGGCAGCACATACGTCTTGATCTAGTGATTTCCACGTTAATTGTGTTTGTTTTCCTTATTTACTTTACCTGTTTATGTGCGTAATCATATTACCCATCTACAGAATGCTTGGCAGTGTTAGTGATTGTTGTATTTACTTGTTAGTGTTTGGTGTTTTGTTTTGAGCCTAGGTGTTTTGTGCTAAGACTTCTTTCATCATCATCTGCCTAGCCTTTCCCCAACTATGTTGGAGTCGGCTTCCAGTCTAACCGGATGCAGCTGAATGCCAGTATTTTACATAACTTGACTGCCTTTCTGACCTCCACAACTCAGTTACTGGGTAATACGATACCCCTTGGTAAGACTGGTTGTCAGACTTTAGGCCTTCTGACTACCCGTAACGACTGTCAAGTGTCGACTGTGCTAAGACTTGTTTATAAGGTGATTTTGTAATGTTCAGACGTCAGCACATCAAGCACAGCACCCGAAACTGTCAAATTTGAACTTTATGCTTTAGCGATAAAGTTGAAAATCTATTAAAGTAATTTGACAGATTGGAGTAGCTTGATGTGCTGGCGTCTGTATAATGCTTAAAGCGTAATAGCTGCCTTGCCCGCCCCCAATACATGGGGGACTTAGACATTACTGGCGAAATTTGGGTATATTGTAGGTACGGCGCACATCAAGCTAGCCGAACCTGTTAAATTTTCCTAATCAACATTGAACTTTATGCTTTAGCGGTAAAGTTCAAAATCCATTAAAGGAATTTGACACATTGTAGTAGCTTGATGTGGCATAAACTTCTGCTAAACCCTTCGAGGATTACAGGCATGATGCTATATACATATAGATACTAGATGCCACAATGAAGATTGTGTTTGATATCTTCCTTTTCAGTTACCGATTGCTCTGTATAAAATTGTGATAGTCAACGTAAAGTTTAGACTACTTATTTAAAACGTTAGCCACCATTGAATCAGCATAGAAACGGCTGATGATTTAAAAAAGCAAATGCTCCTTTATCGAGCAGCAAAAATGGGTAATATAAAGTTCGTCAAAAATTACCCAATTACATTAGCTGTGCTACCTACCACTGAAAATCGTTCAACACTTAATTAATTAAATAAATGCTGAGTTTGAGTTTATCTATAGGTATAGATAAACTCAAACTCAGCATTTATTTCAATTAAACCATTAACAGGCACTTTTGAATTGTCAAGAAGTCGGTCAGTCAAAAAATATGAAGCTAGTTGCCCAATCCAAAGCGTAGGTACCTATGGAGAAGAACGAGCAAGAAACTCCATGGACACTCTTTTTAAATTACATTTTACAAAAATATTAAGTAGTCACATCATTACTTTTGAATGATAAATTCAAAAGTAATGATAAATACGTAGACACACATAATAATATGTAGGAAGGTATATCAATTAACAAACTCTCAAACAAAATATCACAAACAGACACAAACACCACACAACCTCTACATAGAACGTGTCACAATTCCAAACGAGTTTCCACAAAATAACACGTGATATTTAGATGAATCCGTGATAATTATGTTTGTTACTGAGACTGGCATTATTTATTCAAATCGTGTTGGATCTACGCGCGTAAGAGATTTTAATGTTGCTAATTAATTTCATTAACTGCTTCGTGAACGTGTGTGTTGATAGCATCGCGTGACGCCGTTTTGTCGCTTCAATTTGTGGGTGAGATTACATATGACTTATTGGAGAATTAGAGGGAGAGATGGAGGTGAAAACAATCGTGAAATGTTTCTTGAAGAGGACTATATGACCTAAAGCGCGGTCACTGTCGGACTGCATAGAAAAGAAAGAGAAGCGCGATGACACAACGCTGCCGCGCTGGTAGTTTATTGCAAAATATGAAGCAATTATTTATTTACGAAAACTATTTAATAATAAATAATCCATCACTGAATGCAGTTTGGCATTGGAAATTTAATGGTATATTTTTAATTATAATTAAAATTGTTAATGAAGGGATTTAAACTGCTTTTAAAGACAATTAAGAGGTGTGTTTGAAGATTTTTTTGATGTATTTATTATGTTTATTTAAGATTTGAGTTCCGTCACTGTATTAAATTAAGACTTGAAAATATATTTTTTTTTGGTCAAAATTCTTTACGGTTTATGAGATACCTTTTTTACCGTTTTCAAGAAATCTCCGCCCTAATCGGTCTAGGTCTAGATCATAGGTTCTCAAAGTGGGCAATAATGAGGAGCCGTTATAGCCCACATTAAGAACCTAGTGGGCGTTTTAGACTTTCGGGGGGTCAGTAGAAGACCCAGAGAAAATTATATATCTGTCGCATCACCGGGTGGCCGAGATGCGATACATCGGGTCTTCTTCACGATCCGACATAGTTTAGATAGGTGTGGGCACTGCAGTGGGTACTCGAACGAAAAGATTATTTGAATTTACAGTAACTTTAATAAACTATTTACAACCGAAACGCACACGTGCGTCGGAAACAAACACGTGCGTTGGTATTGAGCGTTTGCCGAGACTGTCCGAGCTCGACGACTGTCCACTGTAGACTGTCGCAGCACTCGGTCTCTCCACCAGTCCTCGCTGCATCCCCTCTACCGACGATCGTGTCCAAGCGGTAGGGCTCGCTTGCGTTTCCGATCACATGATTCTTCGTTTAACAAACAAATTGTTAGATGGCGCTGTTCACTATACTGTGTTGCCATTTATCCACGACACGGCCATCCCTGACTAGCACCCGTCCTCGGGTGTAGTACCTGTGGACCAAAAATACTCACAGAGTAAACAAGCTCGGCTATCCTGCCAACACCTAATAACTAAGGTAACTCGGCCTATCCTGGCAATACCTTATTACTAAGGTAACTGTATCTCGTTCTTACTTTTATTTCTTTAGTCTTAATTTTATTTACAATGCCTTGTTGTCAAGATTTCACGCCTCATACAATATTATTCATTAGAAAAGGTTCGATCATTAAATTGAACCAAAGAAAATCAAAATTGTAACGAATCAGTTACTATTTACCAAAATCTGTGCAAAAACACAGTCCAGAATCACACCAATGATTCTTACCAGATCAGTTGTCACATTTGCTACTGCACATAAGGTGCGGTTGAGACTAGTCACGACATGTGCTTCCTACACATGAGGTGCTCTGTGCATCAACACAGACTAGAATCGACCCATTGATTCTCAGAAAAGAATACTAGAACATGAAGCGGTCTGTGCACCAACACAGACAAGAATCGCACCAACGATTCTCAAAAATCTAACGCAATATGTGCTACAACACATGAAGCGCTCTGTGCACCAACACAGACAGGACTCGACCGATCAACAAGTTATACCATCACAATTGTTGTGACAAATCAGTTAGAATTTACCGAAATAAAATTCATAGGCAATGTATACTCAACTCATGAAACTTTTATTGTAAACTGTGCACCAACACAGGTCAGAATCGCACCAACGACTCTTTACATATCTACCGCCACATATGCTACAACACATGAGGGGCTCCGTGCACCAACACAGAAAAGAATCGCACCAACGACTCTTTAGATATCTGCCGCCACATATGCTACAACACATGAGGGGCCCTGTGCACCAACACAGAAAAGAATCGCACCAACGACTCTTTAGACATCTGCCGCCACACGTGCTACAACACATGAGGGGCTCTGTGCACCAACACAGAAAAGAATCGCACCAACGACTCTTTAGACATCTGCCGCCACACGTGCTACAACACATGAGGGGCTCTGTGCACCAACACAGAAAAGAATCGCACCAACGACTCTTTAGACATCTAGCGCAATATGTGCTACAACACATGAAGCGCCCTGTGCACCAACACAGACAGAAATCGCACTAACGATTTCTTATAGACCCATCGCCACATGTTACTCATGAGGTGCGGTCTTAAGTTTTGAGTTTGAGTGTACAAGCCATTCTTAATCAGAGGTGGTTTCACTATTACTGTCCTCAACTATAACATCTAATTCTCGAGTAACTTGGTGATCGGGTACCCTCCTCACAAAATCATGAGAGTATTCTTGGTTCGCTCAGTCAAGCGCCTTTAAAACAATCATTAAAACCAAACTTAGAGACTAACTTTACTTTAGTCAAATCGAATGTTATCGTAATTGCATTTTTTTAAGACCCTGTGTCACGTGGTCTACTATCTCATCTAAGCGAATATCAGTCAACTCATCATCAGTTGTTACTAAGCACCAATGCACTTTGACGCAACACAATCTTTGATGATAGAGTGACAGAACCATAATAAAATGGATGTGACTCACCCAGTATTGATCTGTTCGGATTGCTGACATAGTAAACTTGAACCGTATCACTTGCTACTAGCTGCTGCTGCAGGCGCTGGCCCGAAACCGCCTGAGCCCCTCGCCCTACTGGCGATGACGCCTCCATCATTGTTTCGTGGACATCTCGAAGCAAAATGTCTGGTGTTGCCGCATCGAAAACAGATGCGGTCTGAAACTGCCATCCTACTTGCACTCGTTCTCGTGTGTTAATCTGTCAACAAACATACCCGCAAAGTATCACATAGCTCGGTCACTCCTGACCAAATATGGTACAGGCAAAAAACACAATGAAAATTTGAACAAACTAAAAAAAATTGCAGAGTTCAGAGCATTACTCATTATTTGATTCCCAAATCTCAAGATCACAAAGCAAACAATCAACTAAGCCAATAAAACATCCTTAGAGCATCACAAAATACAAAGCAGGAATCTTATTCGTGGCCTGTGGCTTTTCATCAAGCCCAACAAACCTCAAGTTTGTTTCTATGAATTCCTCTGAATTCCGAGTCCCACGGACTCTATGGTTTCTACAAGACGCGCACCGCGTATCCACGGACTACTAAAAGCAGATACCGACTTCTAACAGACTACGGCTACGAAATGGTTACTGGTACAGTCCCGACCCGCCGACCTAAGATTCACAACTATCACTTGACTTAACCTCTACTATGTTTCATCAACAAGACTATCACTTGGCTTTCCTCAAATTCGTCAGTAATAATCTGATTTTCTGTAATTTTTCGCAACCTCCCTTATGAAGACTGATGAGATAATTAAAAGGGACTTGACTCGACTCTATAAAATCTGTTTTATCAATTTGCAATAAGCATTCAAATTAGAAATAAAAAATTAGGCTAATCTAAGAATTTGAACTATCTAGTTTCGAGATTACCGAGACCAAGTACAACGTTTTCACACTACGTTAGTCAAAGAAAACAAAACCTCAGGTATCCCATTCACGGTCCCACACATTTGTCACATGCGCACTTCCCGCAGGAATGCCGAGTCATCCTTGACTCTACGGTCTTGGCTTCAAGGCTAGACCCGACCATACTACCCAGAGCTACCGCGTATACCACGTACTCACGATACTCTGGTACGGTCTCCGACCCAATGAACCGTGAACCTGAGTACACAAACTAAAGTGATGCCAGCTCATCATCCATTTCGTCTACAATCTCAATTGGTTCTTGGCCCTCGGGCATCATCCGAACACTGTCATAAAGCGTATTTGTAAGTACGCACCTAAGTCAACCTACTGACCAAAAAAAACACCAACCAGAGCCATGTACCATCGTTATCCACATTACAACAATAATCTTTTTCACTAAGAGCCTTAGTCACGTGGAAACCCACACACGAGCAAACCACTCTAACGCCACGGCTCTCCGGCCGACTAGCAATCGCATTGCTCTCACACATCCAGCGCATGGATCTGTGTGCATCACCCTGTGACTACACACTTTTTACTACGGCCGATAGAGAACCCCTACTCGTGTGGTTCCCACTACTTAGGCTTGCTCATCACCACTGTGATCACCATCTACTCCGACTGGTACATGACCTACTGGCATCATTCGTAATCTATAGTGAGAGTCTTTAAAAATTGCATTTTAAACTAGACTGGGCTTTACTTCTGAATGTAACTGTTTTTGCTGTTGTTTACAAGGGAAGCACTCAGTACCCGAGTCATAACAAAATGAAAACGACTCACCAGATTCGGTAGACAATAGATCTGTAGCTGGCTTAATGGTGCAGACATTCACTCGCTGTCACTGCCTCCTTGGCAGAAATCGCGAAGCTTCTTGCACGGAAAACACCGTCCTTGATCAGCGATTATCCATACAGGAGATCCACAGAGTGCAGCGCTCTCCGACACTACCATTCTGCTTGTACACGTCCGTGTGTGTTACAAACCAACAGCAGTGCATGTTCCACTCGGCCAATTCTGACCATTTTCGGCTTCTAACTTTTGAAATCAGAAAACTTTAATCCTCTTCCTTTTGTTTTTTCTAAATTAACTAAACAAAGTTTGATTAATCATAGCAAAAAAACATCTAATGACCAGGGCCATGTAAACAACCTTTGATTATCTAATGAAAGCGGAACTATGTAAACAAACTTTGATTACCTAATCATAGCGAAAATCATCTACCAGAGCTATGTAAACAAACTTTTATTACCTAATCATAGCAAAAATCATCTACTAGAGCTATGTAAACAAACTTTGATTATCTAATCGTAGCGAAATTCATGTACCAGAGCCAGGTATCATCGTCCAAACCATCAAACAAAAGGACCTCTGAACTTCCGATCTAACCGATCTAACTTAGTCCTATAATCTGATTTTGCTCTTAGTTTTTTAACAACACGACAACACGAAATCGCCAATCGAAAATGTTGCTATAGTTGCCTTTGTCCTATCATAATATTACTTTGCAAGTAAATGTCGGGTAAAACTGTAATAAAATCTCAATTTAGGCTCGCTAATCGGTACACTACGTCATAAGAATTGTTCTGTACTGAATACACGTGTGCCAGTCAACACAATAACGTTTTCAACTCGTTTGCCACTTAATACTCAATACTCAATACTCAATACTTTATTTGCATTCCACAATGTGTACTTAGGTGGTAAGTTCAAAAGAGAAAGAAATTATGTTCATTATGGACCCTGTCGGGCACAGCAAAAGAAAAAGAAAAACAAACACAAATTTATGTAGGAGAGAGGAAGCCTTAAATAATCAAACTTAAATCTAAAATAAATTCAATAATAACATATTAGGGACTCTTTATTATATTGCTTTATATTTTATCGCTTAAATATTCGTTTAAACTGTAATAGCATTTATTGATTAAAAATTGTTTTAGTTTTTTTACAAATACGTTTATTTTATCTTCTTTTTTTATTAATTCAGGTAGTTTATTATATATTTTTATGGACATCACGTATGGACTTGTGGAATGTATTTTTAGTCGAGATTTAGGAATGTTTAATCTGGATTTGTGTCGGAGTGTGTAACGTGATTGTATGTCCTCGCGTTTTGTATAAAATTCTTGATATTTTCGAACAAATTTGCAAGTTTCTAATATGTATATACTGGGGAGTGTTAAAATGTTGTAATTTTGGAAGTGAGGTTTGCAGCTGTCAGTTTGATCGATGTTGATGTTGATTTGGCTGCACAACTCATTTTTACTAACGAGCATTCAGCACCAGAATCGTAAACAAAACAATACAGCTCACCTTTATGTTCTAACGTGTCTGAGGTAGTTGTACGACGTCCACTCGCCCATCACTATTTCCAGCACATTGATCACCATCCGCTTGCTGCCATTGCTTGTGCAGGGCCGCGATATGTCCTGGTATCTCACTTGCAGCACACGAAGGGTTTCACTGACGGCTGCGAGGCTGCTTGGCTCGATTCTCAAAGTCACTCCATGTCCTTATCCAGGTGAAATTCAGTCAAAGAAATATCGCACCGTGACGTCAACGCTCAATTCTCCATAATTTTTTCAGCTCGAGTGTATCCCGCTTCTGATGTCGCATCACCGGGTGGCCGAGATGCGATACATCGGGTCTTCTTCACGATCCGACATAGTTTAGATAGGTGTGGGCACTGCAGTGGGTACTCGAACGAAAAGATTATTTGAATTTACAGTAACTTTAATAAACTATTTACAACCGAAACGCACACGTGCGTCGGAAACAAACACGTGCGTTGGTATTGAGCGTTTGCCGAGACTGTCCGAGCTCGACGACTGTCCACTGTAGACTGTCGCAGCACTCGGTCTCTCCACCAGTCCTCGCTGCATCCCCTCTACCGACGATCGTGTCCAAGCGGTAGGGCTCGCTTGCGTTTCCGATCACATGATTCTTCGTTTAACAAACAAATTGTTAGATGGCGCTGTTCACTATACTGTGTTGCCATTTATCCACGACATATCCTTTCTTACGACTATATACATTTGCACATCTAAATATAATCTCGGCAATAGCTGTTTCAGATTTAAGACAGATGGTAAGTAAAAAAAAACTGGGGGCTCTAGAAAAAAAATTTCTAAAGTTGAACTTATAATTATATGTGAGAACGATGTAAAAAAAAAGACGCATGCGTTAAAAGCGTCCAGCAAATAGTAACAACACAACAATCCAAAAATAAAATAATTAAAAATAAGCCGAGGTAGCTAAGTGATGACCAGCCCCAATTGACGGCGCCCGTTCACGAACATGACGCATAGATCAGCACCACACAGCTCAACCATTTTGAAGGGAGCTAAATGATCCAAGACACGCCACCGTCAGCGAGACATTTGTGTGAGCATCAGCCTCCAGGGCGGGCACATTCAAGTCAATGAAAGACATTACTATTACATATTACCATTACATATTGACATTATTGGTAAATGGTAGCTCTATAGTACATAGAACTCACTTCTGCTATTCAATTATACAATACAAAGGAAATTGAGTTTATACAATGCAAAGATAGTCTTACAATAGTAGTCACAAACCTATGCTCTAGATGAGTTTGGTCATAATAACATAATTAGTTAATTAAGCACTTATAACAAGCCCCAGAATTATTAATGAATAGCTGGGTCCACACCAGACGATTCAGTGCGCTCCGATTGGAGGTGGCAGGATCAATGCGCACTTGGTCATCCGGTGTGGAGCTAGCTGTTGATTTTAAAGGCTTCAATTTCATCAGAGAAATCAGTCTTATGCAATATCGGTGCAATTTATTTTTGTACTAGATTCTGCCCGCGACCTCGTCCGCGTGTATTTTCTTGTTTTAACATAAAATATATCACTGCTGTTGTAACATTCTTATTTAAGTTTTTTTTTAACTATTTGTGTGTACCAAATAAAATAAAAAAATTATTCTCTTTTTCTTTTCTTGATACTCGGCAGTACTGTTGCTTCCCTTTAGGCCCCGTTCCCACTATGTCGTGACGACAGATTATCGTGTCGTTTAGCCGCTTGTGTGCCGTAATTATAGACACAATTAAAAAGCCACTGTGTCTCGCATAGATCTACATTCCGGCAGACTAAGGGTTAAAGCGTCGTGGCTTGTGTATTTAAATGGAGGTTGCAGTGACGACAGATAGCCAAGTCAATGGGAACGGCTAGCACGACAGTCATAAAACGATAAAAAACGTGACGACAAATCATGTGTCGTTATTGCAACTATATATCGTAGTCACGTATCACACACACACGTATCATACCTACGTACACACGTTCATACTACTACTGATCTTCAAAAGAACGTAGAGGCGACTAATGTGCAAACGACAAGGCGACTGCCGTGAACAGTAATAATGTCATCACGATCCAATGGGAACAGCTAGAACCTACAGTCATCCAACGATAAATGAATCGTCACGATTTAGTGGGTACGCGCCCTTAGGGACGGAATTTTCTGATTCGGATCAGTAGTTACAAAGATTACCCCTTACATAAAACTCACTTTTACCTCTTTATATTCAAGATTATTCTACGCGAATTCATAAGCCCTCTAAAAAGACAAATTAACATTCACAAAAAGCCTAAAGCCCCGATAAATAAAGTATAAGCTTTTCCACTAATTTAATCTCTGACCAAAGAAAAAACTCTAAATTAAAAAAAATAAGAGATCTATCAATAACGTGTCCGATTAAATAATACTATCCCTTATCAAACACACATACCGTATTTTCAGCGAAAATTTCACCCTATGCGGTACCAAATTCGATTTTCGTACAAATTAAACGATTGGTTTACCAGAAAACAGGTTTACATCGATACGATGCGACGCCACGACGTAGGCACAGTCCGTTGTGTGAAAGCCTTTATAACCCAATTCCTATACTAATTCGGTAAGCCCCGATGACCCAATTCCGGTACTAGGACGGAAGCTATGTTTTTCGAAATGTTATGTTAACGTTCGCTTTTTATCTTTTTTCAGGTAATATTTTTGTCTACTAAGCTGTAGAGTATAGAGCTTCAATGTTACGAGGAGAAATCATAGAGTTAACGGTGAGTTTTTATTTTTCGTCTTAATACTGTAGGTAAACCTATAGGTACCCATATTTACGCATTATTTATACTAACTGCCCCGTTGGTCTCGTGGTCGCAAGCGCGACTGCTGAGCGGGGGTCCTGGGTTCGATTCCCGGAGTTTTTCCATGAGGAATTTCTTAGTAACAGTCCGGAGTTAGTTGGCGGTGTGATACCTCCGAGCCTCGGAAAGCACGTTAAGCCGTTGGTCGCCTGATCTCTCTCTGGTCGTATCATGGCCGTCCCATCGGACTATGAGAGTGAGGGAAGAGGGAGTGCACTGTGTCTGCGCACACACTTGTGCACTTTAATATTTCTCGCGCCGAAGGCTAGTGTCCGTTGAGATTGGTTGCCGTGGCCGAAATACGGTCTGGAGGACTTTATTTATTTCATTGGTCAGGCAGGGGACATAGCCCTTCCATAGTTCAAGGTTACCGTTCCACTATAGCAAACCCAAACCCATAACCCAATATATTCTGTTCCCAAGTTCTGCAATAGTCCTGTACCAACCGGGGATTGTCCTTGGGTGCAGTTGCATAGTGCATAGTGTCGGATTGCCGTCCCATCGGACTATGAGAGTGAGGGAAGAGGGAGTGCACTGTGTCTGCGCGCACACTTGTGCACTTTAATATTTCTCGCGCCGAAGGCTAGTGTCCGTTGAGATTGGTTGCCGTGGCCGAAATACGGTCTGGAGGACTTTATTTATTTCATTGGTCAGGCAGGGGACATAGCCCTTCCATAGTTCAAGGTTACCGTTCCACTATAGCAAACCCAAACCCATAACCCAATATATTCTGTTCCCAAGTTCTGCAATAGTCCTGTACCAACCGGGGATTGTCCTTGGGTGCAGTTGCATAGTGCATACAGGGATAATCGTCGGTTGGTGTCTCCTTATCATTTAAAATTGTCTAAGAGGCCTCTGCGAGTTGGCTTCGGCCCCTGCTACGACTTCCAAAGGTACGGGCCCCCAGGGTCTCGGGATATGTAAAAAAAAGAATAAAAAAAAACACAGTTTTTTTTTCTTTAGAAGTGAAAACTTGAACAATTACTTGTGTATTTTTTTAATCGTCTTATAAACAAAACACAAACGGAATACTTTGCCATAATTCCATGGCATATCGGATATATATTAAAACCGAGTACATCCCGACACAACCGAATGCAGCGCGGTGTCGGTTACGGTAACAGTGTCGCGAGTTCAATGGTTTTTTCCCATCTCAAAAAATTCCCAACCCGCCTAAAGAAGATTTCACTTCAATAATAATAAAATTTATTCAAAAATATGAGGACTAACGTTACATACAGTTTTTCTTAAAGAACAATGCCCACTTTCCATACATTTAAAAACCTGATAATGAAAGTTAATGTATAGTTATAAGGTATAGTAGAAAGAGTACCTGTAAGATTAGAAAATAATGTCATATAGTCATTTTTACGATTTAAAGTCTACAAAGGCCAAAAAATATTAATGTTACTTTTTAGGTTAGGATTTGCCTTTACGATAGTTTGTTTACATATAAAAAGTCTAACTTTGCTATTGTATTGTCAAAAGTGATCACTTGCCTACCCATTTCGTTGACCGCAGTACTACTACGTCATCCAGAAATTCTGCTGGAGCAGAGATATTGTCTTGAAACCTAGCCCATCTCAGTAGTTACACACACAAAATGGCACAATACACAACGAGACGCAAGCGCAACAACGAAGTCGCAGAACTGTCAAAATATGTAAAAAATCCGTTTCACTCGTGCGAACTCAATTATAATCTGCATAATTAATTTATTTAATTATCATGTTATTTTGAATTGATCTCTATTATGCACAGACTAATAAAAAATAGTTATTGATTAAATAAAACTTAAAATAATATATAAAACTCAGAAAAAGAGTTGAATAAAGTCAACAAGCAGTGTGAAAACGGAACGTTGTAAAAAATGAGTAGTTGGATGCGTTCAGGGTAATTGAGATGCGTTCAAAATAAGGTAATAAGACACAGAGTTAGCATAAAGAAAAATTAATAAATATTCTTTTCCTGGCCTTCTTTTAAAATTGTGATTAGCGTAATGAATGTACAATTAAATTAGCTGAATTTTAATATTTATTTCATTTCTATACATTGTCAGGTGAAAAATGGGCATCCTTCTTTATGTCAAGTTCACCCATGATTTTAATTTTAAATAAAGGATAGACAAAAATCAAAAGCAATTCCCACATAGGTATTCCGTACGAGATTTCAAATACAATCTAGTTTTTCTAACACTTCTAACAAAACACATAGGTACCTATAAAACCTAAATTTTTTGGAATGCATGAAGAAGCCTCCTCGTGTAGCGCAGTTTGTTCCGCCAGTTACTTAATTGAAACGAGCGCTCGGCGCATCCTGGACAGTCACACCCAACACCTTATTTAACTGGCCAATTCTTCCCTTGCGGCGGTAGGGTTAACACTCGCCTGGTTTGCGACCACCCTCCCGCCGGAGTCAGGCGTCAAGCAGCCTGCTGTGTTTGATGCTTGGGAGTTCCAGTGGCTTAATCATAGTCTGGGCACGCTCGTTCCATCAAAGACCTCATCTATCGCTTTCCATAAGGCGTGATCGAGGTCAAGAGCGGGCCCATTCAGCAATCAAAATAAAAAAAAACCTCTGCATGGTTCCCAAGAAACAAAAACGACCCAACTCTGTCATCAAAGCTCGTAATCCTCCGTCAAAGAATAAATTAAACTCTGAGGTGACAACCCGGTCAAATGGATAACACAGCTAAAGGGCATTCTCTGACGAGGCAAATTTAATGAAACGGAAAAGTGAATAAAAAGCTAAAAAAGGACAGGGAAGACTCCTTGACCCTCGATAAAGGGAAATTGCTTAAGTTATTTTTCTTTAATTATTACAGACTAAAAGGTATTGAGTAGCGCCAATTACAGTAGGTCTTTAATTACGTATCAGCAAGCGATGAATGGAAATGGGAAGCAATTAGAAATTTCGTCGGTTATTTAATGTAGTGGCAGCTGTTTTGTTAATGGCTGGTTGATGGTCGTTTGTTAACTGTCTACTTGGCTCCAGTTTAAGTAATTTATCGTACTGTAGAATTATAGATATCAAACATTGATTTGCAGCAGGTTTTTCTCACAAAATTTGTATGATTTGTTGTTATCTGTTTAGACATATATAAAGTATATACTAATAATAAAGCTGAAGAGTTTGTTTGAACGCTGTAATCTTTGGAACTACAAGTCGGATTTGAAAAAAAAATTATTTAAAATATTTTTTTTTTATTTCCAGCTTTTTAGTTTACAAATTTGAAAGATTTCGCAGACGATTTAGTTCTTGGTAGGTGTTTTTTTGCGATTTGTCACTTCGAATTGCTTTTAAGTATATATGTTGTATATATTTTTGTAATCACCTTTTAAAACCCTTTATTTTGATACCCCACTCGATAGGTATTGAAAAAAAAAAAATTAAAAAAAATATTTAATATGGCGTCCAGTAGTCGCCATATTGAATGTTCACTAACGTCATGTCTTTAGTGACACTCGCCGGACTAAGAGGAATCGATTAAGTGTGAATCATACATACATACATACATAGGCTGATGAACACATTACCACTCCTTTGCGTCGCGCAGTCGGGTAAAAAGGAGCGCCCTTAGGAGCCGGGAAAAAAGAAAAACGTCATAGAAAACGGCGGAGTCATAGTGCGGGCAGCGATGCGATGCGACGGGGTGGGGAACAGTAAATTTCACGCGGACGAAGTCGCGAGCCTAAGTTAGTCTTTGAAGTAAAACAGTAAAATTACCTAAAACTAAGGTAAGGTAATTTAAAGTAGTATAGTAGTAGAGTAGAAAAATAATGTAGTAAAAGTAAAGTAAGTAAGTAAATAGTAAGTGTAGTATAGTAGTGGAAGTAATATAGTAGTGTAGTAGTAGTAGTGTGAAGTATGTAGTAGGGTTATAGGTAATAAGTTATTATGTGAAAGTTAGAAATGATTCTGTACTTAAACTACGTAGAAACCTTTAACAAACTCACCACCAGATACACTTTGGATCCCCGCCTCACGAAACAGGTTCTCCGTCTAACTAAACATAAGCTGCGCATAGTTACGGCAGCTTTAACTGGTCACGGGTCATTTAATAAACACCTCTATGTCATAGGAGTAACAGACAGTCCGCTGTGCAGGGCCTGCATGGAGGATGACGAGACAGCGGCACATGTGCTTCTAAACTGCTCGGTGATTACCACGTACAGGGCAAAGTACTTCGGTAACCCAGGTACCCTACGCGAGACGGTCAGCAACATCAAGGCGTTGCTGGCCTTCCTTGGGGAGCTGGGGATCGATTTTCCCACCCGTACGCAAAATACGCGCATTGACGTGGAGTTGCGGAAACCAGCCCGTATTACCAATTACCAAAAAAATGTGAAAGTTATAAATGATTCTGTACTTAAACTACGTAGAAACCTTTATCAAACTCAACACTAGATACAACGTAAAGAATCTCACAAAACAAACGAACCAACAGTAAAGTATCAAAACTCATGATTCCCTTGAGTCATAGGTGCAAATCTTATTGCGTAAGACTTTATCACTGGCTGCCTACACGCTTATCTTGACAAATGTTCTCGGCATTACACTCAGCCGCCACAAACAACAATAAGACATTTGTTTAGACAATACGTTACAGTTTTATTTGTGACCTGGCACTAGATTTTGCTCGGGTGACGGTTGGAGATTTAGGGCAGGGAAACAAAATATCTGTGTCTGTATCTAAAGGTTGATTATGTTGTGCGTTCTATACTGTTGTTTGTTTTGCCTTCAGTGAAGGTTAATCGTTTATAAGACAGTGAACGAGACACCTTAGAAGTTTTATTGTAGCATGAGCACCGGTTTGTCGACGGAAGAGTAGACAAAGGTGAAGTTCCATGTAGACAGTACGACGGCAGCAAAGTAGAAATAGTCAACTGCACTTTTTACGAAATTCACTCTTTTACTTAATTCGACTTAGAATTCTTTGTTTTTTCATAGGATTTTTTTCTTTTTGATTTTTAATTTTTACTGATATTAAGTCACATTATAAGGAGGGGTCCGTGGCTAAATAATAACAGCCGCATAGGTTGATTGATCAGGTTAAGCTACGCTTGCCGCGGCTGGTCCGTGGATGGGTGACCATCTTTACATACCGAGCCTCAGAAAGCACGTTGAGCCATTGGTCCCGGGTGTCATTCGTGGAATTTTGCTTTTTGGTTCGTGGGATTTTGTAGATAACCGTATAATTGCTTTGTGACCGTCGAGTAGAAAGTTTTCTACTGTCTTTAGCGATTACAAAATCTCTTCACTACCTTAGACAACTGACAGTTGTCAGTGTGATTTTGACATTTGGGATAGAAAACTTTCTTCTGAAATAGTCTACATAAAAAAGGACCTAGACAAAGGACAGATTGTAGAAGGATTTCTACGGTGCGATGTCAAAAATGGAGAAACGAAATGTCACTTTGTATAGAAAGATCTATGTCTATTCTTCTTAGAAATAGAAAGCGTTATGGTACGTCTGCTGGGGAGCGTTTAGTGTCCATCATTGCCTTTAAATGTGAATATTTGGAGGTGCTGGGATTTGAACCCAGGACTTTCAACATGCGAAGCTGACACTCTACCACTGAGTTACATCCCCGGTGTATGGCACAAAATAAAAATATTTCGTGATGACGTGTCATATTGCTAACAGCTTGACTCAACAAGATACAGGTAAAAAGGAGCTCTTTTAAAAAAGAAACCTCGAAAGCTTCAACATTAATAACTTGTCACGGGACATCCGCGGGGTACTTGCGTAACACACATTTGACAGTTCAACAACATTCATTGCGTTATTCACGTTGTTGAGCAGACACATTTTTCGAACATATGAAGCAATGGATTAGCAATATCCTTCAATATGATTCAGATTGAGATTGATAATGTATTACGCCGGTTGGACGAAGTTTCGTTCTCTTTTGCACACTTTTTAGGGTTCCGTACTCAAAGCGAAAAAGCGGGACCCTATTACTAAGACTCCACTGTCCGTCTGTCTTCTGTCTGTCACCACGCTGTATCTCATGAACCGTGATAGCTAGACAGTTGAAATTTTCACAGATGATGTAATTTCTGTTACCGCTATAACAACAAATAAAAAACAGAATAAAATAAATATTTAAGGGGGGCTCCCATAGAACAAACGTGTTTTTTTCGGCGTTTTCGCCTTTTGGTACAGAACCCCGTTGGCCAGTTTTTATTTACGTAACAAAAGTGTTGTGACGGTCAAAATGTTACACTGTTTTCGATTCAGCCCTCATTCACTAAGTATGCAGAGTATAACGTGCGTTATGAGACTTCGTTTAATTTTTTTTTTCCCAATTATGTTGGGGTCGGCTTCCAGTCTAACCGGATGCAGCTAAATACCAGTGTTTTACTTGGAGCAACTGCCTGTCTGTCATCCATAACCTAGTTACTGGGTAATACTCCTTGGTAAGACTGGTTGTCAGACTTTCGGGCTTCAGACGACCCGTAACGACAAAAAACTGAACACAATAACTAAAAAAAAAAACTTCTATATGACATCTGTTCCTAAAACATTTATGCTTTACGAAAAGGCTATTAAGTAGCTCTAAAAGATTCAACACACAAACAGAAGTCACTAACATTTGTTTTGTAGATGCGGATTTAGGAAATACGCACACAATATTTTACGTACAAGGCTCCTCTGTTATAGACATTAGCATTTTGATAGACGTTATTCTGTTTTTGTGTCACGCACGCATATTGCGTTTCTGTTTCCTCAGGAAAATGGAAAAGTCGGATCGATGTGACCTTGAATATGATGGAAACTAAATCTTGCTTTTTTTGTTGACGGGGAAAGACGTTGAAACGGTTTTATTTACGTTTTCCGTAACCGTTAAAAAGACCCTATCGATTTTTGAATTGGCGCGTTGGGAATTTTTTGAGATGGGAAAATACCATTGAATTCGCGCCACCGTAAGTGACACTGCGCGTGTTTTGTTTATAAGACGCTTAAAATACCCGCTTCGGATGTGTTCGACTGTCCTCGGGATGTACTCGGTTTTAATGTATATCCGATACTAGCTTTTGCCCGCGGCTTCGCTCGCGTTAAGTATTATTTAAAAAAACTAATACATTTACATCCGCCATCATTCCTTATTTTATCCCCATGGGGGTTGAATTTATCAAAATCCTTTCTTAGGGATGCCTACGTCTTAGTAGCTATATGCATGCAAAGTCTCAGCCCGATCGGTTTAAAATTGACAAAGTTTCATACAAACTTTCATCCCCTATTTTATCCCCTTGGGGGTAGAATTTATCAAAATTCTTTCTTAGGGGATGCCTACGTCATAGTAGCTATATGCATGCAAAGTCTCAGCCCGATCGGTTTAAAATTGACAAAGTTTCATACAAACTTTCATCCCCTATTTTATCCCTTTGGGGGTAGAATTTATCAAAATCCTTTCTTAGCGGATGCCTACGTCATAACATCTACTTGCATGCCAAATTTCAGCCCGATCCCTCCAGTGGTTTGGGCTGTGCGTTGATAGATCACTATGTCAGTCAGTCACCTTTGAGTTTTATATATTTAGATGTCAGAAGTCAGTAAAAAGACGCACCGATGAAGCTCGACCTGAACCAATCGGGTGGCAAGGTCGATAAAAGATGCCCATCCATAGATAATAATTACCCGTCTCTCCACTAGTACAATGCTTACTCTAGGATGCATATCCGGTAGGCTCTTAAATCCTTACCTATCCTACGGGCACGTCTTCCCTACCATTACCGCGCCCCCCGGACTATGACTACGGATATGCAATGGTCGCTGTAGCACCATGAACATGAGGCTACAGGAGCTAGTGCGAATCTTGGGGTTCATTCGAGTAATCGAATCTGGTTTAACCACGCTGGGATCGGTGCAATTCATTCATTCATTCATAGGCGCGTTGGGCATTTTTTGAGATGGGAAAAACCATTGAACTCGCACCACTGTTACCGTAAGCGACACCGCGCGTGTTTTGTTTATAAGACGCTTAAAATACCCGCTTCGGATGTGTTCGGCTGTCCTCGGGATGTACTCGGTTTTAATGTAGGTATATCCGATATGTCAGAAGTCAGTAAAAAGACGCACCGATGAAGCTCGACCTGAACCAATCTGGTGGCAAGGTCGATAAAAGATGCCCATCCATAGATAATAATCACCCATCTCTCCACTAGTACAATGCTTACTCTAGGATGCATATCCGGTAGGCTCTTAAATCCTTACCTATCCTACGGGCACGTCTTCCCTATCATTACCGCGCCCCCCGGACTATGACTACGGATATGCAATGGTCGCTGTAGCACCATGAATATGAGGCTACAGGAGCTAGTGCGAATCTTGGGGTTCATTCGATTAATCGAATCTGGTTTGACCACGCTGGGATCAGTGCAATTCATTCATTAATTCTTATGCGATATGTCAGATGTCAGTGAGTGATGGCAAAGTATTCTGTTTGTGTTTTGTTTTAACTTTTGTTGGCACTCCCGGAGTGCCACTGTTTTCTTTTAACGGTAAGGTATATAGGCCGTGATACTAAATTGAGATGAGGCAATATCTAGCAGTGTATCGGGCGGAAAACGTGATTATCAAGACCATTAATATTGGATTTTTATTAGTTCTTCTAATCTAACAGATAGCTAATGAGCTAAAGAGTTTGTTGCGCCACTTCTTCTTTGCAGCTAAAGCAGTAGGAAGTTGTGAAGGGCGGGCATTTTGGAGGACTGTGTTATGTAATTCTGACGTTCAAAAACTGCTGATTCTCAGCCTAATTTGAATAAATGAGTTTTGATTTTTTTGTAGAGTTAACTGCTGTTACTGAAAAGCACATGTTCAACTGAGGAATTTATTGACACTTAATGGTCTCATTATCATCATCTGCCTAGCCTTTTCCCAACTATGTTGGGGTCGGCTTCCAGTCTAACCGGATGCAGCATGGAGCGACTGCCTATCTGACCTCCACAACCCCATTACTGGGTAATACGATAACCCTTAGAAAGGCTTGTTGTCTGACTTTAGGGCTTCTGACTACCAGTAACGACTGACAAAGATTTACAAATGGCAGCCGGGATCAACGGCTTTCCGAGGCAAGAAATAATGCACATTTATACGTACGTATAAAAGATGATACCCCTTGGTAAGACTAACTGACTGACTAGGTTAAGGACAGTCTATACTTTAATTAATTAAACTCATCATAATCAGCGTACAATGTTCCCACTGCTGGGACACAGGCCTCCTCTCTGTGAGAGAAAGTGGGCTAAAATCTACCATGAGGGCCCAGTGCGGGTTGGTGGATGTCACAGTCATTACTTCAAATTTTTGGTTTTAAGACATGCCGATTTCCTCACGATGTTTTACTTCACCGTTTTGAGAGCACTTGTGATGAAAAGTAACGTGCCTGCCTGGGTTTTGACTCACGACCTAGGACTCTTAGATCGGGGATGATACTACTGGCCCACTACAGCTGTAGTGAAACTATTGACTTGAAAATAACCATAATAGGGAATCAAAGTGTCTAAGGCGATTGGCACACTGCTGCGTTTCACGCAGCGGTGAGCGGGAAACGGAGCCAAATACCACGCGCGTGAGTGCGTTTTTATTGAATTTGTATGTAAAAAATCACGCGCGTGGGTGCGTTATCTGCGCCCCGCTGCGTGATGCGGTGCAGTGTGAGAATCGCCTAAACACACTATGCCGATGGTACGCGACCGAAGTTCGGTGTGATTACGCCTGCAAAGCATCGTCTTCTGTTTTAATCTTTGTCTTATCCACTATAAACTTTCTCATACCGATTACTGACGACATATTATATATACATTATAATATGTGTGTATATCGGTATGAGAAAGTTTATAGTGGATAAGACAACGATTAAAACAGAAGACGATCCAGGAGGGGATCGAGGTAGGGGGGGGAGTGGAGGGGGGGTTCAGGGGATCAGAACGGAAAATAAATAACTCATTCAAACAGCATTGCAGACGTAATCATGCCGAACTTTGGTCGCGTACCTTCGGCATAGTGTGTTTAGACACAAATACTTACCTACCCAGATTCGAGAAATTAACCAGTGAAAATGCCCATTCCTCCAGTAGCTTCCATATCCTGAAAAATAGTAAAATCTGCAGCTGAAATATCGTATTAGTCTATCAGCAGCAGTAATCAGCGTCTGACTACGACCAACAAACTCCTAATGAAGACTCCACCCCATAATTGCTTAACGTCAAACGCATATTGGCTTAACAGCATATTCATATTTATGCACAGATGATTGGCTCGTCATTACTATGCATTTGCATACACCTACCCATGCAGATCTATAGCTACAAATGCATAAGACGTATGCTATAATTTATGGGTGCCGACGTAGCGTGTGTGGTCTGATAGCACTAAATTACTGTTGCTCATTGATTGATGCAGACAAATATCTTCGGATTAATTAGTGGTGCTGTGCTTAATATTGGCTAATTAACTGGGTAAATATAGTCTGTAATGTAGTAGTAATGGAACTTAATTGGCCGCATAACCATAGGGTTATGCGGTCAATTAAGTTCCATTGTAAAAGTATTTAATACGAAAACATATTTTGTTTATTTTTAAACAGAGATTTATTCCAGTCTGATCCCCTGAACCCCCCTCCATCCCCCCTCCTCGATCCCCTACAGAGATTAAAACAGAAGAACTGGCAGGGGATCGAGGAGGGGTGGAGGGGGGTTCAGGGGATCAGACCGGAATAACTCAGAATAACTAAGGGCTTTGTCCAGCTCTGAGATGTTAACAGTGAGGCCCTTCGTAGACACACGGTTTTTTTGCCGTGTCTAGGCCGTAGGTGAGTCGTCATTCTTGTATGGAAGCTATGAAAGCTTGTTGACAGACATGTTTTTTCTACGGCGCGGTTTATACGCGGTACCGTAAAGAAACCGTACAGTGTAAAAAAGGCCTGACAGCTAAAAAAAAAAAATTAGAACAATAATTGTATGAATCTAAATTTAGATTGAACTACCTGCACCTTTTTTTTTTTTAAAGAAGAGAAGTGGTGGTGATGTAATGTGAGAAGTGTTTGGAGTAATAAAGCGAAGATTGTTACCGACATCAATGACAAAAAAGTCGTTTTCCTCAGAAACAAGCCGGTTTTAAAAGGACCTGAATATTCAATACACTTAGTTTACACGTGGCAGCACCCCACCTACGCAGATAGCCGAGTAAGGAAAGTTCTTAGTAGAATCCTTCCTGAGTAACACAACAGGTGAAGTAGTTATTCTTAGGCCTTGTCCAGGGTGAGAAGCTTACGCGAGTGCTAAGGCGGGGCAAGGTATTGTCCTTATGAAACCGCCGTTTGCATCCGTAGTGACTATGGCGGGCGCCTAGCGCAACGTAACTAAGTGGGTTATACGCACTTCATACCGCGTCCGCAGTTGGTCACATTAGCACTTCGTCCCATTCGCGGTTGGTCCCATTCGCAGTTAGTCCCATTCGCAATTCTTCCCAGGTAGGCTTATGGATGAAAGTACGTTGGATTTATAAAAAAAAACAACAAATATATAACGGGGAAAGTATAGTGTGTCTCGTTATTATCAGCCATATTTGAATTAGAGTGGGCTACAGTGGGTTGTGTGTTGGATAATGCGCAATAGAAAAACGGTTTACAGTTCAAATGAGATTATAATTTCACAAACAATCTAATCACGCTAGCAAATTACACACTAGGTAGGTACACGACACAACCAGATACGGAACGCCGACAGTTTCTGAGCACATGTTGTTCGTACGATGTCCAATGTCCAAGAGAGCTCCACCGTTCTTCTCGCGCTGCCTTCCAGCGTCGAGCCCCCACGAACTCAGGCCAGACTCTGTCAACGCCACCAGATGGCGCTAGCGTTCCGATTCCGGTTGTCAAGTCAGCTCCCGTACTAATGACGTTTCCGACACGGTCATCCTGCGATACACACGTCCTCGTGTGTTAATCTGTAAACAAACATACCCGCAAAGTATCACATAGCTCGGTCACTCCTGACCAATATGGTACAGGCAAAAACACAATGAAAATTCGAACAACCTAAAAAATTGCAGAGTTCAGAGCATTACTCATTATTTGATTAACAAATCTCAAGATCACAAACTAAATAATCAACTAAGGTGCATGTGTCTCATACTATCAAGTAACCTCCTGTTACTCAACCATTCATTTGCGCATCCCCTCGGATCGCCAAGTCACTCACGGACTTCGTGGTTTCTCACAAAACCCTACACAACACACACACACGACTTAATCTCTGCTCTGTTTCATCAACAAGACTTTTACTTGGCTTTCCTCAAATTCATCAGTAATACTCTGATCACTTGGCCTGAGCCATGGCATGTGCCTTAGCGTCATGAGCGTACTTGATTCAACCAGAGCCATGTAATCAAACTGTAATCAATCATAGCAAAAAAACATCAACCATAGCCATGTACCATCGTTATCCACATTACAACAATAATCTTTTTCACTAAGAGCCTTAGGCACCTGGAAACCCACACACGAGTAAACCACTCTAACGTCACGGCGCTCCGGCCGACCAGCAATCCACATTGCTCTCACACATCCAGCGCATGGATCCACATCCATCACCCTGTGACTACACACAACTTTACTACGCCCGCGCCCGTTAGAGAACACCTACTCGCGTGGCTCCCACTACATAGGCTTGCTCATTGCTCATCACCACTGTGCTTCGACTGGTACATGACCTACTGACATCATTCTTAAACTAACGTGAGCTTATTTAAAATTGCATTGTAAATTAGATTGGGCTACACCCAACAATGTAACCATTTTTACTGTTATCTACCAGGGAAGCACTCAGTACCAGAGTCAAAACAAAATGAAAACGGCTCACCAGATTCGGTAGACAATCCACTCGCCGTCACTGCCTCTCTGGCAGAAGTCGTGAAACCTCTTGCACGAAAAGCACCGTCCCTGATCAGCGAGCACTCCCACAGGAGATCCAAAGAATGCAGCGCCGCCCGACACTGCCATCCCGCCCGCACACGCCGCCGCGCGCCAACCTGTAACCACAAAAAAAACCAACAGCAGTGCATGTTCCACTCGGCCAATTCTGACCACTTACGGCTTCTAACTTTTGAAAACAGAAAGCTTTAATTCTCTTCTCATTGTTTTTACAAAACAATACCTCTAAATTAACTAAACAAACTTTGATTAATCATAGCAAAACATCCAATGACCAGAGCCATGTAAGCAAACTTTGATTATCTAGTCAAAGCGAAAATTGTTGTAATTTTATCTATCACTAACTGTAACTGTAAGTTTAGTTTATTGTTACTAACACTGTATGGGTCTCATGGTTACTCGCAATAAAGAATTTAATTTTTATTAATTACTTTTAATGAAAATCATTACCAACTCTTTCTCTCAAAGCGACATGTTGAACAACACCCATACATAATCATCATTCAAATAATAGAAAGCTCATTAAAATATTGCAGCGCTCATGCTCTGACTTCCATCGGGCCTTCATATCATCACACTTATAACTTCCATCCAGTCATAAGCATCAAACCAAACGACCTCCATCCGGTCTTCAACACGTAACCTCCATCCGGTTACTAACACAACAGGCAACCTCTATCTGGGGGCTTACTCTCCAAACTAATTTTAATTCCAATGAAATGCCAATATGATTCCAATGTTAATTTTACAGTCACGTGATTCGGTACTCTTGAAAACAATATTGTCACCATTGAAATGAAATTGACATTGCTCCGTCATTATTTTGTTACACGTGAAGTTAGCTATGTTACGGGCTGCAATAGTGTTGTTCAACTCATTATGAAAAACCGGTAATAGGGGTTTAAAATGCTTTATCGTTTAAATAACAAGGCTATTAAATAAATATGATATAAATAGTTCTTTAATTGATTATTTCTAAAGTATTAAATTCATTTGGGCATAAGAAAATGAATAAAATCATAAAATTAACCATGATTTTGGCTTTATGGGGTAGGATCGTTGCCTACACTACTTACTAAAAAAAAAGTCTCGTGCGTGTAAGTTCTCCAATTTCAAACATAAAAAGAACAAGAAGAAGTGAATTCGAACTGCAAGTTTGTTTGTTTATGACAATATTCTTCGCGTTTGGTTATTTTTAGTAAGAAATACTTACTGTCCGCTAAGTTACTTAACTAATTAGTATTACAGTTTTATACAAATGGTACCAAGTAAATAGATATACAACTTCTCTATAGAGTAAGTAAATAATGTTTTTGAGACGAACGCCGACCGTGTTTATGTGAATAGTGAACATGACTGAGTTCTAAACCAGTGAAGTGATAAATAAGTTAGAATATGTAAAAGTGATAGTTAGAATAGGATAGTTAAGACCCAAAAGTACCTAGCGTGGGCGTCGATATGTGCTACTACTGTTTTACTGAGTAAGATTTTGATTTTCTAATTAAATTTTAAGTGTTTGTATTGTTCTAATTAGCTTTCTAACTGGTTTTTATTAATAGTTTTCTTAGTAGAATCAGACATAGAATTTTTGATCATTTTAATTCACGAAGAAAAATGATAGAATAATTACGTAACTTGAAAACGAGGTTTTTTGCTTATAGGAATATTTGCGAGATTTTAGTGTCAAATGAGAGGATTATGTTTAAAACTAATATACTAGTTTGAATTATCTAAATCGGTCTACGGGTTTTAGAGATACAAAGAATTTTGTCTAATGAAAACATGCCGAAGACCGATTTTAGTAAGCTAATGTTCTAAAAAGTTTTTATTGTATAGAGATAGGATAAAAATGTTGTTATGTAATACGAAAGAGGAGTCAAATCCTTGCTCACTCCGTCATTTGCTTTAAATTCGTATTCATTCATAGAAAGCGCTTTGTCCGTATAACGCATCATCCGACGCTCATCTCGTCGTTGTTTCAGTTGTTTTTTATGGGAATTACGTAAAACACTATATACTACTGCTTATCATGCCATATTATAATCCTATAACCCACAAAAAACCACTTAAAACGCAAAACAATTTCTAAAAAGTTACACTTTTGTTATTGCAAAAATCACTATCAACAAACTATCCCAACGCAATATTGACGCAATACACAGCTGTCAAAATACACTCAAGAGTACCGATTACCCCACGCCAAGCCCGTTCCCAATTCCACTTAGTTCCCCAAAATGGACACCCAATCTAAAAATCAATTGGCGCTAGCATCGAACTCAAGAGTACGAAACGTCACAATTCCAATGTCGATCTATCGGAATTAAACTCGAGAGTAAGCACCCAGTCACCTCCAAATGTAACCTCCATCCAGTTACACACCACCCAAACGAGCCACAAGCCTACGAGCCTTTATCAAAATAAACTTAAACTAGGTCTGTTCAACATGTTACTTTATTTGTCATATCATAATATTACTTTGCCAGTAAATGTCGGGTATAAAATCTCAAGTCTTTGCTCGCTAATTGCAACGCTACATATGATTTGTTCTGTGCTGAATACACGCGTTTGACCAATACTAGTCAATGCAACAACGTTATTAACTCGTTTGCCACTTAATTTGGCTGCACAACTCGCTTTTACTAACGAGCATTCAGCACCAGAATCGTAAACAAAACAATACAACTCACCTTTATTTTCTAACGTGCCTGAGAGTAGCTGTACGACGCAAACGTCCACTCGCCGCTGCTGCTTGCAGCACGCGGTCCACCTCCACCACCTGCCTGGCTGCCACTGCTCGTGCACCGGGCCGCGGCCCATGACATGTCGCGACATGTCCTGGATTCCCTCACTTGCAGCACACGAAGGGCTTCACCGACGGCTGCAGGCTGCTTGGCTCGATTCTTCAAGTCACCCCACGTCACTGGTAGCTCCACGCCACGTCCTTGACTCCCTTTGTGCGCCTTAATGACGGCCACACACAACAAGTTGACCTCCTTGCAATGAATTTTCAGCAAAACACAAATCAGCTATCGTACTGGGTGATGTTACGTTTGCACATGACCGCATGACGCGACCTACCGCGTGTTCTTATTACGAAAACAGGATACGACGAACTCAAACGCCGGTTACAGACACACTTTTTTTTTTTTTAACGTGGCGGTAGGGCGCAACTGGCGCGTCAGTGTGCAAAGGTATTTCTGCATACAGCCTTTGCCCAAAACAACATGTACTATGATCGTGCATCCGTATCTGGTTTGTCTAGGTCGAACTTGGACTGATCCACACGATTATTTAATAAGCGCATGCGAACGCTTATTTGCACTTTGTTTATCAAATGGCAACGGTCACTTTAATTTTAAGCGTTCTGATTTTGCGCATGAACCAACACTAATCCCAATTCTGATAACGGGGAAAGTATAGTGTGTCTCGTTATTATCAGCCATATTTGAATTAGAGTGGGCTACAGTGGGTTGTGTGTTGGATAATGCGCAATAGAAAAACGGTTTACAGTTCAAATGAGATTATAATTTCACAAACAATCTAATCACGCTAGCAAATTACACACTAGGTAGGTACACGACACAACCAGATACGGAACGCCGACAGTTTCTGAGCACATGTTGTTCGTACGATGTCCAATGTCCAAGAGAGCTCCACCGTTCTTCTCGCGCTGCCTTCCAGCGTCGAGCCCCCACGAACTCAGGCCAGACTCTGTCAACGCCACCAGATGGCGCTAGCGTTCCGATTCCGGTTGTCAAGTCAGCTCCCGTACTAATGACGTTTCCGACATATAGAAATAAAACATCCAAATTCGATAAGATAACAATGTAATAAGTAAAATAATAAACACACTTCTCAATCAACTAATAACAGTAAGTATACAATCAGGGAATATTGTCAATCAAGCATGGATACAGTACAATGATTAAATCATAATTCTCAATATGATTCTACAAGTCACACGTACAAATACTGACTTGTAGTGCGAATGGGACGAAGTGCGCATAACCCGTTAAAATCACATTGATCTTTATTCCCCTAATAATAATAAGGTTGCTGTTATCATAGGTAATGTAACTGATTGCCTGTGTTGTTTTACCCTGAGGAAATATGTCCAGCCTCTCCTGCCCGCTAAAACAACTCGCGACGAACTGTGGTAAGTTAACCTAATCGCGTGTACCATCGCACCCGCTACTACTATGGTCACCGCGCATACACCCTGGACAAGGCCTTAGTAATGGCCCCCGGCAATACGCTCACGAAACTGATCCTACTTACCTACTGTTTCTGATCACAATTATACAAGAGCTAAAAATATCTACGGTTTTTCTATTCTGCATAAGAGGTTTTCTCTGAAATCGAGTTCATGATAACTAGGTTTCCATTTTCCATATATAGTTTCGATTCAGCTGTACGACAGCGGTGTCTTCTAGGAAAACTAGGACTTCGTAATTTTGCATTAGTTTGAAGCTGTTATTTTCTTTTCGTTTCGAACTAAATATAATATGAAGGGCAGACACCATTGGCTTACACGCTAAAAAACACAGTGGGAGAAGTCTGGAATCATCATTTCAGCCGAAAGACGTCCGCTGCTGGACGTATGCACCGCCACTTTGACCGGTTCTGCGCTTCCCGCATCCAGCAGATTCCTGCGGCCTTTACGAGGTTGTTGGTCCACATTGTGGGAGGCCTTCCGACACTACGTCATCCAGTACGCGGTCGCCCCTCCAGAACCATTCAGCCCCATCGGCCATCTGTTCTGCGAGCAATGATGTGCCTTGCCCACTGCCACTTAAGTTTGGCAATTCTTCGGGCTATGTCAGTTACCTTGGTTATCCTGCGGATCTCCACATATTTGATTCGATCACGTAGGGCCCAATGTGAGCGACCACGTTTCAGTGCCATAGGCCATCACTGGCGACACGTACTGCCGGTCGATTCTGTAAAAATCTCACCGTGAAAACTTAGGTGAAGTGAGTTTGTTTTTGCTAGGAATTGATACTATTGGCAGCTCACTTCACCTAAGTTTTCACGGTGAGATTTTTACAGAATAGCTCCGCTGGTCAATGACTCGTCTTGAGACACTGCGGTATGAGGGATGTGAAGATAGCCTGGAATAACTCGCAAAGCCACGAATAGTGTAGTCAATGGCTGAGCCTCCGCGAAGAGTGTGTGAGGGTCCTAAAATGATATCATTAACGATCTCCAGTAACAAAGTAATTAATACAAATATCAGAAATAATTCCAACTAGATATTAGTTTCGGGTAACAAAATTACACACACCTAACATAATTTCAGAAATTCACGGATAACTCGTTTTAGGGCAAAATATGTTGTTTTGTCCTTGGTCACGATTTACGAGGGTCGAACCTGAAGGCAATGTTAACACTGCAGTGTGAAATCAATCTAAAGGTTATGACACAGGGTTGAATTTTCAGTTTGCTTACCTGAAGTTATTGTCACATTTTATAACTTAGTTTCGGCTTTAATGTTTGGTTAATACAGATACGGATATGAATGAATATTAAAGGTGCCGTATTTTAAATAGAAAAGTTCTATAATACCAGTTCGTCGTTTCAGCCGATAGCCGTCCACTGCTGGACATAGGCCTCCCCCAATTTTGGGAGGGTTTGCCATAATCGCCACGCTTGGCAGGCGGGTTGGCGGTCGCAGTGTGGTATGATGGTGGGATACACAAAGAACGCTGCTGCCCATTCTCCGATACGATCCTTAGTCGCCCTTTACGTCACCCACGGGAAGTAAGGGGTGGTGGTATTCTTTAAGTCCGGCACCACACTGACTCCAGTACCACATAATACCAGTTAGAAAATGAAATTTCCTTATTACACATACCCACTTTGTTTGTTTCTCGAAAGTAAGCTTAACAATATTAATTTGTTTAGTTAATATTAAGGTCGTTTCAAAATTAGTTTTTATAAGAAAACCGGAGTGGAATATAATTATTAGAATTCTTTATATACTCATAGATCATTTAATCATGAACATTTTCTTTGTTTTCCCAATTTTCAAAGGCACAAAATAATTAAGTTTGCTAACAATAACAACCAATCCCACTTTATATGTCAAAGTTAAGCCAAAAATCGAAGTTTCTAAAAAGAAAAATGTTTTCAACGCATAATAAATTGATCACTTCAATCATTTGGAACATTGGTAACTTGAATTACTGGAGATCATTCAGAAAAAAAAAAATCTTCACGAAAGTTGAGAATCGGATATCTCTATGACCTAAACCCATTTTTTGTAGCATACTCATGCAATAAATACAACGTTATTCCACCCCCTTTTCCTTTTAAAAACGCTAAGAAGACAGACTACAAACTCCAGACATAAATAAAAGCCTGAAAGTCACAACCTTCGCCCTTGAGACCTAAGTGGGGTATTAAGTATCACTTTTGTCCAAATTATATATTTTTCACTCGTCGCCGCCCCGACAATGAGGGACTCTTAATGTTATAAATTACCTAATTAAGACGTAAAATGGAAACAGAACAGAAACTAAACCTTACGGTATTTTACGAAATATTTCAAGGATTTTCCGTTTCTGTGTAGAATTTTCTTGCGAAGAAAAAGTTTAATTAATAATTTAGGCGTGTGGGCTGTTGGCAAGGGATTTGTTAAGACTTGAATGATTCAATTTGAATAAAATCTTGATAAGATTTATTTAGGAGGACAAAATATATACACTGGATAAACTTATAATACTAAATAAACTAACAAAGGATTCTCAATTGTGACACCAATCTTTCGCCCTCGTAGCTGACTCTGTCCTGTTCAACCACGCCACCCAATCGACTAAGACTCCCACAAATTACTGGAACATGCACAATCTAACTCTGCGAATGTCTGCAGAAAACACTTTGGCCACATATCACTTGAAAAGTGGCGGTAGTCGCCGTATCGCCCGTATCTAGCAGTGCTCGGCACTGGCCGTGCACCAATTCGCTGGAGCAAGGCCGGCTTTGAATAATTTCGGTGTAACCATGTCCCTGGTGCCAGGCTGGTACGGCCACCGCTTGGCAGAGTTGCCCCTTGTAATAAATCTACATGTTGGGCCAAGATTGGCTGCAGACATGCTAGGGTTAATCTCGTATGTCACATGTTCAGGTTTATTATATAAGCGGAATGGGGTTCGCGAAAAAATTTGGCATCGTTGTTATATTTGGCTTTGACATTTATGTATTTATTTCCGCGTTTGTTGGTAATCCACCACCATGAATAAACGAAGAAGGTTTCCTTAACCGGTAAAACTCCGCGCGTGACCGATGGGTCACGAAACAATAGAAAATCAATTGTTTGAGTTAAGGCTGTGCGCAAACCTATAAGTACCTAAATAAAGTAAGTAATAAGCCAGTGCTGTAGCAGTGTTCCCACTGCTGGGACACAGGCCTCCTCTCTTCGAAAGGCAGTGGGCTATAATCTACCACGCGAGCCCAGTGCGGGTTGGAAGATGTCACATGGCTTCGAAGTTCGAATAAAAACAAACCTAACAACCTAAAGTAGCATTTTATTATCTTCAATGTTGTAATGATAAGGTTCTATTGAAACTACAATACTAATAATATGAGTAGAATCTTCTGAAATACCAATAATAACATTGTGATCACCGATTCTTACCAAGCGTGCTCTTAAAGATGTCATTTTGACCCTAGGACTATGTTGCCCATTGATTTTTTATCTCTGTAACATTTAGTATCCGGCGTCATTATTTGACGCCGCCACTTCCACGAGCTGATAATATAATGAGGAAGGCCAATGACTTACAAGTGTTTATGGGTGAAGGAAGCCAACATCCTTATGAGCGGAGAAAACTAGGATTTGAAAGTCTATATAAGGTGTACAAGGTGTTAATGTATCCGCTAGGTCTGACTATAAATTGAATAGATAAGTAACAATAATTCACGTAGGTAATTAATGCTAGTTTCTAATGTGTTGAAACTGTGCCGCCATGGTTCACTCGCTTGCTCATTTTTACGATGAATAACAATGTTCTGTTAAAAACTAAGAAACACACCAAACCGTACCAAGTACTGAATTTAATTGACAAAGCAACAACAGAAAACTAAACACTTAAATTCAAAACTGTGTAAATAACACAGTTTTTTGCCAAATGGTAAAATTTACCTGGAACCAAACATTATCTTAAAACAAGTCATTTATGTACGTCACGGCTAATAGCCGAAGTGCGGCTACACCTAGTTTTAGCCCTAGTTTTAGCCGGGTACAACTGCGGCTACACCTAGTTTTAGCCGGGTACGACTAGGTGCAGCCGGCCACATGAGGTTTGTGTGTACTTCTGGAGGCGACGTAGGATGCAAGAGCGGGCGAAGGGCACACCGAGGTTAGGTTTGGTTAAAATTAAGTGCGAAGCGCGGCTAGCTTCGGCTATTAGTCGTAACATATATACCTACTTCCTATGCAATTAGATATTTCCTTTCTATTTTATTCTATTCTAGAGCAGTACAAGACATACAACAGTTATTCATCAAGCTAACTTAGTGAATATTCAAGGTCAGCAATCAATAGACTAATTTGCATAGGTACAATCTTTTACCATACCATTTTAGGAAACCCATGTACAATGTACCGCGATGGGCGATTAAGGACCAAATCGACCAGCTAAAATCTCAACAAATATCCATTTCAGGCCCTCTACTTTAATACACACAATCAAATAAAAATCCTAAATTAATCCCGAAATCGCTTCATCCGCATCATTAACGTATTGTAAGGGTCTTCGGTCATTAAAACGGTTGGGTATGCATGTAAGGGTCGGTGCACACGATGCCGAATCATGAATACAATTACACGGGCCGACCGTTCGACTCGGATTAAATTCTCTCGACCGATGAATCTCAAATTCTCGACCTTCGGATATATGGAGTCCAATTTAATGATAATATACTGTTTCTATTGGGTTTGGATTGCTTGTTGTAGTAATAACGGTATCCTTGGTAATGACGGAGGGATTAATAGTGGCAATTAAGTGTCCTCATCAATTTGAAGTGTGATTTAATTTTACCACATTTTCCGAAAAGCATAATATAATTTGTTCAAAGAGATTTCTTTAGAAGTAAGCATCACCTTTGTAATTACCTATTTTTCTGTTCTTTTATTCTTGTCACATAAATGGTTAAATAAATAAATACAGTTCAGGTCACGCTACAGCTTCAAAAAGTTGTTGTAATAGTTGTGGGACATGCGTAAACACAACGCGCTCTGCAAACCTGCAAGCATCAACGACCGCGCGCGAGGAGCGCGCGCGCGGCACACACTGAGCCCGCGCCGGCGGCGCCTGAGTCTGAAATCAACTTAACTTACACTTCCTTAAAGTTGTTTTTTGTTTAAGTGGAAATAACAACATTTTAATAAACAACGATTTAAATATTTAATAGACAAAAAACAAACTAGAATCCCATGCCTTAGATACAGTAATTCCTCACGGTTCCTAGCAAAGATCAGAGTCCTATACCACAAAACTTTACAATTAAGTTACAGTTTGCAAGTTACAATTTACAAGTAACAATTTACATGTGAATTTTACAAATCTGTGAACCACAAAACTTTAATTGTAATTGAAAGACCTTACACATATTATTATGTAAATTGTAATAATGTATACATAGCCCTCAAGCTTTGTGTTACGCTTTAAAAAATGCACAAGAATTGTAGATTGTAACTCTTACATAATTTCTGTGTTACAAAATGTTTTTCTACAATTTAAACATTTTGTAGACTTGTATGGTCTCTTATTACAAAACGAAATACTTTATTTCTAACCTAAACCTTTGAGCTAGTTTGTATTTCGAACTTTATTTCGATTCAGATGACAACTTATCACCAAAATAAGCTGTCATTTTGTATAAAGAACTACGTTGCTATAACTGTTAGGTTCTTAATTCAATAACCTTGTTTTGTAACAAGGGGGCTAAAGTTTTTTTGGTAGAGAGCCCTGGCTACCCTTTCCCCGTTACACCTCAGTTTTTCCTACCTTCAGCTCACCTTCACATATTGAGTAAACATCTTAAGCCCTTTGAATACGTGAGAGTATCGGTCTCGGCTAATATATTGCTGGCACGGCTCATTGACTGACATGGGTAGCTCTAACAAAAGGTTCTGTTCAATGAAACCTGTAGACACGTGTCCGTTTTGAATTCTGGCCTTGGTTAGCAACTAAGGCGCGGGGCCCTGCGTAAAGGTAGCAACTTTACTTGACGCAACTGACAACGCTTTAAAAGGTTTCCGCAAACGGTTGCCAGTTGCAGCAACGTCAACGTGTGCACGGTTTCTTGAAATTATATAAAGGTATTTTGTTCAGTTCAATTCTCCTTCTAACTTTAAATTATGACAATTCCAGAATACCAACCGCTAATAAGTATGATAAATTCAACTTACAGTTGAACTACAAATCAGAAAAAGTAAATGACTGTAAAACGTTCATAACGATGGCAATCGGCTCCAAATGGCCGATACTTACTGACGGAGGCCACATTAGCCAAGTTATGCTTATTTATTTTTGCATTTACTGCCAAGAGTTCACTGCTGTAATTTATTGGTGATTATATTGCACAAGGAAAATTGTATTCAAAAAGTTTTCTTTGAACATACTTAGTATCGTCATTTATATCTTAGGTACTTAAAACTAGCGAATTGCCCCTGCTTCACACGGGTACAATGCAACATCGAGATTTCCGTGCTATTTCTAAGCATAACGGGCTGGTGTCTACAACTCCACGACCAAGCGCGTATTTTAAGTAGGTACGTATATACATCTATACATATAATAAATCTGTAGAAGGGTCAATTCTGTACATTGAAAATATTGAAAAAATAAATAGCGGGGGGTGTTGCTGGATCGATACCAAACCCAAATATGTGATTAAAAAAATTTTTGTCTGTCTGTCTGTCTGTATATGCAGGCATCACGTGAAAACTAACGGTTCGATTTCGATGAAACTTGGTATAATTATACCTTATTATCCTGGGCATAAAATGGGATACTTTTTATCCTGGAAAAATACGTAGAAAAAAAAAAATTATTTTTAAGTTTTATTCATAGACGTTGTTCTGTAGAACCGCGAACTCACGTTGCATTACCCGCAGTGAATTCAGCGCCGTAACTTGTTCACACGGGCAACTTTACGTAGCTCTTTCCCGTGTGAGCAGTCCAAGAAATCTTCATGTTCATATTCCGGACGAGCTCACTAACGATGTTGTGTATGCTGAAGCTCTCAATTTGTCGCATTGTCACGATCACTTTTTTATTATTGCAAACTTTTCGTCACTGTCAGTAATTTACTGTTACATACTACTTATCAAGGTCGGAATTACTATGAAAAAAATACTTACTACAGAACGCGAGCTCAACAGCAGTAGCTCAATAGAGGGATCCCCTTAATTATTATAGGCTTAGCCGTATTTGGGTCCAATAGATATTTATAAGATGTCATTGTCAGAGTTACTCAAAATGGAGAAATAAACCATCCACGCGAAGACCGACATCCGCGCGGACGGAGTCGCGGGCGGAAGCTAGTACATACATAAACTCATGCCTTTTTCTCATGTTGGTACGCAGAAAATACAAAACGCCACTAGCTACGATCCCTACATGCACCTGCGTTCGTACATCTGCAAGCACGCGAGAGGACCGTGGCTAAATAATAACAGCCGCACAGGTCGATCGAGCAGGTTAAGCTACGCTTGCCGCGATTGATCTGCGGATAGGTGACCATATTTACATACTGAGACCACTCCGTGTCTCGGAAAGCACGTTAAGCCGTTGGTCCCGGCTGTCATTCGTGGATCTTTGACAGTCATTACGGGCAGCCCGAAAGTCTAACAACTAGTCTTACTAAGGGGTATAATTATTACCCAATAACTGGGTTGTGGAGGTCAGATAGGCAGTCGCTCCATGTAAAATACTGGTATTCAGCTTCATCCAGATTCCGATTATACTGGAAGCCGACCCCAACATAGTTGGGAACAGGCTAGGCAGATGATCTGCATACACGCCAGTTGCGGGTACTACGCATCTGACATTTCCAATACAGAAGAAGTAGCTCTAAATTATGGTGTAAATTGTATCCAAATCTATTATATAATTTAGAAAATCTACGCGGTCACAAAACAGATACGAAAAGCGACTTTGTTCTATACTATGTATAGATATAGAAGTGAAATTAGAACAAGGCATGAAAATGAAACTATAAAAAATCGGTAAACGTAAGGTGGAACGCCCTCAGGCTAGTTGGAGCGACGATCATCGCAGGGTGGCTGGTAGCAGCTGGATGAGAGTTGGCAAAAATCGAGTTGAATGGCGTTCAATAGGGGCTATGCCCAGCAGTGGACTGCCATAGGCTGATGATGATGATGATGATGATGAAAATGAAACAGGTCATCTTGATTAACCTTTAAGGCTAAATTAAAAAATCTGGATTGAAGTTGAAAACTGTATTGAATCCCTGCTGGAGGCAATAAAGTTGTTTGCTTCTTAAAATGGGTCTTATTACTTAGTGTAATGTAATAAATATATTATAGTATCCAATTAGCTTTAAGTTAGTGTTTCATTTTTATTGCCCTTTGTGTGTTCCATTTCTTCTACTGTGTTGCAACAAATAAATGATTTAAAGTTAGATAGATATTTTATTAATTTTTTATTTCTCTACATTTATCTAGCAACACATTTCTACATTTACTTACCTAAAACTATTTTAATCTCCCAGATTGCTACTGAGAATTTCATAACATAGCAAGTTTCAGCTGCAAGTTTCATATTTATTTGTAAGAAACATGTTCGAACTTGTTGAGCCTTCCGGGGAATCGAACTAAGATCCTCCTTCCTTGCGTTTATTGGTAGCGCACGTTACTTCCTAATTTTAGGAAACGATATATAGTATACTAGCTGCGCCCCGCGGTTTCCGCGTAAATGTCGATCCCGTGGGTATATCGGGATAAAAAGTATGTATATACCTATATGTTAATCCAGGGTGTCAGCTACCTCCGTACTAAATTTTATCAAAATTAGCCCAGCCGTTTGAGCGTGAAGAAGTAACAAACATTTAAACACACACACACATACACTCACACACTCACAAACTTTCGGCTTTATAATATTAGTGTGACTAGTTTCCGCCCGCGACTTCGTCCCCGTAAAATTTCACCCTCCCCCCCCCATTCACCCTCTTAGGGGTGGAATATCGAAAAACCCTTTTTTCGTGGATAACTACTCTTCACAAAAAACACACCCTCCAAATCTAGGACCAGCAGTTTATTTAGGCTGTGCGTTGATATATCAGTCAGTCAGGACTTTTAATTTTATATATATAGATTTAAAGTACATATATGTGTATTTGTATGTGTGTATGTGTATAGTTATGCAATATCCTATAATTTTTGTGCGTAGGATTGATTGTTACTCCCTCTTTGGACCTATCTCGAAGCTACATCTACAAAGAGTATGATCGTAAAAAAACTGCTGAAGTCAAACTATATAATGCTATATATAATGCTGTGGACTGAAATTAAGAGCTATATAAAAAAATCGGAAAGACATCAAGCTAGGAGTTCATCTATTGTCAATGTATGGCCTTTTACTATATTTTTCTTTTACAAAAACAGTTTTTGATCCTGAAGCAATCTCCTAAACACTTTCACTAACTTAGAGTACAATAACAAAATATTCCATTTTCACAAAAATAACCGCACAATCGGCCTAAAACGGTGCCACAACCATTTTCTTGAACGGCTAAGTCGCCTGTGACTGGCTAGCTTCCAGGGTGCCTTTGTTCTTTGCAAATCAAACATGGCCGCTTTTGTAGACCACCAGTAGGGTTGCACGAAAATATACTAGATTTATATTTGCATTTTTTGTGATTTTGAAACGTTTTATTTTGCGGTTTTGGCGATAAAATGTTTCAATCTGCCTATCCTTTTCCCAACTATGTTGGGGTCGGCTTCCAGTCTAACCGGACGACTGGACTGCCTATCTGACCTTCACAACCCAATTGCTGAGTAATATGATAGGTACCCCTTGTCAGAATTTCGGGCTTCTGACGAATCGTAGCGACTGTCACAGATCCAAGAATGACAGCCGGGACCAACGGCTTAACGTGCTTTCCGAGTCACGGGGGAGGGTCTTGGTATGCATAGATGGGCACCCATCCACGGACCGACCGCGGAAAGCGTAGCCACGTAGTGTTACTTAGCCACAAGCCCCTCCGCGATAGAATGTTACTTGACTCGAATGTCTTTTTTACAATATTTTACTGTGATGTAACTTAATAGCCACTTAATAAAAAACAGATTATTTTAGTAACAAATACGACGCCATCTTGGACTTCTTATCTTATACAATGTAAAGTCAGGGAATTTCATTGCCGTAACTTCAACTTTAATTGTCCGTAACTTCAAATCACAACTTGACAGATGTTAGGCATCGCGTATCAATTAATTTCATTGACTGTACAAATACCAAGTTTGTGGTTTTAATTGTCAATAAATGATCTAAGACGTTACATAATGTGCATAATTATTTCTTCTGGAACTGTTTTCATGGAGGTCTGTCGCGGCTAAAATCGTGTGGACAACCATTGTACCTTTGTTCTTCTAAAATCAAACATGGCTTCTATTGTTACCTACCCATGGTTAGGGTTGGAAAGTTTCACAAAGAGAAAATGTATTGTTTCATATTTTTGTAAGGTGTCCCAATTTTGAAAAGGAGTAGGTACCTAAACAATGTTGAATTCCCCTTCAAAATTAAGTCGGTTTTAATTCATAATTTTCCTCTTATAAGTTTATTCGTGACTAATGTTACACGTGGCATTCAAGCCATTTTCATTTATTTTTGCAAACTGACCCTGTCCTTTTTTTACTATTTTCAATGAAACCTACAGCCGACTATTTCTGTTCTGTTCCACTTTTTTCTTCTTTATTATTCAAGTTACTTTATCTTATCTTTTTTTATGCACGTCTTTCTGTAACAAATAACAATATTTTTTTTCGTTCTTACTGATTTAATTGTGTACGCTATTAAAGTAACCCATTTTCAACCCTTTAAAACTAAATAAAAATATAGAAAAAAATGTAGCTTATGGTTGAAGTGTGCTTGCCAGCCCTGCCACTAGCGGTTCTTAAAGCGAAACTTTAGCATTTCGGGTATGCCTCTTTGTGTTTTTCGTACTCAACGCGGGCATAAAATTACTCAGTAATTAACGCGGAAGTGTGCATGCCGCGGATAACCGCCTAACGAAGTATGTGTACATTTTTGTTCACGAATTTATTATTAGGGTATACTTCTGAACATTTTCAGTAGGAACGGTGACTTTGAAGCTTTATTTTTCCATGACTTGAGAGCAAGTCATCCAAGGATGACAAATTAACTTTGCTTATTTTTGCCTGTATCGGAAAAAGCAATTATAATAGGCACTTCGATTGCACTATTTCGAAAAACCATACACCGACGGCCATCGTTTCTTAAGACCACAAAATATCAAATGAGAACATTGTTATAATTTCTACAACATTAAAATCACGTTAACATACGACCCCTAATTAAATTACATCAAAACAATTCTTTCCACAGCATCTCAATCTAATTAGAGACGTTACCGCAACGTACAGTTATCCCAAGAAATTCGCTAGAGTGGTACAATCTCAGCTGAGATCGCACCGAGCTCATTTACACTGGTGTACTAATTCAGTAAGGATAGGTACGCAATTTTTCGCCCGTTAGCCCTCCTTCCCCCCTCCCATGTACCCTATTTACCCCCTCTAAGGCGCCCCAACGGACGTGATTTGGAAACAAATACGTACATTCGCAGAATACAACATTTGTTGGTGCTAACTTGCTCGTTGTTCCGTCTTGAATACTACGGACAACGTTATTTCCAATGGAATCTTGTTACATTATAATAAATGTGTTGGTTCACTCTAGTGTTTATAGTAACGTGAGGACGTAAATATGGCACATCTAGTCATAGAAAAAGATAGAATTTATAGAGCTGTGTCTTTGTGACTCATCTCAAATTTCAAATTTATTTTTGTTAATCATATTGTTCTATAACAGATTGGATGGTGACCTTCTAACTCGGCATTTACCTGTACCTTGGGGGTCGGAATCTATCTCTAATATGTAATTATGTACGCTTACCGTGTCTATTTGTGTGACCGTCGTTATTCTAAATTACGCAATGGATTTTGATGTGGTTTTCACCATCGTCATAAGAGAATTTATTCCGAAAGGTTCATGTATATAATACATTAGTATTAAACTAACACAGCACACTAATATTATAAAGGCGAAAGTTTGTGAGTGTGTGTTTGAGTGTGTGTGTTTTTATATGTTTGTTACTTCTTCACGCTCAAACAGCTGGACCAATTTTGATAAAATTTGGTATGGAGGTAGCTGACACCCTGGATTAACGTATAGGCTTTTTATCCCGATATTCCCACGGGATCGAAACTTATGCGAGAGAAACCGCGGGGCGCAGCTAGTAAGAAATAAATCTTGGTCAAACTGCTCCTTCAAACCCTCGATGTGTTTATGTGACCTATATGCAAATAATCAAGCTGAAGAGTGCCACTGTTTTTTTTTTGCATTTAATAGCCCAATTCTTGAGGAAGGCTATGGGCTGTTTAACATCACGCTATGATCCTTAGAATACAAAAAACAGTGGTACTCCGCGAGTGCCGACAAAAGTGAAAACAAAACACAAACAGAATACTTTGCCGTCACTCACTGACTTAACGGACATGTTGATGATATTGATGATATGTTTATTGTTGATGTGTTCGGCTGTCCTCGGGATGTACTCGGTTTTAATGTTAAAACCGAGTACATCCCGAGGACAGCGGAACACATCCGAAGCCGGTATTTTTTGAAACGAATAAACAAAACACGCACGGTATCGCTTACAGTAACAGTGGCGCGAGTTCAATGGTTTTTCCCATCTCAAAAGTAAAAAACTGGCCTAGTGCGAGTCGGACTCGCACACGAAGGGTTCCGTACCACAAGGCAAAAACGCCAAAAAAAACATGTTTGTTGTATGGGAGCCCCCCTTAAATATTTATTTAAGGGGGGCTCCTTAAATATTTATTTTATTTTATTATTATTATTTATTATTAAAGTTAAAATACAACTGAGTTTTTCGTGAATATTTCAAGTGCCTACCTGTTGCCATTTTTGATATCGAGCAAAAAAGGGCAAAAAAATCGCGTTTGTTGTATGGGAGCCCCCCTTAAATATTAATTTTATTTTGTTTTTAGTATTTGTTGTTATAGCGGCAACAGAAATACATAATTTGTGAAAATTTCAACTGTCTAGCTATCGCGGTTCTTGAGATACAGCCTGGTGACAGACAGACGGACAGACGGACAGACGGTCAGACGGCCAGACGGACAGACGGACAGACAGTGAAGTCTTAGTAATAGGGTTCCGTTTTTACCCTTTGGGTACGGAACCCTAAAAAGAACGCTAAACGAAAACGAAGTAAAAGTGCAGGCAGATGATGCTATGCGACGGGGTGGGTCGGGGAACAACAAAATTTCACGAATGGAATAGGACGAAGTCGCAAGCAGAATCTAGTAAGTCGCAAGCAGAATCTAGTAAGTCGCAAGCAGAATCTAGTAAGTCGCAAGCAGAATCTAGTAAGTCGCAAGCAGAATCTAGTAAGTCGCAAGCAGAATCTAGTAAGTCGCAAGCAGAATCTAGTAAGTCGCAAGCAGAATCTAGTAAGTCGCAAGCAGAATCTAGTAAGTCGCAAGCAGAATCTAGTAAGTCGCAAGCAGAATCTAGTAAGTCGCAAGCAGAATCTAGTAAGTCGCAAGCAGAATCTAGTAAGTCGCAAGCAGAATCTGGTACCTATGTTATATTTTAGTCCGGGTATTTTAGTTGTGGTCAAGGAATGTTTAGCTCATCGTGTGGCACTTTGTTATTCACTTGCTTACTTTGTCGCTCTGTACGCAATATTAATAAAGTTTTGCGGCAAAGGTCGGTGGAGTTTGTCTTTTCTTTTTAGGAATTAAAACAGGAACTTTGGCTTGGTCACTTTATTATTCCATGTTATGAAATTGAAAACAGTGTGCGATATGATTAATTGAATTTTATTTTATTTTCTAACTTTTTCGTGGAATAGGAAAACTAATTACGGCGAATTTCATCAAACTTTTATACCTAGAATAATTCTTTATCAAAAATTCAAAATTTAATCCTAAGATTAAATTTTGAATTTTTTACAGATTTTCTATACTAGAACTGTCAGACGACAATTTTATTTCACGGATAAAAGATATCTGCCATAATCAGCCTAAATCTTCCCACTGCTGGGACTCAGTGGGCCGTAATCCACCACGCGGGCCCAGTGCGGGTCGGTAGATTTTATTTTTTATTTTAGGAAAACTTACAGCTAAACAGATACAGTAAGTAATAGTTTATACAAAATAAGGCCAATTACAAGTTTCCACGTGTACATGTGTCACATGTCTTTGAATGTTTGGTTCTAGGACATGCCGGTTTCCTTCACCGTTTTTTGAGAGCAGTGGTGATGAAATAATTTACACAAAGATATCTGACTTCGGTAAAATCAGCCCTTAGAAAAAGTGTACATGTAACTTAGGTGCGAAAATGGAGGGGTTACGGTTACATTTTACTCACGAAGTATATTCCTCTAGAATACAAATCGATCAAGGTTGCCCTCCGCTCGATATATTCAAAACAGAACCATCAAATCACTCTGGCCCTACATAAAGCCCTCTACGTTATGGCCTCGCACTAGTTTATATCACGTCCTCTCACACAAAATCAAGCACATCCCATCCTAGTAATCCAATTACTAAGCAAGTTACCCGGCGTTTTCGCCATTTTCCTACCGAGACCCCATTTCATATCTGTATGGAGTAATTATTATTATTATGGCCATTGTTTCGGTAGTAACAGTAAACAAGGGACCAAGTGAAATATGCGTTTACTGCCCACCTTCCAAGATAATAACAAATCACGTTCCAATATCAACTATATCTTCTACGACATAAGGTTCTTAGTCATTTGCGTTGTCGCACGTCTTTCATATCTTTTGGCCGTGTATGTCACCCTAATTTGAACTCTAATTTGTGAGTGATAAGGTCGGTGGTGTGCGCGTCTGTCTGATTCAAGATGTTAAGATCCCTACTAAGATTTCGTGTCAAATCTTCATCTTGAAGACGTCTAGTACGAGAATAGATGACATATCCAATTTAGATGTCTGGCTTTAACTTATTCATAAAGATTGAAGATAAATTATAACTAGGCAGCCTATATTTCCATAACGTCATAGTTTGGTTAGCTATATTAACATCATCGTATTACTGATCCTTTAGAAAGTGAAAGTGAAAGTTGAGTAAAGTTTAATTGGGGTGTTAAATATTTTTTTACTTTATTTCGATACCAACTATTACACACGATACAGCAATCTAACAGGGATTCAATTATAGGGTTTAGGATATTTTAATCCAATTATGACGCTATTGGAAAACTATCGTCGAATTTGGAAAACCAATCAAACTATTGACACGACACGATTTCCTGTACATGGTCCGGTCACGGTTTCCATGGTCCGGGGCGAGAGGGAGTGGGAGGCAGTCACCTCCTTCTGCGAAGCAGTCATGCTAGCGAAGGAGGTGGCGGAACGGCTCAGGGAGAGAGCCTCCCGTCCCAGCCGCCGCGGGAGACGCTCCGGGCGTCGGGAGCCGCGTGACGACTCCCGGCCACCGTAGGCGCGGGCCTGCGGGCGAAGAGTAATGGGTAGCTCACCGCCCGATCAGGACCAGGCCCGTGCCGGACGGCGCGTACGTGTTCCACGCGCGCCTCAAAGAGATGTCAGCATCGAGGAGGGGCCCCTTAGGGCCGAAGCCTGCCGGGTCAGCGGGATTGTCCGAAAGGGTTACCGCTGGCCCGGAACATAAAGGGCTAAGGAAGGAACACGGGTGGGTTTTAGTCAGTAAGAGTCTGACACTCCCTTCCGCTCCACCCAGAGCGGGAGGAGTCATTTGATGATTTCCCATCCTCAAAAAAAAAAAAAAAAAAAAGGCATCCAATTACAACTGTTATTTACACAAGGCGTTATTCCACGTGATATGGTCTTAATTTATTCTATCTATACTGGGTAAAAAATCAGCTGTTTCATAGAATAGCAATAAGTATGGCAGAGCAAATTTTTTTGTTAAGAATCATGATTTGAATCCATGGTAACAGGGAGCCTAAAAAGGCCACTTTGGCAGAATCATAAAAGGATAACATTATGAATCATAATGGACAGTTAACTGTTAAGTTAATCGTATCAAATCCCATTGGTGAAGGATTTTTCAACTTTTTTTTTTTGTCTGTGCTAAAATACCTACCAATCAATCTTATCCAAATCCAATCCCAAACTCATTGATTACACCGCGTAGTGCAGCGAAAAAAAGAAAAACACGGACTGTCTTCGCCATATTATGATCCATAATGTTATCCTTTTAAGATTCTGCCAAAGTGGCCTTTTTAGGCCCCTGGTTACGCGTCCATGTCGCTGCAACCCTGTATACCTAATTTATTCCATCTACATTGACTCAAAAACTAATAAAACTAGACCCTTACTCTGATCAAAAATTTACACTCTCCTACCGTAGCAAATTGTGAGAACCAATAGTGAGGGTTCCGTACTCAAGATGTATAGTTAGGGGTCAGTAAAATAACGAACTGCCGAAACCCAATACTAGGTTGAGGATTTATTAGTTCTAATTCAAAATACAGAGGCGGAAACCATTTGTCAAGGGGCCCCTTATCTACGACGTAATTGTAGGTATGGAGAAACTAGAAATATTTTGCTCGTTAAAACATGCCTAAGTATATAGTGAACATTTGGTGGGTTATGGCAAATTTACGGGTAATGCAAATGAGGAATATCTTAAGGATTTGTTTTGGGGTGAATTAAAAGAGCTATGTGACGAAATTTTTGAATCTTCTTCTTCGTGCCGCTGGCACGACTGTATTTTAAATCTTGTTTTCCCAAAACTTTGCCACTTCCACGACGTTGTCGGTGGCAGCGCAGAGGTCACTTTGACTGCATGTTTTGGGACACAGAGGGCAGGATAGGAGGTGGAGCATGGTTTGTGACACAGCTTCGCAATCACACCCTTCTGCTGTTCCGTCAAGGTAGCCCCACTTTACCAGGTTGGACTTACATCTTCGCACTTGTGTCCGGAGACGGTTCAGAGACTTCCAAGTGTGCCACGGAAGGTTACACCCTGCAGGGAGATGCTCCTTTGGTGGTAGGTAGTGAGTAGGAGGGGGAAGAGTATCCTGCCACAGTTTGCAACGGGTGTCGGCCGGGTTTCCTGACAGAGACGCTGTCGATTTCAAACAGCTGTGTCTGCTTATTAGCCGTTGCGTGGTAGCTGTGCGCCAGATAGTGGATGTCTGGTATCAGACTCTTGTATTTTTGAATTATCTTTAGGCGCGTTGGGCATTTTTTGAGATAGGAAAAAACCATTGAAATCGCGACACTGTTACCGACACCGCGCTACATTCGGATGTGTTCGGCTGTCCTCGGGATGTACTCGGTTTTTATTCCGATATGTCAGTGAGTGATGGCAAAGTATTCTGTTTGTGTTTTGTTTTCACACTGTTTTCTTATGTTGCAAGTTGCAACTACTCTTCAGTTAAGTACTTACCTTACGTCAATTTGTCCTGTTAAAGCCGTTTCATACAACTGTCAAAGAATGAGCTGTTGTCATTTGAATATACGGTCATATTAAGTTGGTAGTCGATGTCCTTGGCAAATCGTTTTACTGACTTTACTTATGTAGTCAGGTATGACGTATTTTGAGCAGTCAGTTTCCGACTTCCATGATGACTATAACATTTTGTTGCCATCCTTGCGCAATCAGCATATAATATTCCCACTGCTGGGACGCATGCTTCCTCTTTTATTAGAAGGAGTGGGACATAATCCATCACGCCGGCCCAGTGCGGCTTGATGGATGTTACATGTCTTCAAATTATTGGTTCTAGTACAGACGCCAGCACATCAAACTACTACAATCTGTCAAATTTCTTTAATAGATTTTCAACTTTATCGTTAAAGCATAAGGTTCAAAGTTGATTGGGAAAATTTGACAGTTTCGGGTAGCTTGATGTGCGGCGTCTGTACATGCCGGTTTCCTCACGATGTTTTCCTTCACCATTTTGAGAGCAGTGGTGATGAAATTAAGTAGGTAAAGTAGACACTTTACCTACTTAATTTCATCACCACTGCTCTCACGACTCACGATTCGGTCGTGAGTTCGAACCCTGGCAGACGCCAGGGTTCGAACTCACGACCGACTCGTGAGTCGGGGCCGACACCATCGGACGGACGGACAGAAGATTAGTTTATTTGACGTTTTGTAATTGGTAGATGGTTACCACCTGTTACGTCACGCACGTGGTCGTATCAAGTGATATTCAGATGACAGAGTACAAAATGTTCATATACCTACTTTCATCAGCTTAGTCCGGGTAAAACAAAATGAAACAAAGTATCTATTCTGAATTTGTTAGACACAATTTTTTTTTTTTGTATTTTACAGAAATATTAAAATTTACGTTTAGGAATTATTTTCATTAAAATAAAATGCAAGAACTACGATGATGCTGGCTTAGTGCACACAGGTGCTGTGAAGCCACGACAAACAAGTAGGTCTAAAAGAAAGAATTCGCGTCAAGTATTTAGATATTTGTTGCAAAAAAAAGGAAAATAAAAATTGCACACTAATTGCTTAACACACTTTGCTAATCCATTGCTTCGTGTGTTCGAAAAATTGGCTGCTCAATAACGTAAATAACTCAATGGATGTTGTTGAACTGTCGAAATAAAAGCCATTATTGCTACTGTTAGTCTGCTATGCAATTACCTCCCTGATTTACACGGTACAATTAAATTGCCTGTGGCATACCATTTAAGATGGAGCAACAATAAAAGTTAGCATACAATAAGGCTAAAAAGGCTTAAATCATTACTGTTGAATAATAGTACATTATGATACATGTGTGCTATGTTGATCATTATGCTCGAGGCGGTATTATTCGCGCGAGCCGCAGGCGAGTGCGATAAGAAAGCCGAGAGTCTAATGATCGATGCACACGCGTTTCATACGACGTTTTTCAACACACTTGCGAGGAAAAAAACAGACTTGTATTGTTAAATATTAACTTGTATGGAAAATGGCGTTCTGGTTGTCTTTCCGCATAGCCAGCACTAGCAATGCGCGCGCAAGTGTAAATAAAAGCACTGACCACAGAGCATGTAAAAACAATTGTAAAAAAAAAAACAATTGTAGTTTAGTTAGTATGGAATTAGAAAGTACTATTGGCATAGAGAAATATACCTACATTCGTTCAGTGAGAATCCGCAATGATAGAACGCCAGTCAGGGTCTTTTCCGTTTGGTTTCGGGTAGGGACCACGGACAATTTTAGGTGGATAATTAAAATTTTCTTACGTTTTTTGTAATTTGCAGGTCAGTATCAGGTTGCATCTTGATCAAATATGATTCACGACTATAATATACAGAGCGTTAGGTTAAACGAGGGACATACTTTGAGGGGAGTTAGTACTCATGAAAATTAACAACTTTTAATATGGGATGGAACCCTGAAATCGCGAAAAAAAATCAGCCGTTTCCTACATTTATGTTCGCATAGCTCGTCGAAATGTACTGAACAGCTGATTTTTTTTTGCGATTTCAGGTTCGGCCCCATAGTAAAAGTTGCTCATTTTCATGAGTACTAACTCCCCTCAAAGTATGTCCCTCGTTTAACCTAACGCTCTGTATATGTATTTACAGAATTATAGTCATTAGAATAGAATCTTTCTAGTTAGATTTTTTCCCTAAGAACTTTTCCATAAGAAAGATGTATTAATGATTCGAATGATTATAATTCTGTAAAGATGTAGGTACCTGTTAGAGTCGCAAATCATATTTTGATCAAGATACAAACCTGACCATCATTCCCGCACTTTTGCTAAGCCTACCTAAAAAATATATACCGGGCATTCTGTAGCAAACTATTAGAAAATATCAAAAATAAATATGTAGTAAGTACAATAAATAAAAATAATTTTGCATGGCGAGCGCATTCCGAAGATAAATTCAAATATAGAAACACTTCGGCGCGAAATTCAATAATTAATGACTATGGTCAAAGGTCCTCAGTTATAAGTTTCCGGCACGTAACTTGGCAAGAGATTTTCGTAGTTCGCGCATATAAAAATGTATGAAATTGTGCGTGCGCAAACTTCCCCCACTACAAAAACTCTTGCCAACTTACGTGCCCCTACTTGTACCTATTGAATCAGTTTCAATATAGTGTCCAAAAAACTAAAAATAACATTACAAGAGCATAAATCATTATTATAAACAATGCTTATCGAATTTAATGCTTAAAATAATTTTATTTCAGTTTCCGAGTATCGATTTAAAAGTAGTAGAGAATTAAAAAAAAATCGTTTAGCATAATCGCTTTCGCACATTATTACTATAAAAAAAACAATAATGGACGGCGATTTTGAACACAAATTGAGTAGCGGTAATGATTAATACGTGTTATTGGACCTGTGCTTCAATATTACGTTAACATTTGGGCATTTTCGTGTTGTTTATAATATATTATCTATAATATTTTGTCACATTTTAAATCTTACCTACATGTGTGTGCGTGATATTTGTGAAAAGTTAAATGTATAACAGATTGGCGCGAAACTCGACATTAAATATCAAAAAACTTCATTACCGCTACTTATTTAACTTGAACAATGGATGAATTCGTCAAACAATTAAATTATGTATTATTCACTGCCCCTGTGGTGGAGTTTGGATGTTCGAAATCCCCAATTTTTATGTTTTTTAGCCTCGACTACCACTGTCAACAAAATGGCGATTATCGCATTTAAAGACTTGAATTTAATAAAGGTAAATTAATATGCTTGCGCGCTAAATATGAAATATTTAATGGCGTTAACTTAAGAGTTTTTTTATCCAACTCTCTTAGTTAACGCACATTCATAAGATTGGATGGGTAGCATAACAAATATTTACAAAATCAATGTAGGGTGTCGTATGTCGTAATTCCTGGGTCTAATGGGACCCAGTACCGAGCCGGCGGAGGTTCGTGTGTTCGGGTCCATTCTAACGGAAACTATACGGTTATATTGTCCGGGTAAACAAATATTAGTGAATTTTGGGACCAAGGACAATACAGACTATTTAAAAAAAAAAGTGAATTGATGAGATTAAAAAAGCGCGCATCTCCGACTAGTAAATAAGTAGTTATCTGTGGAAATAAAGCACTTGTGGATTAAAGTAAAAAAAAAGCACGCGTTTTTAATACACTGCATTATGGACCTAAAAGCGGTTCAATAAGAGCCACTTTACGAGCAAGTGTATTGAAATAGTACATTATGATACATGTGTGCTATGTTGATCATTATGCTCGAGGCGGTATTATTCGCGCGAGCCGCAGGCGAGTGCGATAAGAAAGCCGAGAGTCTAATGATCAATGCACACGCGTTTCATACGACGTTTTTCAACACACTTGCGAGGGAAAAAACAGACTTGTATTGTTAAATATTAACTTCTTTGGAAAATGGCGCGCTAGTTTTGTTTTTCCGCGCGCCGTGCTAAGCAGCACTAGCGATGCGCGCGCAGTTGTAAATAAAAGCACCGACTCTCATTTTAAATATATTGGTCTATGGTACTAACAAAACCGATCCGCCCCGATCACACGAACCTGTTTGAGAATGAATTATGCTACACATCAAATCAAAATTTTAATGAATGTGCGTTAATTAGGAGTGTTGGATAAACACCTCATAATATGTTCATATTTAGCGCACAAGTTTACTATTATTAATTTTCCTTGTATAAATTCAAGTCATACGATACTCGCCATTTTGATGACAGTGGTGGTCGAGGCTAAAAAACATAAAAATTGGAGATTTCGAACACCCTAACTTCACCACAGGGGCTGTGAATCATCGTCTCAATCAGCATCGTTTAATTATTTGACGAATTTATCCATAGTTTAAAGTAAATAAGTACTTAGTGGTAATGAAGTTTTTGGATGACTAATGTCGAAGTTTCACGCCAATCGTGCGTGTTTACATTTTACTTTTCACAAATTTCACACACGCAGTTAAATGTAAGATTTAAAATGTGACAAATATTATTGAAAATATTGTGAACAACACGAAAATGCCCAGGTCTTAACGTAATATTCAAACACAGGTCCAATAACACGTATTAATCATTACCACTAGGTACTCAATTTGTGTTCAAAATCGCCGACCATTATTGTTTTTTTTATTGCAATGATGTACGAAAGCGATTATTCCAAAAGATTTTTTTATTTTTATTTCGGTTGATAATATGACGAATGTAACCGATACTTAGAAATTAAATAAAATTTAGTATTTTAAGCAGTAAATACAATAAGCATTGTTTATAATAATGATTTATGCTTTTCTATTGTCATTTTAATCGTTTTTTGGACATTTCACTTAAACAGAGTCAATAACAGCCAGGCCATAGGTACCTCATTTATTGAATTTCGCGCCGAAATGTTTCTATATTTGAATTTACTCGGAATGCGCTCGCTGTTTAGAATTATTTTAATTTATTGAACAACTATTATATATTGTGGAATTATTTTTGATAATTTCTAATAGTTTCCTACAGAATTCCCAGTATATATTTATTAGGTAGGCTTAGTAAAATTTTGTTTGGGAATGATGATAAATTAATTCCATAAATTGGGTATTCTGCAAACACTTTCAATACTTTTTGTTAGTTATAAGAGTTGTTATTCAGTTTCTAATTTTTTTTTTATTTCATTTATCGCGAATATCGATTAGGCTGTATGCAAGTTTTGATCGAAATAAGGAAATTGGGTGGACGGTCAACACCTTCTTATATACGTATCTATGGTCAGCACTAAAAAGTGTCACGTCGCAACACAATTTTTAGTAATTTATATCAAGATTTGATCGTTTTTTTTATGTAGTTTATGTATGAAAAATGGTAAAAGTAAGAATGCAGACAGAATGACAATATCTTTATTTTTTCCTTTTGCATATTTGCAGTTTGACCGACCTCAACATATAAATAAATTATAGATTTTTTGTAAACGATATCGCAAAGACCATAAAATACACACACACAGAACTCTATTTCATCATAATTCCATACTGACTATTTAAAAAAAAAGTGAATTAATGAGATTAAGAAAGCGCGCATCTCCGACTAGTAAATAGTTATCTGTGGAAATAAAGCACATGTGGATTAAAGTAAAGAAAAAGCACGCGTTTTTAATACACTGCATTATGGACCTAAAAGCGGTTCAATAAGAGCCACTTTACGAGCAAGTGTGTTGAAAAGCATATTACAGCATTTCGGAATTTTTGACAGTCAAAATGTAATGACTGTTTCTGGCCTAAGTTGGTAATCATTGACCTGGTATGTTATAAGCTCTAGTCCATTTTAACATTGCAAATTGTCATTTTTTACATTTTGACATCGTGGCATTTTTTATAGGTATTACTTTTCCTCTCTTTATGTTTACATATTAATTGAATATTGACGTAGTAATTGTTGTATTTTTTTTGACATTTATTTTTCTTACTTGTTATTATTAATAATATATGCGTTTGATTAATGTAATTATGTTATGACATCCATTATCAATTTATTATTATCATCACATTTGTACGCCTTCTGGTATAACATAGCGCGCTTGTAATTTTTTTTACAACTATTTATTTTACCTATGTTAACAAATGATTAAATGACTTTAATAACATTGACGCAAGAAATAACTTACACCGCCTAAAAACTCTTTAGACGCAAGTCATTTATTGCTTTAATTTCGTTGTATTACCATTGCCAAGAAACTTACATCGTGAAAATTGGGCTTTAAGCAAGCCAAACGGAACGCGAAATCTCTCAACACATCTCAGATACATAAACAAAACAAGATACCGCATAACATCCACAAACATCCTTAACATCCAAACATCCAAATTTGGCGAATGTTTAACGCGTAATAAACCAACAGCAAATTAAAGTTTGCGGCAAGTTTACTGGAAGTGCCAGAACTGTCTGCTAAGTTTATATGCTGACAGGACAGGTAAAGCGACCGACATTAAGATTATATCAAAGAGCATTTGTGGAAACAAACATGTTTGCTACCCAGCCAATGAAGTGTGCGGAGGTGTGAGTGCTGGATGTGGCTCGAGCATGGTTCGATAAGTGTACAGCCAGAGAAAGAGATAAGAAACCAGTCAAATAACTATTTGACTGGCTTACGTAACACAGTAAATTAACAAAATGTTAATTATAGAAATAATTCAAAAGCTTTTGTGTCTTGCGTGGATCCACGTTCGTACGATATGACATACGAGAGGTTAATGTCTGCGTAGGGGAAAAATAATGTAATTTGTTCCATCATTACATTTAACAAAAGGCACAGACAGATACAGCGACTAAGATTTTGCGTACTGAGCACGCACGCATTATTTTGATAACGTTATAATTATTAACATTCTAGTGATATTTATTTTAGAAGTATGTAAGTATGTTTCTTTGTTTGCATGTAAGTATATTCTCATAAAATCTTTAGTTTTTATTGAGTGAATTGTTTAAGATTTTAATTTGTCACCTGTACTCTTTCACACGCTGTATTCATCTCTCTATTTTTGTCCTATCGGTAGGTGTGCTGGAAGAGATTTCTTATGAAATAAGCATCACTAAACAAAAACAAAAATAGGGTTCGGGGCGAAGATAAAGTTTCCTAAATTGTACAACAGAGAATCCCTTTACGGTGCGCGGCCCAGTTGACGGACGTCACACGGCTAATGTCAAAAGAAGGGTGCGCGTCGTATGTTTTCAAAGGAAGCTTCTGGAATATTCTAGAAGCTTCAGCTCGCTCTCATTGGCCGAGCGGGAACGAGCCTTCCCGCCAGAAGCGCGCGGATTGTGGCGGGACCGCGGGGCGGTTGGAAATAGTTTAGTGTTATAAATCCTGTTATATATAGTTCTAATGTGCTAATAAACCTTCCAGTACTTCGGCTACGTTCTACACGTGTCTAACTACTGAATGAGATTATCTTTGGTAACCGTGTAGGTATACTACCTACTTATAGAAATTTGATATTATAATTCTACTACCTATTGTAATAATGTTGTCTGTGTGGTGCCGGACTTAAAGAATAGCACCACCCCGTACTTCCCGTGGATGTCGTAAAAGGCGACTAAGGGGCGTACCGGAGAATAAGCCGCAGCGTTCTCTATGCATTCCACCACCATACCACACTGCGATCGCCAACCCTCCTGCCAAGCGTGGCGATTATGGCAAACCCCCCCCCCCTTTTGGGGGAGGCCTATGTCCAGCAGTGGACGTCTTTCGGCTGAAATGCTGATGATGATGATTGTAATAAATATCTAATATAGGTTTTTGTTTTGTTTCAGGTACGTTACTTCGCTTTTATAAACAACAATGGAAGAATTGTAGGTTGGACTTTTAATGAACCATAATGAGGCACCACCCGTAACTATGCATGTGAAAGTTTTTTAACTACACAAGCAATTTAAGTTCTTTGCAAAGAAACTTACAAAGAATTAAACGCTTATAATTATACGATTTTGAGTAATCTGATAAAACGGATAAGTGGCGGTTAAAATGGTTTAGATTCCAGTAACAATTTTGCTGTATTAGATTCTGCTCATTGCTACATAGGTACATAAAATCATGCTACGAGCGTGTCGTAGCTGTGCTACGATTCTACGTGCTACGAGAAGTGCTACGAATACTACGAGTGTGGATTGAACATAGTTATTTCAGTTTTTTTTTTATTATTATCTTTTTATGTGCACACGTTCTTAAGGCAATAAACAATATATTTCTTTCATTCTTTCTAAAAACACAACATTAAAGTAATGACTGGTTAGATTCATATATAAATAAATCATAATCCATTTAACAATTATTGTTCTTATTGACATGACCTTACTATTTTTTTTTTCAGTTACTTAAAATATCCCGACATTCCCAAAAGACTCATCAACAATACGAAACAGCCTTTATAACTAAACTTAAACACACTCAACTCGAAATCAAGATAAATAATCAACAAAGAGCAAGCATCCAATGGAGACACCTAGCAAATTCTCTTGGCAAACAGACCGGGGTGTCACACTCGAGTGTCCCGACTGTGATCAGTCACACTTTCGTCTCAGACACAAATTAACGAATGTCTGCAATTAGGGCCCGACTCTCGAAAATGGCTGAAGCTTTAATATTTTAAGGACGTCATTTAATGAGATTTAATATTGTTGTTCGCACCCTAAACTTGATTTGAGCACGTTTCTCTAATTATTTGATCAATGTTGTCAGAAATTATGTGTTCTGTTGTGTGAGCATGTATTCGTATTTAAATGTTAGCGTTTCTGTTTGCAGAGTAAGCAAAACTTGTGTTACGCAAATATTGTAGTTGTTTGCGAGTAGTTTTATTAAACAGTGGCTCTTTACATATTCAAGAGTTTGTAGAACTTTTTGAAACTTATATTTTGGCATGCGGCTTATTATAAAATAAGCCTACATATATTGTCAAGACCACAGTTTTTCTTATTTTATATTCTCTTATGATTTCTGGTTAAAGACTTTTATTTCTAATAAAGAAATTTACATTTCACTTACATGAGAACAAATTTAAACATAAAGTAAAAACTAATAATTGTCCTTCGGCACTCGGACTTACAATTTACCTGACTTTAAATTACATTAGTATTGAGTATAAATTATTTAGGTTCACGGGTACTCTCAAAAATCCAACACTGTGCCACTATGCACTATAATAAGTCTTTGGTGTGTTACAAATTTCTGAAAGATCAAAGACCCTTTTACTTACCTTATTGCGCATTACAATAATATACATACATACAATTTTGCAGGCATCTCCTGCAAAAGCTACTACTACTCATAATTTTAGAGAACACATAATAGATTGTTAAGACAAACCACTCAAGATAGATGCTCCTTTGTGACTGTAAAAAATGAAACAAAAGTATAAGAATAAATGTGGTGAACATTTATTACAAAAGATTTTTAAATGTCAGGGCCGAACAGTATTCAGTAGGTTCGGCTTCCTGATATTGAAAAATCTTTAAACAATACACTAAGCTGTCCACACATTCATCACATTGATAAATTCCGATTATCGTGGATTTCAAATTAAACATCCCGGATCTGAGTTTTCATTTATTCGTTTATTTAATTAAAAAAATACAGAATCAACGTTCCGCCCATTGTTCCAGTAATGTATATAATATTGTTGATAAAATAACGGGGGAAACAAAATGGCTGATGAAAATATAATTTGTTTGTTTTGGTACGATATAAATTTGCGCCTAGTTTCTGTGGAATATTTAAGTTATATTGTTGTATGTGTTACTGAGTTTTACACAACAAACATGAATGGTTTCGCATGAGACATTAAAAAAAAGACTTTATTTAATTTTGTAAATCATGAAACTTTTATATTTTCTTGACTGTACATCTGTCAAAAAGAGTAAACTTAGATAAAGTGGGTAAAACAGAGATTAAAACAGAAAACGAAATAGCAGCGGATCGAGTAGGGGGTCCAGGGGATCAGACCGGAATAAATCGTTAAAATAATAGTTTATTTTTCAACAATAGTTACCAATTGTTTTTAAAATAATAACCGTGGAGTTTCTTGCTGGCTCTTCTCCATACGACCAATTGGAGCCATGCACCTAGCTTCTGATGTTTCATAGGTCCCCATGTAGGTTTATGTGAAATAAAATATTTCGATTGTGATTTTTTATTTTGTTTTTCAATAATTAATAATAATTTTATTTTATTTTTAATATTTTTTTTTACAATTTTATTTTTTTTAATATTTTTTTTTATATTTTATAATTTTATTTTATTTTTAATAATTTTGTTTAATATACAATTAAACTATTATTTTCGTATTAACAATTACTACATCAGGTAGGTACAAGGTTTATCCATCAGGAAATTCTCGGAAGTAGCCCAGACTCTGCATTTGTGCCCGGTTAGTGGCAATAGTCTGTGTGGTGCCGGACTTAAAGAATAGCACTACCCCATACATCCCGTGGGTGTCGTAAAAAGCGACTAAGGGTCGTACCGGAGAATGGGCAGCAGCGTTCTCTATGCATTCCACCACCATAACATACTGCGATCGCCAACCCGCCTGCCAAGCGTGGCGATTATGGCAAACCCCCCTTTTGGGGGAGGCCTATGTCCAGCAGTGGACGGCTTTCGGCTGAAATGATGATGATGATGATAGTGGCAATAGTTTCGCCCCTTATTACATGAGACTTCACACCTAACTAGCAAAGCGTGAGTGTACTAATCACTTCTGCCTAACTCTTCAGGGAATATAGTCGCGTTTGTATGTTGTCAATACTATCTGTCCTTGTTATTTTTTAATCAATAAAGTAAAAAAAAATAAGCTCTAACGACATCAGTTCAGTTTTCCGGGTCGCGAGTTGCACTACCACGCAAACCAAATATTGGCAGGGCTCACAGCTCTAGGTTCGACGTATATGAATGAGAGGTTCGTGTAAACAAACCCACTGTAGACTAGAAAGCTGCGTGTATTAGAAACATTTTAAACTAAAAACTTTAAAAAATAAATAACTTTCATAGGTTTATTTTGTAGTTTACTACACTACAAAATAAACCTATGAAAGTTATTTATTTATTTATTTTAGTATTTATGTACACACAGTAAAATACATAGTGATATGACGTAATTATTCTTTGAGTATAAAGGTACTGCTTATTTCTTAAGAAAATTATTTCACCAGACATGCGAGAGAAGAAGTAAAAAAGAAATGTAGACAATAGTGTGTGAGAACAAGAAGAGAAAAATATGAATGTGTGAAGTCTAAAACTAAAATCTATGCTAATATTATAAAGCTGAAGTGTTTGTTTGTTTGCTTGGTTGATCGCGGTAATCTCAACAACGGTTCGAATTGAAAAATTATATTTGTATTGAATAGTTCATTTATCGAGGAAGGCTAGGGGTGGCCAACTTAGTTAGACCCAAGATCTACTGTTCACTGACGACACCCTGTGCGATCTACCAATTACATACTTGCATAGTTCAGTACACAATTTTGTAGTATTTTTTATTTTATTAAGAAGGAAAATATAAAACGGAAAATTATCTTAGTAACCTACTAGTTTATATTAATTTGAGCATTGCGTTTGAGCATCTTTCGCTAGATTAGTAAAATCAGGTTAAATTATCGCGGGTGAAACCGCGTGGCACTGCTATTACTAAGTATACCTACACATACAATGCAAAAAAATACATAAGTATACATAACTTAGTGACTGTTGTACTAAAGACATTTTAGAAGCGAGAGCTAAGTGCCGCAGGCTCCATTACATATTTTAATCTATTCAGTATTTTAGTTTAAAACTCGCTTTTGCGTTCGCAAGATAAGTCTCATTTAATATCCCTACAACTATAGCCATTACAATTTAATCGCGCCCCCAAGAAGCATACTTTGAACATGTTGAGAACAACAATCTTGTACTTTCAACTTGTTCAAGCACAAGCGATATTAAATAGAGACAAAGTACAGTCATCAAAAAATATCACCAGCCCAACAACACAACTTTATTTGGTACCAGATAGACGCGATCTTACTTCGGCCTTTTTTTTTACTTTTTACTTTTTTCCAGCCGCAAGGAAATCGTTTAAGTTAACTCGTTTACTCATGAAACTTGCCTTGTGGTGCGGATTACGGAGATAAAACTTAGTTCGGGTGCTTCTATTAAAATGGTTTCGAAAAGTATTTTAATAATTCGCTGACTGTACTTTATCTGTTTGCTGGAGTTTGATTGAGTCTTTAGGCGCTTTTGTACTTTTTGATTTTTGAAAAAGATTATTTAGTTTGAGTTAAATGAATTAAGGACATATTTATAACAAATAAACTTTATTTAATTAAGTCTGCTAGTCTGGCTTTTTCATTTATATTATTATAGACAATTTTTTTTTTCTTTATTACTAAGAATTACTAAAGTTCTTAGTAATTGATTACCATCAAGCCTAATAGACTAATAAGCAATTTAACTCCAACTTAATATTTTACGAGATAGATTATTATATAACTAAGAATAGTGTCAATTTGCACTTTTACACAGTTTCGTAGCACTTCTTAGGGTCTGACAAATTGACAAAACACTTTGTTCATATTTTATGTGTATCCATTAGCACTGCACTATTATTCATTCACTATATAAATAACTGACTCAAATGGTTTCGATATTCGACAAAATAAAAATAATATAATATTGATATAAATTATGATGACTGGATATTTGCATTCATTTTTCGTACGTAATAGTATTGTTACAGCTACCTTCTTTTATAATAAAATAAAAAAGCCTTTTATTCTACCACTAGCTCCTGCCCGCGAATTCGTTCGCATGAAAGTCGTGAGATACACAATACCTATACTAAAATAACAGCCACACTTTTATACAACACCCCGTCGCTATTACTTTGTTTTCGCTTAGGGTTCTTTCTGACTTTTTTCATTTTTCTCGGCTCGTATTGGTCCTAGCGCGATGTTAAATTTTTAAATCCGACTAGTAGTTCCAGACATTAGCGTATTCAAAGAAAAACAAGTAATTAAAAAAACTAAAAAACCCGACTGCTGTAAAAAAATTAAGTTAAAAAACTGAAAAGCTAAAAACAAGGCCATTTTAAATTAAATAAAAGTTGGAAGCAGGCGGGACCCATTTGAGTTTGAAAATATAATAAAAAAATGGTATGGGTCCCGCCTTTTCAATTTTCATGTACCCAGTGACACTCGCGCTACCAAGACAAATCTAAAAACGTATAATTTATCCAAATCCGTTCATTTGTTTAGAAGTTACGAGGGAACAAAGAAACGGACATACATACATACATACATGACATACATACATACAGGTCAAACACATAACCCTCCTTTTGGGCTTCGCCGCAGTCGGGTAAAAAAAGCAAACTCTACAGCTTTATTATTAGTATTCAATACAATTCAATGTCGACAATAATATTAAAACAAATTTCAAAGTAAGTACATTACAAATTTTAAATCATTAATTATTTGTTGGAATAATAAATTTCAATAAATAAAACAGTTCGTAAATGAAACGACTCTCTTCTTCGTCATATTCTGTATATGTATTTATCTATAGTATTAGTATAGATAAATACATATACAGACGCCAGCTGCACATCAAGCTACTACAATCTGTCAAATTTCTTTAATAGATATTCAACTTTATTACTAAAGCATAAGGTTCAAAGTTGATTGGGAAAATGTGACAGTTTCGGGTAGCTTGATGTGCTGGCGTCTGTACAATGTAAGCATTGTAATTATTTTATTCCATATTGGTTACTAGCTGCGCCCCGCGGTTTCACCCGCATAAGTGTCGTCCGACTGGACGGAGAAGGCACAGTATAAGGAAATGTGGAAGGAAATGGGGGTGACCTTTGCCCAGCAGTGGGACAGAACAGGCTAACCAAAAAAGTGCCGATCCCGTGGGAATATCGGGATAAAAAGTAGCCTATATGTTTATCCAGGGAGTCAACTACCTTCATACAAAATTTTATCAAATTGGTCCAGCCGTTTGAGCGTGAAGAACTAACAAACATATAAACACACACACACACACACCCCCACACACACACTCACACACTCACAAACTTTCACCTTTATAATATTAGTGTGATTACACATTTAATTATAATTACCTAATCATCATCTGCCTAGCTTTTTCCCAACTATGTTGGGGTCGGCTTCCAGTCTAACCGGAAGCAGCTGAATACCAGTATTTTTAATTAATTTATTAAATTACCTAATATTATTGTTTATTAGTTGAATTAAATTCGTATTCATAATAAATTGTATTATTATTTTAGAGGGTTATTGGTAAAACATTAACAACCTCTTAAGAGGTCATTGTACTCATCATTATGAAGAACTTTTACTGTGCGACCAAACCTGAAATCGCGAAAAAAAAAAACAGATGTTCCCTACATTTTGACGAGTTATACGAACATAAATGTAGGGAACAGCTGATTTTTTCTCGCGATTTCAGGTTAAGTCCCATAATAAAAGTTGTTCATAATGATGAGTAGAATGACCTCTTAAGAGGTTGTTAATGTTTTACCTATAACCCTGTATTATAATCGTCAGCAAAATAAAGTTTGACACATATACGTATATAATGATTAAAATGGTATTATAAAGTTCTCAGCACGTGAAATTATTTACATACACACGTAAATGTAAGAAATCCAATAATGTGACTTCCTTTTTATTAGGGTTTCGTACCCAAAGGGTAAAAACGGGACCCTATTACTAAGGCTCCAATGTCCGTCTGTCCGTCTGTCACCAGGCTGTATCTCATGAACCGTGATAGCTAGACAGATGTCTTTCACAGATGATGTATTTGTGTTGCAGCTATAACAACAAATAGTAAAAACAGAATAAAATCAATATATAAGGGCGGCTCCCATATAACAAATGTGTTTTTTTCGGCGTTTTTGCCTTGTGGTTCGGAACCCTTCGTGTGCGAGTCCAACTCCACTCGGCCAGTTTTTATACATATTTAACTTGATTCGAACATCAGAATATTCACAAATCAAACTTCATAACAAAGTTAAACTTATAAATAAACTCGGAAAGTAATAAACACATAACGCTATTCATAAACATACTGTTTCCAAACATATCGACACGCGATCCCAAAGACCTCGTGATTTATATTCAGAAGCAATTTGCTCCGGCTTTTATGTCCGTTATTATACAGCTGTGCTGTCGTTACGGGTCGTCAAAAGCCCGAAAGTCTGACAATCAGTTTTACCCGGGTATAGTATTACCCAAGAACTGGGTTGTGGAGGTCAGTTATACATACATATATAATCAGCCAATAATGTTCCCACTGCTGGGACACCGGCCTCCTCTCTGTGAGAGGGAGTGGGCCGTAATCCACCACGCAGCCTAGTACGGGTTGGTAGATGTCACATGTCTTCGGCAGTCGCTCCATGTGTATATAATACTGATCTTCCACTACGGTACGGAACCCTAATAAAAAAGAAATCACATTATTGGATTTCTTACATTTACGTGTGTATACACCACTAATTTTTAATTAGTACAAATACTTAAAGGGCTTATTAGAAAAGGTCTTATTATTATATATGTAAAGTCTCAATAAATAATATTCATAAACAACAAAGTTATTAGCGTTTGTTTAAATCCCAAAATGTCACTCAATTTATGGAATTATTGTACAGGCCATTCATAGTAGTACGGTACCTATTCATTAATCGTATTCTCTCGGTCTTGCGTTCGCGTGTTTTCGCTCGAACTTGCCCCGCCTCCAACAGCTGTTATCGTAATTGTAGGTAAATAAAACGCATCTTTATGCTTTACGATGGAAAACTAAGAAAAAGTAAAAAAGGCATTTATTCAATTCAAACTTTTCCTTCGTACTCGTACTTTAATTGGGCTTAGGACCATCAAAATTATCAACTTTTTTACAATTAATTATTAAGAAAACAATTAGGTAACTAAAGTAAAAAGAAATCAAATTAAATTAAAGCTTCAAAACTTGTGAAAAAGGTTAAAAAGTTTGAATCAGCTGATATCAATTATTTACGTAGGTGTTTACAAAACTTAAAAAACTTACAGGCATTTTAACTGTCCTTCGAAATGTCCACCACCATTATCAGTACAAAGACGGGCACGTTTATTTAAATAGTTTTTTAACGATATCACTCACTTTTTACTTCGTCAGATGCGTCCAATATGCGCTGTTTTAATTTTTATACACTTGTTGGCTCACTAACGTGCACTTGTCGCTTAACATCACTCCACAGAATAAAGTCCAATAGGTTCCACGTCCTTGGCTATTGGCCGGTGCGTGGAATGATGATTCATGGTCGAGTAAACGCTGGTAAGCAACTAAGCGTTCCGCACAGTCCGAACGTTCGGCTGGTGAGCATTTGGGTACTCATCTCTGTACATACGTACAGCTGCGTTCTCACCAGACAGCAAGTACTCACGGAACATAGCCGTATACTCCCGAGGTGAGAACTATTATGCCATCGCGACAGTAAAAACGTAAACAAATAATTTAGTTAAAAGAAGCATGCGCACACTTCCGCTAACAAATGAGCACTGTCTCAACTCTCATGTCTGTGTCTTTGTTGCTCGCTCGATAAAGGATCGCTGGCGCAAAAAGGGGCGTGGCTTGAGCCTCGACGCGAGTTTGTCGGGACTATGAATGGGATGAATGGAAAAACACCGCGCGTAGTATTTTCTAGTAGCAATTATTATGAATGATTGATTCTGTTATGAATTTACCAATTATGACCAATTTTCGTGGACAATTTTGGGATTTCATTTTTTTTACTTTTGACTTCACAAATATGATTAGTAACGGGTACGGATATAGCCGATTTTTTTTTGTACTAATTAAAAAATAGTGGTGTATAAATAATTTGCGTGCTTGAGAACTTTTTATTACCATTTTAATCATTATATACGTATATGTGTCAAACTTTGTTATGCTGACGATCATAATCATAATATAAGAATAATACAATTTATTATTAATACGAATTTAACTCAATTAATAAACAATAATATTAGGTAATTTAATAAATTAATTAAAAATACTGGTATTCAGCTGCATCCGCTTTGACTGAAAGCCGATCCTAAAGATGATGATGATAATACAGCTGTGCTAAATGTTCTAAATGAATTACATAGTAAAGTGATAACTAATGTAGCCTTTATGATAATAAGCATAAGCATAATCAGCCTAAAACGTCCCCACTGCTGGACAGGTCTCCTCTCCGTGAGAGGGAGTGGGCCGTAATCCACCACGCGGGCCCAATGCGGGTTGGTAGATCTCATATGTCTTCGGCAGTCGCTCACTGTATATATAATACTGGTATTCCGCTGCATCAGGTTTGACTGGGACCCGATCCCAAAGATGATGATGATGATACAGCTGTGCTAAATGAATTACACAGTGAAGTGATAGCTAATGTAGCCTTTATGATAATAAGCATAAGGATAATAATCAGCCTATAATGTTCCCACTGCTGGAACACCGGCCTCCTCTCTGTGAGAGGGAGTGGGCTGTAGGCCCAGCGCGGGGTGGAACATGCCTACGAATTTTTGGTTCTAGGACACGCCGGTATCCTCACGATGTTTTCCTTCACCGTTTTGAAAGCAGTGGTGATGTAATAATTTACACAAAGTAAAGCGCCTGTCTAAACTTTTTTAATATATTCTAAGTTAGTAGAAGTTGTTACATAAGTATTAGATACATAAGGAATAAGTGTGTAAGGAAAATAAAGCTATTTTTTTATTTAAAAAGCTTGTCTAGTCAAAAAAATTCAGTTGTTTCATACATTTTGGACAAGGAGGTATTGAACTTTTGTAATAAACAGCAGATTTTATTTTTCGTGATTTTAGAGTTGGTCCCATAGTGAAAGTTGTTCAGTCCGACGGTCTAAAGCACCTCTTAAAGTTTGTTGGGTTAATTTTGAAACACCTTATAAATAGATTTTTATGTCTAGTTTCCGTATAAAAGGCTTTATTATTATTTATTATTAATAAACATTTTACGTCGAGCCTATAGATGCACAAAACCAGACTCCGGGCTGCTACTGAGAAATTCCTGGTGAAAAATCTAATAACACTAGCACTGTTCAGCTTATTTCAAGCAGTCAATCCAATTCTTCACACATAGCTGGAGTAATTTATGTAACAACATAGAGGACGCACATAAATAAAGTGACAAAAAAATCCCCTCCTACACATGATCCTTAAAGCTCGCGCGGAAATAATCGTTCGATATTCAAAACGAAGGGCTTCGCTTTTCGCGCAATTAACCGCCGAGTTTAGTCCCTCTGCTTCCGGTCGGGTACTTCCGGTTCGCCCCCTAGCTGATGACTCGCAGTATATTGATTAATGAAAAAATGTATTCTAGAATATTCGTTGAGATGTGGAAATGGCGAGTCATTAGAGTGACAAGTTTGGAAGATAAATATTTGGCGATAGATAAGAAGTGTTCTTCTGAAATTTCATAAGTGCCCATGTAGGTTTATGTGAAATAAAATATTTTGATTTTGATGAAATGAAATACCTACTGGGGCGAAATTGTTACGCTTATATTTTCTTGGGAGTCAAAAAACTTTTTCAACTGCTGGTAACCTTGCAATATTAGGTCACTTTGCTACTTGCAGGTAGCAGACCATGAAGCTGACCTTACCTCTTGCTTCCAAGAGAATGAACCTGCATATGTAACACAGCCTCGAAGTCAATATTCTTTGTTCTATTTAAATACGCAGGCAATACCCTCAGAAAAGGTTCACGTTCACCAGTTGTTTTTTTCGAGCCAACAGCGCCAGTGAATATACCCAAACAAAATAGACGGAACCAGGTGCAACCAGGCCAACGAATTACGCACTTCAGCTCCCCACAACACTATGCGAAAATAAGCGAGAAAAAAAACTTTTAAATTTCTTGAAAAAATACCCAGGCGTTTCATGCGGAATTGTATTGTTTTCCAACACCCTGGATACCGGCGCGAGTGCGGAAAACGATAATGAGGGAGCAGTTTTTCCGTCTACCGTCTCTCTCCTTGAAATGAGGTCGAATTACGAATTGTGTGCTCACTCATAAAAAAAATTACTCCGACCACGATTGTGCCTGCCGCTGCAAATTAACGATACAGGTATTTTTGCACAATAAAATATGTATTGTAGGATTTTTGTATTGTGTTTAAGATTATAAAGAGGTAGGAAAAGTCGGGTTGTGGAGTATTCACATTGATTTGAAGATTAAGGTCGACGGCACAAGGAAAAAGCGAATAGCTAATTCACATTGAACCATTGTTACCTATAACCTGTACTGAAATAACTTTTTTCGTACAAAAATATTATGATCAATAAATAAGGATGATTACATCTATTTTCTTATGGTTTTTTCATTGTTCAAAGTAGTCATTCTGTCAACTGAAAAACAGTTGTTGATATTCCTAAATTATGAATAGGTTGCACCTTTCACTATTTATTACAACAACTAGCTTCCGCCCGCGAAGTTTGTCGATAAAAACTATCCTATGTCCTTTCCCGGGATGCAATCAATCTCTCTGCCAAATTTTATCGAATTCCACTCACTGGTTTAGGCGTGAAAAAGTAACATACAGACAGACAGACGCAGACAGACAGAGCTACATTAGAATTTATAATATTAGTATGGATTATGCTTCGTTAATAGGAAGTGGAAGGATCTCGTCCCACATTAATCTATCTATATATTATATATCAAAGAAAGTCGTGTTAGTTACACTATTTATAACTCAAGAACGGCTGAACCGATTTGGCTGAAAATTGGTGGGGAGGTATCTTAGAACCAGGAGACGAACATAGGATACTTTTTTTATACTTTTATTTACTTATAGGAGTAGGGTAGGAGTAGTGTAGGAGTAGGTTAGGAGTAGGGTAGGAGTAGGTTAGGAGTAGGGTAGAAGTAGGGTAGGAGTAGGGTAGAAGTAATGTAGGCGTAGGGTAGGAGTAGGGTAGTAGTAGTGTAGGAGTAGGGTAGGAGTAGGGTCGGAGTAGGGTAGGGGTAGGGTAGGGTAAGGGATAGGAAATTAGAACTAATTTATATTGCAAAACAACGTTTGCCGGGTCAGATAGTATATAAATAAAATAAAATCGGGTTAGTTACACCATTTATAACTTAAGAACGGCTGGACCGATTTTTGTGATTTTTGATTTGTTGGGTTTGTCTCCGCCCCGAATAGCAGAGTAACTGTAAAACATGGGAAAAATTCACGAAAAAAAATTAATGAAGATAATTAATTTCCTCATACATTCGCTGTTATTGATTCTGTGGCGTCAGCTAGTTATTTATGAATCACTAGCTTCTGATCGCGACTTCGTCCGCGTGAAATTTCACCCTCCCCCCATTCACCCCCTTAGGGGTGGAATTTCGAAAAACCCTTTCTTAATGGATACCTACTCTTCACAAAGAACACGCCCTCCAAATTTCATGTCTCTAGGACCAGCGGTTTAGGCTGTGCGTTTGATATATCAGTCAGTCAGGACTTTGAATTTTATATATATAGATAGATAACATTGTTTCCTCGATATACATACGTAGCTTACAATACTTTATGCTGCTTAATTTTATCTAAAAACTCGCACGTTATTCAAAGCTGTAGGTTCAAACCTCCATCATTTTCAAATCCATATGAGTATAAAAGAGTTCACATCAAAAGGTAAGCCTTCACGTCGCTCCTGAAAAAAAACCTTCGCAAATAATACGAGACCAAAATAATCACCTGAACACAGTTCAAAGTACCCTGATCCCAAGCGTTTTGTAGCATCCGATAGGAAAAGGCCTCCATCGACAGACGCGCTTTATATTCACATAAAAAAATTATGACGGTCCCTGCAAACGCCAAATTGAATATGAAATCAGCACGATGAACTTTTAGTCTAAATTTAATGAAGTGAAGTGGGCACGTGTTCCAGGGTAGCTTCCATTTTGAGCGCTTTTCTGTTTAAATTGTGTACGCCGAAAATATTTGAAGCCTTATTTGGAAACGGGGAAATATTCAAGGATAACAATACAACAATACGAGATCATGCACGAGGTTGTAGGTTCAAATCCGGGCAAGTAACATTGTGACTTTTACAATTCATAATTATGTACTTTCTGAGTTTATCTTCTTTTTTAGGGTTCCGTAGCCAAATGGCAAAAACGGAACCCTTATAGATTCGTCATGTCTGTCTGTCTGTCTGTCTGTCTGTCCGTCTGTCTGTCTGTCTGTCTGTCCGTCCGTATGTCACAGCCACTTTTCTCCGAAACTATAAGAACTATACTGTTGAAACTTGGTAAGTAGATGTATTCTGTGAACCGCATTAAGATTTTCACACAAAAATAGAAAAAAAACAATAAATTTTAGGGTTCCCCATACTTAGAACCGAAACTCAATTTTTTTTTCATCAAACCCATACGTGTGGGGATATCTATGGGTAGGTCTTCAAAAATGATATTGAGGTTTCTAATATCATTTTTTTCTAAACTGAATAGTTTGCGCGAGAGACGCTTCCAAAGTGGTAAAATGTGTGTCCCCTGTAACTTCTAAAATAAGAGAATGATAAAACTAAAAAAAATATATGATGTACATTACCATGTAAACTACCACCGAAAATTGGTTTGAATGAGATCTAGTAAGTAGTTTTTTTTTAATACGTCATAAATCGTAAACCGCAATTTACCATTCATTCAATCAACTCAAAAATAAACATTTAATTTCATAAACATAAAAGTTATGCATAAACCGGGATGTTACGCAACCCTCGGTGCGCGAGTCCGACTCGCTCTTGCCCGGTTTTTTTTATTACTAAATGGGCCCGCTCTTGACCCCGATCACGCCTGATGGAAAGCGATAGATGAGGTCTATGATGGAACGAGCGTGCCCAGAAGATCTTATCTTGGACGGTACTGTCATCGGGGAAGGAAAACATTGTGAGGAAACCTGGGCCCTATAGCTAATACAAAACTCTACAAGTCTACAATTCTACAATCATCATCTGCCTAGCCTTTTCCCAACTATGTTGGGGTCGGTTTCCAGTCTAACCGGATGCAGCTGAATACCAGTATTTTACATGGAGCGACTGCCTATTTGACCTCCACAATCCAGTTACTGGGTAATACGATACCCCTTGGTAAGACTGGTTGTCAGACTTTCGGGCTTCTGACTACCCGTAACGACTGTCAAAGATCCACGAATGACAGCCGGGACCAACGGCTTAACGTGCTTTCCGAGGCACGGAGGGTTCTCGGTATGTAAAGATGGTCACCCATCCACAGACCAACCGCGGCAAGCGTAGCTTAACCTGATCGATCGACCTGTGCGGCTGTTATTATTTAGCCACGGGCCCCTCCCTCCCTCCCTCTACAATTCTACAAAATTGTTAAAATGTCGAAAGTATTGCGTAATACAATTATTACAAATATGTAAGGTTCGTAAGGTTGTTCAGTTACAATTATGTAGCTTAAGAGTTTTGTGGTACAGATAACTTGTAAGATTTACAAAATTGTAACTTTTAAATTGTAATTGTAAAGTTTTGTAGTACAGGGCCCTGGATTTTATAGGTCACTAGCTGCGCCCCGCGGTTTCACCCGCGTAAATATCGATCCCGTGGGAATATCGGGATAAAAAGCAGCCTATATGTTAATCCAGGGTGTCAGCTACCTCCATACAAAATTTTACCAAAATTAGTCTAGGCCGTTTGAGCGTGAAGAAGTAACAAACATATAATAAACACACACAAACTTTCGCCTTTATAATATTATCAGTGTGATAGGTATTAGTCTGAAATCGCCAACCCGTCTTGAGCAAGCGTGGTGATCAATGCTCGCGCCTTCTTTGTATTAGAAGACGCCTTTGCTCCGTAATGAATCAATAATAGGCTGGTATATGATAAAACAACACCTATCGTATTACGGCAAAAAGGAGCTTGAGACCACACTGATACTGATTAGGTCAATTTGTTATTTTTGTCCAGAATTTATTCAACATTAAATGTTTAAAGAACTATCCTAGTTGGTCCGGAGGTAGGTGATGGCATTCGTGATAAATTTAAGTACTCCAGACCGTATTTCGGCCACGGCAGCCAATTTCAATGGAGAGATATTATAGTGCACAAGTGTGCGCGCAGACTCAGGTGACTCCCTCTTCCCTCGCTCTCATAGTCCGGTGGGACGGCAATCCGACACGTCCGGAGAAAGATCAGGCGCAGGACCAACGGCTAGGCTGAGCGTGGGGTCCTGGGTTCGATTCCCGGGACGGGCAAAGTGTTATTGAGTTTTTCCATTAGGAATTTCTTAGTAACAGTCCTAAGTTTGGAAGTTGGCGGTGTGATACCGGGTATTCCTAGTACGAGTGCCAAAGTACTCCTTTGACATCTAAGCGCACATTACATTAGACCAAAGTTTTTAAGGAGATTTACTGTACCCATTATTACAGTAATAAAGATTTTATTATTATACTAGCAGCGGTCCGTGGTTTCACCCGCGTAAGTTTCGATCCCGTGGGAATGTTGGGATCAAAAGTATTATATGTGTTAATCCAGGAAATAGTCTATCTATGTGCCAATTTTCATCCACATCTGTTCAACTGTTTACGCGTGATTGAGTAACAAACATCCAAACATCTGAACACAAACTTTTACATTTATAATATTAGTAGGAGTAATTATGTTGGAGACTGCTAATTCCAGCCTTATTGCCAATTCTGGTGAGAATTATCTTTGAAAATGACTGGTGTAATATGACATTACCTTTATGTATTTATTCGAGTCACTGCACACATCTCATATTCATATATTTATTAACGTTTCATTACAACTGGTGGGCACAGCAAAAAATATAAATATTTAATTTTTTTAATTTCAAATTTTTGTGAGTGTTTGACTTGACACTGATTTCTATCGTATATTCACTTCAGAAATAAATTTGAAACGCTAGAAAGTAAACAAAGAGATTTTTATCAAAAACCGCACACTATCTTACAAAACCGCATTTAGTTCAATTAACGAAATACCTCATCTCCACCGCTATCACTAAAACAAAGTTTAATGAATCTTAATACCTATCTGTGAAAGATATATTTCAAGATTTTAGAGCTTTCGGACTTAATGTACCGTCGTAAGATGAACGGCCCGATTATAACGCGAAGATCGCGAGATACTTCTTATTTATGATCGTTTAACCCTTCAAAAGTAATGTGAGATTTTTTTTGTTTTTTATCGTTGCTTTTACTTTTCATTGTTCACTTGTGGGTGGTTTTGTTTCAAAAAGTTGATGTTGAGAGGTCAGCACATTGTAGTTTGATTACCAATATACTAATCCGTTTACTAAGAATGGTAATTTAGACATTATCATCTGTTATCATCATATCTATATCACACTAATATTATAAAAGCGAAAGTTTGTTTGTGTGTGTGTGTTTATGTTTGTTACTTCTTCACGCTGAAACGGCTGGACCAATTTTTATACAATTTTGTATGGAGGCTACTTTTTATCCCGACATTCCCACGGGAACGACACTTATGCGGGTGAAACCGCGGGGCGTAGCTAGTCAATAATAAAGCTGAAGAGTTTGTTTGAACGCGCTAATCTCTGGAACTAAAATCGGATTTGAAAAATTATTTTTGCATTTGCTAACATCACACTATGACTCGTGGAGTTTCTTGCCGGCTCTTCTCCATAGGAAACGACCAATTGGAAACGTGCACCTAGCTTCTGGCGTTTCATAAGCGCCCATGTAGGTTTATGTGAAATAAAATATTTTGATTTTGACTCTTAAGAGCCGAATAAAAAGAAAAAGTAAGAAAAAACGCTTAGCGAAAACAAAGTAATACCGCGGGCAGGCGATGCAATGCGACGGGGTGGGTCGGGGAATAAGAAATTCCACGTGGACGAAGTTGCGGGGCAGGGCTAGGCTAGCTAGTCATCATCTGCCTAGCCTTTTCCCAAATATGTTGGGGTCGACTTCCAGTCTGATCAGATGCAGCTAAGTACTAGTATTTTACACGGAGCGACTGCCTATCTGAGCTCCAGAATCCAGTTACTGGGTAATACTACCCGTAACTACTGTCCAAGATCCACGAATGACAGCCGGGACCAACGGCTTAACGTGCCTAACCGAGGCACGGAGGGGTCTCGGTATGTAAAGATGGTCACCCATCCCCGGACCAACCGCGGCAAGCATAGCTGAACCTGATCGATCGACCTATGCAGCTGTTATTATTTAGCCACGGGACCCTTTATATATTATTTGACGTAAGTCAACAACAAAAGGTACTGGGTAATACGAAACCACTTGGTAAGTCTGGTTGTCAGACTTTCGGGCTTCTGACGACCCGTAACGACTGTCAAAGATCCACGAATGACAGCCGGGACTTTCCGAGGCACGGAGGGGTTTTGGTATGTAAAGATGGTCACCCATCCTTGGACCGACCCCTGCGGCTGTTACTTAGCCACAAGCCCCTCTAGCTAGTATATAATAGATATGCATATAACAATTTACTGCTGGAAAAAGGCTCTCCAGACCAATCACACTCACTTATTCTAACCTTAGCATTATTTAACAATGGAGTTGATTGGTTTATAATATGATGATTTGAAAAAGAAAATTAAATGAAAAATGAAATTGAATGCAACGCCGATTAGACAAAATAAGTACAGGATTCACATTTAAATTATCGCTAAAATGTTTTGACTTTATTTATTCAGCTAATTAAGTTCCTCCCGTGTTTCTATGTAAAATAATTGCAAAATATTTAATTTACCTTTCAACTGAGTGCTGTTTTAATTCGTTTTCGGTAAAAGTAATATTTTTACTTCAGTTCCGTATTTATGTTTTTCACGAATACTGGATTCTACTTTTATTAAAATACCGAAATATATTTTAAACAAAAATATAATTTGGGCACAAATTGTATGTTTACTTTCAACTTCCAAAAACAACTTAACACCAAACCTTTTTATTCATAAACGACATAACAAAAATGATTTTATGTTCTAATCCCACTTTTGTTTTACGGTTTTTTTCAACATAACAGCTATGCCAACACATAAAATTAAAATAAAGTCCTCCAGACCCTATTTCGGCCACGGCGGCCAATCTCAACGGAGACTAGACTTCTGCCTTCAGCGATATTGTAGTGCACAAGCGTGCGCGCAGACACAAGTGCACTCCGTCTTCCCTCACTCTCATACTCCAATGGGACAGCAGTCCGACACGACCGGAGAAAGATCAGGCGCAGGACCAACGGCCAAACACATAAGAAATACCTAAACTCCTAAACACTATGTCAGTTCATTTTACGCACCACATATACATTCTACTCTTAGCCTAGCCATCAAACAATTTTCAACGCATATTCATACTGTATACGAACGTAGTCATTATCTCGACATGCATTAACATAGTACCCAGGGCATCATCGCAGGGTTAATTCTACTTCGAGAGAATCTGCTGAAATGTATGTAATAAAGCCGGCTTACGACCCAACACTGCGGCAGTATGAAGCACAATTCCAAAATAATATGAAATTATTATCATTTCGCCTCTAGTTCCCTACGCCTCTGTCTGGATTTCACGACACAGTAAACACGGTGACACAAACAGTTTTCCACTCTATTTCTTGAGGACTAGGGTCGGTTTTCGATTGGTGTTACCAGAAGTGTTTGGATTATAAAAATGTAACGACATGTCCTTTTGATCAACGATTGCTACGATTTTAACCAACCGTGGTATTGGAGTGATTGTTGGAATAGCTTTTGTTTATCACTTTAGATTTTGTTGGTAGTTTCGGGATAAAGGCTAAAAGAAATTGTATTTTTCCTATTGGTTAGGTTGTTTCATAAAATTGAGGAATAAAATACTTCTATAACCCAGTGATTTAAAAACTAGGAAGTTTAATATTAAAGTCTTAACTCATTCATAATCAACCCTTCCTTTAGCATTAGGTTTCTGCGACCTGAGGGGCAATTCTCGAAAATTTAAGAACCTTCATAGTCTGAAGACAAATTCTTGTAATAAAAAACATTCAAAATCCAGTCTAGTCTAGTTCAAAATCTAGTAATCTCAGCAACGATCAATGTCAAAAACTAGCCAAATATGTAAATTAGATACACGGATCAGACTGTAAGCGTTCTTAAATTTACAAGAATATCCCCTCTGATCTCAGGCTCAATCTGTTAAAAACACGTCTAAAATCAAATTCTCAATTATCCCTTAGAGTGACATATTTGCAGTTGAAACTAATAAAAAGTAAAAATCCGTCAAAAAACACGAAGAAGCTGCCCAAAACGATGATGGAGGGAACAATAAACATACATAAATAATCTACATGGCCCTTCAAAAAACCCTTAAACAATCAAAAATTTACTATTGAAGCTGCCTCCGTTAATTTAGACCCTCTTTTATAGCCATAAATATTGTTAAAACCTCATTAACCTTTTAATAGTCAAGCGAGCCATCGGCATGGCTACCTAACTTAGTTACTACGCCAGTCTGGACACGAGTATACTTCAAAATACGCTTATTAAACATACACGGGTCACGGGTTGAAAAAGAACTGAAAGTACGCTTTAGGTACTGGGAATATTATACTGGTTTAACAAGCGATAGACAGTAGCAAATACTGTCACAAAATAAAACTGCAAAAAAATTTGTTTACAAATAAATAACAACCGACTTTCTTCTTTTTATTTCTTACTTTTTGGTTGTACTTGCTATCCTACCTACCCCAAACAAATTCATATAACAGTACTTGCTATGTGAATATTTCGGAATAAACCTCTTTCGAACAAAAAAAAATATATATTGGTATATATAAACATTCGAATTGAGAACCTGTTTGTCTCTGCATCACCCAAAGGTTGACTGGTAGAAAATGCCTATGGCATTAAGTCCGCCTCTGTACATTATGTGCTTGAAGTATTAAATAAATAAATAACGTCCTCCTTTTTTGAAGTCGGTAAAAAATGGTTTTATGTCCTAAAAGATCAAAATAAATGAGGTGCAAAAAGCTTGACATAGACGACATTGTTACCACATGAGCGTGGGGCACATGATAAGAGAGGCCCAGACTCAGTAATGGATGAAGTCGGGCTGTGGATGATGATAATATCTATTACTAGCAGCGCCCCGCGGTTTCACCCGCATAAGTGTCGATCCCGTAGGAATATCGGGATAAAAAGTATCCTAAAACCGATTTATTTTCGAGATATTTCCACGGGGGAATATCTCCAAAATAAATCGGTTCAGCAGTTTAAGAGGTAAGAGACAGAAAGACAGATACACTTTCGCATTTATAATATTAGTATGATATATATTTACAGTATGGATTATCATCATCCACAGCCCGAGTTTAGAGTACCGCCAATTTGAAAAGTACCTACTTTCGCGAACGGTACCTTCCTAAGCTGTTCTATTTATATACTACTTGCTGCGCCACGCGGTTTCGTCCGCATAAGTGTCGATCCCGTGGGAATATCAGAATAAAAATATCCTGTGTCTTAATCCTGGTTATAAACTATATGTGTGCCAAATTTCATCCAAATCCGTTCAGTACTTTTTGCGTGAAAGAGTAACAAACATACAAACACAATCACAAACTTTCGCCTTCATAATATTGGTGTAATAGTGTGATTATACACTTATTTCTTGAAATCTTTATAGTAAGCTACACTGCACCTAAATACAAACTATGTCACATCCAGATATAGCCAGAAAAATGCAGAACTCTTCCTTTTATCTTTCTAGTAATCGGGTTAAAAAGACTCGCTTTCAAAGCTTCAGTTCAATTTTTGACTGAAAAGGCAACTTGTAACTTTGATAGATATAAAACGGCTATCGTGACAATCCAAACAGAATGCAGTCAGACGTATAGTGTCGGCAGTCGACGGCACGTCGCGTCGCCGTCTGCACAAGAGCGCGTCATCGCAACACTCGTACTTTTGTTGCCTGCCACTTGACCCACATCCTCTCTACATGTCTCCTGTAACAGGAAACTCACCCCTCCCCACACTACACCAACCGAACTACACACAAATATAGACCTTACTAAACTAGGAACAGGACGTAAACTTCCTCAACACACTGCCAACTCAAAGGCGACTCCCCACGCAATTTAACACTTTGTTTTTCCTTCAAACATGGCAGAATATTCAATGTCGGCGGAAAATGAGTTGGATGTTGCTATTAAGCGATTTGCCACTCAACAGCTCAAGTAATAAGTTTCATATTCAAATGGCAAAGAGGTGCGTTCTAATGAATTTTTTAACCAGTTTCGGCCTATACTAGCAGCAATAATACATGTAATCCGAACCTTACTGGCATCGCGATTTGTATATTCACAAACGAAATATTTTAAAAATTCATAAAAGGGTTATGGCCATACCTATTTTTTTATTTGAGAAATAGGATGAAAGCGAAAATTCGTAACAGATATTGTTTTGAAATACAGTACCTACCCAGCTGTTTTATACGTTGATGCTAACATAATATGAGCTCCGTTATTACTTGTTGCTTTTGAAAGGGAAATAAGGGTCGAGGGAGGGTTAAATTATAAATATTAACTTAAATAAATAATCAATTTATTTTTCCGAAACAGGCATTTCAACCTTACTTTATTTTAAGCTTTTCCCTTAATAAATTATATTATTTCCATCTTTTAAAGGGTACATAAAAATCGTTTTCTACCTGTTTTCGTCCCTATTCTTTTTATTCGTAATCAAAACTTTACGGCAATTTTATACGTATCGAAAAGGGTCCATATCAAATGAAATCGGGTCTATAGGCTGGCAACTTCTGTGCGAATTTGTTGTGCGTTGAATCAGTTAATGTTGCCAAGTTTTAATTGGTTTAATAATTCGCGTTTTCTGATCTCTGCGTAGGTACAAAGTTTTAACTTTTTCAATTACCGTTAGTGAAGTTTCCTATGCTATGATTGACGCTAACTCCAGCTTAGCCGATGTTTCTATTAATTAACGTTTATCATTCCGATTTTAATTTGAATGTTTGGATTCAATGTTTCTATGAATAACGATGTTGGGGTCTGTCAAATTAAACAATTGACGTTGATGTGCTTGGTTTTAAATGGGATTTGCTGAAAATGTGACATATTATAAATCCAGGTAATTAAAAGAATGGTAGATATATACCACGAGCTAGATCTGTAAGTATCCTTTTACAAAACGGTGAAGGCAAACAACGCGAGGAAACCTGCATGTTTCAGAACCAAAAATTCGAAGACATGTGCTTTACCAACCCGAACTGGGCACGCGTGGTGGATTATGGCCCAATCCCTTTCACCGAGAGGAAGCCTGCGTCCCAGGAGTAGGAACATTATAGGCTGATTATGTTTATGCATGTATGTATTCGTTTACAAAACTTCTGTCTAAACTAATAATAAAGGAAAAAGTTGAATAAAAATGATAAGTTATGATGATTTTTTGTATGTTTGTTTGTTACGCTTTCACGTTAAAACGGCTAAAGAGATTTGTATGAAATTTGGCACATGGGTAGACCATGCTCTGTATTAGGACATAAAATACTTTTTATCCCAATATTCTCACAGCATCGCGGCTTACGCGGGTGAAACCGCGGAGCACAAATAGTATGAAATAAACACATATTTGAACAATACACACAAAAACATGTAAACAACACAAATCCTCACTGATATAGAGGAAAAACATACAAAAGTAGAAATAGTTGCTCTCCGACGTTGGCACTAAGGCGTATAATCCCCTTCTTATACCCAATTTATATGAAAAACGACATCGGAAGAAACAAAGGTTGCTCTGACCTAAGGAATTCAACCATCATCTACAAGCTGTTCGATATAATAGACCTGTGTTATGTGTTTGTTATTTGATTTAACGTGTGTGTGTTTTGTGACTTACGGAGTTATGTCTTTGTATGTTTGTTTTAGTGTTTCTAGAGTAATATGTTAGGGCGCGTACATATAGAACGTCCGTTTTTACAGGATCCTGTTTAACGTATAATATCGGATATTTTCTGATCTGTTTTTCTTTTTTACTGGATCCGGAATACTGCATTGTGTGTTAACTCGCTCATACAACTACATACGCCATCAAATAACGGACCTGTACAACGGATCGCTATGTATACGCGCCCTAAGGCCTATTTTCAATTTCTTTATTAAAATAAATGTCTTCACTTCTTACTGTAGTTGAATACATTCTGCAGTCATTCTGCATTTCTTTTTCTCATATTATTTTGAAAATTGAGTGGTTGCAGATTTTTTTTTAAATTTCTGGCTAAAATCACATCATCATTTTCTATGGAACACATTTTAAGTCAAAGTCAAATAATTTATTTCAAATAGGCACATAAAAGGCACTTTTGAACGTCAAAATTTACAAAAAATAGAATTGATTCTAGTTGCCCCTTCCAAAAGGTAGTTTCGTATGGAGAAGATTGGGCAAGAAACTCCAATTCTTTTCAAAAGTTTAAAATTATTTTGTATATATTAATTATATCGTCGTTTCAGCCGATAGACGTCCACTGCTGGACATAGGCCTCCCCCAATTTTGGGGGGGGGTTTGCCATAATCGCCACGCTTGGCAGGCGGGTTGGCGATCGCAGTATGGTATGATGGTGGAATAAATAGAGAACGCTGCTGCCCATTCTCCGGTAAGACCCTTAGTCGCCTTTTACGACACCCACGGGAAGTATTAATTATATAATTATATGTAAAGACGATGGATCTAGAAAAAAATTAAAAATGAAGCCATGACTGGCATTAAGTCCGCCTCTGTACATGTATGTGCTTGAAGTATTAAATAAATAAATTAATTATATGATAGATGCATGATGCTCACAAAACAAGACAAGATATAAAATAATAAACTTACAGTCACATTTTACTTTTACGAATAACAAATAAAATCCCATATCCCGCATATTTCTAACTAAAAGCGATAAAATATCTTCCCTATTATTCCAGTTTGGTCACTCCTCGTTAGGCAACACACATGTTAGAGATTTATCAAGCAAGTTTGTTAGTGTGGCCCTTTGTTGGTCTAAATTAAACCGTAATTAGTCAGGGCTGGCGCGCCAGTGATTTATACCGGTTTTTACGTAGAACCGGTAAACTAATGTTATCATCCACGCAACGGACCTTGTAATAACTGCGGCCAACGTTGGCCCAATGTTTGCTGTGATTTGTTGGCTGTTAGTTGTTCGTGTGTGTTTGATTTAGGTGCTGTGTTGTTGTTTGTTTTTGTTGGCACTTGTGAAGAATTGTTTTCCAATACCATGAATTTACGGAAATAATTCTGTGTGATTTTCAAAGAGTCTTAGTTCAAAATCAGTTTTTAGCAGGTTCAATTGGCTTATTTCGGAAGGTTGTTTATCTGCACATAAATAACGTAGTTTTTACTTTCCGAAAATTGCAAAACCGAACTTGATACACACGACACTTTCAATACAACCATACTTCGATCCCCTGTTGAAAAAAACCGAAACAAATACATTAGGGCTGCCCCTAACGTAATTTGACTAAACGTCAACAGGCTATTACCCCCAGTGACCGATCGGAGCCGACTCCGTTCAATATGAACCGTTCATATTGAACGATTCATTCGCGAAATTAAACTGTCAGCTGACTGGTGTGTTGTTTGTTTGTTATTAACTAATGCACACAAGGGAATTGTTTGACCTTTTATAGAACATTGATTTGAACCGACGGATGTGATGGTTCAAATGTTTTATCGGATATGTGGAGTTATAAAACTGACTATGTTTATCTTTTCTGATATTAAAAAGTATCACACACATCAGTTTAACAATAGATACTTTTGTGAGTCTAAATTAAAAAATGTTTTTCTCAGTTTAAAAAAAAATCAGTTTTATGATTTTTGGTTTATAAACATTTTAATTTAAAATTCAACTTCAACGTTGTATTTTTGCTGTGTTAACATGACTGGTTCTCAAAAAACCAGTTCATTCGATCGTTATAATGTAATCGTAGACGCGGCGTAGCGTCTCGTAGACGCTCGTAGCACGGCGTAGACATTTCGTAGAGCCCGTCGTAGCATCCATGTTGATCGCATTTTATTTATTCACAAGAGCTAGCTGGAGCTACTTTTAGCTTTTGCACAACTTTACTTTGTGTTTAACACTTTATCTTGAAATAAATATAGCGAAAAAAATATTCTGAATGTTATTAAAGTTTTAAATACAAGATAGCACTTACAGCTTATACGCGTAACTTAAAGTAACTTGTATCTTTTGCTAAGGACTCATCAAGCAAACGTCAAGAAAAGTAACATCTGATTCAGTTGTTTTTTTGGGAGCAAACCACGGCCAGTTAATTTGAAGTTGAACTTAGAAAATAAATTAAATGTAAGAAGTCGGCCACTATTCAGTATGTGTGTCTAAATTAAAATACTGTTTGCATAAAATCTCCACGCACCATATTTCACGAATCCCTTCTCAAAATCCAAACTAGCAACACAAACTAATTAACCCGCAAACAAACACTAATTAATCCACATTTGCAATTTCTATACAATGTCTACGTTCATAAATCAGACAGAACCAAAAGGTTCAAAGTGAAAATTAAAATTTTCTCCATTAATACTGTGCGGGTCATTAGGGGCACGTGAGCGGACTAGTATACAGGGTGTTTATTAAGCGATACAATCTCCGGTGCGCTATGAATATTCAGCGGGCATAACGCCTCGCCCTAGTGTGTACTTTTTAGGGTTCCCTACCTCAAAAGGAAAAATGGAACCCTTATAAGATCAATTCGTTGTACGTCTTTCTGTCCGTCTGTCAAGACCCTTTTTCTCAGGAACGCGTGGAGTTATCAAGTTGAAAATTAATATTAAATACTCAGGGCTGCAATCCCTTGAAGTAGTGAAAAAATCAAACTACTAAGTTAACGCAATCAAAAGATATGAAAGATAAAATAAAGATAGTTTATGTTCCGAAATCAAAACCTTAACCGTCTTATTACAAAACGAGATCTAATTTTAGACCTAGCCTAAACCTTCCAGCCAGTTATTCTATTTTGAACTTTATTCCGGCAAACGTAAAGTTCTTAATGCAAAATTGACAACTTAGACTCAGGTTTAACGTCAGTTTTTGTAATAAGAACTTTAGCTTCGTCGGATTATAGTTCGAAATTTAAAAATGGCTGGATGGTTTAAATCTGGGTCTAAAGATAAATCTTGTTTTGTAATAAGGCCGATAGGGTACATCCTGTTGACAAGAATCATGAAATTTGGCAAGAAGTAATGTCATGTAGCATAAGTAAAGGAAAAAATCCGAAAACCATAAATTTATAGTTACCCTACAACAAAAAAATCAAATCTATTTACATACCTAAAAATTTGTACGGAGTCCTCGATGCGCGTGTCCGACTCGCACTTGACTGGTTTTTTAAATGTGGACGTTTTGTGTATGTGTTGTGTACTCTTTTTAATTGTAGAATTTTCTGGAGAAGTGTGTTTGTTTCGTGTAATTGGATCAGCCTGTATATTTGTAGGGTAATGTGATTGGTTAGTTATTTTTATTACATAATATTGGATGGGTTCAATTTTCTGATTAACAAAATATTATACAATTTAATTTTCCAGGCTTTTTGCAATGAAGTCCTACAAAATAGGTTTACTGTTAACATCAGCGACGAAAACAAAGAAACACACACACATTTTATCCTGTCTCTACAAATTAGTATCACTATGACACGCAGCAGGCCCCACTCTGCTAATAAAACCTGTTTCATTGTTGTTCTTATAAAGACTTCTCACAAATGGAAACCCTGTTTGTAGTAATGCATAGACAAAACGGCAGTAAAATTACAATATTTATTATTTAACGTGTCAATCTTTAAATAGACTCCGGAATCGGGTAAGCTAGAGCAAAAACCTGCTCAGGTGGAGATTCTGAGATGTCTCCGCCCTGGAGTGTGAATGTAGTGCTGTCCCACAAACAATTATTATTATTTATTCATCAACCAAATAACATAGACTCATACAATTATTAGGGATACAATGTCAATAGCAATACTTATACATACAAAAAAAAAAAAAAATTAAATCACATTGCTCGATCATAAAATAAAATAAATAAGACAGAATAGTTAAATTTTCTGACCGGCATTCGATCACCAACATGCCTGCCACAGCCAGGCTGGATATAAGGGCAGTCCAGCCTGTCGGCAATCATTGCCAAGATGGGGCTGGCCCGCACCCGGCACACCAGGGACGCACACCGCTTGCGCATAGAAGCGTGGAAACAGTCAGTGCGAGTCATCGCGAACATCCCTGATGCGCTACAGAAACGGGGCAGCTCCAATGGGACACTCTATATCGCGTCCAACGTGTTCTGTTGTCTGCACGCTACAGGAGTTGAGGACGCTACTGAAGGTGCCAATCTCATAGCCAAATTCTGGACTGTATATAGGATAACTGGTAATTAATGACCGATACTTAGACACACTGTGAATGAATGTTGGAAAGAGATGGCAGATTGTATAAGGAGAGTAGCAAAAGATGTGTTTGGAGAATCGAAAGGGAAAGGTATGATAGAAAAGGATACATGGTGGTGGAATGAAGACGTGCAAAAGATGCTTAAAGAAAAGAAAATTGCGTTTAAAGAATGGCAGGGTGTAGAAAACGGGAATGATAGTTTGAAAGAAGATAAGAAGATGATTTATAAAGAATGGAATAGAAAGGCAAAAAAGGCGGTAGCAGTTTCGAGAGCTAAGGCGCAGGAGAAGTTGTATGACTCACTGGACAGCCCTAGAGGCCAGAAGGAGCTCTATCGGATTACAAAAGCAAGAGAAAGGAGAACGAGAGATATAATTCACATTAAATGTATGAAAGACGACGCTGGTAAGGTTCTGTGCAAAGATGACGAAATAAAAGAACGATGGAAGGTTTATTTTGAAAAACTGATGAACGAAGAGAATAAATGGAACGGTGTGCTCAAAAAGGTACAAGTAAATATGGGTTTGGTGAGAGAAATTAGTATGGATGAAGTAAGAAAGGCAGTCCAAGGTATGAAAAATGGAAAGGCTATGGGCCCAGATGACATACCAGTAGAAGTATGGAAGTGTTTAAAAGAAGATGGATGTATGTGGCTGACTTTATTCTTCAATAAGTTGTTGCATGAAGGAGGGATCCCACAAGAATGGTGCAATAGTTCGCTAGTGCCCATCTTCAAGAACAAAGGTGATGTACAGGACTGCAACAACTATCGAGGGATAAAGCTCATGTCACATAGTATGAAGGTATGGGAGAAAGTAATAGAGAAAAGATTGCGAGAGGAGAGTGAGATTACCCCAAACCAGTTTGGGTTTATGCCAGGTCGAGGAACAATGGACGCCACTTTTGCACTCCGCCAATTGTGCGAGAAGAACAGGCGTGCACACAAGAACTTGCACATGGTGTTCATTGATCTGGAGAAAGCGTATGACAGGGTACCTCGGGATGTGCTGTGGTGGGCCTTGAAAGAGAAAGGTTTGCCCGGGAAGTATGTAGAGTTAATTCGTGCTATGTACAGTCAATCTCGTACCTACGTGCGGTCGGCTGCCGGCATTACCGACGAGTTCAGTGTGGCTGTAGGCTTGCACCAGGGATCGGCTTTAAGTCCTTACCTCTTCCTGTTGATTATGGACGCTCTTACGTCGGAAATCCAGGAGGAGGCACCCTGGTGCATGTTGTTTGCCGATGACATTGTCCTTGTCGGTGAAGATGGACCTGAGATCCAGAGCAGATTGGAGAAATGGCAACAGAAGCTGGAGAATGTTGGCTTGAAAATCAGCAGAACCAAGACCGAATATATGTTCTGCGATTTCGGCGGTCTCTCCAGTTCTGGAGCTATAGCACTTGATGGTGCACTTCTCCCAGTCTGTTCCGACTTTCGGTATCTCGGTTCACTCGTGCAAAGCGATGGCGAAGTAGATCGGACGGTTAAGCACAGAATTAACACTGGATGGATGAAATGGCGGCAGGTCACGGGAACAATCTGCGACTCCCGCATTCCCCTTAAACTTAAGGGGAAGATATATAAAACCATGATTAGACCTGCTGTCTTGTATGGATCAGAATGTTGGGCCACAAAAGGGATGAATGAAAGGCAATTGCATGCAGCAGAGATGAGAATGCTAAGAGGAATGTGTGGTGTTACACGAATAGATAGAATAAGAAATGAGTACATAAGAGGAAGTTTGAAAGTGGCACCGGTAACTGAAAAGTTGCGTGGGAATCGGTTGTCATGGTATGGGCATGTGTTACGTAGAAATGAGGAAAATGTCGTGAGGAGAGTTTTGAGTATGGATGTCGATGGCTATAAGAGTAGGGGAAGACCAAAGAAACGATGGATGGAATGTGTGAATGATGATATGGTTAGAAAGGGGGTGACTACCGAGATGACGACTAATAGAGAAGTATGGAAGAAAAAGACATGTTGCGCCGACCCCAAATAAATTGGGATAAGGGCAGGAGAATGATGACTTAGACACATGATAATACTCATCATATTAAACAACTTTCCCAAAGAAATATGTGTTTCAATTTACCAAACACCCCAATATAAATGTAATATTGAGTACATAACAAGAATAATACACCATCAGCTATTGCTGATGGTGTATTATTAGCTGTAATTTAATTTAGTTACTAATTTCCCTTTTTACAAACAAAACTATTCCACTTTTACCACGCATTGTTCTTTTTCATTAATTTAACAACCGTACGGACCGCGAGCTCGGTTATATTAGGGCGATTGAGGTCATGCGCTTGGTTAATAAATTGTTTGTTATGATGAGTACATCCATGTGTTTCAGTATCACAGTATCACTAATTTCCAGTCACCCTATATAGATTACTATCGACCCGATGAGAAGAAGATTAAAGACTCTATTGTACATCACATAAAACAAAAACACAATAATATGAATTTAAAGACCTTCATTGTTTCAGACTCCTTTACTTTGACAATAACCTACCAAACAAACGGTCAAATAAGAACGGTAAATAACATCCAGTCACTACAAGTTGGCTGCACTTAGACATAAAGCAGGTCTTCCTAATAGCACCTATTAATTGTCCCCGAGGAGACTTACCAGAAATATCTTTCAGAAGTTTGAACACTGGAAGTAGCCTGAGAACAATGGCAATAAAAATAAATGATATCTATCAACAGTCAACACATTACAAATTCCGCAACTGCACTTGTTTTAGTGAAATATGTCTTTTCAGCTAGGGGAGGTAAGCCTAAAACGGGTAGCCCGCCTAAAACGGGTATGCTTTTTAAATTGCGCACCTTTGTTGCTAATAAGAATGTGTGCGTGCAGTGCGCGGCGCCTGCCACTCTCCAATCACAGGGAGCCGGCGCGCTTCTCTGGCGGACACTAGTTCACGGTAAGATAAGAAAGAAGTTTTTTGCTATTTCCACTAAAAAAAATTGAGTTACATTACTTTTGAATACTCGAAAATGGTTGACAATATGTTCTTACTGGTTTTGTGTTATGATTTTGCAACAAATAGACGTTTTATTTGTGTAATAGGTTGGCGTTTATTATTTCGGTTTTAAGGATATGAGTCGATTAAAAAAAATACATGCTTGTGGGCAAAAAGGGTAGGGGCAAAGCGGGTGCCCGTTTTGCCCATACCCGATTTGCCCTGTATAATTTCATTGACTGCTTATTAGTTCTTTTATTTTTGCAGATGGTAAATAAATACAAAAGAAAGACTGCAAATGCATCGTGGGATGAAGGAGTTATGAAGCTTGCGATAGAAGAAGCTCTCAAAACTTCCGTCAATGGTGCAGCAAAAAAATATGGCATCAACCTTTCGACTTTACAGATAGGTACATGTAAAGAAAGGATGTCAAAAAAAATCTAGGATGATTTTACAGTTTTTACAGCAGCTCAAGAATTAGAGCTAATTGAGTATCTATTTCACATGGACAATCTGTTTACGTTGCCAACTCATTACGTTGTCTACAAAGTGCTCAACCATTCCAAGAATACTGGTCCATTGATCCAAGCATTGTCACTGCAAGTAGCTGATGATCCTGGTGGAGCTCCATCTGAGTTATGATTGTTATGAAACAGTTCTAGTCATTGATTGACGTTAATCTCATGTAATTCAGTCCCTACCCGCTTTGCCCAAAAGCCCTACCTGCTTTAGGCCCCCCCTACGGGCAAAACGGGTAATTCGAATGGTAAAGATTCTTGTTATTTTTTTATTCTTAATGTACAAAACTACTAAATATGTCATTTATTTTATAGTCCTTGATAACTAAACATTTCAAAATATACAAATAAATTTTCAATTTGTATCTATAAGTTGTTTTTTTTTACCATCAACCTTAGCTTACCCGTTTTGGGCTACTCTCCCCTACATCAGTTGGGAAAAAGGCTAGGCATGATGAAGTCTTTTCAAAAGCCCGAGGAACAATTCCCTGTATTTTTAAGATCATTCATATTCTAATCTTAATCTGTCAAAGATACCTAATTTTTTTACATTGATACATACATTTTTTATATTTATTGTCGCTGAAGGGATTGCAACTTGATTTTGAACGTTTTCTAAATTTATCCCTTTAGGAGATGAATATTCAAAAATCATGTTGGCAACATGGCTGTCAAGCAGACTGTGTGTTGAATATCAAGATATAAGATTTTTATTACGTAGAAGATTAAAAATCTCTAGATTCAGGACCAGTTGAGGTTATGCTACACGTTAGAAAACAGTTGGTCAAATAATGTCCAGTGACAAGTTAGCTCCACTCCACTATGACAGTGCGCAGAGCCACTCCGCTAATAGGTACTATTCATTGCAGCTTCTATGACAGAACGCAGACGTTTGCAAGAAACATACGACTTTGTTAATTACTTTAGTTAGTTGCATTGTGCAGAAATAGCGATGCAAAATTATAGTTTGTATGTTGCCTGTTATGTGATATTTAGATGCATCTGGTTTGAAGAAGCTGACAGAAGAATATTTGGATCATGGTTAGTTTTTTAAATGTCAGCTAAAGTCTAACAGATACACTTCCAATAAATATGACATTACCAATGTAAAGTAGTGCCAGTAATAACGTATATCTATTACATTTGCGATGCCTCGTCGTTCACCTAGAACGTGCCCTGCACGTAATTGCATTGCATTGAAATTCTGACGTATGAGATGTCAGAATGATGTAATCTAATCTGCATTCGCCATGTATTTGCCAAAAATGTAAACAAATAAGAATTAATGGTAAATAACTTTAATTCCTACACGAAGAAGTTCAGTTTACGCTACAAATTCAAACATTTTTATAATTTTTCCAATAGTGCTAGTCACTCTAAAATCAACTTAATTGTTTTGAAATAAAGTTGATATTTGTTTAACTTAAATGCAGTACTTGCAGCACTGCGCACTTCTACTATATAATTTCATAGTATTATAATAACTGAGACGGGCAGACGAGTGGAAAGTAGGTAGGTAGGTACTGCCTTCATAGTATGTGTACTATGGATGTATATACCTACCTACTTTCTACTCTAATTCAACAAAAATTGTTTAACAGAGGCCCTAAAACGACGTAAATGTAACGTAAATTGGAATGATTTTTTAATCGAAAATACAACTATCCTTTTTGGTTGAAATATTTGCAACAAGCAAAATTAATATCACCCATAGATTATGAATAAATAAAAGTTTAAAAATGAGTAAATACTTTGTGCGGAACGAGTATTTTTAATTTTAAAATTGTTCGAATTTACGTAACTTTTTCTCCATGTGTTCGTGACCGAATCATAACAGCCACACGGGTTGTTTGAAGGTTAGAGCCAGTCAACACGGCGCGTTGCGTCAGCGTCGCGTCGACGCAGCGCTGCCGTTGCGTTGTTTTACATACAGATAACCATAGTTTACACACGGTGCGCTGCGTCGTTTGGCCGGGTATGCGTTGAAATTCATGCGTTGCGACGACGCAACGCGCCATGTCGACTGGCCGACTCTTGTCGTCATCGGTTCGTGGATTGGTCACCATCCATTACTTATCAAGACCCGTCCGTGCCTCGGAGAGCATGTTAAGCCATGAGTCCCGGCTGTCATTCGTAGATCTTTGACAGTCGTTATGGGTAGTCACAAGCCCGAAAGTCTGCCATCCAGTCTTACCAAGGGGTACGTATTACCCAGTAACTGGGTTGTGGAGGTCAGACAGACAGGCAGTCGTTACGGGTAGTCAGAAGCTCAAAAATCACATGAAAATCAGTCTTTTTGGTAAGACTGGATATCGTGTTACCCAATAACTGGGTAATAGATGTCAGATAGGTAGTCGCTCCATGTGAAATAATGGTATTCAGCTGCATCCAGTTAGACTGAAAGCTGGCCTCAACATAGTTAAGAAAAGGCTAGTGGCAGATTGATTACTGCAGGGTTCGTGCTAGGCCCAAAGTAATCACAGATATATCTGGAAACTGTCGAGTTAACGCAACTGTCAAATCGGTAAAACTGACGAATCAATGAAACTGACCAGTAATACGCGGACTCATATTCATTATAGGGAGGTATCAGTTTATTTGCCTACCTTCAACTTAAACCTTAGGCTACTAATTTTCCATTTACGTGAAAGTTTACATAAGCCTCGTCCTTGTAACTAAGTAAGCAGACCTCGAAGGCCCTTGTGAAGCACTCCGGAACTATTTGTTGTTCATTTTAACTTCGTAATAACTGCTTTATTATTATTACTAGATACTAGCAGTTTCATAAAACCTTGGCTTATAGCTAATACAGTTTCTGACCGCGGGTTTGTCGTACGTGGTACCGGGACAACAAGTAACCTTTGTCCTTACCCAGGATGCCATCTATCTCCTTGTCAAATTTTATCGAAATCCGTTCAGTGGTTTAGGCGTGAAAAGGTAACATACAGACACATTTGATTATGTGCGTGTGGTGTGAGGGCCACTTTGTTAAAACTCTTTGAAAATGCGCTTAGGATTTAGTGAACATTCCCAAACAATTGTGAAAGTTGGTATCAGATTTTGTGAAAGTCTAATAACCGAGTTATAGACTGTAAAGTTGGGCCCTCAGTTCTCACATAGAGGATTGAGGGCCCACCTGAAACTGATAAACTATGGACACTACAGAAAAAGTCTTTATGCCAAAATCTAAGCAAATGCCAAACAAAATTTGTGAAAACAAGATATTATCGCAAAACACTGTCCTACTTTGTATATCTTCGTACAAAATGGGCCCTCAATTCTCATACACGTAAAAGTTTATTACGCAATTATAATGAAATCATTAACTTACAGCTACTGTTTGAAATCCTATATGCTACTAGATAAATTGTGAAAATTTATGAAAGCAAGAACAGGTGACCACCTTTTGTTGGTTAAAAGTTAAAAACCTTGGTAAAATTCGGGCCCTCAGTCCTCCATTTTATTTTGTTTTCGATTTATTACGCTTATCGTATGAAAGATAAGACAAATACAAAATTATCTCTTTTTGTGAAAAAAATTGTGCAACAAATGCGATACCAGAAAGAAATTAAAAGACCCTTTATTGTATAAGTAAATCGAGTTTTATTTTTATTCTCTGTATTAGGAAATAGGGTGACCACAATTTCTTTTAGATTGCAGTAAAGATTAGTAAATGTTCGGTTTTAATAAACTTTCTTCGATTTTTCGCTTATTATCGTCATAGCATTTGTACTCAAGTTTTGTGTAAAAAAATATAATTTCGGAAATTGAACGATCACATAGAAAAATACTGTTCCCCAAATCATTTTTGCTTGAAAAATCGTTCGTTCCGAAAAAACTAATGACAATAATCAAATAATTTATTTATTATTTTTATAAAGGCTTTTGCCCAGCAATGGGACAATGTAGGCTAAATATAATCCTAACTAATATTATAAATGCGAAAGTAAGTTTGTTTGTTAGCTTTTCACGCCTAAACCACTGTACCTTTCATCCCGAAAAAAGTGCTGTTCCCGAGGAAAACAATAATAACGTTATTATGATAATAGATGGAGCCATATGACTTTCGAATTTCACGCGGACGAAGTCGCGGGCAGAAGCTAGTACCTAATAAAGCAGTGCGTTCCTGGATGTTTTTTTTATTCCTAGGTAGGTACTTGCACAATAAAAAAGATGTTTTCTGGAGTATGAAATAATTACATTTTATTTTAAAAAATTTACAATTTATAAATAGGTGGAATTGAATTACCTAAACAATTCTTAGAGTGACTATCTAAGTACTATTTAGTAAAATATTACGAACTTATAAAATTATGAGTACTAGGTATCAAAACAAACTTACCTTGAATGTTTGATATCTTCACCGAAGATGATCGAGTGTCTTGACCGAAGATGTGTTTGCGTATTAAAAAATTATTATTATTTTTATTCTTCACTACAACTGTTTCATAAAACTCGCCTTAATGCTTTATTACCTACAACTTCCGCTGCACTGTTGTTTAGTAACTACACTAAATATTACAACTATTGTGCATATATGTAAAAAATGGTTATATAATACATGTAATAATATTTTTATTATAATATTAGCTAGTTATTAATTTTATTTATAATATTAGTTAGGATTATATTTAGCCTACATTGTCCCATGGCTGGGCAAAAGCCTTTATAAAAATAATAAATAGTTAAATTATTTGATTATTGTCATCAGAATCAGAACGAACGATATTTCAAGCAAAAATTATTTGGGTAACAGTTTTTTTTTTGTGATCATTCGAAATCCGAAATAATTTTTTTTTATCACGAAACTTGAGTACAAATGCTATGACGATAATAAGCGAAAAATCGAAGAAAGTTTATTAAAACTTATACTCTACATTTACTAATCTTTACTGCAATCTAAAAGAAATTGTGGTCACCCTATTTGCAAATTCAGATAATAAAAATAAAACTCGATTTTCTTATATAATAAAGGGTCTTTTAATTTCTTTCTGGTATCGAATTTGTTGCACAATTTTAACACAAAAAGAGACAATTTTGTATTTGTCTTATCTATCATACGATAAGCGTAATAAATCGAAAACAAAAGAAATGGAGGACTGAGGGATAACTTTCAAACAACAAAAAGTGGTGGCCTGTTCTTGGTTTTATAAATTTTCACAATTTATTTAGTAGCATATAGGATTTCAAACAGTAGCTGTAAGTTAATGATTTCATTATAATTGCGTAATAAACTTTTACGTGTATGAGAATTGAGGGCCCATTTTGTACGAAGATATACAAAGTAGGACAGTGTTTTGCGATAATATCTTGTTTTCACAAATTTTGTTTGGCATTTGCTTAGATTTTGGCATAAAGACTTTTTCTGTAGTGTCCATAGTTTATCAGTTTCAAGTGGGCCCTCAATCCTCTATGTGAGAACTGAGGGCCCAACTTTACAGTCTATAACTCGGTTATTAGACTTTCACAAAATCTGATACCAACTTTCACAATTCTTTGGGAATGTTCACTAAATCCTAAGCACATTTTCAAAGAGTTTTAACAAAGTGGGCCTCACACCACACGCACATCATTTGATTTTATAATATTAGTATGGATACAGCTTCTGTCTGCGACTTCTTTCGAGTGAAAATTGTTTTAACATGAAATATTGTAACCTATGACACTTGGCAATACTGTAGCCTTTCATTAGTGAAAGAATTTTCGGAATCGAATAAACAGTTCTGAAGATAACCCCTAAACACTAACTCACAATTTTTATTTATTTATTTATTTAGGGACAACAAACAGTAGTGTAATAATAAGTAAACATAGGTTAAAACTTAATATAGATGTAATAAATACACTACTCACAACGTTATCCACATATTACTTAACAGATCTACTAGTTGTTAGAAAGAACTATACATATAATAACAGGCAGAATAAAGTAAACATTACTTAATTAATAGGGTTCTGATCACTTAAAATAGTAACAATTTATTTTCTAAATATAGCCTTGCTGTGAAACATATTATCAGTTTTAACTGTTTATAATATTAGCAACTAGCAGCGCGCCGCGGTTTCACCCGCATAAGTGTCGATTCCGTGGGAATATCGAGATAATAACTGTCCTATATCCTTCCCAGGGATGCAATCTATCTCTCTGTCAAAATTTATCGAAATACGTTCAGTGGTTTAGGCGTGAAAAGGTAACATACAGACAGACAGAGTTACTTTTGAATTTATAATATTAGTATCTATAGTATATATAGTATATTAGTTAGTTGGCATTGAGCAGGGCAAATTGTTCGACGAATAGATGGCCGACGATGGGACCAAAGGGATCTGAAGTGGTCGCCACTCGCCGAAGCTCAGAACCAATCGAAATGGTGGCGCTTAGGGACAGCCTATGTCCAGCAGTGGACGTCTTTCGGATGCAATGATGATGATATCAGTACAGTTAGATAAGTCTGCAATCGCCAACCCGTCTTGAGCAACCGTGTATAAGAAGAGGCGTTTGCCCAGCAGTGGGACAGTAATAGGCTTGTTACGGTTTTCTAACGTTTTCCTTTACTTTTGCTACATGACATTGCTTCTTGCCAAATTTCATGAGTTTTTATTCCGAGACATAAGCGCCCCGCGGTTTCACCCGCGTAAGTTCCCGTGGAAATATCGGAATAAAAAATATCCTATGTATTAATCCAGGAAATGGTCTATCTATGTGCCAATTTTCATCGAAATCTGTTCAACGGTTTACGCGTGATTGAGTAACAAACATCCAAACATCTTCACAAACTTTCACATTTATAATATAATATTAGTAGGATTAATTTCAACTTGATAACTCCAGGCGTTCCTGAGAAAAAGGGACCGACGGACAGACAGACGGACAACGAAGTGATCTTATAAGGGTTCCGTTTTTCCTTTCGACGTACGGAACCCTAAAAACAGCTGCTAGTATAATATTGTATTGTTATGTCTGTCTAGACTGTAACTATATTAAATTTCTAATATTCAGCCTATTAAATCTTGCCTCGCAGCCATAATTCTAAGATTTTAACTATAAATAAATCTCAAGATGTTTTCTGGAGTAAAATAATAATAATAAATGTTTGTAGATTATGTTTTTAATTAAAAGTGGTGTTTTAATAACTCACGATGAGTGATTAATGGATGTTTATTTTAGCCAAAATTAAATACTCGTTTTAATGTAATGAGCTTTGCTTTGTTTTAAAGCAAACGGTTTTTTTTTTGACAGAATAAATATTAATAATGGCGATCATTACTCAGTTTTCTAAATAGGAAATTTATTTTCTTAAAATTTTAAGATGTTCTTTTTTATTTCCAACGAAGTTGTTTGCAAATACAATTTCTGCGACAAAAATAAGGGTGTGTGCTTATGACCACACGATAGTCGAAAACTTACGACAGGACCGACTGGAGCCGAGTATACCCGAAAGAGCGTCACCGACCGACTGAAACCGAGTTTACCCGATACAGCGTCACCAACCGACTGCAGCCGAGTAGACCCGATTCAGCGTAACCGACCCGGGCGTGACGGTTCAGTTTCGTTCACTGTTTAGAAAAAGCGCAAAGTGCGCCTTTAGAAGTTTTTACTTCAAAAATACAAACCCAAACACAGTAATATTTACCATAACACTTAGGGTCACAAAAAGGTTGTAAAGTTTACTCTGCGGTCACTAAATAACCGATAGGCAGTGTTATCAGTAGCAGGCAGCGACAGGCGGCCTTTTAAAATATGACCCTCTAGCCCAGGGCGGGTAAAAATGACCCCGGTTTATGTACTGTAAAGATAAACACCTACATTGTTCGTGAAAACGTGAAATATGTGAAAATAACTTTTGTACCACAGTTTTGGGTTTCGTTGTAACATTTTGTAGATAATGTTTTTGATGCGTTTATTAGTCTGTACTGGTCTGTGTGGTGCCGGACTTAAAGAATAGCACCACCCCTTACTTCCCGTGGGTGTCGTAAAAGGCGACTAAGGGCCGTACCGGAGAATGGGCAGCAGCGTTCTCTACATAGAGAACGCTGCAGATCGCTGAACGGCGATCGCAGTATGGTATGATGGTGGAATACATATTCCACCATCATACCATACTGCAATCGCCAACCCGCCTGCCAAGCGTGGCGATTATGGCAAACCCTCCCAAAATTGGGGGAGGCCTATGTCCAGCAGTGGACGTCTATCGGCTGAAACGACGATTAGTCTGTACGTGACGAAGGCGCAGGCAGGCGTGACACGACAGCGCGACGCGATTCTAATAGAACAATTTCTATGAAACTTCATGGAAATTGTCCTATCAGGATCGCGTAGTAACACACGCCAGTCTTAACATGGTTTTTCGTAGATTTATGATATACCTACCATCGTATGCCATACGACAGTAGGTGCACTTTGAATGCTGAAAATGTCTCTACAAAGTCCCTGAAGTCCCTGTTTTACTATGGAGCTGTGGACGCAAGCTCGGTAGTCCTAGCTAGCGTCCATGGTAGTCCATGCACAACGGACCGAATGGGACTCTTTGTGCCGACATTAGAGTCCACTTACATTGAGCATGGTTACTGGAAACGTCAGCCGTCATTATCAGCTAGATGCGGTATGCTTTACACCGTCCTGTTACATCAGTTTTTCAAAACCGTTTTGAAAAACTGGTGTAACTGTGCGCTAAGGCACTTTGTACTCACACGTTTTACTTGTCGTGAAAAACTACAGTTTATTTGACTTGTGTATGCACTAACGTCAGTATGGTATGGATCACTATATGAATGGATCACTATATATGCTTGTTGACGGACACTTTTCTACGGCGCGGTTTAAGAGGCCTATTACAAAAATGCGCGTAGATGCTTGATTTCCTCGTTGAAATTGAATACTATTCGTTGGTTGGAATAAATAACAATTAACTCATCGAATGCCGTAATTAGAGACACAATAGAAAGACAATTGCTTATGTCGAACTGTGTAACTTAAGACATTCAAAAGGTTAATTGGTAAAGATAGTTCGTTTTCTGTTCTACAATAATAATAAAGCGATTTTTTTTTTCTATTTATATAGCAATAATCGTTCTCCTGATGCATGTTTATGCAAAAACTCATGAAGAGCTGATTTGAGAGCTCTAATTTGCAGATTCTGTTGAATATAATCCATCAAAACAATTTTGCTCATATCAGACATTTCCACAGTCAATTATTTACAACCATACTAACCCCACATCACACAATCACTCAAAGTAGTAAGATTTACCTTCAAGCAAATTGAACCCCGATGTGATTGAGTAATAAGAAAAAGAATGCTTCATTCTACATCTCGAGGGACGTACCTGGCTGAGATAAAAATAGCCAATATTTCTCGTGACATAAGCCTCCTACGTCCGGCCAATGGTAGCTTGATGTGTGATTGAACAAATACACTAATAAATAATGACGGTATGTTTCGGTAAAGGCGACTGTGACTATAGTGATGTATTTAAGTGTTTGGGTGTGTGTGTGTGTGAGTATATTATCCACAATAGAAAGAAAGAGAAGAAAAATATTTTGAAGGCATAGGCACAGTGGTTTTGATACCACAGACGTGTGGCCTACGTTTGTGGTATCAAAACCAGAATAAGGTGGCCTCGCATACTATTAAAACCACGGTATTGAAACTATATTGAGACTGGCCCGTTGGTCTAGTGGTTAGTGGCCCTGACTGCTATGCCGGAGGTCGTGGGTTCGATTCCCACCCAGGACAAATGTTTGTGTGATGAGCATGATCATTTGTTCTGTGTCTGGGTGTAATTTATCTATAATATGTATGTATTTAGAAATATATAAGTATGTTTATCAGTTGTCTAGTACCCATAACACAAGCTCTGCTTAGCTTGGGACTAGACGGCGTTGTGTGATAGTTGTCGAATATATTATATTATTATTATTATATATCTCTGTGCTACACTAGGCTAGTTCAAAGTCAGTCTGTAAGCTGTCTGTGTGCTGTCTGTAAACGGTTTATTTTTGCCGTTACCTATATATAATAATTCCAATATTAAAAAAAACATAATAATAAGAATACGAATGGTAAGGTACTTCGTTCATAGTGATATTGCAGTAGGCTATCAAGTGTAAATACATTGGAGCTTCTATTCACAAGTGTAGAAAAAAATATGCTCCAACTTAAAAACATTTTCAAAAATATAGACCTGAAACAGATATTGCCAAACTATTTCAAAACCAATAAACTAAATCGAACACCGTATAGAAGGAACAGTTCCAGTAAAACTGGTACTTTTCCCGTAACGTTGGGAGAGTACTCAGTAATTGAATCTGCATCCTCAAGTATACCCGCTCCTTTAATTTGAGTAAGTGTTGCGGTACCGTCCACAAACACCGCAACGAACCGCATCTAACCGGTTATAACTTGATGTAACTGGTGTAGGGAAGTTTGAAGTGGTTTTTGGGAATAAAATTAGGCTGTAGAGTAAAATTGGCTAAAACAGACGAATAAGAAGGAAATATTGGTTTATATTATTATGGCGTGGACGCTATGGGAAAATCTGGTGTGAATGTCGGTGAACATGAAAGAATGTGATGGAAAACTCACGAGAAATTGTCAATAGCATAATTTTATGAAATCTTTCTGGAAAAAAGAATCCCATTTCATAACAAAAGGTAACTTTATCATGCATCACTCCACACAACATGTTTGTCGAAAGGCATCAATACAACGAAACGTTCTACTAAACGTCGACAGACAAAAATAAAACACTTGACTTTCCTCAATCGAACGTCTTATTTTGCTGACCGTAAATAAATTTCGGAGGCCCAGCACGTTTCTTCGGACCGTACTTCAGATAGATTATGCTCCCTTTGTCGTAAATTTTACGACTTCAAAAATTAGTCGTCGTGAGCTGACTGGACTTGCCTGAACACGTAATACCAAATTGTTTTACGTTGGTTTTGTGGCCGCACGGGATAATTTTGCTGGTCTTCTGCACGACTTTCGATTACAGCGTTTTTGTGTGTCGTGAATTTTGTGGTACATGCTAGAAAATATGTGAGCGAAATATTTCGGAGATTTGAGCGACGGATTTTCTGTGTGGAGTAGTGAATTTTTGATTTATCTACCAAATTTTATACAATTTTATTTTTATCTAAAAAAAGGACGCTCATAAAGTGAACGTATCAGCTGTACATAAATAAATTTTGCAAAATTGCGTTATAATTTAATAATAAAAAAGAACTACGAAATGGCTACGAATAAAAATACTGGAATGTTACGAAAATCGCCATATATTATAGATGAAAACTATCATTATTTAAAATTGTACGAATTTTTCATACTAAATCACCCACATTGCCACAGTGTAAAAACGGTACCAGGCTAATCAGCATATTTACAGTACGTATAGTTTGTAAATTCTTATTTATGACCAATTTTTGCTGTTGCTTAATAATGCAGCAGTAAATTAAGGCTTTAATATAACGTGAAGCCGACGCGGCGGACTGTTCGCTTAGCTTCAGTTCGCTTTCACGCGGTACAAGGCTTAAGCGGAGCGAGCAAAGAGCAGCGTGACATTACCATGACAATAAAAATAAAATGTAATAGTAAGTGTTATTCTATGTAAATTGTTTACATTTTTACCTGTAATTTGTATGGTGCATAAATAAAGAGTCTAAGTGTTATTATAATAATGGTTTGGAGGTTTTTGTGAATTCGTTTTTTTTATACATTATGATTTTATTTTCTTGATAGATTTTAGTATAGGATTTAATCTAGATTACTAGATGTAACTAACATCCGATTTATTCAAAATAATATAGTAGATAAATATTTATAAAAAAAAAGATTTAACCGCCAAAGAATCTTTTTCAAAATTTAATTTTAAATGTTTTGTTTGTATTTGTTTGTTGCAAATACCTACTTTATTTTAATAACAAATAAAATACGAAGACTAGTCCCATTACAAGTTTAATAGCACCTTCGCACCGACGCTCCCCATTTTAAAACTGAACTATTACTCCATTGCGGGTCTTATTCCCATAATTACTTGTTATTATAACTTTTACGGCGCAATATTCCATTTAGAGAGGTTTATTATGGGCACTTTAATTACCTATATGATAATAGTATTGCTAACTGAATGTGAACAGGAAGTTAATTCGTTTATAATTTAAAGATTTATAGCGTAGGACGCGTTATAAACATGTCTAAAAATAATATCGTTTGTTTAATAAAAGTACAGACGCCAACACATCAAGCTACTACAATCTGTCAAATTTCTTTAATCGATTTTCAACTTTATCGCTAAAGCATTAGATTCAAAGTTGATTGGGAAAATTTGACAGTTTCGGGTAGCTTGGTGTGCTGGCATCTGTACAATAAGAACAGAATTCTTTGGTTACATGATATTAGCAAAGAGACAAGTTGGAAGATTTGGAAATCAGTACCTAAAAAAAAACTAGATCAAAGTAATAGTAAAAGCGAAGTTCGTTTATTGATTAAAAAAAGCCTAGACAATCGTCTATATTTCAACTAGGTTTTTGTTGTTGTCTAGAAACTTGGGTAACCACTTCATCATCTGCCTAGCCTTTTCCCAATTATGTTGGGGTCAGATTCCAGTCAAACCGGATGCAGCTGAATATCAGTATTTAAATCGAGCGACTGCCTATCTGATCACCACAACCCAGTTACTGGGTACTACGAGTACGATACCCCTTGACAAGACTGTTTGTCAGACTTTCAGGCTTCTGACGACCCGTAACGACTGTCATAGATAACGAATGACAGCCGGGACCAACAGCTTAATGTGCTTTCCGAGGCACGGAGGGGTCTTGGTATGTTAAGATGTCACCCATCCACGGACCAACCGCGGCAAGCGTAGCTTAATCTGATCGATCGATCCGTGCAGCTGTTATTACTTGGCCACTAGCTTGGGTAACCACTTATTGAATAATATTTTTTTAACAGCAACCACCGTATTAGAGAACAAAGAAAAGCATAAATACTTTTTCATTCTTTATTTCTTAACTCCCACTACAGTGTGACAGCCAACTCCTTACAGAGTGACGTACAATTTTTGCATGAGCAGACTGGATGTTGTTGGACTGTGATTCAGTCAACCCGCGTGCCGCTTACACCTCACACCAAAAGTACCAGTTACATCGCTACGTGATTTATCGTCCGCTACACCACGCTAACTTATTACCAACGTTTATGTTGAGCGAATATGTACGAGATCATGTATTTTGTATATACCGAGTATATGACTTAAGATACATAGGTACGTATGTGGCCGCCATTACTTTTATCGTGACTCGTTAGCTGTGAGGCACTTTCGGTCTCAGATGAGATACGAATATGGGTTATTGTTTATGTTTTTTAAGCCACTGGTACTTTTCTGTTATAATTATTAAGTTTTTGAAGTGAAAACTTCTTTGGGCGCGTTCGGCATGTTTTGGGATGGGAAAAAACCATTGAACTCACGCCACTGTTACCGTAAGCGACACCGCGTGTGTTTTGTTTATAAGACAAAAAAAAAAACGGATGTATTCGGATGTGTTCGGCTGTCCTCGGGATGTACTAATGTATATCCGATATGTCAGTGAGTGATGGTAGAGTATTCTGTTTGTGTTTTGTTTTCACTTCTGTCGCACTCCCGGAATGCCACTGTTTTTTTTTTCATCTCTTTTTTTTATAGGCATCGGTTATCATCGGTATAAGAGCAGTAGTGGCCTAATAGTAACGGCAGAGACTTAAGACCATTTACGCCGTACGGCATTTCATACAAACTTTCAAGCCCTTGTTTTTCGAAGCGAATGAACCGATTTTAATGAAACTTCATACGCATAAGCAGGATACAAAGGTCTAAAAAGTTAGTAGAGAACATTTTCGAAAAATAGTGTTACAGCAAAATTAGACCGATTTTAAACTTTTCATAGAAACAGAGATTTCCAGTTAACTTTTTTTAAATAAGACATTTCGAAAATGTTCTCTTCTAACTTTTTAGACCTTTGTATCCTGCTTATGCGTATGAAGTTTCATTAAAATCGGTTCTCTCATTTCGAAAAACAAGGGCTTAAAAGAATGTATGAAGTGCCGTACGGCGTAAACGCTCCTAAGAGTTGTAGGTCGTAGGTACGAACCCAGACAGGCGCTTTACTTTGTGTAAATTATTTCATCACTACTGCTCCCAAAACGGTGAAGGAAAACATCGTGAGGAAACCGGCATGTCCTAGAACCCGCACTGGGCCCGAGTGGTTTATTACGGCCTATTTCCTAGCACCGAGAGGAGGCCTGTGTCCCACCAGTGGGGATATTATAAATAATAATAATAATGAATGTTTTATTAATTATTAAAATTGGTAAAATTATTAAATAGTCTTAAACTCGACTAATAGAGAAGTATGGAAGAAAAAGATATGTTGCGCCGACCCCAAATAAATTGGGATAAGGGGAGGAGAATGATGAATGATGATATTACATAGTCTTAAAAATTATTTACAAAGTTATAATAATGTTAGACGCCTGTACTAGGATAAACCTGTATCACAGGCGGAACATTATAGGCTGATTATTATTATCAGAGCTCGATGTTTGATTATTATGAGGTACAGTCGGTGGCCAACATTATCTAACCCACTTCAAGTGGGTCAGGCAATGTTGGGTGGGTCAGATAATATTAGGTGGGTCAGACAATGTTGGGTGGGTCAGACAATGTTGGGTGGGTCAGGCAATGTTGGGTGGGTCAGACAATGTTGGTCACCGACTGTACTAAGTACTTTAATAGATGGCAGTGGGAACACTATAGGCTGACTGTGCTGTGTAAATGAGGCTTAACTTATGATCAAATCAAATAAAAATATTTTATTTCACACTAGCTTCTGCCCCCCGCGGCTTCGCCCGCGTTGATGTCGGTAATTATCCCACGGGAACGAGACAAATAGTAGCGTATGTCCTTCCCAAAGACGCTATCTTTAAATATTATCGAAATCCGTTCAGTAGTTTAGGCGTGAAAATGTAACATACAGACAGACAGAGTTACTTTCGAATTTATAATATTAGTATGGATAAACCACAGATATAGATATACCTAGATAACGCAAGAGTAACTACTTCGCGTGCCAAAAATTGCACCAACTTATGATTACAAATCGTAAGCCGCCCCTTTCGCGCTCAGTCCTTTGTACTGCTGCCTGGGTAAGTGTGAGCGAGAGCGCGAGCTTGTGACGTCATAGTAGGTAGTCAAAAATATGGCACGCTTGGTTTTCATACAGTTCGTGATACTTGCGTTATCTAGGTATATCTATATCTGTGGGATAAACCTACATAGGCACTTTCGAAACAACGCAACTTACGTGCACAGTTCCAATTGGTCGATCAACTTGGAGCAACGATGTACTTACATGCAATTTCTGAGATGAATTTAAGTAAAACTAAAGAAATAAAAAAAAAAAAAAAGAAAGAAATAAATAAATAAATTACGCGTTTACTTCAGTACTAGCGGCGCCCCGCGGTTTCACCCGCATAAGTGTCGTTCCCGTGGGAATAACGGGATAAAAAGTATATATATGTTAATCCAGGGTGTCAGCTACCTCCATACAAAATTTTATCAAATTAGTCTAGCCGTTTGAGCGTGAAGAAGTAACAAACGTATAAATACACACACACACTCAACAAACTTTCGCCTTTATAATATTAGTCGTCATTTCAGCCGATAGACGTCCACTGCTGGACATAAGCCTTCCCCAATTTTGGGAGGGTTTGCCATAATCGCCACGCTTGGCAGGCGGGTTGGCGATCGCAGTATGGTATGATGGTGGAATACATAGAGAACGCTGCTGCCCATTCTCCGGTACGACCCTTAGTCGCCTTTTACGACACCCACGGAAAGTAAGGGGTGGTGCTATTCTTTAAGTCCGGCACCACACAGACGATAGTATTAGTGTGATAAAATAAAATGTGGAAATATTCGATGTGCATTACCCCAGCGCAAGATCACGCTTTATAATCCTAATAAAGTTCTGAACCAAGCCAAACCTATTCCTCACCCTGTAACCATTTCTTTTAAACGTAAGAGAACACTTACATACCGCATCTCAGCCATCGTCGTTTCAGCCGATAGACGTCCACTGCTGGACACAGGCCTCCCCCAATTTTGGGAGGGTTTGCCATAATCGCCACGCTTGGCAGGCGGGTTGGCGATCGCAGTATGGTATGGTGGTGAAATACATAGAGAACGCTGCTGCCCATTCTCCGGTATGATCCTTAGTCGCCTTTTACGACACCCACGGGAAGTAAGGGGTGGTGGTATTCTTTAAGTCCGGCACCACACAGACATCTCAGCCATAATCCACAGAAAAAACTGATTACTCAAAAAGAGACAAAGGTACAGTCCATTCACACTTATTATTTTACCTCTGATTTAGATCGTTGTCCAAATCACAGTGATCTTTATTCTCATTCTTATAAGGTTACTGTTGGGCTGCTGCCGCTGACAGTTCAGTCAAAATCATTGTGATCTTTATTATCATCACAATAAGGTTGCTATTGGGTTGCTGCTGTCAGAGGTAAAATAAGTATTTTTAGAGCCTCAAATAAAAAAGATGAAGGTAAACATACACTTCTCCATTTCAATCTGTGTGTGCACAACGTCAATGATTAAAGGGCCTTTTCCAGCGATTCCTTTCATTATAGTTTCTGAGGTTTTTTGGAAAAAAACATCACATTGAATGGGTTTAACCTGTAAAAGGCTTTGTGTGTAACTGTTTGTAGATTCAGTTATGTAAGAAGGTTTCATGGTAGAGATTTGCAGATAAATTGTAGTGTGTTTCGCAGATATTCGGATTAAATTGTGGCCTTTTTACATAATTATACAATGATATCTGTTTACTTTTAATGTTGTATTTTTGACTTATACATATCTGTGTTTTGATTTAAATGAGAAAACATTCAACTCAACTAATTATCGTTTTCTTTTCTTCAGGTAAACAACCATAACTATTTAAATCTACAATAGTCAGTCCCGAAACGGTCACAAGGAGTAAGCCTTTTTACCCAACTGCGGCGAAGCCCAAAAGGAGGGTTATGTGTTTGACCTGTAGGTATGTATGTCCGTTTCTTTGTTCCCTCGTAACTCCTAAACGAATAAACGGATTTGAATAAATTATACGTCTTTAGATTTATCATGGTAGCGCGAGTGTCACTGGCTACACCAAAATAAAAAACAAAGTAAAATGGCGGATTTGGGGTGCCATTTTGTGAAGTTCGATTTTTTTTTTCTTCTAATACCATCGAGTGGGATGAAAAATCGTAAAAAACACGAAATAAAAAATAAAATATTTCACATTTGTAAACTAAAAAGCTGGAAATAAAAAAAAGTAATGAAAAAAAACTAAAAAGCCCGACTGCGGTAAAAAACTTACATTACAAAAATGAAAAGCTAAAAACAAGCTCTTTAAATTAAATAAAAGTTGGAAGCAGGCGGGACCCATTCCATTTTTTTATATTTTCAAACTTTGAGTTTTTTTCTGGATCTCTAATGGGTCGGAGCTCCTGTTTCCAACTTTTATTTAATTGGGCTTGTTTTTAGCTTTTCAGTTTTTTTTAACTTAAGTTTTTGATAAACTCACATTTTATTAAGTCAGTTTTATTAAACCATAATTTAAAAAAAAGTCGATGAGTGACCTAAAAATTTAGGGCGGGTTGCTTCACGTCCACTTGACGCACGCGTATACGTCAAAAATAGCGCTAACTATCGTCAAACCAAAAAAGCGTTGGTTCACAAAATTATGGCTTTAAATTACGTCAAATAATATATAAAGGGTCCCGTGGCTAAATAATAACAGCTGCACAGGTCGATAGATCAGGTTAAGCTACGCTTGCCGCGGTTGGTCCGAGGATGGGTGACCATCTTTACATACCGAGACCCCTCCGTGCCTCGGAAAGCACGTTAAGCCGTAGGTCCCGGCTGTCATTCGTGGATCTTGGACAGTAGTTACATGTAAAATACTGGTATTCAGCTGCACTGGTTGACTGGAAGCCGACCCCAACACAATTGGGAAAAGGCTAGGCAGATGATGACTTACGTCAAATAATAACGTAACGCCTCTTAAACACGGTCCATCCCAGCTGTACGTCCGCTCAAGGCCGCGGTGTGAACGATACACACTATCGTGTGCCCATCCAGCCTGTTAAATGTAATCGAACAAACGTAGTGAGCGCACGTGTATTTTAAATCAAAATGCCACCAGTTTTGTCAAAACGCCAAAAATGGGAGTTCTTCTGATGTTGTCAGCAGCAGCAGAAGAGAACAAAAAAAAAATAGGAAGAGATTTTGGATGATAAAAATCTTGTAATGCATTTATTCTTTTTAGGGTTCCGTACCAAAATGGTAAAACGGAACCCTTATGGTGAGACTCAGTCTGTCTGTCTGTCTGTCACAGCTGGATATCTCAAGAACAACTAATGCTATGAACTTGAAATTTAGTAAAGTTTTATATGACGTTTGCCCAACTATTTTGCGAATAAGAAAGAAATAAAAATATATGTATATTTTTTGCAACAGGGACTGAAAGGAGGTCTGAAAAATTCGAAGTGGGGCTACTAGGGCATGTGGGGTATCATATGAAAGAGCGCAGTTTGCACATTCTTAATCATTTTTTGTTTCTTTTTAGGCCGCATATTTTTCGACTTTTGATGAAAAATGTAAAAAAATATACCGTTCCCCCCTCCCCTTATCTCCGAAGTTTGCGAAAAATCTGAAATTATCCTATGGGATAAAAGTTTATGTAAAGATTACAGGAAAAATAAAACGAAGTCTCTAAATAGCACACTTTTTCAGAAATCATCAACAAAAGTTACATTAGTTCCACTATCGGTCAAGAGATGGAGCTGACATAAAACTGCAATATTCTACACCGCAGTGCACAGTGTTAAAATTCTCTGACAAATATAGGCCTCGCAGATGAAAAATTAAAAACATGATGGTACGGAAGCCTCGGTGCGCGAGTCCGACATGCTCTTGACCGGTCTTTTGTTTATTCATTACATTCCACAGAAAGTGTGAAACTTATTTCTCTCAATAAATGGTGAAATTGTTTACGATCCATTTTGGCGTCCGTTCGACTTCCTACACAGGCTCTAAATGGTGAATGCTGCTATAACGCGAGTTTATAATGCACGATCAAGCGCGCACGACACACGATCCTTTGGACGTACTTATTCACTGTATATGTGCACGACGTTCGCGGTGGTGGAGGCGCTCGCTTGCAATGTAAATGCAAAATTGTTAATTCAAATCCAGCAAGTAAATAATAATTATTATCGACGTACGTCGAACCTATTTACGTTGATTTTCGTCCTGCATCGTACATGACTTTGGCGGGACGTACAGCAGGCATCAGGTCCATCAGGCACGGGGTTTTGACATAAAATACGTACTAAGAGGCTTCAGCCTCTTGTTTAAAACGGTTGGTTAACGTAAAATACATACTAAGGTATGTATTTTACGTTAACCAACCGTTTGAAACAAGCGGCCCTTAAACTGCTCAGGGTGGATTTCAACAACAAAACTGAACGCGACAAGCACATCAAAACCTCGTTAAAGAGCAGTCAGTGTCATAATTGGACGTAGTTTCAAGAAAGGACTCAACAAAAAAATGACAAACAAAAAATGCGTTAGTCTGTGTAATATAACTTGACTCATGAAAATATTAACATGTTTGCCCATAAGTGACAATATTTCAAAATATTCCAAATACAACATCATTGCAGCAATACACACCTTAACCTAAAACCTCGATAACTCAAAAATGACTTTTTCTGGGTTGGGTCCTTTCTGCTAAACTACGTCCAATTATGGACAGCTGATAGCCCTTGAACGCAGTTTAGATGTGCTGATCGCGTTCAGTTTCATTGGTGAAATCCACCCTCAATAACATAACCGACTCATGACAATAGACACAAGATGGCAAGTGTAACCGTGCCCTAAGCAGAATATTTAATATTCATTTATGCTAACAACAGCGACATCTGTCGGAGAACAAAGAAGCTATTATCTTCAGTACAAATTGCTTCCTGGGAATTATACCTTAGATTTAAATTATTGCAGTAGGTATAAAATATAAATATAATCACTCGAATCCAACTGTAAATATTTTGCGTAATGCCAAATCGGAATCTGATTTTATTTTGAACTGTTCATTTTAAAAAATAAAATGAGAAAAAAAACGGCTTTTTCAAACAAGTATCTTGGAAACTCTGTCAAATGAATCCTTTAATAGAATAAGTCATAATTTAAAAAAAATGTTAGTTTCAGGATCTTAAATACATTAATTATTGTCCTACGCAATCAATATCATAAGTTACAAATGTCATAATAAAGTTTCAATTCCATTGGATATCCGATATGAAACAAGCAGAAACTATCATATACCTCCACGATACTCAAATCAACTCCTTATATTGCATTCACAAGTTTCCCAATACTTATAAGAGCAATAACGTATTCTCTAAACTCAAAACCGTTACGAATAAGCGTTACTATAAGCTATAATCCATAAAATTCCGGATGTATGTACCCGGCAGTTTGACGGGAGCCACCCCTAAATAATGGGCGGAATTTCGCGCCATAGACCAGAACATAAACTATTAAAGAGATGCCAACAACCGGCTATAGTACGATTTTATGACTCGCTTTTGCATATTGAACGGTACGAAGGCACTTCAGATTGGCAAATAACCACTTCTTTTTCGTTTTCTGATATTAATGTGTTTATGCTTTAAAACGTTTGCCAAGAACTCTTAGATACAGTCATGATAAATAACTTTTTTAACGTTCGATTCGTTGAGACAAAGCTTTTTTTTATTAATGTCCAATTGCTGGGCAAAGGCCTCGCCAGAGCTGCCAAAGATCAATCTTTATTAAAGGAGTCCATCTCATCCCGCCATCTCCTATACTGAAACTGCTATAAATTAAATATAATGTAATTCGCAGGTCATAGATTGACGAGTTTTGTCCACTTCATTAATGTTATCGTCGCCATGGTGAACCAAATAAGTGATGCGCATCGTCAACGAACTGTTTTCAAATGGGACAGGACATCCTGAATTTTGTTGCAGAAAAAAAGTATACACACAAATAAGTAAAGCTGTGGTTGGGATACCAACAATACAATTATAGTCTGTTATTGTGTTATAGTGAGACGATAGAAAATTGGTTCGTTAGGGTAAAATATAAACAAAAATAAACGAGCAGGCATTTATTAATTAAGAAATTCCCTACTTAATATAGTCTACGTTTTACTGCTAGCTATAAACAAACAAACATTATAGTATTAACCAACAAATAAACATTATAGTATTAACCAAAATATAAGTACATATACCATCAACATTGTCTACAAATAATTAGAAAAGACTAAACGAACGTAAATCAATCAAAAATCTTATTGCAACGTATTTCATGCTCCTTCCTTATTTATTATCCTTCTGCCGCGGCCGGTTCAGCTGGCGCTTCACCCTCAGTAGCACCTTCTTCGGCCTCTGCAGCCTCAGCAGGTGCTTTGGCTGGCGCATCGCCTTCAGCTGGCACTTCGCCTTCAGCTAGCGCTTCGCCCTCGGCTGGCGCTTCGCCCTCGGCTGGCGCTTCGCCTTCGGCAGGCGCTTCACCCTCAGCTGCTGGTGTTTGATTATCTTCTACTGGTGTTTCACCTTCCGCAGCCTCTGCTGCGGCTTCATCCGGTGCTCCCTCTTCAGTGGCTGGCGCCTCAGCTTCAGCAACTTCTGTCTTCTCAGGTTCAGTTGGCGCTTCAATGCTCTTCCTCTCCATAGTCTGCGACTTTTGTGGTTCAGGCACCGGCGTTGGCGCATCTTCACCTGGTGGAGCTGCTGCGGCTGCAGGAGCAGGTGGAGTTGCTTCTCCCTTTTTGCCTTTTTCTTTTTTCAGTTTTCGCTCCAAAGGCAGATACAGTTTGTAATCCTGTGGCAACTCTTCTTCAGTGTATAGTTTTTCACTGAAGTAAATTCGTCTTAATCTTGCATTAGCATGTATTTGAACTCGTAAAGTTTCTATAAATTGTGTTCCGTACGCCCTTCTCGTGAAATCGGCAAGATTAAACTGTATTTGGTTCCAACCACCTGCTAAACCGATAGGCATAGTTGTACAAAAAGGTTTTATCTTCGTAGTAGATTGAAAATTGGAAATTCTGAAGCGCCTTCTCATGTTTTTATCATCAAGTATAGTTATCTCGAAAGAGAAATAACGCTTCAAGTTTTTTATAATCATGACAAGAAAGGGTAGTTTTATCCCTAAAACTTGATTGTTCTTTGGACATGTTATATACGTAGTCGCAACGTTTGTACTCACAATTTCGAGGACTATAGAATTGACTTCACTGTCAGTGAGCCGTTTTATGTGTCCATTTTTCACTTCCATATCCCATATCGCCAGAGGGTTGGCCCCACAACTGTAAAATATGGACAACAATCCATTTTGGTATGTGTTTTTGAACATCGTTTATTGATTAGTTGAACAATAGCCAAATAAGTTTTAATTATTATCAGTTTTAGACACGTTTGCAGTTAGTGCATATTCTGATTGTTTATCATTTCTACATACTGTTTGACGTTTGCCTTTTGACATACATTGACAGATATCGATTCATAAAAAGCAAACGCAAATGGCTTAATTATACAAAAAGGATTTTTACAAAAAGTTGTTGCGCCCATTCCAATAATAAATCTAATTATTGATTTTACTGTCGTGTGCATGCAATAACAAATCCTTTTAAGAACTGATAAAAAGTACGTTAGCTTTTTGGAGGTGATTCTATATAGGTCATAAAATATTAAACGTTGAATTATACAGGGTTATTGGTTAAACATTAACAACCTCTTAAGAGGTTATTGTACTCATCATTATGAACAACTTTTACTATGGGACCGAACCTGAAATCGCAAAAAAAAAACGAAGAGAAGACCTCTTAAGAGGTTGTTAATGTTTTACCAATAACCCTGTATATTTTTTTATTGCTAGCCTGGGCAAAGAACTTCCTCGACTCATCAATGAAAAATAAACTTCTATTTTCGGAAAACGATTACAACAAGTCTTGTCGCGACCTAGACCACAGCCAGAGGTCACATAAACCACTTAATACTATAGAAAGCAAACTTGAATCGCACTTGGCTAAAACTACCAACTGGCCGTCCGATCCGAAACAACCAAACATTGTTGGTCGGACTTTCTGCGGCCAAGATTGCGCCCACGACAACGACCAGTCGTAGTCGTGGTCGCGTGGTGCGAGAGGCCTTTTAAGTGTTACGACCAGGGCCAGGCACACCGTGGTTACAATAATAAAATTATATTAATATAACTATTTCGTCTTCACAAAAACATTAATCTTAAAAAAAAACAAGTGTACCGCAGATAAATTAAATTAATCTTAAAAAAACAAGTCGAACCGTAGACAGTTATTATGACTAACATTGTTTTTTTGATATTAAACATTAGTAACATTTGAATATACTATAAGTTTACTAGGCATTATTTGACCAAATCTCTTAAGTTTGGTTGAAAATACATAAATTATAGGTACTAACTTCTAAAACCAGATGATCATGTGAACTATCTGCTCATTGGGTCAACACAATAATACACAGCATAAATTATTCTTTCCTCAGTCGGTTCTAATTGGTTCCTGTGTCTTCTTTCGCTTCAGTTGCCGCCTCCTCAACAGGTGCGTCTACTACTGTGACTACTCCCTCCGTTTGTACTGCAGCTTCTACTGATTTTTCTTTTACTAGTTCAATAGTATCTGTAACAGCGTTTACTGTTGTCGGAGCTTCTGCTGCCGGAGTTTCTGCTGCTGGAGCTTCTGCTGCCGGAGTTTCTGGTGCCGTAGCACTCTGATCAGGACCTGCTTTTCCCGTAGGAACCGAAGCTTCAGCCGGTGGTTTAATAGTCACTTCTACTTCTGCGCCTTCTACAACCTTAGACGGCCGTTTTTCGAATGCTTGTACTGATTTGGTAAATTTTGAAGCTGAAGCTGAATTAGATTCTTTCTTCTTCAGCTCTGCACTTTTTTCTTTTTGAGGTTCCACAACTTCTTCCTCTGTTTTGGGTTTAGATTTAGCAGCTGGTTTTTTCAAAGGAATGAACAGTTTATATTCTGCGGGCAGTTGATCATCTGGAAGTATTCTGTCTGCAAAATATATACGCCTTATTCGAATATTAGCGTTTATTTTAAATTTTTGAACTTCTACGAATTGCTTTTTGTACGCCCTTCTACAAAAATCGGACATATTGAACTGGATTTGGTTCCAGCCCTCAGACAGAGCAATGGGCAGCACGGTACACAGTGGTAAGATCTGCGTTGTGCTCTGGAAGTTTGATACGCGAAATCTTCTTCTAGTTCCAGTATCATCCAATATAGTAACTTCAAACGAAAAATATTTCTTTAAGTTCTTAACAACCATGATCAAAAACGGCATCGTTATTCCCAGTACCATTTTGCCTTTAGGACATATCATGTATGTTGTACTTACATTAGTTCCTCCTATTTCTAAAACTGTGGACTTAATATCCTCGTCCAAAAATTTTGTTATGTACCCATCTTGGGTGTACGTGTCCCAGATGTTCAGAGGTTTAGAACCGCAGCTAAAAAATATAGTAAGCAAACCACGTTGATAAGATTCCCTATACATATTTGAGAAACATTTATTATAATATTCTGTGATAATAATAAGATCTGTTAGGATCCTTCATTCGTTGATTCTGTCAAGGTAACTTCTCTTCTTAGTCTGTGATTCTGTCAAAGAGATGTCAAAGAGAATTATAAAAATATTTTTTCTGTAAGAAGGATTCATGCTTTATAAAATTATAATACTGAACTATCCCCACCAAATATGTTTAATCTATACATATAAAATTCAAAGTCCTGACTGACTGACTGATATATGAACGCACAGTCTAAACCACTGGTCCTAGAGACATGAAATTTGGAGTGTGTGTTCTTTGTGAAGAGTAGGTATCCACTAAGAAAGGGCTTTTCGAAATTCCACCCCTAAGAGGGTGAATGGGGGGGGGGGTGAAATTTCACGCGGACGAAGTCGCGGGCAGAAGCTAGTTAACTAATTAATATTAAAGAATTCTACAGTTACGAGACTTAGTTCATAGTAAATTGAGTCACCACTTAAAGTACTTCTACGCGCAACAGTTAAGTTCAATTTTGCTTGAACTAAGTAGGATATTTATACTTGTTTATAGTCACAGCCTCTATCTAACTTGTGGGAGGCATTTCAGCATTGTTATAAAGATGTGAAAGACCAAATTCAAACTCTTAAGTACTTTAGAAGCGGCGCCGGCGGAAATTTGGGTTTTGCCAACCCTAGGTACGTTGGCACCCTTTTATCATGATTCATCTATAGCAGTATTCATCGTAAATTCTCCCCAAAGCGCTGTCGTATCGTCAAAATGATTTGAAGATCGATCTAGGTAGAATAGAAATATTACCTTACTCGTATGTACAGGGCTAGAAGAAAATAGCCGCACGGGTCCATCTTCAAGCTTTAGTACCTCTCCCCGAGGTTGGTTCGTGGATGGGTACCATCCATTACATACCGACCCCTCCGTACCTAGGAAAGCGTCGGTCCCGGCTGTCATTCGTAGATCTTTGGCAGTTGTTACGGGTAGTCCGAAGCCCAACACAAGTCTGACAACCAATCTTACCATGGGGTATCGCGTTACCCAGTAACTGTGTTATGGAGGTCAGATAAGCAGTCACTCCATGTAAAAACTGGTATTCAGCTGGATCCGGTTAGGCTGGAAGCCAACCCCAAAATAGGTGGAAAAAGACTAGGCACATGACAGCCAGAAGAAAAATTCATTGTGAATGAAATATTTTTATATTCAATTCTCACGCAAATAAGACTCAATTGCAGCAAATAGGTTACTCTTTGCTGTGGGCGACGATTGACAATTTGTCGCCACTTATGCATTTTACCAATCTTGACATCCAATACAGATTCAATCATGTATGGATGACACCAAATTGGCTTGCAAACTATGCTTATTCTTAAAAAAACCGGGTAAGAGCGAGTCGGACTCGCGCACTGAGTGTTCCGTACCATCTTATGTTCTTAAATTTTCATCGGCGAGGCCTATATTCGTCAGAGAATTTTAACACTGTCCACTGCGGTGTAATATTGCAGTTTTATGTCAACGCCATCTCTTGACCGATAGTGGGACTAATGTAACTTTTGTTGATGATTTCTGAAAAAGTGTGCTATTTAGAGACTTCGTTTTATTTTTCCTGTAATATTTACATAAACTTCTATCACTTAGAATTATTTCAGATTTTTATTGGGGGGAGACGGTACAAATTATGCGGCCTAAAAAAGAAAATATGTTTGAGAATGTGCACACTGCGCTCTTTCATATGATACGCCACATGCCCTAGTATTTTTTTTAATTCGAATTTTTCAGACCCCCTTTCAGTCCATGTTGCAAAAAATCAACATATATTTTTATTTATTTCTTATTTGAAAAATAGTTGGGCAAACGTCATTAAAAAACTATTCCAATTTTCAAGTTGATAGCATTAGTAGTTCTTCAGATATCCAGCTGTGACAGACAGAAAGACAGACAGACTTAGTCTCACCATAAGGGTTCCGTTTTACCATTTTGGTACGGAACCCTAAAAAAAACTGTTTCATATATTATTATCGTATAATTTAAAATTGGAGCAAACTTTTTAACTAATCAAAGATTTTATTTTAGAAGCGGCTTGCAAAAAGATCTATTTAAAGTAAATAAGAAACAAATGAACATATTGGCGCGTGAAAAAAATATTGTTGTTCGTCATTGACTTAGTAGTTATTAGAATAGAATTTCCGCGCATTATTTGAGACAAGTACCTACTATACAAGCCTTGGCCGTAACCAAGCATTGATGGACGAACGTATGAGCTTGGCCCACATTGTCACGTTCGTCCGCCGGCCGCTGCTGTAATGTACTGTACCTAATTTAGAACTATTTAGTTTGTTTTCGTGTATTTTAATGTGTTTTTATTTTCATGTGATCGAAGCATAATATGCTTCCTTATTAGTTATTACGGGTTTTTTAAAATTTCGCTCACCCCATAGGTAATTAACAAACAAGACAGTAAAGTCTTGCAAGACCTCTCAGGGTCGAGCTGATACAAATTTGTCCCGCTTGTGGTACACATGGGTACCAGCTCGTCCTAATGAAGACACTACCCAATTAATTGTTTCAACTGAAGATGCTTGTAGATGATGGTATACTGCAAACTTATTATAACGTCTACCAAAAATAAAGTAAGAACATGTTGTTAACGTAACTTTCAACATCAGACAGCTAAGAACGTCATAATAAATGAGGCGTTCAGACGTAAACACAAAAACTTGTAACATATACGAAGAAATAAAAGTTTTAAAAGAAAACCTCGCTCTCTGTGATTTATCTAGCCATTTGTCATCCTCGACACTAAGAAAATATGTCACGCAAAGCCACAAGTAACGCACACAGACACACTGTAACGAATATAACATTTTTGTCGTCTCTAAATCACATGACTTTTCCACTATGCCGGCTGCCCTTAGAGACAGTCGCGCACACTAACAAAAAACACGAGTAGCGGGAACAAAAGAAAAATGAAAAAGTGCCTTTCGACTGTCATGATAAGGAGTGCATGGGCGTGTTCCCGTTGTTATTGTGACTACACTGCTGCTACATAGCTTTGCTGCTTTTTGCCCCCGGAACGCGTTCGGAACACTGTGCTTTATGTTAGGGGAACCCAGTTAAGATATCATACCAGTATTTTTTTTTTTACGAAACTAATGGTGCAGAAAACGTGGAGCCGATAGCGTTAACGGATGCCGGAGAGAAATAAATGAATTAGATTTGTTTACGTTTTTTCTTTTGGAGAGAACGATTTAATGTGTATCAGGACATGATAGATGGTATTCTAATCGATATTTAACGTTCGTGTTGTAATTCGATGCCTGATTCGGCTCCATACACACAGGGAAACACAATATAATATACATACTGAGAAGCCTGTCATCATCTGCCTAGCCTTTTCCCAACTATGTTGGGGTCGGCTTCCAGTCTAACCGGATGCAGCTGAATACCAGTATTTTACATGGAGCGACTGCCTATCTGACCTCCACAACCCAGTTACTGGGTAATACGATACCCCTTGGTAAGACTGGTTGTCAGACTTTCGGGCTTCTGACTACCCGTAACGACTGTCAAATATCCACAAATGACAGCCGGGACCAACGGCTTAACGTGCTTTCCGAGGCACGGAGGGGTCTCGGTATGTAAAGATGGTCACCCATCCACAGACCAACCGCGGCAAGCGTAGCTTAACCTGATCGATCGACCTGTGCGGCTGTTATTATTTAGCCACGGGCCCCTCTTTGGTTACTGAGAAGCCTGTATGTATGTTATATTCTGTTACTTACTCATTTCATTTCTCTGTAGCGTACAGGCTCGAAACAAGGGAAATACTAAGCTTTACTCTGACCTAATTTATATTATACCTACGTTACTTCATATTATGGATAACTTTGATCGTAATTTCATGTTTAATAAGAAAATCTCATAGAAAACGAACCTAGTTTATTTATTTAAATTTACCCATCCATAGAACAGCTTATTTTCTTATTAAACAGAATGGATAACGCAGCTTCTAAAGCTATCTAAAATAGCGGACAATTCCAAAACAAAACAGAAAAAAAATCCAATACAGGACTTTTTAACTGCACAATGCCAAGAAAATTCTAAATTAGAATATCGAAAACTGCAAAAAAGGAAATAGAAACAAAAAAGCAACGATTCAGATGTGCCTGGTATATTTACAGAGCTCATTGCGCGGCGCAACGGAGCGTGGTCTGCATAATGTATCGAACGGTGCGCGATTCCGGCAAAGCTTTGTCTGCGTTATTTACAACCGACCCGTGTATTCACGCGGAAATTGGATTTGTAAAATAAGACACTGTATAAATAATCTTTATCTAAAACATATCTCAGCGGAGCCGTTCGCCGCCCAAGTTTCGCACCGTGAGCTCTGATTCCCAGCGACCGTTTGTCAGATTACGGAACGGAAATATCTGTGACGCTAATAGAGAGAATAAACGCTTCTTTATGTGCGAACTTGTTCTATGCTAAATTCCCCCCGTACCATGAAATATGGCGCCATTTTTTGCCGTGTTGCCGACAGTACTGTTACTTCAGGCTAGCCTGTCGTTTGGAAATAATCGTCGTCGCTTCACTGCCCTGGTAGGGACAATGTATCGAAATTAATATCCGGGGACGAAGCGGGCGAACAATTTGTCCACCCGGAATGCGGATAATTAAACCGGCCTGCAGCCGTTTCCTAGCTTACATGAAGCGGAAAATATATGACGCCGTCTACCCGGAATTTAGTTTGTCTGGAAAAGTGGACAGATGTCACCAAAAAAAAAGAAACAAGAATGTTTCAGAGGTACCCTACATAATATAATAAGTATTCGGTTTTATGACAGTTGCAGGCAATTGTGTTTTACTGGTAACACTTTAACAAAATACATAATTGTCGATAAATTAAGCTTTATATAACATTTGATAACCGCATTTTAAATTAAAATAATAGACAAGGTAACATTATTAACCTCCGCACTGAAATAAATACAACACCAAATGTCAGTAAAACCCATTTATTTAAATGAGAGTAGTTAACTTTTATGCTAATAGCTGTAAAAGGCACTTCTATTCAGCATAATATACGTAGAAAGTTAACAGTGGACCTAGACCATCCTTTATTGTATAATGTAATCTATAGTGATCACTTAAAACGTACAGTTCTCAATATTTTTCAACCTAAAACTAAATGTTGGCATGGAAAATGTAGACGCTAAGATTAGTCGTACAGTGCAAAAATACGAGCTAACAGTAATCTTTATCTCAAACTGCACATTTATCACGATCCCTAATTTTAAAAAAACACACAAATACTTAGCTGCTAGGGCAAACAGCGGATCACATACATTTTCCGCACGGCCATTTTAATCCGTCGTCCGGAATCGCATCGTAAATCCGTAACGTCGATTAGGCCACTGTTTGTCCGAGCCGAGGCAAATAAATAGCAATAGACATCTTGACTGTACGACGTTGTGCTCGACGATACAATAATGCGATATAAGCCGCGATTTGCGATCGGTAATAGGCTTAATTTTTTATTAGTGAAGCACTTTTGTTGGCGATAGTAACTGATGTTCGATTGGTAAAGTCGGTTTGACGTTTTTTTTTTTTCTTGATGGAGTTTGTGGGTATTGGTTTTTGTAGACAAGACTGGATTTCTTTGTTACGACATTGTACAAATTGTGCTTTAACTAAATAAAATGGTTACAAACACTTATTTATGCTAGAGGATTGAAATAAAGGTCCTTTATAAATATTCATTTCCTACACACTTTCCTACACACAAAGTAGGTATACGAGAATCTAATTCACTTACAATTTTCATTTATCTCTTAATATTTTTCTACCCTAAATTTTTTTTACCATGACGTTATATGATAAATGATTTTATTTCTGTAAGTAAGTTAGTACAAACACTTTTACACGTCAATCTTTTAAAAGTAGATTAGGTCGGTGAGTGGGCAGGGCATATTGCTCGCAGAACAGATGGCCAATGGAGCCGAAAGGTTCTAGAGTGTCGACCGTGTAACGGAAGGCGTTGGAAGGCCTGCCACAAGGTGGACCGACGACCTTGTGAAGGCCGCAGGAACCCGTTGGATGCGAGAAGCACAGACCCGGCCGATGTGGAGGTGCTTGGGGGAGCCCTATGTCCAGCAGTGGACGTCTTTCGGCTGAAATGATGATGATGAGGTCGGCGTTTCCTATCTGACTACTCTGAGCAGAAAGGCCGAAAAAAAACTCGAAGGTCACAGTCTATTTTAAAGTCCAGGCATAATCTTGGTCAGATCATGTGAAAACCATGTAGATTGGTGTCTGAAATGATCTTTTGAGCAAAGAACCACACAGATTGAGTGGACCTGTCCAATCAGTGCACGCATATGCCAGTAATCGTGCTGCTCAACTCAGAACTTAAGAAGATCAACTATACAGGGTTATTGGTAAAACATTAACAACCTCTTAAGAGGCAATTGTACTCATCATTATGAACAACTTTTACTATGGGAACAAACCTGAAATCGCGAAAAAAAATCAGCTGTTCCCTACATTTTGACGAGTTATACGAACATAAATGTAGGGAACATCTGTTTTTTTTTCGCGATTTCAAGCTTGTTCCCATAGTAAAAGTTGTTCATAATGATGAGTACAATTACCTCTTAAGAGGTTGTTAATGTTTTACCAATAACCCTTTATAATATTAAAAAGTATTGCATGACTATAACTAAAAAAAACAGTTTTCATATTTACTACAATGAATTTGGTTCACGTATCAGATATTTTATGCAGTGTAAATAAAGATTCTGCCAAGAGGCCGTGCCAAGACTGCCAGCTAGGCTCTATCGCGTGCCAGTGCCAGATATAAACAAAGTACCTCAAAAATATTGCCAAGTTTTAAATTACATTTCAGCATTAGATAGCTTTGCATTTTTTTTTCTTTTTCGTTTTCGAACAAGTAGAACCTTCGGAGTGATTGCGTAACACACTATCAGTAGCAATGGGTTTTTTTGTCAGTTCAACATCATTCATTGCTTTATTTGTGTTGTTGAGCAGACACATTATTCGAACATATGAAGCAATGGATTAGCAATATCCTTCAAAACGATTCAGAATGAGATTGATAGTGTGTTCCGCAATAAGGGTGCGTGTCATACACGCACGCCTGAAGAACATGACCAATAAAGTCACTGTTATGTCCTTCCAGAACATGGAAACTCCGGGAGGGGCTCGGCATTTCCACTAAACCTTCTACAACGTGTTTTTATCTTTAAACCTGAAATCGCGAAAAAAAATTAGCTGTTCCCTACATTTATGTTCGCAATAACTCGTCAAAATGTAGGGAGCAGCTGATTTTTTTTTCGCGATTTCAGCTTTGGTCCCATAGTAAAAGTTGTTCATAATGATGAGTACAATGACCCCTAGAGTTATGGGATATCAAAAAAAAACACGTTGTATATTTTTTTCTTTTCTGGCAGTTACCTGCTCGGCAATGATAATCTTTTCCTTTACTTTCATGCCTACACCAATTTGTCACCAAAGAACGGATAACCCTTTAATTCCTAAGTGTACAAAAGAAAACCACTGACCTACCCTTAATCTGAAGCGTCCATCATTTGCCAGTGTAAAACAAATTTGTTAGGCGCGTCGCACTGTAAAAAGTTAATGATATGTGAAGAACCCTAGCAAATCCTTCGTTTAATTGTTAGTAAATTAAATGGCTCGTGCAGGGTCGGCTCTGAAATGAAACAGGACAAATTTTGATGTGATCCACCAGTACATCCCTGGGTAGATTTCGATACACCGAGGATTTTATCGTTGCTATTTGTGATATTAATTTCGGATGAGGATACAGTTGATTTCGAAGGTAAATTAATTGGAAAAGGTTGGTTCATTTGTATCCTCATTTCTAACAAAATAAATACACCAATCAAAACCTCCTTTGTTTAATTAAATTCTTCTCTTTTCAAAGAATAAACACAAATAAGTTCTAATGAAACACCTCTTAAACTAAGAAGCATCTTTACAATCCCCATAAGGCCACACGCTCACTGGCACCGCCACTTAAAACTGCAGTAAGCATCCTTTCAATAAACTTAAGTGTGAATATAAAAGCGACTTTATAGTCCCTGGTAGTGTTTACAGCCACCACTTACTATCTCTAATGGGCCATGTGTACTTTATTGTCGAAAATTGCATTTTGCCCGGGCGAAAATTCCGACACCTATTTTGTCTTTAGTACTTTGCCTTTGTGAAGGCAACTGGGTAGGTAAAAAAGTTGCCCCCCGATGCCCATTGAGCGTCGTTATGCTAAAATGTGGGCGTTAAGGGTATACGATGTTTTGTAGGATTGTCGTATTATTTTAATAGATTGGTTGGTGAAAGAAACGTTTTGAATTGAGAGTTTTATTCAGTATCGAATATGGAACTGTAAAGATTGTCTGCAAAACTCGACCTTATGTAGCGCAGGCTAGCAGTAAAATAACTCTGGTTGCATCCGAACAGTTAAGCGAGTTTAGAATGAGCTTTTAAATTTCTTTATTAGGTTTTTGTTTGGAAAAACCAGTGACAGTGTAAGCGCGTTCTTGTAAACTTTTTCGTTTGGAATAAACACTGACCCCCTTACTAATATATCAGACGAATAGTTAGACACCGATTTCTCTGTTTCAGTCGTCAGTAATTACACTTTCGGAAGAAGAAGACAAAACATTGTGTAACTATACAGACGCTATACAACGTTTATTACTAAGGGGGTATAATTTAACGTTGTATCATTTTAACGCCCCCCACACAATATTCCACTCTATACTTACTACAGAAAACTGTGGTTTTTCTATGAACGACTGTTGCTCTTATGTCTAACCGATTGCTCCGACAATGATACAAAGGCTGTTCAAAAATTGTTAGTGAAATGAAACATAGTTGGAATGTGATAAAAGTTTATTTATAGCTTTTCAAAATATTCCCCTCCAACCCCAATGCACCTATGCATTCGGATGAACCAGCTTTCAAAACATTTAAAAATTGTATCTTGCGGTGGGAGGTCGAAAAATAACCGCCGAAATTTTTCGATGGCCTCTTCTGCAGTGATAAATTTTCGCCCACGAAGCATTTTTTTACCGTGGGAAATATAAAAAATCGCGTGGAACTAAATCTGGGCTGTACGGAGGATGGGGTAATTTACCCCTGAAATATTCTAATGGTCCATGGTTCTAGCAGCAGTGTGAGCGAATGAGGTATCTCGCGAAGCAAGCTTCCTAACTTTAAGGTGTTCGTGCTGGATGGTGGATACTGCCTGTGATCCAATCTTCAGTTCAGACTGAATCTCTATGAGTCTATTCTCCCGCAATAACCACTCTACCCTGATAACATTTTCATAAGTTATTGCAGTTGTAGGTCGGCCGGGTCTGGTTTAGGTTCTCTCGACCACGTTTAAATTCACGAAACCAATAAATAATTGTTGCTAACGCAGGAGCAGACTCCCCAAATGCAGCTTGTAAATTTTCTTAAAGATTCCTTGAAGGTTAACCCTCGTTTATAATCATAAAACATCATAGCACGAAAAGCTTCCCGCGAGACGTCCATCGTTGCAAACAAAAGAGTGACAGATTTACTTTTTTTTAAATATTTGAATAAAGTACTACACATAGGTGGCCAATGATTTTCAGCAAAGAGATTTTTATTAAAATTAGTCGTCAATTCAAAATAGTTTCTAGTAAAAAGAGATTGTATTTATTCTGTAGCTAACAATTTTCGGAGAGGTATAACTTGAACATCAAGACTATTTAATGAAGTGCTGATAAGTGATCATTTTGTAATTCACTAGGTACAGTCAACTGCACACCAGTGGTAACACTTGCACTATGAGAACCGCCTTTACTGCTACGACATACAGGCGCTGTCAATGGCAAATTGTTACCACTGATATGAATATTTTAATACAGGATGGCACAGACGTCAACGCTCAAACTGAAACCATGAATTGAGCACATGATTCTAGACGTAGCGTAGAAAAGTTTAGTTTAAAAAAAAATCTGCTGTTTCATAGAAAAGTGCAAAACCTACGCGGTCAAAATGTATGGAACAGCATTTTTTTTTTTTATAACTGACCAAATATTTAAACGCGGGATAATTCAGAATCAAATACTGAATCCACGGTAACAGGTTGCGCGTAATTGTCACTGCCAACCTGAATAAAAAAAAAACGTATCTTGAATATAATATCTTCCTTACTATAAAACAAAGTCGCCGAAATGTCTGTACGCGTATAACTTCCAAATGACTGCACCAAATTGGATAATTCTTTTTTTGTTGTGTTCAGTATTGTCAGGACAAGGTTTGTATGAAAGAAAAATTTGGATATTAGAAAATAAAATTACTCTCGTGCGTAGCTGGGGCGGGCCGCTAAAGTCAAAGTCAAATAATTTATTTCAAATAGGCACATTAAAGCCTTAACCGTTAGTATGCCGGAACGTAGATCTACGCGAGACACAATGGCTTTTCAATTGTGTCTGTAATTACGGCACTCAAAGGGGTTAAAGGCACTTTTGAACGTCAAGAATTACAACTAAATAGAATTGATTCTACTCGCCCATTCCAAAAGGTAGTTTTCGTATGGTATGGAGAAGAATGGGCAAGAAACTCCACCGTTACTCTTTGAAAATGTTTTACAAGGTCTTGTATACATAATATAATTATATGTGACGACGACGCACCTAGAATAAAATTAGTCTACCACAAAAGGCACAATTAAAAACGAAGCAATGACAGGTAAATCAATTATGTGATAGATACATGGTGCTCACATATGTACAAATTATTTGCTAGTGTAACATAAACCAGAAAACATATTTTTTCCTTTAAACTCAAACGCCTACTAAAACCATCGGTGGAGCTTTCTAAAGGCCTGTTATTGAATAATAAAAGAGAGTGTTTTTCATTCGCTCTAACGGTGATTAAGATATACAATCGGGGTTCGCAAAATGGAAATCTATCGGATTGCTCAAAGCCATCCCTTAGTTCACGTCGCACTTATCTCGGGGATTATCCCTAGTAATGACCATCTCATGTATTTTAGTTAGACCTAACGTAGCAATGAATGTGCCCGGTCACAACCAAGATGGTGACGCAACAAATTATATATTTTATTCATCCCTCCTAAATACCGTTATTTAATCGCGGATTGAGGAAATTCGCAAAATTCAGTAGCTTTTACCTAATAATTTGCTCAGAAATTGAGAGAAAGAAAACAATTTTTCATTTCGGCGGCCATTTTGCTTTTTTAGGGAAATAAGAGCAACCGGAAATTTAATAAATGCCCATTGGGTATCAAACTAAAGCAATCTTAAATGAAATAAATAAATATGTAAGTAAGTAAAGTTATCTGGGTATACAGAACAGAAAGAATAAAAAAGAATAAAATACGTTGTGTTTAAAAAATAAACAGTAGGTTCAATTGTAACTGTGTACCAAAGATATTTACTTTTATGTAGATAAACGGAAATAAATAAATGTTCGCAAACTTTCTTCGCTTGTTTATACAATTTCGTTGAAATATTTACGTAACAGCTTCGTTCAATTTAACTATTGGATATTGTAATCGTTTTTTTTTAACTGAAAGCCTACCTACCCATCAGAAAGATGAATTGAATTGAAATTGAAAATTGAGAAAATAAAACTGAAACAATATAGAAGTCGTAAAAAAATTGCGCAGTGTCGACTTACATTATCATAAAAAAAGAAAAGATGTCGAAGCTTTGAACAAAAAAAAAACAATAAGTATCCTCATACAGATAAAAAACCACTCCATTCCGAACCGAACACGAAGATTACTAGATAAAAGAAATTCCGTATATGGGGACACGGAACCGAATATAATGATGTCTGACTCAAAAGGGCCGCCGGGTGTCCTCGTAAAAAGTCGTCGGTACAAAATTCCGTTACGCTTTATCAACACTAATGGCTTGCAAATAGCTCCACCAATCGTCTTACACTCTTATATCATTCGCAGTTCACCCGCTGCATTATTCAGTATTTTGCTTTTTAATATTCAGACGACATATTTGAGTCTCCTTTCAATTTTTTCCCGTGCCTCTCTCGTATACCGGTGTGCGCGGAATTTTGAAAGCTACTTATTGATGTTCCTTACTTAATCCCAACATATCACGCCGAACACGGGTGGCACCATTTATATTTTTTTATCAATACCGCTGTGGACCCCTCTTGTTCTCCCGTTCCACTCATTTTTTATAACCTAAGAGTATAGACGTACGATTTATCGTGGTTGATTTTCAGCGATATCGATGAAGTCTCTATCGGGGCGGCGCTAGTAATTTATACGAGGAAGGAATGGATTCATAGCCGGACGGATTAAAAAGAAAATGAAAGCAAAATATATGGGTCTGTCGATCGAGCGCTGAAATAGCGAGCTGCAGGTTGGTTTAATTATCGACATTCCTGCATCGGGGCCGACAAATTGTTTTTGTCGGGCGGCGTACGTTGGACGATATTTCATTATTATAACCGCGATATCGAGGTGGCGTATGATACGACACGTATTTACGACACTATTTATAGCTGAACGATTAATTTTGTCGTGGTGATTATAATATTAAATTGGTTTTAATATTATCGCTCATTTGTTATCGTTGCGTGACGAATGCATTACTGTGCTGCTAATAAATTTATGGTATTATGTAGGTATGGCAGGAAGCTCTGTGCCACAAATGTTTCGGTATGGGTATAAATTATCCATCGACAGAATATTATGGACCTGACTACTATGTTTCCGCTACATCATTTATTACAAAATGTAAAATACAGATTACCATAGCTCCAACATCAAGGATAGAACTTCTTCAATACTCAAACCACTTGCCCGGCAGTATTGGCTATCGACAAACCCATTGAACTCTTCAAAACTGTAATATCATCGAAACTTATAAAAGTGAAGCACTCAACTTTGCGGTCAGCCGACGCAGCGCTGATGGCCCATAGACAATCGTTGCGCTGGGGCATAGACAATTGTTGGAGCTGGGCTATAGACAATCGTTCTAGCTAATATATCCAGTTGCTGGCTCTGATACTGAAACGCAAGCGCTTTACAAGCGCCGCTCTATTGCCAACGATGATACTTGTCTAGATGTGACTAAATTGTATCGAGTTTTTCAAATTCAAATTCAAATTCAAAGCATTTATTTCAATTAGACCTTGTACAGGCACTTTTGAATTGTCAAAATTAAATAGTCTGTCAGTTAGTCCGCAAGTTGAAGCTAGTTGCCCATTCCAAAACGTAGATCTCTATGGAGAAGAACGGGCAAGAAACTCCATGGACACTGTTTTAAATCAAGTTATTACAAAATCCTGGGTACATTATTCTTGTTGCTTCTATATGTGAGAACAATGTAAACAAAAAAACAAATGAAGAAACAATTCAAAATATAAGATTAAAAATAAGCCTTGGCAGTTAAGAGATGACCAGTCTCAACCGACGGCACCCGTTCACGAACATGACGCGTGGATCAGCACCACCCAGCTCAACCATTTTGTAGGGAACCGAATAATCCAACACACGCGCCACCATCGGTGAGACATTTAAGTAAGCATGACACGTTCTCAACTGCCATGCTCTTTCAAGTTAACAACAAAAAAAATTATTATAAACGGAAACATGGTTCTTACATTTACAAAAATTAAAAAAAATGCTTCTAAATTATACAAAACTATAGTTTGCAATTTATTTAAGATGTTAATATAATTTACTACCAATCAGGAAGAGGTATCTAATATTGCAGTATTCAACAATTAAAACTGGATTGAATAAAATAAAAAAGTTATGTTTGTAATGTCAGAAATATTGAAAAAGAAAAAGGGAAGCACCTCTTCCAAATATTGAAATTTTAACTAGTGAGCCCAAGTGCCTGTGGAGCAGGACCAGCATTAAGCCAAGCATTTTTATCTACGATGTAATCATCCAACTTGTAATATGCTTGTCTACATAGTGTGCGTTTAATGCATGTTTTAAATTTCTTCTCATTTAATTGAAGAATATCGAATGGTATTTTATTATAACATTTTACACAGTAACCCATAAAAGAAGTTTTTACTTTAGACAATCTGAAACGCGGTTGATCTAATTTGTCCCTATTTCTAGTGTTAAAATTATGCCTGTCACTTATCTTACTAAAAAGATGTAGATTTTTTTGAACGTACATAATGTTTTCATATATATATTGACAAGGAACCGTCATGATGTTAATTTCTTTAAACAGTTCTCGTAGAGAATCGCGTCTGCTGAGCTTGTAGATGGCTCTGACAGCCCTCTTTTGCAGAATGAAGATAGAATCAATATCTGCAGCCCGTCCCCACAACAAAATACCGTAAGACATGATGCTATGAAAGTAACTAAAATAGACCAGTCTCGCGGTATCCACGTCTGTTAATTGGCGAATTTTCCAAACAGCGTAAGCGGCCGAACTTAGCCGCCCTGCAAGTGATGTTAAGTGCGGACCCCACTGTAGCTTTGAGTCAAGCGCGATCCCCAGAAAAACCGTATTTTCGACGAATTCAAGTGTCTCCCTATTCAATACAACATGACATTCATTACTTCTAACATTCGGTAAAGCGAATCTAATGCATTTAGTTTTTTTCTCATTTAATACCAAATTATTCACAGTAAACCAATTATGGACCACATGCATAGCGTTATTTACGTCGTCAAGCTCCTGTGCACGTCTGCTTACTTTAAAAATCAGTGATGTGTCATCAGCAAATAACACCATTTGTGGTTGGTTTTTCAGTAAATGAGGTAAATCATTTATATATACTAAAAATAGGAATGGGCCCAATATTGAGCCCTGCGGTACTCCCATTTTGACTTTTAAGCCCGATGAATTCACACCGTTAATTTGAACTTGCTGAAATCTATCATTTAAATATGATTCTATTAAGCTAAGAGCAAGTTTACCTAGTCCGTAATGCTCAAGTTTCAAGAGCAGTGTTTCGTAATTCACGCAATCAAATGCCTTGGATAGGTCACAAAAAATGCCTATAGCATCTTGTGCCTCTTCCCATGCGTTAAAGATGTGTTTTAATAAGGTGACACCGGCGTCGGTTGTACAACGTCCTTTGGTGAAACCATACTGTTGATCGTGTAAGATGTTATTACGATTAAAATGATTGAGCATTTGATTTAACATTACTTTTTCGAACACCTTGCTAAAAACCGGCAAAACCGATACGGGTCTATAATTATTAGTGTCTTTGCTGTCCCCAGATTTGAAAAGTGGAATAACTTTACTGAACTTCATTAAATCCGGGAAAACCCCTTGATCTACACACAAATTAAATATTAATGCTAAATAGGGTGCAATTGTCTCAATAAAGGATTGACAAACTTTAGTGGACATGCCCCACAGATCTTCGGTAATTTTGATCTTAAGTTGCTTAAATGCCTTTATAATGACTATGGGGTTTATATGTTTAAATTTAAATTCCACAGGACAGGCTGAGACATTCGCTCTTAATAATTCAATAGCTAGTGCGGGCGAGGAATTTAAAGTTTCTGTAGTTTTAATTGGGATATTGGTAAAGAAAGTTGCAAATTCCTGAGCAACATCGATGTTATCGCTAATGAGACCGCGGGAAGTGTCCAGTGTGTAATCAGTATTATGTTTTTTGTTCCTGTTCGTTTCATTGTTTATTATTTTCCAAACTGTCTTTATTTTGTTCTCTGCGGATTTAACTTTGTTACTAATGAAAGAAGCTTTAGCTGCTTTGCAGATATTTTTAAAAATTTTAGAATAAGTAGCAACATACTTATTAAAAGTATCCGTGTTTATATACGGCTTAAGGCCATACAGTTCAAATAATCTTTCCCTACTTTTCCTGATTCCTTTAGTTGCCCAGTCACTGAATAAAAACTTAGGGCAAATAGTTTTAGATTTCTTCTTAAAGGAATTATTGAACTCTGTTTGCACTAATGAAAAGAATTCTTTATACAAAATATTACCATTCGCCATACTTAGGCCTTGAGCATTTAACTTGCTAATTAAAGTGTTATTAAACTTATTCAAATTACCCGATGTTATTGGTCTAGTTTGAATCTGCACTTTTTGTATCGGTGTGTTGCACTCAAAAGACACGGTTTGACCACTGTGATCCGAAGGGAGATAATTTACAATGGCTTTATCTAAATATTCACAGCAACAAAAAACATTATCAATACAGTCAAACCTGGGTAAGTGAGAACTGGATAAGTGAGAAAACTCTATAAGTGAGAGTAATAGCGAGGACCCGTCATTTTAAGCTCCCAAAACCTCTATTAGCGAGAAACAGAAACCTGTGTAAGAGAGAGTCGTTTTTCCCTCATGGACCTCCGTAAGTGAGACTGCTACTTATCTAAACCTCTATAAGCGACAGTCGAGCTTTATTTATTTAGGAGGAACAAATGACAAAACGAATTACAAATTTAACATCTGCTATTTTATGACTCATTCTTCACTTTCGTGGAACTTCCTACATTGTTTTTGTACCTATTGTTTTCTCGTCAATATTGTACCTATTCTATTTCGTGGAACTGAATAACGTTGTTATTTTATATCATTCTTTTCGAATGGACACGTGTGCCTGTGTACCACATTCGACATTCGTACTTGCTGTGACTTGTTATTGCTGCGTACCTCTATAAGAGAGAAACGCTACCCATGTACCTGCATTAGCGAGAAACTCGGGTTAGTGAGAAAACTCTATAAGCGAGAATGAGATTGTGCTCCCTTGAACTCTCGCTTATCCAGGTTTGACTGTACATGTAGCAGTAGCCGTAGTTATTCGCGTTGGTTCCAAAAATACATTTGACAGATTGAATGATTTGAAGAGGCTTAACAATCTACTGCTATTTGAATTATTTTCCAAAATATTAACATTAAAGTCACCACAAATAATTACTGATTTATTACCAGTTGCAAGTTTTCCTAAGACATCTTCCATTACTGACTCAAATATAGAGTAGTTTTGATAGTTTGGAGGTCTGTAAACGCACACTATAAAATGCTTATCTAGCTCAACACAGGACAGTTCGATGCTATGTTCCACCGATAGTTCCACTATGTCTTTACGAGTCTTGTATTTTACACAATTTTTAATTAATATTAATGATCCACCACGCAGCATGGATTTTCGGTTAAAGCAACTGCCTACACTATAGTTCTCATAATTAATCATCATTTCATAATCTTTCAACCAATGTTCAGTAATACAAATAACATCAAACATTGTTTTTTCTAAAAACAATTCAATTTCTAATATTTTGGAAGAAAAACCTTGAATGTTTTGATGAAACAATTTCAAGGAATTCTGCTTAGCCCCTTTTTTACAATTTACTAATTGAGTGCTAGAAGATACCTTGTTGTAGGTGAGATTAATAATATTATTATTGGTATCTTCTGTTGTCTTACTGACTAGTTTAAATTATTGTGGCTGACCACCTTATTATTAGTATTATTACTAATTTTTGTGGTGCTAATTACATCCGACTTCGACATACTACTTATGTCTGAGTTAATAATAAAAGCTAATAGCCATGCTATTTGACGTCTAAAACTAATAGGCAGATACGCTGTACCCCTAGTCGATTTTAAATACTCAACAAAAGTGTTGGTGTCAAAAAATATAAGTTTGTCACTATAGTGATTAACTAATAAATGCATATGATTATTTAGCATATGTATATAATGATTTTGCCTACTTGATAAGTGCTCAAAGTATGGGAAAGCACATAATATAATTTTTTGACAATTAATCTTTAGGATTTCAGTGACACTCTCAGTGATGTCATCTATTTTTACATTCCCACTATTACCTACAAATACAGAAATAATGGCATTTGGATTATATTTATTGGAACTTATTGATGACATTATTTCTTTGTAGGATTTCCTAGGCATACAGTAATTAACAGCTGATTGACTCAGGTTGTTACTCAATAATTTACCTAACCCTCTCCCTAAACTATCTGAAAACATAACAGAACAAGAACTGACATTACTAGAAGAAGTTACAGCATAAGTCTCTGTCTGTGATACTTGAGATGAACCTTGTACAACATGTGGTGTATCTTGATTGGGGAGGATACATTCCTGAGCTCCTCCAGACTGGGACGGGTCCTCCGTTGCCTCAGGTTGGATAGCCTCAAGGTTTGATTCCCTTTGACAAGAACATTGATGTGTGCTCAGAGTCATCGGGTCCCCTCTACCTGCCTCCTTGTTACACATTTCCACCAACTCGTTTGCAGCAAGGATGTGTTCCTTTATTTGTTTTTGAGAGCTCACATACTTATTATAATGTAAATGTAGGGACTCTTCAAGTACCTCAATTTCAGACTGTAATCGCTGAGTGTCAATATGATAAATGTTTTTACTATCTTCTAATTTGATTTCATAGTTTTTTAATTTATTTATTAGAAAAACACGTTCCTTCCTTAGTTTAATATTATTGGAATTGTGTTTTTGTTGTTTCCTAAACTTATTGCATCTATTTATAATTTTATTTAGTTTTGCATATTTTTTTATTTTATTTTATTTTTTTTTTTTTTTTTTTTTTTTTTTTTTTACTTACTTTATAACTATTATTATTATATTTCGATATAGAATCTTCAGTAAGGTCTATTGTTATTAAGGAATGAGGGTTGCAATTTGTATTAAATAATTCAGTATACAAGTTATTACTTTCCCGAGCCTGAGTATGTTCTTTTAGTTTCTGTAACTTAGTAATACGTATATTTGCATGACTTAATTCCTCTTCTAGGTCCCTAACCTTACACAATGCCTCCTCATATAAGTTACTACAGTTATTGAAACCATCTGTGACCAACCGCAATTTGTCCCGTTCATCGACAACAACCAGGTATTTTTGATGAAGGTCTACTAGCTCCTGTTTTAAGCTTGTATTTTTGAAAACGACATTCTCGACTTCCTTCTCACTATCCTCTATTTCCTGTAACAGCTGTTGACATTTGCTGTTTGAAGCCTTAAGATCTTGAATGGTTGTTTTCAATTTAAGCTCCAACTCCTGAGCAGCAGCCTTACGGGTCATCACAGGCATGGTTTCAGGAATAAGAACTGAAAGTGAAATTAAAGAAACGGTGAGAACTAGTTAAATAAACAAACAAAGAGGAAAGCTAGAAATGAAAGGAAAAATTGGAGAAGTTAGTGTTGATTTAAAGGTAAAATGAGGTAGGCTGAATCGAATTGGAATGCAACTGATATGATCACGATATGATTAGATAAAGTTAGTACACAGTACCTAACATTGATTTTAGTGACTTATGAATTTACATTTACTAAGTGGGTAGGATGCCTAGCTAAAGAAAAAATCTAGTTTTACATTAAATTACAATAATTATTGAAAATAACGATAGTCAACGTAATTGTTGTTATGTACAATCTAAGTAACAGTAATAGAATTTTAATATTTCCAATAATAAGTTTCTATGTATATGATCAAAGTAAACAAAGTGACTTAGACCCAGTGCAGGGTGCCAAATCAAACAAGTGAGTCAACGAATGTGTTACAGAGTCTAAAATTGCGATTGTGAGCTAATTATAGGATAAAAATAAACAATACTCCCCGTTTATATCCGCAGGTCGAACATCAGCTGTTCGTGAGAGGTTACCGGTATCGGTGGGCAACCAAATACTGTGTTTAACTTTGTAAAAGTGCAGGAAAACAATAGTCCCGAGTATTTATGCAGTTATTTAACATTTACATATATTATTACAACTTAATTACACTTAAAAACTAATTAAAACTAATTTTAAAATACGGAACAAAATTTTGACATGTCACTCGGGCAGTGTTGCCAGTTTTTTTTTTGTAGAACAGTTCTTTTTTTTAAGAACAATAGAGATAACTATGAGGTGTATGGTATCTATTATTCTTCTTATTCTTGTAAATTAACTTCCTACTAAAATTTTATCGAACCAGTAAGTCACTACTATGTAGGTATTATTACTAAACTACAAAAATATTAGCTAAGTAATTGACCAAAACTTACACAGGTACATACAAAATTACCCCTCGTTCAGCATGCTCAAGCATTCTCATTTGCGTTTGTCTTTATCAAATATATCACCAATGGTTAACGCGAGCTACTTCCATGAGGTTATCTACCCACCCACATGGCTATATTGGTCACATTTCTCAAATTGTCACCCTCTAACTAACCTAAAAGTAAGGGATGTCAATCAACGGTCGAGTCAACATCAATCATTTAGTATAGTTTCCATGACAGTGCGAAAAGAAATGACTGACATACTAGTAATTATACAGGTAACAGATGACCGTACCTATCACGCAAGATATGATCAATACCACTTTGCAGTTTATTCCCTTCTTGTGACAATCCTGGGCTGTAGTGGACCATGCTTTTAAGCAGTCTATAAATCTACTGTCAAATGGTAGCTAACCGAATCACGGAACGATCATTTCATATAATATTATAAAATATGCCCTCCAACCTCTAGCTACGCCCACCAATAACTTACAAATAACCTAACAAAGGCGACACTTCCAGCATCCATTACGCGTTTATAAATCAGTGCTGAGTCCATTCCGGCGGATTGCCTGCAGTAACGGTTGCACTTATTGCCGATTCTCCTCTCAGCCCCCGACCCTTGAACACTTCGTCCTGTGACCATCCCCTGCCTCCCCTGGAGCCCCTGATCGTTAACATGGCCACTTCATTTGTTCGAAGGCCAATGAACTTAGGCAGTAATAGAGTACCTTGTAAATGGATTCTGAGGTAGTATGAAAACAAAAGATGTTTTTCCTAGGAGGTTGTTTATCGTTGTTTCTGCCAGTGGAAAGTTTTCAGCGATAATTTAATCGTATTTCAGCTGCTCCATATTTTTTCCCTGTAAAATGAGAAGTATATTTTAAAATTATTCTAAAAAGTAGACTAGTAATAGAACAATTTTATACTAAACAAAACATAATTAGTATAATGTTCCCACCGCTGGGACACTGGCCCCCTCTCTAAGACGGAGTGGGCTGTAATCCACCACGCAGGCCCAGTGCGGATTGGTAGATGTCACACGTCTTCGAATTTTTGGTTCTAGGACATGCCGGTTTCGTCACGATGTTCCTTTGTACTTAACTACGGAAAAGTTTTATTTTTATGTTGTCGTGACAATTGGTAAGCATGTAGGCTGAAGGAAAATGACAACACAATGATTGTATTGGAATCGAAATCTATTTTTGTTATAAACGGAAAAATATCAGAGGTTCCGATCTTTTGTGGCTTCGACTTAGTATAGGTACTTTGAGGCTCCCTATTAATTTGTACCAAAATAAGCACCTTTTTACTGCCTACCGCCCAATTACCCAATTAAACACCTACTGGGGTAACCGATATAATTTTTTCCCGTGTAATTTGCCAATTTTTCCATTCTGGCTGTTGCCACTCAAGTAAATACGACCAATTACCAGGAGCCACCCATTTCACGCTACTTGCTTTCAGATGACGGTTAATTTTAAGAAAATTTCTACTAAATTGTTTAGTTGATCGATAAGTTATTAAAGAGACGGTGGAGGTTAGGGAAGCTCAGCTATTATGGCTAACGTTAGGTAATTTAATTACAAAAGTTTCTTTAGAACATCAAAGTCAAAGTTTTTTATTTGTTAAACATAGATGTAAAAATAGGTGTTATAAATAGAATAGGTACAGAGGCAGAGGTCTGCCGTTGGTGGCGTACAAATATCAAATAGGTAGGCATAGGTACGAAATTAATATTTAGTAACAAGGGGCTAATGGCTAAGCAATAACAGCCGCACGGGCTGATCGATCAGGTTAAGCTACGCTTGTCGCGATTGGTCCGTGGATGGGTAACCATTTTTACGTAACAAGACCCCTCCGTGCCTCGGAAAGCACGTTAAGCCGTTAACCGTTGGTCCCGGCTGTCATTTGTGGATCTTTGAGAGTCGTCACGGGTCGTCAGAAGCCCGAAAATCTGACAACCAGTCTTACCAAGGGGTATTACCCAGTAACTGGGTTGTAGAGGTCAGATCGGCAATCGCTCCATATCATCCGGTTAGACTGGAAGCCGACCCCAACATAGTTGGGAAAGGGCTAGGCAGATGATGATTTTTTAAGGTATCAAAAACTTTATTTAGACAAGCTGGTTTTGTTCTTTCTTTTTCACAAACTAACTAAATCGTCAAAGACAACCATCAACCAACCTCATCATCATCTGCCTAGCCTTTTCCCGACTATGTTGAGGTCGGCTTCCAGTCTAACCGGATGCAGCTGAATACCAGTATTTTACATGGAGCGACCGCCTTTCTGACCTCCACAACCCAATTACTAAGTAATACGCTACCCCTTGGTAAGACTGGTTGTCCACTTTCAGGCTTCTGACGACCCGTCAAAGATCCACGAAAGACAGCCGGGACCATCAACCAACCTATTAAAAGAAAAAACAAATCCATTAAAACTCAGTACTCGTAACTATCGAATTAGTCTTCAACATTTTGGCACCGGCTCTAACTGAGACAAATAGCCTTCCAGTTTTTATTCGCAGCCAGAAACCCGTCGGATTCAGACGTAGAACTAATTACATTATCATTAGCTTCGGTACACTGGGCCGTTCAGTTATGGCAACCCTTTTGGCTTGAGATGAAATATTCGGGCACGGTGATAGCTCCGCCTCGTTTTGTTAGGGTAGATCGTATTGAAATTGCGGGAGTTATTACAGGGTTAGAGATTAATAAACGAGATTGGATTTAGTGGCTGAAGTTTTGAGAATCAGAATTTCAAATGTTGTGAGCTGTAACGGTTGTGAGACACGTGTCAGGCTGGCTCAACTATAAAACGTTTTCCTAAATAAATCCGATGAATTAATTAGTTCGTTGGTACCTAACTTTTCTTTTTTACCTGCAGTAAATTACACTAATGTTATAAAGGCGAAAGTTTGTGAGTGTGTGTTTATATGTTTGTTATTTCTTCACGCTAAAACGGATGGACCGATTTTGATAAAATTTTGTATGGAGGTAGCTGACACCCTGGATTATAATAATAATAATAATCATTTTATTTCAGACAACTATAAGATGCATAACTTATTAGTCACAGTTTTGCACTTAAAATAGGTACTATAAACGAATGAATGCGAAGACCACCCAACAACTAGACACCCAGAAACTATGGAACAAGTCTTCGCACAAATTGCTTTATTATGGCGGAGGAAGTATCTATCGCCACAGCCTTCATTCAGGATGCTATTGTGACTGCCTCTTATTCTGCTCAGGAGTGAGGCCGTTTCTTTGCGGATGATGGCATGAAATCCATCGGTATGGGTTACCGCGAACATTTCTGAGGCACTGCAAAAACGAGGTAGTCGCAACAGCATCCTAAAAACATTATTATATTGGACGCCCATGACATCCAGCGACCTTTTCGAGTAGTTGACCCAAAGACTACCGGTGTAAAAACTCTGACATTAAGCTTTAAAAAGCGTAATCTTTACTTGGTCTGTACACCGAGCAAGTCTTCCATACAAATTACATACAAAAATCAAAAAATTAACATATAGGCTACTTTTTATCCCGATATTCCCACGGGATCGACATTTACGCGGGTGAAACCGCGGATCGCAGCTAGTAGAACATAATACACACCACAGACCACATTCATTACTGACTCTCTTTCTCATTTAATCCATCCAAATGTTGTCTTTAAAAGAACCCCTTCAAAATGGTTGAGCTGAATGGTGCTAATCCATGCGTCATGTTCGTGAAAGGGCGCCGTCAATAGGGACTGGTCATCTCCTTGCTGCCATGGCTTTTTTTTTTTGGATGGGAAATCATCAAATGACTCCTCCCGCTCTGGGTGGAGCGGAAGGGAGTGTCAGACTCTTACTGACTAAAACCCACCCGTGTTCCTTCCTTAGCCCTTTATGTTCCGGGGCAGCGGTAACCCTTTCGGACAATCCCGCTGGCCCGGCAGGCTTCGGCCCTAAGGGGGCCCCTCCTCGATGCTGACATCTCTTTGAGGCGCGCGTGGAACACGTACGGCCTGGTCCTGATCGGGCGGTGAGCTACCCATTACTCTCCGCCCGCAGGCCCGCGCCTACGGTGACCGGGAGTCGTCACGCGGCTCCCAACGCCTGGGGCGTCTCCCGCGGCGGCTGGGACGGGAGGCTTTCTCCCTGAACCGCCCCGCCACCTCCTTCGCTAGCATGACTCCTTCGCAGAAGGAGGTGACTGCCTCCCACTCCCTCTCGCCCCGGACCATGGCTTGCACCAGGGCCGGACGCGAGAGGTCGCCGCCGCTGCCTATCACCTCTACGAGGACACGGCGGTGCTCCGCCCAAGCGGGGCACAGCAGCCAGGAGCCCAGGATCGCCCAGAGGACACGGTGGTGCTGCCATGGCTTACTTTAATCTAATATTTGTCTTTTCATTACGAACGCTTTTAACGTTCTGCATCGTTCTCACAAGCATATTTTTTAACATGAATGATGTAACGAATACTTAGTAACCATATTATTTTGATTTAAAAGAGTGTCCATGGAGTTTCTTGCCCGTTCTTCTCCATAGGTACCTTCTACGCTTTGAAATGGGCAACTAGCTTCATGTTTCTGACTGAACGACCCCTTGACAATTCAAAAGTGCCTGCAATTTGCTTATTTGAAACAAATACCGCTTTTAGCGATAAGACCGCCCATTGTGTTACCCTTTGTAAAATTTCTACATTCATTTTTAGTATTTCGCATTCGCGATTTATTCGCCAAAACTGTAAACACGTATAAATTAATGGAAAAATAACTTTAATTCCTATAAAATAAAGTTCAGTTTACGCTACAACTTCAAACATTTTTAGAACTTTTTCAATAATGCTAGTCACTCTGAAATCAACATAATTATCATTGAAATAAAGTTGATATTTGTTTAACTTGAAATAGGGTAGGGGTGTGCACTTGTGCAGTACTGCGCACTTTTACTTATACATGGTTTATCTATCTAACACATAACATAGGTGTGAGCCTGTATTCTCCAACCGTCTCATTACAAAACGAGGTCTAGTTTTAGATTTTTGATTAATTTTTTCCATCCAGCCAGTTATTCTATTTTGAACTTTATTCCGGCAAACGTAAAGTTCTTAATGAAAAATTGACAACTTAGACTCGGGTTTAACGTCAGTTTTTGTAATAAGAACTTTAGCTTCGTCGGATTATAGTTCGAAATTTAAAAATGGCTGGATGGTTTAAACCTGGGTCTAAAGATAAATCTTGTTTTGGCCTATAAGGACGCAAAGGTTTAGGCAGAGAGGAGTACTTTAGTACATTCACATTTCGGAAGTTATGTTTAAGTCCCATTTAATAATGGGGGCGAGCCTATAGCCATCAACCGGCACGAATCCTAACTCCGGGTTGCAACTGAAATTGATGGAAAATACCTAAAGACACTTTGCCCGACCTGGGAATGGAAACGACCTCATGCTCAGCAGTAGCATTGCGAAAACTAGACCAGGGGTGGCCAACTGTTTGATCGCGACTATTAGTCCAGTCGATCGTGGCAAGGCAAAAAATATTTCCAACTACAAACCTGATTTTGCTAATCCAGCGAAAGATGCTCAAACGCAATGCTCGCATTAATATAAATAAGTAGTTACTAAGAATAATGTTCAGTTTTATATTTTCCCTCTTAATAAAATAAAAAATACTACATAATTGTGTACTGAACTATGCTGTTTCATATTACATAGGATTTCAAGAAGTACCTATGTAATTGGTAGATCGCACAGGGTGTCGTCAGTGAACAGTAGATCTTGGGTCTAACCAAGTTGGCCACCCCTGCACTAGACCAACGAGAGACACAGTAAATAAAAAAAAAAAATAGAAGTTGCAGTGTTTATTTAGTACCTACATAAATTCCACAAAAACCGCTTCACAATCAATAACAACTTTGTAGATACAAAGGAATAACGCTTTACGAAAACTAAAACTTATTACGTATTCCGAAACAATTTATTACTTCTAAATTACATACCAAGTTTTATGTCCCCATTCATTGAGCACATCGATATCCATCGCCTTTTTTCATTACAACGAGATTAGAATGTACTATACCCTAACAGTAACGTGGTCTTGCTCTACCGCACGTGTCTCGAATTACAATACAAGAAACCATTTCCCTCAATACAATTTAGAATCAAATCTGGTCTGCTTTTTACTCGTAAATACAAAATTACATTGTACCCAGACGCATAAAGTAGGAATGTATGGAAAATATTGTCTAAGTTTTGGCGACCCTAGTACTGAAACCAATTGTAATTCTATTTACAGCATTCACTTGTTTCTCTCCGTTTTATAGATGTAATAACAATTTATTTAAGTTTGTATTACACAATTGGCTGTGTTCTAGGGTTTATTGGTTTTTATTTTCTTGTTACAGCACACCAGCTGTTTATATACATAAATATTGCGTTGAGTTCGTTATATTTTCATAACCAAATTTCCCCCACGGTAGAACTAGACTCTAAAGTCGATTTACTAAAACTAAAATCGTTTTTACGAAATTTTCATCAGATCTACCACGATTTAGACAGTCACTTTTCTTCTAGGTACTTATTCAATTCACTACGAAATCTTACACAAAGTTTGCACAAAATCGTCGGAACAAATTAACTTTTTTATTTCAATTGTTTGTAGCAAACGAGATTGTGCAGTCTGGAAGCGCATGTAAACTCAACATCGACGGGTAGACGCAGCAATTTCCTTGCCAAATCGAGTGTGTTGGCAACTTCGTGGAGCGAGCGCCATCTGTTATTGGCGACCGGAACTACAAGCACCACCTAGCTAGCCGTGACGTCAACATCGGACCACCGCTGTTCGTGGTAGGGAGGAGACCGGCTCGCGCTACTCGCTCGACGCGCCGGGCAATCACTTGCTTTTGGACCGCACGACGGAACACTCATTTTTAACTCTACGTTTGGAACAAATTATTATTACTATTTATCTGTTTAATCTAACGACTGATTTAATTAAATTTAGTTCGTCCCGTTCATTCAATTTACTTTTAAAAAGGTTTTGTTTTAAGTACTTTAAATGTTGCTGAAAGTTAAGCTAATAGTTGTATTTAATAGCTTAATAATAGTTAAAGTGTATAACATTTAAAATATCTACATCTACGCATGAATAAATTGATAATTGTGTGTTAATATTGTTTTGTATTTAATATCAGAAGTGGAAACCACGCGTCATGGGAAAACGCAGGCGCTATCGCAAGCGAGCACAATCGTCGTCAAGTAGCAGCAGCACGACGAGTACAAGCTCCAGAACGCCGTCACCTCTGCCCAGAAGGAAGTCAAAGGTATCACGTCATAATGATACCAAAGCTGTGAGTACCTTAAACAATATAATACCGGAGTTTGACCCCTTAAATGATGATATAAATGCATGGCTTAATATTATACAGTCCTATGCAGCAACGTTTGATTGGACCGACGAAACGATACGTTATCAAGCTCTTAATAAGTTGAAAGGCTCTGGCAAAGTCTGGTATGACTCGTTGTTGCGTACTGATAGTCAGTGGCCTACATGGAAATGGAGTGATTGGAAGCGGCGTCTAGCTAATAGTTTTCAGGTACGTCGTAACATGTTTGAATTATTAAAAGAAATTATTCATAAAAAACCGATAGAAAACCAATCACTATACGAATTTTATTTTGATATTAAATGTAAAGTTGACCGATTATCTTTAAACTTTACTGAGCAAGATATTATATCTATAATTATCGGGAGCATAGGCGATAGCAATATAGGAGCATCTATTGAGGCGAGTAATTTTAAATCTTGCCATGATTTAGCTAGTTACCTTCATGGTCGTACGTACAAAGGCAAAAACTCAAAACAAATCAGTTCGGGTAGTACACGTGAAATCCAACATAAAACAGTGGATCAAACGAATAATTCCATCCGACCGTCCACGAATGTTACCTCTTCAAATAATAACGCGAATTCTAGTAGTACGCATGAAAGTAATCAAACCAATTCAACATATATTCAAAAGCCTATTAAATGTTACACTTGCGGTGGAAATCATAAAAGGAATCAGTGTGATCTCATTAAATGTAATTTTTGTAAAAAAAAAGGCCATGTTGAGGCTGTGTGCCGTAGTAAGAAAAGTACAGGATTAATTAAACCGGAAACTGAGGAAACCAAATTAATCCTTACCCCAGACCCGCGAAATAAATTTGTAAAAACGGTTAACATTGATCACTTTGTCCACGAGGCATTTATTGATACGGGAAGCAGTTGTTCTCTGATTTCCGAATCGGTGGTGGAAAAATACTCGCTTCAAACTAGTGCACTACCCTCCCCAGTTTTGCTACAAGGTTTTTCTAGGCATAATTCTAAACCGGTCACTCGAAAAGTGACATTAGATTTAAAAATTGACTGCGTGTCTTTAACTGGTGTGAACTTTTACGTTATAGATGACTTAGTAGGTTGTGAGATACTTATTGGCCGTAACATAACGGAGCGAAATGATTTGATATATTCACGTGTAGGTAATTCATTCAAGTTTGACTATGCGCAATCACTTAGTGAATTTTGTGACGCTATAAATGAGACTAAAATTGATACTGACACTCACTTAAATGAACTGATTTATTTATTTAGACAATATAAACAGTGTGTCGCATCAGACATAAAAGAGTTAGGGAAAGTGAATAACCACGAGATGGTTATAACACTGACAGACCCAAGACCGGTGCAGTGCAGACCTTTTCGAGCCTCTCACACAGATAGAAAGATTATTCGAGATATGGTTCAGGAATTAGTGGATAATAAAATAATCCAAGAAAGTAATTCCCCTTACGCGAGTCCCGCTCTGCTGGTGAACAAAAAGAATGGCGAGAAAAGACTCTGCATTGATTACCGCGCATTGAATAAAATAACAGTAAAGGACAAGTACCCAATGCCCCGAATCGAAGATCTTATAGATAGACTACAGGGTTACAAATATTTCACAAGTCTTGATCTGAAAAGTGGATATTACCAAATTAGTATGAGCTCACAGTCCATAGAGAAAACGGCATTCATTACCGAAGATGGCCACTATGAATTTCTACGGCTCCCATTTGGTTTGGCTAATGCACCATCTTGTTTCCAACAGATGATGAATAAAGTGTTAGGTAATTTAAGGTTTGAGAACGTCATTGTATATTTAGATGACGTTTATCTAATTACACAAACTATTGAGGAAAATTTAAAACTCTTAGAAAACATTTTACAAATATTTAAAAATAATGGTTTAACTTTAAATTTTAAAAAATGTCATTTCCTTAAAACTGAAATAGAGTTTCTCGGATACAAAATAAAACAAAATTGTGTAATGCCAAATGAAGCCAAAGTGGAAGCCGTTAAGAAATTTCCCGTACCGAAAACTGTGCATCAGTTGCGACAGTTTCTTGGGCTAATTAACTATTTTCGCAAATTTATTAAAAACTGCGCTATAATTTCTGCCCCTCTTACTAAATTATTAAAAAAGGATGCTTCTTGGTCTTGGGGTTCCGTGCATGATCAAGCGTTTCAAGTTTTAAAAGCTAAACTGACATCAGATAGTGTACTATCTATTTTTGATCCAAATAAAGAAACTGTTTTGTATACGGATGCTAGTCGAGATGGCGTTGCGGGTATTCTTGTCCAAGTTGCTGATGAGGGTGAAAAACCTGTATATTACTATAGCCGTCAGACAACTGAGGACGAAAAGAAATACCACTCATTTGAGTTGGAACTTCTAGCAATCGTAAGTTCACTCCAAAAATTTCGTCTCTATTTAATTGGTTCACCTTTCACAGTTATCACAGATTGTAACGCGGTAAGGTATGCGTTGACTAAAAAAAATATTATTCCCCGGATCGCACGATGGGTTCTCTCGACTCAAGAGTTCATGTACGAAATAAGGCATAGAGAAGGTACACGTATGCAACATGTGGACGCCTTGAGTCGAAATCCCGTTTCCTCAGGTGAGAGGTCGGAAAAGGAAATAATATTATCAATAACCGAAGGAGACTGGTTACTTTCTGTACAGATGCAAGATCCTGACATTGTGAAAATTAAAACTGTCTTAGAATCTGGTGAAATAGATGAAAATAAAATCATTTTTGACACGTATGAATTGATAGGCGGAAAAGTGTACAGAAGAACAGCGTTAGGGCGACGATGGGTCGTACCAAAAAGCTGTATTTGGCAAATAATAAGATACAACCATGATGACGTAGGCCATTTTTCTGTCGATAAAACGGTTGAGAGAATAGGGCACAAATATTGGTTTTCTCGTATGCGTCACATAATAAAAAAATACATTAAAAACTGTTTAAATTGTATTTATTATAAAAATAAAGGGGGTGCTAAGGAAGGAGAGTTATACCCGTTGCCAAAATACGCTCAGCCTTTTCATACTTTGCACGCGGACCACTTAGGTCCGTTCGTGGAAACACGAAACGGAAATAGATACTTACTAGTTTTAGTAGATGCATTCACTAAGTTTGTGTTTATCTGCGCAGTAAAGTCTACAAAAACATCCGATGTTATAAACGAATTAGATAATATAACTAAAACTTTCGGTAATCCAAAAAGAATTATTTCCGATTCAGGATCATGCTTTACTTCCAACATGTACAAAGAATACTGTAAGAGCAAAAATATTCGCGCGCATATTGTGGCAACGGGTATGCCTCGCTCAAATGGACAGGTAGAGAGATTTAATAAAACAATACTAGAATCATTAAAAACTATTGGGGCCGATACTACTGAAGATAGGTGGGATCAGTATGTTAAAATAGTACAGCAAGGTTTAAACAGTACAATCCATAGAACTATTAATGCCGTTCCCAGTGAGGTTTTATTAGGATATCGTTTGCGCGTTGATAATGACAATGTAGAGCCAGAGCTTGATGATGAATCGCTAGTGGACGTAACAGAGTTGCGAGCAAAGGTAGATAAAAATATTAAAGCCAGTGCAATATCTCAAAAACAAAGGTTTGATAAGACTCGGTCAAAAGCTAAGATTTACCAAAAAGGAGATTTAGTATTAATCAGAATACAGAGTCAGAGTAACGATGGTCGAAGCAGAAAACTCCTGCCTATCTTCAAAGGACCGTTTCGAGTAAAAAAAGTTCTGGGTAATGACAGATATGAGGTAACTGATTTAAGAGGTTCTGAAAGGAGCAGTAAACCGTACAATGGTGTGGCAGCTGCTGAAAATATGAAGTATTGGATACAAATCGATGACTGGAAATTGGAGTAGGTTATTAGCAATAAGGTCCGTGTTGGCAAGTCGTAGTTTTAAAGGTATGTATTGCACATTCCTGGCTTCAGCAAATAATTAATGAATATACTGCTAATTAATGAATATACTTATAATTTTATTGTTAATAAAATAAAGTGGCTACAGTCTCACATATAGTATTGCTTATATTTTACTTGCGAGACTAGATAAAACACTTGTACCACAATCCTCGCTAGGATAGAAACACCAGCAAATGTGAATAAAGCTTGGAAAACAACTTGGTACATTTAAGTGTAGCGACAAGCTCTTTAGATGCAGGTGATTCCAAGTGGTAAACTCTAGGAAAACCAGAACTCTTAAGTGTGGCATAGTCCCTTTAAGTACGGTTGACCTAGCAGTAATAGAGTAGGCACTTGCTGATGGTTCAAAAGCGTATTATGGCTTGTGGTTCATACTTGCAGATTTTGAAAACTAGTTCTAATATTGGTTTTGTTTCAGTGTTTTACCTAGACTCGTGGGGCGCCTGGGACATGCGCCTTGCAGAATGGCCGTGTTGGCAACTTCGTGGAGCGAGCGCCATCTGTTATTGGCGACCGGAACTACAAGCACCACCTAGCTAGCCGTGACGTCAACATCGGACCACCGCTGTTCGTGGTAGGGAGGAGACCGGCTCGCGCTACTCGCTCGACGCGCCGGGCAATCACTTGCTTTTGGACCGCACGACGGAACACTCATTTTTAACTCTACGTTTGGAACAAATTATTATTACTATTTATCTGTTTAATCTAACGACTGATTTAATTAAATTTAGTTCGTCCCGTTCATTCAATTTACTTTTAAAAAGGTTTTGTTTTAAGTACTTTAAATGTTGCTGAAAGTTAAGCTAATAGTTGTATTTAATAGCTTAATAATAGTTAAAGTGTATAACATTTAAAATATCTACATCTACGCATGAATAAATTGATAATTGTGTGTTAATATTGTTTTGTATTTAATAAGTGTGAACGAGAAACCACCAGTTTAAAGCGATTTCCCTGTGCTTTTTTTTTTCTAATACATGGACCGGTTGTTTACAACTGCCAGGGGAGAAAAACATTAAAAATACACGAGAGCAGCGTGTTTTGGTTTTAGCTTGAATATTTGTGTGTTCCAATTTTTGCCCGTTCGGTTTTATTTTGCAGGTAAATACTGCATTTTATTTTATGTGAAAGCACTAACATGGTCGTACGTATTGTGCGATGCGAGCGTATTGTCAAGTTAGGTACCAATTAACTTTTATGGCATCAAATAAATTAACTGCAATAAAAATATTTGGAAACATAAATATTACTGGAATGAAACTAGGAACGTGGGATGAGCATCGGCATACAAAGTCTCTAAAATAAAATCAGGCCTAAATTCACTCAGAATAAAAAGCAGGGTAAAACGCCCACAATCCCCGCACATGACCGGAGGTTAAAAGACAAGTGGGTTGAAGACACGATAACGCCAGCGGCGGCGGCGGGGGGCTCAAAATCTAATTTGCAAATGCATTTCCTGCCTTTCAAGCTGCAGTGACGGGTTCCCGCTTTACATTTTTAAACAGAGCAGACAGATTCGAGCGTTTCGACTGTTTTCGGATTGATAAAACATTGTATTGGGGATCTTTTGGACCGACACCGCTTTGGAGGGTTCGAATGTATAGAGATGAAAATTATGCTGTATTGGTAGAAGGTTTTTTACATTTTGGATTTTCGAATATTGTGTACTTTGATGTTTGAAAAAGAGAACAACAAAAGATTTCATTTTTGAAATGGACTGTAGGCTTTACGTATCTGTTACGTATTCAGAAAATAATGCCTTAATATTTCATGTGCTTAAGTTATGTTATTTACGTATTATCTATTTGATTCCATTTTCTTGATATTGGACATCTCCCCCATATTAAAGATTCAATGTATTGCACATTAATCGGACAAAGTCTAAATAATCAAAGACAGTTCGCACTTTCCCATTACGTAATGCCTCAACGACACTCATCTTACATCACCTCTCAACACCGACTCAATAACTTCGCTCCTTTACCTTCAACACCAATCAATCACCAAGAAAAACCAACAAGCCAAGCTATATACCAAGGAGAAACTGATCAGTCCATCAAAATCGATCGATACATCGGGAACAGACAACTCCATACATTCGGGCCACGGCTCGCAGCCGCGGTCCGCTTAATAACGCCGATTGGCGGAATTTCGCCAGAGCTCACGGTCCATTGCTGTCGGAAATTACGTTGCGTAGAAAACCCCGGCCTTTTGGCGGGCATGTATTGTGTGTGTATCGATGCCTTCGCTTTTTAAAATTTGATTGAAATGAAACGTTTGTTTGCTCCGAATTCGCGGTTGCGAAATTATTTTTTTTCGTGGTTGGTTTCGGAATTTGAATGTATTAAGATTTATTGTTGACCGTTAGGATATGTTTTGGATGATTTCGCAGAAATTTTAAATTTAATATACAGCTTTAGCTTTAAATTTTTCGGGACGGGAAAACGTAGGAGAAGTGAAATGAGCTTGAAGTGGAATGTCAGTAGTGTCAAGGCTTTCGTAGAGTTTCACAATGACACGGCGCGTTTGCAATGACGGATCGTAATTGGACAGTCGCTAAAATTAATTAACTAGTAAAACATCTCTTTTTTAAGTTTGTAATGATTTATAAGGTTTTTTTAATAGGTTGTTCAAGTATCTGAACTAAAGTCTATTCATTAAACGTTTTTTGTAAATATTTCATGAGCTGTTTTTCTAATTGGAACCATCCTTGTGCCATTTATTTTGAGAGACTGTCCTAATACAACTTAATGATGCGATCCTCACTACTGGAAGGACGCGCAAACTTAGATCGTAGGATTAAACGATCAAACATGTGCTCACAAAGACCAATTTTATTGCGCACATTAGGAACACACCTAATTTATGCGAGATATCCCAAAACATCCTGGAAACTTTCATCATCCAAGAATGGATACAAAATATGGTATCTGCTTAAAAATGAGTTGATTTACAAAAAAACTTTTTAGTGGGTGTTATAGTGGAATAACAGCTCACTGCAAGCTCACTTCACCTAAGTTTTCACGGTGAGATTTTTAAAGAATAGTCTGGCTGCTGTTTTGCCTCTAGGCAGAGGAAAATCAGCAGGAGCGGTTGATTCGGTGGTAAGATATAAACACATCAATGTTTTGGTACACCAAAAACTAAACAACAAAATTATAACACCATCTGTCATAACATCATCAAAGTCAATGCTTCCACGTCAATCAATTACCGCGAGCCAAAACTATTCCACTAATCTATCAAGTACCAAAACAACACTTAACTTTTCAATTACCGTTCGCGACAAAAGTACATTAGTTGCAAGATCTACTCTGTATGGTCGTTGCACGCATCAGAAAGGCAACTTCTGACACTCCCCGAGGCTCCGAAACTTTTACATTAGACATAAAGTTCCTCGCAAAGTTATTCTCACTACTTGCAGAGTGTTCACGCAACGAACAAATCTTGCGAAAGAGCTAAACACAGCTGAAACTGCTCGTTTTATTAAGTGTTTTTTGGTTTGGAATGAAGTATTTTGATGTTTTTTTTTTCGGTTGGTCTTTTCGGACCACGTTTTTATGTATCTACAGTATTTTCTTCCTTTATTTTTCAGTCCATCCGTAAATATCATTGTCAGACATTTGATTGTCATTTCTATTCCTGTTTTGTAAATGTCATCCTCAGACCAAATAAAAAGGTGATATCGTTTTGGCTAAGTTGCTTTTGAAATTTGTTTATACTAATTTCGCAAATACTTATCTTTAGAATAAGTAGTAGGCGGTTGCCGATTTGTAGACTTAGTAACTCAAAAAAGGCTTGTGTTTAAATGCCTACCAGAAAAATAGGTACTTTTCTGGTAGGCGTTTAAACAAGCCTTTTTTACTACCAAAAAATTCGAAATACCTGCCAGAATGGATAAATGCTCACCAAATTGTATTTCATAAAGTATTATAGAAATGTAACCTATTTTCCTTTTTATTCTATGCCACATCCTATGTCGACGGAGCCCCGCTTCGCGGCGCCCCTATTTCTGTGTAAAGGGTACCAAACCTAACCTCAACTGTGCCCTTTTTGGTGAGCATTTAAATTGTACCCCTAAAAAAGGTTTTTGTAAAGCAACTTATTTTATGTAGATACCATATTTCGTATCCATTTTTAGATGTTTAAAGTTTCCAGAATGTTTTGGGAAATCTCGCATAAATTAGGTGTGATCCTAACGTACGCAATAAAGTTTGTCTTTGTGTGCACATGTTTGTTCGTTTAAACCTACGATCTAAGATTGCGGGTCCTTCTAGTAGTGATGATTGCATCATAGATTTGTATTAGGACAGTCTCTCATAATAAATTGCACAAGGATGGTTCCAATTAGAAAAACAGCTCAAGAAATATTTCCAAAAAACGTTTAATGAATATATTTTAGTCCAGATACTTGAACAACCTATTAAAAAAACCTTATAAATAATTTCAAACTTAAATAAGAGATGTTCTACGTTCTACTAGTTAATTAATTTTAACGACTGTCCAATTACGATCCGTCATTGCAAACGCGCCGTTTCATTGTGAAACTCTACGAAAGGTAATTATTGAGATGAGTTTAAAATTACTTGGCTTGACATGAGATTAACACAGATATTTGTTATGTATTCGGTTGCTCATTACGTTCTGTGGTTTTTTATTATTGTTACGGCGAAAGATTTTTGTATTAATTTGGCCATTTTTTTTTTTTTTTTTTGGTTTACCTTGTTTTCTGGGTTAATTTTCTGGGTTAAAGTAAAGAAAGAAACTAGAGTTTGTTAATGATCAGTCGGTCTGTTCTGTAAAAATTTCACCAGGATAACTTAGGTGAAGTGAGCTGTTTTAACCATTCCACCTGATGCCTATGTCCAGCAGTGGACGTCTTTCGGCTGAACTAATGACCTGATGCCAAGGATTGGCAGTATTGACAGCTCACTTCACCTAAGTTTTCACGGTAAGATTTTAATAGAATAGATTGGCTAGTCATTATAAACCTTGTACAGACGCCAGCACATCAAGCTACTACAATCTGTTAAATTTCTTTAATAGATTTTCAACTTTATCGCTAAAGCATAAGGTTCAAAGTTGATTGGGTAAATTTGACAGTTTCGGGTAGCTTGATGTGCTGGCGTCTGTACATATTCAAAGTACTTAGAAGGAAGGTACATAATGCGGACAAATTAGGGCACATAGGTTTGTGTGTTCCGGACAGTACGTGTGGCGACGACGACAGCCCTGCTGCCGGAGCCGCGCGCTCAGACCAATCTTCACCACTGACGCGTGCACTCCGCACTCTCAACCTCATAGCTAGTGACACGGACCTATGCTGTTGTTCTCTGACTGAGTTCACAAAGAATGCATTGTTTGTAATAAGTTACAAAATTTTATTATAATAATGAGTTAGTAATAAGTTACGATTAGAGTTTAGACATATGTACATATCGCAATAGGTTTCTCTGTAATGATGGATCTAAGTTGGAAAATAAATAAATAATAATAAACTCTTGTTTGATGGCCACGCTCGCTCACACGCAGTGACCAAACATGGCCATCAAAGCTGTTGCTACAATGCATGCCAAACGGTTATTCCCCGCATATTTCCGCCTAATCCCCGGATTAGCAAAAACTGTTGTTAATCTAAACTTATCCAAGAATACCACGTTATCTCTTTCACTATAAAATTTATCTTAGTTCTAGGTAGATATTGCAAAAAAAATATACAACCTCTCGACATTAATCATGGGGCAGTTGCCTAACAGACACAACACCTGTCCAGTTGGAGGATCCTCTCTTTTCTATGGAGGATGAGTGAATTTTACACCTTGTTCCTCATACTTCTATATACCAGTTTATTTGCGCAACGTGTCTTCCCCTACTTTTAGAGCCTGATTTTCGTCACGACATTTTCCTCATTCCGTGGAGGAATCACATGCCCATACCATGACAACCGATTTCCGTACAACTTTCCAGTCACCGGTACCACTTTCAGACATCAAGAGCGGTTGCTCTTGATGTCTGAAAGTGGTACCGGTGCTCTTCAGAAAAAAGCGATATTGAAGCATGAGCCAATGTACGCATCGGATATAAGGACCACATTGTTCGTGGAAATAATTTTGCTCGGTATCGATAAATCGATCTTATTATTAATAATTTCAGTGGAATAATAGGTGATGTGTCGCTTTTCCAGAAACATGTTTCACTGCTCCCGACACTGCATTGATATCATGTCATCATCTGCCTAGCCTTTTCCCAACTATGTTGGGGTCGGCTTCCAGTCTAACCGGATGCAGCTGAATACCAGTATTTTACATGGAGCGACTGCCTATCTGACCTCCACAACCCAGTTACTGGGTAATACGATACCCCTTGGTAAGACTGGTTGTCAGACTTTCGGGCTTCTGACTACCCGTAACGACTGTCAAAGATCCACGAATGACAGCCGGGACCAACGGCTTAACGTGCTTTCCGAAGCACGGAGGGGTCACGGTATGTAAAGATGGTCACCCATCCACAGACCAACCGCGGCAAGCGGAGCTTAACCATTGATATCATGTATAAAATATTAAAGAATTCAAAATAAGTATTTGATGTAATCAAAAAGCATAAAAACAAATGACAGCTACCTAAAAATATTTTATTACTAAATACCTGTAAAAATAACTAACACTCGAATAAAAAAATTGTATAAATGTACCGAATGAAAATAATAGTGGTTCATATTCACTGCTGCAAAAACAATTTTCTTTAAATGTGTCACATTTCATTATACTTTCCTAGGTAACATTTTGTGATTTATCTGAATTTCAACCTCTATAATCGAATATCACAATTTATTGTATAATATACCGTTTTTACCCTTTGGGTACGGAACCCTAAAAATGATGTTTTTTTTGGGGTCACAGTGTCAGTTTACTTAAGGCCACTACATGACCTAAAGCGCAGTCACTGTCGGACTGCATAGAAAAGAAAGAGAAGCGCGATGACACAACGCTGGTAATTTATTGCAATATATGAAGCAATTATTTAATTACAAAAAATCTATTGTTTGAACGAAAAAATTAAAACACTAGTGCTTTAGAATAATCTGATAAAAATCAGAATGATTGTATGTATATTAGTATGGTTTTTTTTTTCGAAAAAGAAAGTTTTTAGAGGTATCTTCATGATTTTTTTCTATCGTATCAAATTAGTTGTATTGTATTCAACACACTACCTACCTAGCATATATCCCGAAGAATATAATATATTTTTCTGATTTTGTTTATTGTAGTCGATCATATACTTTGATTGTTTCTAAAACTTGCGTATTTTTGTGTTTAGGTCCTGTAAGCCCCTTATCAGTTAACTTCTCTAACGTGCATTAGGTTGATAGAGTTTTTATACAAAATAAGGCTACGTTATCCCAAACTTTGCTCATAATATAAAGATGGTGCCAAAACTCAGATTGGCAATAATATTAAAGCAACACAAGATAGGTTTCTTTAGCTCTTTTTGTAATATTTTTGCAAGTTAACGTCATTATTGGCTGGAAGTTTCCAGTTCTAGATATTTGATTCGGATCTGAAGTTGCGATAGTATTTTTGTTCGTACTGGGGAATTTTCTACAGGTTCATTACAATGTTTCGCTGTCTAAAAGGATGTAACTAAATGGGAGGCAAAGTTTCTTCATTGAATATTGTAACTATAACTATTGTTAACTGTGGAGGCTTGTAAATAGCTTGACGTCAATTACCTCACTACTACTTCTGTATTTGATAGCTGTAAGCCACCCAAACACAATAAAATAAAATAAATAATATTCTTGTTGACCGTAATTTTAAGCAAAGTTCGTAACAGTTATGATAACCTACAATAGTATATATTCAGAATTAAAATGAAATTTTAAATTAATAATAACTTTTAACTAGTAAGTAAAAATATAATATGAATGCATTGGATGGGTGTATCATAATAATTGCTACCGTGACGTCTGTGACGAACTTTATGTAATTTACAATAAGCATTGTTCTCATGTAAGTGACTTTGTGTCTTTTTTGAGAATAAATATCTTTAAACCTATAATAACCTAACTAAACTAAAATTATTCATCATCTGCCTAGCCTTTTCCCAACTACGCTGCAGCTGAATATCAGTATTTCACAGGGAGCGACTGCCTACCTGACCACCACAACCCAGTTACTGGGTAATACGATACCCCTTGGTAAGACTGGTTGTCAGACTTTCGGGCTTCTGACAACCCATAACGAGTGTCAAAGATCCACGAATGACACCCGGGACCAATTCTGAGGCACGGAGGGGTATGTTAAGATGGTCACCCATCCACGGACCAGCCGCGGCAGGCTAGCTTAACCTAATCGATCGTTCCGTGGGGCTGTTATTACTTGGCCACAAGCTAATCCTTAAGAGCGTTTACGCCGTACGGCATTTCATACAAACTTTCAAGCCCTTATTTTTCGAAATGAATGAACCGATTTTAATTAAACTTCATACGCTTATGCAGGATACAAAGATCTTCATACGCTTATGCAGGATACAAGGGAACATATTCGAAAAAATAGTGTTATAGTCAAATTAGACCGATTTTTAATTTTCCATAGAAACAGAGATTTCCAGTTATCTTTTTTTAAATACGACATTTCGAAAATGTTCTCTGCTAACTTTTTAGACCCTTGTATCCTGCTTATGCGTATGAAGTTTCATTAAAAACGGTTTATTCACTTCGAAAAATAAGGTCTTGAAAGTTTGTATGAAATGCCGTACGGCGTAAACGCTCTTAACTAAAACTATTAACAAACTAAAATATGGCGTCGAAAAATTCACCTCGCATCGCTGTCGACTTGCAATGTACCCAAGAGTTTAGCCGATAAAATTTACACATTTTTGGCAAAAATAAGACCCTTAAGAGTGACTTGTAATATTGACACTTTGTGACGTTTCTTTTGCGGGCGTTAATACCCTTTTCCACTACTTAAGTATTACTATGCGATTTAGAGCTGATTTTTCAATAGTCAGATAACTTATATCTAAAGTACACACATCAAAAGTGTCTAGGGATCAAGCATTTTTATGCGGATTTCTTGAGATTGAGATGTGGCTTTGTAATAAATTTATGATTTTATAAATTTATATGGATCCTGTTTGGTGCATTTCATAATTTGAATCAGGAACTGTGAATCAAATTCGAGTAAAAGATGAAAATCAGCTGTCAATATTTTCCCTATAAAAACATACAACGCATTGAAGACATTATTAGTGCTACTGTTTCCCTACTACTGATTAAAACCAACGTTATTATGGAGCGGCGACGTCATTTAAGCAGGGAAGAAATGCTCAGAGCCGTGGGAATGATAGAAGCTGGTTCCCGGCAACGTACTGTGGCTTTAGCTCTGAATACAAGTCAGAGTGTTATCAGTCGACTTTGGACACGTTACCGAAGCACTGGTACCGTGGCTGAGCGCCATGGAGGACGGTATCGCTGCACCACACGGAGACAAGACCGATACATTCAAATCTTAACTCGAAGAGCTCCAACAATAACCGCCATGATGTTAGTTGATGTTGGCTTCATCACTCTTCAGGGAACTTAATTAGCGACCAAACAGTCAGAAACCGCTTGCATGAAGTGAACCTTCATTCCCGAAGACCGCTACGGGTACCACCTATAGCAATGCACAATCGTAGGATTCGATATCAATGGGCTCTTGAACACAGAAATTGGGCAGAAGAACAATGGCGTTTCGTGTGCTTTTCTGATGAGTCTCGTTTTGGTATGAGACCGGATACAAGACGTATACGACACTGGAGAACCCCTGGACGCCAACAGCGATTAAAATCCTGCCAGGAAGTCCATCCTTATAGTGGTGGAACCATCATGGTATGGGCGGGTATTTGGATCGGCGGAAGAACTGAGTTGATTTGGATCAGAGGCAACCTCAACGCTCAAATTTATGCTGAGACGATTGTATCAGACGTCATCGTTCCTCTACAAGTGCAAATCGGTCCCTTATTTCAGTTAATGCATGATAATGCACGACCGCACACCGCAAGAGTTGTAAGACAGACTCTCGCCGCAGCTAACATCAATGTCCTGCCCTGGCCTGCTCAGTCGCCAGACTTGAACCCGATTGAGCATGCATGGGATATGCTACAGAGAAGAGCTCTGCCGAATATGGAGGGTATCCAGTCGCAAGAAGACCTTTTTTTGTTGTTGCAACGAACATGGGCGGCCATTCCACAGCGTGATTTGGATGAACTCATTTTGAGTATGCCAAACCGATGTTCTTGTGTTGTTAGTGTTCGCGGTAGAAACACGGATTATTAATTGTTTAAGTTACCCAATAAAATTTTAAAGAAAACTGTTATTTCAGTCTTTTTTTCGAACTTTTGTGTTAGTGGTTCAAATGTCAAAAATCCCTTTATTAGGAAAATGGCAAATTTCTTTATTAATTCAAAGGTGACTTGGTTTATCGTTACTGTGACAAACGAAAACACTTTATTTGATGAATCCTTAAAGAAAATTTTAATTAATATCAATCAGGAGAAAAGTTATTGCAAAAATATATGTTGATCCCTAGACACTTTTGATGTGTGTATAAATATGACAGTTTGACATATTTTGTACACAAAAGCTGTCACAATATTTGTTCCTCAAATAAAATTTACCTTACTATTGAAAAATCAGGCCTGAAATAGTTTGATTAAGGGCTGATTTTTCAATTGACAGATAACTTTTAACTGTGGAATAAAATAGACGTCTGACAGTATTTGCATGAAAGAAATGTCAAAAATTCAAAATTATTCCTCGGATAAAATTATCTGGCGTTGGAAAAATCAGCCCTAAGAGGTAATACGAGTAGATCAATAAACAAAAGAATAGTAACTATATTCCCACATGATCTAGTAATTATAAGGCTCTCTTTCCTAATGAATATGTTTGCTTGTTCCAGGTAAGGCACAGCTTGGCTTTCCCCAGCACGTGAGTTAATCCAGCAGATAATGAAGACAATGGGCACATACTCGTTTGTCTAGACTAGTCTAAACGAGAATACTATGGTAGCTAGGATGTTGACTACATTTCCTTGGGATTAAGGAAAATATAGCAGGTATTAGGAACTAAAACCATTCAAAGGTTGTCTTTAAAAGATCGCTTTTAGCTATAAAACCGCCCATTGTGTCACCCTTTGTAAAATATTCTGTAATTTATATTACACAGGTATACATAATAAAGAAGTATTCTATTCTGAAACTGTACTTAATAATACTGGTAAGTATAATTTTTTTTTATTATTATTATTTATTTAACTCGAACACAAATGATTCCTATTTTTGTTAGTAGGTAACACTTATAAAACTACGTTAGTAACATTTCTCATTAAAATTACAATAAAACTTAAACAAAAGTATAAAAACACTAATTCGACAACCTATAACTATAACTATGTCCGCTTCCCGCTGCACCAGACCTGCAGCTGTGCATACGGGTCCAGTGCCCCAGGAACGGAAATCTGGCTTGTTCGCCTTTAAAATGCTGCTGGTGTTCCCCCGAATCCTTCGCATCTGGGATGCTGATCTTTTTCACATAATAGCATAAAAGCTATCTGATACGTAGATAATCTTATTATAATCATGTGTACAACCAGTAATAAACCCATATTTCTTAAGCCAACCGTTAGTTCCTTAAATCATAGCAACGCTATTGCTTACTCTAAAGCTACGGTTTCATAAAAGAGCAATAGCCGCCCACATAGCGTCCGCAATTTACCGGCAGATGACGTCACTGAAACGTTATTTATAAAAGTTGGTATGTATTCTTAGAAAGCCTTTTTGAAACCGTAAAGTCCAACCTTACTGCCATCGTATTCATGACAGCTGTCACTGCAGCAGTTATTTGGCGGTCTACTAGGTAACGGTGGCTTTTAACTCTAAAATAAACGTCGTCTTATCTAAGAACTCCAGCTGTAATTGTTACGGAATCGTCCGTACTGACTCATTTCATTCAATCACCCTGTTTAATTTCTCGTCTCTCTTACAAATCCGAGGCAATCTATTGATCGAAGCACTACGACTAATCGCCCAGTACTTACTACTTCTTTGTGTACAACCCTAGTCACCATCTCATCTCCACAGCAATAAAGACCAACTTCCACTTTCATCTCACAAATACACAGACACACAATAATTCGAGGTCATTATAGCCCTCTATGTTACAAAATCCGTTTTATCGATACAATAAAACATCCTTAGCGGTGAGGCGAGCACTCGACTTATATTAATGTACTGGGAATCGATACCGAGTCCCTCTCATCTCGATACTCGATGGACCCTTGAATTCGTCAACAAGTTTTGAAGGCTGGTTCTACGTGTGCGGACGCGGCGATCGTTGCAAGCTATTTGTGGATCTTGTGTAGTATTGTGTACTTGACTTATACGTGTTTGCTTTGTTTTGATATAATAGAGGGGCACTTAATATTTTTGTGATCAATCATGTTGTATTTTGGGAGAGAATACACCAGAAGGCCAATTTCCATAATTAAAATCAATCACATCACGGCGATAATCGCTGTCTAAAACTAGTGGTGTCTTTGACATATCGAGACTGAGATTAGAATGCAAATGTTGTTAAAAATACGGGAATTGCCCTTCTGATTTCATTAACTAACAACTAACTAAGCTATTAAGTGTAAAACAACAAATAATGGAACGTGGTTATTCGTTGTATTTTTTTTTTTGTGTTAGCCAGAATCCTACAGTATATTGATATGGAATAATTCAGACGACGACTCAGTACTACTGCTAATCTCCAATTCCAAGTAAATTTACAAAAATGATACTGGCTTTATAGAAACTTTTTTTTTTATACAATTCTCGTAGTTATCACTACTGTCCAAAAAAAAAAATAACCCCACTTATTTCTTCTAAACATGACGTGTAGATAATCATCGCGTGTCACCCACTTCCCTAATGCTATTTGCAACGCTGTCATTGATCACGGGGCCCTTCAATAACCATAATAGCATCCGTGCTTGCTCCTTATCGGTCAAGATTATATTTTATACTGTCCCTGTGGGCCCCCCTAATGTGGTTTGATATATTACTTTATTTGTCAAATATCAATAATGTCGGATCTGAGCCCACTTTGTGGGACGACGCCGCTGAATATGAAATGTATGACTTTGGACGACTTAAGGCTCTGTTTGTGGACTTATGTATATTGTGTTTATGTTAGTGGGCAGGCAAATATGGATATTCTGTAATGGATGAACTGAAATAAAGTTATTAGGTATGTTTATGAGGATGTTTTTGGTAGGAGAAAAGTAGGACAGGGATGATAATCATTTACCACCTAATAGTTATCGATATTTTCTGTCTACTGCCTACTTTTAGTAAAGAAAACCTTGCAAGCAGTGGTTGCCCAGGGCCACCACTAGTTTACCAGTTGTGGTTCGCGGGTTCAAACTCAAGCAGGCGCCTTACCACTGCTCTCAAGACGATGAAGGAAAACATCGTGAGGAATGTCCTAGAATCAAAAATTCAAAATTATAACATGTGACATCTACCAACCTGCACTGGGACCGCGTGACAGATTATATATAGCCGACTCCCTCTCGAAGAGAGGACGCCAGTGTCCCAGTTAGTGGGAACATTAGGGTGCTTATGCTTAAAGCTTGTAAAAACTTGCAAAGCTGCAGTTTTTAAATCAATAGCAGAATGTAGCTACCTATTCCAAATTATTGCGGGTGACACAATCATGGGACCTAACAACATGATAAACATTACTGAAAATAGGAGACACTAACTGCATTTGACTGCTTAATTTCAAGCACAATAGAACTAGATATTACATTCTGTGTACCTAAATATAACTATGGCTATCTAATTACAGGCACGAGCATTTATGCTGCCAAAGTGATGTCAGATATTTTCGATTACAACAAAATATCACATTCTTCTGAATTGAACTGAATTGACAGATATTTCTTACGCAAGACATTTCCGTTAATATTGCATTGACATTTTTCGTCAGACATTTCCTCAAAAAGTATGCTAAGCCGTTGGTGCCGGCTGTCATTCTTGGATCTTTTTGATGATCTTTGACAGTCGTTACGGATCGTCAGAAGCCCGAAAGTCTGACAACCAGTCTTACCAAGGGGTATCGTATTACCCAGTCACTGGGTTATGGAGGTCAGATAGGCAGTCGCTCCATATAAAATGCTGGTATTCAGATGTATCCGGTTAGACTAGAAGCCGACCCCAACATAGAAAAAGGATAAGGCAGATGATGATTGCATTGACATATTTTTGAAGCCGATGCAGTTGTATTGGTGTTTCTTCGGTGTCAGATATTTGTGTTGGCACTTGTATATGTCTTTCACAAATTACCACATATATTTGCCGTCATTTATTAATGAAAGAATCATGAAATCAGATATTATTGCCGAGCTGTCCGCTAGTAACTTTACATCGCCATTTGGTATCTAAATTGGATCAGCCGCCATTTATAAAACGTATTCTGAGAATCGCCATTATAAAGCTTAGTTGAAACGATACAGCTGATATCAGAATTTAAAAGTTTTGTATGAACTAGTAACTGGAGCTGTTATCTTCACTCTTGTCTTATTATAACTAACGTGCCTTAGTTTGACGTCTTAATTTATAAAAGCGGCTATGTAAAGATGATTGCTATTTATTCTGTGGTCAGCACTATCTTCTATCAATTGTTTATTAGCTTTCAGCCCAAAACCAACTTGGTTGTGCTGCACTATTATTTATTATGACTATGAATCAGCCTATAACGTCCCCACTGCCGGGACACTGGGCTCCTCTCTGTGAGAGGAAATAGGCCGTCTCGCGGGCCCAGTGCGGGTTGGTAGATGTCACATATCTTCAAATTTTTGCTTCTAGGAGATGTCGGTTTCCTCACGATGTTTTCCTTCAAGTTTTTGAGACCAGGGTGATGAAATAAATTACACGAAAGTAAAACGCCTGGATTCGAACCCACGACTTACAATTCCACGTACACCCTTACCACTGGGCAACCACTGCTCTCTAAAACCTACTAAAACTTTAATGAATATTTTTGTAAATTAAAATAAGTAAATCAATTGCGAGATGTGTATTGTGTCACTAATATGCAGGTACAGACTCCAGCACATCAAGCTACTACAATCTGTCAAATTTCTTTAATAGATTTTCAACTTTATCGCTAAAGCATAAGGTTCAAGGTTGATTGGGAAAATTTTACAGTTTCGGGTAGCTTGATGTGCTGACGGCGTCTGTACCTAAGATATACCATCTAATAAAACCTTTACGTGCACTGTGCCTACGAAAGTGTTAGGGAAACAAAAACAAATAATTAATATTAAGTGACATATTTGACAACCTTTGGACGATTTGTTCCGCACTCGTCTCACAAAGTTCGCCCCACATTTGATATTCTTTATTCGCCCCGCATTTTGTTCCTTGTTGGCCTCAATTTTTTTTTTATGAAAATGTATGCTTAGCAAGTACCGCTAGGTGTAAAAATATCATTGCGCAAATGCCAGCAACATATTTAAGCAAAGGCAACATATTCAGTCATCAACATCAAGTCTTTACTTACCCACTCATAAAAACATGTTCAAAAAACGACGCCAAATCGTTACCAACGTCACTCCACCCACGGCTCATGCGGTTTCCCTAGCTCAGTCCTCAGGGTTGTATTCAGCTGGCTCGCACTCGATTGACGGATTAGCATCGTAATTGCGAGGTTGCGTGATGTTATCAATGTAATTGAATGCAGGACAGTGGTGTCCCGCTTTGGGGTGTAGGGTTGTCGCGAGTTAGATTTTTTGGTAGTTTTATTTTTTTCGTGTGTGATGGTGGGTTTTTTTTTTCATGGTGATGGAATTATATTTTGATGACCTATTAAAATAACGAAAACGTTAAACTTTGGTTTTGTTTAGTTGTTTGAGCTAATTGGGCATATACAGCATCTAAAGATGTTGTTTGTACTTCAAATTCTCCGTAAAACGGCTACCAGCTATGCCTTCTGATCCCGAAAATGCTTGGTAACTCTTCAGATTTTTCGCGATACTGGGTTATCAATATAATATTATTTTTGAGGACCTATTAATATAACGAAAAAGTAAAACTTTGGTTTTGTTTAGTGGTTTGAGCTAATTGGGCACATACAGCATCTAAAGATGTTGTTTGTACTTCAAATTCTGCGTAAAACGGCTACCAGCTATGCTTTCTGATCCCGAAAATTCTTGGTAACTCTTCAGATTTTTCGCGATACTGGTCTATCAATGAAATATTATTTTTGAGGACCTATTAAAATAACGAAAACGTTAAACTTTGGTTTTGTTTAGTTGTTTGAGGTAATTGGGTATAAACAACATCTAATAATGTTGTTTGAACTTCAAATTCTCCGTAAAACGGCTACCAGCTATGCTTTCTGACCCCGAAACTTCTTGGTAACTCTTCAGATTTTTCGCGGTACCGGTCTATCAATATAATATTATTTGCCCGTTAACTTTATACCTAACTTCGGTGGTGCCATAAACCTTACCACGAATCGGTGGCTGTATCTAACATAACATTTACCAATCTTTCTGAATACCACCAACTTTCACGAAAACTTGTCAGAAATTATTCTGCCAAAAAAATAAATTGCGCGTATTTTTTCTGTAACAATAATTTATCTGCACGTTTTTCCGCGTTCTAACGACTAACTTTTACAAGTAAATTATTATGTTGTTAATACGCTGTTATAATTTTTGTTAGGAACTTTCCCATGAAAAGTTATATGTTTCTAATTTCATAATTGTTTCCTTATCTTACAAATCTTTGTGGCTTATACCTTTCACCATTATGGGTAGCACAATACAGGGTGTAAAAAGACCCATCACATTGCCGTCAACTACGCATTCTATACATCAAACAAAGTAACATTGCACAAAAAATTTGCAGGGAAACGACTTTAATTTTTCGTATGAAAATTTGCTGTTTGCGGTATCGTGCAAAGTACCTAACACACGCAAAACGTGTGCTTATGGAAGCATGCAAGAGTATAGAGGTCGTAGGGGTATTTGAAGTTGTGTTCTAACATTAAACGCTTGTTTTCGTAAAAAAAGTCAGGAATTTTGACCTTCAATATCTCCGTAACCAGAAGGTTCCCATGTATGATCCCGTACAAAAAAAATATTACAATGACGGGGACTACAAGTGACACTCGGCTTCGTTAAGTGTCTTTTTACACCCGTTATATTCGGGATGAAACCTTTAAAAACGTAAATTTAGCTTTTAGACTGAAACAAACCATTAAATTACCATATCACTGTCAAAACAAACAGTATTTAAATTGCAAAATCAATGTTTTATTATGTACGCACGATACGCAAAAATGATTAAAAACCCTCGCTCAAAAACAACCATGGATACGCCCAAATAAAACGATAATTTAATACCATTACATTATTCCAATATTCCCCGTACCCGTCACAAATGATTAATGAGTTTATTTAAAAACGGATCTGGCAACCCTGCCCAAGGCGGGCCACTTTGGTCCCCCCATACCCGATGCCATTGATTCATTATGGCATTACATATGACGCGACCAATGACAGAATTGTGGTATTAATTGCTCAATTCACAAAGGAAGAGCAAATAGCTAATATCGTATTTGTGTTGGATCGATCATAACTTGATCGGTAATGAAATGATGAGTGTTTGGTATTTAGCTGAGAATTTTGAATTGCCTCATTGTTTTAGTGGTAGTGGAAATTTTTAAACTCTGGTATGCGTTTAGTATCTGATCAGGGGCGTAGCTACCGCCGTATCTGCCGTATCAATTATACGGGGCCTCCGGGCCACGGGGGCCCCCAACGTGCGTAAGCAAAAATTAATAAAAACTTCCCAAATATTTTTTATTTTAGAAATGACCAAAAAAAATTTTGGAAAAAGTGACAGATAGATAATTTTGATGAATAAATATTTATTTTAATTTTATGCATTTTTTTTTTCTTTTGTGAGAAATCTTTACCCTTCCTAAGGGCCCCCAAACAAATTTTATACGGGGCCCCGCCAAGGCACGCTACGCTTCTGTATCTGATGATGGTTGTTCATGAACTTGGTCTGCTAGAGAAGCTACAACAAACCAAAGACCTATGGAACCTGCAAAATGGATTGATTACAATTCAACATTAATACGCCACCAATTTTTAAGGCTACAGCTAGACATTACATATACATAGGATTTCGTACCCAAAGGGTGCCAACAGAACCCTATTACTAAGCCTCCGCTGTCCGTCCGTCCGTCAGACTGACAGCGGACTGTATCTCATGAACCTTAATAGGTAGACAGTTGAAATTTACACTGTGTGTATTTCTATTGCCGCTATTATAATCAAATCAAATCAAAATCGTTTATTGCAATCCATAATGTACAATTAAAGGTGGTAGATAAAAAATTATAGAAAAAATTATGGACCCTGTCGGGCACAGCAAATTTTTAAATAGGTAGAGAGAGGAAGAGCGCCTTAATAATTTTCCTTGTTAATAAGTTAGATTTATTTTTATCTTATTATCTTACCTATGTAATTATATTTTCGTTTATTCACTTATTTTATTACTTAATACAATTTTATATTTAAGTCTATTTGTTTATTATTTATTTAATTATATTTAATATTGCTTATTTCTTTACTCGCTTTTAAATTGTTCATTATTATTAATGTAATATAAATATTAAGTAATATAGTATAATTTATTTTTGTTATTTTACTTATTAAAATATATGTTATTCATAGTTATTTATTATTAATATTGAATTTATCCGTTAGATATTCTTGTAATGTGTAATAACTTTTTTTAATTAAGTATTGCTTTATAACAAATAATAAAAATAAAATAAACTTAAAAATTAAAGAGGGTCGCCATACAAGAATCGTGTTATAATCGAAGTTTTTTGCAGCGTGCTGTGTATCTCCTGAACCGTAATAGGTAGACAGTTGAAATATTCACAGAATGTGTAATTCTATTGCCGCTATAACTACAAATAATAAAAATAAAATAAAATTAGTAAAAATTAAAATTAGTAAAAATTAAATTTCTCTATACCTTGTGGTACGAAACACTAAGGGTCAGATCACACCGCGACGCGACGCGGCGCGCAGTTTTCAAGATAGCAATACAATTATAGACCTTATCTACTATACTAAAAGGCACACAATTCAGTGAGGTTGTGTCTACAACGTCGAGCTACCGCGCGGCGCACCTCACTGAATTGTGTACCTTTTTGTGTAGAAGATAAGGTCTATAATTGTATTGCTATCTTGAAATCTGCGCGCCGCGTCGCATCGCGGTGTGTACTGACCCTAATATGCAAAAATATTTGTGCTTGTGAAATACTGTAAATACTCAGCAACTTTTAAAAGTGATTTTCTCCTACTATTGTAATTTCATTTTGTTGCGAACATAGTATTTTGGAACCCAAACTATTATAAAACAGGTCTTAGGTTTTATCTCAAAGTTGCAATCGTTATTCCATGAGAAAATCGCTTTTTAATTTTGCTGAATCTATACAATATGTTTGTGCTCGTATTGTACACCTATGCAAAGTATTAAAATCAGTCTAGACTATAAAAGTAACAATATTCTATACGCTAAACTAATTACAAGCCAGACACTAATACCATCGGACATAACGTTAAGAGAATTTTCACCTGACGCGTACTAGACAGGGGGATGCACAGATTTGCATAATTCCTATGTGACATTAATTTAGCCAGACCCAATATCATGGCGTCACCTGCGACCAACAAAATGTTATTACATAACCTCGTACCTACATTCCTACATGTATGTAAGAGCGCACATACAAAGGAATTTTAGAAATGTAAAAACTGGTGTCACTGTAGCAAGGCTTGATAATATCAAAAAGTAGTAAGGTACTTTTTAATATTATCAACCTAATACCTTTGTTGAAAAAGTCGCACTTATAAAAGCGAAAGAAAACAAGTTTATTTGCGGTAAAAATTACGCAGAGAAAGAACACAAACAAAAAGGGATAAGTTGCTATGAGTTGGATAGAGGTGGTTGGTTACAAGTTGTTGTTGTAGAAGCTGGTTGGTTGGGTTGCGTTCATTCAATACTTAACTATTATTGATCGTTGTGCATTTGATTATCATGACTGCGTCAGTTCGCAGTTCGCGCGGCTGAAAAAATAGCCAAAAATATTTAAACTGTTTGCTTTCGATACGCTATGAAGAAAATTGATCTTAGAGATACTTATCTAAGAAAAAAGACATAAAAATAATTATGATTAAACAATGAAACCAGAAAACAATAGAATGCTATAAAAGAAAACCCTATGTATAGTTTCCAGCAAAAGTTTTCATCCGCAAAGATTCTAATTCTACACTTATCTAATAACAACGCATTGTTTCCATCCTTCCCTCCGCACATTCAGCTGGTTGTGTCTCCACCGTCTAATTACAACGAGCAGCGATACTCTTACCAATAATTATGCGATTCTCCAGTAAGCACTCGCAAACTACCACTTAAAACAAGAAAAGCTGAGCGTCGAACAGTTGCAACTTGTAAAAATAATCCAATCTTCGACCGCGGTGTCATTCCGAACTAACAAACTAGAAATTTTCAAGTCGATATTCCCGACCTGATTTCCGACGCTGCGGGTAAAACGAGCAGAGGAAAATTTTCAGACTTGTTACTCTTGGTCGTAGTCTTATTGTGGAAACTTGGTAGACTAGACTGTCGCGACCATGCCACCGTGACACTTACGACCGGTTTTTTCTTACACACTTTTTACTTTAGAACTGCACTTGAGTATTTTATGGTGAGTCTCGTTTACCGGTACGATTATGGTGAGTAATTGTTTTATTGTACTCTTATCTGTGTTTTGATAACGAAATCTGTTAGGGGCACGAAGGGTGAGCTTAGAAGGCCAGTTCCTGTAATTAAAAATGTTCAAAATCTTGTTGCAATCTCATATCAGCGACAATCAAGTCCAAAATGTAGGGAAATTAGTGGTATTTTTGTCAAATTGAGACTGAGATTAAAATGTGAATATTCTTAAAAATCGGTCCACCTTGTGGGAGGCCTTCCAACGCTACGTCTTCCGGTACGCGGTCGCCACTCCAGAACCTTTCGGCCGATGACCTTGTGAAGGCCGCAGGAACCCGTTGGATGCGGGAAGCACAGGACCGGTCGAAGTGGAGGTGCTTGGGGGAGGCCTATGGCCAGCAGTGGACGTCTTTCGGTTGATGATGATGATGATTCTTAAAAATACGGGAACTGCCCTTCTTATTCGCAACTATAGATTAAATTGTATTGTTTGACATAGGTATGTATTTGTAAATGTTTTCTTTTTATTTTTTAAAGCTTGAGCTCCTTTAGATGTATAGTGATTGCTTAATAGGTATTGCGTTGTGTCTTTCACGGTCGCACATACCTCGTACGTACCTAAGAATCACTATGTCCTTATTGTCACACGACATTGAGAAACCACTAAAAGAAATCAACTGTTCCCAAAAAAAATTACAATTGTCCCAAAAACTCACATCTCAGGCGGTACAGTCGCTCATTATTCAGCAAATCGTCTCATTATTTCTGTGCCGCATAATCCTTGGCTTACATTTCGCTTTTTAATTGTACCTCCATGTCTGACCCTCATCGAGGTCGCTTGTTTTTCACAATTTGCCGTCTCGTTAAACCTCGGCTTGAGTTAGTTTGGGGATGGTACAAGTTATGAGAAGCCGCGGCATAGCAACTATGTATTTATTTCCTAGGACTGATGAATGTTTCATGGTGTTCCCAAAGAAACAATGCATCTCTAGAGCTTGTTCTTTATTTTATAACTTTACTTTCAATAAACACAAATGGAACAAAATAACATTCTAAATTGTGCGCACTTCGAGGCAGAACTTCCCTAAATAAAGAAAGAAAGAATAACTTTTATTTATCCACTGACAGACAGTTGCATCTCTTGTATGCTTGCAGTGACATCACTAATCCTAACTATCTGGTTTATTTAGGATCTAGAGTTTCACATTTCTCGAGTAATCCTAATGATTACTTAAAGAAATAAACATTTTACGCTTGGTTGGTTATGATCTGTGTGCTCGCCGACTTTATAGGTAAGCATTTTTCCGAAGGTAAGAAAATATGGAAAAAATATTTTATATATTAATATAAAATATGAATATTTAATACATATAAAATATTAATATTAATATATATAATATAAAATATATATGTTTATATATGGCAAAATTTTGTAGCTCAAGATTATGTTGATTCATTTTTAGTGCTTTAACATAATTAAGTTAATGTAGTTTGACCTGGAAGCCTAGAAGGTGCATAATAAGGTAGGATAGGCAACTTTTGTTTTCAAAGTTTTAAGCCGAAACAGCAGTTTTTTTTTTATTAAATGCTCAATACACTTTTGTATCTAAAGTTTTAAGCCAAAACAGCAGTTTTCCTAAGAAATAAGGCATTTTTGTTTAAACCTAAACTTTCAAGGCTATGGAAACAGCTGTTTTCGCCCAAAATCAGCCCCTAATTATCCCCCACAGAAATAAAGCCTCAACTCATTAGGAACCCGATTTTTCTCCATCACAGCCAGACTAAAAAACAATTAAGTGGGTCTCCTACAATTTGCGGCGTCTTCATGTGTCTGTTATCAGGACTGCGCATCCGTGGGGCCGACCCTTTCGCTACATTATATTGTGATTAATTAAATCCAGAGATGGCGTAGGTACCTATATTGCAAAGATGGACGCGGTAATTTGTCATGCTGCTTTTATCGTAATTTTTTGTGGGGAAATATTTGCATAGTTTACGATGTGAGGTTTCCGAGTTACTTCCAACGAAACATAATTTTTGTCGCCACTCCAGAACCTTTCGGCCGATGACCTTGTGAAGGCCGCAGGAACCCGTTGGATGCGGGAAGCACAGGACCGGTCGAAGTGGAGGTGCTTGGGGGAGGCCTGTGTCCAGCAGTGGACGTCTATCGGCTGAAACGACGACGACGAAGTTTTTCTTGAATTTGGTAGTATAGTAAAAGTGCGCAGTGCTGCACACCCCCACCCTATTTCTAATTAAACAAACATCAACTTTATTTCAATGACAATTAAGTTGATTTCAGAGTGACTAGCGCTATTGAAAAAGCTATAAAAACGATTGAAGTTGTAGCGTAAACTGAACCTTATTGTGTAGGAATTAAAGTTATTTTTCCATTAATTCATATTTGTTTACATTTTTGGCAAATAAATCGCGAACACGGATTAGGTACAGACAACCGTTCGTCGGTAGTAACACTTTGACCTTAACGGGGACCTTTACTTACATTTTTTGCAATTAGCAAATAACAAATATGCTTTTACAGAATTAGGAATTGGCCTCAAATGTCATGATTTCATGAAATAGTCATTCAATAGGGTAAAACTTAGAGAAGACTTAATTTGTTTCTAATGACCTTTCAAGGAACACGCCGAGTTTCCCTGTCACACTGTATAGGTATCCTTACCATTCCCATCTCCACCAACTCAAAATAAACGTGCCTACATTAAAATATCTAGTTACATAACCATGAAACGTGGACAGCGTGCGAGATATATCGCCTAATCCACATTACAGTCAAAACGTCCGCTTCTGACAGCCCATAATCCCACATTCAATTGTGGACGTAACGCGTGCGCATACCCTATGATATTACGCGTACACGTGTAAGGGAGATGGCCCATTTCACGTCAGCCACCTGATCAACGTCTTACTTTTAAGTGGTTTCCATTTCTACATATTATAAAGTTTAAGTCGGTATGATGATATTATATAAAAGTAAGGAAATGTTCTTTTTTTTACATTGAGCTGAAAATATACCATGGCATAAAGGGCTAAGAAAGGAACACGGGTGGGTTTTCAGTCAGTAAGAGTCAGACACTCCCTTCTGCTCCACCCAGAGCGGGAAGGGTCATTTGATGATTTCCCATCCTCAAAAAAAAGGCGTATCTATCTATCTCTCTACATATATAGCCGGTATTTCAAGATTTGTCCTGAAGTGTGAAAATACCGGTCTCCTTCAGGTTTTTTAACCAACTTCTAAAAAAGGAGGAAGTTCTAAATTTGTTTTTTTTTTATATTTATACCTCAGAACTCCATTATATATGAGCCAATTTACAAAATTTATTTTTTTATTTGAAAGAATATACTTTCGGATTGGTCCCATAGAAATTTCATCAAAATCGGTGCGGTACCAAAATTACTGGTAAAAATTCAAGTAAACGAAATTGCGTCTTTGGCCTTCCTATGACTTTTCAGTGATGGCTTAGTGGAACTGTCATGGGATGCATTGTGGCTATAAGTGTTGTATCTTTACAAAAAGGAGGAGGTTCTCAATTCGACTACATTTTTATTGTATATATGTTACGCGATGTCTCAGGCAATTGTAAAATTGATTTTAAAAAATATTGTTTTAATGGATAGGGTATGCCTCAGGGGTGCTCTCATATAAGTTTAATTAATTTTGCTTAGATAATTTTTGAGTTACGAGCTTTACTCGTAGCTTCAATAGTACTTATTTTTGCCACTTAGTTTATTAACTTCCTGTCACTGACATTTACGTGAAGTGAAAAATAAAAACTTTTTTACAAAACTATAAAAATCGACTTCCAAAAAGACACTACAAAGGAAAAATTAACTTTAATTTCGGAAGTCGGTGGCAAACAATGAAAATGCGAACATAACGACACCGACTTCCGAAATTGAAATGAATTTCACTTTGGAAGTCGGTTATTTTTTACTGTAAAAAAGTTTTTCATGTATTTCATAGTCTAGCTGTTCTCTGCTTCTTGGCTAATCTTTTCGGTAGGAGTCAAGTTTGTGCCGCCATCTTTGTTATCACAGGCAACGTACGCATTCGCTGTACGTACATACAGGTGGCATGGTTAGCGCCTACTAGCCCAGCGAGTCACCTTGCGAGTAGCGGATTGAGACGAACGCTCTAGAATATTAGCAACTAGCCGCACTGCGCGCTTGGCGCCTTCCCTAGTCGCTTGCGTGGATTTTAAGTCAATCGACTCTAGGCGCTAAGTAAGGTATCACTGCGTACGTAGCCCCAGACTTGGTAGTTATGGTATCCCCGTTTTTTTTTTTGTAAAACTCATTACTGCACCAGCCCTGTAACTCCCAGCCCAAACCTACCCAGCCCACCCAGCTACCCCTACCCTACCCCGCTATATCCTGTCTATAAATAGACGAACTTCCCGCGGATTAAAGTCTTGTTTTATAAAATAAAACGAAGAAAAAAAGCATTAAACAATACAAAGATCTGAGCTGCAATAAATATCAAAGTTATATTAGAACCTTCAACGAGTGCCGAGAGTTCCACAAACAATACAAGTAACTTTTCAGTATTAACTTAGGATGGCAAACAGAAACTTACGACAAGTTCTAAGGAATCAAGATTATACGGGCCACATAATAAAACATTCTGGGGTATTCTGTTTGACTGCTAACACGTGTAAGAAATAGCTGCTATAAATAGATTTGTTAAGCGCAATCATCTGCCGAGCCTTTTCACAACTATGTTGGGGTCGGCTTCCAGTCTAACCGGACGCATGAATACCAGTATTTTACATGGAGCGACTGCCTATCTGGTCTCCACAACCCAGTTACTGGGTAATACGATACCCCTTGGGAAGAGTGGTTGTTAGACTTTCGGGCTTCTGACGACACGTAACAACTGTCAAAGATTCACGAATGACAGCCGGAACCAACGGCTTTACGTGCTTTCCGAGGCACGGAGGGGTCTTGTGTGTGAAGATGGTCACCCATCCAAGGACCAACCGCGTCAAGCGTAGCTTAACCAGATCGATCGACCTGTTATTACTTAGCCACAAACGCCTTACTACAAGAACTATTGTATAACAGAAAAGCAATGAACAGTGAATAAAATTTCACCTTACGCCCATGTGACGGTAGCGAAACGGCCAAGCCACATATTATGACTAAGGTGTAGGTAGAGTTTGTGAAGATAGGGCTAACTCTACAAGTTAGAAGCTTGGCTCTACATGAGATCTGATAACTTTTAGACAGTGCGAACCTTATGGTCACGTCTTGGCAACTTTTTAAATGAAAATGTTTTTGGTGGGATTTCACTTATTTTGTAAGTTGCTTATGAAAATATTTTTTTTTACTAAAAATCCTGAAATATGTATTTTATTATTTTTAGCAAGGAGTCCCTATATAAATTTTCAGACCTCTTGGTATCAAAGTTTGCGGAAGTCTCATACAAACTTCCAACTCCTAGTTTAAGAGGTTCGGGGGTAAAAGTTCCAAGTTTTAGATTTTTTTTTGTTTTTTGTGTAGGCAAACTAATACTGCTTACATACCAAATTTCAGCTTTTTAGGACTTTAGGAAGTACCTTAAGAATTTAGATGATCATCAATGAGTCAGTGACGAAATCGGGGTTTTTTTAGATATTAATAAAATCTAAAGCTATGCAATTGAAACGTTATGTGTTTAATAAGTCCACTATTGACATCATATCCCGATAATTTTGTTTATTTGACCAAACCCAAGTCATGACGGTTCAAAAAAACGACGAAGCGCTTCGAGAAAAGGTATCGAAGCGCTTCGTCGTTGTGGCCCTTGCGCTTCGCTTGGCTCATCTTGGCGGGGGCACTGCCGTGTCCCCAGATTTGTAAAATGATCTGTTTGTTTTGTCTTAAGTAAGCAACATTTTGTTCAAAAACATCCATCAGTTTCTTATTAAACTTCAACTATATCCAACGACCCTGGTTATTTATCTCCTTTGATGACCCGAACACGAGCAGTCTTGGCTGAAACTAAAAAAAAACCGGCCAAGTGCGTGTCGGGCCACGCACTGTGTAGGGTTCCGTAGTAGCCCGTTATGTTATATTTTGTTTTTCAATGCATGTCTTTATCCGTTATAAACAAGCAACTACTTCATCTTAGTCACTTTAAAGGATTAATGCTAAGGATTTTGTATTTGGTACAAAATTATCTAACACCCAAGTTCAACGACTATTACTGCTAAACTAAAATATAAAAAAAAACTGTACATGAAATGCACTAGCAGCGTGAATTTTTCCAGATTTTTCAAGCTAGCAGTTCAGCTTTTAGAGGGGGGGGACGCCCTAACATGGAACAAAAATTTGCACTTTAAAGTTTAATATTTCGTAAATGGAGCATTAAATCGAAAAATAATTTTAGCAACCCTCAAGTAATTTTAGAAGACCTATTCAACGATACCCACACGATGGGATAGACGCCGAAAAAAATATTCACCCCCACTTCACATGTAGGAGAGCTACCCTAAAAAAAATATTTTCCAAAATTTTATTTTACCACTTTGTCGGCGTAATTGATATACACACTCCTACAAAATTACAGCTTTCTAGTACTAACGGTCTCTTAGCAAAACCTCGGACAGACAGACACGGACATGACGAAACAATAAGGGTTCCTTGTAGGAACTACGGAACCCTAAAAATCATATCAATGTATGCATGTTTACCAATTTACCTAATACGTTGTTTAGAACACGAATAAAAATAAGTTAAACAAATTCAATTCCTATCAAAGTTTTCAACCACACAACTATTCCAATCGCCGCTCAAAACGTAACACCAGCTCCACCGCCAGGCAAATGTGATTCGAACTCACTTTCCAACATTTTGCGTAAAGCAATAAGAACACAGAAATCAAAGTTTCCAAAGCTAATATATATTGAATCGTAGTTGGATGGGCAATGCAGTCCGCGTACCCTCCCGAGAGAGAAACTTTCCCCAATGTATTACTTTGTGACGCTTCACAGTTCCTACTTCTCTTCCAGTTGCCAACAAATGCTGCTTACGACGCGTGAATTGGATATTGCGGCCGTTTGATCAAACTTCATTCGGAGACTGTACAATAATAGCCTTTGTAGATCTCAAGAGTGCGTTTGACATCTCTATTGTGTGAGAAATGAAAAATATCTGAGAATGAGTCTTAGGCCGCTTTCACATATAGGCGACTTTAGCAGCGCGACAGTCGCGCGACCGTCACCCATTCAGAATTTCATAATAAAAACAGAAGCGCAGCGGACGCGCGGCTGGTGCGCTTCTGTTTTTATTATGAAATTCTGAATGGGTGACGGTCGCGCGACTGTCGCGCTGCTAAAGTCGCCTAAATGTGAAAGCGGTCTTAGAATGTACAGACAATGTGTTGGTGACGTTAGATCGCGAGAATGTAGGACAAAAGTTGATCTAACTTTGCAAAAACTGAGTTATTCCGGTCTGATCCCCTGAACCCCCCCTCCACCCCCCCACCTCGATCCCCTCCTGGATCGTCTTCTGTTTTAATCTTTGTCTTATCCACATTACTCATCATTGTTATTTTGATGTTTAAGGGCTGATTTTTCCATGGCCAGATAACTTTTATTCGAGAAATAAAATTGACGTTTGACAGTTTTTGTATGAAATAACTGTCAAAATTTTAAAATTATTCCTCGAATAAAGTTATCAGGTGATTGAAAAATCAGCCCTAAGGTAAATAGTATTTAAATAAACTAGGTATAAAATAATGAATTAAGTAATTTTGTCATTATTTCAAGATTTCTAATGTTAAGTATTGTTAAGAATTTTATAGTCCTACAATTACCATTAAGTGTGCTCATGCCGCCTGTGATACACGTTTATCCTAGTACAGGCATCTAACATTATTATACTTTTGTAAATAATTTTTAAGACTTTATGTAATCATTTTACCAATTTTAATACTGAATAAAACATTATTATTATTATTTATTATGGTTTCTCGTTTAGTTGCGGTCTAGTGGTAACGGCCGTGACTTAGGTGGTACTAAGTTCGAACTCAGAGACGCGCTTTACTTTGTGTAAATTATTTCATCGCCATTACTCTCAAAACGGTGAAGGAAAACATCGTGAGGAAACCGGCATGTCCTAGAACCAAAAGTTCGAAGGCATGTGACATCTGCCAACCCGCACTGGGCCCGCGTGGTGGATTACGGCCCATTCCCTCTCACCGAGAGGAGGCTCGTGTCCCAGCAATGGGAATATTATAGGCTGATTATGTGTTTACTTGCCAAGTCGAGCCGAGCAGTGGTGGCCAAGTGGTAACGGCCGCGACTTACGAGTTGTAGGTCGTAGGTTCGAACCCAGACAGGCGCTTTACTTTGTGTAAATTATATCATCACCACTGCTCTCAAAACGGTGAAGGAAAACATCGTGAGGAAACCGGCATGTCCTAGAACCAAAAGTTCGAAGACATGTGACATCTACCAACCCGCACTGGGCCCGCGTGGTGAATTACGGCCCATTCCCTCTCACCGAGAGGAGGCTCGTGTCCCAGCAATGGGAATATTATAGGCTGATTATGTGTTTACTTAGGTACCAGTAATAGACTAATCCTCTCCCAGTACGCAGTCGTCTTGCAGTTCTCTTACGAATACAAAATAAAAACCCACTTGACAGAATATAGTTTCAATATCCTTTTGACTGCCACAGTCATGTATAGATGACAAACCAAAATGTGCCCAGCACGCTACGGTTCGACTACACGACAAACATTGACGCCGAGGCGCGAGGGCATGTTTTTGTTTTTTGACGAGTGGCAGTCATAAGGTTAAAGCACCTCATCATCATCTGCCTAGCCTTTTCCCAACTAAGTTGGGGTCGGCTTCCAGTCTAACCGGGTTCAGCTGAATACCAGTATTTTACATGGAGCGACTGCCTATCTGACCGCCACAACCCAGTTACTGGGTAATACGATACCCCTTGGTAAAACTGGTTGTCAGATTTTCGGGCTTCTGACTACCCGTAACGACTGTCAAAGATCCACGAATGACAGCCGGGACCAACGGCTTAACGTGCTTTCCGACGCATGGAGGGGTCACGGTATGTAAAGATGGTCACCCATCCACAGACCAACCGCGGCAAGCGTAGCTTAACCTGATCGATCGACCTGTGCGGCTGTTATTATTTAGCCACGGGCCCCTCAAATGGTTAAAGCACCTACTTTATCTAAATGAAGCGATATAGCATTATCTAATGAAGTCTATCTTGTCAGTTTAAAACCTCTTAGCCATCACAATAGCCTTTCATAACTAAGCTTTCAAATCTAGATATTGTCCTCATAAAAGCCTGTCTAAAATAAGATTAGATTAGATATACGAGTAGGTATATTATAGACTTTCGCCACAACATTCCATTTTACTGGACAAGTAATCCAGTCGATTAATTAATTTCATTAACTGGACACAAGCGTCCAGGCAATGAATTGGATCTAGGCCTTTAACAACCTGTTAATCTGGCGTTTGTTGGACAATAATGTGACCCGGAATGTCTTGTAAGGACGGTTTAGTGGCCTATTTTCTGCGAAATAGTAGTTTTAGGAAATGATACGAACTATTCTGGATAGGTCTTCTAATAGTTTTCTGGTGAAGTTCTTGATTGGGGCTTATTAGGGTCTAATAAGACAGGTGTTTCGAAACCCTAAAACTTTACCCAAGATAAACCAATCCACCATTAGTTCCACTCAAATTGTTCGCACAAATCTAAGCACGAACAGCGTCTATACTCTGAGTTCCAGCATCCTTCTCAGGCGATACCTATACAGGATCATAACAAACCATTTAACAAAGACCCCTGATAATTCAAATCATCTTTAGCTTGTATCGGCGTTTTGAGCACAAAGCTTCCAGGTGGAAAGGGAAGCGAGGGGGGGTGGAGGGATCATCTTGCTCTAGGTGTTCGTATCTTGTATCGTTCGTGGGAGCTTCGGAGCAGCGTTTGAGATAACGTAACAATGCAGCGTTCACTTCGGAACCATTTATTCGATAGTGTTACCTGTATACAAAGGTTCTAGGTTTACACAGGGTGTTGCGAATGTAGCGTAATGTAATGGTACGGCTTTCGAATGGCGCCTCCTTAGAAATGAAACGCGCAACTTAATCCTTTGCTGTCGGCGATAGGAGGATGGTTGGTTTATTTATTGCTTTAGAAACATATTACAGGATGTTCTAGAATTCTAAACAGTGGTGCTTACTTGTTATGTCCTATTTATTACCTATTCGGTTGCATAAGTCTGTAAATGGAATCACAATATGCAGGTATTCATACCAACCAACACAGCCCGCGTGGTGTATTACAGCCCACTCCCAGCCCAGCTGGTGTCCCACCAGTGGGTACATTATGGGGTAATTATATATGTACTTACAAGTTTTATTAAAAAAAAAAATTTTGTGTGCAAGTAAGTGGGCATTGGCCATATCCCTTTACCTGTTTACCTTTTATATCAACCTGCCAACATTAAAAACGACAATATAAAATTTAAAAAATATTTTCTCAGATCAATTAAAACACGACTAAAAATACTCGTATTTAGCTCAATGAGAAAACTCACACAGTAAAACACATTAACGACAAATAAATTTAAAAAAAAAACACTTTCCGACCTGCTTCATTTATATTCATGGGAACATTTTTAATTTGACATAGTAGCATCTTTCTATTACTGGTCCGAAGATCGTGATTAGTGTCCGTAAATAATACTAAACAATTTATAGTTCCTAGTGAGATTTAAAATGTCATTAAATAATATTAATGACAATAAATTAAGCGTTAATAGGCACATTTATAATGTCGAGCTGTTGAATTTTGACAAGCTATTACGCTGATAGGTATTCACGTGACCAGGGAAGTTATGGAGTATAGGGTCTGGACTGGACAGATGATTGTGTGGACAAAGCTTATACTTGTGTCATGTGACTAAAAAAGTAAAAAAAAAAATTCGTCATTTCATTTTGATGTTTTTCACAAACGATGTCTTTTTTTTAGCGGTTGGGAAATCATCAAATGACCCCTCCCGCTCTGAGTGGAGCGGAAGGGAGTGTCAGATTCTTACTGACTAAGACCCACCCGTGTTCCTTCCTTAGCCCTTTATGTTTCGGGCCAGCGGTAACCCTTTCGGACAATCCCGCTGACCCGGCAGGCTTCGGCCCTAACAGGATCCATCGCTGATGCTGACATCTCTTTGAGGTGCGCGTGGAACACGTAGGCGCCGTCCGGCACGGGCCTGGTCCTGATCGGACGGTGAACTACCCATTACTCTCCATCCGCAGGCTTACTCACACTTAACTAAGTTAAGCTACTACTAAGTCAAAAGACAGTGTGTGTGCTTCTAGAAACTAAATAAAACACCATAGGTACTTATATTTTGCCTGACTGGGCCGAAAGGTTTTGGAGTAGCGACAGCGTAGGAAGCCGTAGCATTGGGAGGTCTCCCACTAGATGAACCAATGACCTGATGAAGGCCGCAGGAATCCGCTAAATGCGGGAAGCACAGAACCGATCGAATTGCCGGTCCTTGGGGGATGTATATGTCCAGCAGAGAACTTATATATTGTCTTTATTCCTTAAGATCATAACTAAATAGGCCTACGGTCATTATATAGGTGGGTAAGTACACCAATTAACAAAACTGTTGATTAATCAAAAATCAATCGTGTGCAAGAGGCTTAACAGACGGACATTACTGAGTAGTGGTAAAGGGGCATAAATCTCAATCATAATTTGTGTCCCGTCAAGCGTAGGCCGGCGAGGCCCAATGATTGATGGGGTTCCGCGCGCTCATTCCGAATTCAAACGGACCAACCGGCGGCCGCTACGTTGCAAAATGGCCGACACGTAACTAAATTGATTAAAAATCTATTGGACTAGTTGGTTTCCGGCTTATGTCTCATTTGATACTGATACGCGTGTTACTATACTGGATTTTAATTATCCGAATATCCGGAATACGCCTCTCCTAATAAAAAGAAGGATCACTTAGCTTGCTCACTGTGTATTAGCGATTTCAGACCATTATAAGCGCAGGTTTCCTTCGCCGTCTGTCATTTGTTCAGGATTAACTTAGAAAGAACTTAATTGCGAAAATAAAAAGTCACATGGGTAGTTACTCCCCCTCCCACAAGGTGGACCGATGACCTTGTTAAGGCCGCAGATACCCGCTGGATGCGAGAAGCGTGATGCGATGTGGCGATGCGTGCAGCATGTCTTCGAATTCTTGGTTCTAAGACATGCCGGTTTTCTCACGATATTTCCCTTCACCGTTTTGAGGAGAGTTATTCCTTTCTGATCCCCTGAACACCGCCCCCCACCTCGATCCCCTGCTTGTTCGTCTTCTGTTTTAATCTTTGTCTTATCCACTATAAACTTTCTCATACCGGTTTGATCCGCTTTTTCTTTCGTTTTTAATCCTGAAGGATCGTCACCAAAGAGTGGTGGTGATGAAATAAATTACACAAACTGATGTGCCTGCCTGGGTTTGTACCCGTGCGTTTCGTAAGTCGGGGCCAATACCACTGGACCCCCACTGCTCATGAGTCCATCGTGTGAGGATAATTCAGTCAATGTCAGTTAACATTTCTTTAATAGATTTTCAATTTTATCACTAAAGTATAAGGTTCAAAGTTGATTCGGAAAATTTGACAGTTCCGGGTAGCTTGATATGCTGGCGTCGGTAAAAGGGTGACAGGTGACATACCTAATCATAGTTGTGGTGGATGACTCGGTGAATTCACAATGCACTTGACGACAAGAGAAATGTTATTCGATTTCCGATCTCCACTCTAATTTCAGAGTGTACTTATGGGATCCTAATACACATATACAGTATGATGTATTGAGTATTTGGTTAGTCACGAGTGGCTATGCGACACTGATCGAGTACACAAAGCGCATTAGTTGTACTCGCTGTACTTGAAACTAACTGTGACGTAATTTGGAATGCAATCACTGTTTGTAAACTCTACACCTTGCATTATGTTAGGTAGTTTGCGCGTGTTAAATGGTATTTTAGGAAACATGAACCAATTAGAGAAAAAATAAAAAAGCAATTAAACATTGCAAGTAAACAAGTTATTATATTTTTTAAATGTACCAATTTAAAACGATTATAAACTTATACAGTTTTATGTATAATAGGCATTTCCGTAATATAGCTTTGCCAAGAGCACAGCTTCACAGGGCTATATTATATAGCAAAAATGCAATAGCAACTAAACATCTAGGTAGGTACCTGTAAAATACATTCCTTGAGAAAAGGATGAAGAGACCCCTTCGTAATCCCCTGTATGCCTCTAAGTCTAGGGTCATATTTAAAAATTCCAAAAAGAGTTATTTGTATAACTACCTTTTTTTTTGTGGACCTTTCAAACATTACTCTTACACAATAGCACAATACAAAATTCATTCTGTCACACTATTGTCCACGTAAACCACACGTTTTTCTTAGAGCATGATCCTATTACCGTCGAAGAAAGGGTCTGCCCAATTTCGCCAACGAATTCAACCATCAATTTGCCTAAGAAAACTCCATAATATATTAACGAACCCTTCCTGCAACGAATAGTTGGGCTTTATAATATTTGTGGCACGTTCGGACGATCCCAAAGCGGGACGACCTTAATTTATTAATATATTGTTCATAGCTTCGCCAAGGGCCTCACCGTCTAATAAATAGATCACCCTTAAAATAATAATGCTCTTTCGTTACACCCTGTACTGACGCATAAATTTTATTAGATTAAAAGGGTGAGTCAGTGACGGTCTCCGTTTACGAGCTGTTAAAATTTTTGTTGGTTCTAGACGGTCGTCGATTTATTGGTTTCGTTGCTGTTCGATTTTATAGCCGGATAGACACTGTGGTGGAGTTGATTTGACAAACAAAGAACGTCTTATACGCAAGGACTGACATTATTTTGTTTGCGTAACCACTCTTCATGCCCAAGATGCCATGAAAGATCAGATCACCCAGTAAACACTTTATTTAAAGTAAATAAATGAACAACATATTTCTGTTTCCATCATCAAACTTCTTTGTCATATTCTTAGCTTACTTTATGTCGTTCGTCGTTTCAGCCGATAGACGTCCACTGCTGGACACTGGCCTCCCCCAATTTTGGGAGGGTTTGCCATAGTCGCCACGCTTGGCAGGCGGGTTGGCGATCGCAGTATGGTATGGTGGTGGAATACATAGAGAACGCTGCTGCCCATTCTCCGGTACGATCCTTAGTCGCCTTTTACGACACCCACGGGAAGTAAGGGGTGGTGCAATTCTTTAAGTCCGGCACCACACAGACAAGTTAAACATTACAAATAACAAATACAGTTAAACATTACAAATAACAAAAAGTAACAGCTTTCATCCACCTTCCTGTTTTATGTTAGAAGAATTTTATTATACTGCGTTAACATTATCATACGCTTTAACACTGAATGGACAAAATGTTTCCAATATAATCACGCTTTGCCTCAGAGGTTTACCTCTCAATACACCACAATCACTGAGCACGAAACAACCCCTTAAGATAGGCGTCCTGCATGAGTTCACACGCGAACCTGTGAATGGAGCATTTTAGCTGATAGTCATCGATACCTTGCAGAAATCCCGTGCGATCCCGATTTATACCGAGTAGAGCCGAACGGCCGTAACCACATCGAGATCCGATCTCCTAGCATGTGTAGTGGGATTAGCAAGGAAATACTAACTTATTTTAACTGGATTCGTTAGAATGCACAAGCACACATATGCAGTACTGACTAGGGGCCTGTGCACACCACGTTTTTTAAACGCGCCGTTGACGCGCGTTTGTAGCGATACAGACGCGATACGCACGTTAGTCAGACGTTTAAACCTTCTGTAGGATAAAAACGTGCCGCGCGTTTTAAAAACGTGGTCTTTTTTTATTATTTAAACTTTCATAAAACTACTTAGGCCATTTTATACTACTTCGTTTTCGCTTAGCGCAATTTTTGCGCGGTTCCTATTGGTCCTAGCGTGTATATTGCCTATAGCCTTCCTCAAAAATTTGGCTATCAAATGCAAAATTATTTTTTTTAATCCGACTGGTATTTCCAGAGATTAGCGCGTTCAAACAAATAATCAAAAAAACAAGTTTTCAGCTTTATTATTAGTAGAGAATAAGGAAAGATAGCAATATTTAATGAGCTTGTTGCCATGAGAACAGCACTCAAGATTTACCTTACCTTAGATATCCACTGAAACAAGAATGTGAAATCGAGTCCTATCACACATCTACAATGTGGCCCTTAAAGGGTGTAGTACACGTATCAAACCGGAAAGGGATCGTCACCGTATCACCTCGAGCCGTTCAGTATTCTTTGTATGAAACTCCCTACTGCAACGCACACTAATCGGAATCGTAACGTAATCGCCTCGCCTCGGGACAAGCTCACAAACCGCGGTGCGGTGCGTTACATCTCGTCGTCCCCACGCTTACGTCTCTCCGTACCCAAGCTTACGTCTCTTCGTCCACCCTTGCCCCTCTCACCCCTCCGGCCTGCCTGCTGCACCATCAACCAGCAGTCGGCGAGCCGTAAGCGTGGCGTCGCCTAGCCGTAGCCGAGTCGACGTATCGGAGCTTCTGATCCGCTTTGGTTACGTGCTTACGGTAGGTGGACGCCTGATTGACGGCGAGGCGAAAGGCGATACGGTGCCGATCCCGTCCGATTTGATACCCTTAGCTACAATTTCCTAGAAGAGCGGTGGTCGCACATAACAGCCGCAGTTTTTTGCTGTAGCTCTCATCATTTTCATGACAGTATAAACTGTCATGAAAATGATGACAGCTGTCAAAGATTTAAATCGTTAGATTCACCCTACTGCGTCAAAAGATATATAGTCGAGTTTCGTTTTGACACTTCTGACACACAATGATGCAGTAACTTGACTTGATTATAATGGAAACGCTATTTAATAATGGAGCTTCCTGTTCTCAGTATGGACACTTTTTCGTGTTAGTAAGTTCGGTGATAGCAAATCTAGCGAATCAAATTTAATCAATTTATGCAAATTGAAATCTTCGGTGAGCGAGGTTCGACTTAATGTCAAATATTTGTGTAAATGACTGATTTACATGACGGTCGATATAACATGACAGAACCGTTTTCCTTGAAAACCAAAACTTTAGTTAGACACATAGGTCATACTTTGATAAAGTGAAACTTCGACCGAGACGAAATCATAAAATGCTGAACAGAAATTAGCATCTCATGTCGTACCCTTATTACACCAACTACACAAAATACAGCGCCACTTGTTTAAAATAATACCACTTACACACAACACAAGAAGTGCTTGATTGCAAATCCTTGCAGCGCCGTAATAACACCCTGCCATCATCTGTCCCCACAGCTTGTGCAAGTTAAAACCATTCATTAGAGACTCTGTAATTTTCTTCATCGCTGCGGAAAATACTTCCCTTGCACAGCCAAAAAAAAGCTAAGTAAGAAGTAAAGGTATCAATATTGTAAAGAGGATACTGTTTGTAAAGGAAGCGTGAACCTTCCATTATTGGCATTATTGTCAATAAAGCCTGGAATACACCATGCCTGTAACTTGCACAAAAGTATGCATGCAGCTTGCATGCCATTATGATATTCACCAATCAGATGTTGTTATGGCACAAGCATGCAAGCTAATTGCATACTTTTGTGCAAGTTCCAGGCATGTGTATTCCGGGCTTAATTCGTACGGGTCGATTGAAGGTTAAGCTGCGGTTGTCACGTAAGGTTCGTGGATGGGTGACAATCAATTACATATCGATACATATGATATCAGGACGGCCACCAGTCGGTATGCATTTAAGCGGAAATTGCAGAGTTATTTTCAAAACAAATAGCGTAGAGTCATCTCAACACCTCTCTCCCTTGAATTTGTATGTATATATATATTATAAGTATGTATTATAGTCAATAGTATGTATGTGTATATAACCTATTTATGTATTTGTGTACTTAGTTTTAATTTTTTTTAATCATTGTTCCTCTCAACCAAAGCACCTGCCATCCAATCTCTTCACCACCCTTGGTTGACTGGTAGAGAATGCCTAAGGCATTAAGTCCGCATTTGTACCTTTTTGTGCGAAAAGTTTAAATAAATAAATAAATAAATATCGAAACCCTTCTGGGAATCGGAAAGCACGTTAAACCGTTGTTCCCGACTGTCATTCGGCAGTCGTCGGTTGGCGGCCTTGACAGTGGTTACCGGTATTCAGAAGCCCAAAAGTCTGACAACCAGTCTTACCAAGGGGTATCGTGTTAGCCAGTATCTGGGTTGTGGAGGTTAGATAGGCATTCGCTCCATGTAAAATATTCAGCTGTATCCGGTAAGACTGGAAGCCGACCCCAACATAGTTGGGAAAGGCTTGGCAGATGGGTTGTTTGTCAAATCTCAGGCTGTCTCAGGCAAAACCTTCCTTTATCCGCAATTCTATCCATTATGCTCGATCAATAATATAGTTAGGCTTTAAATTAAATCAATTCGTCATTACACCCACTCTAATATATTGCATTAGTTAACACGAAACGCTGTTTCAACTTGCACGTAATCTCATTTGCTTACTCAGAGTAACCGTATTCCTTTACTAATGTTGTTATACTGTTGTATAGCATAATGCTAATGTATCTTTGAACAGTTTTCACGGCAATGTAGCCACATAATCTAGGTAAATAAATTTATCCTAAAAAGAAATTGACGGTGAAGCACGAATCGAATCGAATTTCAACGAATACAGGTTTTTTTTTAAATATTTTTGAATTAAAAATAGAATTGTACGCTTCCATTATTCCAATTACAAAAACCAATCCGATTCGACCACACCGACCATTGAAATAGTGAGATAAATCGCATATTGATTCAATATCTTACTGGTACAGGAGCCAGTATGCTACCATTACTGCCCCAAGCGTCAGACGTACGAATAAATATTCATGGGAATAATTCGACAGATTCCCTTAACGACGGCACGTCAAAAAGCGAGCAGAGCCGAGCGGAGCCGAACGAAGCCGAATGGAGCCGTTCGGAGCCGAACAGTGACGAAGCTTTCCGATTATATATCGCTGAAATGTTTTTACACGATGTCGTTAAAGTTGCATTGACACGTAGTAGCGTTTTGTTTTGATATCAAAGGCGTGAAAGGCTTTTACTTTGTAATCAGGCTTTTTTGTTTGAAAGCCCTTAATGGAAGTTGTGATGGCAGGGAGCTAATAACCAGCCTAGTTTTAAGGAAGAATTCGCAGAATCGGATTTTGAATAAAAACTTATGTGTAATCCCAGTGGCTGCGACTTACGAGTAGTAGGTTAGGTCGTAGGTTCGAACCCAGTCAGTCGCTTTACTTTGTTGTCATCACCGCGGCTCTCAAAACGGTGAAGGAAAACATCGTGAGGAAACCGGCATGTCCTAGAACCAAAAATTCGGATTTAATTGCCTACCCAAAAAATATTTAACATTAAGAAAGCTGTAACAAAAAGTACCGAAGCTCTTAAAAATATTCCAACATTGATGTTAAAATTGTCGCTGAAATAACGAAGCGTCGTCTTCATGAGAAACGCGGCACTCGAACTCTTGTAATCAAAGTGGTAGTGTCGTTCCGTCTGCCGAGACATTAATCACCCTTCCCACATTTATTGCGATTTTCGCGAATAAAACGTCGCGAAAAAACGCACGGCATTACGCACACAGCTCTCGCGAACGAGGGAGTAAAAGGGAAAATCGTTGATTGCCCTCGTGAAAAATTACACATCATCGTATGCGTCTAAAAGCCTCGACATATGCATAATGTAATGTCGTATATTAGTCTTCTGTGCTTATGAAACAAGTTGCTACAGTTGAGAATGTATTCCTAGCTTTATTTTGTTTTTTTACAGACTTACGGCAATTGTTTTGCCGCCTGAAGCTGCCAGTTTTCTTTCCATTCCAACATATCTGCTCTATAAGCTTTTGTAGATTTGGCAGGGAATATACAGGGGGCATTCTACTATGTACTTTGTCTTCTTATCTTTATTCTCTTCCGTGCCTTATGAGCGTTCCAAATTAGCCATCTTTTTAAGAGTGTATTACGTAGAATTTACAAGAGAATAAACTTTTATATAAGGTAAGGTCCTCATTAGATGTAGGTAACTTGATACTTGATACCACAAACAAACTACTAAATCCTAACTAAAACTGACTTTTAATGAAATATTGAACTTCAAGTATAAGCCTTGTAAAACTTGATACTTATAAGTTAGGAACTTTAAGCTTTTAGTTATTTCATAAGTGTTTTTTTCTTGCTTATAAACTTCTTGAACTTTTGCTTTTCAATTTAAGTTACACTTACTTATAAATATTGAGAACGATCTAAAACAAAAGTGTTTCACTACATTTATATTGTTAGCTTAGAAAGTAATTCAGTTCCAGTTAAAATAAACGATAGAAATACATAGAAATTCTATGAGGTCACTTTGGAGGCACAAGAATTTTTCCAACAAAAAGGTTCTTTAGGAATATTGGAAAAAAAATTCGAGGCAGTTTTTGAGGCTGTTTTAACAATGAAATTGAAACTATATACTAATAATAATCGTCTGTGTGGTGCCGGACTTAAAGAATAGCACCACCCCATACTTCCCGTGGGTGTCGTAAAAGGCGACTAAGGGGCGTACCGGAGAATGGGCAGCAGCGTTCTCTATGCATTCCACCACCATACCATACTGCGATCGCCAACCCGCCTGCCAAGCGTGGCGATTATGGCAAACCCCCCCCCCCCTTTTGGGGGAGGCCTATATCCAGCAGTGGACGTCTTTCGGCTGAAATGATGATGATGATGATGACTAATAATACAGCTGACGAGTCTGTTTGTTTGTTTGAACGGGCTAAACTCTGGAACTACCAATCGGATTTGAAAGATTTTTTTTGCATTTGACAGCCAAATTCTTGAATAAGGTTATAGACTATTTCAACATCGCGCTGCGACCCTTAAGAGCCAAGCAAAACGAAAAAGAAATCTGAAAGAACGCTAAGCGAAAACGAAATAAAAGTTCGGGCGGGCGATACGAGACGGTAGGTCGTGAGCCTAAATTTCACGCGGACGAAGTCGCGGGCAGGAGTTAGTTAAATAATAAAATATTGGTCTAAGGTTCATAATATACCGTAGGTATATTCATTTCCAGAAACATCTTGTAACATCCACACAAAAATTCTCTACCAACAAAAAAACACAAACAAAGAAAACACGTCTTGCCAGGAAACCGCCGGAAAAGCTATCATTGTACAAATATACATAGCAAGTAGTACATAACGTGGTCGTATATACTTGATCCTGTAGTAAATGGGGCATAACTAGGCATTAGACAAATTGGCACGGCGCCCGGTCCCATGGCAGGCGGAGTGTGGAGCCATGGCAGGCGTATAGTGTGGGCTGTGGATGGAGCCATGGCTTTATACCATAGACTATACACTTATAAACTGAGACTTTATACAGTATGCTTTGCTACTAACTTATTATATTTATGCTATGGCTGAATGCGGTATCATTATGTGTGGTTTCCGTGCGCCTTTTAGGTACTTATACTTTGAGCATGCAAAAAAGCTTAAGATTTTGTAGAACTGTAGCAGTTGTATTTTTATGTAAATGAAAAGGCATATAAATAAAAAACTGGTCAAGTGCGAGTCGGACTCGCACACGAAGGGTTCCGTACCATAAGGCAAAAACGCCGAAAAAAAACACGTTTGTTGTATGGGAGACCCCCTTAAATATTTATTGTATTTTGTTTTAAGTATCTGTTGTTATAGCGGCAACAGAAATACATAACTTGTGAAAATTTCAACTGTCTAGCTATCGCGGTTCTTGAGATACAGCCTGGTGACAGACAGACGAACGGACAAAGCGAAGTCTTAGTAATAGCGTCCCGTTTTTACCCTTTGGGTAAGGAACCCTAAAAAGAACAAAAAAAATCATGAACAAGATTAATCGATTGAAGGAGACTGAACGAGACACAATAGAAGTTTTGTTACAGCCTATCGGCGTCTAGTGTCCCTCAAAGTGTAAAATTACTTCATGAAAATGACACGACACATAGACACTTAATTGTACAGTCATCAAAGGAGATAAGTAACCAGGGTCGTCGGATATAGTTGAAGTTTAATAAGAAACCGATGGATGTTTTTGAATAAAATTTAATTTAATTAATATAAAACAAACAGTTTATTTATCAAATTAAATTTCATTCGAAAACAACAATCGGTTTCTTACTAAGCTTCAACTACATCCGACTAGCCTGGTTACTTATCTCCTTTGGTGACTGTACAATAAAAAAGAGAGAGAAATAGAATAGAAAAGAGTTAAAAAAACGTTACCACTAATCCTATCCTACTAGGTACTAATATTACAAAATTTGTGAGGATGGATAGATGGATCCCACGGGATCGTAACTTATGCGGATGAAACAGCGGGGCACGGCTAGTAACCAATAATTTCAGTAATAAATAACATTTAAATGATATCGCATAAAAAAGCACACATTAACTTTTCACAACATTAATTACAACAAATGAATTACTATAATCATCAAACTACCGACATTCCATTATCTAATTTACCAACACGACCTCTCATACCTGATTAAGACTTAATAATTGGTAATTAATTACTCAAAAGCATCGAAACGGATCATTAAACTACATTAAATACATTAAATAACTCGAAACGTTAACTGGGTCACACTAATAAAGTTACCATAATATCGTGCGCGATTAGCGACTGTATATTAATGAGGTTAGAGGTTGTATTCGGTTGTGGAGTTTCGACAAAGGCTTTGTACAGGCGCGTTGCACTATGCAGTCCCAAAAGCGGGGCTGGAGTCGTTAATCTTCATGCAAATTCGTGCCGAGCGTCCCTAATGGTCCCGTATTTACTATTTACATGTCTTATTCTTAACGCCGCGTTACATAGTTCAGTACGTGGTGCGAATTGCTTGGAATCTCGACTATGTAGGCACCCTTCACTTGGATTTAAGCGGGAGCGTGAATGCTCCTTGAATTTCGAAGAACACCTCTAAGGAGTACCGTTTTGCTTTAGGTTCTATTCAAGCAGAGTCAAGACTGATTAAAATTCTTTATTAAGGATCTTTTCAGGATGCGGTGGTCTTGTAAGTAAATGAGGATTTGATCTGTTTACTAGACAGTTTTGAAAAACGTAAACGTCTTTCCAGGGCTCCGTTTATGAATGAGTGAACGATCTCTTTTTTGCTAGAATTTAGTTGGTTCCCACCACCATTAAGGGAAATAATCTCTTAACATTATGTCAAGTAGTTGATTTTCACTCTATGAGCTAAAACATCGTGCTTTTGCTGAGCAATAAAATCACACTAATATTATAAAGGCGAAAGTTTGTGAGTGTGTGTGTTTATATGTTTGTTACTTCTTCACGCTCAAACGGCTGGACCAATTTTCATAAAAAAGAAATTATGGAGGTAGCTGACACCCTGGATTAACATATAGGCTACTTTTTATCCCGATATTACAAAGCACCAAAGCACCTGCCATCCAATCTCTTCACCACCCTTGGTTGAATGCCTAAGGCAGGCTGGTAGAGAATGCCTAAAGCATTAAGTCCGCCTTTGTACCTTTTTGTGCGAAAAGTTTAAATAAATAAATATTCCCACGAGATCGACATTAACGCGGGTGAAACCGCGGGCGCAGCTAGTCACATAATAAGACCACAAATCGAGCATGAAAGACAAGATGCCTTCGAACTATTCAAAATTATTAATGTTTTCTGAAATAGCAGCTTTGGCTTTCGACTGCCAAGAAACAGCCCAAAACCTAACAAAAACATTAGGCTCCAACAATAAGCGTTAGAAATAACAGTTATTTCTTCTACATTTAAATAATAATAGTTATTTGTACAAGCGCCAGGCGTTGTGCCAACTCCATTTAGCGTACGTCTCTGGTATAACAATATTATCGTGTTATTCCAACCATTATGTCCTCCTTATAATGCCCTCATTAGTTATTTGTGTTTTGCAGTGGCTAACACTGAATTCATATTATTTTGGCTGCCCGAAAATGGCTGTAGGTGCTAAACATCAGCTTCATGAAGATACAGGCAAAATGACTGTAAAATGAATCTTTTCTACCTTTTCTACTCTACTCTTCATACCAGGCAGCATAGACACGGGTTTTGTCGTCTTAGCTGTCTGTCTGATTTTAGAAAACTGTCTTCAATCTGTCATATTTTTGTCTATTATTCCGTCTACAAAACCCGTCTCTACGGTGGTCGTGCTACGCGTGCTGAATAATATTTGCGAAAATGTTAATGAAAGGAGGACTATTACTATAGTTGAGAGCTACGACTACTGCTTTCAAAAAATAGGTTACCTACAGAGTAAAAACCTGGCAAAGTGTCTTGAAGCGCTAAAAAACAATATGCAAGAAAACTTGTCTTTTATAGCCCCATATTAAGTTTGAGACGAACTGAATGAATTGTTAGACGATGGACTCCACGTAGAAAGGAATCCTGCCAAAAAAATTACCGACCTCATTTTAGAGCTCTCACCAAACAAATAAACCACATTTTCCTCCATAAGTTAGTATGATACTCGCAGCTATATTGCTTTCGAAAACACACAACCGCGTATACAGCGGCCTTATTCTGACGTGACATGACGTGACGCAGCATGAACGCGTGACATTCCCCTCTTTTTGTAAAACAAAGGAGGCGGCACTCCGAGCGCATCCCATCTCCTAATTACAATACAAAGACTCAAAAAACCGTGACGAGTTTTTGAGACACGACGCTAATATACGCCGTGCTCTTTTAGATGACATAACTAGACGGCATGCTTTTGGAAATTAAGCACAAATACGTCATTTATCTATACTATACTTTACATTATAAAGACGTACAATTCGAGAGTTAGTATTAGGAGCTAGTTAGGGGATAATTTTGGAACTCGGTACTGATCAGCACCTTAACTCATCGAATGCCGTAATTAGAGACACAATAGAAAGACAATTGCTTCTTCTTCTTCATAGAGTGTCGGTCGACAGCAATCTAAATGTACTCGGCCCAGAATTTGGCTACCTGTTTGGCACCTTCATCACCGTCCATCAGTTCCTGTAACGTGCAGCTGACAGGACACGCAGGACACGATATTAAGTGTCCCATCGTTTGTGGGACAGCACCACATTTACACTCCAAGGCGGAGTCGTCTATGAATCTCCACCTGAACAGGTTTTCCTTGCTTCGGCCCACTTGGGTCCGGAGTCTGTTTAAAGACTTCCAGATTACCCAAGGTAACTCATGTCCAGGTGGGCGGTCTTCAGCGGGTGGGACGAACGGTTTGGGTAAGGTAGCACTGTCTTGCCACAGCTTCAGTCTCTCTTGTGATGGTAAGACAATTGCTTATGTCGAACTGTGTAACTTAAGACATTCAAAAGGTTAACTGCGTAAAACCCTTTCAATCACAATCCGCGAGTTTTGAAGGATACAGCTAATTCATTGCTGCATAGCTTTGAAAATTCGTCTGCTCAACTTCGTCAGTAACGCAATGAACGTGGGTGAACTGTCAAAATGAAACCCATTGCGATTAATTGTCATTTTATGTGCGTTACTTAATTACCCCAACGATTCTGACAATTCTTTCACTAATGGAAAGCTACAGTATTTTTTTTTTTCGGATGGGAAATCCAAATCATCAAATGACTCCTCCCGCTCTGGGTGGAGCGGAAGGGAGTGTCAGACTCTTACTGACTAAAACCCAGCCGTGTTCCTTCCTTAGCCCTTTATGTTCCGGGCCAGCGGTAATCCTTTCGGACAATCCCGCTGGCCCGGCAGAATGCTACAGTATTGCCGAGTATCATAGGATATACTTAGTTATTATTTATTTATTTATTTAAACCACAATTATAACACCTTTACAGAATCATCCAAGGCGGTGTTACAAATCACTATGTCTATTGTCTATCCCTTTACAAAAATGTTAAATTTTACGCGGACGAATTTGCGGGTAGAAGCTAGTATATAGTATAGAAGCCAGCACTTCAAGCTACCCGAAACTGTCAAAATTTCCCAATCAACTTTGAACCTTATACTTTAGCGATAAATTTGAAAATCTATTAAAGAAATTTGACAGATTGTAGTAGCTTGATATGTTGGCGTCTGTACAATAATTATTATACGAGTAAGTAAATTAAATTAGCTTTTCGTGCCTGTCTATGTGACCGCGTTCTCCTTGTAAACTACGCAACGGATTTTGATGCGATTTTGAACATCTTTTTTCATTTTTATTTTTTTTAGTTGGTTTTTTTTTTTTGTCAAGTCCTAAATACCGTGCGAAGCAGGAGTGGACTAATAACTAGTGAAATAATAAGTCACTCAAACACGAAGCTCATTCGGAGTATGTGATTAGTTAATTGGATATGAGAACTGGTCTAAAAATCATGAAAATACTGTTTTTAGAAGCGTGTTGAACGCGGTTGTTATTGAATTAGTGTTCGCTCGGCGCATTGCAGTCTTTTGACTCGCCAACGGAAAGGGTGGCTACATTGAACGAATTTAATGTTTTCCTCTCTATATGAATTAGTTTTAGAATTCTAACAAAAGGATTCGGAGTTAGAGGGAAACATTTTTTGTGGGAGGATTCCTTGCTTGTGGGTGGTTTGCTATAACTTTGTTAGCTTTTACAAATAATGACGTGTAATAATACTACAGAAAACTTATCAAAAGCTAAAATTCTCTCAGAATCAAATATTGAAATGAGGTGTCTTTTTACCCGACTGCGGCGAAGCCCAAAAGGAGGGTTATTTACCAAGATGAAGAGGCCTTTGCAGGGTGTCTACTCCGAAATGACACATTCGAATGGAACAATAACGGAATGGTAATATTAAAAAAATGCATTTTAATATTATGAATTATGCCGATGTAAATTAACATTTCATACACGTTCTGGAGTGATGTCGAATATTAATCAGTGCACCCTGGCAGTCAGGAAGCCTGGCAGGCTGGCAGCGACCTGTGATAAGCAATAATAATGATGTCATGCGATTGACACATTCGATTCGCTCGTTACGGAAATGAGTACCTATCAAAAATGTTATGATTCCCGCTAAATACGATGTAAACTTGATTGGGTTTCATATTTTAAAAAAAAGATGAGTACAAAGCCTTTTTGATGCCCAATTTTTCATATACGTGTACCTACATAATCATTACATAATATAATATATATATATTTTTAGCGTCATTATTATATTTAAGATGACCAGCTATTGATTGAAGTAAAGGAAAGTGCATCAGAAAAATAATAGGAAATTAAGTTATAAAAGCAATAACACCTTATTCTAAATATTTAACATAAAACAACAACAATACGCCTAGCTCGCTTATAATACTGCCATGAAAACTATATATAGGTACGGGATGTATGAGCTCTCTGTATGGACACTTTTCGCGCGACATAAGCACGGTGAGGGCAAATCTAACGATTTAAATCTTTGTTTAGAACGCTATTTTTGTTGTAACTAGTTAAACGTTCTTATACAAAACTAAGTGTGAATATTCGGTCTTTTGAATCCAAATAAACACAGTAAAATAATAGTTAATAACAACAGTTATATTTTCCTAAAATAATATACACCTCTAATTTCACTATACACATAAAGAGAAGAGAAGATATGAAAACCGCATCAAAATCAAACTAGTAGTTTTGGAGATAAATGGCAACATTGGTTTGTAAAAACAAATGTTACTGCAGCGCCCCCTGGTGAGTTGTCTCCGTAACACCTATCTAAGAACATGCGCCAATCGTGGGTAAAAATAATATACACCTCTGATTGACTATTAGAATAATCTCAGCTAGACAATTATTGGACAATCACTAAAAGCATTTTTCATGAAGAATTTCAAATCAATAAAGATTTCCCTTATGTATGACTGGAGCCTTCAGTTACTTGTGTAGTTTACTCTAAAATAAAATTAGTTAACTTGATATCAACGTCTTTGATTAAATAGTTAGAACTATCTTTGTTTAGCATTTAATTAAAGTAATCTGTATTGTATATCACACAAATAAAACCACACCACCACAAATATATCAGTAAGAAAGTTCATTTGTTCATAAATAGTGCAAACCTATTGTTCTATGTGAGAGACAAAATGCGATGCTACACGATGCGAATAATGCCTATAATGTTCCCACTGCTGGGACACAGGCCTCCTCTCCAAGAGAGGAAGCTGGGCTTTAAACCACCACGCGGGCCCAGTGCCGGATGTCAGATGTCTTCGAATTTTTGATTCTAATGCATCCCGGCTTCCTCACGATATTTTCTTTCACCGTTTTGAGAACAGAGGTAATGTAATAATTTACACAAAGTAAAGCGCCTGTGTGAATGTTGAACCTACGACCTCCTAAACTTTACGTTTTTTCAATTTCCACCGTGTTTTCCACACAAACTTAAACAAAAACTGTGACACATGTGCCTATAGTACTAATAATAGTAGTAGTAATAATAATAGTAATAATAATAGTAGTAGTGCTAATATTTCAGCTACTTATTCACGAAGAACAATCGGTAACAAAAGCTTTAAATTATTAAAAAAGACTATTCGACTTAACACGGCTATTCAAACCATCCCCCAATGACCTTATTAGGGTGTAATAACCCCGTTGTGCCCTAAAGCCAACAAGTGCGACAGATGTGAGAATTAAAAACACTGGCCTTTAAATTTATTTACATCACGACATTCGACTATTAATCCAGTACGGGGGCATAATCTGCTAATGCTCGCTTTATTTGATCGCTGAACAAAATGCAATGTGCAAGCGAAAGTCATCCTTAACACTATGCACTTAATATCATATTTGTATAGCATAGAAACAGCAGCTGATTTCATAAAAAAATGGTTTGAAAAGTTTGATTCTTATTACCAAAGAGGAAGGTTTAAGTTTGTATATACGGTGGTCATATTTTAATGAATATTTTTAACAAAATTACAGGGGAGGTTGGGGAACATTGTATGGGCGTAATTGTCATTTTTGAAATAACTGCCATAAATGTCCGGTTTGTTAATGTATATTTCAAATGTAGTGCCACAATGATGGTCGTTAGGTAGAATTGGTGTTTTGTTCATTTTAATTATGTTACACTTGATTACTTTACTCCCTACACATTTTGCTATTAAATCATTTTCTTTGTTCCCTGAATTAATTAAATGAAAATACGTTAAATATTCAACTTGATAACAGACTATTATTTTTATTAGAAATCAGCACAAAATATTTTTTTACGGTCTTACACATGGACGTATTTCGGGGGGCCCTATCTATACCTAGCTAATAAAAGTAGGTAATGACGAGGTGCAGCCGCGCCGGTCAATCGTACTTAGGCACCATCTCCACGGGCGAGAGTATCGCGACGACAATCGCGCCGTGGTTTCAAATTCAATAAAAACTGTATGAAGCAATCTCCACACGGCGATATCATCGCGGCGAGAATTTGTTGGCACGGCAAGACTATCACCGCGATTCTCTCGCCCGTGGAGATGGCGCCTTAGGTATGAGTAAACCATAAGAAACACCATTGTATCCCACGATTGTTATAAAATAGCCTCCCCTACCATTTTCGGTCACGGTGGCCAATCTCAATGGAGATTAGCCAGGTACGCAGGAGATATTATAGTGCACAAGTGTGTGCGCAAACACAGGTGCACTCTCTGTTCCTTTACTCTCTATAGTCCGATAGGACGGCAATCCGACACGACCGGGGAGAGTTCAGGCGCAGGACCACCAGCTTTACCTGCTTTCCGAGGCACGGGCAACTTCCAAACTCCGGACTGTTACTAAGAAATCCCTAATGGAAAACCCAATAACACTTTGTCCGACCCGGGAATCGAACCTAGGACCAGCAGTCGCGCTTGCAACCACGCGACCAACGGGGCAGTCACAATATAAAGATGTTACAAAAGATTCTGAAGACTTTTCGCCTCAAAAACATGATATACTCCATATACTTACCGCCTTTATAAGAAACCATAATAAAGAAAAATGTTCATCAAAATTTTCTTCATTACGACGTTTTACAAAGGGGAAGCGCGGCAAATTCCTTGCATATCGGGTTACCCGGCACTTAAGGAGAGCCAAGACCCGCCCGTATAAGTGACGTCACGCTAAAAGGTACTCGGTTCTACTACTTATACTTCCGCAAGCTTTTTTAAAGACATTTATTTTATACCCTGTTATTTTAATGGAACAAAAAAGAGCTTTAGGATTCTGGGTGTTGAATTCTTTTTTGTATATTCTTTCTTTCATAATTCCTTTGTTCTCTGCCAAGAATTGAAATGTTCAAGTACCCTAAATGATAAGAATACCTCTTACGCATCAGGTCAGCTCTAACCCTGTATATAACATATCTGTGTGTTCTCACACACAACTGTCTACATTTCTTTTTTACTTCTCCTTTCGCAGGTCTGCTGGAAGAAATTTCTTATGAAGTAAGCAGTACCTTTAGTTTGTACTCGAATTATAATTAGGTATGTCGTATACCTATGTATTTTCCTGTGTGTACATAAAAATAAAATAAATCAATAAATAAGTTAACCCTATACGTTTATTTTATTAGATCTTCTGTACACGATGAAAGCACTTTTTAATTCATTCTTAATCTTCATCAACCATTACTGACTCTCATCGGAAAGGCAAATCTTGATATAGAAATTCCAACAAGAAAACATCACGAACAGTATTTCTCTCTCAAATGTTAAATAATCACCAATCAAAGTAAATATTTTAAGACCCTTCAGGTGCCATCCGAATAAATTATTACGACAATATTCACAAATTGAGCCATCAATAAGTAGATACGGAATAAAAAAACTCTATCAATGAAAATATAAGGAAAATATAAAGTAAATAACTATGCAAAAAGTCAATCTTGTGGGCTTGAATATAAATGATTTTGTGGAAAGGAAAAACTTGTAGAGTATGAAACTACCTACTTAGATAGAGTGCGTTGTTTTCTTAACCTTTAGGAGTTTGCAAACAAGATAGTGTAAACAGATAGCTCTATATGTTTTTGCAATCGCTACATTTTTCAACACATACTCAAGTCTATCCAACCTTCTTTCAATACAAATTAAACTACATATCGTCGCCTTAGAGTGAAAACCTCGGGAATGTAAATAGCATTTTATGCATTTCGGACAATCTTTTAGTATCGAACAGTTCTGGATATAAAAGGGGGTTAAATTTCCATATTAATTAATAAAAATACAGAACCTCCTTTTTTGAAGTTGTTAAAAAAAATATACAAAACACCGTACAAAAATTTTACAGCACGCAGTTCTTTCTTCCTCCTGAAAAGTTACTTCTTTTACACTTAAGAGGTTTTCACTCTAAGGCGTCGATATATCATCGATATCGCTACTAAAAATAAAGCTGAAGAGTTTGTTTGTTTGAGCACGCTTATCTCTGGACCTACCAGTCAAATAAAAAAAAAAATTGTATTTGATAGCCCAATTCTTGAGGAAGGCTATAGGCTATTTAATATCACGCTACGACCCTTATAAGCCGGGCAAAAAGAATAAAAGTCAGACACGCTAATCGAAAACGAAGTAATAGCGCGAGTGGGCGATGCAATGCGACGCGGTAGGTCGGGGGAACCAGAAATTTCACGCAGACGAAGTCGTAGGCAGAAGCTAGTAAATTAATAAAACTGAATATAATCATCAACTCAAAATTAACCTAAAAATCGTGAATAACAAATTTTTTTTTTTGTCTCTTGCTCCCTACGAATAATGGATCAATTTAGAATCGAAGACATTTACGTAGGTACCTCAATATTAAAACATCCACAGAAAACCACCCCAATCTAAAAACTCAATTCCCAATAAAAGAGTAAAAATTGCTTTCTAAATACGCGACCACTTCATTTGGCATCAGCCCAACAGATTATTATTTTTTTTCCAAATATTCAGCGATAAAGTCACGAGGCGAAGCAGAGGGGCCGATTATTTTCAATCGGAGTTTTCCATAGAGGGAAATATTCCTCGTTCAATCTCTCCCTCTTGCTCCGTCTTGTTTCCTTCAGTTCTTGTCGGATACCGCATTGCAGCCGATGTTATGAGAAATATTTGGATCGGTTTACAGAACAAAAAATGTGGTCGCCATATTTCCAACGAGATGGGATTGCTCGCCGACAGGTTATTTTAAAGAAGATAGAAATTTATTCGCACTTGCTTATCTCTGTATTATACCAGCACAAATTGTACGAAATGTTTTCTATTTCAAAAGTAAGTGGCCGAAAATAATGTAATTTTTCTTTTGTTACAGGTATTACATCGCTCCGCAAAAGATTTCACCAAAGGATTTGAAGACTAAATCTTAATTTAGTTTTCGAATTTGCATAACTCCCAAAGATATAACTTCGCAAATAGACAAGTAATTACAAGTGAAAGAGTTCTCGGTGAAGAATAAACCTAATTAGAAGTTGTATTTGAGAATTTAAAGATGATTGTACAGTTTTTCTCTTCAAAGTCACGTTTGCGAGTCATTCATTTACAAACTTGGAGTTATTTTTCATTGTTTAATTAATGTACGGCAAGAGTTTTGTGTTATCTTATTCGCCAGTTGGTTTGTGTTTATTTTTTCGCGACTCCTTAATTTTTTCGCCGGCAATTTTTTCCGTCGCTAACGATGGAGAATTTGGAATTGCAAATGCCGTTAATTGCCCGATGGAAGTTAGCTCTCGCACTTAGAGGAACGCGGCGCGACTGATTGTTGAAATATTTAACGCTCCCAAAAGCCAAATAATTCAGTGAAATGCTTTTGCTGTCAAATAATCACGCCCTTATTGTCGGACTAATCTGAATTTCTTATTATGTTTGTAAATCTTTTGACTTTAATTAAATAATGGGCTACGTGATTGGAAGTCATTACTTCGATGACATAAGAGTATGAATTATTCCCTCTTTGTGGACAATTTGTGAACTGAATAAACAACTGTACTCGAGGATTCGAAGTGAATATAAATAATCTCAACTTTCCGTTAAGAGACTTACCGAAATCATTAGTATTGTTTGTTCTGAAATATTGCCAAAATGGTGCCCTCTTACATTAAGAGCGCTTCGTATTTCGGCTTAAAATCCATGTAAACGGTTCCTTAAGAAGTAAATTGATGGTTCTTACTACCTACGCTCAGGTTACTTTTAATATTCAATCATCAATATTTGAGGATATTTAAATATTATCAATATTTTTATTTATTTGAGGTCTATGTCCAGCAGTGGACTGCGATAGGCTGAGTTGATATCAATATTTATAAAATTGTTTGTATTATTTAAAAAAAACTATTGTGAAAGTTCAGCTTTCAGGATACATTAAACATGAAATAACGTCGGATATCAAAGGAACTTCTCTTAAGAAAATAAAGTAATATTAGCAATGGATAAAGGCTTCCTCTTCATACGGATACATAACTGTATTAGAATCACAATCAGAAGATATATTCTCTTTCTATTCGAACTCAATCCCATTATCCTTTCCGCAAATAGAAAACATTTCGATAAATCTGGATGTTGAAATCCCCATTACTGTAACAAAAACAAACAGAATTATAAAAGAAACATATTGAAAAGTTCAGTTTTTAAAAAAAAAATACCTATTTTAATAAAAAATATTTTTTTATGCCTACACGCGTGCCAAAGACTCCCAGCTTACTCATTCAAGAACGAATTAAATGAAGCAATTATTCCCAAATACCTCAGTCGACAAAATTGTTCGCCAAAAAATGTGAAACGACCGAGATCGGGTTCACGATTGGCCATTCACTCGGTCATAAATTATATTGTTTTCATATTTATAACTTTTCTGTATTCACGCTAAATGTTCTTAAATTTTTTAAAAGCCTGTGTCGTCCATAAAGCGTTATCTTGAACCCTCATCATGCGCGTTCCACTTACTTGGGGTAAGTTGGGACTAAAAGTGCGGCGCATGGTAATGTAGCGAAGTAGAGGATATAGGTAACAAAATCCGAGTGAAACGGGAATGTTTAGTAACCATTTAAGGAATGAATTTGAAACGTATAGCCTACTAGGGTAATACATAGTATATCGATTTCTTTAATAAATTAATTTTGTTTGCGTTTCTTCAGCTAAAGTTTGTACGTATAGCTTTAACGCTGCTACTCGACGATTTAGGAGAAGATAAAATAAAAGTAGTAGTCACCAATAAATCTCAGAAACAGACAGAAGTCTCTTTGGTAACTGAACTAGAATTAAAAATGTAGTCTACCCTCCTAACTTCACAATTAAAACTAAGGCGACTTAGTTGAAATATCTGCGAATAACGACCAGAGAATAAATTAAAAAGGCAATAACTTGCAGACACGACTAATCTCCAAACAAGTGCACTTTCATTTCAATTAACGGTCTCTCGTCAATAGTATTCTTATAATCATAGCCCTAAACCGGTTTAATCCAGTTTGATTTATATCTCGGCCGCCATGACGGCTTCGCAGACTGATTACTTCCTATGCATTAGCACTGATGAATGTATTTGCATTAGAAATCCGTGGATTAGCTACAGATCAGCTTGAATGTTTGATACAGATGTTGTATAGTGAGACGGAAACTATTGAGGGGTTGCTGTTGTTTACAGGTTGTAAGACTTTGACTGTTAAAGCTGCACTTCCGTTGATTAATGTTTTTTTAAATTGTTTCTTTAAGAACTTTTTTTAACGTCCGTTTGATATTATAGCTACATACTCTATGACAGAATCATCTCATCAACTCAAACTAACAGTTTTCTCCTCGTCACAATCATCAATCAAAATCGTTTTACGTAACAAGCTCTCAAACTGACAATAATTCACCCCATGACGAATGTTCCGCCAATGATTTGCAGTTTGATCCAACATTTGGCCACAATATCGCCAGACTTTCAAGTAACTTTCTATATTCAAAGCAAACTGTGACGTCATCGAAAACAACAATGGCGGCGACAGATGGCGACCCAGTATTGGCTAACTTAATCAATTGTTATTGGCTATTGACACATATGAGCCAATCAAGTGGAATGGATCGAGTGTCACTGTCAGCAGTCTAGTGGTTTCTGATAATGACATTCAATTTTGTAATCGCTATGTCCCCCTTGGACAGATAGGGGTACTGAAGACCCTAGTTTGGTCGTGACAAATGCATTTAGTGATTAAACGCAGTATGGGACATCAACATAATTTTATTTTCTTTTAAAACGTGGCGTTTATCAAAAAACTGTAAATATATTGTAAATTACAAGAATTTTATCACATATTTCTAATACATTCGATCACAAAAACTTAAATAATCCAAACGCAAATGATTAAAGGAAATTCTATCCCAAAAAATAATGTCATATCTTTTGGCTTTTATTAATCTAATCATACTTAGTTAAAACATGTTAATCCAATACCTAAAGCTAAAAACTTATCTATATTTCGTGAACTCACTTAGCATAAAATAATTTTACGTGTTACAAAAATATAATAAGATTTCCACCAAAGATATGTGGAGCAAGCAATTTAGACAATCTGGATTTTAACTACTTATTTCGGGGGTCTAGAGAACAACAATATTTTACCAGCTCATTCCGAATTCCATTGTAGCTTCAAATATTATTATATTATCTTAATTTAACCCTAAAGTTATTAGCAATATTGCTACAGTAAAAAATGTTTGTAGCACGAGTGTCTTACAAAGGACAATGCCCATTCGCGGTCCTAATTTCCACCACATGAGACTAAAAATATTATGAGGTCAACCTTCTAAATAAAAATAAATTCTCACTATTTTTTTTTTCATGTGATTTCGCTTTATGCTTTTTTTGTAATGAAGTAGGTCTATTTAATGTAGTGACTGATAGATTCCACATCACCGATAGCACGTTAGTATGTAGGCGATAACACGATTTTGTCTCTTTCGCTTTTTTCATAAGAAAGAATTAAGCGCAACCGGCTGCGCTCTTAAGGTTAATTGACTCAACCACTTAAATACAACAGAGTTCAATAAAATTGCACGAAAAAGACAAACTAATGATAATATATAATATAAGAATAAAACATAGTAATAGTAAAAAATAAACTAGTAGTAATAATACACCTATTATATTTTTTACTCATAATATAATATTTTTGAATGCCCTGGTGGAAAATGTTTACTATTTAGTAGACTATTTAGCTACATAGGTCTAGTTGGTGGTGGAAATTTAGACCAAGTCCCATACATTTTTGGGCATTGTCCTTATAAGCTTAAGTACGAAAGAGACAAAACAAGTGAGTGCTTCATAAAATTTAAGACATGCAAAGTTAAAACAAAAAACGAACGCAAATCTAGAGACAAATATGGCCCATTTAATTCCCCATAAACGGTAAACACCAATGCTAAATAAAGTACAAAGAATAGTTACCTAAATACATACATAAGCAACCAACATCATTTGCGATACAACCCGCCTTCTCCAGATTTGTAAGTAAAATTCGGAGTCAACCGACTAAAATAAATTGCTTGCGAAAACATGAGGCGGGAAAAAGTACTGTTATAGAAGCAGGAGTCGCAATTAATGCAGCCGGCCAAAAGAAAGATAACGAATGGCCTAACGTTTGTCCTGTGACGTCACTAAGTAAACTCAGCGATCCTCGCGTCTATTTTTAACGAACACCAAATGGTTTTCATTGATCCTTTTATATTCTTTTTGTCTCTTATTCAGTTGCTTCCAGAAATTGTGGGAATGTGATGAATTTTTAAAGAGTAAGCGATGTAAATCTTTGCTTTCTTTTCTTTAGCTATTCGTTTTCTTTTTTTTAATGATATACCTACACCTACTTAGATCAGGGCTTAAACATGACTTTACTTTCAATACAAACGATAGTACTATTACAATATCTAAATAATGACATTCAAATGGCTCAATACTGAAATCCAAATATGGATTCGAAACTAAATTCATAGGATTCAAACCACATAAATTATTAGCTGCAACTAATACACCTCGAATCTCATTTCGCTTAATGGAGATCTCGGGGGTCGAAATCGTACCAGTTAAATTAGTAATAACAGTACCATATGAGCGTTTGGCTGGAAACAATCCGGAGCCACGTGAAATAATAGTCTTAGTAATAACATCTAACTACGGTCTTCATATTATGGTCACAGAATATATAGTTAATGCTGTAAAACTTGTCTTGAAATGAAATGAAAATAGAACTGGCTAATCATCTCCTCAAGTTAGTTTTGAGAGGTAATTGGAAATATGGAACAAAAGCCAGATAAAACAGGTTAGACATTACAGAAGTTTTCAAGAGAACAAAAAAACCAAACCTCGTGCTAGCTTGTAAAGACCGACATTTTTATTGTTATCACGTCTACGTTCAAATATCTAGCCACTTATTAATCAAAAAAAGTATAGGTACAACGAAATACGACAGCAAATTGTATGTCATCTCAATTCAACTCCCGACACAAACTATTTTATTATTCAACACGAGCAAATTACAGAGCCATATGCAGTGCGAACCAAACCAAAGTGATGTCCCAACGAAATTAAGATCGCTGCACACGGTATAATATTCAAATTACGACACAAAATCGATGCAATAGTAAAGCGAAATTGTATAAAATAATTGCTAGCTTTCTATAAATTGATAGATCCAAACAATACCAAAACTAGCAAGGCTGACTTTTCAGACCGCAGCAGATTGCAGAATCGCGTGCAGTGATTGCCAAGCCACAGTGATGCGCCAATTAATACCGAATCAATAATACTCGATTAATCGGAACTGGTTGATTATACCACCGCTGACCAGGCTACATGCGTTGGTAATCCAATTCGGTACCACTCTGCGACCGAGACTCTACTTAGCTTATACGGGTCCTAATGCATATATTTATTTTCTTATTTGTCCCAGAGAATAGGTTTCCTTTTACTAGAGTGTTTGATGTTAATTAGGTTTTATTGAATTAACTTGTCACAAAATTATATCAACTATGTAGGTACCTACGAGGTAAAAGATGTTTTTTTTTTAATTAAATTATTCTAGGGTATGAATGAGACCATATCAAAGAATCAACTGGCATATGAATTATTATTCAATTATCTTTTTTTTTTGTTTCATTCAAAATCATTCGACAAAGTCACGATTATTAATGTAATAAAATACCCTTACGTAAAATATGACAATGTCGCATTTTCTTAGCTTTAAATATGAAAATTAATTATTCGTATTTATCAATTAAACTTAGATACATGATATCTTCGAAACTATGCATTTTTGGACCATTTTTTTAACCATTCTAGGACTTTTTGTATTATTTTTACTTATAGAATATAGCCCTAGAGTTATGGGATATAAAAAACACACGTTGTTTAGGTAGGTTTTGTTGCAAAAGATCTAATTCCGAATGACGATCTTAGTTTTCTGAGTAACCAGCGGGGCAATTGCGTAACACATTATTAATCGGAATCGGTTTCATTTTGACAGTTCCAACAACATTAATTGCGTAATTTCAGTGTTGAGCAGACAACTTTTCCAACTTATCAAGCAATGGATTAGCAATTTGCCTCAAAATTATTCAGATTCCGATTGATAGTGTGATACGCAATTAGGGTGCTGTTCTCATTAATTTACCTAACTCGCACCTCCACCAGACACGTACATCTCATATTCCAAGTGTTATTTACAAGTTTTTTTCTGATGAAATACGACTAGAATTTCTCGTGCCACCACTCGACGTAGAAAAAAACATTAATTTCGACACATTCGTAAACCCGGGCTTGCGTCTCGCAATATCCATCAAGCGTCTATTTGCATAGAGGGTAATATATCTAGGAAAGAAATCTTATAAGGAGACGATATTGGCGACGAAGACGGCAATGTATCATCGCGGATTCATTTGTTGACTTATTGCCCTATATTCCAGTAGCGAGTTCTAATCCTCTGATTTGATAATATGAGGGGTGGTTCTAGTACTTCCCTGTTTTATAAAATATTGCATTACGTATGCGAGTTCGACTTCAGAAGCTGTAATGAGGTTCCTATTGCTAATCGTTTACTAGAAACTACGTTTGGATGTAAGATGTAACTACGGTTGGCTTAAAAATTGTGGGCTTTAATAAAAAAAATTGCCAGCAGTACCTACTCATATACTAGCAACGTTTGTCTGCAATAAATTCTCAAAACTTCTGCGATTCATAAAAATAATCTGTACTTCAACATATTTTTGTAGGACTTCTGGATCAGTCCGGAAGAATTCGGTCACCCATATATACATACTTATCAAATCATTATCTATACATTTAATTAATTTGATTTCTCTATTAATTTCTATATTATTTGTCTCTGTTGGACTACGTATGCTAATAAATGTTCCTGCATAGAAACTAAATAGATTAATACAGTAAAAGGTAACTCTAACTATCTGCTAACTTTATGTGCGAAAGCTGCTATTAGCTGTACTACCGAATATGTTCGAATTACCTTACTTGTACAATTTACTGCTACATTTGAGAATACAACTACATTTCAAATAACTGTAGTTTATAAAGCAGAATCTTTATTAAGAACATTAGTTTTACTTCTATGCGCTTTTTGGGTTTGCCCGACTAATTTTGGACTTCACGTGCTACATCCTCTTCGTTTTCACAATCAATAGCTCTAGTCGAGTTTGAAACTAGTCGGAAAATCCAATATATATACGTGAGTTGACTCCATAGTTGTCTCACACTCACTAATATGTATCAATGGTGCTCTCAATTATTACAAAATGATTATTATTGTCATATTCTTCAAGATTGTTTAATAATAAATTTCTTCAGTTTCAGGTGAGTCTAGCCTCTAGTCGAGGGACTCGTAAGGTACACAAGTGTCACTATAGGAATGATTGTTGTATTAATTAATTTCCGAAGTTATTTTCAGTTCTCAATTGGCTGATAAATATTATATTCAATGCGTGTAAGTAAGGTCTGTTGGATTTCATTGGAAACTCTTTCAAAGATAAAATCAAGGGTAATGAAAACACAGTTCAATTCACTTTGGACGATGCTTTCATCGGAAGTTAAAGTATATTAAAAAATAGCTAAACTTTTGGTATTTTAAAATGGAATCCAACTGTCGATAGCCTTAATTGAAACGATTCAGACGAAACGAGCTTAGCTCACTCCTCCAAAATGCAAAGATTCATCGAAATTAAATTCACTTTTGTTTCATTTCTGTCTTTTCATTTGCTGTTGTTATTTTGTTTTTAATAAAGACGCATTCACATTCGCACAGTCTCCTAAAACTTTGGATTTGGTTAAATTATTTTTATTTCTGCCTTAAATGTTTCACATTACATGATGACTGTCTGTCTTCATTACTTTCTCACTGTTGGCTCGTTTCTCTCTATCTGCTTTATGTTTGTATGTCATCGTAGTAGTTCTGTCATTGTCTGCTGTGTTTTTAGTTTTTTTAACCCTTTTTGTTACATTTTATATGAAATGCAGTTGTTTGCATCTAAGTGTTCAGTAGTTATTGGGTATTTAGATAAATGTGTAATGAAGTAGTATTTATTTTATCAATATTTTAGTACCTAAACTTACTAAGTTGAAGATGGTAAGACACACTTAAACATACAACACAACTGCATAAACGTGCTTGATTCGTTCATTGCTACTCTCGCATCCTGAAAACTTCTTCTTTAATCACTTCTGCACTAAATCATAAAGTTCAAAGAATAATTATACGACCCTGGAATAATTGTCGAATCGTGACTCGAGTAGATTTAATTACACGACAAAACCGAAGCATCATGGAACTACTAAAAATTTCATAAGTTCCTGAGCTTGCAGACCTCAAAATATTGATCGTGGCTCTCTCTCATTCATGCTAACGTGTGACAAAGCCCGCTTTAGCTCAATGCTGGGTAAGCCACGCACACATACACACAATAGTCCAACACATACGTGCTATTAAAACCGTTTCAGCGGGCGTCAGCTGACTGGGGGAGTCGGGGGGAAGCGGGGCGTTATGAACAGCGCATGCGCTGTGGCGAGTAAAGCGGCTGCAGCGCTTTATTTCCGAGCCAAGTGTTAGAGTAACAAGCTGCGGTTAAAGCTAGCCGCGCTTGCTGGAGTTAAATCGACACCCATTCAGAAAACAAACTGCGTATCACGGCCGTTACGTCGTTTGACGTAATTAGTTCCATGGAATCCGCATGCTGTCTTCACGTATGAACACTTACAACGTGCCGACTTTGAGATGACAGTTACACACGATGTCAAGGTTATTATAAACAGCTGTCCCTCATATTCTTATCTGGAATTATGAGCTAAGTGACACAAGCAGGCATAAATGATTCTCAATTGAAGTAAATAAAAACTGTAACCCAATTTATTCTAAGAAAGTTTCGTAACACGCAGTCGAACACTTACTTACTTAGCGCACTACGCGCACCGCGCTGCGCGTACTTTCCGCTTCAAACACCAAACTTCTGGCCGTATCTTAAGCCAGAGTAACATAAACAAAAATGCAATTAACAATCCGATTGCCGCCGAAACACGTGAACCTATAAATGAGGTGCAACGCTAGTAAAATATTTCGTAAAATACAGTCGTACGCAAAAATTCCGATGCAAAACGTATTTCACCGTTCGCAATTCCATCTGATTTTTAATTCGGCGCGCATATTCTCGTCACGTTCGGTAGCAATAAACAATTATTAATGCGTTGTCCGAGGCACATGTTCACAGTTTTCGAGTGTGGCGGAGTTTTTAAGTGTTCGTTAATTTCGAGTGGACTGGAAAAGTCCAGTCCGGGAATGAGGCAATCGCTTTAACGGTTCAACCACTTTCGTTTCTATCGAAAAATCGGGTCCGCACATGATAAATTTGGCCGACTGTATCTAGATAAAACGCGGCCATTTTCGCTCGATTTACTACGGGATTTTGGTTAGAAAAGCTAAAATAATTTGAACGTTTGTTAGACTCGGATTTATTGGAGCTGCTAAGGTTCCTAAATGTTTGATAAATCGCCTTTTAAGATGCCTTCGTACCCTCAACCTAAAAATAAGGGATCTGACAAAGTGAGCAAATCAAATGTGAAGAAATACGGGCTTCAATCTTTTTACTTCGTAAGGGAGAGTACCTTTATCGTAATGATACGTCTTCGAAATTTCTCAATTTGTATCATTCTCGTATTAATTATTAGAATTCTCATCAAGGACACTTAAGTGGCGTTTGATTAAGGGAAGTCCTTCGCAAGGCGTCCCTCAATACGAAAGTTATCCAAATCTTTTCCTTGTCTTGACCAACTGCCGGGTTATTTTCCCTATTGTGTTCTTCTTCACAAATTAAAACTTCTCCACTGGATTTATCTAAACTGATTGTATCTTTAGATTCCATTGTTCCAAAATCCGTGTGATTGAAAATGGTGGATGAATAAATATTTATTGTCGTTAGCGCTGTTGTAAAAATGTCAATCGGTATTAGGGCGAATAAGGGCGCAAAGCACCGAGTCGATGATCCGTGATAAGGTTTAAACATTCGTTTAATTAAAAAGGCCGGGATTTAATTGGAAAGTATACATTTACATAGTCTTTTGTTTGTTCCCGATTGTGATTTATATTTGGTGACGTGAGGTAGGATCAGTGAGTAGGAACGAGAATGGCGCGACTTTTTTGCTCCATTACACGGGATTTTATTTTGACACGTTGGTTTTTTGTTACGCGAAGATAATAGAATGTGTTATTGGAACAATCTGAATAAATAAACGGGTTAGCGGGAATATTGGTATAGTTATGTGAGTCGCCCGTTTTTGACACCTATTCTCAACTTTTACTCTGGAATGTATCCATATTTTTAATGGACGTTTTAGTTCCTGTTGACTTTCATACCATAATAATATCATGGCTGTTTTATCCGAAGGGTTAGGCAGAGCTGACCTATAGTAAACCCACATTATGTTGGTAATTGACGATGATCTATGTAAACGCAATCCAATGTACTGACTTCGTAAACGTGTTCAATGTCAATATGACGTCTGTCATCTGTCATGGTCCCTTTCTGTCTGCTAAGCTTGTGGTGATGGTGAGCCTCTGGTCGTTCTGTAATAAATAGCCAACTGAATCTTACACAGTACTTTTTTTTATGCCCATTTTCCATCACATTTCGCTAGTTATGTTAAAGTAATACCGAGCGAGCCTAATGCCATTAATTGGGCAAAAATCCATACTCCAAAGTACTAATGACAAATTCCTTATAGAAAAACCCAATAACACTTTGCTCGACCTGGTAATCGAAGTAAGGACCTCATCGTCAGCAGCAGCGCTTGCGACCACTATACCAAAGAGGCAGTAAATATTGACTTTATTGCGGTTTTCCCCCTCATTGTGGTTTCATCTCTATGATGGGGATTAAAACCTAAATTAACCTTTAAAAATTGTAACTGATAAAACACCCACTACTCTTTAGAGCTTACATTTCCAGTAGCAAAACGTACCTTCATTTAAAAGATGTAACGCTTATAAATTAATTCCTTTCCACGCGTAATCTCCTACTCCACGTTATTAATCCCGGCTTCCGTGGTCCTTTATGTGAAGGTTTCCCGCCCTTATCCTTAGCAATAAAGTCAAAAATCTATTGATATCAGTCCCTGTCATCCACACTCCTGGCCGATCATAACATCCCATATTTTATCTCTAAGTTCGATTCTCTCCCATATTCTTTATTTTCTTTGTCAAAATTTTCTGCGATCGTGTTTGCTAGACATTTTTCATGTTACACCTCAGTGCACTGTTACCCTATGATCGGGAAAATGTTTTGCATATTATTATATGCAAGCTATTTTGTGTGACTTGGTAAGCAGAACTGGTTGAAACATAAAACACTGGTACTTACAATGTTTACATGGTAAGCAGATGTTTTAGCTAGTCTTTTGGCTGCAATAGGGTTCAAGATCCATTAGCTAAAATAAAAACGAAGGTCTCTGGGTAAAACATGAACTAAACTCTTATGCCTTGAATTTCACAAGACAGCTATAGGGTTATGTAAAGGAAATAATAAAAATGATGATAATAAAATGGGCACTATCATCCTTTTAACTAAAACAACATAACGCCATATTCACCGAAGAGTTAGGCACTGGTGTACCTCTATATACCTCTATATCATCTAATATTGTACAGACGACTGCACATCAATCTAATACAATCTATCAAATTTCTTTAATACAGGCTGTTGATTTGCATCCTAGTCAAATTCAAGGACGTAATTATGCTAATGATTCTCGACCCAAATCAACAATAAAATGGGTAGGTATTTTTTTATTTTTTTTTCTTATTTACGGAAATCCGTAAGTGTGAACCAGCCGTATTTAAACGCGGCCCGTCTGTTACTAGCCCTATAACCGCGCTTTCACAGACACACACATGTAAATGCGCATGACAATCTATCATTCGATAAATTCGTAGGTAATCAATCCCATCCCCCAATCACGATGCGGCGAAGCGGGTACTTAGTCTCCCGCGCACCCTAAGCCACGCCCCCGCGGCCCCGGAACTAACAGTGTAATTGAAATCGCCGCAGCGTTCGTGCGCTTTGCGAATTCCGCTTCTCGGTACATCGTTGAGACGTAGGTACAAAGTGTTTAATTCAAATGTCGTGCTGGTGGAGATGGTCAGGTGGGTATGCCATCAGTGGAGACAGCCTACGTGGAGTCATCCGGATGTTTCCCGATCGGGAACTCCCGTCACAGAGCGTCATGCTGGCTGCTATGCACCACACCAGTGTTGCGCATACTGAAGCGTGAACTGCAACACCCGTTCCACTACCCCAAGGCACAAGACATTCACCCAGGTGATAATGCCGTGCGGATTACATTTTGTCGTTTTCGACACTTTAAAAACGAATGTGTTAGTGTTGTTAAGCTGAAGGAAAACCAGTACGTACTACCTAAGTACGTGGCAACTTTACCTCCGGTAACATAGGTAGGTAATTTATTTATTTGTACATTTTGTAAATACGTTGTTAGCTTAATCAATTTCATTAGTGTAAATAAGTTATTTCAAATTTTTAACTACCTACGCCAATAATACCTAAGAGTCGAAAGTATACCACGTACTTACACTTAACTAGCACGTCTTTCCATTTCATCAAACGTAGAAAACATCATTTTTAGACTTAGTAGATCGGTACACTAACTAAGGTAGGTATTATTGCCGGCCCTAAGCCCGTTATGTAGGAAGGAAAGTTTCAAATCAACCAATTTAATCCACAAATAAAAACGAAATCACTACGAAAACTTTAGGTTGAAGGATATTATTAATCATCTGATAACAGGTCAGTGAACTTTTCTTTGGCGCACTAGTATTACTGTCATTAGTAAGATTTCCGTATTCCAATGATGCTCAAAAATGAGTTAATTATCAAGCGAATTTTTTACCAATAATGTAGGTGATTTTCGAAATAAAATTAGGTAAAATTATTGCTACCGGTCGGGTCATTGCTACGCGGCGCGACGGCGGCGGCGCTACCATTTCGGGGAAAAACAGCTGCATGCATTGTCGCTGTGTGCGTAGTCGGGTGATTCTGTTTTATTTGTATTGAATTAAGGGTGTAATTCTGAAATACTGTTAAATTTCAACAACAAAAAAAAAGCAGCGCTTACTAGTTATTGCCCCATAACGTACTTCAATTGATTATTTATGTATTTTATGACAACCTCCTGAACTTTGACGAGGATGCAAATCAACATATTGTAGATTTTGAACTTTATCGCTAAAGCATAAGGTTCAAAGTTGATTAGGATAATTTGGAAGTTTCGGGTAGTTGATGTGCTGGCGTCTGTACTTTTGTGTGTTGTGCTGTCTTTTGTGTGTGCCAAATAAGTAGTTTATCTATCTATCCCTACCTACAGTAGACCCACATTTCACCAGATAACAACAAACAACATACTTAATCACCAATATGTTAGCACCGTAAGGAACCCAAATACCTACTGCTCTTAACTGGTTTGTTACTTTGTAAGTATAATCGACTACAGTAAATAAAATCAGAAAAATATATGATATTCTTCAGGATATGTGCTAGGTAGACAGTGTGTTGAAAACATAATACATACCTACAACTAATTTGATATGATAGAAAAAAAACATGAAGATACCTCTAAAAACTTTCTTTTTACAATAAGAACCATACTAATATACATACAATCATTCTGATTTTTTGTCAGATTATTCTACAAGCAACATACTACAATACTAGTGTTTTAATTTTTTAGTCCAAACAATAGATTTTTGTAATTAAATAATTGCTTCATATTTTGCAATAAATTACCAGTGTTGTGTCATCACGCTTCTCTTTCTTTTCTATGCAGTCCGACAGTGACCGCGCTCTAGGTCATGTAAGCCCCTTAAGGCGAGGTTTTCCGGGCCTGTAGGTAGGCCTTTGAAACGCTACCTCCGCCTCCCCAAAATACAGCGCGATTTATTTATTTACGATGCACCGCCGACCATTTCACGGAAAATTCATGCCACAGTATAAAATATTTGAAGTTGATCAACTGAATTAGTTTTTCTTAGGTTCGATTTTTTCCTTAGTTTTACATTTTTATTTATTTTATTTATTAAAACTTTATGCACAAGTAAAAGAAATACTGTACAAAGGCGGACTTAATGCCTGAGGCATTTTCTACCAGTCAACCTTAGGGTGATGCAGAGACAAAACATGGTAGGTGCAACATATGAAATGTCAAAAGATTATAAAATACAAGACTACATACTAATACATAGATACATACATACATATAAACAAAAAGAACTGTGAGGAGAAAAAAAAAATATATCGGTAGAGGAGAAAAACGAATCCAGTAAATCAGCGCTGGACAGTTCCGGCCAACTTTTGACGGATATGTTCACGTGCCTTCACTTTAAAAGATAACCGACTGGTTTCCATCCTGATGTTCAGAGGGAGCGCATTCCAAAGAAAGACCACGAAGAGACATTTTATGGTACCTACCTACGGTGCAGCGGTGTAGTGAACTAAAATGATTACATTAATATCGATGACCTTTTCGTGTCTGTCTATATGTGACCTCGTTGTTCTTCTAAACACCGCAACGGATGTTGTTGCGGTTTTCACCATAATTTAGATAAACTCTCATAAAATAAAGAAATTTCGATATTTCATCAAATCATGAAAACGGTATGAAACAAGGGCAGATCGCTAGCCTGCTATAAATTGGCCTATTCTATCGTTTTTGGCCTACATACTTTCCCCTAATAGTGTTCATCGACATAGGTTTGTCTAGATATAACAAACAAAACATGGCCTTCCCCAGCCCTAAAACAGTACACAGCTGGCACTTTTTCTGAGTCAACTTAAACATAAAAAAATCAGAAACACACTTCTCCATACATATAAATAATAAAATTACATTGGTATATTACAGTGACCTACTGGACCCTTGAAATAGATGCTCCAAGGACTAGTCGTAAACTATACCGAAGGCTTATGGACAAATTTACCGTACTTACGTAACATAGTGTGGGCGATTTTTGTGCTAGACTATTGGCAGACTGCAGTTTTGCGTGATGTTTTTATAGTGATAGCATTATGCTGTGGTCTAGATTCAAAGGAGGAAGGGACTTGAACAAAAGCTGGGAAAAGCCTGGTTGTCTGTAATGAAAGCAAAAGGTGTGATGTCGGATCCACAGTTCAACACAGCCATAAAACCGTAAGGAAAGGATAGATGAAAAGGACATAACAAAGATTAGAGCATATATATCGTATAAAGATATATAGAATATAAAGCTATATATGGAGCAAACATTTAGCTTAATAGCACTTGCTGCAACATTTAAATGTTGCGATTGGCTCAGTCAATTTGATTGGTAACATTGGGTTCGTAGATAACCATAAAGAATTACAGATATCATCTGTAATTCTTTACGGTTATCTACTAACCCTACTATTACTAAATAGACGATAATGTACACCTGTTCATAGTTCAAGTATATTCAGCTGAATCAAACGAGTTGCCAGGCACATTTAGAAAGGCAATATTCCGTAGCTCTGATTAAGTGATTACTGCCACAAATAGAGATTATAAACACAATCTAAAAACACCGCTATCCTACCACAAAGGATACCACAAAAAGTAATTGTTCAAGTGAAAATAAACAAAAACCATTGTACATTACCGCTAAGGATAGATTTAGCTGTAATTATGGCGGAAATAAAAGGAGGGACAAGATAAGGAAAACCCTTGTGGGACAATCCGAAAAACTTGTAATGATGCTCGCTTGTATCGGCTTCACGGAAAAAATGTCGAGGGATGTCCATTAGCGGTACATATTGCGATATTTTCGGATACTACAACACGGCCGTTTTAAATACGGATACATTTTACAGGGAGATAAAATTGGAGTACGGGCAATAATTGGGTTAAATAAAATTGAGATGGAGGTTAATAATAATGCTGGAAACTTTAAAGTATATAATCCTCCGTGATAGAATAAATAGGTTGTATTATTGCTTAGTTAAAATGACCTTAGCAGCGGCTTCGAACGCTGTTGATTCCAATATAAACTCTGAGCCGTCTAAGCTAAAGCGTAATTTTGCTTGCATTTTGCACCACAGCTTTACATTTTAACTAAACTCAACATGAGCTAGATTCAAGCTTTAGTAGTATACGAAATAACCCAAAAACACTCCACACAAGAAACACCAATCTACTACACCTTTAGCACTTACCGCCTGACCCTGAACCACACCACTACCCACTATGTATGCAAACTAAACGCGGCCTAAAAGTAATAAATAAGACTTCAACCACGCCGTATTTCAGAAGTCGCTTCCGACTTCCGACGGCGACAAAATATCTGCAAGTCTAATGCAGCAACTTGCAGAGAGGCCATGCATTACAAATGCAGGCGTCACAGAGCACGGAGACGGCCTCGGCGGCCTGCTACTGGAGAAAGTACTGATAATTTAATACTTCTAATAATTTTTATATTGATACTTAGCTTCCGCCCGCGGCTTCGCCAGCGAGGTATGTCGATAAAAACTAGTCTATGCCCTTCTCCGGGATGTATTCTACCTCTCTGCCAAATTTTATCGAAATCCGTTCAGTGGTTTAGGCGTGAAAAGGTAATATACAGACAGACAGAGTTACTTTCGAATTTATAATATTATTAGTATGGATTCATACGAAACGCTTGTTTTCATTCGCTTATACGAATATGAACATTATATGCTTTTAAACTAGGCTGTCGTTTTATTCATTTATGTTTGACAGTCGTTACGGGTCGTCAGAAGCCCGAAAGTCTGATAACCGGTCTTGCCAAGAAGTCTCGTGTTACCCAGTAACTGGGTTATGGAGGTTAGATAGGCAGCCGCTCCATGAAAACTACTAGTATTCAGCTGCAACCGGTTAAACTGGATGCCGACCCCAGCATAGTTCGATAAAGGCTAGACAGATGATGATGCTTTTAAAATAAGTAGGTATCTTCGTATGAACTCTCACTTTAACAAAGTCAAAGTGTGATTTGTGAATCTTGTCCATAGAAACTGACGGCCCGAGACATTTCTGACATTGACAGAGACAGCCGAATTCGCGCTCGGCGCTAGTCGCACGAACACGAATAGTATTAGTACAGTTCTTGCACAGTTATCGTACTTTTGAGTTTATATCACAGAGATATTTATTGTCATTGATATAAGGTTCATAATAGGTTGCTGCCAGAGGTAAAATTACTGTGATAGGCCTATTCTGACGTCTCTAGTCGTTGCCTGGGGCCTTAATAAGAAGTATTAATGCCATCATGATTTCAGTCCGTAAAAGAGATGGTGCTATCAGTCATATATAGCTTCCTCTCTCTCTCGCATTGGAATCACGATGACATTAGAACGTCAAAATATGGCGCCTGTAGTGCGATTCTGCGCTCTGTGGCAGACGTAGGTACAAGTCGCAGACGCATGCCATTATCGCCCGTCTGGCTTATGCCGGTCTAAAATTTTGCCTTTGTGCATAAACAGGGACAGTAATAACATGATTGGGACAGCACGTGCTTGGATATTGTTGTGTTGTTCGTAGTTTGTGGGTGCCAAAATGAATATTGATTGAGTGTATTTATTACCGTTCAAATCTCGTGATTTACTGATCACTCTATCACCTTCTTTATTTCTATAAGTAGGTCTTTCTTATAGCCATTACGCTCGTTAATAAGGTTTGGAATTCAGACTCATATTAAATTATTATACCTAACAGCCGCACGGGCCGAAGAAGGTAAAACTATGCTTACCGCCGTCGGTTCGTGGATGGGTGACAATCCAATACAGATCGAGATCCCTCCATACCTCAGAAAGCACGTCAATCCCCAGCCGTTATTCGTAAATCGTTTACAGTCGATACGGGTAGGCAGAACCCCAAAATTCTTACCAAGGGGTATCGTTTTACCCAGTAACTGGATTGTGGAGGTGAGATAGGCAGTCGCTCCATGTAAAATACTAGAATTCAGCTGCTTCCAGTTAGACTGGAAGCCGACCGATAGTTGCGAAAAGGCCCGACAGATTGATTGATTGAAGACGAACAAACACATCGAAAGAAAGAAATTACGACTATTTATGATGCGAGACTTACAGTGTTAAGTTATAGCTAGTAAAACTGATGAACAAAGGCATTATTAATGTCTGCGTTCACTATTAATCTTAAGCACATAGTTATGGGCGTCATAAAAACTAAAATAAAGCACTGTTCTATTATATCTAGACTAATCTATAACCTCGTCTAGACGTCTACAAAGTATTGTCCAATTAAGGGGCTTATAGGACCTAAACACAAAAAACGCAAGTTTTAGAAACAATAACATTCTATGATCGACTACAGTAAACAAAATCAGAAAAAAATATATGATTTTCTTCAGGATATATGCTAGATAGATAATGTGTTGAAAAAAATCATGAAGATACCTCTAAAAACTTTCTTTTTACAATAAAAACCATACTAATATACATACAAACATTATGATTTTTTGTCAGATTGTTCTACAATCAACATACTAAAAAAACTAGTGTTTTATGTTTTTAGTCCAAACAATAGATTTTTTGTAAATAGATAATTGCTTCATATTTTGCAATAAATTACCAGCGATGTGTCATCGCGCTTCTCTTTCTTTTCTAAGCAGTCCAACAAAGACCGCGCTTTAGGTCATGTAGTCGCCTTAAACGCGAAGGAAGACCTAAGACAAGGTTATAACGTGTCTCACTAGGCTGTATAGGGTCGATCACTAATGATATAAGACAATAATGATACAAGACAAGGTTATAACGTGTCTCACTAGGCTGCATAGGGTCGATCACTAATGATATAAGACAAGGTTATAACGTGTCTCACTAGGCTGCATAGGGTCGATCACTAATGATATAAGACAATAATGATATAAGACAAGGTTATAACGTGTCTCACTAGGCTGTATAGGGTCGATCACTAATGATATAAGACAATAATGATATAAGACAAGGTTATAACGTGTCTCACTAGGCTGTACAGGGTCGATCACTAATGATATAAGACAATAATGATATAAGACAAGGTTATAACGTGTCTCACTAGGCTGTATAGGGTCGATCACTAATGATATAAGACAATAATGATATAAGACAAGGTTATAACGTGTCTCACTAGGCTGCATAGGGTCGATCACTAATGATATAAGACAAGGTTATAACGTGTCTCACTAGGCTGTATAGGGTCGATCACTAATGATATAAGACAATAATGATATAAGACAAGGTTATAACGTGTCTCACTAGGCTGTACAGGGTCGATCACTAATGATATAAGACAATAATGATATAAGACAAGGTTATAACGTGTCTCACTAGGCTGTATAGGGTCGATCACTAATGATATAAGACAATAATGATATAAGACAAGGTTATAACGTGTCTCACTAGGCTGCATAGGGTCGATCACTAATGATATAAGACAAGGTTATAACGTGTCTCACTAGGCTGCATAGGGTCGATCACTAATGATATAAGACAAGGTTATAACGTGTCTCACTAGGCTGTATAGGGTCGATCACTAATGATATAAGACAATAATGATATAAGACAAGGTTATAACGTGTCTCACTAGGCTGTACAGGGTCGATCACTAATGATATAAGACAATAATGATATAAGACAAGGTTATAACGTGTCTCACTAGGCTGTATAGGGTCGATCACTAATGATATAAGACAATAATGATATAAGACAATAATGATATAAGACAAGGTTATAACGTGTCTCACTAGGCTGCATAGGGTCGATCACTAATGATATAAGACAAGGTTATAACGTGTCTCACTAGGCTGCATAGGGTCGATCACTAATGATATAAGACAATAATGATATAAGACAAGGTTATAACGTGTCTCACTAGGCTGTATAGGGTCGATCACTAATGATATAAGACAATAATGATATAAGACAAGGTTATAACGTGTCTCACTAGGCTGTATAGGATCGATCACTAATGATATAAGACAAGGTTATACGTGTCTCACTAGGCTGTATAGGATCGATCACTAATGATATAAGACAAGGTTATACGTGTCTCACTAGGCTGTATAGGGTCGATCACTAATGATATAAGATAATAATGATATAAGACAAGGTTATAACGTGTCTCACTAGGCTGTATAGGGTCGATCACTAATGATATAAGACAATAATGATATAAGACAAGGTTATAACGTGTATCACTAGGCTGTATAGGATCGATCACTAATGATATAAGACAAGGTTATACGTGTCTCACTAGGCTGCATAGGGTCGATCACTAATGATATAAGACAAGGTTATAACGTGTCTCAATAGGCTGTATAGGATCGATCACTAATGATATAAGACAAGGTTATACGTGTCTCACTAGGCTGTATAGGGTCGATCACTAATGATATAAGACAATAATGATATAAGGCAAGGTTATAACGTGTCTCACTAGGCTGTATAAGGTCGATCACTAATGACTGAGTATCGGACTCATGATCATAATCAGCCTTGTAACGTTTCGACTGCTGGAACACAGGCCTCCTCTCCAAAATCCACTAACGTTATTTTAGCTCATTACAGACAGTAAGTAAAAAAAGTAATATCTAATTGAATATTTTTGTCCCTTGTTCAACAATAGGATGGACCCTAATCTTATTACAATCTAGCCTTTTAAATAGACTAATAAGTAATTTAATTATAACCTAAACTATTAAAAGTTGTCTTTAGTAAGAATGTGTCCAATAGCACTTATCTTATTGTCTCTATTAAGGCGAATACACTTCGTTCTTGTGTTTGTTTGGCACTTTTGTACTTTACACTATTAACTAACACTAAACACTAGCTCGAACGGTTTTGTTCTTTTTTTAGTCTTCTAACTATGTTTGTGTGGTTGAGAAGCTGGATTGCCTCGACTAATATTAGTATATTTTAATTTAAGTCATAGAAATAAAACTAAAAGATTCGGTTTTACTCCGTGATTGTATACTCCATTTGTTTAGGTAATTAACTAAAGGTAAACAAAAAAACCACGTGACGTGGTTAACCGACTAAACGTAATACCAGTCTATTCAGTTGTCATGCTACGTCGCAGTTGTACTCTTCAATTTAGCAACGTTATAATTCGTTAATAATATTGCTAAATTGAAGAGTACAGCTGTGAAGTAGCATGACAACTGAAGTGACTGGTATTACGTTTAGTCGGTTAACTAAGTCACGTGATTTTTTTGGGTCCAGCCGACCTATTCAAAATGTGATTGGGTTGAGTGATCCCGTGGGTCCATTTCGAGTGGGTCTAGTTGTCCAATGACTCGTACTGAATCGTAACCCACCACATGGGCCCAGTGCAGGTTGGTAGATGTCACATGTCTTCGAATTTTTGGCTCTAGGATATGCCGGGTTTCCTCACGGTGGGTTCAAACTTGTCTATATATTTAGGTCTACCTATTTATACAGGGTTATTGATAAAACATTAACAACCTCTTAACAAGTCATTGTACTCATCATTATGAACAACTTTTACTATGGGACAAACCTGAGATAGCGAAAAAAAAAAATCAGCTGTTCCCTACATTTTGACGAGTTACACGAACATAAATGTAGGGAACAGCTGATTTTCCCATAGCTGGTTGGTCCCATAGTAAAAGTTATTCATAATGATTCTCTACATTAAAATTGTGATGCTGAGCCTCAAACCATGAGTCACTCTATTATGTCCCCGCGTAGTCTGATACCTGCAAGTAAAAATGCTACTGATAATGTATTACTCATAGATAAGTTCTGGTTTGACTCATTTTAGAGGACCTTTGACACTATATGAAAAAGTATTACTACCATTTTCTACCAAAAATAGACAGATTCTCAGTGAGAACTACACTCACTCATTTTATTAGTCCTTCAAAATCTACAAGTTCACAGATCTGTGGCCGCCCGCCATTAAAAAACTTTCTTGTTCAGAATTAAAATGATTGACGGCCCTATTATGTTCCGTCTAGAAAATATTCTTTTTTAATAACCTAATTAGGTTTACTTAAAGACTACGAAGTTTGAACCAGATTTGTTTGAGAATATTGTAAATGGATTTGCTTAATAAAGAAGAAACAACTGGAATTCTGATTTCACCTGCACCCTAATTACGTAACAGACTATCAATCAGAAAATTTTTGAAGGACATTGCTAATCTATTGCTTCATAGGTTCGAAAAATGTGTCTGCTGAACAACGTAAATAACGCAATGAATGTTGTTGAGCTGTCAAAATGAAAGCCATTGCTAATGGTAGTCATCACCTGCTTGCCTTTTCCCAACTATGTTGGAGTCGGCTTCCAGTCTAACCGGATACAGCTGAATGCCAGTATTTTAAATGGAGCAACTGCCTATCTGACCTCCACAACTCAGTTACTGGATAATACGATACCCCTTGTTAAGACTGGTTGTCAGACTTACGCGCTTCTGACTACCCGTAACGACTGTCAAAGATCCACGAATGACAGCCGGGACCAACGGCTTGACGTGCTTTCTGAGGCACGGAGGGGTCTCGGTATGTAAAGATGGTCACCCATCCAAAGACCAACCGCGGCCAGCGTAGCTGAACCTGATCGATCGATCTGTGCGGCTGTTATTATTTAGCCACGGGCCCGTCCTACTGTTACGTTCCTACTGTTAGTGTGTTACGCAGTTACCCCGTTGTACGCACTTTGCACATTTGTCGGGCTAACACGAACATTTATAGACGAACGTTCTTTGTTCCATTGCATCATTGAACATTATAAAGTTCGAATGTGTTTATACGCGTTAGTTTTCTGCCCTTGCGTTGATATAACACTCTGATTGACATTCTTAGATAGAATAAACTTATTGTCAAGCCATTTAATCAACATTTTTTTGACTTCGGTCGTTTTCAGGCAATTGCATTTAATTTGCCTGATCCACACACTATTAAATTAGGATACGATTTGAAAATCTCATAGTTTATGCAAATTGCCTCCTTGTAACTGACCTTCGACAACATGCGTCTATTTGACAACACACAGCACTCTAGTGTCTGCCTACCCTTATTCGGGTGCTTATCTACATACTACGTACTGCCATCCACCGCCTCGAACTCCAACCAGAACCCATAATAATTTTCCCCAAATATTTCCTCTTCTAAACTTCACGAGCAGTTACAAAACCGCCCGCAGCGCACTTTGTCCGGACACTGGCCACAAGTCGGACAAGGCGCAAGCCCGGACAAGGCACGACCCGGACAAGGCACTAGACACTAGGCACTATGAGGCACTAGGAAATACGTGCATGCTTCGGGCGCTCTAACGCTTTGAGTGAAAACCCGTGTATGGCAAACTACTGGTGATGCATAAATATGGCAGATGTGATATAAAATGGATGGATATTGGATAGTGCGGTATCAAGTGTGTTTTTGTTGGTACAGAAATAATATTGCAGAATCTTCTGTGTTTACAAAACAGCATGTATCAGAAAGGTATGGGGTACAGACAAACAAACTGAATAAAATTATCAGCCGTCCCATACATTTGGGTCGAGTAGTATTGAGTGTGACATTGTGTGTGTGGTATTGAAGTTTTGTCCATGACATTTGATATTTTTTTCGCAATTACGATGTTGGTCCCATGGAGACGGTTGTTCAGTTTAATGTACGCCACCTCTAGCAAACGGGAACTGGAACGGAATATTAAAATTAAATCAAAGTAAGTGCTACCATTATGGGCGTAAAAGCACTGAAATTAAAAGTAGGTAAGTACTGATTTTCATCAACATGGACGACCAAAGTGAGCATAGTATTATAGCATTTTGAGGTTTCACGTTCACCAATTAAAATCCAGTACATAAACCATGATATCATAACCAATACTTTAAAACATTAATGCTATTAATAAAATATCGGCCTAACGAACCACAGACAGAAAATAAACGATTGAACACAAAATAATAATTGTTAACCTTCCCCGCCTAACTATGTAAATCAATTAGTCGGTTCGGAGGTCTTCAGAATAATTGGATCAAATGAAAAGCTCTCATTTCAATAAACAATCCATAGACATCACAGGTTAGGGCTGTCACTCATTTATCGTGGTTTCATGAGTGATGTGATGAATATTGTCTATGAAGTTTCTGAACGATTGCTTTTAACTGTCGGTTGTGTTTAGGTAATAAATTGCTTTGAACTGGACCCAGTGGTGTGGTAGATTCATGAATTGTTCTCAGATCAAAATTCTCAGTATTCGCATTGTATATACCTTCTTATTGTAACACATACTGTTACGAGTAGTTAAATTGTGAAAGTCCTGTTGCACCCTACCTCAAAGCAAGTTTAAGTACAGACGCCAGCACATCAAGCTACCCGTAACTGTCAAATTTTCCCAATCAACTTTGAACCTTATACTTTAGCAACAAAGTTGAAAATCTATTAAAGAAATTTGACAGATTGTAGTAACTTGATGTGCTGACTGACGTCTGTACAGGGTTATACAAATTTGCACCCTCCCTAAACACAGGGTCAAATTAAATTAGCTAGCGAAACTCCGCAGACGTGATGGGTGATCTAAACACGATAAAGCAATAAAAAAACATATTTTCTCAATTAATACTTCAAATAACAAAACCACCCCAAATAAAAAACATCAAAGCTTTTTATTTCGTCGTGTTTAGAAATCGATAAATCACATCTATGGAGTTGCGCCCGCAAATTTAATTTGAACTTGCATATTCACAAGTTATCTGTACGCCAGGTCAACGCGATACAAATTAGATTCATCCGATTCCCGCCGCACTTACTCTAAATTGGTGTCTGACAGCCCTACTTGTACTTTTGAACTTCGTGTATACAGATTTTAAGATATAATTGATAGAAACCATATTAATGGAATATGAAAAGAAATCAATCCCTCTTCATTAGGGCTTTCAAGCATAATCAAGAGGCTTTCAATAGAAAATATAGCTTGACCGAATTCTTTGATCCACACAAAACAGATGATTTCCTTCGAGTAAATCGTCAATAGTCTTTTAAAAAACCATCAAAATTTAGAAAGAAAAAGTATTTATTTTGACTCGTACAGGGAGATCACAAACTAAACGCAGTAAAATAAAAATCCAAGTTATATTTTAAAACAAGTGCGAGTCGGACTCGCACACGAAGGGTTCCGTACCACAAGGCAAAAACGCCGAAAAAAACATGTTTGTTGTATGGGAGCCCCCCTTAAATATTTATTTTATTTTAATTTTATTATTTATTAATAAAGTTAAAATACAACTGAGTATTTTGTGAATATTTCAAGTGCCTACCTGTTGCCATTTTTGATATCGAGCAAAAAAGGGCAAAAAAATCGCGTTTGTTGTATGGGAGCCCCCCTTAAATATTTATTTTATTTTGTTTTTAGTATTTGTTGTTATAGCGGCAACAGAAATACATCATGTGTGAAAATTTCAACTGTCTAGCTATAGCGGTTCTTGAGATACAGCCTGGTGACAGACAGACGGACAGACGGACAGACGGACAGACAGCGAAGTCTTAGTAATAGGGTCCCGTTTTTATCCTTTGGGTACGGAACCCTAAAAAGTAACAAAAGGAAAATGAAACAGAAAGTCCTATACGAGGCTAAAAGGCTCCTATCTCAGCATGATGCAACGCTGGTATTCTGATAGGGCCCGCTGTGATGTCACGGGCAGTTACAGAAATAAATAATGAATATGTAAAATATTAGCAAATAATAAAACAAAAATAATATTTTTTTTTAATCTGCTCCAAAGTTAACCTCATTACTTGTCTATGCCTTGAGTGTTAGAGGCACTCTGGTGTGTCTGTGTAAGTTCACAAGATTCCATTAAAGGTCTATATAAAGAAATTAATTTCCTCAACTCCCATTACGCAAAAACCCATAACCGTTCCTTCTAACATAAAGTTCCCATACCTACCCAAATATCTGATATTGATCATTTTCACAACGGGCATCCCATTGCCCTCTCGTGCTATGGGAAACCACAGCTGAGTACATTAAAATATCTTCAGCTAAAAACGTTTCTTTTGTACGTCTATGTCTAACCCGCGGCGTTCCTTGCTTTATTCCTCTGATAGTTTAAGTGCACTGTCATTGTGAAAATGTATGTGGGATTGGGGATATGAATTGTCAGAATCCTTGTTTTTTATATGGGGGAAATAAAATTTATAACTTCTCTTTCAAGTTACGAGTAGTCTCCGTAAAGTGAAGTGCCCCATGACAGCTCTCATCCAAGGTTATTCTACCATCGTACATATTTCTGTCATCAAGCAGCAGTGGTGTGTTCTATTCAGTCCCAAGGAACCATCATCATCTTCTATTTAGCAGCGAATTAAACGAAATAAAACATTCTTACCTGTAAATGGCCTTTGCTATAAAGCGATTAGCAATCAATTCACTAAATTTCGGCAATCCAAATCTGCTGTTCTATTTATTACTAAAAAAAAGTCTGGTAACCGACTGCTTAGCTTTGAACTGCGGAAATTTGATTAGTTTGACAACACAATTCCTTTCCAAGCTCCTATAGCAACACAATTCTTTTACGACATTCAGAAAGCAATATTCAAGTTCGGTTCTCGCGAACGAGTTACGAAGACAATGCCTTGCGTCCAACGAAGATTGATTCCAACGAGGGTCGTCCATCATGTGATAGTGCCAACGTACACAGTGACTATACAAACCAACCGCCTTTCATTAGTAAACAAAATCTTGTCAGGGAACACGATATTAATGACTTTCGGGAAATTAAAGAAAGATTTGAAGGCGAAACTGAATTTATGGCGAAGACTAGCAAATTTGGGTTTTGTTTCGAAAATGTTGATGAACTGTTCTTGGGCTAAGTTTTAAAATTAGTTAAAGTTACAATAGGAGAACTAGCAGTCAAGAATTTAAACTGGAACCTATATAAAAGCTTCCAGACTGCCTTTGTGGACCGTGTAAAATGTTTACATACTTTATCAATACACATCTACATTAACTGGGCCGTGAATAAAATATACTCTTCAAATGATATACCCAAAAGGATACATGGTAACCAACGACCAAATTACGCTGACCTTGATACACTAACGACTTAAGTATAAACAGAGGGCAAATAAAACTGGCCGGCACATAATGTCCGTTTCAGCCAAAGTTAAAATAACATAAAAATATTATGGAGGTCACACATGCTGCCCTTAGGACGTCCGCAATAACCTGCGGTCAGAGGCATAAATTCTCTGAAGTAACCCGAAGCCTATTTAATATTAAGATCGTCTTATACTTTAACTCTTGTTTCTATTGTGCTATAAAAATGCATTAAGAATAAACTCCAATTTGGAAACTTCCAGAAAATGGGGTTATTAAAATTGGAGAGGCAATTACGCTTACTCTTGGTCCAATGCCTTTACCTAAATTCATATGTACAGACGCCAGCATATAAGTAACCCGAAACTGTCAAATTTTCTCATTCAAACTTGAACCTAATGCTTTAGCGATAAAGTTGAAAATCTTTTAAAGAAATTTGACAGGCTGTAGTAGCTTGATGTGCTGGCGTCTGTACATGCAAAAGATTTAAATCGTTAGATTTGCCCTCACCGTAGGTTCTTATATCGCGAAAAAGTGGCCACACTAAGAAGAGTGAGATCACACATTCCGTATATGGCGTTTCCATGGCGTCTGCGACATTGTGTGTGGCAGAGGTGTCAAAATAAAACAGATACGTTACCCTACCTTACCAATACCACAGTATTACAATATTTCCTACAGTAGGGCAAAGCCTTTGATGTCGCGCGATGCCGCCGCCAGTATAGGTACTTACGCTGTCACATGCAAATATGCTAGGGTTGTCACCAAATGGGAAATAAAACAATTGTGATTATTACTATTATGATGTAATCATTTATTCACATGTACATTCAAAATAATTGTGATTATTAAATCTAATGTAATTATTTATTCATAAATATATATTTACATATGTTGCACTGCTAAATATTTACGTGACATTTTATTTTTGGATGTTCTTAATTGTCTATTATAAATTTTAACTACATAATGTATTCGCATTCGGATGAACAATCTGATAAGAAAAGAATGAGGAAAACATGAACATGGCTGTGATTTAAATTCTACAGTACTTAGTATTTCAAATAATCTATCTAAAATATTGTTTCCAACAAACGATTGGAAATTTTGTCTAAAACATTCTTGCAGTTTAGTACAGTATTCAACGAAATCAGCTGGAGGTACCTGTAGTCCACCAAAGGTATTGTTGGGGTTTTCTCGTCGTTGACGGGTACCCCGGTAGTTGTTGTAGGTAGCAAGTTAAGTTACACCAAACCACGGATAATATTAATAGTTCAGAAACAGTTTAAAGCGTTCGCTTAGTTATCTGAGCCGCACTTCACATATGTTTATTAGGTAGTTATTGACCCGCACATTAGCGCGTGACCGAGTTTTAGTGACGACTGACTCGACCGATTTGTCATTAAGTTACGCGTAAACGTACTTTTGCTGTATGAGCATTATTGGCTCGTACAGGTATCATGCATAGTATAACACGGCGAGGTTACATTGATTAATTACGGAATTCTAGTGCCTACCTTCCGGCTCCATCATCATCATCAGTTCACTTCGATGATACCATTTTCAACATAACTATTCAGAACCATTTATTTATTTATATTGTCATAGGCGCTTAACTATCTTCATTGTGATATATCTATGTGAGTATGAAGTTCCGTTGGCCATTTCTGGTCTTCTTCACCAGTTCCACTTCATCAAATTTTACTTTTTGACTGTAAATGCAAAAGTTCTCAATGAAAATACTAAAATCGCCATATGGTTGCCTATAATATTTGAGGAGTTCCCTCGATTCCTCATGGATCCCATCATCAGAACTGGATTCTGAACAAAATGAGACCAATCGAAAAGCAACTCCTATATGAGGAAAAAAAAATTTTGCAAATCGGTCCATAAACGACGGAGTTCTGAGGTAACACAAATAAAAAAAAAACGTACAACCGAATTGATAACCTCCTCCTTTTTTTGAATTCGGTTAAAAATATAAGGAAAAGTGGCCAAAATTGTGTGCACAAGTCAGTTTTGTCTTAGCTGCGGCGGCGGGGCGTCTGGAATATTCCATAAGTCTATAGTACACAAGTGAAAAAACATACCTCTCGTCGCGGGGAAATCTATGAAACTTTAAGTCCTGGGATTTCGATGTCGATTTACATCCATACACAGAACAGTTTGTGCGCACCATTATAGAATATTTAAGTATAATAAAATTATTACACAAAAATCACGCCCGAGTCTGCCCTGCGCGCTCGGTACCGCAAACTGAGCGTGTTTGCGGTACGCGGCCCGCGCCGCCCGACCCCCCGCGAGTTCCCCTCCGTTGCTCTGCGCAAGTACATTCGTCGCGCTACTGTAGGAAATATTGTAATACTGTGCCAATACCATCTGTCGCCGCGGTAGGACGAATTTAACGATTTAAATCTTTGGTAAATTAATACATACCGAGATAAAAACGAAAATTCATATAAATACAAAGTTAACTAAAGTAACAGCCTTACCATTAGAACCTGTACTCGCTCAAAAATATGTGTTTGTTCTACAAAATTTTCTGAGACATTTCATCCAGAATCTACTGCACAGTGACATCGCAAAATAGCGAGCTGCGAATTAAACATAATTCTCAACTCACATCTCAGAAACTTCTATTAAGAAAGAAATATGTTTCGCACTCCGAAATTAGATTCAAGAAACTAATTTACCCACAAATAGGATTGTGGTATAACTACTAATAGAAAATTCTAGTGCTGCTTCTTATATTAAAACCGATTGAAATTTAAAGATTAAAGTAAAAAGGGGTTAAAATTTTAGGTGGGTTAACTTTTATAATTTGCTACCTACACTTGTACAGACGCCAGCACAGTCATCAAGCTACCCGAAACTATCAAATTTTCCCAATCAACTTTCTACCATATGCTTTAGAGATAAAGTTGAAAATCTATTAAAGAAATTTGACAGATTGTAGTAGCTTGATGTGCTGGCGTTTGTACATATACTGACTTGAAATGTGTTACGATAGAAGTAGGTACGTTTGTATTTCGAAGATATTCGGAGATATTTCTTGTCTTGCTAATAATCGGTTATGGGTATCCGTGGTCATGGGTGTCATATCTCGGATATCTATGGTTATATCTCAGAAAACTTTACAAACATAAAGGAACCTGCCTTCCCATAATTTTTCCAAAAACTTACCGAGGTTTTATCCTGTAAAACCGACCAGGAAATAAAATTCTTCCCCAAAGACACTTCACTTCTTCTTCTTTAACAAAGCGTGGTAACCTCCAATTTCGAAACAATACAAAATAGAAAAACCGGGGCAGTCTCGAGATCAAACGGCCAGATATGGGGCCTTTCAATCAACCCACGAACGCAAACCTAACATTAAAAACACTACCTAGAATTTTGAACAAATTTCACGAAGTCCTATCTATCTGACACCCCCATTGATCGTGAAATAAAAAGGCAGTGTTCACAAGGGGCGTAGAGACGCATTAGGCTGCGTTCAGACGGCAGACTGCGTCGCCCGCGGGTTGTGCCGTAATCAACGGGGCTTTGTACGAAGAGATGGGAATTACAGATACGCAACGGCCCTAGGCAGTGCGGGCCCGTTGTGATTGCGGCGGGCGAGTGCCGCGGTCTTTATATTTATGTCCCGGTGGTGCATGCGAATAAAAGTTTATTGGAGATAGGATAGTGGGTAGGATGCAATTGGTTGTTGTTGATGCGTCTGGGTGCTGTTTTTATTTGAGGAAGCTGTGGTGGTGACAAAAATACGTTCTCTGTTTCCTCCACTTCGTCGTGCATTGTAATTCCAGCTGTATTTACATTGATTGTAAACGCGACTATTCAAAAACTTACTAAACAGACACATATCTAAATGATAACACAGAGTTACGAAAGACGGGACCGTCAAGTTTCCAAAGAAAAAAATCTCGATAAGTTTCCCAGTCAAGTGACTCTCCCATATAAACGAGGCTCCTCACATATGTTGGAACACATTTTGTTCACACGCCTTTGCCGCCTACGTCAACGGAGAAGCTTTTGTTCTTTCCATTAGGCCCGAATGCTAACTGTGTCTGAACACACCCTTGTCGAAAACTTGCCTGATGGGCGAACGGCGAGAAATCACCGTGAAGTTGAAGATGGTCAATATATTGGTTGTATACTGAAAGCCAATATGATGGGTTTGTTGAGAAAGATATATAGATGTTCAAATAGAACTGTCTTTAGAGAAACATCTATGATGATACCTTTGTAACCGTATTGTCTTATAGAGGTATGCGGAACAGGGTGTAAAGTTCACTCATACTCTATAGAAAAGGGAGGATCCTCCGACCATACGGGTGTTGTGTCTAGCGGGCAACTGCCCGATGATTCATGTCGGGCCGTTGTATCTATGCTAGTTGCGCGGTAAACTCTGCTTGCGAGATACAGGATTTTGCGTGACGTCAGTATGACGCCTTGTCCGCATGTGGCGTTGTAGATACCGCTACAGTCTTATATAGGTAGAGAGTCCTCTATGACGAAAAGTAGCTAGAAAACAATAACAGTATCTTACAGTAGTAAAAACAAAAATCCTTAAAAACGAACAAGTTTTTATTCATCCTAAGTGGAACGATCTGCTAATAATAGCTTTTAGAAGAACTTAGGGGACTGTCAACATGCGCAAAAAGGAAAGTTCACCGAAGAGAAGAGTACCGATATAGTATTTCTATTCTAAATAGAATAGTATTTCTATTCTATTCACCGCAAACAAATCCTCAGCATCATTCTTTAAACATCAGACACGCTTGAAAAACTTACTTTACTTTACCCCTCTTCTTAATCAATACTCCGCGATAGACACTCTATAGATTATCCAGTGCTAACATAAGGGAGTTTACATAAAAACGTTGCTTAAACTTTTAAACGGCAAAAATGTATGTATGTATAAACAGTCGCTAATAATAACTTAACTTTAAGCAACATTTATATAATAAAGGGGTGCGTCTATAGGCATACATCTTTGATAAACTCAGAAGTTCACCTGCGCAAAAGCTAATAGCTACCCCCACAAAACAAACGCCAACTATACATTTAATACACGTCGCGCCAAGTCTCATAAGTCGAACGACAATTTTAGTTGTTTATAGGATACATTGACACTTATTGGTATTGTCAAGTAAGAGGCATGTTTACGGAGCCAGTGATGGATGGCGTGGCATCAGAGCCGAATCAATCTTCGTTCGTCGGGAGCGTTATCAAACAGTTAAGTCGAAAGCCATACAATGTTTGGAGAGGACATTAAAAGTTATGTTGTAATGCTGCTGTAGCTAAGTTCTTTTTATTTGGACTGGGGATGCAATGGATACTTAAGATTTTTACAGTTCTGACTTTTTTCTAACAAAATAATGACTCCATAAAAAATGCGCGACCTTTTTACTCCCTATATTTTACATTAGCTGCGCCTCACGGTTTCACCCGCATAAATCTCGATCCCGTGGGAATATCGGGAAATAAGTATCCTATGTCATGATCCATGTCATGGTCTATCCATGTGTCAAATTTCATTTAAATCTGTTCAGCCGTTTTAGCGTGAAAGCGTACCTAACAAATAAACATAGAAACACAAAAAAAACTTTTACTATTTATAATTTAGAGATGAAAGAGATAGAAGATTAGATAATTTAGATAAGTGAAAAAACAACCGCTTCATTACTATAACCTATAAGTTTCCTTGTCGTACTGCAATTACCAATGCAGCAGCATAACATATTCTATGTATAATATGGGGCTACTCCAGCGGCCGTTCATCATCTGCCTAGCCTTTTCCCAACTATGTTGGGGTCGGCTTCCAATTTAACCGGATGTAGCTGAATATCAGTATTTTACATGGAGCGATTGCCTATCTGACCTCCACAACCCAGTTACTGGTTAACATGATACCCCTTGATAAGACTGGTTGTCAGACTTTCGCGCTTCTGACGACTCGTAACGACTGTCAAAAATCCACGAATGACAGCCGGGATATTCATTCGAGGATCATTCGTGGATTTTTATTTTAAGCGGTTGCTTAACGTGCCTTTCGAGGCACGGATGGGTATTGATCTACTGCCTTTCCTTCCTTTTATTCACATACACAATACCACAATGGAAGCTAGTAAAGACCAAAACAACTTTAACAACAAACATTAACTCACGCATTGCTACCACCCTTACATACTAACTCCTTTTGCTACGTTTACGTTCATACATTTACTCATACACCCACTCCGATTGCAAGCCTACTCACCTGACAATTTTAGCAATTCATGTAAAAGTAAAAATAAATAATAAAAAAATATTCTCATTATATTATAAATAACATAATAAGAAGAAATCAGTCAATGGAAAACAAAGGCCGTTGCCTTCACAACCACAACGCAAATCACGTAATATAAATAATAATAATAAAATGTATTCAAAAATATAAAGACTAACGTAAATACAGTTTTTCTTAAATCTGCCTGAACTAGGTAATCCTGTGTTTCAGGCGATTGGAGGTGACATTAATTGATTAAATAATCACATACTTATAGTATTTATCTTATTGGTACATATGTAAAAAGGTGTATAAAATTAGTTGTATAAAATACATGCATAGTTATTGAAGCCAACAATTCAACAAGAACCGTACAGATACCAATCTATGGAGTATCCCTGTAACGGACCGAAGCCAAACTAAACGCCCCTAAAAAGTTATTTCATCGCCCATTGTAGCAGTATAACTAGACATAAAAGCTGAAACCACGAAAAAGCCAAAGTACCGAAATGCCCCGCGTAGGGCGGGCGCGCATTTTCCACCCGGAAGTTCGCTGGGCGGATTCGAACAGCGGATTTATGGCGCCACATCCGCTTCCGCCCCCCGCGACATACACATTGTATCGATTTTCGATTCATTCATATTTTTTGTTAGTGCGACTATCCGATGTTTTCGACTGACCATTGTATACGTAACTAAGTTTTTTTTCGCTATTATCACAATGTTACTGAAATGAAATAGGAATTAGAACGTTAAATATTATGTGAGCAATACCAAATAAATATATTATTTTATCTGATTATTTCGTTTTTAAAAACATCAGAATGTATTTTAACGGAATTATGTTCAGATCTTTAATAAAACCGGCCAAGTGCGTGTCGGGCCATGCACAGTGTAGGGTTCCGTAGTAGCCCGTTATCACAATGTAGTACGATTCTGTTGTTCTTTGTTCTGAATAGTAAAAACAAAAAAAAAACATATTTTGTTTTTCAATGCAAGTCTTTACCCGTTATAGAGAAGCAACTACTTCATCTTAATCACTTTAAAGGATTAATGCTAAGGATTTTGTATTTGGTACAAAATTATCCAACACCCAAGTTCAACGACTATTACTGCTAAACTAATAAAGTTATCTTAACCGCTATAGTTTTCCTTTAAAGTTCATGAAATGCACTATCATCGTGCATTTTTCCAGATTTTTCAAGCCAGCAGTTTAGGTTTTAGAGGGGGGGGGGACGCCCTACTGGAACAAAAATTTTCACTTTAATGTTTAATATTTCGTAAATGGAGCTTTAAATCGAAAAATAATTTTAGCAACCCTCAAGTCATTTTAGAAGACCTATTCAACGATACCCCAAACGATGGGGTTGACAACGAAAAAAATAATCATCCCCACTTCACATATAGGGGAGCTACCCTAAAAAAATATTTTCCAAAATTTTATTTTACCACTTTGTCGGCGTGATTGATATACCTATCGGTACCAAATTTCAGCTTTCTAGTGCTAACGGTCACTGAGATTAAGCGAGGACGGACAGACAGACAGACATGGCGAAACTATAAGGGTTCCTAGTTGACTACGGAACCCTAAAAATGGAACGACTTTACGAAGTATCATTTTTATTTTAGTCATCATTTATTCGAAGAGATAGACTAACAGTTTGGCAATGAAGTTCCATGGATCGACACAATTTATCAGTATCTAATTTAGTATCAATTTAACATAGTTGTGAAGAGACAACCTTAAACCAAGAAACAGGGACAGTAAGTTAAAGGTTCTGAGACCTCGGATACTACCTATTGACTTCTCACATAAATGATCCTTACATCTATTTAGGTCGTCTGTCATTCGTGGATCTTTGACAGTCGTTACGGGTAGTCAGAAGCCCAAAAGTTCGCCATCCAGTCTTACAAAGTGTTAGTGTGTTCCCAGTAACTGGGTTGTGGAGGTCTGATAGGCACATGGAGCGATCCATGTAAAATGTTGGTAGCCAGCTGGTAGCCGACCCGAACTATACTTCGAAAAAGCTAGGCAGATTGATTGGTATATCTTTAGGTACTTATTTGTCCGAAACCAATCTCGTACTTCCATGCGTTTAACCCAGTTCCAAAATGTCACATTTCATTAGCATTTTTATCATACACGTGGCGTGTTCTTATCATGCAAGGCAGCATACACAAGGAAAACACTACACATAGCTAATGCTATATTTAGTAAAAGTACATTACGTTTACCCCCGAACGCCATAACGGGCTGTTTCCCCTGTATAACCCCGAAAATCGATACGAACACTTAATTTTGGTTCAGACGTTCGTTGCTTATCTTCTTACGTAAATTTTGAAAGCCTAAGGGAATAGAACGTTTGAGGCAACAGGCTTGAATACCGAGCCTATAGAAAATTGTCAAAATTATTTCTACAAAATCTAGAGTATTTCGGTCTAAAGTGACTGGTATGGCCAAATGCGATCACTCTCGAAGAGAGGAGGCCTGTATCCCAGCATTGGGAACATCATCATCATCATTCATTGGTTGACTGATTATGATGTTGATAGCAAAATATCGGTGATTCAAATTGTCGAAATGTCACTTTTCGACAACTTGAATCACCAATCAAGTGAGTATATACCATTGAAGTTTTTAGCCTTCAATGACTCTGTTCTGAAGCCCTGGGATCTCTTCGATTTTATTTTCCAGGTGGTGACAAGTCGCCAGTACCATAGTATAGATTTTTTCTATTCCGCGAACTGGGTTGAATAAGTAAGTGTTCTGGAAGGCAGAACAAGCTAATGAATCACAATTTCTATAGACAATACACGTATTTATACGAAAAACACCGAGTATTTCTAATATAGCCTCACGTACATTCACAAACACTACATAGCTACCCTTAAAACAATTGAATAACGCCACAAAAGCCACCAAGCCCCACAAAACGACCACATTAAGAATAATAAATACAGTTTATTCGTAATTATTTGAGTTTATTCGAACCAGCTAATAAAATAACTGTCCAAATATCGGTCGAGGGACTCTCAGCCTACCCTTTATTTCCCTTGGCAGTGTTTAGGAGTAAATTGTGGTCATATTTCCAATAGTCATCGGTGGTTAGCACCTGAGGTACCTCCACTGAGGTTTAGAGTCAATTTTATTTTATTATTATTCCGTTCAACCGAATGAGATACTTTAAAAGATATTGTAGGGTTCAACAATGTATTGAATGTTTTATACGTTATGGACTTGATTTTTTTTGTGTGAGTGTATTTGCCGTTTTTGAAGTCCCTTCGCGAACCAGTAGACTGCCAGTAGACTGAATTATTTCTCTAGTTCACGCCAAAAGATCTTTTAAGCAATCAAGAATAACCATGGTTAAATGAAAAAAAATGGCGTCTTATTGTCCTAATAAGGCGTTTAGAAAACGGCTGCCACATTAAATCTATACCTACTTAAGCTACTGCTAATAACGCTAAAGAGTTTGTTTGTTCGAACGCGCTTATCTCTGAAACTACCGGTCGGATTTAAAAAAAAAAATTGTTATTGATAGCCTAAACCTTGAGGAAGACTATAGGCTGCTTAACATCTCGCTAGGACTCAAGCAAAAACAAAAAAAAAACGTCCGAAAGAACGCTCTGCGAAGTATTGGTGCGGGCAGGCGATGCAATGTGATGCAGTGGGTAGAGTGCCGAAATTTTACCCGGACGAAATCGCAGGAAGAAGCTAGTATATTAATAAACTACCTCCCAGTAAATTTTTGGAAAGCGCGGTATGCATAACAGTGCAACACAGTACAGTTATAATAACATAACGTCTATTGTTACGTTTTGGGTACGATTGTCAAGTACATTATGTCCCATAAATGTAATGTATAGTCCGTCGTGTGGGTGTAAGAACTCAAGTGCTTACTGTACCGGCCGCGGCCGCAATCTCTTCGATTTTCTATTTTTAGCTCACCTGGTTTCTTTTTAAACGGGTTTGTATTTATAGCATATGTGCTGCTTAAATAAACGTATGCACTTAACATCTACATATATTTTTGTAGATTGTGTTGCCATGAATTGAAAATACAGCCATTACAGGCGGCAAATGACCACTTCTGCACATTATACAATTAATGAATACACTAATAACGTATTGAACAATCGTACAGAAAGACTTGAAATCTCTTATTTGTTATAACTCAGAAACCATGCCTGAAAATCCATATAACAACCTCCTTGCATGAACTTTCTTTAGGCGGGGTTGTGGTTACCGCCAGCATCGCGAAATAGGTCAATGTCAAACAGAAAGTAAGTTCAATTGTCTTATGACCCCGCAATTGTACCCGTCGCCTATAAAACAGAAAAACAATGCAGCATGACGACCCAGATATCGTTAGTAATAGGTAGGTAGGTACTTAACCTATCTATAGAGGTATATCGGTAAAACATTAACAATCTCTTAAGGGGTCATTGTAGTCATCATTATGAACAACTTTTACTATGGGACCAAACCTGAAATCGTGAAAAAAAATCAGCTGTTCCCTACATTTATGTTCATATAACTCGTCAAAATGTAGTCCCATAGTAAAAGTTGTTTACAATGACCTCTTAAGGTGACTCTAGTCGATATTTTTTCCATACAAATTTCGGGAGTGTATTACTCCACTGTTTGACATTGTGCATCCAAAGTTAAGCATGATATCGTTTTGTCTTATTATTAATGTTGTCTGTACGGAAACAGAATAGTAAAATAAAAAGCCATTAAAAAGTTATGAGCCAACAAAGATTCGTTTTTCTTGCTATTTTTAACGTAACTTTGGGTGTAAATAAGTAATATAAGAACTGTAAAATCTTCAAAACCAAGTCCGTACCGACAAAGCTCAGTTATCGAAGAGTTCAATAAACTTTATTTTTAATTGATTTACGCATTATTTTTTTCATAAAACACTTTTTTCCGAAGCACTTTTAATTTTTTTTTCCGCGCCTATCAGTTCGGAATGGTATTTCTGTGGGTGAGAACTAGACTTTTTTCATGTAGACTAGCGTCTAACTGCTCATCACTGATACTAGCTCAGTCGGGCACGAAGCCAGATAAGACAACGTGATTTTTGGCCATGACCACCAGTGAGTTCGAGCTCGCGACTAGTTTGCTCTTAAGAGGTTGTTAATGATTTACCAATAACCCTACATAAACCAACCTCCCAAAATACACAAAACAACAACAAATAAAATGCAGTTCAACCCTCCACTGCAAGATCAGAGCACTCACAAGCACAACACAGTCACTTAGAAACCGCTCCCGCATTCATCTGCTTTCAGCTCTATATCGCGATGCGATCGGTCGCATTGACCCAAATGAGCAGGCATTTGGCGACACGCCCGCTACCGCATGTGCCCGGACCGCGGAGGGTTATGCGATACTTTCGAATGAAGTGCCATCCATAGACGGGTATGATAGCTGTTTCGATAGTAATTGGAGTTGCGGTGAAGCAATGGATCGTGATATGGGGAAATTGTTGTGTGGTATTTTTCTGTTGTTAATGTTGCTGAATCTATCTAGTTGTTGTAGCTATGCTGGTATTTACTTTGGTACATTTTGAACGAGAAAAATGTGTTACTAAAGAGATCATATTGAACGTAGTTATTGTAGTGTTTTCAAAGAGATCCTATTTAGTTATAATCTAGACATTATTCATAAACTCTTTAAAATTGATAAAGTTCTTCCTGGCAATGACAGCGCAATTAGGTATGCCTATGTATGTTGTAGATGACTTTAAGTTATTTAATATTAATAGTAAATAAGTTATTGACTTATGTATCTACCGTACGTAAACTCTACATGACACTAATATTATAAAGGCGAAAGTTTGTAAGTGTGTGTGTGTGTTTATATGTTTGTTACCTACTTCTTCACGCTCAAACGGCGGGACCAATTTTGATAACATTTTGTATGGAGGTAGCTGACACCCTGGATTAACATATAGGCTACTTTTTATCCCGATATTCCCACGGGATCGACACGTATGCGGGTGAAACCGCTGAGCGCAGCTAGTCCTCCATAATTTGCTCGCCAAATATAAGAAAAAAACAAGTAAGGCGCACATTTTTATGAGATGGCCTAGCCTGGACCTAAAACTTTAAATTTCTTGTAATATATTCAACAATTTATAACTTGCTTCAAACAAGGGTTTATCACATGGTTGTACCCACACCTAAAGTAAAGTAAATTTAGCAAGAATTGTTGCAATCTCCACACTGCATATACATTAAATTCCTAAAAATATACACCAGCTAAATAATTCCTCGAAATTATGCATCTAAAGAACCTAATCTTGTGAGGTCAGTTGCTTTCACTACGCTTAGCATACAGTCAGGTTTTGCATTTTACATACAGAGACTGGCAAAACTAATGATAAAATTAAATGAATTATGTTAAAACCCACGACTTGGCATTTAATTATTTCGATTTAGGACGAAAATAAATGAAGAATAGCAAAAAAATCGGGCCTAGATAAAATCTTTTACAAACGAAAAGAAAAATTTCGTGTAAAAAAATCTCGTAGTCAAGTTTCGTAGCAGAAACTTCGTAGCTCTACGGCGTAGGCGAAATGCCGTAGACATCTCGTAGCTACGCCAACAAAATGTCACAAGCAAGGCATCACAAACGCGTTTCGAAACGTTGCAGGCGTTCCTAATTCTGTATACAATGTGTATTTGATGAGATATCGTAGTCTAGTCAAGTTATTGTGGGAATTTGCTATAAACAATCCGACAGATAGGGTATGAACTTAGAAATCAGTTTATTAGTATGATTTTTTCATGAGAATACCAAAGGAATTAATACATTAATCAGCACACTCTAACAACACGTATCATAAACAGTAAACACGTACCGACAGCGAAAGGAATACATAATTAAATTCATTAAATCACTGGCAGGCACAGAATGCGTAATGAAAAACACTGGACCATCGGAACGGCGATCACGTCACATAAATCGAACTATTTTTATTGGCAACTGGGTAGCGTTGGCAAAAAACGGGTATGCCGACTATTTGATTGCTGAAGTATGTCTATATTTTTTGCCAACGTTTTATGTTTTGCAGCGCCATCTGACGGGCGACGTATAAGTCGCGCGCAGATGTCGCCCCGAACGACCCAAACTAATAAATGAGAAGGCCCTGCGGGAAATTAAAAATAGTTTGGCGCAAATCAACGCTTGAGGGTTGAATATTGAACTATAACTTTGTTGGCTCTCATTGTTTTTATGATCGAACTCGTATCGGAAGGGTGTATAAGTTTTCAATTAAATTCCTTACGTTGCCATCCGAGCAGGCAGCTACGTATGTATTGTGGATTATTAAATTTCTATCTAAATGTGATTTTACTCCGAAACCGGGAGTGATCTCCCAAATTGACATAAAATTACATGATTTGAATAGCAAATGAGATAATATCGATTGGTTGTTGCTCGTTTACATAAATAACAGTGCCACGATTCAGCTCATAGACATGTTTATTTATTTATATGAAGAGCATCACAAATGAGTAGATTCAATTTTATTGATTGAATTTTTTTATGAGTTGAGAAAAGATAAAAAAGAACCAATTCACAAAAACGGTTTCGTTTTCAAGTAATTCGATACGTAAGTACATCCCATCGTCTGAGCACATATTTTGTTACGTACCAGTACAGTCGCGAACGTTACAAACAGCAACTTTGTTCCATTATTGGCACTTCCAATCAACTTTCGTCGCCTTTACCTGCACAAGTTGCAAACAACAGTTAGTTCACAAAACTTACGTTCCCATACAAAACCGAATATTTCTGTCGCAATATTTTGCAAAAATAGTACAAAGTGAACGGATGTGAACATAAATGAAAAGTTGCACAACTTCAAAACATTTTTGAGCGTTTGTTCTGATTTACAATACTATATTTCTTCAAGTTTTCATAAAGGCAAAGTGGGTAGTGCCCATATTTTTATGTTTTATGGGTAATTTTATATCTCGTGCCACAGGCAAACAATGGAGGTTTTAGTACCAGCTTTGGCAATCAGTTAGCTTTAGGTACTGTTATAGGAGTATCCTAAAGGTTTCCAATTTTTATATTAAATCTATGAACAAGAATAACTTCGATGAAAATGATATCGTAGTTCGGTAGCTAGTTGAAATATTTGAAAAGTTTCGCATTTAAAGTACCATTTACCCTGCATTCTCATAAATCTTTTAAGTGTTTGTAATCGATCAAATATTCCAGTGTCAGCTGTTGTTTTTAGATGTCACGACATATTTTTATTCATATCACACTCTCTTTACATCACACTAATATTATAAATGCGAATGTTTGTGAGTGTGTGTGTTTACATGTTTGTTACTTCTTCACGCTCAAACGGCTGGACCAAATTTTGATAAAATTTTGTATGAAGGATCTCGGGATTAACACATAGATTACTTTTTATCCCGAAAAACTAAACCAAACCGCGAGTAACACTGCGGGGTGCAGCTAGTTTTTCCTTATAAAAGTTACTGTTATCGTCGTGAGTTCCTTGCGAAGCATGTGTGGTGTGACTAGGAATGATAAGCGGAGGAATGATGTCCTAAGGCTTCGGTGAGGTTTAAAAGAGTATGGAGTGACGAAGATTAAAAAGAGTATGTTTAGATGGTTTGGTCATGTTGACAGGATAAATGAGAGACGACTAAAAAAAAGTTTTACAAGGCAGATATGAGTGGAATCGCTGGGGAGTGCCTTAGGAGGACATATATACCATACCACCACCACCACCATACCATACTATTGCCACCAACCATACCATACTATTGCCACCAACCATACCACCACCACCACCAACCATTCCACCACCACCACCAACCATACCACCATTACCACCAACCATACCACCACCACCACCACCACCATTACCATTACCATTTACTTTATTGGTGATGTTCTCAAGACAGGTCAGGTGCGTAGTACTCGCAACGCGTGAAAAGGAGTATACAAGGTGTTATTGAATTAAGAGGCCATTGTACTTATCAATATGAACAACTTTTACTATGGGAACAAACCTGAAATCGCAAAAAAAAAAATCTGCTGTTCCCTACATTTATGTTCGCATAACTCGTCAAAATGTAGGGAACAGCTGAGCTGCTTTCTGCCTCTATAAGGATCGCGGCAGGTGGCGTTCTGTAGTTTTTGCTTACCCCCATTGGAAGAAGGCGTGAGTTTACGTGTTATGTATGTATCTGTTATCGTCAGTAATGAAGCACACTTACCAAAAAAAAACACCTCACCAGTTAAAAACATTTCCAAACTGTTAACAAAAATATCTCGCAATAATAACAAGCAATAGAATCACTTACGGACCCATTTCGAATGCTATATAGCCCTTTAAATAAACTGTCCAGGAAGTTTCCACGGAAATACTCTTTTCGCTGACATTATCGAGTCCAACTTCCCAGTTATCGGACTTCACAATCAAAATATGAATATTTATTCGATGCCGAAATTAACTCGATCGCCCTTCGTTTCGTTCATTCGATGCTTATTGCTACAGAGATCAATAGAATGGAAATTATTGGAAAAATGTGGCATTTTTAATTGGGATTTTAATTAAGTTTTCGAATCATGTTTTGGTATATTTTCTATAACTAAGTTTTAGTTTTTAAAATCACTCATCTTACAGACATCTTCTATTTGTTTTTCGGCTTGTGATATATGCCTATTTCATTTTAAAAAATTTATCTTCAAAAAATCCAAAATGCCATAAGCGACATGTGTTTTCTATAATATTTTCGTGTAGGATACATGAATTTGATACAGAAGTTAAACATTATTTAGCAATTTTACGACCGACATTTAGAAGTTGAATAAACAGCTTCGTGAATCTTCTAGGTGTAGTTAAGATTATCCTTTATACACACTCATATTATTTGGATATTCTTAGTTTTTAAATTATTTATTAGTTAACTAGTCTGTGTGTGGTGCCGGACTTAAAGAATAGCACCACCCCATAATTCCCGTGGGTGTCGTAACAGGCGACTAAGGGGCGTACCGTATGGGCAGCAGCGTTCTCTATGCATTCCACCGCCATACCATACTGTGATCGCCAACCCGCCTGCCAAGCGTGGCGATTATGGCAAACCCCCCTTTTGGGGGAGGCCTATATCCAGCAGTGGACGTCTTTCGGCTGAAATGATGATGATGATGAATAAATAATTTATTTACTTCAGTTTATTTAGTACTAGGTTCTGCCCGCGACTTCGTCTGCGTGAAATTTCTTGTTGTCTTGATCCACCCCGTCGCATTGCATCGCCTGTCCACGCTATGACTTCGTTTTCACTTAGAGTTCTTTCTGACTTTTTTTATTATTGCTCGTCTCCTAAGGGTTCTAGCGTGATGTTGTATTCAACTATAGGCTTATAGCCTTCCTCAAGAATAGGGGCTATCAAATGCAAAAAGTTTTTTTTTTAATCCGACCGGTATTCCAGGTATTAGCACGTTTAAACAAACTCTTCAGCTTTATTATTAGTATAGATATAGAATAAAGCCCTTTCTAATAAATTTTGTATAGCGTCTGTATAGTTACACAACGCTTTGTCTTCTTCTTTCGAAAGTCAAATTACTAATGAATGAAAGAGAGAAATCGGTGTGTAACTATTCACCTGATAAAATACGTTTATTATAGTAAGGGGGTTAGTGTTGAAGTTAAGACAGCAGCCATTTACGTCTAAAGACCTCATTCGTTCGATAAAGAGCCAACAAAAACTAAAAATAACAAGACACAAAGCCATCAAGTAAAGACTTGCGTAGACCTGTTCTTAATATGAGATCAATTTCTTCTTCAGACATGACACCCATATTTCATTAAATCAAATCTTCATAAACAGACACGTTATCAATCTTATTCTCACTCGACGTTACTTAGGCCACATCTAAAATACATAAACACCCTATGTAATCCACACCTCACATAGAAACACCCCTTGCACCGCACCTACGTTTATACAAGTACCTACGTTTGGTGCTTAAGAGTGGCGGATAATATTTATTTACACAAATAAATCGCGTCGTCAAGCAGCGCGGCGTCTGCGAAGATCGTGTGCAGGAAATTAAAATCAGCAGCAGGTGCGAATAATGAGATTCCCATTACTCACACCCCGCTCGCCTGTACAAGTTTTCTTGCTAAATTAACGCTATAATCTAGGATATCTTGGCGGAAATCTGAGAGCAAACATTTTGCGGTTTTTAGTGGACGTCTTGATGGAAGATTTTTATTTTTGGGCTATTTGCCTCGTCTTTAGCATGCCTTCTTTGTCATAAGGTGTAGAATATCTTTTCAATTGTTTTACAAGTATAAATTGCTGACTGATGTCAGCCATCTTAGGGAAAATTACAGTGTATTGATAATGCTGAAGCCTTTTCACATACATTTTTTAATTACCTATCTCGTCATCACTACATGGCCTTCACTAATGGACTTGGAAAGTACCTACATGTTCTTTCGGGCGATGTACCTACAGACGCCAGCACATCAAACTACTACAATCTGTCAAACTTTAATAATTTTCAACTTTATCGCTAAAGTATAAAGTTCAAAGTTGATTGTGAAAATTTGACAGTTTCAGGTAGCTTGATGTGCTGGCGTCTGTACAGCATAAATTTAATCTGGAATTTCCGTTCCATCTTTATTTGACTAACAAACTTGTGTTGGTAGACAAGTCGCGAACACTCTTCACTCTGTCACTTAAGAAGTCAAAACACATCTAAAAAGTAACACTTCCTTATCCATTTCTATTAGATAAAGGTCGCTTTCTCATGTTAGAACTAATAGGAATATTGTGGGTAAGATATTTTCGTAAGTACCTAGATGTCAATTTATTCTTCATTTGGGACTTCAATATCCTTTAACACCCACACAATGATTATAAATCTTAAATTCAATCGAACACTACAATATACTATATAATTTACAAGTAAATAACGGTAAAACAAAAAGGGCATCAAAAAATTCGCCCGCATCGCTGTCAGTGGGAAAAGTGCCCAAAAGGCTGGCAGCGTTGCCACGTTGGATGGCAATGCTGATTCTCTTTGACCTAAAAATAAATTATGATAATTAGTATATCATACTTTTCAATTCATAATACGTGTATCGTACTTACGTGGCAAACTCAATCAACTTGAAATGTAATACCACAAGACCAGTAATTATAGACACTATAACAAATCTACTACTCGTGTAAACCGTGTATTAAGGTTTCTATCGCATTGCAAGACATTTTATTAAAATATACACGTTAATGCGACAATCTAAAACGCTTAAGTGCGCTTACCTGCGTAATTTCTCAGAATGAATGTCAAGTGAGTCGGTATTCTATGCTCAACTCGCTCTGGGCGCTCGTTTCGCTCCCGACGCTCAATGCGCTCTCTATACTCGTGATAATTCTCGGCGGAGATGCAGAAATCCTGCGTTTCGGTACGTGCATTACTGCATAATGTCACGCTAGCAATATGTTTAGCTTACGTTGCATGACGGCTATTAGGTGAGGCTTTGCAATATTAAGGCCGTTTGTTGGAAGAGTCAGGCTGACCTAAATGAAGTTGGTCAATTGGTTTATTCATTGTAATGTTCAGCAGAACGGTCGATTGGTATTCGTGTCTCGAGCCATGGATACAATGTTGTAACTCGTGTAAGAGGTGGTCAGTAGGTAATTAGGTACTATTGGAAATATTACAAAAATAAGTCGATGGCTTATGATTAATTAAAAGCGACTGACGAACAAACTTAATACATTCTCAATTGACTTTTGAGCCTTTGTAAAATATATAAAATGGGGATTAATTTAATATATTTTCCATCTTTTTAATGGAGAGTAAAAGAGGATACTTTACCTCCGTTTTTTTTCTAGCCTGTATCCTAGCTAGCCCCACAAATTACTATTGACTATCTTCCGCCCGTGGCTATGCACGCGTGGTATATCGATAAAAAGTACTCTATATCCTTCTCCGGGGTTCATAGTATCCCAATTCCAAATGTCATCAAAATCGGTCCAGCCGACAGACAGATACACAGACAAATTTAAAAAAAATATTGTAAGTACCTAGCGTATACTTCATAATTATGCATTTAGTAAAAAGCTGTTATTTTCACATTACAAACAGACACTTCAGCTTTATTTATTCATACCGGGTTATTGGTAAAACATTAACAACCTCTTGTGAGGTCATTGTCCCCATCATTATGAACAACTTTTACTATGGGACCAAACCAAAATCGCGAAAAAAAAATCAGCTGTTCCCTACATTTTGACGAGCTATACGAACATAGATGTAAGAAACAGCAGATTTTTTTTTCGCGATTTCAGCTTTAGTCCCATAGTAAAAGTTGTTCATAACGAAGAGTACAATGACCTCTTAAGAGGTTGTTAATGTTTTACCAATAACCCTGTATAGATAAATATAGCAGAATTATCTTCTGGAAAACCCACGTCTCAACATACGATAAAGGTGTCTCCACATAACAGCATTAGCCGCGCGGCACTAATATCGGAGGAACAGCGTCTCGCGCCACCTTCGCGTTTTCTAACAACGTTACTTTAATGTATCGCGTTAAGCCGACTGACGATGTTAGGCTTTGTAACTGGTTTGCATAGATTGCTACCTGCTATGAGGTGTATTGAATCTTGTGGTTGTTAAGCGGCTTACATGACCTAAAGCACGGTCACTGTCGGACTGCATAGAAAAGAAAGAGAAGCGCGATGACACAACGCTGGTAATTTATTGCAAAATATGAAGCAATTATTTAATTAACTCTCGCGCTCCGAGGGTTCCGTACCATCATATGTTTTTAAATTTTCAACGGCGAGGCCTATATTCATCAGAGAATTTTAAAACTTTGTACTGCGGTGTAGAATATTGCAGTTTTATGTCAGCGCCATCTCTTGAACGATAGTGGATCTAATGTAACTTTAGTTGATGATTTCTGAAAAAGTGTGCTATGTAGAGACTGCGTTTTATTTTTCCTGTAATCTTTACGTAAACTTCTATCACGTAGAATAATTTCAGATTTTTCTCTTTGCAAACTTCGGAGATAAGGGGGGGAACGGTATTTTTCTTACATTTTTCATCAAAAGTCGAAAACTAAGCGGCCTAAAAAAAATAATGTTTGAGAATGTGCAAACTGCGCTCTTTCATATGATACCCCACATGCCCCACTTCGAATTTTTCAGACCTCCTTTCAGTTCCTGTTGCAAAAAATATACATATATTTTAATGTCTTTTTTATGTGCAAAATAGTTGGGCAAAAGTCATCTAAAACTATTCCAAATTTCAAGTTGATAGCATAAGTAGTTCTTGAGATATCCAGCTGTGACAGACAGACAGACAGACTTAGTCTCACGATAAGGGTTCCTTTTTTACCATTTTGGTACGGAACCCGAAATACGACCGCTAGACCCTTACAGGATACCTGCGGTCGTTGACCCCATAAATCTCCGAATCGATTTTTTTTTTTTTTGTTTTATCGTGTATTAACTAATTTGATCCTATTCAATATTCAATACACCTCATAGCAGGTAGCAATCTATGCCACCCAGTTACAAAGCCAAACATTGTCAGTCGGCTTAACGTTCCTTATACAGGATGGATTTTTGAGATGGGGCAGTAAGGACAGGTACCTTCGCTGTCGCTACAAGAAAAAGGTTTTAGGATACTGTCCCTAACTTTTGAGACATTTTGATCTGCATTCACAGATTTAAAAAATAATGTACAGCCAGCAAGACAATGGAGTTTTTTACAAACACTTTTGTAAAAAAAAAAGTGAGCCCAAATCCTTCCTTAGGATTTTTGAAGACTCATCTCTTAAAGGCTTTAAATAGGCGATGAAAGTTTGTATGGCAGTTTATCATTTTTACCAATAGATAATCCCACCCATGGCTTGTTCCACTAATAAAGTCAACATTTCAATGCTTTTAAATGGCAATAGATCACTGTCGGCATTTACTGGGTTGCGTGCCAATCCTGCCTTCTATTGGACATGCGTCGGCCGTTTGCAAGGCTGACTGTCAGTCAATGACGTATGATTTAGACAATGCTTTCCATATTCAGGCTTTGATGCTCTCGAGTCTCGCTGGGAACTTTGGGTAGACGATATATGGCATTCAAATGTTTTTTTAGTGAATACACTGCAGAGTTTTTTGAAAGAGGGGTCCGTGGTTAAATAATAACAGCCGCATTGGTCGATCGATCAGGTTAAGCTACGCTTGCCGAGGTTGGTCTGTGGATGGGAGACCATCTTTACATACCGTGACCCCTCCGTGCCTCGGAAAGCACATTAAGCCGTTGGTCCCGGCTGTCATTCGTGGATCTTTAACAGTCGTTACGGGTAGTCAGAAGCCCGAAAGTCTGACAACCAGTCTTACCAAGGGGTATGGTATTACCCAGTAACTGGGTTGTGGAGGTCAGCTAGGCGGTCGCTCCACGCAAAATACTGGTATTCAGCTGTTTCCGGTTAGACTGGAAGCGGACCCCAACATAGTTGGGAAAGGCTAGGCAGATGATGGACACTGCAAAGTTTTTGTAGATGTCACAGAAAAGTGTGTGTAATAAGAGAGACTTTTGTTTCCATTCAATCTGCCTAGCCCTTTCCCAACTAAGTCGGGGTTGGCTTCCAGTCTAACCATTTCCATGTCCATTCAGCTGGATAAGTGCCAGTATTTTACATGGAGCGACTGCCCAATACCCCTCGGTAAGACTAGTTGTCAGACTTAACGCTTTCCGACGGCTTAACGTGCTTTCCGAAGCACGCCTCCATGCTTCGTATGTAGGTAAAGATGGTTACCCATCCACGCACCAACCGCGGCAAGCGTAGCTTAACCTGATCCATCGACCCGTGCAGCTGTTATTATTTAGTCACACTTTTGCCTTAACTATGAACTAAAAATACAAATTTCACGCCAAACATTAGCCCGGAGTTGTACCGAATAACTGGTATTAGTTGAGTAAGTAGTTCAGTGTTAGTAAAGGGGACCTGTATTCGAGTCGGTAACTAAAAGACATCGTTTTCTAATCGTCAAAGTTAGTTGACGCTAATGCCGATAGAATATACTCGTAATTACAGCTCAAAATGGTACCAGAAATCCTGTACCGTAACAGCAAACTGCAGAGCCTTACTCGCTTAACCCAAGCTCCTTGAACTAAACTATCTAACATGCAACATTACCATAAGCGGTGTGCTATCGTAAAAATATGCAAACGCCAGAATTACACATTAAATATTCGTCTCCGACTGTACTTGGAAGATAGTGGGCCATAGTGGAGGCTTGCGTTTACACTACTGTAAAATATTACGGGCTCAAGTCTTGTCTTATGGATTATGCAATACTGCACGTTAATAAAGCAAGATAACAGGTAAATGCGACACGGTTCTAAGTGCGCTTTTGTTGTGCATCTGCATCTGGGGTTATGGTACTTTGTCGAATTTAAATTTTCGAGTGTGAGTGGAAGATTTTAGTGCAGGTGTGCTAAGCCTAAGTCATTTACATTTACGTATTAGTTTGTATCTGTGGGTCCTTATTCAAAGATTTCTAACAAAGACGTGTTGTTTTTGAATTAGTTGTTCAGCTTACACTTAAGGATATTCTGAAGGTGTGGCTTATAAAAAACCGATGGATGTTCTCGAATAAAATTTTATTTTATTAATAGAAAACAAATAGCTCATTTATTAAATTTAATTTCAGTCTAGAACATCCATCGGTTTCTTAGTAAACTTCAACTATATCCGACACTCCTGTATACTTATTCTCCTTTGTTGACTGTACAATCACAGAGTTATATCGAACACTTCATGCCATAATCTCAAACTCAAAGCATGTACCATACACACCATAACAACCATGTAACCATATACAGACAATTTTGAATTGTCAAAGAAGTCGATCATTCAGAAAGATGAAGCTAGTTGCCCTTTCGAAAGCGTATAGTAGGTTCCTATGGAGAAGAACATGCAAGAAACTCCATGGATAACCTTTTAACAAGTATCCCTGAGTGTTTCTCCCAAACATGAACTTTTAAAACTGTCCCCATTTTCTACAAGACTCGAAATGAAATGAAATTGTTTTTTCTGTAAATAGGATATCGGATCACTTGTACACGTAATATTATTTTTTTTTAAAGTAAGCTAGATAAGGTCGGCGTTTCCTGTTTGACTACTCTGAGAAGAAAGGCCGAAACAAACTCAGAGGTCACAGTCTCTTTTAAAGTCCAGACATAATCTTGGTCAGACCATGTGAAGATCACATGGTATTCTGAAGATAGTACCACACAGATTTGAGAGGACCACTCCAGTCAGTGCAAGCATTTGTTAGCTCACGACAAACACCATCCAATACCAACTAATTAATTTGTCCTACCATCGACCTACCTGTATAAAACCTATACGGAATCACAGAGCAACGATCACAGTACAAAACAAAGCTTGCAACAGTTACAGCAACCGATACAGACAAAATGAGTCTAGGAACGAATTAAAGGAGGTATTCCGTATACGTTAGAGAGAAATTCGATGGATAACGACTTTAGTTAAAATCGTTAGTGACTTGAAAGGAATTGGATGGCTTTATTAGGTATCGATGGTAGAGGCTATTGAGATGTAAATGATATGGTGAATGTTCGTATTTTACATTTAAGGAGATAATAGTAGGTGATGCAACATAATTTGAAGTATATTGGAGGGTTATGGTGACCATTTTTTTTGCTCGATCTTACAGAGATGAGGCCTGTTTCCCAACAATGCAAGTAGGAATATTATAGGGTGATTATGCTATGAGAGCATTTGGTCATGCTTTTCGTCTTTTAGGTATACCTTTTTCGAGTAAAAAACACAAAGAACTTAACATCTAATCTAAATGAAAAGTTAAACAAATAAATCCGCAAGTATCCTACTTGAAAAAATCTCCCCACTACACTTGCAAACGTAACGAAACGTCCACTTAAACTATTCCCATAATAGGTGCGCAGGCTAGTCCGTTGGCCGGAACAAAATAAGTAAGTACACAAGATTAATTGTCCCAAGCGGACAGCAACGGAAGCGCAACCACCGTACCGCCGCCATTTTGTGCAGATAACACCGGTGTACACTGTCGAAATGTAGTGCCTGTCGATGCGGCTAACGTCTTTGTGGTACTGGCCTTATTTAGGATCCGGTTCTTGGTGATATAATTCTTTATTTATAATCGTTGCTTAAATTTAAGAGACCTTCAAAATTGTTTGGTGAAACAGCATTATTACTTGACTTTAGGAAACGTTTATAAATAAACCCCTTAGTGCTTAGTGGTATTTTTTCAAGGGCTAATGATGCTGTGGATTTTCGTGATAGTTGAATAGCCGTTTCTATTATGTCATAACGAGGTTTACTTTGTGCTACTTGTAACTCACAATATGTACAACAAGACACCTTATCTACTTAAAGTCAGTATCTAGTTTTTCGTATAGATATACTTAGAGGAAAGTTGAGTCAGTAGTTACTGTGTTAATCTCATCAAAGCATCAAACCAAAGCCGACAGCCGCCCGACTATAATCGCTTCGATCTCTATCAATCCTTACCCGAACAAAATGCATCGTCATTCTTTGCATCTAACTTGTCCCTCAAAGTAGTCAACTTTATCGCCATCCGAACTTAGTCCACATATCACACCCGGTCTTACAGGGGATCAGTGCTAATCAGAATCCCCGCTTCGAAGGCTTATTCGTCGCCTCAGTATAAGCAGTGTAAAAAGATCGCTAAAACAAGATAAGGCTTGGTGACAACTTGTGTAACTCGACAACCCTGCTTGTGACGGCCCTGCGAATGACAGCCCCCGCCCCTACCCTCCCCCCTGAGCCTCGCAAACCACTTTGCACCGTCCGATACTATCTTTTACAATGCATTTTCCTTAGAATATAAATTTATTCGCATCCCATTGAGATATCGAGAAGTCTCACAGTTTAAAATCCGTCCGATTTCAAAGTTTATCCTTTGAAGTCTTGGATAGAATTATTTTCATTGAGGAACTTATTGGAGTTTGAGTAGCCTGTGAACTTGAAAACTTGAAATTTTTGTCTCTCTTTATGTTTGTGTTAAATCAGCGACATGGATCTAAAAGATACTTGGCGCGTGCCTCGTTACGTGGGTTTAAGTCCTAGTCTTAATTCCATTTAATTCGCTAATTCCCAACTTTCTCCGACTTTATTAATCTTCAACCAGTTTTAATCTCGTGAAAGGATTACGAATAAAAGTTTAAATTTTGCAGATAAACATACGTAAGCTTCGGAGTTAGCTAGAAATTATTCATGCATGATAATTTAAGTTTCACACATTAGAGGAGCAGGCTACAATCCTTAGAAACGAGGAATTTCAAAGACATAAGAGTCATCTGTCAGCACTAATTATACGTACTTAGTGCAATACCTTAAGTTCTGTGTTCGTTTGCTTTTTTTTTGCACATATTTTCTGACTTAACGATTTAGAGCCAAACTCCATTTCTTTTAGAATGCGTCGTTGGTTTAGTAGTCGCAAACTTTACTGCTGCGTTACTGCTGTTTGCGGTCCTGGTTTCTACTCCCACCGGGAACTATTTTGGGGTTGGCTTTCAGTCTAACCGGACGCAGCTGAATACATGGAGCTACTACCTATCTGACTGACCTCCACAATCTAGTTACCCCTTGGTAAGACTGGTAGTCAAACTTTCTGGCTTTTGACTACCCGCAACGACGTTTTTACACAAATACATTCAAAGTGTTTGTATAAATATGCTTACGAAGTAAAATAAACCTCATATTCATATATATATCAAAATCTGTATAAATCTCTTTTGTATTTGTGTTCTCTTAAATACGTTTAACGAATGTTGTTCGTTGTTTCAAACAAACATTTGCCTCAACAGAATTACTGAAGCCTGAAGTTGAAATTGGCACATTGCTGAGAAGACTTTTATTTTGAATCCTGCTTCAAACAAAAACTTTTGAAGTCGACTGTAGTTTTAACGGAATACAATTTCGGTTACAAAAGAAGAAGTTTCGGGAGTATTAGTGAAATTTTGCTGATGAACTTTAAATAGGATTTCAGTTTCAATAAACTCAAAGTATTTGGACATAAATTAAAGAAGTTTATTTACCACTTCTGCAACTATAAAAGCTAAAATAATAAACTAAACGTATCACACCAGCGGAAAATGAAATAACAGTTACTCTTATACAAGAAAATTAAAACACTGCCGCCATCTTTTGTTTCACTCACAATATGTTATATTTCATCGAGTAAGAAAGAGACAAATGGAACATCCCAGCTCTCATGTTCCGTGTAATTATTCATGAAGTCTGCGACAGCGTATGCTTTTTAGGGTTCCGTACCCAAAGGGTAAAAACGGAACCCTATTACTAAGACTTCGCTGTCTGTCCGTCTGTCCGTCTGGCCGTCTGTCCGTCTGTCCGTCTGTCCGTCTGTCCGTCTGTCCGTCTGTCTGTCACCAGGCTGTATCTCAAGAACCGCGATAGCTAGACAGTTGAAATTTTCACAAATTATGTATTTCTGTTGCCGCTATAACAACAAATACTAAAAACAAAATAAAATAAATATTTAAGGGGGGCTCCCATACAACAAACGCGATTTATTTGCCCTTTTTTGCTCGATATCAAAAATGGCAACAGGTAGGCACTTGAAATATTCACAAAATACTCAGTTGTATTTTAACTTTAATAATAAATAATAAAATTAAAATAAAATAAATATTTAAGGGGGCTCCCATACAACAAACATGTTTTTTTTTGGCATTTTTGCCTTGTGGTACGGAACCCTTCGCGTGCGAGTCCGACTCGCACTTGGCCAGTTTTTTTTTATATACTTTTCAACACTCGTCCTAGTGAATGGGTTAATCAAGTCACGCTCGTATTGTATGCTTTTTTCAGGATATGTTCATTTCTGGAACTCGTTTGCCTGTTTTTCATAATTATTACCAAGGATTTTGTGAAAACTCTGTTGCATTACCTTTTAAACCAGCTGGTACGTAATACATGTAACAATTTCATCAGAGGGGCAATTCTCGTAAGTATAAGAACATTCACAGTATCTCAGTCTCAACCTATCTACCTGCATATTTTACAAGTTTGTGACATTGATTGTCTCCGACATGAGATTGCGACTAGATTTTGAACCTTTTTAATTATGGGAATCGTCCTTCTGAAATGTTCAACTCAGCCTATTGCAGTCCACTGCTGGACATAGGCCTCTCCCAGGCTGCGCCACAACACCCTGCCCTCCTTCGCCTTCCGCATCCAGTATGTCCCAGCCACCTTCTTTATGTCGTCCGTCCATCTAACTGGGGAGCGTCCCACACTACGCTTGCCGATACGTGGTTTCTACTCCAGGACTCGTCTGCTCCACCGGCCATCGGTCCTTCGACAAACATGGCAACTGCACTTCAGTTTGCAAGCTATTTCGGTAACTCCTGTTCTTTTCCGGATAATTTCATTTCTGATTTTATCCTGCACAGAGACTCCGAGCATAGCTCGCTCCATATCGCGTGAGCGACCTTGAACTTGCGGACCAGCCCGACCGCGTCTGTCCCCGTTTCGGCGCCGTATGTGTGTCTGCTGAGCTGGATGACTTGCCCCAGGTAGACATAATCCTTCACAACTTTGAGAAGCAACCCTTCGATGTGGATTGGACTTGGCAAGACGTGCGAATCGTACATGAGTTTTATCTTGTCCAAATTCATGCCGAGGCCAACCCGCCAGCCAAAATGGAGCTCCTCCATTTTAGTTGAAACTTCTGAAATGTTACAATTGGTTAATTCGATTTTATTAGTAGTGTCTATGATTAGAACTAACATTCTATGGACGAGGGTCTGATAGACATCAAATTGATAGTCAATCATCTGTATAAATTGATACAGGCGTTATACGATATTACGAGAGCAGTGGTGGCCCAGTAATAATGGCTCCGACTTACGAGTTGCAGGTCGTGGGTGCTTAACTTCTATGTTAATATTTTCATCACCACTGCTCTTAAAACGGTGAACGAAAACATCGTGAAGGAATCCAGTATGTCCTATAACAAAAATATCCAAGACATGTGACATCTACCAACCCGCACTGGTAGATTTAAATTAGCCCACTTTCTCTCGAAGACAGGCACACAACCTACTTACATCCTATTTCTGATGTCTCTAGTCTTACAATTCATATCGCTGTTACCAGCCAGAACAATGATTATCACGCCCAACGTTCTAAATCTCATAATCCCATGATCACACAAAAGGGATTCTTTCTTTGAAGAAGCCACTGTAATCCCTTAAGTACAAAAATATAAAAAAATATATAAATCATGGTCCAGCTTCCCTGCTGTCTGTCGCGTTTAATCTCCGTCACAATGAACAGGAGTATCGTAAATCATCGCGCTATCGAAGACGGCTATAAAATATTGAAAATGTTCAGTTTTCAGTCATTCATCTTTGGTATTATGTACATCGCTTAATGGACTTGAGAGCCAAATATTTGGAGAGTTCGAAATGATGTATGACTCGAAGAGTTAGTGGTGTGTTTAAGTATTGGAAACATTTATGGTTGAAGTGATGCATCGTTCTTGTTGTTGTCAACAGCACTTTTCATGTTGAAAATGGTGCTATTAATATTTCTATCAATTAAAGATGATACAAAGAGTTATTCTTGCTTTTTGCATATAAAAGCCAATGAAAGCATTGTCTGACAAGGTGAGCTTTTGGCATTTCTAAATGGTTAATTGGGAGTGTTTTTACAATAAAATTCCTAAATTGAAACACATGAAATAACAATATAGATATTTAGTAGAACATAGTGGCGTTTTATCCTCTGACCAAGATTATGTCTGGACTTTAAAAGATACTCTGACTGTGACCTCTGAGTTTGTTTCGGCCTTTCTTCTCAGAGTAGTCAGATAGGAAACGCCGACCTCATCTAGTTTTTAAAATATAATTGACGTGTAAAAGTGATTGTGCAAACCTACTTACAGGAATAACATTATTTATCATTTATATGAGTGTAAGTCTTAGATTTTCTAAACTAAATCAAAATCCATTGAGTCAATGGATTTTGATTTGGTTTTCATCGTCATTTAGAGTAGGTATTTATTCCGGAATGTTTATGTCTTTAATGTATTAATATTCAACTTAGATAACAAGTCTACGTTAGGGCACTCACAAAGAAACACACCATCTCACACACACACCCACAAACACAGTCCACAAACTATTGCAAAACTAATCAGTTCCCAACGCAAACCCATCGACTACATTCCTAATGAGACTTGCTCGCAAAACCTATCTATCTGTCCCTTACGTCGAAACTTACGATCTCGCACCACTACCCTCTACCTAGGTAAGGCTAGGTGTGCAAGATTAATCACCAGTGCCTCTCAGAATGGTACGGAAACGCATCCATATCTGTCCAGTGAAGACCATTCACCATTCCACGTTTCCTTAGTTCAGTAAATATGTATTCAGTTTGTATGCCAACCAACCACTTAGGTGTAGTGTTACCAAAAGCATTTGCAAAATCGATGGCCCTTCAATAGATTTTGACATGTTTAAAGTTTGCGCAGCGTTTGAACACTAAAATAAGAAGGTGGATGGTGGTTGTTTTGTTGTAAAGATGGAAATATCTTGAGCTTTTCTTGAAGTCAATTAAAGGCTTATAAAATTTCAAGAATTTTACTTGATAAATTAAAAACTGTTTACCATTTTATCGAAGGAAAACCTATAAGTCTTAGGGCTGATTTTACCAAAGTGATATCTTTTATGCTTGGAATAAAATTGACAACTGACAGTTCTAGTAAGAATGGAAAAGCTGTAAACAATTCAAAAGTTTGATGGAATTCACCCTTACTAGTTTTACTTTTACTAGTTAGAAACCTAAAAAAATATATAAAGGCTCTACAATCTAGACTCATAAAAAATTTAAAACCAAATATCGCTTTTGTACCTATAGATAAACGAAGCAAGCAACCCAAACACACACAAACTCGCATCTTCTCGTACAGATTTTAAACAGCAATTAATAACGAATTCATATTTTGAACAACAAACTCACACATACGAACCAACATGAACTCGGAAGACAATAAACAGAAAACTTTCCCGACTATAGACAAAAATAAGAAGGTACTTTGCAGACTTGGAACACAGTCAACTCCGAGATGCTCTCGAACACCGATTAACAATCCCCATTAGATCATCTTAGGGTGATTATTATTTAAACGCAGTTCACGTTGGCAACTTCTTGAATCACCTGCAACCCTCCGACATTTGTAAGCACTTCGGGACCTCCCCCCCCCCCCCTCCAACGTCTTTGAAACGAGGAATAAAAGTAGCTCGTTTCTCCTGGAAGAGATTGTGATATTTTTATGAAAAGGAAATTGCATTATTGAGAAAGTTGTCCGGAGAATATTAATTTCCGATTAGCGATCCCACTTTGATTATGTTTTATGATGTTGTGCTTTTTATTGCATAGATTACGGAGGTATTATGAAACATTCCGCTATAGATAGAGGGGGAGGTATATATTGACTTAATCAAGAAATTGTTGGGTGCAAATGTTAACGTTAGTTGGAGCGATGTTAGATCAAAAGCCCGGTGGGTCGATCTACAGAAAATCGCAGGTAAGACTAGAATGAGACTCACGCAGACCAGGGAAGCATGGTTCATAAGGGAGGAGGCGTGTACAGTCACGAGCACTAATATGTCAACACTTGGCAACTTTCAATTGCGATTTTTTCACGAAATAACGAATGCAACGTTGAAATACGACACTTTACATAAACCTATGGGTTCGAAAATACTATGTTCCTAATAATATAAAATTTAATACAAAAATAAAGGAGAAAATCGCCTTTGAATAAAGCAAGTGTAATACAATACATACTTATGCTCGTGACTGTACTCAGCAGTGGGTAGAACAAGGCTGAAGATGATGATGAGTTTTGTTCTGAATCGCATACCTATACTTAATACCTACAAAAAAACATTTACTACATTCACTACACTTTACATACTACACTTTACATTCCAAAACTACAATTTATTCATGTTATACACGTCATCATTTGCCTAGCCTTTTCCCAACTACATTGGGGTCAGCTTCCACTCTATCCGGATGCAGATGAATACCAGTATTTTACATGGAGCGACTGCCTATCAGACCTCCACAAACCAGTTACTGGGTAATACGATACCCCTTGGTAAGACTGGTTGTCAGTCTTTCGGGCTTCTGACTAACCATAACGATCAATGATCCACGAATGACAGCCGGGACCAACAGCTTACCTACGTGCTTTCCGAGGCACGGAGGGGTCTCGGTATGTAAAACATTACATTACATTAAACACGTGTATTTTATATTACAACATTGTGTAAAATTCGCGCACATGAACCATTTTCTTGAAATATTTCCAGCGTTAAACACATCTTGAATGTTGATAACATATTCTAGGTTGCGACTTCCAGTCTCTTAATGCTCGCGGGGAAGCGGGGCCAGAGCGGCACAGTGGTAGTGCACAGGAAATTAAATCAGTGCCACCTTACTTATATAATCGTGTGCCACTCGCAATTTTGCCGCTTTAAGAAAATGCGGGTCAAGTATGACCTGAATTTTTATACAGTTACACTAAAACGAACATTCCAGTGTTTTTATAGAGTTTAGGGTGTTTTATCGGTGTTTATGTGGAGATAAAAGTTCAACTTCCTAATTTTCTCTTTCCATAAACACCTCTGGAATTGAAATGGTCGAAGCAACTCCAGTTTACGTGGAAATAAACTCCGAGTATAAAAGCGATAATATTCCTTTTATACGCACACAAAATTTTGATTAACCTCACCTTTTCAACATGCCGAAGACACTAAAATGGAAACCTTCTAAGATGCTCATTAAATCCCTACAAGTAAGTCTTACTTACGCAGAAATTATTTATCTCCAATCCCTAATTTCATAAAAATCCCTCTTTAGAAGACGCTCCTCTGAACTGGAAGTCCTTCGAATGTATATTTTAAGATTAATTTATCCTCAACGATCGCTTCTTTTGTGGTTGGTCCGTTTTCCCCTACCTCTTCTTATTTGATGGAGGGACAAACAGAGCAACAAAAGGTTGTTGGTTTATTTTGTAGTATCATTATATAATGGAATGAAAATGTAGTTCAGTAACATAGAGATAGGTACAAAAACCTAATGTATTGTATTGTTAGGTCGTTGTTAGGCTGCAGCGGTACCACCGCCGCCGCGGTGCCGCTGTATTAGTGAGTTATTCCGTTCTGATCCCCTGAACCCCACTCCACCCCCCCTACCTCGATCCCCTCCTGGATCGTCTTCTGTTTTAATCTTTGTCTTATCCACTATAAACTTTCTTACCCTTGGATTTGTATGAACCCTTACACATGGAGACGCGGCGGCGGTGCTGCTGCAGCTACGGCATGATGTGTAAACGGACTTATGCAGGAAGACAAAACAAAGAGTTATATTAATGAACTCAAACTCTGACTATAAGAGCTGTAGCTTTCAAATATACAAGGTGACAGGGACATCGGCGGAGAACTTGATACCATGGATTCAGTAGGTATATGATTCTGTAGAAATTTTTGGTCGTTTAGAAAAAAAAAATCTGCTGCTTCCTACAAAAATGCAATAAATGCGCGGTCAAAATGTATGGAACAGCAGATTTTTTTGTAAACCGTTTTTTTTTCCAGTATCCACGGTAACAGGTTTTGCATCGATCGGCTCCGACACAGAATGTCCACTTCTCAAAATGTCCACTGGTCGTAAAATGTCCTTTTCTCAGAATGTCTCTTTCGCAAAATGTCTCTTTCGCAGAATGTCCACTTCGCAAAATGTCTCTTTCGCAGAATGTCCACTTCGCAAAATGTCCCTTTCGCATATTGTCCCCTTTACATTTCTGACTTACTTTAATCATAATTCAATTCATTTTAGCAATTAGCTTTCACACATTGTACAGACTGGGCCAGCACATCAAGCTACTACTATCTGTCAAATTTCTTTAATAGATTTTCAACTTTATGGCTACAGCATTAGGTTCAAATTTGATTGGGAAAATTTGACAGTTTCGGGTAGCTTGATCTGCTGGCGTCTGTACCTACATGATTAGCAAAAGCACTAGTAAATACTTTTGGGAACATTAAGAGGACTAGTATGAAGTACCTACCTACTAAATACAGTTTTCTCAGCTAAATGGTGATTAGAAAGCAATCAAATTCAGGCCAAAACTGGACCACGGACTTGACCATAACTTCCTCAGAACTCTCGATTATACTCCGTTCTTAAATAAATAAATGTTAAGGTACCCTCTCAATTTAAATTAAACAAGAAAAGCAGCACTTACCCTCCAGTAATAGACTCAAATAGAGTATAAACTTGAAACTAAGCTTTAGTTAACTTGAATAATTGCCGCTGTTGTCCAAACTTAAGCTAAGTTAAGCTGGCTAGTGTGTCTGCAGGTTTACTCAGGTATTACCGCTGACATACGGACAGACAGACCGATTGGATTTGGACGAATTATGGCGCTTGACCAGTGTTTTGTAGTACCCATAGAGACTCCAAAGTAGACCATTTTTTTTATAAAATAGGTGTCATACTTTAAAAAACCACTACGTCATGATCATAGAGAACTTTTTAAATTGTGTTTTTTTTAGCTCTTTAGCCTTTTTGTTCTAATATAGGTACATTCACAATTTTTCATCACCTTCAAAATCACAGTGGTCTTTATACTGCTTGTAATAAGGTTACTGTTCGATTGCTGCTACTGACATGTCTGTCAAAATCACAATGATCTTTATTCTCGTTACAATAGGGTTGATGTTGGGTTGCTGCTCTCAAAGGTAAAATAACTGTGCAAGGACTGTACGTTCGCCTGCCATCATTTCTTAGCATCAAACCAATTTATAAAGAACACTTTCAATGGCTGATTTTTCCATCGCCAGATAACTTTATCGGAGGAATAATTTTGAATTATTGACAGTTCTTCCATATAAAAACTGTCAGACGTCAATTTTTATCCCACGAATAAAAATGATCGGTCGATTGAAAAATCAGCTACCTATATGGGCCGACTTTATCAATATCTTTTATCCGTAGAATAAAATGACGTCTGACAGTTCTAGTATGGAAAAACTGTCAACATTTTATTCTCAGGATAAGACTTATTCTAGGTACACAAGTTTCGTGAAATCGACCTTAGAACACAATTACGCAAAATACGCGCATTGACTTGGAGTTGTGGACTGGTGTCCGCAACTCCAAAACAATGCGCGTATTTTGCGTGCCCGTATTACCTACCAATACAAGTATAAAGGTACAATACAGACAATTGAAATACGCTACGGCAATTCCAAGCAATATTAACCACTATCATCTAACTATACCATTATTGCTATTATCATTGACACAATACTAGGAACACATCATCAAATAAACGTCTACTGAGCAATTTACCTAATCACTTGCTGACTCAGATACAAAGAGATACAAATGTATATTGTGTGAGTGTATACGTCACGATACATCTAAGTATCTTATTGTGTACATACAAAATAGTTTTAAATGTTAGTTGTAGTATGTAAATGGTACACCACAGACTACCTAAAGTATTTGTCTGTCCTTCCCCTTTTTAATCCATCCAAAGGTTGTCTTTAAAAGGTCGCTTTTAGCGATAAGACCGCCCATTGTGTCACCGTTTGTACAGCTTCTATAATTATGTCTGTAATTAATATGGTGTACATAATAAAGAGTATTCTATTCTATTCTAATAGTTCCGTGTGACTGGTTGACAATTAAAGCTGAAGATATTATAAACGTATTGAGAGACTGCAAGCAGTACCGTCTTTAACTTTTTGGAGGCCCTGCGCACATAAGGATCACGGGGCCCTTGTGTAGATAAGAGGTAATAAGAGAAACATAGTAATAATAGATTTAATATTATAAATGCGAAAGTGTGTCTGGATTCGTTCGTCCCGAAGTTTTATCCCACATTCCAAAAAATCCTGGTTCGTCCCAAACAATATGCTCCCTTCGTCCCAAAATATAATTTTTATTGTTTCTGTTTGTTACCTCTTCACGCCTAAACCACTGAACCGATTTAGATCAAATTTGGTATAGATGTAGTTTGAGTTCCAGGAAAGGACGTAGGATAGTTTTTATCCCGATATTTCCACGGGTTCGAAACTTATGCGGGCGAAACCGCGGGGCGCTGCTAGAAAGTTATTATAAATCGCACTGCAAATAACTTATTTTGTCATTGAATCGGGTACTAATAATGCGTAAAATGGAACGGTGGTTGCAAATAATGTTTTTTTATGAGAGCAGGCCGGGGCCCCCAAAGATCGCGGGGCCCTGGGCACTTGCCCAGAGTGCCCAATGGAAAAGAGGGGCCTGACTGCAAATCGCAATCTTTACTGTTGAGCATAAGGCCCTGGGTTCTATCCCGAGGTTGGGCAAAGAGTTATTTTATCTGGAATTTCTCAGTAGCAGCCTGGAGTCTGGATTTGTGATGTTGATAGCAATAAGCTCGCTCTCTATTACATGGAACTTCAACATAACTGGCCAAATGTGGGTGGACTTATTGCTGCTCGTTCACCTCTGTCTAACCCTTTGGGTATACAGGCGTGATGATATGTTATGTGTTATTTTTGTTTCGTTACATGTTACACTATAATTGCACGATATAAAAGGGCGGCGCCTCCTGGCACAGGCATTTATATGCTTAAAAGGACACGCCACCAACCGTATAATGTATGTTAACCACGTGTAATAAAGAAATAAAACTTTTTTGTTTTGATGTTTGAAGATGTGTATGTGTCTAAGGTACACTAAATAAGGATTAACAAAACTTCATTTCTGAATGGATCAAAAAAGTTTGTATGCAAAAGTGGACTAAACCTAACATGTACAGACGCCAGCACATCAAGCTACCCGAAACTGTCAAATTTTCCCAATCAACTTTGAACCATATCCTTTAGCAATAAAGTTGAAAATCTATTAAAGAAATTTGACAGATTGCAGTAGCTTGATGTGCTGGCGTCTGTACGTAAATACATGCTTAAGTTACAAACACACATTTAACCCGAACACACACATGGTCATGTAAGTAATAAAACTTGAGTGTTGCCAGGAACACTTGGGAGTTCCCATGACATTATAAGTGCAAAAAAGTTAGCTGACTAGGTGGTCCCTGGCTTAGAATAGACATCCTTTATCTTCCTGTGCAAAAAGAGGATATGACTAAGTAAGGAAATGTTTAAGGGGGAAGCGCTAAGGTAGCCCGCGAAATTCAAACTTCGTTAAGTTTTTTGCAATTCGCTGGTCAGTATTAAGTTGTACGTTGATTAAAATATGATTCGCGACCGTAACAAATATGTATTTACAGAATTATAATCATTAGAATCAGTAATACAACTTGTTAAGTTAGTATAATCCTAAAATGTCAAGATTTCATGAAATAGTCATTCAGTGTTGTCTGTGTGGTGCCGGACTTAAAGAATTGCACCAACCCTTACTTCCCGTGGGTGTCGTAAAAGGCGACTAAGGGTCTTACCGGAGAATGGGCAGCAGCGTTCTCGATTTATTCCACCATCATACCATACTGCGATCGCCCACCCGCCTGCCAAGCGTGGCGATTATGGCAAACCCCCTCAAAATTGGGGGAGGCCTATGTCCAGCAGTGGACGTCTATCGGCTGAAACGACGAGTCATTCAGTAGGATTACTTGGTCTGTAATTAGGGCGTTCAAATTGTTAAATATTTGAAGGCCAATTCCAAAGTTTTAGAGATATTTATGACAGATTGAGACTGAGATCAGACTGTGAACGTTCTTAAAATTACGAGAATTGCCCTCTGATTTAAAAAAAATATGCACTTACACCATTATTACGACATCATCAAGATGCTATTTAAAAAAAAATGCTTTGAAGAGTGAACATGAACAAAACAATATTGTTGATTCTTAAAAAGCCGAATGAGCCCCGAATATCCCCGAAGCTCTCCGAACTAAAGTGCAGTGTGTGTCCCCATAAGTCTCAGGTTAATAGCAGGCAGTCTAAACTGAATTAACCCAGTCCAGAGCACTGGCAACTTTGAGCACCTGAGTACTATCAAGTTTCATAAAAGACTCGCCGATCTTCCCGGAAAAGCACTAACTTTAAGTTAAGTCGGTCAACATAATTCCGGGGTGCTGTTTGAGGATAAAATTAAATAAATAAGTGTTTCGTATATCGTGCTGATTGAAAAAAAAATAGTAGTGCTGGCCCCATGGAACGGCCGCGATTTACGAGTTCTTGGTCGTAGGTTCGAACACAGACCAACTGACCACTGCTCTCAAAACGCTGAAGTTAACATCGTGAGGAAACCGGCATGTCCTTGAACCAAAAATTCGAAAACATGTGACATCTACCAACCCAGTACCCACACTGGGTCCGAGTGGTGGATTATGGCCCACACCCTCTCACCGAGAGGAGGCCTGTATCCCAGCTACGTTATGGACTGATTATACGTATATATAAGGTGTAAAAAAATTAACCTTACAAACTTTAAGAGGAGCTTTAGACCATTGGACTGAACAACTTTCACTATGGGACCAACTCTGAAATCGCGAAAAAAAAATCAGTTGTTCCCTACATTTATGTTCGTATAACTCGTCAAAATGTAGGGAACAGCTGATTTTTTTTTTCGCGATTTCAGAGTTGGTCCCATAGTGAAAGTTGTTCAGTCCAATGGTCTAAAGCACCTCTTAAAGTTTGTAAGGTTAATTTTTTTACACCTTATATATCGTACTAACGAAACGGCTAGCGGCCCGCCCCAGCATCGCACTGGTGCAATTTTTTTTTTTCGTTTTCCTAAATTTTATTTTATACAAACCTTGTCCTGACAATACCGAACAGAACAAAAAAAGAATCTAATTTGGTGCAGTCATTCGGTAGTTATGCGCTTACAGACACATTGTTTGTTTCTTCACACTTTCGGTGACTTTGTTTTATACCATGTAAGGAAAATCACATAGCCACACAGTGGTGTCATGGAACTATATCATGGAAACTAGCACCCTATTTGCGTAACACAGTTTCAGTCACAATCTGAAGCATTTAAGGATATTGCTAATTCATTGCTTTATATGTTCGAAAAAATTGTCTGCTCAACAAAGTAAATAACGCAATGAATGTAGTTGAACTGTCAAAATTAAAGCTATTGTTACTGTGTGTTGCGTAATCACCCGACTCAGCTGAAAAACTCCAATATAACGACGAAATAATTAAACAAATGAAAATCATATTAGTAGTTTGATCTTGGAACGACAATGGCGGCTCAGCGGTACTATTCTGTAAAAATCTCACCGTGAAAACTTAGGTGAAGTGAGCGTGGAGTGAGCTGTCAATAGTGTCAATTCCTAGCAAAAACAAACTCACTTCACCTAAGTTTTCACGGTGAGATTTTTACAGAACCGACCTGTAGTTCCTTTGACCTCAATATGTATGCAGCATAGAACAACTTTGCAAATAAAAGTAACTTTTTCCAAAACCATCACCATTCCATACTAAAATTCTTCCACATGTATCGTTCACAAGTATTATTTTTCCGCCGCTTAACCTAACAAAGGCAACAACACAATTGACGTTGATTTTTTTCTACTGGCAACGCTCGCAAATAATAATTTACACGGCAACATTTCAATGATAAAGCGAAGATTTTTCGTGGCATTGTCCGGTAAAAATAGAAGGCGCTAACATACGAGGGTTGTTAGTCGTTACCATGGCAGGCTCGGCCATTAAACCTAACGAGCCAAGCTCGAGAGGACAAAATGTCCTGCCTGCCAACAATGACCGGTAGGGATGTGACGCTGTTAGTCGATTGTATCGAGTGAGCGTGTAATCGATTTGGGGGCTTGACTTACGTCGAATATTGACGGTGAATTTTAAGTTGTAGTTATTCGATAAAATAAGTTACAAAAGGAAATTAAACTTATTTATTGCAGTTTCCTATTGGACATCGTGTTTCTGACCTCGAAACACATTATAAATATCGAAATAACATTAGGCACACAACAATCATATTTTCAAATGACCTTAAACAAATAAAAGGTAGTATTGAGCCCTTTATTTGTAAGAAAGAATGTTTGATTTCTACTGAAACACGTTCGTATTAAAATTCAGTCTCAGATATTCAGATAAACAGTATATTCCAAGGAAGTTAACACAAGCGTGGACTCTCGTACATTTTACACTGAAAACGTAATCTATCTAATTAGCATAATTTCACGTATTTACCTTGCCACGTTTCTGCAAATAGTGTCTATGCGTTTTCGCCGAAAAATCTCCAGTTTATTTGATACCGGAATGGGAAGTCGGTGTCCCATCCCTTTTAACGACCTTTACCTTACAATATGTAAGTGACGCATGTTCTATAGTTGTTAGCGAAGGACCTTTTCACTTGGATAGTTCATCGTGTCTCCACTTCTGTCGAAAAAACCGTTACGATAGGTACAATAAAAACTGCTAACATAAGGATTGTGTGGTGAAGAAGCATATTTTTCTTCCAGCTTTGTGTTTTTCCTTGTCATGAAAATAGTGGAAATATTTCAGTTTTTTTTTAATTTTGAGAGTTGATGATTTAAAACACATGAAACACACTATAGTTGTCAGTAGCTAAACCGACTGATACCCGGTTTCTTAAAGCCATATTAAACATCATCCCCTGCCTAGCCTTTTCCCAACTATGTTGGTGTCGGCTTCCAATCTAACCAGATGCAGCTGAATACCAGTATTTTACATGGAGCGCATGCCTATCTGACTTCTACAACCCAGTTATTGGGTAATACTGATTTGGTAAAACTGGTTGTCAGACTTTCGGACTTCTGACTACCCGTAACGACTGTCAATGATCCACGAATGACAGCCGGGACCAACGGCTTAACGTGCTTTCCGAGACACGGAGGGGTCACGGTATGTAAAGATGGTCACCCATCCACAGACCAACCGCGGCAAGCGCAGCTTAACCTGATCGGTCGACCTGTGCGGCTGTTATTATTTAGCCACGGGCCCCTCTAAAAGCAATATTAAACGCAGATCAATAAATCAACTGCCAAACTTCACGTTAGAACGAGCTATTATAATTGGTTGACCTAACTAACGTCGACCAATTACATAATATACAACATAACATTACGCCTTGTCGGGCCGAAAAGTTAGGCCGAGGTTAGGCTATACTACACACACATTTCTCCAGTTATGATTAAGTACCATGTATTGGACGAGCCTATTGCTTTAAACCGGGCACAAATGGAGACTGGCAGAAATTCCCTATGGAAAAACCCTATAACACTTTGCCTGACCTAGGAACCGAACCCAAGACCTCAGACCGACTGCTGAGCATGACAGCAGTAACGCTTGCAACCATATACCAACAAGGCAGACAAGTTTAACCTCAGAGGATTTAACAAGAAAAAACATTGAATTGCCTTGCGGCACCCCAGAGTAAGTTTAACGTTGGAATATCGACGATTCACTTAAGAATTTCTTTGCCCATCACTAAAAACCAGTACACCACACCACACAAGTTTCGCGTTATTATAACTAAACTACGATTTATATCGTGAGCCACTTGTGGTGTGGACTGTAACAGCGGTCGCCGCTAATGATGACGGATACCAGCATCATGAGGTCTGCGGTTTTTATATCCCGAGAAAACTACGCGTTTTGAACAGTATTTCTACAATATGCGGGGACAAGCTTCTTGGGAATTGTTGTAAAAACGTCTTATTTTGTAATGAAGTTGTGATTTTGAAGCAAGGATTTTTGAAGCAAGGATTTTTGAAGTGAAAACTTCTTTAGGCGCGTTGGGCATTTTGAGATGGGAAAAAAAACTATTGAACCGTTACCGTAACCGACATCGCTTCGGATGTGTTCGGCTGTCCTCGGGATGCACTCGGTTTTAATGTATATACGATTATGTCAGTGAGTGACGGCAAACATTTCTGTTTGTGTTTTGTTTTCACTTCTGTCGGCACTCCTGTTTTCTTGTAGGATTCTGGAGCAGCGAATTGATCAATATTTGCTTTAGTGGAACTGTTACTGTTAGCCTGCATCATCCCACTGCTGGGCAAAGGCCACTCTCCAAAACTTCCAGCTCGTTCGATCGAGGGCTAATGAGGACCGTTACTGAGCAATCCGTTACGCACTGGTCGTTTGTCTTGTCCATCTCGTTCCGCCATGTTCTACGGACACTACCGCGACGCCTTCTAGCTGTATCAGGGCTCTTTATAGTGGTTCTTTTGGCCCACAGCTCTTTAAGCATGCCGACAGACTTGGCCAGCCCAGTTCTAACAGTTGATTAGTGACAATCAATGAGTTTTCCATTGATATGTGCAAGTATAATTAGGCTATCTTATGATGAATTTCGTTATCGGCAACATAGACTTGAACCATTAAATAGCCTATTAATATTATACTAGGTGAAGACAGCACTCCTCGTAGGTGAAATTGATGATCATACTATCATATATACAGTATACGTTAATACAGAAACTGCAGTTGCTTACAGCCATTTCCCTGATGTAAACATTTAACACTTTACGACACCCAGGGGAAATGTGGGGGTTTATTCATACTCCCGACTTTAGAGAAACCCCACTTAGTTTATAGGTAGGTTTATAGGTTCATATTTCATGCTTTTTTATAACCCAGTAGCTGGGTTGTGGAGGTCAGATAGGCAGTCGCTCCATGTAAAATACTGGTATTCAGCTGCATCCGGTTAGACTGGAAGCCGACCCCAACATAGTTGGGAAAAGGCGAGGCAGATGATGATGATGATTTCATGCTTTTTTATCTTACCATTTTATTCCGTGAAAAATCTATTTTATTTGAAAAAAGTAGCATATATGTTAATCCAGGGTGTCAGCTACCTCCATACAATTTTATCAAAATTGATCCAACCGTTTGAGCGTGAAGAAGTAACAAACGTCTCATATATCACACTCACAAACTTTCGCCTTTATAATATTAGTGTGATTTACACTAGATACTAAATTAAATTACTAACTAACTTACTATACAAATAATTACAAAAACAAAGGACACTTAGGCGTCGAAGTACTCGTCCGCATCGCTGTCATCCGGCTTACGTGCCCAGAAGACTGGCAGCATTGCCACGTTACATGGCAATGCTAATTCCTTGGTCAAAGAACGACCCAGCCCTCTGGTCACGTGAAGTGGCGCCAACCGGCGAGAAATTTCCTTAAAAAGGAGACGTGCACTCGGGCCCCATGACCCGAGCGTTTCGATGCCAAACGGCTCAAAGCTGTAGTTATAAAGGTGCGCCGCTTGAAGACCTCAGCCACAAAATACAAATAGTACAGAAGTCAATCTACATACAAAGTGCGCTCGAGCAACGCACACATAGACACCGCTCACGGACACGTTATCTCAGACGGGTTGGGAGCAGTGCGAGCGTGCGTGGCATCCGCTTGAGACACGCGTCTGTGAAGTGCAGAAATGGAGCAACAAAAAAATGGCTATCTAAGCTCGATTTATATAATAGTTTCCTATTTTGAATCAGTATAAACGAAGTAACTATTTTGTAATGTAAATTCACGCCGCCAACTATTAAATTAAGCTGAAAACATGATTTTTTGATTGTGTAAATATTGTGTTGTTTTTAGTGTCATTTGTTAGGTTTAGGTCTAAAACGGATAGGGCAAAATAAATTGTGCAAATAGGGTAATCCGTTTTGAAGTTATTAGGGATTTTCGATAGTAAAAATTTACAAAATATGTAAAATTTTATATGTTTTTGTTCTTTAAACATTTTGTATTGTAATACTATGTTTATTGTTTTGTTTTAATATTGAAGAATAAGCTCAACAATAAATCAAACAACTAGATACGAGTGCCACTACCACGATAGTTTTTTGTGAATAAGTCAAAGTTGACGACCCTAGCGCGTCCGCCGAGCGTAGGTATGAAAAGTGAAGTACCTACATACATGTGATTGACTTCTGTACTATCTGTATTTTGTGCCTCAGCAGCCACAGCAGCGGCTTTTTATTTGATAAAAACAAAGAGCTGTTTTTCAGTTTCTTGATAACAGTTTCGTGAATACAAAGATATAATTTTTCACTTTTATCTTCAGACTGATTAATTGTCACTTTATCTAGTTCTTCGTTTTTTACATCGCTTTTCTCTCTATGGCAGTTTTATTTTTTAAAGTTTAGTTAGAGTTATTTAATTTGTTACAATCTGATAAATTGCAAAAATATAGATCATAGGAAAATAATGTTTACAATCTAAAAAGATGAAGTTAAAAAAAATCATAAACTTTTTATCATCTCCGAATTAGCGTTTGATAAAGCCTGATATTCTATAAAACGAAAAATACATTCTAAACTTTACCTTTAGAGTTTTTTCAAAGCCAAGAATCGTGCGAGATAAGGGCGATTTCCAGCTAATACAAGAAAAAGCCACAATGCCGGCAGGTGGGCGAGACGAAACACATCGGATATCATTGTCATAAAACGTTATCTCGCTCGTTGTGCCGAGAAAAAGCTAAGTGTGGCTTTCATTCTGGGCAGAATTCTGTATTCCCTTTTTAATCTGAAAATTGTTGAAGAAAATCAACAAATTTGTTCTCATTTTTGCGTTGAAAAAGGCTACGAATAGAGATAGAACTAAAAAAGGTTTGACCAAAACCAATGCCTTGATGATTGGACTATTGTAATGAGAACCCATACAATTTGAAATTGCGCATAGAAAAGATCGACTTAACATAGATTCCATATTTACGAACATAGCAATACCCAAAACCAACAAACAAATAAGCCGAAAACCTTATACACTTTCATAAACGGTACCCTAAATATAATGTCTTTGGCAAAGTTGAGCTGGGTCATAAAACGCTGGCCTATAGGAGTTATAAAGATGACGTTACACGCCATGACGCGTGTAAGGCGATAAAAACTTTAACTTTTACCATAGACATGGCCGCTTTGCGGTTTGGCTTCTGTTGTATTGGCTGATGTAGTTTGAAAAAGGTTTCATGTTTATCTATACATTTTTTAAACACTTTTTTCGTGTCATAATATTTTTTATGACACAAACTTCACTCCACAAAAACAGACCCAGAACACCATAAGAAAATATTTATTTCGTGCGAGAGACTAACCCTTGACCCACATTTCAGCAGATAATAGTCAAACCACTGCATCGATTTAGCTGATTTTATTACTTCCATATGGACGTGAAGCTGATGCCAAAAATCGGGTGAAATTTCTAAGCTTTCCAAAAAAAAGCTCGATAAACTTATCCTACCCTACAAATACCCAGTCATAACATCTTCAAATTCACTCACACTTTCCCATCCCTCTCATCATAGCATCTCTCCGTCCACTAATTAATACCGTCTCTCATAAGTCACAACTTCATAGCACAACCTGCATCCAGCGTACATTTAATTTCCGCACATAAACGTAGCTCGGAAAGGAAACCGAAACTATCTCGAATCTAATTTAGGACATCTCCAGCACGCATACTTGCACCCTGAACTAAATTAGCTCTGCACAGAAAAATGTGCTGTAACTCGACAAGCTCAAAGCGTATACGGTTTTTTGAAAAAAGAACGTGTTTCGGTAAGTTTACTCCGAAATGTTCTTTGTGACCAAATTGACGTAATTTTTTGGCCTTATGGTTACGTTACGGTTAGGAGTTTTGTTTTTAAAAATTAATATGGTTTTTGTTTTTTAAGGATGACAGATTAGGTTAGAGTAGCACTTTTATGATTTATCATTGTTGATGTATATTTATTTAAACGATTTGGAATGACGAAACTTGATACCAGAGGGCAATTCTCGTAGTTTTAAGAACGTTCATAGTCTGATCTCAATCTCAATCTGTCAAAAATACTTCTAATTTCCCTACATTTTTGACAAGTTTTTGACATTTGTTTGTCGCTGAGATGAAACTGGGACTAGATTTTGAACGTTTTAAATTACGAGAATTGGCCTTCATTTGTGTTATGGAAAAATCTCATGACGTAATTTTATTAGGGGGGGGGGGGGGTATCCCGTGAAATTAAAATTTTCTTACGTTTGTTGCAATTTTCAGGTTAGTGTCATTTTGTATGCTGAACAAAATAGGCATCGCGACCGTAATAAGTATGTATTTATAGAATTATAACAATTAAAATCTTGTAAGTTCATAAACATTAGTCATCCAATACCCTGGCGCTTTCCCCTTAAAGTGTTCATTTGTGTGGATTCTTCTAGGTATACTTTGCTACAAAAATGCCGGAATAAACTACAGTAAAGCTGCAAGAAAATAACAATCCAAGATAGCTAATAACGCCTTAAGGGAAAATAAAAAAGATATAATTTACAACAAAGGAACCATCGCATGCTACCTTATCTTTCTTTATCTTATCTAATGAAAAAGGAAAACCATTACGTTTTTCTTTCAGTTATCGTCGCGTTAAAGTTTAACAAGGTCTCTTCGACTTTTCATTATTTTTAAACTAATTAAAAACTCCCGTTTCGGCCCAAGGCAGTGATGGGACGCGTGAAAACGCTTTGAATGTATCGGCCAAGGACGCCATTTTGTTGCTGACGGGGTCCAGAAATAAAAAAACTTTAGACGCCCCTTGTTAGTCGGCTTAGCCTAGATAGCCCAAAAGTTAGATATTCCGTTCGGGTCAAAATATACCAAGATCAACGATGTCAGACATTTGTGAATTCATACATTCATAAGGGTATATTTTTTGCAGATTTTCCGATCCTCCGGAAAACGACAGAGGGGGAGACATCGCAAACGATTGTGGAGGCTAATATCCCATGATCGACACTCGCACTCAGTCGTGAATGGTGTATATGGAAAAAATGTTCACCCCAATACCATATACTGGCAGCCAATTTATTTTTTTGCCATTTCAGTTGACACGACACGCTTCAATACTGCGCGCTAAGTAAACAACAACTGTGGTTTCGCTCACTAACGATGTAAATGTAAACGAATGAATCAAATAACACTAGGCATTTATTTTAACGACATTAATCTCTTGTTTCTGGGAAAGCTTATTCAATTTAATCTGTTGTCAGGCGATTTAACAGGATGTTTCGTCCTTATTTTCTAATTTATTTAACCATTTATGAACACACACACTTAACGAAGCCAAGGGTCAATTGTTCTCCCCGTCATTGTAAAAATTTGATTGTGGTGCACCATACCTGGGAACCTTCTGATTACGGAGATATTGAAGGTCTAAATTCCAAGTTTTACTGACGTTTTTTTACGAAAACAAGTTTTTAATGTTATAACACAACTTTAAATACCTCCACGACCTGAACGTTGTATGCACCCATGAGCACAATGTTTTGCGTGTGTTACATTGCGCATTACCGAAAACAGCTTCACACCAATAAAAAAATAATTTAAAAAAATTAAACCGACTTCAAAAAAAAATTAACTCAAAATTATGAAATAACTTTAATTTCGGAAGTCGGTGTTTTGGGATCTGTATTTTAGTTTTAGTTTTTGCCACCGACTTCCGAAATTAAAGTTATTTCATAATGTTGAGTTAAGTAATTTCTTTTTGAAGTCGGTTTAATTTTTTTTAAATTCTTTTTTTATTTCGTAATTTTTAGTTTTAAGTAAAAACTGGAATATTTGTTTGTAATAAGTAGGTAATAGTTTAGTTCTTGTAAATATTGCACTAGAATTTGACCAAGGTTTTAAGATGATTTCCCTTTGACACTACACCCGTAGCTCGTATCAATAAGCCAGGCCGTCACACTTACACGTATTAGTCCATATAATTAACAGAATTGAAAATTACTGAATTGATTTTGATGAAACTTGCACTGTTCCCTAAGTTGAAGTAAAAGTAAACCAATGAAAAAAACGGTCACGATCGGATTAATAGTTGCGGAGAAATGCGTGGACAAACATACATACATATGTCTATAAAATTTCTTATATTTGTAAAGTCGTTTCCCAGCTATTATTTTTGTGCAACGTTAGTTAGTTTGATGTGTCTTTTTACACCCTGTATATAAACAGACAAGAAAATGACCTCCTTTTTTTGAAGTCGGTAAAAAAAAAACAGAAAAAAAGAATTAGTTCAAAGGTGATGCTTATTTCTATATCTTATCAAACCTTAAACGTGCTAGCCAGTCGCCTATGCTTAAATATAATATGTAAGTAGGTATGTGCACCTTTCAATTGCCACTAGATAGGATAAACTAAACACTCTTAAGAACCTTACATTCTATTTTTCAGCAAGAAATAATCTGTTAGTCCTAGAGAGTAACTTTAGATCCTATTGACAACAAAGTGAACACGAAGACGATACAGCACATATTAGGATGTTAGTTTTAGTCGCTTCTCTAAACATTTACGTACCTACGTGTCCTGGCAGTACTTGACTACCAAGAAGATAAACAACTAGAGGTATACCGGTGCTAGCCTGCTAGGTTACATAAATATACATGAGTGTTATCAACAGTGATCGGAATAGGCTGAGTATATTTACCTAAAGTTTAAAGAACAGGGACGGAAATCGGAGACTTCCTTATGACTAAATTTTTTTTTACCGGTGAATTTACCGGAACTTTAATTATGTAATTTTCAATATCTTATTTTGTCATTAACATTATAAATGCTTTAATAAATCGTAATCAATGTTTTGATAAATAAAATAACTATTATTAAAAATAGATATATTTTGTATAATATAAAAAAATAACCAATATTAAAAATATATCTATTTTTAATATCGGTTTTTTTTTGTTTACAATTATATTGTAAACAAAAAAAATATATAATGTTAATGATGAAATAAGATATTGAAAGTTACATAATTAATGTTCCGGTAAATTTACCGGTAAAAAAAATTTTGTCATAAGGAAGTCTCCGATTTTCGTCTCTGTTCTTTAAACTTTAGGTAAATATACTCAGCCTATTCCGATCACTGGTCATCAAATATGATTACAGCAATGGTGGCCGAATGGTAACGGCCACGACTTTACGTGTTGGTCGTAGGTTCGAACCCAGACAGGCGCTTTACTTTGTGTAAATAATTTCATCACCACTGCTCTCAAAACGGTGAAGGAAAACATCGTGCGGAAACCGGTATGTCCTAGAACCAAAATTTTGACGACTTCTACCAACCCGTACTGGGTCCGCGTGGTAGATTAAAGCCCACTCCCTCTCGCAGAGTTGAAGCTTGTGTCCCAGCAGTGGGCACATAAAATACCATAAAAGGTACCTACAGTGAAAATGTTCCATATACTAACAAAACAACGAGTAGCTCTACAAAATCTAGAATGAGTACATTTAACAATACCTCAATCATTTGACAAACTTAAAACGCGCGTAAGCCAGCTCGTATAATCGCAAAGTTTGAAAACTTTTACAAACCCTTTTTTATTACAGGTTTGTAAAAGATTGAAAAAGTATCATTGTGGTCTGTAATAACTACGACCCTGGCTTAAATGACACTTCAAAATTTTTCGTACACCCGGATAATTGTCTAAAACCGAACTTTTTTACCAAAAACTTCCATTACATTTTACGAAGGATTCCGTCCTGAAATCACCAATTCTTTCACAATTTTGTTCAACTAAAATGTAGTTTGTTTGCGTACTCGTAACACGGATATTACATTAATTTTCATACACAAACTCCCATAAAAATTTGCATACAAACTATCCGCGGGAAAAGCAAGGAAAAAACTCTTTTGTATTAAAAATTTAGAATTAAAACAAACACGGACAACAAATAGGCGGGAAAATGATACGCGGGCAGCGCGGGCGTGTTGAAACTACGAACAGAATACACGTTTTAATTCCCACAGCTATAAGCGCTTTAATTACCGTTTTCGTGTGTTTATATGTGTATATATAAAGCGGTTAAAGCAGAAGTTTACTTGACAAACGGCCAGGAAATACGTGAGGAAACTTCGACTTACGAGTATATAAAACTTAAAATCGCATACACACAATCGCAGACCTGGGGGCCTAAAAAGGCCACTTTGGAGAATCATAAAAGGATAACATTATGAATCGAAATATGGCGAAGACACTCCGTGTTTTCTTTTTTTTCGCTGCACTACGTAAGGTATAATCAAAGAGATTGGGATTGGATTTGGATCGGATTGATTGGTATTTTAGCACAGACCAAAAAAAAAAATAACTGAAAAATGCTTCACCAATGGGATTTGATACGATTAACTTATCGGTTAACTGTCCATTATGTTATCCTTTTATGATTCTGCCAAAGTGGCCTTTTTAAGCCCCCTGATGTGTAATTGCGTAACACACTGCGTCATTCCTTTTGACAGTTCGACAACATTCATTGCGTGATTCACGTCGCTGAGCAGACGAATTTTTCAAACATATGATGCATTGGATTAGAAATTTCCTTCAAAATCCTTCGGGTTATGCAATATGCGCAATTGGGGTGCTGGAGATCAAAAAGTATCTTCCCAGTATAAAATGAGGCTTCTGTCTTGCAGTAGGATGATATACAGTGTGTTAGGTTAAACGAGGGACATACTTTAAGGGGGTATAGTACCCATGAATATCAACAACTTTTACTAAGAGGCCAACACTGAAATCGAGAAAATAAAACCAGCCGCTCTATACATTTCTGTTCGCATAACTGGACAAAATGTAGGGAACAGCTGTTTTTTTTTTTGTCATATTTTTGAATCCGCCCCATATTAAAAGTTGTTCATTTTCATGAGTACTACACTTCCTTAAAGTATGTCCCTCGTTTAACCTAACACACTGTATACATACTCGTATTTTAATCAGAAGTTGAGAAAATCGTTAAGTTTTTTTTTTATTCTTACGAATTTACCCTGTAAAAGATAGTACAGAAAATTCAGGTTCTAAGTTAATCTTGGGAAGTTCGTATTAATTATCCTTGTAAGTTGGCTAAGTAGTTTATTGCCTAAGAAAGTGTCGGAAGTGCTAGAAGCCACGACGTGGTTACCTTGCGTAGCTTAATGACGTGATAAGAGTTTATAGTGTACCTTAATTAGAAGTAGCTAAAGGGACTTTTTTTCTTAGTGTTGGTCCCATAGGAAAAGTTGTTCATTTTCATGAGTGACACCCTTAAAGTAACATAACATCACGGCTGTAATCCTCTGAGGGTTAGCCAGAGGAGAACTCCTCTGCCTCAAATAAACCCTCCTCCTTTGACTTAAATAATTATAACTGTCGAAATGTGGGTATACTATACAGGGTTGTTGGTAAAACATTAACAACCTCTTTATAGGTGTTGATGTTCGTATAACTCGAACCCTGTACTTATTTTTGTTGCTGACGATCCTTCAGGATCAAAAACAAAAGAAAAAGCGGTTCAAACCGGTATGAGAAAGTTTTTAGTGGATAAGAAAGAGATTAAAACAGAAGACGATCTAGGAGGGGATCGAGGCGGGGGTGGAGGGGGGGTTCAGGGGATCAGAACGGAATAATTCGTCAAAATGTAGGGAACGGCTGATTTTTTTTTCGCGTTTTCGAGTTTGGTCCCATAGTAAAAGTTGTTCATAATGATGAGTACAACGACCTCTTAAGAGGTTGTTAATGTTTTACCAATAACCCTGTATACCCACATTTCGTCAGTTATATTTAAATCCCGAGCGAGCCTATTACTATCAACCAGGCAGAAATCCAGACTCCGGGATGCTACTTAACAATTCCTTATGGAAAATCCCAACAACACTTTGCTCGACCTGGGAATCGAATCCAGGACCTCATGCTGAGCAGTAGCGCTTGTAACTAATGGACCAACGAGTCAGTCATTAAAGGACGTCCCTCTATTAACCTAAGACCACTGACCTCTATAATACATGTATTATAGATGTCAGTGCCTAACACCCAGTATACGACGTCAACCTACGTCAAAACATTGATAGATTTAATTTGTCTATGCGTGTGTTCCAAGAAGATGATTGGTTCCCACCACCTAGCATTCTATTAGTGTTTTTAAACGTTTTTCCGTTTGATTGACGTTGCGTTAAGCCCTCTCGTGAACCTATCGCGTATAAAAAAGTCACTTTCAAGTAATAGCTGATTTTATCGCAGAGATGGGACAAGAACTGTCTACTCGAATCAATTTCGATTTAGTTTCAGTTCCACGTTTTTTAAACGAATGAACTACTTTTAAAGCAATAATCTTGACCTTTGATGGGGGTTCAATGAGCTCGTGGCTTAGTAATAACAGCCGCACGGGTAGATAGATCAGGTAGAGTTACGCTTGCCGCGGTCGGTCCGTAGATGGGTGATCATATACCCGGACCCCTCCGTGCCTCGAAAGGACATTAAGCCATTGGTCCCGGCTGTCATCTGTGGATCTTTGACAAACGTTACTGGTCCTAAGAAGCTTGTAAGTCTGACAACCAGTCTTACCAAAGTGTATCATATTACACAATAACTGGGTTGTGGAGATCATATAGGCAGTCGCTCTTTGTAAAATACTGGAATTCAGCTGCATCCGGTTAGATCGGAAGCCGACTCGACCTTAGTTGGCAAAGGCTAGGCAGGTGATGAACCTTTGGTAAAAACAATGTCAATCAAAATAATAGTTTGAAAGGGACTAAAATATCAATAAATGTTCCTTCGTAACAAAAGCATAGCGTTCAATAAATTCAGTATCTATAGGTTGTACATTGTTAAATAAGCAAAAATCACTCCTCATTTCAGTGAATGTATTTGTCAGTTTCACGCCAATTATTCGATTAGCGTTCGTAATTAAAATCGAATAATTCGATTCGAAATGTTTTTTCGACATGACATCACTATTTTATCGCTCGTGCTGTTCAAGCATTTTACTTGTCACGTTACTCAGGGTTTTTATACCTTTCAAATAAGGAACGTTGTCGTTTTTTACGAATATTATTTCACGCATATCTTCATTCTTTCATCTAGCAAAAATGTAAGAGCTAACAAATCTCATAGCTTTTGTCTTTACGATCTCATCCGCCTAGCGTTTTCCCAACTATGTTGGGGTCGGCTTCTAATCTACCGGATGCAGCTGAACACTAGTATTTTTCATGGAGCCACTGCCTGACTTATCTCCACAACCCAGTTATTGGGTAATACGACACCCCTTGGTAAGACTGGTTGTCAGACTTTCGGGCTTCTGACGACCCGTAGCGACTGTCAAAGATCCACAAATGACAGCCGGGACCAACGGCTTAACCTGCTTTCTAGGCGGGGTCTTGGTTGGTCCGTGGATTGGTGACCATCTTACCGCGGCAAGCATAGCTTAACCTGATCGATCGACCCGTGCAGCTGTTATTATTTAGCCCCTCTTGCCTTTACGATCTGATAGCTATAATCCAAAAAGATACTACATCAACCATATAACCAGTCGGTGTATTCTGTAAAAAATTCATCGTGAGAACTTAGGTGAAGTGAAGTCTTTCAACCTGATGCTAAGCTAAACTTCAAGCTCACTTCACATAAGTTTTAACTTCACATAGATTTTCACAGAATAGGCAGGTATATTACATATTATTATTATTGTAAAAAGAAAGTTGTTAGAGTTTTTTTTCTATCATCAAAATAGTTGTATTATGTTTTCAACACACTGTCTACCTGGCTTCTTCTGCCTGCTTTCTTTCTATCTTCGTATGTTTTTCTGATTTTGTTTACTGCAGTCGATCTTATACCTTTATTGTTACTAAAACTTGTGTTTTTTGCGTTTAGGTCCAGTAAGCCCCTTAATAATATAAAATATAATTGTAAGCCCAATTGTAAGCTAGTATTACTACACTGTTGTATTAGGTAAGCCTGTGATGATAGTGTATGTGTTTCAAAATAAATAAATAAATAAATAACCTCTTTCTTAGTTTCAAGTTCTGGACTATTCAGCAATATTTCCAAACCTCCTCAATTTTTCACATCATATTTCGAAGCTCACAGAAAGATAAGGACGACTGCGACAAAGCTGAAGTGGCAATGTAGACGTGTTCTTGAGTGGAGACCGCGAATCGGCAAACGTAGGGTCCCTCGACCTGGGTGGAGCGGCGATCTTCGCAAGGCGGTTGGTAGTAGATGGATGAAAGTGGCCCAGAATTGAGCACAGTGGCGTACAATTGGATAGTGATCCAGCAGTATCTGAGCATCTTAATACATGCGAGAAAACTCTTTATATTGTATCCATTAAGCACCCAAAAACAAAAAGAGAACGAAAAAACAACCAAGGTTATAAATCATCTCATGAATGTTTTCTTAGAAACATCTTTCCTCTTCCAAAACAAAGGGTGCTTTATCACAAAGGGATAAAGTGGAAAATCGTTTACAAATTCAAAATAGGAATCAGATGTCAAAAGACTAACTTCGAATGACGACAAAAGGAGTTTAATGAGGGCCACACCCATTATTTCAGACCTCATTTAGACTGGAGTTTAAGCCTTTGGGTTGTATTAGAGGCATCTTCATGAAGTGTGCCATGAATTTTAATGTGTCTTTCAAAGAGATCGTTAGTAGCTAACAAGTAACAGCGTTATCATTTTTGTTGGAAATGGTTTATATTGACAATAAGGACTAGAGAGTCACCTAGACATGTACCTAATTTCTTTTAAAAACAGTTATTTTTTTCTGCTTTGTTGTCGACTAAAGTAAAGTCAGAGCCCAGTAACCAGTGGGTTTACATAGCCTGTGGGGTAATTGAGTAGCACATAAAATCAATCGCAATGTTGTCTTTCATTTTGACAACCATTGCTTCATAGGTTTGAAAAATTCGTCTGCTCAACGCAATGAACTTGGCTGAACTGCACAAATTGAAAGGCACTGCGATTGATTGCCATTTTATGTGTGTGAAATTGCTCGATTGCGAGATAGAAACGTCATAACATTGCTGTTATGCAACTTTAAGAAAATATACGTGCAACTACTCAACGCAATCAGTCTTTAAGAGCGTTTACGCTGTACGGCATTTCATACAAACTTTCAAGCCCTTATTTTTCGAAATGAATGAACCGATATTAATGAAACTTCGTACGCATAAGCAGGATGCAAAGGTCTAAAAAGTTATTAGAGAACATTTTCGAAAAATTGTGTTACAGCCAAATTAAACGGATTTTAAATTTTCCATAGAAACAGAAATTTCCAGTTATCTTTTTTTAAATAAAACGTTTCGAAAATGTTCTCTACTAACATTTTAGACCTTTGTATCCTGCTTATGCATATGAAGTTTCATTAAAATCGGTTCATTAATTTCGAAAAATAAGGGCTCGAAAGTTTGTATGAAATTCCGAACGGCGTAAACGCTCTTAAAAGTCGCCCACCCACAAAGGAACGAAACAAAGGACATTATCCATTTAAAACAAGCCAGTTGACAGATACCTAACCTCGCTAATGGATATGCAAATATCTTTAGATCCACGCAACATCGTAACCTTAAACTAATAAGATAAAAACGTATCTAACCTTTACCTGCTCTTTACGTAATTGGATTTAGTTATGCGAGGATATACATACGTTGTTCAAGGATTCGAAACAGGGCTAACGAAAGCTTGTGTATTTAAAATTAGATAGAAAGAAAGAATAAAGAAAATAAAGGTCAGTGGGTCGTCTTAGGGAAAATTTATTTGCCACAGAAACACGTGCATATTTAAGAGCGTTTACGCCGATCGGCATTTCATACAAACTTTCAAGCCCTTATTTTTCGAAATGAATGAACCGATTTTAATGAAACTTCATATGCATAAGCAGGATACAAAGGTCTAAAAAGTTAGTAGAAAACTTTTTCAAAAAATAGTGTTACAGCCAAATTAGAGCGATTTTAAATTTTCCATAGAAACAGACATTTCCAGTTATCTTTTTTTAAATAAGACATTTTGAAAATGTTTTCTACTAACTTTTTAGACCTTTGTATCCTGCTTATGCATATGAAGTTTCATTAAAATCGGTTCATTCATTTCGAAAAATAAGGGCTTGAAAGTTTGTATGAAATGCCGTTCGGCGTAAACGCTCTTAACTCGAAAAATAAAACAGAAGTCCAATTCCCGTTATTAAAATCGTTCAAAATCTAGTTGCAATCACATCACGGCGACACTCAATGTCAAAAACTTATCAAAATTATAGGGAAATCAGAGGTATATTTCTGACAGATTGAGACTGTGTTCAGACTGTGAACGATCTTAAAATTATACAGGGTTATTTGAAAAACACCAAAAACCTCTTAAGAGGTCATTGTACTCATCATTATGAACAACTTTTACTATGGGACCAAATCTGAAATCGTGAAAAAAAATCAGCTGTTCCCTACATTTATGTTCGTATAACTCGTCAAAATGTAGGGAACAGCTGATTTTTTTTGTCTGGACTTTAAAAGAGACGGTGACGTCTGAGTTTTTTTCGGCCTTTCTTCTCACAATAGTCAGATAGGAAAAGCCGTAAACATCTAGTTTTAAAAAAAAGTATGATTGACGTGTGAAAGTGTTTATACAAACCTACTTACAGAAAATAAATAATTTAAAAGAATAAATTGCACCTCTGATTTATACTCACGAAAACAGAACACAAATTAAGCGGCAGCTGCACGCCCCGCGACAAGAAAGCTTCCACTCAGCATAATGCTGTGCTATAGGGACCCACAGCACAGTGCTGATTTTCAGTTGTCATCTAAAACCGACGCACGGAAACCAAGTCGGAAATGTCAATGTCAAAAAATGAAAACGTCAACAATTTTGTAATTGTGTGCAAAAAGTATGCTTACCTATATGATATTTATAAGTATTAGAAATAAGATATTTATATGTATTTATTTAACTGTCGTAGTTACTGTGTAGTTTAATTAACAGCTTTCTTATTTTTATTACGATTGTTTGTTTATCTTTAAGAACGACTGTACTACTTAATTATTTTTATGTAGAAAACATAAGTGTAACAAAAACCAATATTGTCCCAGCAATGTGACTAATTAACAGTATCAATTATCTAATGAAGCTTTTTATTCCTTTGTTCCAGGAGTGGATGACACGCACAAGTTTCTGGGAAACGACACACATACAGATTACTTCAGATTGTTATTAAGAGATGGAAATTATCTCCTAGTCGGCGGCAGGTAAGTCCCCGTTATTACAACCATAAATATTGATGCCAAAACTTTCCGCTCTTACAAGTATTACAAATTCAAATTATGACTTAAGAAAAAAAAGCCGTTTAAATATACAACGTCACGCCCCGATATTATAACGGAAATTGTGAATTGTACAAGCTGTTTGTATTTGTAGCATGTTTTTTTTTTTGTAGAAACTGTAAACATAATGAAAACATAATTCATCTAAATCGCCTTAATTACACTTCGAGGAATCGCTCGTTATACGAAATTGTAACTTGGAATTATTTCGACTGGCTACAATGTAAGTAGTAGCACTTCAGAAACACGTGTTAAAAACATAAATAATCGCGCCGCCATCGCGTTGTAACACCTATTTCGTTTTAAAGACTCAAGTTATACATTCAAATGAGATACTTAGTTATTTGTTTTTCCCAACTCCACTCCAATTCGTTGCAAAGTTGGGGTACCCTTAACCGCACCGACTGAAGCGGTAAGAACGTGCTGTATCTACCCGCAACCGCAGAGCTAACTCAGATGCACCTGACGCCGTCCCGCTCGCTCCCACATAGACGTAGATAACGCCGTCTCGTTTGCATTTATAAAGATTTTTGGCTTGTGTTTGGATGGAGGCAAGACGACTTAAAAACACCCGCCCGCTCGCCGCCTACAGTCGCCATTTTATTACGATTTTGTGAGGAGCGACTGTCGATAAGTTATCTAAAATGTATTAAGCACTTGATATTGGAGTGTGCTCAAATATATCCTACTGATCTTTCAAGAAGGGATAATCTTCACTGTAGCGAGCTGAAAGGTTTCATGAAAATATAGCTCTGTTGTTTTTGTTAGGCGGTAAGATCGTATAACTTTTTGTTAAATGTATTACACTAGGAAGAAATGTTAGAGAATTTTCGGGGATGAATAATCTCTTTATAGCTTGATGAATTAACTTCAAAGCTCTTGAACATAGGTATACCAACGCCCAGAGCGTTGGAATATGTTCAACAGCTTATGTATAAAAGTTTATGTTAATTAAGACGCTGCGAAATTATATTACGTATAAAGCGGAAGCTTTTCATGCTTATAAAAGTACTAAAACACTCCCAATTTAGATCCCTATTTTATGATAAAAGAATATTAACATCTTTCACGCATTTGACAAAATGAAACAGCCGTTTTTAATATCTTTGTGTTGAGTAAACTTCTAAGAAATCTCTCAAGCATATTTTCGAAGCAAAATATTGTCAAAATGACAATAGTTTTGTCATTTTATCGACTTGATTCCCTCACTAGAGGGCAGGCAGAGCCGCGCGACACATCTGCCTGGCTCGTAGCCGCAAGCCACTGTTTACATTCCACCGAATATAATTCTTTGTTTTTATGTAAATACTGCTCGCGTGCCTCCCACTTCTGTAAACCCTTTGTTAAATAAATAACAACAATCGTAGCCTGTAATTTTCTACAGTAATCGTAGGGGCGAGGAAGAATGCTCTTTAGTTTCGAAAAAACGAGGCCTCGTGTTAAGAACTGGGAAAGAACGTTCCGTTCACATTTAGTGAGTCTTGTTTGGTATAAAACATTTTTTTTTAGTCCAACATTTTGTTTGAGATTTTATCTTTTTGGTCGCAATTGTAGCGTCTCATTTCAAATGTTTTTGATGTTAAAATGTTTGATAAATGTGTTAACTGAAATGAAAACGTGTTTTACAACTCATTTTAAAATATATTATATTCGTAGAACCATGAAGCCAAATGTAAAACGGAATTAAATGGCACACATCAACAAGTTAATCGTGACGTCAAAAGTTTAAAGATGGAATTTCATTTGTCAACGATGGGGTGTTCCGTGATTATTATATAAAACAAACGTCTGGCATCCAAGAATAAGTCCATAAAAACCTTGGATATGTAGCAAATTGGACAATATTTTCCACAACGAACGACGACTGTGTCCGTATAATTTGAAATATTCATCCGTTCTAGCAAAGTTTGCATTTCTTTCCAAATCAGATTTACATGACAATGGTCACGTCGTCGCCCGATGAAATTCTCATTGCTGGAACTTGGCTGTGTGGGATTTATTAAAGGGAGCAAAAAGGTTTGTAATAAAACCGATGTCGAGACGGTTCCTGACGGGCTGAGAAGACCGGACCACAAGTGGAGACCACTTTTGTTTACACTTTGCCGGGTATCATTGTCTGTGTGAATGTGCTGACGCATGATTATGCTAGGGCTATGTTTACTTATGATTTTTTGGGAAATCAGGTTTGTTAGAATATACAGGGTTATTGGTAAAACATTAACAACCTCTTAAGAGTTCATTGTACTCATCATTATGAACAACTTTTACTATGGGACCAAACCTGAAATCGCGAAAAAAAATCAGCGGTTCCCTACATTTTGACGAGTTATACCGAACACAAATGTAGGAAACTGCTGATTTTTTTTAAGAGGTTGTTAATGTTTTACCAATAACCCTGTATACTGTTAGATAGATACAATAATTATACAGAGTCAAATTAAATAGCGAAACTCTGCAGATGTGATTCACCATCTAAAAAAACAGATTTTTGCTACTCATACTTCAGCTAAAATACCAGGGTCGTTGACCCCAAAAATACATCTATTTTTTTGTTTCACTGTGTTTAGATACTGATACCCATCAAGTCTGCAGAGTTTCGCTATTAATTAATTTGACCTGACCTTATAAATTTAATTTGACCTGGAAATAAATACATTTCCCCTTGACCCGTGACCTTGTTTTTAATATACACAATTAAGAGTATCTTACAAGATACAACAGCAATTAGGTACGTTCTGATATATTATGTATCTCAAAGATTTCCAATAAAGTTTAGGTACAATCAACAAAAGAGATAAGTATGCAGGATCGTCGGATATAGTTTATGTTTAGTAAGAAACCGATGCCATTGCCATTGTCTGTGTGGTGCCGGACTTAAACAATACCACCACCCCATACTTCCCGTGGGTGTCGTAAAAGGCGACTAAGGGTCGTACCGGAGAATGGTCAGCAGCGTTCTCTATGATTCCACCACTGCGATCGCCAACCCGCCTGCCAAGCGTGGCGATTATGGCAAACCCCCCCTTTGGGGGAGGCCTATGTCCAGCAGTGGACGTCTTTCGGCTGAAATGATGATGATGATGATGAAGAAACCGATAGATGTTGTCGAATAAAATTTTATTTTAATAATAGAAAGCAAACAGCTTATTTATCGAACTAAATTTCAGTCGCCAATATCCCTCGGTTTCCTACTAAACTTCAACTATATCCGACGATCCTGCATACTTATCTCTTTTGTTGACTGTACATGTTTTTGAATTATTTAATTTAGTTATCAACATTATTTAAAAAATACACTTTAGCCCCCTTATAAAATAAACTTATTATAACAGATGAATAGTTACTCACCGATTTTCCCCGTTAATCGTCAGTAATTTGGGTTTTGAAAGAAGAAGACAAAAGCGTTGTGTAACTGTATACACAGACGCTATACAACGTTTATTAGTATTAGTATTTATGTATAAGTCAGACATGACTGTATGTTCATAATATAATACACCAACGTACTCAAGTCGAACCCAATAAGAATAAATATTCTGCGAATGTCATCTGTCGTTGAAGTACTAATTTCATTACAAAGTCAAATAGTATTTCTAATTAAGGTTCAGAAGTATAGGCCGACCGCTTAACTGAGAAGTTGCCTGAGGTAGCAGCGCGGTGCGGGAGGGGTGTGGTGACGTGACGCGAGAGCTCAGTGATTCGTCAACTTGTGACAACTGTCAATCCACCCGCACCGCAGAGCTACCTCAGGCAACGTCTCAGTTAAGAGCAAACTAGTCGCGAGCTCGAACTCACTGGTGGTCATGGCCAAAAATCACGTTGTCTTATCTGGCTTCGTGCCCGACTGAGCTAGTATCAGTGATGAGCAGTTAGACGCTAGTCTACATGAAAAAAGTCTAGTTCTCACCCACAGAAATACCATTCCGAACTGATAGGCGCGGAAAAAAAAATTAAAAGTGCTTCGGAAAAAGGTGTTTTATGAAAAAAATAATGCGTAAATCAATTAAAAATAAAGTTTATTGAACTCTTCGATAACTGAGCTTTGTCGGTACGGACTTGGTTTTGAAGATTTTACAGTTCTTATATTACTTATTTACATCCAAAGTTACGTTAAAAATAGCAAGAAAAACGAATCTTTGTTGGCTCATAACTTTTTAATGGCTTTTTATTTTACTACTCTGTTTCCGTACAGACAACATTAATAATAAGACAAAACGATATCATGCTTAACTTTGGATGCACAATGTCAAACAGTGGAGTAATACACTCCCGAAATTTGTATGGAAAAAATATCGACTAGAGTCACCTTAAGCGGTCGACCTATAGTCTGATTATACGGCAGACATTGATTTAAATAAGTAATTCTAAAAATAACGTTAACCTAAGGTCATTTGTCGCGCGCTTAATATGGAAATCTAAAAATAAATACTAATACATGAATATGTTACCTAGTTGTCGTGGGTGGTTCAAGGGTATATTGTACAGACGCAGACGCCAGCACACAAGCTACCCGAAACTGTCAAATTTTCCCAATCAACTTTGAACCTTATACTCTAGAGATAAAGTTGAAAATCTATTTAAGACATTTGACAGATTGTAGTGGCTTGATGCGCTGGCGTTTGTATAATGTATGTATCATGAATAGTGAATACAATGTCATTCATTACCCGCTCAACCTGTTACCATGGATTCCGTACATGATTCTGAACACCCCTAAATTTATTTAGTTATTTTTTTAATTTATTAATTTATTTAGTAAGTTTTAGTTATTTAAAAAAAAAAATGCTGTTCCATACAGTTTGATTGCGAAGGTATAAAACAATAATTTTTAGGGTGCCGTACTTCAAAAGGAAAAACGGTACCCTTATAAGATCACTTCGTTGTCCGTCAGTCAAGCAAGACCCTTTTTCTCAGGAACGCGTAAAGTTATCAAAATTGAAATTAATATCAAATACTCAGGGCTGCAATCCCTTGAAGCAGTGAAAAAATCAAACTTCTAAGTCAACGCAATCAAAAGATACAGTCATTAATGTTCCGAAATCAAAACCTATAGGTTACTTCCCGTTGACCTAGAATCATGAAATTTGGCAAGAAGCAATTTCATGTAGCACAAGTAAAGGAAAAAGTCCGTAAACCGTTAATTTGTAGAACTTACATTACAAAAAAAATAATTCTAAAACTATTTACAGACCTACAAAGTATGGAGCTTTCGGTGCACAAGTCCGACTCGCACTTGGCCGGTTTTTTTGATAACCTAGGAATAATTTGTATGCTGGGAGTCTAGAATCATTGTGCTAAATTCATGGTTACAGTTTGCACGTACAGTCTGCATTTCTTTAGTATACTACTGTAACTGTTTTACCTACTGCTGGAAACATTATTCCATTGTGTTAATGAAACAATAAATCTATACAACATTATTTTTAGTATATGCGAAACCCGAAACTCATGTCTAGTATTTTTATGTAAAGAATCTATGGTAAACGCGGGTTACTTTAGCTCTGGGGGGGGGGAACTTTGGCTCAATACAAAAAAGGGTTTTCTATTTTCTATTGTTGTATAGGGCTAGATTGGCTCAACGCTGTCATAAATATTGTTTTTGGGTCGACAAAATATGCAGGTCAAACTAACCCTCTTCAAAGAACAACATTGGCTCAAAAGTAAAAAATAAAATAAAATGTTTACTCATACATTCTGGGGAAAATAACATTATTACTAATTAGCTCCTATCCTCACCTGTAAAACAAATCCATTAAAATGCTAAGAAATCCAGATCCACCATAATCCCTACTATTAAAGGGTTTTTAAAAAAGGATGAAAAAATTAGCTAAAGTAACCTGCGTTTACGGTACAAAATTTCAAAACTGTATCATGAAAAATCACAAAGTTATAAGCTTGTTAAGTTACCTGTTTGTCCGTACAAAACCATGCTCACCCGCGCCGCTCGCACCGCGCCCCCTTCTTGCGCTGCTTGATAATAGTACCTAGGTACCTAACCGTTAGCCGCGGAGATTGGTGTCGCTCGGTGTTTTAACTTTTAACCTTTTTTAAATATTTTGGGACAAAATATAACATGGGGTAAAAATTATTGGAATCGGCTCAGTTACTTATTCTGAACAAACTATATTCAGGTTTCGCATAGGTATAGTAAAAATAACGTTGTATAGACCCTGCTCGCCTCAAAATATTTTCAAAAAATATAATCTTTTGCCTATCTGGCCCTTAATTTTTGAATTGTTGTTTTTTATTTAATCGTATGCTGCATTGGATGACGTCATCACGTCGACACCGGCTGTCGCTGAAAACCAGAGCTGGGGCTCTGTCTCGTATAGGGTCTTAGCATTATGCTGAGCGACGGCAGTTTTGCGTAGATGTAACGCATGTGTTTTGCCAAACTGTTATTTTGTTTTTTTTTTATGCCGAAAATAAACGTATTTTCTTTCTTTCTTTCTTAATATTCGATTTAAAACCCTATCAAAAAGTACCTATTTAATACGCAGTAAATTGAAGGTAACATAACAAGTAAAAAAACTACTAAGTATACACATTTGAAAAATTGTTATTATCTGCCTATTTTACAATTTTTAATACATCATTGCTATTTTGCTCTTTTCCAAATTACCTACTCGAAAAGTAGCACGCGTTGAGTAAACATACAAGATCTTATTTTTCCGCCCGCAGCCGATTTAATCTCCATTGGCCTAATGAAATTCAAATACTATATATGGTAATATTTGCAAAACATACTGTTTTGTATAATACATGTCGTTATGCTGTAGCCTCTATGAACGCGGATATAAGCGCGTATCTAGTTTATATTATGTCAATATGTAGCTAAATGTAGGTGAGACTACACACATCAAAAGTGTCTAGGGATCAACATATATTTTTGCAATAACTTTTCTCCTGATTGATATTAATTAAAATTTTCTTTAAGGATTCATCAAATAAAGTGTTTTCGTTTGTCACAGTAACGATAAACCAAGTCACCTTTGCATTAATAAAGAAATTTGCCATTTTCCTAATACAGGGATTTTTGACATTTGAACCACTAACACAAAAGTTCGAAAAAAAGACTGAAATAACAGTTTTCTTTAAAATTTTATTGGGTAACTTAAACAATTAATAATCCGTGTTTCTACCGCGAACACTAACAACACAAGAACATCGGTTTGGCATACTCAAAATGAGTTCATCCAAATCACGCTGTGGAATGGCCGCCCATGTTCGTTGCAACAACAAAAAAAGGTCTTCTTGCGACTGGATACCCTCCATATTCGGCAGAGCTCTTCTCTGTAGCATATCCCATGCATGCTCAATCGGGTTCAAGTCTGGCGACTGAGCAGGCCAGGGCAGGACATTGATGTTAGCTGCGGCGAGAGTCTGTCTTACAACTCTTGCGGTGTGCGGTCGTGCATTATCATGCATTAACTGAAATAAGGGACCGATTTGCACTTGTAGAGGAACGATGACGTCTGATACAATCGTCTCAGCATAAATTTGAGCGTTGAGGTTGCCTCTGATCCAAATCAACTCAGTTCTTCCGCCGATCCAAATACCCGCCCATACCATGATGGTTCCACCACTATAAGGATGGACTTCCTGGCAGGATTTTAATCGCTGTTGGCGTCCAGGGGTTCTCCAGTGTCGTATACGTCTTGTATCCGGTCTCATACCAAAACGAGACTCATCAGAAAAGCACACGAAACGCCATTGTTCTTCTGCCCAATTTCTGTGTTCAAGAGCCCATTGATATCGAATCCTACGATTGTGCATTGCTATAGGTGGTACCCGTAGCGGTCTTCGGGAATGAAGGTTCACTTCATGCAAGCGGTTTCCGACTGTTTGGTCGCTAATTAAGTTCCCTGAAGAGTGATGAAGCCTCACGGCTAACATCATGGCGGTTATTGTTGGAGCTCTTCGAGTTAAGATTTGAATGTATCGGTCTTGTCTCCGTGTGGTGCAGCGATACCGTCCTCCATGGCGCTCAGCCACGGTACCAGTGCTTCGGTAACGTGTCCAAAGTCGACTGATAACACTCTGACTTGTATTCAGAGCTAAAGCCACAGTACGTTGCCGGGAACCTGCTTCTATCATTCCCACGGCTCTGAGCATTTCTTCCCTGCTTAAATGACGTCGCCGCTCCATAATAACGTTGGTTTTAATCAGTAGTAGGGAAACAGTAGCACTAATAATGTCTTCAATGCGTTGTATGTTTTTATAGGGAAAATATTGACAGCTGATTTTCATCTTTTACTCGAATTTGATTCACAGTTCCTGATTCAAATTATGAAATGCACCAAAAAGGATCCATATAAATTTATAAAATCATAAATTTATTACAAAGCCACATCTCAATCTCAAGAAATCCGCATAAAAATGCTTGATCCCTAGACACTTTTGATGTGTGTAGTTGAGTCGAAATTGGCGAAATGAAGGGCCTTTAAATCGCAGTGGGTTTTGATTGTGACTCAATTATTTTATTGATGTCGGCTTCTACTAAACAATGTTTAATTTTGAACTTCATACAATTCATCGGAAGGGCAATTATTCCCGTAATTAAAACGTTCAAAATCTAGTTGCAATCTCATCTTTTCATCGTTTGTTGTATGGGAGCCCCATGCCCCATGCAATAGGGTTCAAGATCTATTAGCTAAAATAATAAAAAACTGGCCAAGTGCGAGTCGGACTCGCACACGAAGGGTTCCGTACCACAAGGCAAAAACGCCGAAAAAAAACATGTTTGTTATATGGGAGCCCCCCTTAAATATTTATTTTATTTTAATTTTATTATTTATTATTAAAGTTAAAATACAACTGAGTATTTTGTGAATATTTCAAGTGCCTACCTGTTGCCATTTTTGATATCGAGCAAAAAAGGGCAAAAAAATCGCGTTTGTTGTATGGGAGCCCCCCTTAAATATTTAATTTATTTTGTTTTTAGTATTTGTTGTTATAGCGGCAACAGAAATACATAATTTGTGAAAATTTCAACTGTCTAGCTATCGCGGTTCTTGAGATACAGCCTTGTGACAGACAGACGGACAGACGGACAGACAGCGAAGTCTTAGTAATAGGGTTCCGTTTTTGCCCTTTGGGTACGTAACCCTAAAAATGTAGGAAAATTTGAGGTACCTAAGTATTTTTGACAGATTGAGACTGAGATCAGACTGTAAGTTTTCTTAAAATTACGAGATTTGCCCCTCAGACCTTTGTGTATCAGACAGTAATTTAAAAAGTCTAGGAAGGGGCCTTATTCATACCATCGTTCGATCGTTGCCATCTGTGCAATTTTCCATTCATATCTTCTTTAAAATCGTGCAGACCTTACATTTAATAGCCCTTATTACGCACTCCAACATCCCATGGTAAGCGGAAATCGCTTCGAGATACGTTTATCTCCACTGTCGAAACCGAAACCCTTTCGTATCCGGGCGAAGTTACACTATTGTAGTGCAGGTCTGCAGGCTAGTCGCCCCCCCCCCCCGGACCCCGCCCGTTTCACACCCGTACCCTTAATTTTATAAGGTCGCTTACGGGCCGGAAACGTTATTCGGTGCGCGTCCCATGTAATGGTATTCCCCTGTAGTGTGATCCTCTTTTGTGTGCCTTTTAACAAAATTAACGTTGTTTCGGCCGGCCCATACACACACGATGTTATCAAAGTAGCAGCGTTTACATAAACCCGTTCAGATTTTGGCGGCAACCAATCCCAAGATTGCGCGTCGATTTTTATGATGAGGGTCGGGCGAAGGAATTGATTTGAATTGAGCCTTCGTTCAGTTAGTTTCATGTTTTATTACAATAATACTGTTTGCAGGAAAATATCTGGCCGTTATTTTATTTTGCTCCAATTCGATTTTTGAAAAAGGGAAAAACAGCCACTCGTGTATTTCGATATTTATCGCAGATATTTATAGTAGGTACAATATAGGTCTACCAGAATCTCATGGCAAAAAAAAACAATAAAACTTTGTGGTTTTTGAAAAAAACATTGCCAATGCTGTCAAATGTATGAAAACCACAAAGTTTTTTTGTTTTTAGGGTTCCGTACCCAAAGGGTCAAAACGGAACCCTATTACTAAGACTTCGCTGTCTGTCCGTCTGTCCGTCTGGCCGTCTGTCCGTCTGTCCGTCTGTCCGTCTGTCCGTCTGTCTGTCACCAGGCTGTATCTCAAGAACCGCGATAGCTAGACAGTTGAAATTTTCACAAATTGTGTATTTCTGTTGCCGCTATAACAACAAATACTAAAAACAAAATAAATTAAATATTTAAGGGGGGCTCCCATACAACAAACGTGATTTTTTTGCCCTTTTTTGCTCGATATCAAAAATAACAACAGGTAGGCACTTGAAATATTCACAAAATACTCAGTTGTATTTTAACTTTAATAATAAATAATAAAATTAAAATAAAATAAATATTTAAGGGGGGCTCCCATACAACAAACATGTTTTTTTTTTGGCGTTTTTGCCTTGTGGTACGGAACCCTTCGTGTGCGAGTCCGACTCGCACTTGGCCCGTTTTTTTTTTTTTGCCATGAGATTCTGGTAGACCTTTACTAATGCTATGCTTTTTGAGAGGGTTACTATTTCTAAAGCCAAAAAAAAATAAGTAGATGCCAACCTATTTTCCTTTTCCAGCCATAGAAAAAAAAAACGTCATTATACGCGGTTTCGAGTTCACTTCACCATTCTTCGCATACCCATCCTCATCTAAGTGTACGTGTGTATCATTATGTAGGTGAGTTTCCTCTCAGCATATTATACAGAGGACGTTAGCAGGGGCTCGCAAACACCTGCAAATAGCCACTTGTAGCCTTATCACACGCACACCCACTTTTACATAATGGCCGTCAGAATGATACTTGCTGATTTCGTTTTTACGTCGTCACCTAAAAGCATAAAGTGTGTAGGTGTAAAATGTTCGTGTACCTGTAGAGAGGTGACGTAGGTATTGAATAAGTCTGAAAATAATAAAAAACCGGGCAAGAGCGAGTCGGACTCGCCCACCGAGGGTTCCGTAACATCCGGGCTTATGCATAAGGTTTATGTTTATGAAATTAAATGTTTTTTTTATTTTTTTTTTATATTTGAGTTGGTTGAATAAAAGGTAAATTGCGGTTTACGATTTATGACGTATTAAAAAAAAACTACTTACTAGATCTCGTTCAAACCAATTTTCGGTGGAAGTTAACATGGTATTATACATCATATATTTTTTTTAGTTTTATCATTCTCTTATTTTAGAAGTTACAGGGGGGGGGGACATACATTTTACCACTTTGGAAGTGTCTCTCGCGCAAACTATTCAGCTTAGAAAAAAATGATATAAGAAACCTCAATATCATTTTTGAAGACCTATCCATAGATACCTCACACGTATGGGTTAAAAGAAAAAAAAAAATTGTTTCAGTTCTAAGTATTGGGAACCCTAAAATGTATTGTTTTTTTCTATTTTTGTGTGAAAATCTTAATGCGGTTCACAGAATACATCTACTTACCAAGTTTCAACAGTATAGATCTTATAGTTTCGGAGAAAAGTGGCTGTGACATACGGACGGACAGACAGACAGACAGACGGACAGACAGACAGACAGACAGACAGACATGACGAATTTATAAGGGTTCCGTTTTTTGCCATTTGGCAACGGAACCCTATAAAATGGTATGGGTCCCGCCTGCTTCCAACATTTAGGTATTTAATTTAAAACGGCCTTGTTTTTATCTTTTCAGTTTTTTTTTAACTTAATTTTTTTACCGCAGTCGGGTTTTTAGTTTTTTTAATCACTTGTTTTTATTTTCAGCATTTTAGTTTACAAATTTGTGAGATTTCGTAGACGATTTAGTTCTTGGTACGTGTTTTTACGATTTGTCACTTCGCATTACTTTTAACCATATAAGTTGAATATATTTTTGTAATCACCTTTAAAAACCCTTTATTTTGATACCCCACTCGATAGGTTTCGAGAAAAATATTTTTTTTTGAAGATATAATATTGCGCCAAAACACGCCCATTTTTTTTTCTTCAATTTTGATATACCTACCCAGTGACACTCGCGCTACCAAGACAAATCTAAAGACGTATAATTTATTCAAATCCGTTCATTTGTTTAGAAGTTACGAGGGAACAAAGAAACGGACATACATACATACATACAGGTTGAACACATAACCCTCCTTTTGGGCTTCGCCGCAGTCGGGTAAAAATATGAGTATTTTTTTGATAATTTTGTGAGGTTTACATTTTTGGTCAGAATATATACCTAGATATTCTGGCCTGTATAGCCTATATACGAGAAGTAATAAAATGTGCCGTTTTACACCGACACTCTACTATCCCACGACAATATTTCACAACCTACAAAACCCATCGAAACTAAAATACGAACACAAAATTCAACGGTCGTAAAAATCCGCACCAAAATAACAATTTCAAAATATTTCCTAACCTATATCGAAAATACAATTTTCATTTCGTAGTTTCTAGTCAATTGGCGCGTTACTCTTTTTTACACTGTATTCGTGTACGTCCAGCGTATTATAAACTCCACGCAGTCAATTTTCGCGCACCATTTTTATATCACGTAATAACATCGGGGCTGAATAAAAGGCTGAATAAATAAATCTGCTCCTAATTAATCATATTCATACGGGCCCGGGAAAATCAATTTTGAATATGAAAACATTTGGGCGGACAAAAAGTCGTAACTACGAGTTTTTAAGCGAATTATAGCTTTACAATTTCGTTCTTATCGTGTTTGCGCAAAGTTTTAGGTCGCCTTCCTTCGTTAGGTACCGTTTATAGAGCCAGTTTACCTTTGCAAACACTAATTAAATAGAAAAACAGGGCTTTAAGCGTTTCTGGATCCAGGATAAACCCTCTTAGGTCGTTCTGTTTACAAAAAGGCCCTTTTTTTGGAACGGTTTTGTCACTTTCATTAAATTGTTTTTGTAAATGATTTGTTTGTGTAGAAGAAAACAATTAAGTGAAAAATATACTTACCCATATTCTAGATAGATGCTCAAGCAGAAAATCTTTATTAGATCTGTATTTTTTTGCAATTTGGGAAGCTATCTCTTATTACTAAAATTATGCAAAATAAAAACAAGCCAGACTTTCATTACTAATAAAATCCGTCCTAAAACATCCTATTACGTGAAAAGGCCGAAAAAACAAAAAGGCAAAAGTGGAGCGTTCGTGGCAAAAAAGGAACGAAGGTAATCAGCGCATCAATCACAGAGCCACCAGGCCATAGAGTGGTCCCCAGAGTTGGAGCCACAGCTCAGCACTGATTGTGACGTATTTATAAGACATTCGGAGCTGACGGAATGATGCTACTGGTGACGTAATTGGTTGAAATTTATAAGGGAGATTTGTTTGTGAAAGTTTTCTCTGTAGGGAGTTTTAGAAAACATGTATGAAAACTACCTAATTATAAAGTTACGAAGTAAAATGAAAAAAACCGGGCAAGAGCGAATGGGACTCGCGCACCGAGGGTTCCGTAACATCCGGGTTTATGCATAAGGCTTATGTTTATGAAATTAAATTATTTTTTTTTATTTTTGAGTTGATTGAATGAATGGTAAATTGCGGTTTACGATTTATGACGTATTAAAAAAAACTACTTACTAGATCTCGTTCAAACCAATTTTCGGTGGTAGTTTACATTGATTACAATGTAAACTACCACCGAAAATTGGTTTGAACGAGATCGAAAACTAAAAAAAATATATGATGTACATTAGTACATCATATATTTTTTTTAGTTTTCTTATTTAAGAAGTTACAGGGGGGGGGGACACATTTTACCACTTTGGAAGTGTCTCTCGCGCAAACTATTCAGTTTAGAAAAAAATGATATTAGAAACCTCAATATCATTTTTGAAGACCTACCCATAGATACCCCACACGTACCTATGGGTTTGATGAAAAAAAAATTGAGTTTCGGTTCTAAGTATGGGGAACCCTAAAATTTGTTGTTTTTTTTTCTATTTTTGTGTGAAAATCTTAATGCGGTTCACAGAATACATCTACTTACCAAGTTTCAACAGTATAGCTCTTATAGTTTCGGAGAAAAGTGGCTGTGACATACGGACGGACAGACAGACAGACAGACATGACGAATCTATAAGGGTTCCGTTTTTGCCATTTGGCTACGGAACCCTAAAAAGGCTATCTAACCACCGGCCCTGGAGTAATCCCCAGGGTCCAGCTCAGCACTGATTGGGACGTATTTAGGAGAAGTTTAAATCTGACGGAATGAGGCTACTGATAATATAATTGGGTAAAAATTTAATAGGAGACTTTTAAAGGTGTTGTTGAAAGTTTTCTCGGTAGGGAATTTCAGAAAATATGTTTTAGACAAAACTTTACCATGATATATTATATGATTTCGAAGTGAAGAAATAATGTGTGTAGAAAAAGTGTTCAAACATTTTTCTAAAATAAAAGAGTAATAAAATGCTTGTGAAACTATTTTTGTGCTGACATTACAGCCTTGAATACTACATACTATCAATTTTATTGGATTATCCATACTAATTCGGAAGTTACTCAGTCTGTATATCTGTCTGTATCCTTTTAACGCCTAAACCACTGAACGGATGTCGATAAAATTTGGCAGAGAGATAGATTGCATCCCGGGGAAGGACATAGTTTTTATTCCGATATTCCCACGGAACCGACACTTACGCGGGTGAAACCGCGGGACGCAGCTAGTAGAATATACTTTAGAAAGAAAATTAAAGGCTTCTAAGTAGTACAATTTGATACTCTTTTTGTCCGCGTCTATTTAAGTGATAAATATCTAAGTTAAAGCTCAATAGATATTTATTTTTATTACCTATTTTTCTTTATTTCACGGGAACTTGAGCAAAAAATTTTTACATTCTTACTCGTACAAAGGACTTTCATTGCCTCATTTTTTCTCAGAAACCAATGCCTCTACTTCGTAAGGGTATAGACAAACGTAACTTTACTAGAACTGATAGCTTTATTAAAGAGGATAAAAATGTATACACTGATCTTTATTCCTTGAAACCACAAACCGATTCTTCAATAGAAGTTGTGCTTTAGCATTATGCAATAGCGGTCATTGCCCTTCCCCTAATATCTCTCTGCAACAACCCAAACAATAAACTTCGTATGTTTTTAATTATTGGAACATGTTGAAGATCATGATAGGTATTGATTCCGGACGTTAACGGACCTTATTTCAGTGCTTGAAAATAAAAAAGCTAGAAAATGTAGGTGGGTCAATGACCGCTATAGCCATGCTAAAACGCGACAACTATAGGAGTAACATGCATGAAATATTAGTTGCAGTCTACCCTTACGTAGAATTATACCTCTGTAGTATTTCTAAATTAGTATCTATTGTACAAACAATGTAAAGGGCGAGTGTACCCCACTGGGGTACGTACTTACACCGGGGTACAGGGGACCCTTCAATTAGAATTATCAAAATGAGAGGGCGTATGGAAACTCCTACTTAGAACACAAAATAACATAAGTCAATAGCATTCCCTGCCGTTGGAGTATGGAAAGGCAAAAGGGGGAAATGACGTCACATCGTCGACAATTTCCATTTACACTTGAGAATAATAAAATTACTGAAATAATAACAAAGTTTGGAGCCATTGTTATTGTTAACTTCTGCCCCATAATGTTGAAAATGAAGTAATTCATGAAGGAAATCATTTTCCCCATCTGTATTATAATGTATGGTCGCGTTTCCCCTTGTGTATTAAATAGGGTTTCGAGTGATATTAATTTACACTAATATTGATATCGGTGGAAGCCTTTGGCGGAACCTGGAGCCACGTTACGAGAAGCTGTTTACAGTATTAAACGTACGTAACATCACGCCTGTATTTTCCGAAGGGTCAGGCAGAGGTGTAACTATAGTCTACCCACATTTGGTCAGTTATGTTTACGTCCCATGTAATAGGAGGCGAGCCTATTGCCATCAACCGGGTACAAATCCAGCTACTGAGAAATTCCAGATGGAAAAACCTGGAAAAACCCAATAACACTTCTCATGCTCAGAAGTAGCGATTACGACTACTAGATCACCAAGGCAGTATTATAAAAAAAGCCTTTGATATTCCTTAATTACAATAAATAAAGTTAACTAAATTAAGAATTTAATAATTACTAATTAAGGACCTCTCGATGGGTATAGGCCTCCTCCAGTAATTTCCAGTCTTTTCTGGTTTTTGCTTTCTCAAGCCATGATTTGCCAGTCAATTCCACTATCTCGTCGTGCCAACGCTCTACTGGTCTGCCTCTTCTTCTCTTACCGTGTGGGCCTTTCCAAGCGAGGCAGTTTTGAACACCTATAATTACAAACGTAAGCCAAATCACCGTACCTATAGCTATAACAAGAATTTTTCGAAGTATTTAGTAACCATTTTCGTACGATAAATGGGCACTTTGGTTAGCGTGATGACCTTTGTACTAATAATACTGTATCACGAATATCTCCCCTCAATTATTGCAAATGTCAAACGATATCCGATCCACTCCAGAAAACAAAACAAGAAACTGCTTATAGGAACGTAGGTGGTAAGTAAAGTGAAGAGCTGGTCTGTTTTAAGTTTTCACAGTGAGATTTTTACAGAATACATCGGCTGTTCCAAAGCCGATGTTACCAATACCTACGGCATTACGATCACACATTATTCTGTTACTATCACAAACGAAATATGTTAAGTAATTCACAGAACAGTAAACACCAGTTGACGAGAAAAGCTTGACCTTATTAAAAATTATTTTAAAAATACCCAGACCATTCCACCATAAATGAACCCACATAACCTATACCGGGCTCAAGAAAATCAATAAGCAAACTTCTAAACAAGTGTTTTATAAACAAACGAGTAAATAAAACAACCTTATTATTACTACCATACGTTTCCCGGCCGTTTTTTTGATTAAACATTACGAGAGTTAGGGGCAATTTGAGGCAGTTCGGGGAAACTTGGCCAGAAGGAGGAGAACCTATTTGTTGTGGCCTAAACAAATAAAGTAGTTTGGGGGAAACAGATCAGTTAACTTCGTAAGTGTGTAAGGACGGCACCTTGCGCGTTTGGATTTGTTACAAATTGCCCAAGCTACTGTTTACGCCACCCTTCAAGATTTGCCTGAAGAGTACAGTTTGTTTGTTGCCCTACTTTTATTAATTTAGTTTCCGTGGAAAATGAGAATTGTGTTTTTGTTAAGGCTATCAACCTGCCTACCCTTTTCCTAACTATGTTGGGGTCGACTTCCAGTCTAACAGAATGCAGCTGAATATCAGAATTTTACATGGTGCGACTGCCTATCTGACCTCCACAACCCATTTACTGGGTTACACGATACCCCTTGGTACGACTTTCGGGCTTCTGACTACCCGTAACGACTGTCAAAGATCTACAAATGACAGCCGAGGCCAACAGCTTAACATGCTTTCCGAGGCACGGAGGGATCTCGATATGTGATGGATAGCCACCCATCCACAATCGACCTCGGGTAGCGTTGCTTAACTTTGAGAATCGACTGGTGCGCCTATTATTATATAGCCGCGAGCCTCCCTTTCTTGTAAAGTAACGTTGTTAATCAATGTTCATCTAAAATTATAATCATTCTGAGCTTTATTTGTAGTGTTATTACAGTTAATTTTACTTAGACTTTGATAAACCACTTAGGAATTAAATAATTTAAACTTGTCTAATTCGCAGGAGTTGTTTTCATTTGAGGCAAATTATGTTCCTTTGAAGGTTCTTTTTGGAATCTGCTTTAGTCCTTTTTCTGAGTTTGGGTTACATAACGTATCTCGACATTCTCTCCCTCTCTTTGTTTTTGTTTCACTGAAAAGGAAATATGTATATTTTACAAAAAACATCAACGTTTTCCTTCACCGATGTAAGTGATGTCCAAGATCAGATAAACTCAGAAAGTACACCACAAAACAAAAAATACAAATTGAAAATGTCACATGAAAGGCGAGCCCCGGACTTTTAGTCAATATAAATCGAAATGAAATCGCCAACCCGTCTTGAGCAAGCGTAGTGAGCAATGCTCGTGCCTTCTCTGTTTAAGAAGAGGCCTTTGCCCTGCAGTGGGACATGGTACATGGGACATGGTGGTATTATTATATTCACATATAAATCACACTAATATTATAAAGGCGAAAGCTTCTGAATGCGTGAATTTGGGTGTGTGTGTTTATATGTTTGTTACTTCTACATGCTCAAACGGCTGAACCAATTTTGATAAAATTTTGTATGGAGGTAGCTGACATCCTGGATTAACATATAGGCTACATATAGGTTTTTATCCCATTATTCCCACGTCGATCGACATTTACGCGGGTGAAACCGCGTGGCGCAGCTAGTTACTCAATAAACGTCAAAATCTCCTCACAGCCATACAACATCATCATCTGCCTAGCCTTTTCCCAACTATGTTGGGGTCGGCTTCCAGTCTAATCGGATGCACCTGAGTACCAGTATTTTACATGGAGCGACTGCCTATCTGTCTCCACAACCCAGTTATTGGGAAAAACGATACACCTTGGTCGAACTGGTAGTTAGACTTTGGGGTTTCTGACGACCCGTAACGACTGTCAAAGACCCACGACAATGTCAATGACAGCCGGGACCAACGGCTTAACGTGCTTTCCGAGGCACGGAGGGGTCTTGATATGTAAAGAAGGTCACCCGTCCACGGACCAACCGCGACAAGCGTAGCTTAACGATGTTGCTTAAGGATGTTATTACTTAGCCACGAACCCCTCAGTGTAGTGGGACAATAATAGGCTGGTATTATTATTTTCACATATAAATGACTCAATAAACGTCAAAATCTCCTTACAGCCATACCTAATGTTACTTACCGATATAAATTACTTAACGATATAAATTACTTAACGATATATCACATATAAATTACTTAACGATGTTGCTTAAGGATGTTATTACTTAGCCACGAGCCCCTCAGTGCAGTGGGACAATAATAGGCTGGTATTATTATTTTCACATATAAATGACTCAATAAACGTCAAAATCTCCTTACAGCCATACCTAATGTTACTTACCGATATAAATTACTTAACGATATAAATTACTTAACGATATATCACATATAAATTACTTAACGATGTTGCTTAAGGATGTTATTACTTAGCCACGAGCCCCTCAGTGCAGTGGGACAATAATAGGCTGGTATTATTATTTTCACATATAAATTACTCAATAAACGTCAAAATCTCCTTACAGCCATACCTAATGTTACTCAATAATCGCGATATCAGATCATTGGCTGGGCGTGACGCTCCAACGAAATTAGGGAATATCGTTCTCACGGTCTCACCTCAATCAATCGGTAATCCAGTAAGTGATTGACGTGTTTATCGTTAAATATTTAGCGCTTCAAGCGATGGAGTGAGTGCTTCACCGCTGACTGTCGGATTATAGTCGGTATTAAGTTGGATATGATGTTAATCGTGTTCTAGTTTCTTGGTTAGAACTGAAATCTAGGGTAAAGAGTAGGCAGACTTTGATTGTTAGTTGTCTAAGGGCCTACTATGACGGGTTGATTTGTGGCTCGAACAGAGGCTTTTGCCTAAGGTGGGCATGACTCGTGTGAGGTGAGAGATAAACATTTTTATGGATAACAGATCGTAACTAGGTCAAGGTCTGGTCGGTAAAAGAAATAAATAGCTAAACAAAACTTGAATCCAGTCAGTTAACAAAATCGAGCCATTGACACAAAGGAATGCAATAAACTTTCGTACTAATAAAGCATTCCTTACTATTTTCAGGGAACAGTGACAAATGTTCGACAATGTTTCTGAAGGATTACTTGCGTAAATATCATAACCCTTTCGTGACGCTCGCGCAAAAATGTCAATTATCATTTTGTGTATTCCAGTGAAAGATGAAACCCAACCCTTTCCATTTACACTCGCCATAAATCACGGCGGTGTCAGAACGAGACAACAATAGAGCCGGCGCGGTCGGCGTTTTGAGCTCTTTTAATTAAAATGTTAAGAATTTGTATTCTGCATGCGGGCCGTTGATACCCAACCTACCCAGACCCCACCTTCTCAACCAAACTCAAGGAACGCAAAGAAACACCAGAGACCAACTACACTGGTCTTACCAATGTTGAAAAGAACACCTTTGTGTAAAAAGGTAATAACTCACACAAAGAATATGAAAGAAAAATCGTTGCCAAAAATACGTACCTACCTAACGTTTTTAATTCGTTTACATAAATAAACATTTCTATGTTGTGTGGTTGTTTTGTATTCATTTCAGTTCGTTAGGTAAGCGACCGTGTTCATATCTAATATTTTTTTTTTTTGTTTCCACCGTTTTCAAACGAACGAGTGTTCTTTTTTCGCAAGTTATTCTATTTTCGTTCGAATGCCTGCTATTTGTTCATGACTGTACAAAAATGGGCTTTTGTTCCCGAAATAATATCACGACCACTAAACTAGCTAACACCCTAATTTCGTAACACATTACACACTATTATTGTCAATCTAATTGACTTTGAAGGATAATGCTAACCATTGCTTCACTACGTTCGAAAAATATGTCTGCTCAATAATGTAAGTAACGCAATGAATGTTGTTAAACTGTCAAAATGAGAGCCATTGATAGTGTGTTAGATACGGAATTACCCCACAGCTTCAGAAATACCCAACTTCATCATACATAGCATAAAGCAAAACGTAAAACCAAAGAATTCTGGCACAAAATATTTATGCAATAGCAGAGCATTCACAATAAGCGCAGCGTCCAAACGTCATGGATTCGATGAAATAAACGATGGATATTGTTGAGAAACAATTGCAATAAATCGTGAAGCATGTGAAGCGCAATTTCTCGGCGGCCGATGGTGCAAACTTTCGCAATATTGACGGCTCCAGCCGATGCTGACGGCAACGGTCTGCATCTAAAACAGGGAAAAAAGATTAAAATGGAAAAAATGTTTAGTAAGACAGTTTTTTGTCCTATAAAATAGTTTTTAAAAGTACCATCGATCCGTGGGGCTTAAGACAAGACAATGAACAAAAAATAAAACAAGATGCAGCTTCATAGTGGACTTGACGTCAAACAAAATCAAAGCACAGCACATATCCGAAAAATAAATACCACGAAATGAGACGGCACTCGCCAAAACACAGAAAATAAAACACACAAGCCGTGAGCCCTGCCAAAAGCATAACGGAAAGGCTCCATTCATAGAAAAATCTGCACGATATGTCAAGTCTATTTACTAGGAATCGGCGGAAAGATGGCTGACTCGCGCGCATCAAGCAATCCGTGTGAGTGCCCATTTGAGAGGCGAATGCTAATGATGTACAACTTGCGGGACTCGATTTAACTTTACTGCCTTGAAATGGAACGTTTGATGGGACGCGGTTATTTTTATGGATTTTTTTGCGACTCGGTATGCTGAATTTCGGTGAAATTTACTGTCGCAGAAGTCATTAGTTGAATGGTTCACGAAAATGGAATTCGTGGCTTTGCATTGTGTTGAAGTTAAATGTAACGAACTCCGACGAATATGAGAGGGTTTTTGTAAAACTATCCCGTGATGTTTTTTAGCTGAATTCATTTTATGTATTCAACATCACTATTTTCGATGACCTTGTGTTGTGAAGGCCGCAGGAATCCGCTAGATGTGAGAAGTACAGAACTGGCCGATGTGGGGATGCTTGGGCGAGGCTTAAGTCCAGCAGTGGCGGTCTTTCGGCTGAAATGGTGATGATGATGACTATTGCAGATCTTATTTTCATGGATCAATAAATACTCCATCGTTTAGGTGCCGTTAGTGCAAGTACTTACATAGTCGATATGTCGGGCACGTTCTCCAATGTCCCATTGATATTGTTCTAAACGGAACTCGTAAAGTTTTCCAATATCGGAACCGTGTCGAGTGCATGCAAACAAATTGCATCTGTCGACGTCCCAATTCGTCGCCTCGCGATGAAATTTGAAATTTTTGACATCGCCCCTTTTGAAAAACGTTGCGTTGCACAAAGTCTTGTATATAAGGTGAATGGTCGGTTTTCACACACGACCACTCACGTTTTTAGATATATCGCTCATTTGGAAAAACATCGACGTAAATGTATTTTTTTTCCAAAAATTAGTTAATATGACAAAGCACTTAGAAACGTATTTACGCTAGGAAAATACAAAGACGTAAAAAAAAGTAAAATAGCAGTTACGTACATGTGTCTCCAAATGAGCGATATAATAAAAAAGTCTAATGCTTTATTAATTTTCATTAAAAATATATTAAAATTAATAAAGCAGCATTAAAGCAAACTTAAAAGGCAAAATTAAAAAGACACCATCTTGGTTTATTAAAATAAATAAGAAAACCAGAAAAAAGAGACAAAAATTTTAGTATCATCCGTGGCTGCATAGAATAACGCCATCAACTTGTTGGCAACAACAGAATTTCTTTCTGTTCCTTTACCCATTAAGCGGTTTTCCGAGCCAAAGAGATACGCTTTTCATCCCATCTCCCCCAACATTTAGCAACTAATTACGAAAATATCCTGACAAAGGAAATCCCTGCTTTACATAGTACAGTCAAAATAAACGCCACCTGTAGTTTTTCACTGATTAAGGATAAAGAAATGTAGTATAAAGGGGGTGTTTTTTGTGTACACGAGATAAAGTCACATTGTTACACTATCTATAATTTATTCGAGTGACGACAGTTGCCCTGTCTCCCCAACTTCCCCTCAGTGTTGTACCGAGCCTAGTTAGAAGACATTTTATGGACCCTTAGTAATCCCCTGACGTGGTACACACACATATCTTGCAGATTCTGGAAACGGGGAGAAAATAAATAAATATTGAAAATACTAGGAGGATTGAATTATTTATTTGACGTTTCTCTAGGAATGGTAAATAGAGCAGGCGAAAATTGAATTGCTTAGTATGTCGATACACGAAGGGTAATATTATGTGAGTGATGTTTATTTTCATTATTCAGCTCTATACCCTCGAATTCAAGGAACACTATTACAAATTCTTGTAAAAATAACAAAGCGAAACAGAATAATACCTATACGAATACCAAAGACTGGGTGTATTTCACTGGATAGCAACGTGAATCAGTTTCCACTTATTCAATCAAATTCTCGTGTTCGAAAAATACTTTTTGGCAAAGCACACAATCGAATAACAGCCGCTATGAACAAACTCGTTGTCTTTTTTTCATTGAGTAGGTACCTAACCTATACGCAAGTTATTTTCTTCGAAAATATCTATACTTACCAGTTATTTGTGAGCTATATATATACCTACCTTCTTGCTCCTCTTAATGAGAATATAAATGTCATTTGGAAAAAATGTATTGAACATTCATGTAATAATGTGATAACGTGTCACACATGTCTATAGGGCGATAAATCACATTAAACGCTTCACAAAATATGGATGTGACGTATCTCGTGACGTCCTCCAAAAACAGTCATTCGAATTAAACCAATAATATTGTTTAATATGTAAATCTCGCTTTAAAAGCGCCACCATGTTTGACGTTTTCATTCCGATTCGATCATTGGCTGTGTGTCCGTCATGTATATTGATGAGTATAACTCTGATTGGCTGAGCATCTGCTTTGTTCCACGAAATCAATTTATACCCGCACCCACCCAGATATTTACTTTAATCCGGATAAAGAAAATTCTCCGAGATTAATTTATTTTGCCAAGAATGAGAGAGAAAAAAATAAATAATCACGAAGACACGAAAATAATTGTAAGTTCAGACCATCAATCAGCGAGTCGGCCCGGATTGGCCAGAACACAAAAACATGGGCGAGTGACCGAACAATAGATGACGCTGACGATCCGTCGCACACAGCCCAAGATGGCCGCCGCCTTTTGGCGGGAACCACTGAAGCGAATAATTGACAAAGGATACAGTCTTTGTGTGTGTTGGGCTAGCTCGTCTGTCCGCCTAAATATTACACAAGAATATTACAAAATATTTAGATTTCTTGTTATATTTAGAAGTTTCGTTTCTCGGAAATAAATTCAGATTGTGGCCAGGATACCTACGTAATATTTATGCTTTCAGAAAACTTGATATTTCTTTTTAAATAAACTGCGTAGCTCTGTCCTAAAAACACGTTCATATACAATTAAATTAGAACCGAAGAAAATCGAGGGTCTATCCTCGACACACATGGCCACTCCTCTACGTTGACAAAAAATACATAATGTACTTTATTATTCATCGGAGCTATCAAGCGGAGATAGTCTGGTTACTACGCAATCCACTCACACCCAAATAATTATCTTATTCACATGTACATCTCTGTAACCGGATTAGCCATTAGTTGTTGTTAGTGCATGGATCACTTGATTGCATCATGTCACTTCGTTACCCAACAAAAAGCGGTTTGTTCATAAAATACGAGCAGGGTCTGCCCACAAATTGGCTCCCCCAACATTGGTGAATTACAGGCATTTCCCTTATTTAAGAATAAGTGCCGTAGGACCCTCGACAATAGACTACAAAGAACATTATTCGCATGCAAGACGTCGAACGTGAATGCCTTATTTACAACATAATGGAAGTGAAAAATTTCATTTCGAACCATTTCAGTATTGGAATTTTGTATGAGGACGAAACAGACAAACGGCATGCTTTAAAATAAAATTGAAATATAGGCTATTCATTTTTTTAATCTTTTTTCTGAATTGCATTATCAGCCTATAAGTTCCCATACTGGGACAAAGACCTCCTCTGTATGAGAGGGAGTGGGCCGTAATCCACCACGTGGGCCCAGTGCGGCTTGGTAGATGTCACATGTCTTCGAATTTTTGGTTCTAGGGCTTGCCGGTTTCCTCACGATGTTTTCCTTAACCGTTTTGGGAGCAGCGGTGATGAAATAATTTACGCAAAGTAAAGGGCCTGTCTGGGATCGAACCGAAGACCTACAACTCGTAAGCTGCGCTCAAATATAATATATTAGCGCTATTTAAACATTAATAAGCTCAACATTACAGCGAAATAATCAAATCAGCTTTTCATAGAAAATACGTTCAATTCGTAGTAGTGAGAACAAGCTTCCTGAGCAACCTTCACTATCTATGAAACCAAGCTATTTATGTAGATACCCATAAAATATTATATTCCCTTAGTTTATTGAGAATGGTTCTGCTTTTATACAAATAGAATATGAAACACAAATATTCTTTTACTGCTCCGTAAACAATTTTTACAATTTCGTTTCAATAAAGCTGACATAGTTTCGAGATCGGAAAGTCATAAGAAGGTTCTCCAATACGTTGTCGTTCGACGAAAACAAAGAACAACTATAAAAACTTCACGGGATTGCCATTGAACGAGTGTATTGTCATATCAATAAAGTCGAAGTTACAATGCAGTAACGGTCGGCCTCTATTTTGTCTCTTAAATCTCAAAAATATTATGTAAGTCACACCGGCTATTTGCTGCTCTATAATTGGCAAAGTTTACGTCATAATTTTCTTTATGAAATTTTCGTGCCAAATATCTTAATTAAGGGTTGAAGGACTTTCGCAATTATGCCAGACAGAACGCAGGTATGCTCAGCAAGTTTAATGAATGGCCCCCAACTTGTGTCACAATTCATATTAAATTGTGTACACTTGTAATGACACTTTGACATTAGTTTTCAAAACTACAGTTAATCGCGGTGTCATAATCGTTAACTGCGCCTAATCACGCAGTTGAAGTCGTTCAATTTGATTTAGTTGAAGCGCTATATTGTTTATCGTACATCAAATCTCGAAAGCGGCTCTCAATAGTGTCGCCGCGTCACCCCCCATTGTGTAATATTTTGCTTTGTAAGCTAACAAGAAAATCTGTCATGGTGAACTTTGGCGTGCCACCAACATTGACATCTAACTTATTTACTATATCGCACACAGTAGCAATATACGGCTGTCAGTAACCGCTTCGGCTCTTACGATATAATAAAGGTAGACAGATGCGTAACGTCGATATCTTGTAGTACTCTCCTAATCAAACGTAGCCGCCGACTAACCCAAATAAGGCTGTATAATGATTGGTAAATAGACTCAAGTTTGCGTGTTACGTTTCACGAAGCTATTCAGTAGACCGGCTAAGCCACACGAGGCCGCGACAAATTGTCACCGCAGTGACTACCCGCAAAATAAACGTCGCGGCAATAGGAACCATTCCAACTAACTTCACCTGAAATCCTCAACTCCAAGTGCGATTAAAACCACGAACAAACATTCAGCTAACAACTATGAGTTGAGTTTCCACCTTGAAATGAACTGCGAGGTTCACAGGAAGCTGAACAAACGAAAGGTTGCGAACAAATGGTCGGAGTTCTGTGTAATTTGGTTACGTATGTTGGCCGGCTTGCTAGAAGAGGCGCTAGTAATTGGCCACAATAACAACTCGAGTTACAAGTATTTTCAGCGTCTGTTTTTGTATTACTAAGGCTTATTAGTTTGGCCGCAAAATAATATAAGTATTGTCTGTATTACAACTACTTTGTGTAAATAGGTAGTACAAAAAATCCAACTTGGCGGCAGAAATAGGCATTTCTGCCGTCAAGCTAGCTAAGTCTTGCTTAAAGTACAACTTTGTAAACTACAAGCACATGAGATATTTCAGCGTTGTCTCATATGATGGCAATATCGTTTGACTATATGCTGATAGACGACGTTTGACGTAGCGTTGGAAGGCCTCCCACAAGGTGGCCCGACGACCTTGTGAAAGCCGCAGGAACCCGTTGGATGCGGGAAGCACTGGACCGGTCGAAGTGGAGGTGCTCGGGGGAGGCCTATGTCCAGCAGTGGACGTCTTTCGGCTGAACGTCTTTCGGCTGGACGTCTTTCGGGTGATGATGATATGCTGATAATCCAACAAGAGGGTGGGCAGTCAGTCTCTTTTCTAGCTACCTTTAAAAAACAAGATATTTTGTTAGTGCAAATACAAACAGCTCTGATACATCGCACATTTTTACATACAAATTCGTCACCTTATATGAGTATAATTTGTTTCAGAAACGTGGTGTACAACCTCAGTCTGACTGACTTGACGGAGCAGCGCCGGCTGGTCTGGTACTCGCCCGAGAATGACGTCAAGATGTGCGTCGTCAAGGGGAAAGACGAGGTGAGTTATACATCTGAGGGGTAATTCCCGTATTTTTAAGGTCATTCGTATTCTAATCTCAGTCTCAATCTGTCAAAAATACAATCAATGTATAACCGACGCCAGCACTTCCAGCTATCCGAAACTGTCAAATTTTCCCAATCAACTTTGAACCTTATTTTTTAGCAATAAAGTTGAAAATCTATTAAAGTTTGACAGATTGTAGTAGCTTGATGTGCTGGCGTCTGTACGTAAAAAAAATTTTATTACAAGTTTTTGACATTGATTGTCACTGTGATGAGACTTGAAATTGAACGTTTTTTTAAGTATTTGAGTTGGCCTTCAAAACTTATTTAGTATAAGCCGTGTGCCCGATAGGATTTCCCATCGGCAAAAATTTCAAAATTCCATACAAACTTTCATCCCCTACCCCTATATAACCCACTTAAGATAAGGTTTCATAGAAGAACGGTGACCGCCCACATAACGTCCGCAATTTACCGAAGAATGACGCCACTAATACGGTTTTTATGAAAGTAAGTTAGTGTGTTTTCTTAGAGAGCGTTTTAGACACCGTAAAGTAAAACCCCGCTGCCCAAAGATTTAAATCGCTAGATTTGCGACGTTACTTAGTCACGCTAAAATGTCCATACTGAGAAGAATGAGCATACACTTAATTATACAGCGTTTCAATGACAATCAACTCAAGTCACTGCGTCAATGTGAGTCAGAGGTCTCTAAACGAAACAGAAACGCGACTATCTTTTGACGCGGCAGGTGTCTAACGATTTAAATCTTTGCCCTGTCAACTTTTTCATGACAGCCGTCAATGCGGCCGTTATGTGCGGTCACCGCTTTTCTAGGTAACCATAGCTTAAGTGCTAACTTTCGATGAATAAGAAACTCTTTTGCTAAACTTTATGGTTCAGACTGTGCGTTGTCTGTCAGTGAATTTAAGAATGTTCTTAAGAAGCTAGAAATACTAGGCCGATCATCATTGGTAACACTTTGACCTTGAGTTGGCCTAGCGTAGTGCGGATTGCGAGGCCAGGTTATTCCGGTTTTGTTACTGACATAATTATGGCCAAATATATATACAGGGTTATTGTTAAAACATTAACAATCTCTTAAGAGGTCATTGTACTCATCATTATGAACAACATTTACTAAGGGACAAACCAGAAACCGCGAAAAAAAAATCAGCTATTCGACACTACTACTACATTTTGAAGAGTTAACCGAACATAAATGTAGAGAACAGTTGATTTTGTTTTCGCGATATCAATTTTGGTCCCATAGTAAAAGTTGTTCAAAAAAAACTCAAAGCATTTATTTCAATTAAACCTTGTACAGGCACTTTTGAATTGTCAAAATTAAATAGTCTGTCAGTTAGTCCGAAAGTTGAAGCTAGTTGCCCATTCCAAAACGTAGATCTCTATGGAGAAGAACGGGCAAGAAACTCCATGGACACTCTTTTAAATCAAGATACTACAAAATCCTGGGTACATTATTCTTGTTGTGAGAACAATGTAAAAAAAAGACACAAATGAAGAAACAATTCAAAATATGAGATTAAAAATAAGCATTGGCAGTTAAGAGATGACCAGTCTCAACCGACGGCGCCCGTCCACGAACATGACGCGTGCGTCATGTTCGTGGACGGGCGCCGTCGGTTGAGATCAGCACCATCCAGCTCAACCAGTTTGTAGGGAACCGAATGATCCAATATAATTCATTAAAAAAAAAATCATCAAATTCATAATTCATAATGATGAGTACAATTACCTCTTAAGAGGTTGTTAATGTTTAACCAATAACCATATGCCATATGTTTTATATATAACGTGGGTTTCAAAATACCCGATTCAAGCTGAGGGAAAATTTCCTCGGCCTCAAAGGATAGGTCGTTTCTTCCATTTTCCTACTCTCGGCAAAGGCTCACTGTTCTGTAAAAATATTGTTTTTCACTGGGTTTAGAAAAAAAATAGTTTTCCAAACTCTCTGCGTTAGTACTCATCGCATAACATTGATAACTTAATTTTAAAATTTATTGGAGCATATGTTTATGATAGACCAACTAACAGATTTCTCAAAATAACAAAAGTTTATCCTAACTTAATTAAAACTATTCACAAACTAAAATATGACGAAAAAATTTATCCGCATCACTGTCGACTGGTGGTAATGTATCCAAGAGACTGGCGGCATTGCCACGTTGTATGGCAATGCTTAGCCTCTGACCAAGGTAAAAGCCAGCCCTTGTGTCACGAGAAGTGTCAACCAAACGTATCGAGATTTCCTTTAAGATTTCTTGATAAATCTAGAAAAACAAAACTATATTTATACCTTAGCTAGACTCTTTTAAAGGAGGATGTACCCGAAAAACAATGGCAACCAATAAAAATAATTTATATACAGTTTTAAAGGTCTAATTATATGGAGCAATAGTCGTTAGAAGGATCTGTTCGCTGTCTGTTCAGAGATATACAACATTAAAAGGTTAGGTTAGGTTATCGTATGTACCCGCGGTCCCCGGCGTAGGTGTGAGATGGAACACCGGGCGAACAGCGAACTGCGACAATCCCCCTTACTATTGTTCTACATTATTACAACTATTGTTCTATATTATTAGACTTTTACAACTGTATAAATTATTTTTATTGGTTGTAATTAGTTTTTGGGTACCATCCTCCTTTAACTCATTAAATCTCAGAAACGCGCAGTTCTAAAGACGATTTAATGTCAAAGTATTTCTATGTAGATTTTCAGAAAACGTACTGAGATTGCTTTGCACGAAATCGTGTCCCAGCAGACAGTAACTTTGATTTCTTGGAAGGAAAATATAAAGAAATGACTTGTACATCAATTTAACTCGTAACAAACTTACTTAAATATGTAGATTATGACATGCTACGGCGTAGGCGGTTGCTACGAACTTTCGTAGCGCTACGATAAATCGTTACCAACTATTCTTGATTCCATTAAATTATTTATAAACCATTCTAAGAAACTATTTAGTATGACTATTGAAAACTAGTTAATCTAAGCTTGTAATAACTAAAGTGTATGATTATGTTTCCTTCCAAACACATAGCATTGGGTGAAGAAGCAATCTAAAATTTAGTATATAAATGCCTTAATAATCATAAAAAACGTACCTCGTAGTTCATGTCTTTGTTACCTGTGGTTCTTTTCCAAGGCAGAAGTCGGGCCATCCTTGGCCACAGCTGTCATTTTCAAATGTCATTCATAGCGTCTAAAATTTTTGCCGCCAACGTACGGAAAAAAATTTCTCTCGTTAATTTTCATAGAAAATTAGAAAATATTCAGGTATAACTTTAAAGAAAGTGAATAATAGTGATTGTGGTAAGTGATATATAGTGTTGCGCTGATCGTTAGTCAGCGAAATGACGAAACGGAGATTGAAGGTTCAAATTATAGATTCAGGAGGTCACCGGTTACTTCGAGGAACCGTGTGTAGCGACCCTGAGTGATTCTCCTAAGCGCAATAGTGGGGAAAAACTCTCGTCATCCTCGGAGGATTGAGACACCCCTTTTCCCACCGCCGAACGACAAGGCAAAGAGATCGAAACGATTTCCTGTAAGTCCGACCTACGCATTTTTATAATTGAATTAGTAGCCAGTAAGCCAAGTAAGTGCTGAATATCTGTTATTAAGACACATTATATCACTAACCTTAATCAAAAATACTATCAACAAATTTCTAATCTGTTTCTTGCTAGTATCTAGGTAGGTACTTCAGACAGAAGTGCAGTGTTGTTTTGTATACAACCCTTTTGTGTTTAAAGAATATTACAAGTTATGGAAAGGGATTTCAGTGTAAAAATATGATGATTAGGTAGTAATTCCTAAAGCAAATACTGAATGTCTTGAGGAGCTAAAATTACTCAAGCAGTGGCTTTTCTTTGACATTCCACCATGAAAAGCAATCCATTATAAGTAAACCTTACATGTATGCTCACCTACCCTATCTGTTCGACACACTGAGAGTGAGTACATAGGCCACGAAACAAAAATAAAAACTATTTTTAGCCCCCGCGGAGGGAGGTGTGGCTGGGATCTCTAATATGTGGGTCTAGAGAAAAGGAGCTAGCTGCTTAAGTAGTTCTACAGACATTTGTTAATTGAGCAGCAACCTACCCACTAGGATTGTATCCTACCCCTTTTGGAGGTAGTCAGTACACTCCTATCCAGGAGTGTAATTACTTAGTTCATTGCTCTCACGCAGTATGCAGTTGTTACTTACATTGAAGAGGTTCAGGACCTCTAACTCTAATGTGCAATTAGAACATTAAAATGAATAATTAAAAATTACATAAGTTTTATAACTAATAAGAAATGTTAAATATTTAAACAAGGTTATAACTACTTATAACTTATTATGCTATACTGTATATTTTTTGCTGTATTTTGTAATATTTAAGGAAATCTTATAGTTATGGTCAGGAACAGGACCATCAGGATCTTCTTGGCATTCATCAAAGTGTCCTCTATCATTTAGATATTTATTATATTTGCAGTGGAGCAAATACATCCACTTCACAATTTAAAATTGGCAATAAATAATTTAAAATTGGTTAATATAAGAAAATAGTTATTTTATTAAAAAAATAAAAAGAAACATGATAAATGAGGATCATATCTAAAATAACTAGGCCAAGATACACACTAGAGACAAGATTCAGGCTGTCTAAAGAACCATGTCGAAAGCTTGGGAATGAAAGACTGCAAACCTGTTTCCGTTTCATACTGAAAATCATAACAGGAAGTCAAATCTGGAAGACATTTATATTCAAAACATTTCTATTTTGAGATACAAGTAAGTATCTTTAGTTAATATAATTAATGCAAATCTCTATTAAACCAATCATATTAATCTATGCGGATATCTAAGATTATGATATTATAATCAAATAGCCTATTGTTTACACTCCGGTATTACTAAAAAGTTAAACGGAAGTAATTATATATTAATGAAGGGATGCTGTTCATGCCATAGTTCACACCAACGACTCCGGAGAGTCTTTTAGAACCAAGAGAAATATGGGAATTGACAACACACCCCTTTTGGCTTTTCTTCAGTTCCCGGGACAATTGTAGCATTAGCCAACTAAGTGGCAGACAATTTGCAACCCTGTGGTGTTTGCATGTAACAATTTAATCTGCAATATCTATTTTATTTAGTTGAGATAATTTTTTGCTGGCTCACTAGCAAAAGCTGTCTCGGAGACTGTGGGTCTTAACAAAGCTTGGGTGACAAATGAATTTCCAAAGCTAATTCTAAATCTCAATCAGGAGTTAGAATTATCCAGGCCTTTTATGGAACACTGATAGCAATCACAGCCTGCCTGCAGCCTGCAGGCAAGGTAGAAAGGAAGATAATGTTATCAATGCTCCTAATAAAGAGATTTTGTTCTCTAAGACAAGTTCAAAAAGCAAAATTTTGCTATCCTTTTATTGGAATGCTTGTCATCAAAAAATATTTGAGAAGAGCAGACCAAGACAAATGAAAAAAGGTTGCTCCACTGGTTTGTCAAGAGTTAATGTGGTGGCCAGTGGCTGTTGAGAGACCACAGCTCAGTTCCTTTATATATGGATAACCCACTTCCTGTCCACACATGCCGTGGAGGAAGGGTAAGGAGCCCAAAGGGCTACTATATCCATCCAAAAGAGGTCTTTAAAATATCGCTTTTAGTGATAAGACCGCCCATTGAGTCACCCTAGGTAAAACATTCTACACTTATATCTGTAGTTTGTATGGTGTACATAATAAAGAATATTCTACTCTTGCCAGGAACTTGACCAAACCAGAAAAAAGTGGCACTCTAACTTGAGAGATGTTTGCCATATACGCAGTAATAATCAGCCAAAGCCAGTCTTCAGAGTGCTGTATTCTAGCTCAATCCGTCAACAGACCATTTGTCGCAAACTTAGGATAAACGAACAAGGGTACATACATCCCTAGTGATCCTGAACCTAACTTACAAAATGACGAAGTTAGCAGATTAGCTGAACACTAGAATTACTCTGTCAGCGGTTTATCTCCCGGGGAGGTTAAAGGTATAATAACGGCTTAGCCGACCGCTTATCTAGGAACAGACCAGCCGGATTGGCGCCTGTTGCTCTAGGCCCCAGGCCTCGGAGGCCATGTTTTCAAAGTGGGGCGTCTCCGATGTAGACCTTTTCGCGTCAGATAAGTCGGCCGCTGTGCGACATTACATCACAGGAGACTCAAATGATGGCTTGGCAAGCTTCTGCGATGCATTCTGTTCAGAAGTGACAGTTTTGACTAGCTGGGTGTTTCTCTTCACCCAATTTAAGACCGAGTGCTCAGTCATTTGAACTCGGAAAAGGGGCAGGGACGTACTATGTATAAATCCCTCCATACTGGATCCGGTGTGCCTGGCTCCCTTACTTGGAGACAAGAGGTCTCAGAGAGCCAGTACCTACCCATACAAGAACTAAGTAAGAACCTCTTAGACCTGACAAGCTGCAACTCCTAGCTTGGAAAATTTGGGGGGGGGAGGGCAGTCAGGTTAGAAGGGTAGTATTTGGTAGATGAGTAAGGGACTTGCTCAAATGTAGTTGAAGATCCACAATAATTATTTATAAAGCTCGTATTCAGAGGTGAATGTCATAGACTCATAGTGTAGATTGCATGACATCTAGACAGTTTCTTGTCCATTTAGAAAGTCACCCGTATGTAATAGAAAATTACCCCTTGATTAGCAGAGATTTCCATACTCTAATATTGTAAGACATCCCACAACTTTTAAATGTTAAATAAGATAAGACAATCATTTGTTTGCACAAACATGAGTACAATACTTACAATACAAATTGTCAGTATGCAAGAGATGTTAAAAGTAGGGTAACTAAGCAAAGTGCGCCCAAGATTTGGCTTAAAGACACTGACAAAGAATTTACTTAAAAGCTACCATAATCATTGTTGATTTTGGTTTACAATAACAGGTGTGTCTAAACTTGCTCAAAAGATTTCTAAACAAACTATGTTAGAGGAGCCTCCATGAAGTCAGAAGAGGTCTGTGGTAGCCTTCGGGAGGCTGACTGGTGATTAGTTCATCAGAAAAAATCTAACTGGAAGAACCACTAAGCTTACAGAATGATTACTTCTGTAAAGTAGTTAAGGAGAGGGCTATCCCTCAAGAGTACTTAGAATGATCAGCCTATAATGTTCCAACTGATGAGACAAAGGTCTCCTCTCGGTGAAGGGGGACGAAGATATGGACTGTATCATATGAGAATTTTCAATTCTCAATGAAAATATTTAAATATGTTTGTTTAAATGATATTTTCATATTTTAAGTCAATTTAATTGGTAAATGAATAGAATTATACTTCATTTACATGCGAGGATTAATCTATAAACCATAGTAATATAAAAGGTCCTAAATAAATTTCAGTTCCAATGGGATTTTGACTTTGTTGTGTTAAACATTGAGTTTGTTTTCCCACATCTTTATAAAGTTTGAGATTCAAAAATATTTGTACTTTTGATTAATTAAGGATAGGATCTTATGAGTGATCCAATTATCCTTTAATAATGAATGAGATTATTATTTTAATTCAATTTAGATCTCATTGATTTTAAATTATCATTATAGCTTTATATTTTATGTTCACCCTATATAAGGCAAATTGTTAACAATATATAACATTTTATGGAAGATTTGTTAATTTTTGAATTTTTTAGAATCAAGAAATTGAAAACCTTTAATTTTCGGTTTCAAAATTTAATGAATAAGTACATACAGAAATATTCATTAATTTCATTTAATATATAATTCAAATAACGTCTACATCCTTCGGGTGTTCTTTCACCAGCAGATATCAAACAGGTCTTCACCCAATGCTATGTGTTTGGAAGGAAACATAATAGAGCTGTTTTGCATTAAAACAAAACAGTTATTATGTTATGAAAAACACATAGCATTGGAGCAATGTGCTTGCTGTTGAGTTTTGAAGACTTCTATGAATGACATTTGAAAATGACAGCTGTGGCCAAGGATGGCCCGACTTCTGCCTTGGAAAAGAACCACAGGTAACAAAGACAAGAACTACGAGGTACGTTTTTTATGATTATTAAGGCATTTATATACTAAATTTTAGATTGCTTCTTCACCCAATGCTATGTGTTTTTCATAACATAATAACTGTTTTGTTTTAATGCAAAACAGCTCTATTTTAAATAAAGAACAATGAGAGAGCGCCCGCAGCTCAATATCAATGTTACCTGCCGCCATCTTGAGGCGAATAATTGAATTTGGAACGAGTCGGTCGCGTATGGAACGAGGCCTTATTCCGCTAACGTCTCTCTACCGAATACCGGCAAATTAAAAAGCCAATCGAGTGGAAATTCTCGCTAGACTCGCACGGAAGATGTTCCAGGAGGTCGTTTAACTTTATTTTAGTTCGAGTTAATGAGCGACCTCGTTTCGGGATTACGGAATATGAATGTGAGCGCGGAGCACGGGTATATGGTGGCAATAACCCGTATAATATATGTAGAAATTTGTATTAACTTACTCCGCTGCCATTCGAAGGAGAGGAGGTCGTCGCAAGAATGTCTTGCAATGGGAATTTGCGATGCACTAAGACTTGGAGTTAATTAATAGTGCTTTTAGTTCTTACATTGAACAACTTCGTTTTTACTGCTAAATAGGCCACTTCAACTTCTAATATAATCAGCCTATAATGTTCCCACTGCTGGAACACTGGCCTCCTCTGTTTGAGAGGGAGTGGGCTGTAATCTACCTTGCGGGTCCAGTGCTGGTTGGTCACATGTCTTCTTATTGTTGGTTCTAGGACATGCCGGTTTCCTCACGATGTTTTCCTTCACCGTTTTGAGAGCAGTGGTGATAAAATAATTTACTCAAAGTAAAGCGCCTGTTGAGTTCAAACCTACGACTTACAACACGTAGGTTGCATATTAGAAAATCAAAACTTTCCTGAGCAAATTTCAAAAGAACAACGTACAAATCAACAAAGTTTAAAATAACGATGGTCATTTGATCAAAAGTTCAGCTGACCAAAGTCTGGAATATCAATGTTTAAATTATTTATTACACTATTGACCAAATCGTTTAGCGCTAAAACATTTGCTAAAAATTAGGTTTTAGTGACAGAAACGAATCGCTGTAAATCCGACTTCACGCAGTCTTGTCTGCCCTACCCCTAGAGTGTAATTTAAAATCGCGTAGGCGCTTAGTGGCGACGCGGCCCGTGGGCTGAGGAGTAGGAGGCTGCGAGCGAGCCGCGTGGTGAGCGAAAACCGTCTGCGACGGTTAGCACGCATGGGACCGCCGAAGAACCACTGCGCCGGAACCGTGACAGAAACCATGCCCGCTGCATGTTGCATGCTGCATGCTTTCTTGCATGCTGCACGCATGCTGCATGTACTTCAAATATAAGTATACCTACATTTAAATTAATAATTCTTAATAATGATTTGATATTTTAAAATTACATCTAGCAACTTTTGATCAGTCGTTCATTTGATGTCACATACATAGGGATTTTAAAAAAATTCTAAATAAAACATTTGGTCATTTAAATTTTGTTATTTCCTTTATTGTTCTTTTGAAATTTTCTCGAGAAAGTTTTGATTTTCTAATATGCAACCAACTCGTAACTCGCGGCCGTTATCGCCTAGCCACCACTGTTCTCAAACTTCAGATGACAAGAAAAAAATCCTGCCTTGGTAAACAAAAATACATAAACCTATCGATTTTCATACTAACCGTTACCATCATTCCACGTAACAACCCCTTCATTCTTTCAACACTAAACGGCCACCATATTAACGATGTTTCCCACCGAAATTAGCATAAACTGCAATAAATAGGGGGCCATTAAAAATAGCAGTAAACTATTCAAGTGATCGTGTTTGTTTTATGAGCGAACATAGTGTTCTGTAGGAAAAATTAAAAGGCTGTTAAGTAAAATTACCTTTTTACGGTAGCGTTATTATTGGGTAACATTTTTATGACTGCTGTATAGGTATTTTAACCTTGTAATGGCGTAAAAATGGGGACTGGTGTTATAGAACGTAGCTCTCTGAGTGTCAAGGACATGCTGTTGATTTCTTAGTATTTAGATTTGGTATGGAAGATGTCAAGCTTTTTTTTTCAGTTCATAGAAGACATTCTGCCTTACCTCTCTTTTCTTTATGGTATACACATTGCCGTTATAAAACATGATGTAACTATCAGATTAGGCAAAGCTTCAAGAAGACAGATTTTGTTACCTTCATGGTTTGTTGCGGTTTGAGGTCAGCTGCTTAGTACTCGCAACCGGCGTGTGTGTTTGACCAGAAGGCAAATCCCAGTAATTCAAAAACGTTCAAATTCTAGTCGCAATCTTATCTCATCGACAATAAATGTCAAAAGTGTAGGTATTTTAGAGGTATTTTTGACAGATTGCGACTGAGAACAGACTGTGAACGTTCTTAAAATTCCGAGAGTTGCTCCTCTGATGTATGAACGTAAACGAGGCAAAAGGAGTATGTAAGGATCGTGGCAGGTGGCGTTTTGTAGTTTCTGCCTAACCTCATGGGAAGGAGGCGTGAGTAGGTATATGTATAATTTCTTAAAACGCAGATTAAAGACAGATTCATCATTATTATATAACTATGAATAACGTATATTTTAATACGTAAAATAAATTATACTATAATACTTAATATTTATATTACATTAATAACTAGCTTTTGCCCGCGGCTTCGCTCGCGTTAAGTATTATTTAAAAAAAAACTAATACATTTACATCCTCCATCATCCCTTATTTTATCCCCATGGGGGTTGAATTTATCAAAATCCTTTCTTAGGGGATGCCTACGTCATAGTAGCTATATGCATGCGAAGTCTCAACCCGATCAGTTTAAAATTGACAAAGTTTCATCCCCTATTTTATACCCTTGGGGGTAGAATTTATCAAAATCCTTTCTTAGCGGCTGCCTACGTCATAACATCTACCTGCATGCCAAATTTCAGCCCGATCCCTGCAGTGGTTTGGGCTGTGCGTTGATAGATCACTATGTCAGTCAGTCACCTTTGAGTTTTATATATATTTAGATAATGAACAATTTATAAGCAAGTAAAGAAATAAGCAATATTAAATATAATTAAATAAATAGATAGACCTACGTATAAAATATTAATAGAATAAGTGAATAAATGAAGATATAATTACATAGGTAATAATAAGATAAAAAATAAATCTAACTTATTAGCAAGGAAAATTAATAAAGCGCTCTTCCTCTCTCTACCTATTTAAAAATTTGCTGTGCCCAACAGGGTCCATAATTGTTTCTATTATTTTTTATTTACCACCTGTAATTGTACCTTATGGATGCAATAAACGATTTGATTTGATTTGATATTTCTTAAAGCAACATCACGAAACTTCCGTCCCCATTTAATTATTTCCCAAAACAAATGTTTCGGCTTCACCAAACTAATGTCTTGGACTATTTACAAATTCACTCGTATTTCTCTAGGAAAGCGTGTAGAAGAAGTTTTTAAACGTTTATGCATTCATTAGCGGCTGGTAGTAATGAGTTTCGATTAATGTAACTGCCGCCGTTTGGTCGCAGCACTCGTTTTAACAAGTTTTTGCTCCACTAATTGGAAACTATAATTTATTTCTTTTAGTATCTAAGACGTGTTTGGATAGCTGCGCGGGGAATGTCGGTAATCGTGAGTAAGTGTTTTGGGGTTCTAGTTTATAGCTTCCTGTGAGGTTTCTTCCGCAAGTGTTTTTCATAGATGAAACTTGGCTTTATAAGTAGAAAAGGTGTAGAATTTGTTAATGTAAATCATGAGCTCATCGTGTGAGACGTAAAGCAGCAGAATGCATTTCTCACTAATATCTAATTGCCACCACCAATCCTTTGGTAAATATAAATACTATCGAAAAATATATAATAATATATTTAAAACTGGCCAAGTGCGAGTCGGACTCGCACACGAAGGGTTCCGTACCACAAGGCAAAAACGTCAAAAAAAAACACATTTGTTGTATGAAAGCCCTTTAAACATTTATTATTTTTAGTATTTGTTGTTATAGCGACAACAGAAATACATCATCTGTGAAAATTTCAACTGTCTAGCTATCACGGTTCATGAGATACAGCCTGGTCACAGACAGATAGACAGACGGACAGTGGAGTCAGTAATAGCGACCCGTTTTTACCCTTTGGGTACGGAACCTTAAAAAAATTGTTGTTCCGGTACATTTTGACCGCCTAGGTATTGCGCTTTTCTATGAAACAAGTGATTTTTATTTTTGATAACTGACGAAAAATGTATACGCTATGGGATCTAGAATCATGAGCTGAATTCATGGTTTCAGTTTGCGTGTCGATGTCGTTGCTACCTATATGTCCATAATGTGTTTACTATGGCAGTCGTCATAGTTAAGAAATTGAAAAATATAAGTGAACCATTTTGAAACCTATAGCGTCGCCTAGCCTTTTAAAATACTTCTATAGATTATCATATTATTACCACAAAACAACTGAGTAATTTCCTCAATCATATTATCCCAGCAAAACCTGTTAATTGTCACGTATACCACGGTCCAGCTAATCTTTCTAATTCTGTTAGCTCAAACAGTTCCTAACGATATAATATAGATAAATAGTTTTGTATCACTCACGATTTCAGCATTACGTGATAAACGATCTCTAAATGGTATTAGGAATCAAGGACACTATCTTTTGTTTTAATTCTAGAGATTTTTCGTGTATTTCGAGTTGTCTGATTAGATAAAGGTAGAGTTATTTATAATCTATTTATGATTTTAGTATAAACACTTCAAAATGCGTTTTATCAATGACTAGCTGTGCCCCGCGGTTTCACCCGCATAAGTGTCGATCCCGTGGGAATATCGGGGAAAAAGTAGCCTATATGTTTATCCAGGATGTCAGCTACCTCCTTACAAAATTTTATCAAAATTGGTCTAGCCGTTTGAGCGTGAAGAAGTAACAAACATATAAACACACACACACACTCACGAACTTTCGCCTTTATAATATTAGTGTGATTAAAATAATGTAAATGAAAGCCAGCTACTATTGCTACTTTTCCCTTCAGTAGCCATTATTGGAATTATTCGTTTCCGCAATCTTTGATTTTGAATGTCATATACTGTTTACTGCATAACATACTCTTTAATTTACTAATATGGGGTTCTGTACCAACGCAGCTACCCGGTCTGTAAACAACGTTTGTCTGGCTAAACCCAACATTAAAAAATTATGCTGTGATTACCTTTTCCGAGATCTATCTTTTGATACTATTTGTACGAATGTTCGCGAAGTCTAAGTGTGACACCCAACTTAGATGCAGTCCTAACGTTCTTGTTTAACTTTTACCAATGGTTCAAAGAATGTAATCCTATAAGTTCCAACGACACACTGGCCGTTGTCCACTGACCTGTATTATACAAATACTGTTTAATAGAGGTCAATGCCGTTGGTGCATGGCTTTTTTTTTTTTTTTTGTGGATGGGAAATCATCAAATGACTCCTCCCGCTCTGGGTGGAGCGGAAGGGAGTGTCAGACTCTTACTGACTAAAACCCACCCGTGTTCCTTCCTTAGCCCTTTATGTTCCGGGCCAGCGGTAACCCTTTCGGACAATCCCGCTGACCCGGCAGGCTTCGGCCCTAAGGGGCCCCTCCTCGATGCTGACATCTCTTTGAGGCGCGCGTGGAACACGTACGCGCCGTCCGGCACGGGCCTGGTCCTGATCGGGCGGTGAGCTACCCATTACTCTCCGCCCGCAGGCCCGCGCCTACGGTGGCCGGGAGTCGTCACGCGGCTCCCGACGCCCGGAGCGTCTCCCGCGGCGGCTGGGACGGGAGGCTCTCTCCCTGAGCCGTTCCGCCACCTCCTTCGCTAGCATGACTGCTTCGCAGAAGGAGGTGACTGCCTCCCACTCCCTCTCGCCCCGGACCATGGCTTGCACCAGGGCCGGACGCGAGAGGTCGCCGTCGCTGCCAATCGCCTCTACGAGGACACGGCGGTGCTCCGCCCAAGCGGGGCAGACCTCCACCGTGTGCTCCACCGTGTCCTCTGGGCGATCCTGGCAATGGTGACACCCGGGCGTTTCCTCCCGCCTGATGATGTGCAGGAACCTCCCGAAACTTCCGTGTCCGGTGAGGACCTGCGTCAGGCGGTAGGTGAGGGCGCCGTGGCGCCTCTCTAGCCACTCCTCAAAGAGGGGTCTTATCGCCGCTATCGCGGCGTGCCCTGCGCTGGGTTGCGACAGTCGCTCTTTCCATGCCGCCATGAGATCGCGCCGGAGATCCGTCCGCTCCGCAGCGATTTGCCGCGGAAGCGGATCCTCCCCCCGGCGTAGTGCCTCCGCGCGCCACTCATACAGGCGCGCGAGGACTATCGCCTCCAGATCCCATGGCGGCAGTCCGGCAAGGAGGCTTGCCGCCTCGCCAGAGATCGTGCGGTAGCCCCGGATAGCCCTTATGGCTACCACCTTCTGGGGCGCGTTCAGGTAGTGGGCGGCTCGCCGCCGCAGTGAACGCGCCCACACCGGGGCCCCGTATATGGCCATGGACCGCACGACCCCCGCGTAAAGCCTCCGGCAGGAGGCGTTTGGCCCCCCCAGGTTGGGCAAGAGCCGCTTGAAGGCGGCCCCGGCCCGTTCCAGTTTGGGGGCCAAACGTCGGAAATGCTCCACGAAGTTCCACCGGCTGTCGAGGACGAGACCCAGGTATTTCATCGTCATCCCGACGCCGATGTGAACCCCTCCTACCGTTAGTTGGGATCCCGATGGCGGCGCGTTCCGGGGCCCATGAAACGACATGGCCTCGGGTTGGTGCATGGCTGACTGGTCACTGTTCCAACTCGTCATTGAAAAACAAAAGATCCAGAATCACAACTGTTTTAAATATTTTTCTTTTTATTAGTCCTGACCACTAACCTCTAATAAACAAGTACAATGCAGGTCAGTGGTCCTGACTCATCATCGGTACTGTATTTAGGTTAAATTACGGCATAAAAAAAGTTGCAATTTCGAAAATATAACTCTTTTTTTCTCATTTGTATTATTGAGGTTGGTAGATAAGGCACATACATAAAGTCCCCGTCAAGAGAAGCTATAAATTTTGTAAAAAAAGAACTTCTATGTAATAAGTTACGTAGCGAAAATTCAATCAACAACAAATAATCCCAAATTCAATGAACTCAAAGTAACATACGTGTAATACGAAACTAACGAGCAATTTCACTTGGTCGGGTCATATTTTAGCGATATAAAGCGCTGTCGTCTAATGTTTTGTGGTACTGGAACGCGTCTGACTCATGGAATGTAAACAATTTGGCCGCCATTATGATGTGAATTTACGCTGACGCTGTTATGCTGCAGCAGATGATGAGATGCAGTTAATTAGATGTGTGTGTTACCATAATTATATCGCTATATAAAAATAAAGACTGTTTTTTTTATTTGATCCAAAGGTTGCGAACCCCTGAATGTGTGTTTACAAATTTTATAGCTTCTCGTGTCGGGTACTTTAGTGTTAAATAAAATAGAATAGTTCAGAGAGTTTAGTTAGAGCTTCAAGGGGCCGTAGACCTACGTATTTGATATCAATTTCAACTAGGTACTTCCACGCTTCATGCAGACAGACAGACAGACGGACAACGTAGAGATCCTCTAAAGATTACGTTTTTTTTCTTTTGAGGTACGGAACCCTAAAAAATAACGAAAACAAAAGCCAAACTTAATTAACCGAAGCGTACCTCATTCTAATAACTTACTAACATAAATAATGAGTTTTTTAATCTTGTACCGTACATAGTAACAACTATAATGAAACTTTAAAGACTAAAGTTAACGACCTTCACCGCCAGAGGACGTAACGGTCGACTGAAGGCTAATTAAGGCACGTTTTTTTAAAATATATGCTGTGTCGAAAGTAGGTCATGCCTGCTCGAAAAATAATGTTTCAAAGTTGTTCAGCAATATTATGTAGGTAAGGGAGAAGTGTACGTTTTTATCGAGAATGTAATGCGTTAAGCTTGTAATATGGGAAATTGAGTTATTCCGTTTAGTATAATTAATATCTTAGAAACTTGTAACTAGTGATGTTTTCCTGGTTGTTAGAAGGCAGATGATATTGTTACTATAGCAGTGTTCATAATCCCAGATAATTTACATTCCTTCGAAATTTAATTAATTATCTACTTTAGTGAAATGTATTCTAAGTTAATTTTTGAGTGACCATTTCTAGTAAAAAGGTCCTTTTATAAGTTTTTGGTTGCATAGAATTTTAACTTTGTTAAGTATGACATTCAGTTTTTGTTCCATAACTTGAATATTAATACAAATACAAGATAGTATTGTGAACGACTCGATATTAATTAGTAGAAGTGTATTAATTAACTAACAACCACCGTCTAAATCCTAAAAAGATTTAGAATTAATTTGTTCATGACTTCTTATTCTTCAAATTCGTAAACCAATATACAGTGAGTGAGTGACTATAATTCTGTAAATACATATTTGTTACGGTCGCGAATCATATTTTAATCAACGTACAACTTAATATTGACCAGTAAATTACAAAAAAAAAATTGATTTTCGCGGACTACGCTTTCGCCTTAAGTCTCACGTAATAAGGGGCGAGCACAATTGTCATCGACCGAGCACAAATCCAGACTCCGGGCTGATACTGAGATTTCGTAATTGAAAACCCAATAACTTTTTCCTATTAGTCGTTTTCTAAATTATTCGAGGTCATCGCCGCCGAGGCGAAGGTGAAGATCTGACAAGGCAGGGGTTTGGAAGGAAAAAGGGGGGACCTTTGCCCAGCAGTCGGACACAGCATAGGCAATCAAAAAAATAAAACAAGGGAGCAATGGAACATTTCTAAAATTTTAATTAGGACAAAAATACTGCACATTTTTCAGGAGTTAGTTATACGATACATAAGATTATCAATTCCCTCGAGCGAAGTCACGTTCGTTATGTCTAGACTCCCACTTACTGCTGAGTAGGCATTTGATACCAGCTTATTAACTTCAAGTAGAACGACCATAGACTTGAACTCTTACATTTGACTACATAGATTCCCTACTACAGGTTGGGTAAGGTAAGGTAGAAATTGAAAACATGCGACAAACCGAAATGGGAGATTGTAATCATCATTATGAACAACTTTTTTTACAAAGGAACCAAAGCTGCAATCGCGAAAAAAAAATCAGCTGTTCCCTACATTTTGACGAGTTATGCGAACATAAATGTAGGGAATACTTAGCTGATTTTGTTTTCGCGATTTCAGGTTTGGTCCCATAGTAAAAGTTGTTCTTAATGTTGAGTACAAACTCCCATTCCGATTTGTCGCATTTTTGCAATTTCACCCTGTATATAGCTACATACAGTACCAGACGAAAACTTCAACTTAGCTCTGATTTTTAATTTGCTAGACCAAAATGAAAGCGAATATAATACTAAATAATGTCATGTTGACAAAAACAGGTCGATCGCAGATGAATAAAATCAAGCTAGATTTTCGTGGAAATACTTAGGAAAACCTGAAAGTCATCTTGTGTAAAATTGATATGACTCTTGTTTTCAGACAGGACACGCTTTTTAGACATTTCTTAACTGAATACAATTTCTTTGTTGCAATTTGTGTTGTCCAATTTTTGTTCTGTTTTTATTCTAGCTGGGCGTCCACTTTTCGTTTACTATAAATAAACAAACAGTTTTTGTTAGAAATATAATCTACCCACTGCTACTTTCGTAAATACCTTGGGAACTGGGTCTGTCCGCTGACCACAATTTAAAAAATAAATATTTTATATTTTCCCAAAGTTTGTTGACCACAAACAAAGGTACGTTCTTTTTGCGTCCCCGAGGTTCGTCGCTCAGTTGATTGCTCAGAGCTCGCGGGACGTCGCAATTCATGCTTCAATTGCAAGCAAGGCTGGCTGGCCGTCTACCTGCATGCCGTTTTACTTGGTCCCGAACTGCAGCCGACGTGAGCCGACTGCCATTGGTTCCTAAACAGATTTGTCGAATTCCGTCTCCGAGAACATTCTAGTAGCGTTGTGAATTAGATTATGTAGGTGCAAAGTGGAATATATCAATTGAGAGGTATGTTTGGTTTACAGATTTTTTATTGGGAAAAACTTGAAAAGGATGGTTTTCCATTTGTTTGTGTTTGTTTTTTGGCCTTCCATTTGCAGTTAAAATAGACTCCTCTCTGATGCTAATACATTCAAATTCATTTTTTTGCCAGATAAACTCTGGCAAAAAAATAATAAAAAATAAACCACAAATTATATAAATTCATTTATAACTTGTGGTTTACATCGTATGATCTTAACCAGCCAATTTCCATTATACCATTACATATGGTGTGCAAATATTTAATTTTATCTTGTACAATGATTTAGAGTAAATTAAAAAAAAAGGCAGCGACAACAAACAAGAGCTCGACCTTAAGACAAAGATCCGTGAACTTTGCCTAAAATAAGATCAGTTACCAAAAAAAATGTCTGTGTGGTGCCGGACTTAAAGAATTGCACCACCCCTTACTTGCCGTGGGTGTCGTAAAAGGCGACTAAGAGTCTTACCGGAGAATGGGCAGCAGCGTTCTCGATTTATTCCACCGTCATACCATACTGTGATCGCCAACCCGCCTGCCAAGCGTGGCGATTATGGCAAACCCCCCCAAAATTGGGGGAGGCCTATGTCCAGCAGTAGACGTCTATCGGCTGAAACGAGGACCAAAAAAAAAACAGTTACGTAATCCAAATCAAAACAACAATAGATTAATTATTACATTTTATCGAAGCATTCTTTATCATTTCCAATATCCGATTTCATTATTCCCACTGTATTCCCAATTAACGTCAATATCCATCGTTCAATGGATTATAACATCACTCCGGTAAATCCGATTACACCAGCCCGTATTCACAATTAGCTCTGATCCCAGAGCAAGCAGGGCGTGTTTTATCCTAGGTTTACGCGAAATGGGCTAACATTTAGTATTCGGCCTGGAGTGCTCTGAAAGTAACTCGTCAAGTGAGGGTGTGTGCGAATCGAAATGCGAACTGTTACAAAGCTCTACTCTAACGCACGTAATGGAGGATCAGGGTTACCACATGTCTGTTCATATCATTAACGTTTACGAGAAGAAAGTGACATTTTATTTGCATATAACTGCAAGGTAACACACTGTCAGTAGCGATGCCTGTCATTTTGACAGTTGAACAACATTCATTGCGTTATTTGCTTTGTTGAGCGGACATTTTTTTCGAACATATGAAGCAATGGATTAGCAATATCCTTCAAAATTTGTCAGATAGAGATTGATAGTGTGTTACGCAATTAATGTGTTGGACAGTGACAGATTGGAACACTGGTTTAGATAACATTTAGTCGACTTTGTGCATTTTTAGATGCTGGCCATGCGGGGTGGTGGAAATTTGCACTGTATTAGTTTGTCTCACACCAGGGTTAAAGAGCTTACAGAACCTAAACGCAAAAAACAAGTTTTAGAAACAATAAAAGTATATGATCGGCTACAGTAAACAAAATCAGAAAAATATATGATATTCTTCAGGATATATGCTAGGTAGATAGTGCGTTGAAAACATAATACAACTAACTTGATACGATAGAAAAAAATCATGAAGATACCTCTAAAAACTTTTTTTTTTACAATAAAAACCATACTAATATACACACAATCATTCTGATTTTTTGTCAGATTATTCTACAAGCAACATACTAAAACACTGGTGTTTTAATTTTTTAGTCCAAACAATAGATTTTTTGTAATTAAATAATTGCTTCATATTTTGCAATAAATTACCAGCATTGTCATCGGGCTTCTCTTTCTTTTGTATGCAGTCCGACAGTGACCGCGCTTTAGGTCATGTAATCCCCAAAATAGACAGTTTTCTAGCTCTACCAATTTGCTAGTCACCTTTACAACAGCGATTAAATACCTACAGCTGTTCAGTACTAAATAAATTATTTAAAAAAGCCTTTATTATTTCTTAATTACAAGAAAAAGTTTTTAATAAAGTATGTAATTAATTAAGGACCCCTCGACGATCCCAATGTACAGACCATCTACTAACCTATTGTTTCTTTACCCTGTTCATTGAGAGGCAGGCATTACACATTAATTGACACCTGTGTGAGGTAATACAGATGTTAGTAATAAATAATGGCGCCGATTCCTTTGTTCACAAACTAAACTAAATTTAAGTTCAGTGCATCTTTTTCTTTCTATTTCATTAAGAAAAGGACTGAAGATAAATATTAGCTTAGTCCTGTCAAATTAGTCAGCGCCTGACGTATGTTGACGTATTTTTAGTAGCCAATTATTTAATCTCGTCTACACTTGTCTATGGAGTATCTTAATTTGACAGGATTAAACTAATATTTATCGTCTGTCCTTTTCTTAATCAAATAGAAAGAAAAAGATGCACTGCCGGTCGATTCTGTAAAAATCTCACCGTGAAAACTTAGGTGAAGTGAGTTTGTTTTTGCTAGGAATTGACACTATTGACAGCTCACTCCACGCTGACCTAAGTTTTCACGGTGAGATTTTTAAAGAATAGCACCGCTGAACTTAAATTTAGTTTAGTTTATGAACAAGGGAATCGGCGCCATTGTCTAATGTTCCACTAAAAGTTCCATCACTATTCTTCTTAGTTTTTTCTTTCTATAGTTGTGCACGGAACAGTCCTCAGGCAAGAGTGCTCCCCTTTTCTTCTCCTTTCTTTAACTTCCTTCTAAACAGACATGTTTAAAAATAAATTATGACTATAAATAACCCATAGAATAATGACGCACTACGCTTAAAACCTTGCCAAGTTACGTCCCAGCGACAGTGGAAAATCTCTCTTCGTGTCAATCATTTCTCTTAATAATCCCACTTGTAGCAGCCCTACAGAGTATTGCGGGATGCGTCGCGTGGGATGGGTCGTTGGTAATGGTCGCAGCTGACGGCGCCGACTGTGGACAACAGGCTCGATCGAGGCTTCCAGAAACTTCGGGCACTGCCTAACATGTTCAACGTATAAGAACATCAGAGGGGCAATTCCACTAATTTTAAGAGCGTTTACAGCACAGATAGTGCCAAAAATTGCACCAACTTATGATTACAAATCGTAAGCCGCCCCTTTCGCGCTCAGTCCTTTGTACTGCTGGCTGGGTAAGTGTGAGCGAGAGCGCGAGCTTGTGACGTCATAGTAGGTAGTCAAAAAATGGCACGCTTGGTTTTCATACAGTTCGTGATACTTGCGTTATCTAGGTATATCTATATCTGTGGTTTACAGTCTGATCTCAGTCTCAATCTGTCAAAATGAAGTACCTTTAATTTCCTTACATTTTTGACATTTGTTTGTCGCCGAGATAAGACTGAGACTAGATTTCGAACGTTTTAAATTAGTAGAATTGGCCTTCAGGTCTTATACTAAGCTCATTAACACACTGGGTTTAGAACCATTGGCCTAAATTTTGGAGGATTATTTCATGAGTTGCAAAGAGGGTTTGTATAAAAAAGGTTATAATATCAAATGAACGGTTTTCTACTGGCAATATGAAAAATGAACGAGTTTATAGATCTGGGCTGTAAACATTTCCGTCGTTCGACATATAAAGTAATTTCCAACTTCCTACTACTTATATATATAATATAGGTATACTAATATATTATGATATGATATAATAATAGCTTTGCATGTTTAGTTGTTTGTATGTTTGTTACGCAATTACGCAAAAACGGAAGAACGGATTTGTATGTTTGGCACACAGAGATAGTTTATAACATGGCTTAACACAAAAAGTACTTTTATCCTGGTACCTACATTATTATCCAGCACCGTGCTTAGAAGTACTTAGAATTGTCCTGTAAGAATACATGAAAAAAACCGGTCAAATGCGAATCGGACTCGCGTACCCAAGGTTCCGTACAAATTTGTAGATATGTAACTAAAAATTTACGGTTTTCGGATTTTTTCCTTTACTTGTGCTACATGACATTACTTCTTGCAAAATTTCATGATTCTAGGTCAACGGAATGTACCCTACTTGTCTTGATTCCCTTGCGAGTGTCAAAATATGTGGTATAAACGGAACATAAACGCCCGTATCTTTTGATTGCGTTGACTTGTCAGTTTTATTTTTTCACTGCTTCAAGGGATTGCAGCCCTGAGTATTTTATATTAATTTCAACTTGATAACTCCACGCGTTCCTGAGAAAAAGGGTCTTGACAGACGGACAGACGGACAACGAAGTGATCTTATAAGTGTTTCGTTTTTCTTTTTGAGGCACGTAACTCTAAAAAAGGGCCGTTTCCAAACTTTTTAAATTATGGGTATACTAAGTAATAAAAATTGTCATGTATCACCCCATTCTATTAACATAATACGTCACCCGTTCGGATAGTCAACCATAATAGTAATTGATGCAAATCAATAACTTAAGCTAGACTAAGCTAACATAATAACTATTGTTCTGTAATGCGCGTTAGTTTAAGCTAACTTAGATCTGTATTCAGATTAGTTACTGTTGATGCGTCCTAGTGTCCGACGTTTAGGTATGTATTGGTGATATTAACTTCGATATTGGGACACTAGCTTGCGCTGTTATCATTGTAGCACTTTTTACAACTTTTGATACGAACACATTTTTTCCCAAACAAAATCTTGGAAAATGTTTTTACTCAGGTTTTTTTGAAGTAACAGAACAAAAAATAAAAAAAATAACAGAAAAAGTAACAGAAAAAATAATCATCATCATCCTAGCCTCAAAACAGTATCACTAGAATACGGTTATTAAACCTGTCAAGTCTTGATTGATGAGACACAAATAATTATCTAGTGCTAAGTTTTCCCGAAACACATTTACATGAAAATGCTTACTATGTTTTTTTTTTTTAATCAGTTAGAATTTGTGAATAAACACTGCTTGATTTCTTTAACGATTAGAGTTATACTAAGTCAACCAAAACGATCTATGCGTATGCCAGTTGTTTTTTCATAACCCTGTATAGTATTAGTTTTAGGGTTCCGTACCCAAAGGGTAAAAACGGGACCCTATTACTAAGGCTCCACTGTCCGTCTGTCCGTCTGTCACCAGGCTGTATCTCATGAACCGTGATAGCTAGACAGTTGAATTTTTCACAGACGATGTATTTCTGTTGCCGCTATAAAACAACAAATACTAAAAACAGAATAAAATAAATATTTAAGGGGGGCTCCCATACAACCAACGTGTTTTTTTGGGCATTTTTGCCTTGTGGTACGGAACCCTTCGTGTGCGAGTCCCACTCGCACTTGGCCTTTTTTTTTGTTTAGGCATATATGGTTCTTGCGATTCAGCGGTGCTATTCTGTAAAAATCTCACCGTGAAAACTTAGGTGAAGTGAGCTGTCAATAGTGTCAATTCCTAGCAAAAACAAACTCACATCACCTCAGTTTTCACGGTGAGATTTTTATGGAATCGACCGACACGAACACCTAGCACAAGAGACGGGCTACACAAACATATGTGTCTTGAAGTGAAATAAATGAAATTATTAAATGTCAATTAATAGCTCTTCCATTTTAATTTACATTCACTCTCATAACATAACGGATATTTGACAATCCTAGAAAGCTACTCGTAATTTGAATGATAGGAAAGTATACTTCATACGAAAACCTCGGTTATTTTGTTTCAAGCGCCACAAAAGTGCTTTAAATCCCACTGTCTCTTTATCTGTATAAAATATGAGCAAGTAGAACACTAGGACACTGAGAAACTTTTAAGATGCCATAAAACTATTAAAATAAAACTGGAACTGGAAGATTTATTTCCGGTAAAATACCGTTCTTTAAAACTGTTTTAATGATAAAAACTTAATTCGTCTCAAAGATTTTTAGATATTTTTGAATTGTTCTTAAAGTTTTCAGTGTCTTCTTTAATTATTTTTGATAGTCAGTTTTCAAGTGAAAATTGTCATACTCTTTAAGTCAACGACTCTGTTACAAAAATCTTTTGGCTCTCGAATGACATCGATAGGTCTGTTGATAAAAATTTGTGAAATTTATGGAAAGTAGAGGTAAGGAGATCTTTGTTGTGAAAAAGTGTCCGTTAAACTGCGTTAAATTAGGGTGGCGCCACAGTAGCAACAGAGTAAATTTCTCACAGCAGTAATTTTAGGTTATGTTTATAAAATTATTTTGGACTACGTAAATAGTTGAGGTTTGGTATACTGCCGTCATAAAGAAAAAGGGCACAACTAAATTTTTTTTCAAAATTGATTTATATACATATTTGGAATCAGAAAAAAAAGACGCATATGCCAGTTTTTTACTCAATTTTGGAAAAAATGTTAGTTGAGCCCTTTTTCTTTATGACGGCAGTATACTGGGCTGTCACTAACTACTCTAGTCACTAAAAATATTAAATTTTCTAACTCGGCATACTTCAATCCGTCAACAACTGCTAGGCCATTCATACCGTATCCTTTGCCTACGCTAGCGCCATTTTGGAGGGTTTTTGAACTGATATTTACGGCTTATAGCTGGACACTTTTTCAACTTTCCCTCCATATGAGACGGTTCTCCTTACCTCTACCCTCCAAAGTGAAATTACTTTGAAAAATCAAGATGGGCGTCGGTTCCGTTTTTAGTCAGGCGCCAAATGATCCTTGTACAGTTAGGGTCTGGACTGCTTTTCAGCTGCAACATCGCAGTTTGGATGCAGTTGACTTAACTGCTTCGAAACCTTCTTAGGTCAACTGCATCTAAACTGCGATGTTGCAGCTAGCACGCAGTTCAAATGCAGTTCGTCTATTTAGACCCTTATAGGTTGATAATAGTCAGAACGCCTAGGGCCTACGCCACATTTGACGAAAATTCCGACGAAGAATCGCGGTGCGCGGAGGACGGAACAGACGCAGAGGGCGAGCAGTCCGTTACGGAGCGACCGATCTTCCGCGTAGTCTGCCGTTATTAGTCATTTATATGCAATAACACGTATTGGCGTTCCGACGCGGAAGATCCGCGACGGAATTTCCGTCAAGTGTGGAGTAATATAAAGGGTGACAGGGACATACGCGCAAACTGTAACTCTAAAGTCAGCACATGATTCTTGATATCCTAACTTAGAAATTTTTCGTTGGTTATTAAAAAAAAACACCTGTAAAGTGCGAGTCGGACTCGCGCACCGAGGGTTCCGTACAAATTTGTTGGTATGTAACTACAAAGTTACGGTTTTCAAAGTGATGATTTCCTTCATTTGTGCTATATGACAGAGCTTTTTGCTAAATTTCATGATTCTAGGTCAACGGGAAGTACCCTATAAATTTTGATTCCCTTGAGAGTGTTGAAATATACGTTTTTTGCGGCATAAGCGGCCGTATCTTTTCTTACGTTAACTTAGAAGTTTGTTTTTTTCACATCTTCAAGGGACTGTATACTTGAGTATATGGTTTTAATTTCAACTCGATACCTCTACGCGTTCCCGAGATAAAGGGTCTTGACAGACAGACGGACAACAAAGTGATCCTATAAGGGTTCCGTTTTTTCTTTTCGAGGTACGGAACCCTAAGACCAATTTTTGATAGAAAAGTGCAATACCTACGCGGCCAAACTGCATGGCTACAGCTTTTTTTAATAACCGACAAAAAAATTCAACTCATGGTTCAGAATCATGTACTGAATCCATGGTAACTGGTGGAGCGTCGATGGCCCTGCCACCATATACACAATTTATTCAAGGCAATTTGATCTCTAACCACAAAAAACCGGCCAAGTGCGTGTCAGGCCACGCACAGTGTAGGGTTCCGTAGTAGCCTGTTATCACAATGTCGTACGATTCTGTTGTTCTTTATTCTGAATATAAAAAAACATATTTTCTTTTTCAATGCAAGTCTTTACCCGTTATAAACAAGCAACTACTTCATCTTAGTCACTTTAAAAGATTAATGCTAAGGATTTTGTATTTGGTACAAAATTATCCAACACCCAAGTTCAACGACTATTACTGCTAAACTAATAAAGTTATCTTAACCGCTATACTTTTCCTTTAAAGTTCATGAAATGCACTATCATTGTGAATTTTTCCAGATTTTTCAAGCCAGCAGTTTCGGTTTTAGCGGGGGGGGGGACGCCGTACTGGAACAAAAAATTGCACTTTAAAGTTTAATATTTCGTAAATGGTGCATTAAATCGAAAAATTATTTTAGCAACCCCCAAGTCATTTTAGAAGACCTATTCAACGATAACCGAAACGATGGAGTAGACGACGAAAAAAATATTCATCCCCACTTCACGTGGAGGGGAACTACCCTAAAAAAAAATATTTTCAAAATTTTTATTTTACCACTTTGTCGGCGTAATTAATATACGCACTCCTACAAAATTACAGCTTTCTAGTACTATAGGTCTCTTAGCAAAACCTCGGACAGACAGACAGACAGACAGACGGACTTGACGAAACTATAAGGGTTCCTTGTAGGAACTACGGAAGCAACTTCCAAGAATACACCATATTGTGCATTTTTCCTACAAAAAATCCTAATCATGTCTGTAACTTCATGTAACCTAACCATTCCAAGCTGTAGGCACCGCAGGCTCAACTAGTTATACAAAACGACGTGTATGTCTGTCTGTATGTCTGTCAGTGTGCCCGGATCCCATTGCAACGGAATAGGATTACGGAGCGTACATCTGGTGGCTCATGGAAATGCAAATGCAATCATATTACCGAACTATATCGCCGATATACCTGTCCGGACATGGATTTACTTGGACTTAATTTTACTGGCGACATGCCGGGAGTCCGGGAACTTGAGATGCGATTAATTTTGTGGTGGAGTGGTTTATCATTCTAGGATGTGAATTTTTGAAGCTGGGCGAAGTCAAACTATTGATTGATCCATTATTTTATTTTATTTTTTTCTTAAAATACTTCGTAAGTGGTATTTTTAGGGTTCCGTTCCCAAAGGGTAAAAACGGGACCCTATTACTAAGACTTCGCTGTCTGTCCGTCCGTCTGTCTGTCACCAGGCTGTATCTCAAGAACCGAGATAGCTAGACAGTTGAAATTTTCACAAATTATGTATTTCTGTTGCCGCTGTAACAACAAATACTAAAAACAAAATAAAATAAATATTTAAGGGGGCTCCCGTACAACAAACGTGTTTTTTTCGGTGTTTTTGCCTTGTGGTACGGAACCCTTCGTGTGCGAGTCCGACTCGCACTTGGCCTTTTTTTTTCGTTTAGGCATACGTGGCTCTTGCAATTCAGGAACACCTAGCACAAGAGACGGGCTATACAACAAACGTGTTTTTTTCGGCGTTTTTTCCTTGTGGTACGGAACCCTTCGTGTGCGAGTCCGACTCGCACTAGGCCAGTTTTTTGTAAATAGCTAAGGGGATTAAAATAAAATGTAGAGCTAAGTTTTGTTTTATACAGCCAGTTGCAGTCACTCTGTGAGATACCTGACTATTTCTCGTGCATTCTCTGATTGTGAAGAAACCCTTTGTTTTATAGTGGGACAATTACAAGCAGATGTTATTATTATAAATGAGGAGATCAACAACAGTGGGACAGAAACCGGCCAAACCGGACCTGATACTTATTATTCCTTCACTGAGATTTCTTCTCTTTCCAATTCCACGACTAAAACCACACATTTTTCTATCTTTCACAGGAGAGCTGCCAGAACTACATTCGAGTGCTGGTCTCCCTCGGACCTGGGAGGCTGCTGGTCTGCGGCACGAACAGCTTCAGGCCATTCTGCAGAGAGTACAGTGTGCAGCGAGACTCCTATCATATGGAGCGCGAGAAGTCGGGACAGGCCGTCTGTCCGTACGACCCCGAACATAATTCCACTGCAGTTTATGCTGGTAAGTGAAAACAATTGAATAGAAGAATTATAGAATAGAATACTTTTAAAACCCTCTCCTCCTCTCTATTTTATTCCCTTGTTTTGAATTCTATTTTGTAGTAATCACCCTGTAGCCTAACCGAAAGCGATTGTTGCACGAATACGCGATTACGCAATCGTTTATAGAAATAATGACGCACGTATACGCGACTTGATTGATCGCGCGAGTGCGTCATATTTATATAAACGAGCGCGACAATCGCTTTTGGTTAAGACACGGCCTTACAGGGGCTGCAAAACTTAATTTGTATATAACAGGATAGAGACGAATTCAGTACAGTTTTTTACTCATAAATACGTTACGACGCCAAAGTCCGGCCCGCTGCTGAAAATATCGTAAAAAAACCGGGCAAGAGCGAGTCGGACTCGCGCACCGAGGGTTCCGTAATATCCGGGTTTATGAATAAGGTTTATGTTTATGAAATTAAATGTTTTTTTATTATTTTTATATTTGAGTTGATTGAATAAAATGTAGATTGCGGTTTACGATTTATGACGTATTAAAAAAAAACTACTTACTAGATCTCGTTCAAACCAATTTTCGGTGGAAGTTTACATGGTATTGTACATCATACATTTTTTTTAGTTTTAACATTCTCTTATTTTAGAAGTTACGGGGGGGGGACACACATTTTACCACTTTGGAAGCGTCTCTCGCGCAAACTATTCAGTTTAGAAAAAAATGATATTAGAAACCTCAATTTTGAAGACCTATCCATAGATACCCCACACGTATGGGTTTGACGAAAAAAAAAATTTTTAGTTTCAGTTCTAAGTATGGGGAACCCCAAAATTTATTGTTTTTTTTCAATTTTTTTGTGAAAATCTTAATGCGGTTCACAGAATACATCTACTTACCAAGTTTCAACAGTATAGTCCTTATAGTTTCGGAGAAAAGTGGCTGTGACATACGGACGGACAGACAGACAGACAGACATGACGAATCTATAAGGGTTCCGTTTTTTGCCATTTGGCAACGGAACCCTAAAAAACGAATCTAATATTCTGGGGAGAACACAAAACGTCAGACATAGTAACAGTATTCGCAACCATTACGTAAATAGACCTGCTATTCTTACTACTCCTAACGTAAAATTTGATTATAAAAATAAAAAATAAAATAACACAATAAAGGGACACTTTCCTAAAGCAATCTGATAAAAATACCAGCTTTTTATAACACTTTACGGAGGATTTGAAAGGACAGGTTAAGGTAAAACCGTCTGCTGTGACACTCACAGCAAATATTCTGGCAACCCTAGCTGCCAATTAGCGCGACACTGGAATATTTAAATTCGGAACAACTTTTTTATCTGTGAGAGTAAATGTTGCTGTGGTTATGGCCGGACTGGCCGGTACAATACCTATACCGAGATACAAGCCTGGGTCTACCTATATTTTGTCGTTTGATATTTTAAAGCATGTATAGATAACTGAAACTGGAACGTAAAACCAATATCTAGTTGGTCATACAATATATATATATGTATATGCAGCATTTCTTCATATTATGATACTACACTTTGCAGAGAGCAGTAGGGGCTAAGTGGTAACGGACTTACGAGTTGCAGCTCATAGGTTCGAACCCAGATAGGTGCTTTACTTTGTGTATAGAATTCCATCGGGATCCCTTCTTTTCGCATAATGTTCTTTTTCCTAAAATGATTTGGCATCACTATTTTGGTATAATTTGTTTTACCATAATAATACTTTGCCATATTTTTTTTGGCATACAGTTTATGTTGGCATAATAATCTTGAAGGCTGATTTGTTTTGGCATAAATTGAATTTGCATAATACTAAACTAAAGTAATTAAAATTAAAGTATTGTCGTAAAAATTCAATACGTAGTTCGTAGTAGGTTCGGTTTGGTTAGGTTCCTTTAAATCCTGCAGACAGAAATAGGAGCCCCGCGCAGCGGGGCTCGTCGACCTGACGTCGCGTCGATAGGAATAAAACATGCAGCATACTTTTATGTTTTAGAATGTTATGCTTAATCATTATTATGATTAGAGAAATTATGCTTCAAAAAATTATGCGTAAATAATTTTATGCGAAAATATAATTAGGAGAAACAAAAGTATGCCGAGTTATATTAGGTCTTAAAATGTTATGCAAATGGATAGGGAACCAATTTCATCACCACTGCTCCGAAAGGAAAACATCGTGAGGAAACCAGCATGTCCAAGAACCAAACATTCGAAGACTTGTGACATCTTCCATCCCGCACTGCTGGGCCCGCGTGGTACTCCCTCTCCAAGAGAGGACGCCTGCGTCCCAGCAGTGAGAACATTATAGACTGATTACCTATATTTGATACCTTATACACTGCAGGAAATAAATATAAAGTACACCAATCAACTCGAAACACCTGTGTTTTTAGTAGCTGTGAACTGAACACTTTCTCGAATAATTTTTTCTAATCTCTTTTGAAACTATTTTAAATTTTTCCTATCATGAAGTAAAATCACCATTAACTGGATTACTATTTCTATTAACTTCTACAGCCTATTTGCTAACACAACCACAATAATCCCATCAACACGACTTAATTTATAATCCAATTTACAAATGCACATCGCACAATACACACGTGACTTATCTTACGATATATCTCACGCTATATAAGCACGGTCCGACCAGACTATGGGCATTACCACGCCCGTTAATGGGATACATCGACGGTCATGTTACACTGGGACACCAATTAGGCATTGTGTATTTCCTGAAACTACGTATACTGATTGGACTTGTTGTAATGCTGTTATTTCTGGATGTAAATGGGAGGTTTTAGTATAACAGGACTGAAAATCACAAGCACGCCTGTATACATTTTTAGGTCCGTTCTGCATCATGTTACTGTAGCATTAGGGGACAAAGGAGAAAGATGACAAAATAGGAAAGAAAGAAAACGAAAAGCTGACACATTCCTAAAGCAATCATGGAACGTGGATCCACGCGAAGATCACAATAACAACACCTGAAAAAGTATTGTTGATAAAATAACAATGAAAAACTACTTTCAGATAAAACGTATCTCACCCTCCGAGTACATCACAATCGGTATCAATAAACCTCAGGTGTGTATCATTAGAAGCTCCACATTTCCTGAGGATGATACCGAGACTCGGTATCGATCTCACCTTACAATACAAAAAAGTCCTCCATTCCAGCAAGAGAACCCTAAAAACAGTCCTCCAAATAAGCAGGATCTTCACAACATAACAAAAGCTTGTTAATACACCAAGAATACTTTTAACATTTCACCGGGACCCTTTCCAGTAAGGTAAGGGACCTTACTAGAAAGGGTTCCGGACCACATATGCTAAGGGAGTCCATGGTCGTTCCATTGTCGGGAAATTAGGAAATTAGGAAAAAGGAAAAATCTTTTTCATAACGATTGAACCCACTTTCACAGTCTGCCGGCGTACAATGGCCACTCATTGTTGCGTTGAAAGAGGAACGTTCAATGGTACTACGAGTGGATTATGACGTGACTGCTATACATCTTATTGGTATAACTAGGTGGGGTATGTGTGGGATAGGACGTAGGTGGGACGAATTGGTAGTTAGGTGGGATTGTTCAGGGACATCAGGTTCATGACCTAAAGCGCGGTCACTGTCGGACTGCATGGAAAAGATAGAGAAGCGCGATGACACAACGCTGGTAATTTATTGCAAAATATGAAGCAATTATTTAGTTACAAAAAATCTTTCTTTTTGGACGAAAAAATTAAAACACTAGTATTTTAGTATATTGCTTGTAGAATAATCTGACAAAAATCAGAATGATTGTATGTATATTAGTATGGTTTTATTGTAAAAAGAAAGTTTTTAGAGATATCTTCATGATTTTTTTCTATCGTATCCAATTAGTTGTATTATGTTTTCAACACACTCTCTACCTAGCATATATCCTGAAGAATATCACATATTTTTCTGATTTTGTTTACTGTAGTCATATACTTTTATTGTCTCTAAAACTTGCGTTTTTTTTATGTTTAGGTCCTGTAAACCCCTTAAGTCAAGTCAATATTCAAAATTATTACTAAAAGTTGGCACAACATCTTTATCTTTTCCAACAATCTATATCTCTCTATATACTAATAATAATATATCTCTCTATATATAATATATCTCTCTATATATAATAAAGAAGATGAGTTTCTTAGTATTTTTGAAGTACCTACCAGTCGGATTTAAAAATATTTTTGCTATGATAGCCCAATTCTCGAGGAAGGCTATATAGGCTACTTAACATCACGCTAAGAGTTTAGAAGCCGAGCAAAAACAAAAAAAAAGTATCAAAGAACGCTAGGCGGGAACGAAGTAATAGCGCGGGTAGGCGATGCGATAGGGTGGGTTCTAGGAACAAGAAATATCACGCGAACCAAGTCGCGGGCACAAACTAGTAAGTTATACAAGGTGACTTTGAAATCATTGGCAATCTTTTATGGGTGAAAGCACAAACTTATGAATATCATCAAGGGGTCGGGTTCCAGCCTAACCGGATGCAGCTGAATACCATAATTTTACATGGAGCTACTGCCTATCGGACCTCCACAACCCAGTTACTGGGTAATACGATACCCCTTGGCAAGACTGAAAAAAAAAACATGAATATAATCACAATCAGTTCACATTTAAAGTGAAAGCTCGAGAACACATACACAAGAAGTTAGCAGATTCGTTGTTGTAGGTTTTCTTGTTTCTCTCTCATCTTTTGTTTTCGTTTATATATATTTTTTGTATGTATGTATATATGTATTTATTCTTATATTTTACTTATACATATTTTCTATTTGTTATCTGCTATTGCACCTACTATGTATTGTTTCTGCATCACCCTAAGGTAGACTGGTAGAAAATGCCCATGGCATTAAGTCCGCCTTTGTACAGTTTTTACTTGTGCATAAAGTTTTAATAAATAAATAAATAAATATAAACAACAGAATTCAAAATCTGCCTGTCTGCCTATCTTTTATAGGTCAATGTCGGATCACCTTGCACGAGTTGCTATGTAGGCATTTGAGATAAATACCACAAATTTGAACAACATACAACAAGACATTAATTAACACAAAACAACAATGTCTAAGTAGTCAAATCAAATATAAGTTCCCACAAACATAAACCCTGCAATTTATATAATACCCTTCACCCTTCAATACTAAACACAGCGAATATTAAAACCGCAGCCCACGTTATACTCCTTATACTCCTTAACAATAGGCCATATTCCAAGACGCTGTCACTAACTGACTTTATAAGCAAGGAAACCGACAATAGAAAACAATACGCGGCGTATTATCGTAAACAATAATACGCAACTTACCTACGTCCGAATAAAGGATCTGTTCGTTATTACCCATGCGTAAGTATACGTTTTGTGTACAGCTTTTAATATAATGCGTTCATTATTGAGCATTGTTCAAGAACTTTGTTAACTTGGAATGATTCTTTAATGATCGGAAAATATAAAATATAATACGAATTTTCTGAGATGGTGAGAATCCTGTGTCTCTCTGCTGATTACAAACTAACCTCCTTTTTATTCATAAATATTGCTTACAGTTAAGTAGTGATTAGCGACTGTTTAACCATATGTTTTTGACGTTTGAACGTCACTGAACTTTAATCATTGTTTATATAAATAAACCACAAATTCTCTGCCAAAAATCTAAATGAATTCTGTAATTTATTTAGGTATACTTTCAAATATATAGAGGTGTTAATAGTTATTCTAATAGTTTTCCGGACATACAAAAATGTATTTTTTAAAATAAAAGTAGAATCAAACTAACCACAATTAAAATATACCTAAAACTTTGGAATCGGTCCAAAATATAAATTGTTATTCAAACCATTAGGCGAGCTTGAAACAATTTACTCAATGAAGTATTATTTTATTGGATCCAGTACCGGGTTTATGTACTATCAACTTATTTACTTTGTCGTTGTCCATTTACGTTATTGTGTAATCTATCTAAATGCCTCTATAACAATGAACATTATGAACCTTCCTTTGTTTAAATGCTTGAATTGATTTTGTAGTCTTTTGATTGGTCTTGTAAAATTTTCGAATGAAAAGATTCAAAATGCTGAAGGAAGTTTGACATCCACCAACCCACCCTGGGCCCGCGAGGTGGTTTATGGTCCATTATTCATCAGAAAGAGGAGGCGTATGTCCCAGCAGTGGGTACATTATAGCCTAATTATGCTTATCTTTATGCTAAGTCAAAAATAAGTTTATAACAAAATAAGTTTATAACAAAATAAGTTTATAAAAATAAGTTTAACAAAATAAGTTTATAACAAAATAAGTTTATAACAAAATATGTTTATAACAAAATAAGTTTATAACAAAATAAGTTTATAACAAAATAAGTTTATAACAGTGTTCTTTCTATAACAAAACTACGACTCCTGCCAAAATTAATAATGAATTTGAATTCGAGTTCACTGTAGCTGTGCTTCCATCGTGAGGAAACCGGCATTTCCTAGAACAAAAAATTCGAAGACATGTGACATCTGCCAACCCGCATTAGGCCCGCGTGGTGGATTACGGCCCACTCCCTCTCACCGAGAGCAGGAGGAACGTTATAGGCTGATTATGTTATGTTATGTTATGTAGCTGTGGACTATACTGCCGTCATAAAGAAAAAGGGCACAACTAACATTTTTTCCAGAATTCCATGTTTGGAATCAGAAAAAAAGGCGCATATGCCAGTTTTTTTTACTCAATTTTTCTTTATTACGGCAGTATAATATAAATATGTGGTCCAAGAGAGGGCTTTGACTTCTTCGTAAATATTACTTTAATAGCTTGACAAAGTACTGATTACATATATGACATGTAGGTACCCTGTTCTCTTACATCAATGTACTAGCCTCTAGGCTTCGTACATAATTTGGGGTTGAAGCCGGAACCGAATGGTAACAAAGCCCCCAGGTGCATAAAAGCTAATACTGCAAGCATATTCTGAATTTATCCTTTGCAATGGTGCATAAATATCCAGTAGGCTTTAAGCTTGAACAGATCCGAAATGTATGCCTTTATGAGCCCACTTGCCTATTGAAAATTACATGCCAATATGCCACTGGAATTTATGAAAGAAATATCTTTGTGGTATGGGGACTGCTTCTCGTGAGGTTCTAACGAAAATCTGACCAAAAGATAACCATCGCAAAGACTATTACAAATATTGGTTGTCTGTCTTCTTGATACATCTTCAGGGCTTCTGCCCGGGATTTGGAAGTTGGCGGTTTGATACCCCCGTGCCGCGGAAGCAGGTTGGTCCTGAGCAAGGGAAGAGAAAGTGCACTTGTATCTGTGTACACACTAGTGCACTATAAAACCTTCCGCGCCGAAGGCTAGTATCCGCTGAAATTGGCCGCCATGACCGAATTTCGGTCTGGTGAACTATTACTATTACTACTTCTTCAGGGAAAATGGGTACAGGGACACAGTCTAGTCCTGGTTTTTAGAAATAAAAACCAGGACTAGACTAAACGATACTTCTTTAATCCATACTAATATTATAAATTCGAAAGTAACTCTGTCTGTCTGTCTGTATGTTACCTTTTCACGCCTAAACCACAAAACGGATTTCGATAAAATTTGGCAGAGAGGTAGATTGTATCCCGGGGCCTTCCCCGGGATACAATCTACCTCTCTGCCAAATTTTCCGTTTTATCTGTTTTGAAAAACTATCCTATGTCCTTACATAGGATAGTTTTTATCCCGATATTCCCACGAGTTCGACACTCATGCGGGTAAAACCGCGGAGCACTACTAGTAAAAATATATGTAAATTGTATATGGCAATGACTTTTAATAAACCAAGTCACCGCTACCTGAGCACCACAAAATACCTATATTAGCCGACTTTTACCCAAGTACCCTACTCCATGTTTCAGCACAGTGGAAGTACCTCCATATTGTACAGCTTCTCTATTGTGTTCAGACAAAACACGTCGAAAAGGACAAGAGATTATCCCGAACAAACAATCGACGTTTTTGTACAAAACCTTTCTGAAAAAATATACTTACCATGCTGTTTCCGAGAGGTATTCCGAAATTAATTTGTGTGCTCCATAATATACTATATATATTATAGATATGTGGTAGGTAGGTCCTTAATATTCGTACCCATATTTTATAGTCTGTGTACAACCTGTTTTAGTATGCACTATATTTTATGAAGGCTATGTGTAACTAACTTTATTATAAACGTAAAATTATGGTCCGTGTGATTTTATTGTGCAAGCAATTTTAACTATTATGATTATGGTAAAAGTTTGGGGTTTGCACGTGACAACATAACAAACTGAAAGTTGTTATTTTAATTATTATTTTGACATTTGTACTGAAATTATTTATTTGCAGAGACATAATTATGAACCCGATGCATGTTTGTTTAAATAACGAATACACTTTCAATGCAATTTGCTGCTGTACCTAACTGTAGGTAACTAAGTTCAATTCTCTAAAGTAAACAAGTAATTCAATCAAGTAAATTGCAACTACTGCACTAAATCGCCATAGATTTTATTCAATAAAACGCTAGAAGCCTTGTTATCCTGGAATATTGTCACAAAAATCTACCTAGTTACCATGGCGACTGTACAAATCCCCCTACACAAACAGTTTCCTATGGTGCTGAACCATCAATTACCGTCACCCTGTCCCTTTGTGCAATTTTCTTTGCATTAAAGCATCCCCTTGCAAATTCACACCCATTTATTACACGCAACAAAACTATCGTCGCAACTTGTGTTATCTATGGTAACACTGCGGTGTTGCTAGCTTTATTTTATGGAGAACAGGGGATGTTTTTTGTTTAAGCTCTATTTACATGAAGGAACTGTTGATTGTATCTCTTAAACTACGAAATATTCTGTGCCTTCGTCAGAAAAAATAGATGAATTTTCAATAATAGAAGCATAATTTATCAAAATCATGATCCTGTTTTAATATTAAAACTGACACCTCTCAATTTCTGCTTATTTAAAAACACGTTAAAGTATTCCACTACAAAATTCATGCGAGTACCTAATTGAAAACCATGTTCACGGCTTGTCGCTGGGCAGAAACGAAAAAAAGGATAAAACGTTTACATTAATTGAATTTAACAAAAGCACAGTTGCCAGTTTGTTATATTATTTCATATAAAACTGGGGCTAACTTTTGCACAAATACGCTGCCAACTTTTTTAAATTGTCCCCGTGTTATGTTGAGCAATTCACTCATATTCACGCCAGCTTTACCTTTTATACGGACAGACATTTTGGTCAAACACACACACAGCTCTTTGTCGCCTGCTCTAAAAGAGTAAACGTAAAACTTTTGTACAAAAATGTAAGCGAAAGAATTTCCTCATGTGTGTGTTAAAGTGACCACTTACGTCCGCGTCACACACTGGCGACTTTAAATATATTTTTTCGTGCACTCACACATCGGACGTGTCTGCATCCACATTACGTGGTGCGGACACGGGACGGTTAGTTATCTCCTATTGATCTGGTCCAATTAAGTGCACCGACGCCCTAGGGAACGGTGGCCGGTACACCGGCAGCTGGTCTTACGTCCACGTGATATATACCTCGTACCTACGTATCGGTTGCTTCCGTGTCGTAATTTTGCTGATGGTGTATGAAGCAGTACAATTCCCGGCGTTCGTGTCCGGTCGGAGATTGCGATGGATCTAAACTATTGTGCTAAATACTCATTGTCTTAATGCTGATGCTGCGGTAAATATTGGTAGCTCTATTGCTGTCATTGGAAAATGGACGCAATAATTCTATTCGTAATTTGCATGCTAATATTATAACTGCGAAAGTGTGTCTGTCTGTCTGTTACATCTTCACGCTTAAACCGCTGAACCAATTTAGATGAAATTTGGTATAGAGATAGATTGAGTCCCGGGAAAGGACATAGGATAGTTTTTATCCCGATATTCTCACGGGATCGACACTTATGCGGGTGCGCTGCTAGTATAACAATAAATTATTTACAGAAGTTGAAGGCGAACAAGCCAAACTGCTTAAACTTGCACTGTTTAGCATAGGCCTCATAAATTGAAACAACAAACGACCTTACTGCCGACAATGCCCAACTAACCACACACTGGTGCTCGCAGTATCTTGTCTCAAATACCTACACAGGTAGATACTACCCATTACTACTGCCTACCCCGGTTTTGGCCCTTATCGCATTTTACGGCACCCTCGGGAAATGAGGGGGTTGGTCCATTCGTAGTTGAGCACAGCACAGCATATTGTTATCTAGTTAATCAAATTAGTGCCTGGGTCAGATAGCTGGTTGTTTGTGACGTAGTGTGTTATAGCGTACACGCTCTAATGAGGTTCTGTAATATTGAATTTAAAGATGCAGAAAATAGAATCTCTGTAAGAGCCATTTTCGATCCTTATTAGGACAGTGTAAAGTCGGTTTTAGCAGTACATTCTTACGTCATGTTAAGGGTATTACATGACCTAAAGCGCGGTCCTGTCGGACTGCATAGAAAAGAGAAGCGCGATGACACAACGCCGGGTAATTTATTGGAAAATATGAAGCAATTATCTATTTACATAAAATCTATTGTTTGGACTTAAAAATTAAACACTAGTGCTTTAGTATGTTGCTTGTAAAATAATCTGTATGTATATTAGTATGGTTTTTATTGTAAAAATAAAGTTTTTAGAGGTATCTTCATGATTTTTTTCTATAGTATCAAATTAGTTGTTTTGTGTCTTCAACAATCACAACTATCTAACTAGCATATATTCTGAAGAATATCATATATTTTTCTGATTTTGTTTACTGTAGTCGATCATATACTTTTAGGCATTATAAAACTTGCCTTTTTTGCGTTTAGGTCCTGCCGGCCCTTATGAAAGGGCTTCATTACAACTAATAATCAACAAGTTTCTATTTCAAACTCATGTCAATGTATTTTTTGTCATACCACTACTAGCCAACTATTGAGAGGTTTCGCAATTAAATATGATGTGACAAAACAATCTACATACACAAGCACGGAATCAAATGAACAAATGGTACACCATACTATACCTAGCAATCTCTCCGGCAATTCACACAGTTACATTTTGGGCAATTCACATAGACATATTTGGGCAATTTACACAGACACATTTGGGCAGTTCACACAGACGCATTAGGGCAATTAACGGACAGACGCATCTCATATGCGAGTCACGTAAGCCGATGGCATGTAACGCACTCCGCTACTACCACTGCATTATGGGATTTCCCAATGAGGTTTACCCTTAGCAAAATTATACGTACGTAGAATATATGGTGATATAATTATGATAAACATAATGAGAATGTTGAATAAGTGTGAAGAAATATGAAAGATTTTTTTTTTCATGTTTCAGTTTTAACGTTTTTAAAATATAGCTGCACCATCATCGTTATTTTTAAGCCTCCGCTGAAAATAACGACCATTCCTCTCTATTTTTACCCTACAAATAACAGTGTCTGATAAAAATTCTAACTTTACTACGACGTATTTCAAAGTGTCAAAATAAATTCTAAATCGATTTTTCATTATTTTCAGACGGCGAGCTGTATTCGGGTACAGTCGCAGACTTCAGCGGTATGGAGCCGATCATTTATCGAGAACCATTACAAACGGAGCCGTACGATTCAATGACGCTAAATGGTATGCTTTTGTAACCAAATTATCAATAAAAACAATAAATTAACACAAAATACCACATCAAAGCCTAATAAATCATTATGATCAGCACCTAAACGTCAGATTGGAAACAAATAGAAGCAAATAACAATACATGTAATGATAAACACCACACATGCTTTGTTAACAATGTGTATTTACATATCGGGCGATTGACTCTCAATGTGACTGTCAAACAGACATCCGCCATTATAATTGAATTCAGAAGCGCGGGAACTCCTTGTCACTCGAATGACGTTTGACGTGTCAACAATCGCTAAATCCGATTAAGATCGTATTAGAAATTATCGACTGAGCAGCGATAGGATTACATCACTCCGAATAGTTGGGTGTTAAAATTCACTTTATGACAGAAGATCGTTTATGTAACTTTGGAGATGTATTCTAATAGTTGTGTACTTCTTATTCACAGCTCCGGACTTCGTAAATTCTTTGGTACACGGCAACTTCGTGTATTTCTTCTTCAGAGAAACAGCTGTTGAATACATCAATTGTGGGAAGGTAAGATAGTTTTTCTTAATTTCTTCTAACTTTCCTAACAAGTTGATTTTTCGTTCGCTATCAACTTCTAACTTTTTTCTGCCTTGATTTCTGGGTAAGTTTAATATTGAAAGGCGCCTATTTCCAGCAATGTACTTTGATGGTCCACTCCTACCAATTAACACCTCTAGTAGTTTCATTAAAGATCTCTTATTGATGAACTATTCGTTCCGACTAGGTAGGTACTCGGGCGTGTTCTCGCGTGCACCGTGACACGGTACGTATCACCGTCCTCACGGCGTGACACGTCTACAATTCATCGCTTACATGCGGTTTTACTGTACCGTTTGCAGGTAGTTGTGAATTAGATTCAGAGTTGTTGTATTGAATTATATAACTATCGTAATCGTCGTCGTCGTTTCAGCCAATAGACGTCCACTGCTGGACATAGGCCTCCCCCAATTTGGGGGGGGGGGGGGGGGTTTGCCATAATCGCCACGCTTGGCAGGCGGGTTGGCGACCGAAACTATCGTAATAGCACAGTAGCTGTGGTAATAGTTTACGGTAACTTGAATCACAGTCTTACAATTTATAACTAAAAACTACATATTAACCTCTCGCATGCATTCCTCGTTTATAAATAAGGATAGTTTATCCAAAATAAGCTAGGAAAATTTCCAAAGTAAATTTAAAAAAATATATTTATATACGCGTCGACTTGAGAACCTCCTCCGTTTTTTCCTCGGTTAAAAATAGACTGCTATAAAGTAACCATTCTTAGCACATTACTTAAACCAATGATGATTGCGCCTGTAACAGCTTACAAATTATAAAAATACAGCTTATCCATTCGACAAATTATAGTTCCAGTGGTATAGTCGAGTTCATTAATATATTGGCCCTTTCAGACTTCAAAAATATGTGAACGTCAAAAAAGTTCATAATATTGCGACAACTATAAGCATGTACATGCAATACAAGCTGTTTAGAGTTTTATGAAACTTACCATTGCTTATATATTTTTGATTCATGAACGTGCTCATATATTAAGGACCTCGACTGTACGTAGTTATTGCGGCCCACACAACAATAGAGTATGGAATTTGTTCCCTCGCATTTAGCCGTCAATATTAACGGTCATTCCTGAAAACGTGCAAACGTCACATGCCATAATACAGTGCCGCTATTACAGTTTTCATTCACGTGAAACTCTCCAACTAAGCAAAACTTTTTAATAGAAGTGGGCTCAATAGTGCAAAGGTTGTTGTAACTTCTCGTCTACCCGACGCGACGCTTATAACCGTGAGGCTCTTTGACTTTAAATCTGTGCTTTAAATAGACACGCCCATAACTAAGACTATCGTACGTCTCTATGATGATCGATTTCACAGAGCATGTAACTCTTCTTAGCGTGTCGATGGCAACCTACGAGTATATACAGCCCAGAATTGAGCTAGGCACCTTTTTTTTTGGCCCCCTCCTGCTCTGGGTGTAGCGGAAGGGAGTGTCAGACTCTTACTGACTAAAACCCACCCGTGTTCCTTCCTTAGCCCTTTATGTTCCGGGCCAGCGGTAACCCTTTCGGACAATCCCGCTGGCCCGGCAGGCTTCGGCCCTAAGGGGGGGTCCCTTCAATGCTGACATCTCTTTGAGGCGCGCGTGGCACACGTACGCGCCGTCCGGCACGGGCCTGGTCCTGCTCGGACGGTGAGCTATCCATTATTCTCCGCCTACCTTCAGTAGCGTTTAAAGGTACAGACACACATGCTCATTACTAGCATGCTCAAACCGGAGCACGCGAAACTCACGTGACTTTGATTTTCGCGTGCTCCGATTGATTTGAGCATGCTAGTAATGAGCATGTATGTCAGTACCTTTACGCACAGAACACATAATCCAGCGGAGGTCTATCGACTCCAGTAGCGTGCAGACACGCTGGACATGATATTAAGTGATATTATTATATTTGACCTATTTTAGGAGTTGGATCCACACTTTATTTAATATGCTCCTTATGCTTTTTATACAGGCGGTGTACGCCCGTGTGGCACGAGTGTGCCGCGACGACCGCGGTGGGCCGCACCGCTTCAAGCAACGCTGGACGTCCTTCCTCAAGAGCAGGCTCAACTGCTCCGTCGCTGGAGACTTCCCCTTCTACTTCAATGAGATACGTAAGTTTACAACCACCTACATAAAGGTGCACACACATGCTCATTACTAGCATGCTCAAACCAATCGGAGCACGCGAAAATCAAAGTCACGTGAGTTTCGCGTGCTCCGATTGGTTTGAGCATGCTAATAATGAGCATGTGTGTCAGTACCTTAAAGAGATGATTAAAGTAAGTCTTAAAAATGACGATGTATTGTTACCAAGAAGCAAATATTTACTACATGATTGTTACGTTAAATGTTGGTCAAGAAAAATTTTACTAATAGTATTTATAGACAGTCATTAGTATTACACTAATTTCTATACGTAATATCAATGTGATTTACCGACCCGCGATGCTCTCGCTGGGATAACACAAGTTCTATGACCAGAAACACTGATGCGAAGAATAAAATGAAGGATAATGTTTAGCAGTGATCTCATCCTGACGAAACTATATTAAAACCCAAATATCTCGGTAAGGTTGTTTTTAAAAGATCGCTTTTAGCGATAAGACCGCCCATTGTGTCACCCTTTGTACAGTTTCTAGATATATATATGTCTGTAATTTATATGGTGTACATAATAAAGAGTATTCTATTCTTCTATTATATTCTATTCTCTGTTTTCAGAATCAACAACAGAGCTAATAGAAGGTGTATACGGAGGTCTGAACGCGCAGTTGATCTACGGCACTTTCACGACTCCACCCAACAGTATATCAGGCAGTGCTGTCTGCGCGTTCAGCATGCAGGACATTGCTGATACCTTCGAGGGAACCTTCAAGGAGCAGAGCGCGATCAATTCTAATTGGCTGCCTGTCAATAGTGCTAAAGTAAGTTATTGTTTAAAAAGATTTAATAATTCGCCCACAAAATGGTTTCTCAGTTTCCTTTGGCCTTACACAATACTCAACTTATTCGTTGCATTCTATCCATAATGTGAAATTACGTTGTCAACTATTACAATTCTTTTAGGTTTATGATTTAATTGGGTCGTGTGTGTATTATGTGTTATGTTGTGTATTTAGTCGTTACGGGTAGTCAGAAGCCCGCAAGTCTGACAACCAGGGGGTATCATATTACCCAGTAACTGGGTTGTGGAGGTCAGATAGGCAGTCACTCCATGTAAAATACTGGTATTCAGCTGCATCCGGTTAGGCTGGAAGCCGACCCCAATATAGTTGGGAAAAGGTTAGGCAGATGATGATGTTGTAATTATGTGTTAAATTACTTCAAAGTAGGGAGAATATTATTGATAGTCTAATTCGAATCCTCTAAAATATGATCACGTTTCCATAGGTACCGGAGCCTCGTCCGGGGACATGTAACAACGATTCGAGACAGCTGCCCGACCAGACGCTGAACTTCATCAAAACACATGCGCTGATGGACGAGTCTGTGCCAGCATTCTTCGGAGAACCCATCGTTATTCGAACTAGTTTTCAGTACGTTTAATAAAATTATATCTTTATTCGTGAGTATGTAAGTTCTATGTTGTGGTACAGATAGTTAATATTTCGTTGTTTGTTTCCAGCTATCGATTTACCCAAATAGCAGTAGATCCTCAAGTGAAGACCCCTGGAGGAAAAGCGTATGATGTCCTATTTATTGGCACAGGTGAGTTCCAAAAGCAATCTTGACCGAGCTATAAAAGACTTAATTATAATCGCTGATCTCTTTGAAATGATTAAAGCTGCACTTGTTGAGGCAAATAGGTACTCCTTATATCAACATACTAACTGACCCACCAAACTTCGTACCGCCTCAGAATCAATAAGAACTAAAATGTATGAGAAAATGAATTATCTTCATTATAAATTTTTTCGTGAATTTTTCCCATTTTTTCACAAATCCAACAAATCAAAGATCATATAAATTGTTCCAACTGTACTTTTGTTATAAATGGTGTAACTAACCCGAATTTGTTTTATTTATATCCATACTAATATTTTAAATGTGAATGTGTGTCTGTCTGTTACCTCTTCACGTTTAAACCGCTGAACCGATTTAGATAAAATTTGGTATAGCGATAGTTTGAGTCCCTGCAAAGGACATAGGATAGGTTCTATGCCGGTATTCCCACGGGATCGACACTTATGTGTAGACATGGGTCGTACTTGCAAAATCGTGTACCAGGGCTTCAAAGTACGTCCACCTTAAGAAACCAGGGCCTGAAACCAGGGTTAGAGATACTTTCAAGTATTTTCTACCTACGTCGAAAATTGATCCATGACTTCATACAAATAAGAAGTACAATCGCGTATTCAAAACCCTATTGGAAGTAAAAATACTTGCATAGGAAATTGATCCATGACTCTCTATAAATAAGGAGCAAAATCGCGTATACAAATAAATACTTACAAACCATTAAAGTACAAAATACTTGCATACTAAATTGTTCCGTAGACTCTTAGGCTGGTTTTAGAGTCGCGCTGACCGCACGCTCACCGTCGGCGCTGACAGCCGAAACGTATGAAACGCACGCGCTGATAGCTACGCGTTATTCTAAAACGCTCCCTAGAAGTTCATACGTTTCAAGCTGTCAGCGCCGACGGTCAGCGTGCGGTCAGCGCGACTCTAAAACCAGCCTTATTGATAAGGGGCATAATCGCATTTGCGAAAACTAACGCGGTTGAGACCCTACGTAGTTAAACGAGTAGCCGTATAAAATAATTTGAAGTCTTGCAAGTATTTCGAGTCGGTACCTGGTACTTGGAAGCAAATACCTGGTGTAAAAACCTGGTCTAACTTCTCTACTTATGCGGGTGAAACCGCGGGGCGCTGCTCGTAAATAACTATAACCTTACCTTACCTTCAACAGACAACGGCAAAATCATAAAAGCTATCAACGCAGTCTCCTACGACTCGAACAAGCGTGCAGTGCCCGTGGTCATCGAGGAGCTACAAGCATTCGCAGCTGGTTCACCAGTAAGAGCCCTGAGGGTCGCACGGGCTGGTCGTGATGCTGCCAGACTGATCGCCGTGTCTGATCGACAAGTCTTGAGTCTAAGGCTGCATCGCTGTTCCAGTGATAAGATCAGTTCTTGCTCGTAAGTATTGATTGAAATTTTCTTGTGTTTTGGTGGTATTGTCTCGTGGTATACCTACTTGTATACATTCTGGTACTTAAATAATATATTATGGCTACTCTTAAATTCATGATAAGATTTGACATAATAATAATAATAATAATGGTGCCGCATTTCATTAAAATTTCCTAAGGGGCCTCTGCGAGTTGGCTTCGGCCCCTCGTACGCCTTCCAAAGGACCGGGACCCCATGGTTCCGAGATATATAAATAAAATAATAATAATTTATTTGTCACAAAAACTGATGTTACATTTAGACAGATATACAGGACAATTTAAAATTTTCTTAGTTTTATAGTGAAGGCATCTGTGTCTGAACTAGATAAAAATATCTGTATCTCAGACATCAGCGCTCTTCCTTATTATAACCATTACAATACTAAAATTTGAAATATTCAGAAAAATATAAGACACTCGTAAGCACAATTTTAAAACGCTCCGAGAATTCATAAAAGCCTAAAGTTTTCTATTCATAAAACTATTCAGAGCCCAGCATTTCACCAACAAAAATCAAATGAGATCATTATTTGTTATAGCGAATGTGTGGCGTTACAAGACCCGTACTGTGCATGGGACAAGCAAGCGGGTCGGTGTCGCGCCTTCTCTCACGGAGTCAGTCGGTGGCTCGACGAGAACTCCTTCTACCAGAGCGTCAGCACTGGCAGTCATGCTGCCTGTCCTCATAGTAAGTACTGATAACAGAAATATAAAGTAAAGGCTAGATATTAATTAACACAGCACAGAAAAGCCGACGGCTGTCAGAGACCACGGAAGTGTGAGTAGAAAGAAATTTAGCACAAAAAAATAAGAGTACAAATGAGAACGATGACGTACGTTATAGTGAAAAAGATTCGGATTTAGAAAAATATCATCTCAACAATCACCGTTCTTTCCCTAGGTAAAGACGCTGGTGCAGTAGGTGGTCTCAGTTCAGGTCTATACGATGACGCCCGGGGTGAGACGAAAGGCGAAGTCATCAACATCGTACAAGACAAGGACGGAAAAGGAGGAGGTGGAGGTAACGAAGGTACTTTTACTAACATGTTTCATTATTTGAAGAACTTCCCATTTCATCACATTCTGAAACATTATCAGAACTATTAACAAGATTTTATGAATAACAAAATATCTCTTTTTTTATAGGTCCTGAAGTTCTAGCAGCAGATCCTCCGCCGGCTGCATACTCAGTAGAAACCTTAGCATTAGCAGTAGCTGCAGGTGCTTTAGCAGCATTAGGAGCAGGGTTTGCGGCCGGGTACATCTGCGGCAGAAGATGCAAGAAGGATGACGATGACAATATGCCTTACCCTGATACAGAGTATGAGTATTTTGAACAAAGGCAGAATATTAATAGGTTTGTATTTTGTTTAGGGTTAGAATGAAATGTATAATTCGTTACTAACAAACAATCATTTACAGTAAATTAACACCATACATCAACATACATTCTTAACAAATAACAAAATATTAGTGTTCTGTACTGTTGGAAACTATCGTAAACAGAACAAAAACTGATTATCTTCATCTGTACAGGATTCAAGCAGAACCCAAGCTCCTTCAGCAAGTAGAAGAAGTGACATACGCCGAGCCGGTGCTAGCTCCTCAGCCGAAGCCGGCGTCGCCCCGCGCCACGCTGCGCAAGCACCCCCCCTACCACCCGCACCACGAGACGCTGTTCCAGTTCCAACCCGACGCATACCGTCGCGATAACTTCGGAACTCTTCGCTCCCATCAGGTCAATGTCAGTTATTCTCTTTTTTATTCTCTTGCATGGCTTGCTGTGATCGTTTTTACAGGTATGAAGTAAGGTTAGCCGTGGAAGTTGACAACACATAAGAAGAAAAGTTTACTTTTTAGCATATAGTTATCGACATGCATATCTGGGGTAAACAGATTAGATAAGATTTGAAGGATTTTCTAATATTTGTTGAATCCAGAATGCTACCTACATGGAGATCATTTTCGTCGTCACTTCTTAATACCTGTATGAAGATTCAGCTACTTGCATGACTTTCCTATAATCACTGAAATAATACTTCTGTCTCTATGCGCATTTAACCCTTTTCCAATATTAATGTTAGTAACTACTAGTAGAACAATCGAAAGACAAAGTAAGTTTTTTATTGAACTAATTTAATCGCCTTGCTCTTTTCAATCATCAAATTCATCAGTCACTTTGCATGATTCATCATAAATAATAATGATCTCGTCACCTTCATCTTTATGTGTTTCTTAAATCACTTACTAATATGTTATTCATATTAATACTGCATTCCATTTTCATTGCCTAACCATTGTGGTTCAAATGTTCGTGAGATTTTAAATTTAAATAAATAATCTATCGTCATATATCGTCTATAATGGGTCAAATTAAATTATCTAGCGAAACTCTGCAGATATGATGGATATCGATAGCTAAACATGATAAAACAAAAAAGAAATAATTTGGTGTTTTGTTCTTGTGGTTGGTTCATCGACCGCTGTTAGTGTATTTACTTGAAATATCTGTTGAAAAATGGTTTTTTTTTTGTGTAAACTTCACAGACGTGATTGGTAACGATATCATAAAACGATAAAACACATTTTCGTCTGCAGAGTTTCGCTAACTAATTGAATGGTCAAATTAAATTAGTTAGCGAAACTCTGCAGACGAAAATGTGTTTTATCGTTTAATGATGTCGATTCTTATCGTGTCGTCTGTGAAAAAAAAATTGCTTTATTGTAAAATTCATAATAGATATGTCAAATTAACTTAATTTGTCATTCAAATAATAAGAATTTCAGTATCATGAAACATGCCACAGATTCCATTCCAATATTTTCGACAAAATCTCACGTGCATTACGACCTGGCGATAACCAATTCATTGTTCCACTAACTCACGCACGCTTATTCACCTAGGCATGTCAGTTAACACAGGAATATTCGGACCGCAGGGCGATGGGTACCGACGGGGCAACGACAATGGCTTCTCGACCACGCGCTCAGTAAAGAAGGTGTACCTCTGAGAAACAAGCGGGGCGGACTCGCGCGACCAAATGCATCATCATAAACATAATACGCACCATCACCATACATTGGGTGAGTTGAAGAGTTTTTTTTTTCATATTTCTTACATTTAGTTACTGATTATGGTTTTCAACTGCCCCGTTGATCTGCTGAGCTGGGCTCCTGGGTTCGATTCCCAGGTCGGACAAAGTTTTATTGGGTTATTCTGGGAATTTTTTAATTGGCGGTGTGTTATGTTACCCCCGTGCCTCGGAAAGCACGTTAAGCCTTGGTCCTCTGCTCCTGATCTCTATCCGGTCGTGTCGGATTGCCGTCAGATTGGACTTTGAGAGTGAGGGAAGAGAGAGTGCACCTGTGTTTGTGCTCACACTTGTGCACATAATTTCCCGAAGGCTAGTCTCTAGTGTTAAGATTGGGTGCCATGGCCGAAATACGGCCTGGAGGACTATATAATTATATGGTTTTCGAGAGAATACCTACGTTCACTCGTGTGAGTCGTTTAATATTTTGATAAATTTTATCTTGTTACATCTACGTAATTTACATTATGTACAGTCAACAAAGGAGATAAGTATACAGGAGCGTCGGATATAGTTGAAGTTTACTAAGAAACCGATGGATGTTCTTGAATAAAATTTTATTTTATTAATAGAAAACAAACAGCTCATTTATTAAATTAAATTTCAGTCCAGAACATCCATCGGTTTCTTAGTAAACTTCAACTATATCCGACGCTCCTGTATACTTATCTTTTTTGTTGACTGTACCTACATTGGAGTGCAACTGAGACATAACCCATGCGTTGCAGTGTCGCAGCGCAGCAGCGGCTCGGGCTCTGCGTCGGCGAGCGGCGGCGGCTCGTCCTCGTCGCCGTCGCCGCCGTCGTCGTCGCCGTCGCCGTCGGGCGAGCGGCCGCCCACGCCGCCGCCGCCCGCGCCGCAGCCCTGCGCGTACATCTACCGCAACTAGCGCGCCGCCCCGCTACCCGCACACGACGTCGCCCGTGCACTATACGTGATAGAGACACCGCCCCTTGCCCGCGCGCACGTGACGTCACTGACGAACGTGCTCGAGACATTCCAAAATTAAACGACATTGTTATTCGAATCGTATTCGACTGAGTGACGTTCGATCGAACGTGTTTTGTTATTTCCGACGATTATGACCCTGTAGTGAATTACTGTGGATACGACGTCGTATTTTGCCTGTATTATACGTTGGAGCTGTTGAGCGTTCATCGGAAACGCACTTTCGGAATGGCTGAATTCTAAATGATTTGTAACTCGATAGAATAGATTATGTACTATGTTTAAATGTGGATTGTTAAAACAAATGCGAACACAAAACATTCTTCCATGAAAATAAATATATACGTACTGGTGATTATCCACAATCTAAATTGATCGTATCTATGGTCAGAGGATGTGAGACAAAAAAATATGTATTTTTTTTAAAAGACGGAACAATATTATCGATTGATGTATGTAAGATGAATAATGTAACAAATTGTAGATTGTTTAGAATATACATAGTTTACAAATAATGTAGGAGAAAATATAAGTTTTTGTTGATAACATGTTAACGAATAGTTAATTTAAAACTGTGGTTGTCATTGCAGTTTTTTCAACACTGTTCTATCAGCATTGTTGTCAACAAAATGGAAGAGTTGCAATGGAATCACAAATGGAAGAGTTGCAATGGAATCACAAATGCTTTTTTACATAAACTACTATTTTAGTATAACGTCATTAAATATAGGGAGGGTTCTCTTATTCTAAAGTTTTAGCGTTACTATAACTCGACAACATTAGTGTCAACACTACAATGGTCACCGGATGAAAGAGATGTCAAACTCTTTTTGTTCAACTTGAAAAAATATGACGTGTTGTGTAATGTTGCCGAGCTATACCTAGTTTAAACGATGATTATAACATTATAGTTGACAATGACATTATGAACCACAAAATATGATATAAAATTATATTTACCATGTATAAAAATGATATGTAAAGTTCTGATACTTATTCATTCATTAAAAAGTGCTTCTTATGGGTGTATTTAGATTACTAGGAGATCGTTTTGATAATTATTGGATAATGTTATAGAGTTAGCTATTATGTATACATAGATACATATTATAATAGTTAAGGCGGCACTGTGATGCCACATTGCCAATTTAGATTGTTGGTGCGCCATTGTATAGTTACAACCCGTAACTGTGATCATTGTGTACATACATTCTGTGACACTAACGACGTCTCCTTTTGTCTACTGTCGTTTCTATAAATTAAACTTTCCAGAAATGTGGGCCAAAACGTTTGTAAAAATCCTTTTTCGAAAGACGTTCCTGTTGCTAATTTTGTAATAACCGAGGGACTAGAATTTTCTCGTTGAATATCTAATCGCTTTATGAATTCCTTTGTAAACTAGCTAGCAGTTCCTTTTGTCCCCGAGATTGTATAGTGTTCAGACTCATCTTCGCTCATTTTTGACAATTGAATGTGTGTAAAGAAAATGTCAATTCTATTTGTAATGACTTAGTGCCTAAGTGTGTGTGGCAGGATTGTAATTTGTACATTACATTGATTCAGTTTTTCTTTTGGACTGATGTTAGTGCGGACATTAGCGCGCCTCTAGAGTAGCGATTACAGTAGACAAGACGTAATGAAACACGATAGAGACTACCTCAGAATTCTGGCGAGATCTCCAAACTGCGCAACAGCCAATAAACAACTGTAGGTATTTATATCAAAATCCAAATCAAACCTTTGATGCTCTTTGCATCTGGAGATTTTACTCTTGTCAGAGTTATTTGGCAGTAAACAGAACATAATTTTTATACGCCATAATAATAAAAAAAGGCATTCTCGACATTGCCTTCATAATACTCATGTTTAATTTCATTTTTATATAATACCAAAGATGCCATGATTTTAATGTAAATTATTTATTTATAGTAGTGATTGCTAATAACATTTATTACTTAATCAAGTTGTTATTTTATATGAATATAACTGCCAATTTGTATACTTATTTTATAATTAACCAAAGCAACGCACAGTTTATTTTTTAAATTAATTAATCCATACGATACGTAGATGCTTTAACATGGCAGAATTGTTTGGAAATTGTATATGTGCAGACCGCGAAAATGGCAAACAAATTGTAATATTTAAACTTTAAGCTTGCAGTCCTTAGTCATGTAGTATCTAAAGAATATTTATCATGTTACAGATTTAATGTTATGACGTCATAAGAGTTGATTGTATTTATATACAGGGTGTTTGGTGCATCGTTTGCCAAATGAAATTGGCTGAACGAAGAGGTCATTTGCTATCTCTTAAGGCCCAGTAACTCATTCCTTGTTTCTCCGGTTTTTTTTAAAATGACTTTTAGATTTTTATTTAGAAAAATACAAGAACTCTGCATTTAAGCTTATTTTTTTTTTAAGTTATGGGTATAGTTTTAAATTTTATTTTAATTCTTATGTTTACTCTAGTATGGTTCTATGAAATTAAAAATTTACTTGCTAATAACATCTAGTTCCTTTTTAGTAACTCCCAAAGTTTTTGAAAATAGGAAAAATACACTTAACACTCAACTTTAAATTGCTGTAAAAAAAAACTAAAAGCGATCGGGATCTTCGAATTATTTTAAAAAGTTCTCTAGCTTGTCCCCTTTCCAACGGTGTGCAATATACCAAAAAAAAAAAACTTTTAATAACTCCAGTAATTCGCTAAATGTGTAATCGAGACACATCAGGCTGATATTCGATATTACGGTAAGAACACTAGTTTTCACATAAATAACATTCTTTAAGTAGGTGGATAGTGTTATCTCACTCTTACGCAGTCTTTTATCTCTTTCTAGGGTTCTAACTTTCCTAGAACTTGAAATAAAAAATAAACTTTTATTTAATAAATACCTAATTATAAATTTTGTTCAAATTGTCCTCCACTATTGCGTACACACGCGCGACATCTTCGTCTTATCTCGACTGTAGTGGTGTGTAAACGTATTTCTGCTTTGATAGTGACAAAAGCCGCCTCAATGCGTTGGACTAAATCATCCATAGTCTCACCTTCCGTGGAGTAAACAAGTTCTTTGGGCCATTCCCAGATGTAAAAATCTAACGGAGTCAGGTCTGGGGAACGGAGGCCAAGGAATAGGGCCATCCCTCCCAATGCATGGTTCTGGGAATGCAACATCCAAGTACTCCCTGGCGGTTAATCTCCAGTGAGCGGGATAATCGTCTTGATGAAAAACAAAAGACAGGTCTTCACTGAAAATTGGTAGCTAAGCTAATAATTAGAGTAAGTCTGTTTGTAGAAATTCTTTTTAAAAAGTTCGGATCTTCCACGTCCGAGTGTAATAAAAAACGACAAAACTGGAACCCTAGAAAGAGATAAGAGACTGCATAAGAGTGAAATAACACTATCCACCTGCTCAAAGAATGTTATTTATGTGAAAACTAGTGTTCTTACCGTAATATCGAATATCAGCCTGATGTGTCTCAATTACACATTTCGCTAAATGTGTTTACTGAAGTTATTAAAAGTTTTTTTTTTGTATATTGCACACCGTTGGAAAGAGGACAAACTAGAGAACTTTTTAAAAGAATTCGAAGATCCCGATCGCTTTTAGTTTTTTTTTTTACAGCAATTTAAGGTTGAGTGTTAAGTGTATTTTTCCTTTTTTCAAAAACTTTGTGAGTTATTAAAAAGGAACTAGATGTTATTAGCAAGTAATTTTGAATTTCATAGAACTATACAAGAGTGAACATAAGAATTAAAATAAAATTTGAAGGTTATACTCATAAATTAAAAAAAAATGTAAGCTTAAATGCAGGGTTCTTGTATTTTCCTAAATAAAAATTAAAAAGTCATAATAAAAAAACCGGTGTAACAAAGAATGAGTTACTGGGCCTTAAGAGATAGCAAATGACCTCTCCTTTCGGCCAATTCCATTTGGCAAACGATGCACCAAACACCCTGTATAGTCCGTTCGTTATAAATTGACCCTTTAGCGACGCGCTTTGTATGAAGTCGTCGAGTCATAGTCGTGGGGTTGCCACTCGACCTAAACCATTAACTCGTGGTTGCCATTTTCACAGTTTGTAATGCGAAAATTAATTAACACGTACATACGTAAGTGAGGCTAGTACTTGTAAATAGCAAGTTCTGTAATGTAATTAGTTTTCGTCGAGTAAATAAATTAAGCGTTAGAGTATAAGCGCAAGAAAATTTTTGAAAGTGAATTGTTAAGAATTGTTTTTTTGTATAACTTAAAAAATAATATTGATGAAATGTACAATAACCATTTCTACGTTTAAATTACTGAACCACCTTTTTATACTCGTAAAGTTAATTGTAATCATAACATGCCTAGAAGTTTCTTGTACTAAGCGTAAAATATTGATTTATAATATATTGAGAATTATATAGATCGTATCGTAATGTAGATTATAATAGACCGCTTAATTTTGTTTGAAACTCGAAGCCTTAGTGTTAGAAATTGAAGACTTTTATTGAAATAAAGAACTAAGTAACAGATTGGATTAATAAAAAATAATCCACAACTTTTATTAAAAAAATATAATGTTAAGGTATAGCTCGTTACGTCACGTTACTCTCAAACTATCCATCACATTACTACTCTATGTTATAGCATGTAAATACGAGGATTGAGTTCTAAAGACAGGCGGGGAAGCGCCACTTTTCATTGAGAATTGGTATAGAGTTTACGCGACACGCTATTCGTTAAGAATTTACAGAACGTTAAAGTATACCTTAATAAATTATATTCACTTTTAATGACTATTGCCTTAGTGCAAAATTAGATGTATGCCACAATACCTACTCAGTGAACTGTAGGCCTCTACACATAAGGAAGTACGTTTCGTTTCGCTGCGCGTGCAATATTTTTCTACTCGGAAAATTTTTCTCGGAGTTCTAATTTCAAAATTGTACGTTAGAATTTTAAAATTAGAATTGTTAGCTGCAACGCGTTTTGTGTTTTCTACGTGAAGAATTTCTTTATCACAAAATGTTAAGCAAAAATATTAGGTAGGTTTAGATATAAGAAAATTGACAACGTCGCTAATATTATATTGATACAGCATTTAGAGCCGTTTACTATTATATTTTGACATAAAACCATTCGCTCCCAGAACGAAGTCCCTATTGAGCATTTTGTGATAAAGAGAAGAGGGACGGTATATCATGAAGTAACTAATGGGAAGTGCCTAACTATATTACCTATTTGCACCTGTAGTTTAACGGACCCGTTAATTCCCATGAACCGACCATTATCTCATTACCAGATTTATAAGCGTTAGTTTAAATTTAATCTATGTCCTGGGAATCTAAAGACGCCACTTCGGATAATCATAAAAGGATAACATTATGAATCGTAATATGGCGAAAACAGTCCGTGTTTTTCTTTTTTTCGCTGGACTACATAGGTATAATCAAAGAGGTTGGGATTAGATTTGGATCGGATTGATTGATATTTTAGCTGACTAAAAAAATAACTGAAAAATGCTTCACCAGTAGAATTTGATACGACTAACTTAACGGTTAACTGTCCATTATGTTATCCTTTTATGATTCTGCCAAAGTGGCCTGTTTAGGCAACTGTGCAAATGTGATCGGCAACAGGATATAGCTTAAAATTTAACACTTATCTTCCATGCTAAGTGATAGTGAGTTTCTAATAGTGTGCCTTTAGTATCGCATAGTTACCGCCCTTTAGAAACTCGGAGAAGAATATTGGAATAGATTTATCAATTTATTTTTGAACCTCATTAAGGGGGAAACGCCTCGATAGCCCGCGAAATTCAAATTTTTTCACGTTTTTGCAAATTGCAGGTCAGTGTCATGTTGAATGTTGATAAAAATATGATACGCGAGCGTAACAAATATGATTGTTGGGACCTTATTGAGTATCGTGTTTGGAGAAAGGAGAGTAAATAAAATCCAGGCGTACTAGTTAAAGTCTATTCAAATGACCATGAACTTAGGCACAATGACACTTCTTACATTTGTATATGGAACACAAATGGCGCTGGGAAAACGACTGGCCTTATAGTTAAACTATGTGCGCGGGGAACATTGCATATTGCACCGATAGGATTACTGCTACCTGTAATCCCTACAATGACTATACAGAATTATAATAATTAAGATCATATAATCCTATTGAATGACCATTTCATGAAATTTCAATCAATAGGATTTATATGAACTTAGAGGGTTGTTATAATTCTGTAAATAGATTCTTGTTACGCTCGCGAATCATATTTTGTTCAACATGCAACCTGACACTGACCTGCAAATTGTAAAAAAACTAAAAAAAAAAAAGAAATTCGCGGGCCGCCTACCGCATGCCCCTTAACAGTCATTACTTCGTACAATTTTACTAGTAGTCATAACGTATACGTCATCATTTACAGATAAATTCACTTATTACATTACCTACCTGTTATTCCAATTCACTATGTCTATACCTGAGGATAGTTTGATATTCTATGATAAACCTATGATTATAAATTACCTTTTCATTCTCATAAACTCATACATGTTTTGTACTATCTTTTTATTTGCTCTTTTCTCCTGCGACATGAAAGATCTAGGCTCTGTTTTAAGTCTAATCTATGTTATTGTCTCTGAACCATTGTTACAAGGAGACGAGACTTGTATACTTGTATTCGATTTAAGGCAGAGTCTAATTTTAGTTTTCTTATAAGGTATAGGTTTAAGTAGGGGTTTTATAAATAATAATGCAAACGCAATTGCAGTGATAGAACTGTTACACCTTATTCGCTGCCCGTATTTATAGAGTGCAATTTTTTTATAACTAGAGACAAATAGATTGTAAAACATTGATTTGCAAAATATGAAATAGTAAGCTCGAAGGAAGCATAGTTTTATATTTTACTCTTCATTGTTTGAAATGTTATGATCATTTTCTCATTAAAATATTATTAATATTATGCTAAATATTTTAGCAAAGGATAAAATGTATTCCTTTTCTTTAGTAAATAAAATATTGAAACTCGTTTTTGCTTTTCCTTTTCGACTACCTTAGATACCCTTTAGGTACTATTTCTGGCCACGGGACATTCGCTGCAGCGAAAATTCGCTCGGTGCGAACGGCGAAGCGTCTTGCGACTAAAACAAATGTAAGTACAGATCACTAATAATAGGTAAGTATCTGGTGGCACGGGAGTGCCCCCACCAAGTCGAGCAAAAAGGGGCACGGCCGTACCATCCTTTTCTCGAAGCAGTTCAGGCCATTTGCTACACCCTATAACTTCGTTGTGGATAAAACTAGAGACCTGAATTTTCAGTAATCAAGCAGGCATTGTATAAACACGGTATATTTAAAATTTCATTCAATTTGAACCAGTAGTTTAAGGGTCATCAGTTTCGCGGGCAAAAAACAGAAAAATCAGTTTTTTTCAGCGCAAATTTCTCAATATCCTTAAGTTACCTATCTAGTTTTTTTTTAAATGCACAAGTATTTATCATCTATCTAGATAGATAGGTAAGTGTACGAAATTAAATTAAGTTTTGATAGGGACCCTTAAGAATTATAACTAGTCAAAGTTTCTTAATTTTGTCACTCACTCACTGACTGACTGACTGACTGACCGATCATCAAAACTCTAAGGCACTTCTAGCAGACATAGAAGCTTCAAATTTAGAATACAATTAGTGTTTAGTGTATAAATCAAGGAAAAACTAAAATATTTTGCAATTTCGTTCCACTTTTCTAGATACACCAACTGCATAAATAACTTTGTAATCCTATATAAATATATAGTATTACAAAGTTACATTTGCAGTTAATGAATCAGTGTACCTTTTTATCACTGCATAATATAAAACAAAGCAGCTTCCCGCTGTCTGTCTGTCCGCATGTATGCTTAGATCTTTAAAACTGCGCAACGGATTTTGATACGATTTTATATGTATAATACATGCATAATATAGTAGAGAAACACTGATAATAATTTTAGAGGTTTCTAATGTGATGTCGTAAATAAACACATTTTTTGCGCTTATATTGCAAAAGCTAGCTGAACCCTACGAGATAGATCAAAATAATGTACGACAGTATTGTACACCTTAAAAAGGTCTACAAAAAAGTCCGCGATGGTATATGTCTATCTCTTAGGGATAACCCACAATAACCATTTTTTATCCTTTACTTTTTACGAGAAATAATGGCTTATTTATGAAGCGATTTTAAGCAATACAGCATTAATCCTTATCCAATTAAGTACCTTAAATACATTGTGCATTTAATATAGATCAATTTATATACATATTTAGATATTATATATATTACATAGATATTACAGATTTCAAATGTGGGGACATAGCGGTAGCGCTGGTGAGTTTACTTAAGGCAACCACAGGATAGTCCGGTTAAGTAGTCACGACCTCTCATCGTTTGGGGTGGGGTGTCCATCGAGCACAGCAACTCCCCTAAATATCTTGGTGTTACCCTGGACAGGTCTTTAACATATAGCAAAAACTGCAAGAATATCAAGCGGACTACTGGGCTGGCGCTATCTTTTTCTGCGGGAGAATTCGCGTGCCCTATGTGGAGCCGTTCTGCCCATGCAAAGCTGGTGGATACAGCTTTGAATGAAACGTGCCGGATCATCACTGGCTGGCTAAAACCAACCCCGGTACAAATGCTGTATCCACTAGCAGGAATAGCGCCACCAGTGCCTCGGTGGCAAGCTCCAGCGAAAGAGCCAAAATGGTCTCCGACACACAAAACCCTTTGCACGGCAACATCCTTGTGCCACAAAGGCTGAAAAGTCGAAACAGTTATTTAAAGTGTGTCGTTCCACTCACTGGCGAACCATCACAAGAGAGACTGAAGCTGTGGCGAGACAGTGCTTCCTTATCCAAACCGTTCGTCTCACCCGCTGACCTCCCACCTGGACATGAGTTTCCTTTGGGTAACCTGGAAGTCTTTAAACAGACTCCGCACCCAGGTTGGCCTAAGCAAGGAAAACCTGTTCAGGTGGAGATTCATAGACGACTCCGCCTTGGAGTGTAAATGTCTATAGCACTTTATGATTAGCAGCGATCGCACGCGTTTATCGGAGCTCTCTAGCGAGAAAAATAACAATTATCTATTTATTATATGTATAATAACATTTTTTCAGGTTTCGGCCATATGTTTGTTGGGTCAATATACCGCGCTGTTGCCGCAGTATATAAAGTGTGTTCTTTTTTGTTTACACTGTTTGTGCTATTTATTATGTTAGAAAAAATCACTTTTTAGGGTTCCGTAGTTCTTACAAGGAACCCTTATAGTTTTGTCATGTCCAGACAACGTCTGTCTGTCTGTCCGAGGTTTTGCTAAGAGACCGTTAGTACTAGAAAGCTGTAATTCTGTAGGAGTGCGTATATCAATCACACCGACAAAGTGGTAAAATAAAATATTGTAAAATATTTTTGTTTAGCCACTCACGCGGCCATAACCACGAGCAGGTATTGAGGAAAATGTTACACACGCTCGAAAACCAAGATCGGCCATTGAAAAAACTGCGACAGCAAGCATTTTCCACACCGCAGTATTTTATTTTTAGTAATTTTGTCTATGGGAGTATTGCTCACGTTCCAGGTTCTTTAGTCGAGTGGTTAGATGAAGTACATTTGTGCCAAAGGCCGTGTGGTTATATCGGCATTACGAAATAAGTTATCTGTAGTTGAAAATCTTTAAATAAACAAATGAGACGGCGATGACGCATGCGTAATTTGATACTCGCGTGATGTTATTGTTATTGTATATCAAAACTTTGGAACAACAATGGTATGTATTATATGTCATTCGATTCAGTATGAATGGGGCTATTTTTTAGGTAAATAAAAAAATAGGGTCATCGCTTTCGATTTTGAAATAATATTATTTTAATTTTTAATTGTCGTAATGTAAACAAACATTAAAAATAAACAATTATTTAAAAAAATCAAAGTCTCTTAAAGTTACGGAACAAGTTTTGTTATCTACACTTGTCTATCCACTTGAAGAAACAGCCATTAGTTTAACAGCGGTCCATAGAATTTTTTTCTGTACGAGTCGTGTATAAGTGGCGAGGGCGCTCCGCGGCGCGTCGAAAAAAATGTGCTAAAATCATACTTGCGTATAGGAAGGCGTTACCGCGGGGTACTTGCGCGTGAGTGGTTAGGGTAGCTCCCCGGATATGTGAAGTGGGGATGAATATTTTTTTCGTCGTCTACCCCATCGTGTGGGGTATCATTAAATAGGTCTTCTAAAATGACTTGAGGGTTGCTAAAATTATTTTTCGATTTAATGCTCCATTTACGAAATATTAAACTTTAAAGTGCAAATTTTTGTTCCAGTAGGGCGTCCCCCCCCCCCCCCTCTCTAAAACCTAAACTGCGGGCTTGAAAAATCTGGAAAAATTCACGATGATAGTGTATTTCATGAACTTTAAAGGAAAAGTATAGCGGTTAAGATAACTTTATTAGTTTAGCACTAATAGTCGTTGAACTTGGGTGTTGAATAATTTTGTACCAAATACAAATTCCTTAGCATTAATCCTTTAAAGTGACTAAGATGAAATAGTTGCTTGTTGAGAACGGGTAAATACTTGCATACAACACACAAAACACACAAAATATGATTTTATTTTTTATATTCAGAATAAAGAACAACAGAATCGTACTACATTGTGATAACGGGCTACTACGGAACCCTACACTGTGCGTGGCCCGACACGCACTAGGCCGGTTTTTTTAATCTCAATGTTACAGAGAGCCTGTAGCCTCTTTACAGACTGCCCTAATGCGATAGTTAAGTACAAAATATTATAAACTAAATTTACAATAAAATAAATAAACATAACTCCTACATTTAACTTAATTATAACATACGTAACACCTTATAGGTCGCCAGAGTAAAGTCGTTCATTGTACAAGAAAACAAGTCTATTCTAGACTTGTTTTCTTGTACAATGAACGACTACCGCGTTGAGCGTGCACAGCGCGTGCGTCGGCGGTGCGCAATGAACCAGATTAGAGATTAAGATTGGTGCGCATGGTCGGCACCACACCAGCAGCCGCCGCCGCCCCCACCTGCTAACATACTCGTCTGGTACGCACAGCCGAATTGACTGTAATATCGCAAAATTAGAAATACCCCTTATTACATGGAACAAGTATGTGGCTAATGCTAGTTCTCGCTAAATTTCTAATTTATAGTAACCATTTAACCAACCATTCCCAAAATGACAAAGGTGCGATACGGCAATGTGTATCCAGGATATACTCCATCTCCATGTAACCTCTCTAAAATCTAATACGATCAAAGGTTAAACTATAATACGCTTGCCGCAGTCGGTTCGTAAATGGACGACCATCCATTATCGACACCCATGCGTGTCTCGGAACGCACGTTAAGGTGACTCTAGTCGATATTTTTTCCATACAAATTTCGGGAGTGTATTACTCCACTGTTTGACATTGTGCATCCAAAGTTAAGCATGATATCGTTTTGTCTTATTATTAATGTTGTCTGTACGGAAACAGAATAGTAAAATAAAAAGCCATTAAAAAGTTATGAGCCAACAAAGATTCGTTTTTCTTGCTATTTTTAACGTAACTTTGGGTGTAAATAAGTAATATAAGAACTGTAAAATCTTCAAAACCAAGTCCATACCGACAAAGCTCAGTTATCGAAGAGTTCAATAAACTTTATTTTTAATTGATTTACGCATTATTTTTTTCATAAAACACTTTTTTCCGAAGCACTTTTAATTTTTTTTTTCCGCGCCTATCAGTTCGGAATGGTATTTCTGTGGGTGAGAACTAGACTTTTTTGATGTAGACCAGCGTCTAACTGCTTATCACTGATACTAGCTCAGTCGGGCACGAAGCCAGATAAGACAACGTGATTTTTGGTCATGACCACCAGTGAGTTCGAGCTCGCGACTAGTTTGCTCTTAAGACGTTGTTCCCGGCTGCTGTTCGTAAATCTTTGACAGTCGCACTCATAGAGTATAGTAAGTATATGTCGCCCTGCATCCGGTTAGTCTGGAAGCCGACCCCGACTATAGTTGAGAAAAGGCTAGGCAGATTTTTTGTGATTTTTGTTAGGATTATAGTAGCAGTGGTTTTAAGACAAAACCATGCCTAATGTGATATGGCACATGTCACCTAAAGGGACGAACCTTCTCGCATTATGTATCCCTAAATAAAACTTCCTAAAAAGACTTTGTACATATAATTTAAAAAAGTATTGAACTGCCATAGATAAAACGCGTTCCATACCAGTCTAAGTTACAATTTCCAGCTATTTGTAACATGAGTTTGACATTGACAGTGACACTGACATTCGCAATCGCAAGTGCTTAGTGCTTCGCAGTTGTGCACATGTGAAATGTTTATTTATTTCTTTTTGTAGACTTGAAATTAATCCGAAAAGATGGAAACTAATATATTAAAACACTTTGCTGTTAATTATAAACAAATACTTATAGATGAAGTCGCTTTGGAAGGGCTAGAAGGCATAGCAGTTGATCTTTTATGGCGGCGACTACATAAACGGATATCTTCAGTGATAACAGAGAAAATGAAAGCCCGTTTCTGGGGATATGTTGTGAATTGTGGTAGAATATCCTTCTATCAACTGCCAGAACCCCTACCCTATGTGGAAATACTCGACAGATTCGAAATAATCGATGAAGCAACCGGTCACCTGAAAGAGCCTGTAAGTTTGAAATTATGTTTAATTTGTGAATTCATACAACTAGTGTATGCTGGAAGCTTTTTGTTTTCTATAACTACTATTGATAGACTGTATTTTTGCCTACTAGAACAAGTTAGTTTTGTTATACCCAGTTAATAAACAACTACATAGCTATTCACAACTATATGACAAGCCATCGTATTGAAAGTGACGCATTTCGATAACCTGATTTTCCTTGCCCCTTGAGTGGTTGTCTATTTGCACAACTATTTGACAAAGTTTTCGGGTTTTGGACTTGTAAACAGCGTTTAGAGGAGTCATACAATAACATTGATTGATGTTCGATATGGTACGGAAGCATATCGAATGGTTGTGAATAGCTATGCTAAGCAGCAGTCTTAACTAATATATTACTTTTCATGAATAGCAAGAGCACTTAAAAACAGTATTTGCAATTTGCTAACAGCCTGATATTAGGAGGTTCCTTTATAAATGATGATTAAAGTTAAGTGAGATTTAAACATCAAAATGTATGGTTAAACAGTCACTTAACTTTAAGTAATGTTTATGAATAAAGGGTTAATAATTAATTTATTTAAAACAAAATTCATATTTACTCACACACAATCAATTTCTTTCTCGTTTTTAAATACTTGTCACTTATTCCAGGATGACTTCCTAGATGGCCCATACGAATACAGTCCTGTTGAAGGTGAACATGGCTCCTGCAAGTATTATGATACCAGAAAACTAATACCTATAGCGGAACTAAAGACAAAATCATATGACGCTGTCATGGCTGAATACGGGGACACCTTGGTTCTGGTAGCTGATAAGGAAGAACGGTGGCATGCCTTGGCTCAACATATGCCTACAAATTATTTGGCACAGATGACCACTTTACATTATTGTTTGTTGGAGCTAATAGGCAGGTCTAGGGGTAATGTTAGTATCTTCTTTCAATTAAAGTTTCTTAAATAATTAAGGCTTTAAAGAAGTATTTGATATTATTCAGAAAGTTTTAAGATATTATAAAATATGAAAATGTTTCTCATAACTAAATAGTAAAAATAGTAATCATTTTCAAAACTAGAAAAAGTAAGTTCTGACAATGTCTCCCAAGTCTTTCTGTATCGCTGGTAATCTAATTTGCATTCACATGTTTAGGCTGCCTGTACATGACGCCGGAGCCCCATCGGCGCCGGACCAGTTTGTTGTCAATGCTTTACTGAACAGTGATGGTTGCTTTACTGTTTTACTTGCCATTAATGTGGTGTACATGCAGTTCTGGACCAGTGCATGCATGATGTACATTTGTATACACAAACAAGCGGTCCGGCGCCGATGCAGATGCGGTCCGGTGCAACTCCGGCGTCCTGTACAGGAACCCTTATCCTCATTTACTAATAAATGTTATCCTTACGTCCACAAACCCAATTTCAGGGTCAATCAACAATAGGCTTAACAAACCTAAGCAAAGTAATAAAGGATCCCAAGACATTATTTTACAACAGGAAATACTTACGAGGCCTTGACCTCATAAGGACATGCCACATGACTGAAGTAATCGGAGGTAGAGGGGTCAAGGCACTGTTGGTCAGGTTGAAGAGATTCTACCAGCCCAGTGTGTTGTCTATGCCGAAATCAGGCGTTCTACGCAATGTCATAGAGTATTTGCTGCAGCAACCAGACTATAGTGAGAAAACCGAAGTTATAGTCAAGAAAGGGCTAATCACACAAAAGCAGAACAGGAGATTGCAGAAAACTGTGAATATTTTTAATTTTGTGAGTATAATTGTTCTTTTCAAATTATTTTGTTCTGCCAATTTCAGTAAAGAGTACATAATAAATTGAAGAGACCTTGGCCCATAAGTGGGACTGATTCTAATAAGAAAAAAAATGTTGTGCGGTCGGGAGACCCTCGTCAGGAACGAAGTTCCTTACGCGATTCTCGCACGCACACACACACGTACATAATAGAAACTTAGAAAGAGACAGAGAGAGAGAGAAAGTCGTATGAAGGAGGCATAACGCTTTTTCTTACGTGACGATTTATACCAGTCAACTCCTACCGCAAGCTGCGTTAATGAACTTCGTTCCAAAATTATTTGTATTCAAAAATATTTGTGTAATATTTCTGCATTTCTGAACTGAATAAAGTATAAAAAACGTAACATAAATCTTACAGGAAGAACGAACTGTAACATCAGAGGACAAAAACAAGAAGACCAAAACTAATCTCAAAAGAAAATTCATCTACCTTTCATCCAAGGCTGACGAATCTTCAGAATCTGATGAAGAGTCACAGGAACCTGATCTCAAATGCCAATACAAGGTTGGAGTGAGCCTCATGAGGCAGGCTTATGAACGGTTCCTGGATGCAGGACTTGACGGCCTCACTCAAGTACAGTTGGCACAGTTACTGGGCATTGAATTCTATACAAGTAGAGGAATCTGTAGGATATTCAAGTTAAGGAATATTGTCAGGGAGTATCTTGAAGATAAAGGGAAACAGAGAACTGCAAGGTAAATATGCAGAGTAATATATTTAAAAAAAACTAACCTTTGTCCGCAGTTTAGCCACTTGAATGCCGCTAATAGCCACAATAAAATTTCTTACAAAGGTTAACTCGCAATCTAGGGAAATTACTTCATTTACCTGAAATGTAGTAAATCCAATGTAAATCTTGAATAAATAAAATTTTATCCTCATCAGTTCATCCATTCAGTTAAAAATGTTTGTGAATGATAAAAATAATGATGTTAAAAGAGAAATGGACTTATTTCTATTAAAACCTTCCAGGTTTATCGCCATAGCCGCCACAGGAGAGATGGATGTCAAATACACAGAAGAAAAAAAAAAATTCTTAGAATATTTAAAACAGAATCAAGCACCTGATGAACCCACTGAGGCAGACAGTACACCAGCCCCAGAAGATGAAAGACCAGCGAAAAGAATTAAACTTGAAACTGAAAAGAAAACATCAAGTGGAGGAAACCATCCTGAATCAAGCACAAATGCTGACATAGACATGGATTCAGAAAACGAAAATGAAATCACGGAGGTAAAAGTCCTAGAAGGCTTCGAAAGCGGAAAATCACTCGGAATTTTCAAGAAAAACCCCACACTTAGACAGCTAACATTCGCAAATGGTGTCTTCAAAGTACTCAAAGATAAACAATGTGTTTGTGGATACATCACACTCAGCAATTTAGCTTCCAAAGAAATAAATGAACCACCCATGGATACCAAAGCATTGAAATCGTTCATACAAAAGTTGGTCACAGATGGTCATATTAAAATTTATAAAGTGAAATGGCCTGGAATTCAAAAGTACTCGGTCTTAATTTGCGCTCCTCACGTAAAAGCAACAGACCCGCTGGTAAAAGCGAAATATAAGGAGATATGTATGAGAGCTGTCACTAATAAGAGAGTAGCTGTTACAAAAGATAACTTAGAAAACACTTGTCCATCTCTCTCACAATTTTCGTACCCTCGATATATGAAAATCCAAAAACTGCATGAGTTTCTCATGCGCTTCGCTTACTTCGAACATGTGAAGCCTGAATCACATTCTCTCCCAGCAGGGTTTGTCAGCATAGTAGACTTTATACAAGAAGTGACAATAGAATTTGTTATCAACAATATGGGCAGTATGGGCATGACGGAAGTCAACCAGTTGGTAAATGAAAGCCAGCTCCAGATAAAACTTAAAGACGCACCGTTACATATTTATAAAACATTGATGAGATCTAACACGCTACAAAATGCGATAAGGCTAAATCTCAAAGTGTTAGGAATGCTAGGTCTCATACAGTTAGTTCGTCAGGCGTCGCAGTCATCCAGTAATACTGGCATTGTCACATACACCAGTTTCTTATTCTTTGTGAACCGACGCGCCAAAATACTAGACACGTCAGGTATATGGCCCAGGACAACTGACGAGAAAGTTATAGAAAAATCATTTTACTTCGAAACATTCGATGATGTGAGCAACTACTGGAGTGAAGTGTATACGATCAGCACTAATACTGTCATAGAGTTGGCTAAGCGAGACAGGAAGCAACTCAAACCGCCGCAACGCTCCGAGGAAGAGGTGTTCAAATATGACACCGGAGATCGATACGGCGACGGGAATGGACCCTGTGGATTCGACTCCTGCTTTTACATGGAAATACCTCGACTTTGGCAAACCTACTACATGAGGCCAGTCAAAAGTCACATGATGTCAAAAAAGAAGGTATCAATCAAACTGCCCAAATTGAAAACAAGTAAGAAACTTAAGCCAGAAACAAAATCTAAGGTTCCTCCAAAAATGGTGGCCGAGAGACTATCAAACGAAAAGTTAACTCGAAGGAGAAATGATTCTTCAATAAGATGGTCAAAAGCAGAAGATATGATAATTACTATGTGTAAAGCTGCTATTACCATCCTGAGTCCTAGTTCCCAACCCGGCAGTCTCATAGTCAGAAACATTGTGGCCAAAGATTTACTTTCTATCAATGATCCGAAAAAGACAAAAGGCGTATGCCACAGTAGGGCCTCAACCCTTGAAACTAACTTAACATTGATTCACGAAAAGCAATGTATCATAAACGAACTGAGGAGAAGGCGGAATCTAATTCAAAAATACGAAGGACTCTTGAAGAAGCTTAGACTTCGTTATTCAACCAATATGTCGAAGTTTATCAACAAGGCTCGGGTCCCAATGATGGAATTGGTGTGGACTATATCTGAAGTTATAAAATCTAAATCATATATCCAGAAGGTTCCATGCGTCGCAGTGAACCTGGAAGATTTCCACGAACATTTTACAATAATAACATCTACTGCCAACAAACTGTGTAACATGTTCAAGACGCCCGAACATGCAACTTTGAAGGAGGCTATAGTTCTCACGATAATGCAAACAATAGATTCTGAAATCAGTACAGAAATGGGCAAAAAAATATATAAGACTTTCAAAGAGTATCCTGAGGGCTCCTTGCGAACTGCTGTGGAACAGCTTCGCAAATGCGGTGCTATAGCAGCTAAAGAGAAAATATTTAACAACCAAATGCGTAAACTTGATTTGGAAGACATTTGTCAGTCGTCGTATAAAATATCAGCGTTTTATCAACGGAAATGGGTGAATCGGCTGAACTCTGACTTTACTGATGGTTTGAATAGTATTTTAGACGCAGAACAGCCTGAGAATGATGTAAAAGGGTCTGCCGAAGTCAACTGTATGTATTGTGAGATGAATGCGTTCGATGTTTTAGACATAACTTGTGCCACGGCGCCTGTCATCACGGACCCATCGGGGGCTCCCATCATGCCGGAAGAAATAAATGTACTTGTCATAGACACTAAATACAAATTGACAACGGGAACATTGAGGTGGAGAAATAAATCTGCTTTTAGCAGACTTTCTGAATTGTACCAGCATTTGGACATCGACCATAGTGTGAAGTATTTGTCAAGGTAATTAGTTTTTGTTTTTTTTATTTATTTACGTCAGCCACAGTGATATTTTTAGATATGTAGTATGAAAATATTTAACAACCAAATGCGTAAACTTGATTTGGAAGATATTTTGTCAGTCGTCGTATAAAATATCAGCGTATTATCAATGGATGTGGGTGAATCTGACTGAAGCTGATCTCTGACTTTACATCTAAGTAACCAAAGATTCGAATACACACCACAATCATACATTACTTGCGCGCAATAATTACCTACCGCCCGGCCGAGCGGTCTCGGGCCGTTTGCGGACCAAATTCAGTGCGGTTTTCGCAAGCGAAGCGCACGCACGTTGTTCAATTTTAATCGTTACATTCATTTGTACGCGTATATAACTATATACGATGCCGTCTGGTGCCTTATGTGCAGTAGATGGGTGCAAATCAAGTAAAAGAAGGGATAAACACCTAACATTTTACCTTTTACCTATGAAGATGTCATGTCATGCCATATTTTAGATGTATTGCACAGTCAGCACCAATTTATACAAAAAATATTTTATAAACGATACAATTTTAAACTACCGCCTATAGTCAGAACATATTCACAGTTCTCAATAAAATAGACACAAATAGATAAGTTAATTTAATTTTATCGAAGAGGCAGCCCTGCGATTGCTGTGGGATCGCGCGGTGCCAAGCAATCACAACTGTACGCTTGAGCATTTAGGCACATTTTAGCATGCAGCGGTTGCTGACGCGACGGAGTAGGCTATTATAGCGATAGGTATTGGAAATTTTCTACTGAGTGAAGTATCTGTCACGTAGTAACTATTTAGTAATCTGTGTCTATACTTATAATAAAGCTGAAGAGTTTGTGTTTAAACGCGCTATCTCTGGAACTACCAGTCGGATTTGAAAAATACTTTTTGCATTTGATAGCATATTCTCAAGAAAGGCTATAGGCTATTTAACATCACGCTAGGACCCTCAGGAGCCGAGAAAAAGTCAGAAAGAACGCTAGGCGAAAACAAAGCAAGAGCGCGGGCAGGCGATGGGACGATGACACGGTGGGTCGGGGCTCGCGGACGAAGTCGCGGGCAGAAGCTAATCATACCTAAAAAATAGCAGAAGTCCATTATACACACACACACACGCGCACACAAGTCGCATCTGTACCTATTTGTTTTACTGTGTGTACCTACACATATAAAATAAATAAATTCCTTAAAATCCAAGCTAATCTAATCTAATAGGCTTTCTCAACAATTGGCAAATTTATCCTATCTCAAAATTCCCTGTAACTAACATTGTTCCCTTTGTTACAGTTATACTTCTGTAGAAGTTAAGGACATTAAGCCAATCCTGGATATAGAAGATCCGATACTGTCACATTTGGACAAAAAAGGTGAAAAAGGAGCAACATTCCAGGAAATACAGGTATCTAAAATTTTATATTTAAAACGAGCAGTGCCCCGCGGTTTCACCCGCATAAGTCTCTATCCCGTGGGAATATCGGGATAAAAAGTATCCTATGTCCTTTCTTGGGACTCAAACTATCTCTATATCACATTTCATCTAAATCGGTTCAGCGGTTTAAGCGTGAAGAGGTTACAGACAGACACACTGTCGTATTTATATAATATTAGTATGGATAATGATGTGACCTCATTTGGATAGCTAAAACTAAAAACTTTTTTTTCTGCAGGAACTTTCCGGATTAGATGACAAAGAACTGATGGAAAAATTACTACAACTCGAATCCAAGAAAATTGCTAAACGGGTTGGCTTCTACGAAAACATTATCATACTTACTAAATATATAAAACCTTGGTCGGTAAAAATAGGCGAGAAATACATCGTAGCCACTCCATGGTTGACTTTAACTGGTAAAATAAGACTAGATATATTCTTCAAGTGGTGCGGTGTCGTCATGAATCTAGTCTTTGAAAAGCCCGGTTCATCAATAATATTTTTAGCAGATAAAAGTGAATATTTAACCTACAGATCTGTGCAAGATCTTTGCATGTTTTTAGAAAAGTATGAATGTATAAAACTCTGTATTGTGAAAAGCGTTCTAATAGATTTATTTTCAGACGAAGATGCGGCACCGGTATTTACCGAATTCAATCCCTATGAGGCTCCGGAAAACATAATAGCGCATCCTTTGAAAAATTCTCTAACCAAATACTGTCATATAAAGAAAAATATATTAGATTCACATCATTCACAGACAAATGATGCACTAATGGATAAGATTTTCAAATGTTGATTTTGCTATGTAATGTAAATATGATTGCCAAATTATTAAAAAAGTAGGATCTAAACAGACTGATTTGTTTTTTTTAATAATGCTCAAAAAATAATAAGTTATTGTTGTAGCCTCAGTGCTGGCTATATTTTTTTATCTATTCAAAGAGAGCTAGTGTATTCTTCGTAAACATGTACTAAAATAGCTCTAATCCCTAGGGACTAAAAGTGATTTGAATTTGCAATGTGGATATTGTTAGTAAAAGTTCCAATCACCAAAGAGATCAATCACGAACATTGTATGAACAAGTAACAGGCTGTATGATAAAGTAAAACGCGCGAGAGCCAAATTTAAAAAAAAGTTTGTGAATAAATAAAAAATGCGCGAAAATCAGTCTGCCTTCGTTCGTACTTTGTGTTTCACGAACTGTGTCCAAATAAACATTATTCTTTCTTTCTTTATTTGTTTACTCATAATTGTATGTAAATAAATAAACGTACTATTCTAATTCTTTTATTTTTTATTTTATTCAGGATAACCAACAATTGCTTACACCAACACATTAGCAGCTTATTATTTATAATGGGATATTATTCACTTACTTACTTTTTCATAGAGGGTGATAAAAAGTAAAGTGTCCACCTCGGGAGCAACACTATTTTAAGCTCGAATGACGTACTTTGAATCCATCGCCTTCAAAATAGTTGTTTACTCCCTTGGCAAACAATCTACTATTTGTTTTATGGCCATACGTACAGAATCGAAAAAAAAAGAATGACTCGCAAGTTCGCAGCTAACTTTGAGTTATTCCGTTTATCCACCACAAAAACACACCCTAAGGTGGTTACGCGGAAACGCATTTTCGAGAATCCACCCTAGGCCTAGTTGGATAAACAAGATTTATAGGCTTGGTCCACCAAGCCTATAAATCTTGTTTGTAGTTGGACACGCGGAAACGCATGTCTGAGAATCCATTCTCGGCCATGCGTTTCCGCGTGTCCAACTTATGGTGGATAAACGGAATAACCGCTAACTTCTCTTTGGAAGTTCCTAGGTTTAGCACCTTACAATTTACTCAATTGCGGAAAGAGGGAGAAGGGTGGCAATAACCTCTCCTGACCTTTCGCATTCCTAGTGGCAGATAGGAAAATCTCATTAAAATTGGACCCTGCCCTCCTTGGATCCCATGATGCCTTTAGAAAGAGTGTGATTGGAAAAGTTTCAATTTTTACTCTTTTAAAAAAAAGCGCGTCATGACTGCCTCGATGTAAATGGGCAAGCGCGGCTAAGCATGGGATTGTTTGATTTTTCTGTCGGGCAGTGTAATTGGGTTGTCCATACAGAATTTCATCCATAGTAGCAGCCCAGAGTCTGGGATTGTGTTGCTGGCAATAAGTTCGCTCCCTATTAATATTATAATTCTTACTTTTGAAACGTAACTAGGAACATTACTAAACACCTCTGCCTAACCCATGTTATGTCATTTTTAGGGTTCCGTAGCCAAATGGCAAAAACGGAACCCTTATAGATTCGTCATGTCTGTCTGTCTGTCTGTCTGTCCGTCTGTCTGTCTGTCTGTCCGTCCGTATGTCACAGCCACTTTTCTCCGAAACTATAAGAACTATACTGTTGAAACTTGGTGAGTAGATGTATTCTGTGAACCGCATTAAGATTTTCACACAAAAATAGAAAAAAAACAATAAATTTTAGGGTTCCCCATACTTAGAACCGAAACTCAAAAATTTTTTTTTCATCAAACCCATACGTGTGGGGTATCTATGGGTAGGTCTTCAAAAATGATATTGAGGTTTCTAATATCATTTTTTTCTAAACTGAATAGTTTGCGCGAGAGACACTTCCAAAGTGGTAAAATGTGTGTCCCCCCCCCCCCCTGTAACTTCTAAAATAAGAGAATGATAAAACTAAAAAAAATATATGATGTACATTACCATGTAAACTACCACCGAAAATTGGTTTGAACGAGATCTAGTAAGTAGTTTTTTTTAATACGTCATAAATCGTAAACCACAATATACCATTCATTCAATCAACTCAAAAATAAAAAAAACATTTAATTTCATTAACAATAAACCTTATGCATAAACCCGGATGTTACGGAACCCTCGGTGCGCGAGTCCGACTCGCTCTTGCCCGGTTTTTAGGGTTCCGTATAAAAGCGGAACCCTATTACTAAGACTTCGCTGTCTGTCCGTCTGCCTGTCTGTCTGTCACCAGGCTGTATCTCAAGAACCGCGATAGCTAGACAGTTGAAATTTTCACAAAGTATGTATTTCTGTTGCCGCTATAACAACAAATACTAAAAACAAAATAAAATTAATATTTAAGGGGGGCTCCCATACAACAAACATGTTTTTTTTCGGCGTTTTTGCCTTGTGGTACGGAACCCTTCGTGTGCGAGTCCGACTCGCACTTGGCCAGTTTTTTAATCATAGTCTTTGTTTACAATATTATAATAACACACATAACATGCAAATGCGTAAACAGATTTCCAGGCTTCTCAGTTATAGCTACAATCGTGCCGTAGTATAAAATAACCGGTATAAAATAAAACACGTTTCCTTTTCTCCTACGATAGCAAGTCGCCTGCTACGTATGACATAATTCGGCCGTGAGTGCTGCAATATAGTCGTATAGTCTAAAGTACTCTGTGCTGCCAATACAGCGACGATCAGTCGCTGATTCAAATATCCGGCAGAACTTAATGTACGTGTCATCAACCATGCAGCTGAAGTTGCCTGCAAGTTTCTTATTGATAATAAGCTGTTTAGTGTTTCATTATTGCACAGCAAGAAATGTAAAACCACCTAAATACCAACACCGCGTCATAGATAATCAAACCCAACACCTCAAATTCCGCGACGAATGCGACGATCAACAGGATCAAGATGCAGGTAAGTTCAAAATTCGCGGTTAGTCTCTTTCATTGATAACTGATAAGTTACACCATTTTGTCATCATTGATAAGATAAGATACCATAGATAATATTAAGGTGTTGAACCGAAAAGCAAACTAAAGGGATGTCCCGCTAGATGGCGCTACTAGTCACGCAATTTGAAGAAACATTTCAACATTTAATTTCTTCTGTAAATAACCCAGTCCTGGCAACATTTTAAGCCGACACAGAAATCGGTTACCTACGATTATTACGAAGTGTTATGTTTCCTTACAATAGTTACAATCCTCCTCTCTTAGGCCTGTGCCTGTTAGGCACATACGTGTGATAAGTGTATTCTTGGCTTTAAAAATTTTAGATCATTTGTTTCAGATTTTTTTTTCAAATCAAACAAACTGTTACAGTAATAATACGACAAAATAAAGATTTTAAACGAAGGATTTATCGTTATTAATTATTTTGATTTTATTATTTTAGTCGCTGACGAGCCGGTCTGTCGATCGATTGTCATTTATTTAGCTTGTCTATGAAATATTTTTTTTTCTGGTAGCAATTATTTCAAAGGGAGTGAGTGAAGTGAAGTGAAGTAGGGCAATCCAAAATTCGCCATTTTTGCTTTTAGTGAAGGGAGATTTTTTATTTGTCAGGCTGGAGGACAAGGAATATTCAGTAAAAAGTGTGTCATTAGATTTAATTTCTCGTAGCGAAGACTATTTGAACAGAATCTTAGTATAATAGTGTGGTTTTATTTATTACTAACGTTTGTATGTAGTGCTACTTCCCCATCGTAAAATTTGCTCGTTGGTGTGTCGCTTTAGCTAATTCAATGGCTATGATATCGAAGTTTTAATCTATCGTGTCGCTTAGACGTTCTCCTCACGGGATAATATCGAGAAAGAGAGGCGACGCCTTTAGAAATGAGCAGGCCTCAAGGCGGACGCATTCAAGTCCCGGATGACCTTAGAGAGATCTTATTGGAGTTCACCATAAGTTATCTGCTGGAGCAACCGGGAGACGTGATCAACTACGCGGTCGAGTTCTTCTCAAGATTACAAAACAACAGGACGACCACCGTAGTGAGGGCCCCCACCGCAGCCGCCGGCACACCTGATGAGTCCATAATATCAGACGAAGAAGGTACTAGTCTTCTCATATTTACTAGACAAATTAGACAATAACAATGTTACCGGTTGACCGCGATGACTGAGGTGGGTTGAGTAGGGCTATGCCAGTAGTAGCTAGGATTCCTACATCCCAAGTTGAACGATAGTGTACCCATGTGTGTAGGTATCCTGTCCACAGTTCAAGAGTCAAATCTAGCTCCACATTATCAGTGAACAAGTAATTTGATTATATTGCGTTTTTGATATGAAGTGATTGAAATACTGATACATAATAATATTCATATCTATCAATGCATACCAGTATAACATAGAATATGGAGCTCAGTGATTAATCATTCAGCAGCTGAAAAATGAAACAGAACTTTTACTTTTCCAGTGAATGTTAAATTTTTTATTAGTGTACTGTCCTACTATTTGTGGTGTTACAGTGACCTAATTAGCACTTATGTGTTGAAATACACATCAGTGTTTAGTTAATATCCAAAAAAATATAATTATTCTCATTATATCACTACCTACTGTTTATCAGACACCTTTAGTCCGTTGATAATAATTTGCTCATTGATAGCTTTTGTCCAGTACATACCTAGGTACTTACATAGTTTAGCTTTAGCAATGTTTTTTCCTAGCACCCTCTAGCAATGTGACATAATGATTATTAGAATCTAAATTTACAATTTTGAACATAGACTTGAATAAAAAAAATAATTATAAATACTCTCTTAAAGCCAACATCTGTAATGATTCAATTTTTGGCATACTGCCATTACAGTTTCAATGGTATATAATTTTATTTATGGAGAATATAATTTTTAACTGTTGCCAAGTGATAAATTACAAGGAAAGACATAATAATGTCCAGTTGTACAATTATCTTTATTGTTTGTCTATATTATCAGAAAGTATTACCTAATAATATTTACGTTCCTTATTTGGTGTTAAAAACCTAACGCGTCTTAAATACAGATCAAGAGATCAACAAGGTATAAGTGTCAAATGATAAGCAAACAGTTGCAATAATAAAATCCATTCCGTGTAAAAAAATTACTAAAGGAGAAGACTTGAAGCTTCGGAAAACTCTACAACAAATGCAGGTTTTTACATGAAAATTGTTTGGAGAGGCATAAATTTACAGTGTTTACTATATGCTCATCCTATTGGTGTGTTTGAATTTAACGCTTTGAAGTTGTGTGATGATGAGATTGGCTTATTTTTCCATGTCCGCCGCTGAGTTTAACGTCGTGAACCGAACCAGATGTCGGCGATGTACACGCGTGTTACGTAAAATTAGCTGAGCCTATTTAATGACAGGTAGCGCAGTATCAACAAAATTGTTCAGGTGTTAACCAGACCTTGAGTTTTGTTTGTGTAAGAGGTTTTCTCTCTCATTGTTAGGATCATTGTTCTGAACAAGATAACCTACTTGAATAGAAACAACCACATTAAGACTTACATCAAGTTGATGACTCTTTTTGAAATAATACTTTTTTGACACAGCTACTCTATGAATGTGACAAAATGGGGCAATTATCTTAGGTCAGCAGCAAATTAGTTATAAGCACCTGTTGATTAATATGATGTGATGTCATGCTCTCTATAATTAGCTGAAATACTTTTAAAAGTGTTTACCACGGCTTACTAGATTCATCTTTGAATTTTCAGTCAGTGAATATTAGTGAATGAGATCATTTTCACACCCATTTTTAAACTCAAAACTGTACAATTGAAATCAAAAGTTAGTAATAGGTAGATACATTTTTCACATTCATTATGAAATGGATCAATGTACAATACAAGAATGGTTCACATCCTGGATTGTTTAACAGTACACAATGTTATCTGTGGTGTAGATACTGTCATAGAACATTCATTAACTTCAATGCTAACTGTGAAAGAAGCGTGTAAAAAATATAATTACTCTACAGTTCAAAGTTATTAACAGTTTTAATCATACGTTAGGGCAATTACATGGTGTAGGAATTGGTATACGTAATTTATGATAAAGATACACTTTATAATATAATAATATCTTAATGACGGAAAAATTAAGTAATTGGTACAGTAACTTATTCTAAAAAGGTCTTTCTAATGTCTCTTTTATTATTGCATTTAAAAACCTTTTGAGAACAGTATATTATTTAAAACCTTATTTTACGGTCGACAAAATAATTCGATTCTATGTTTTGATGTGCTCTTGAGGCTACGCTACTGCTGCCGTGTTTTGGCCTCCGCCGTGAGTGTCTTGGCGTGTTATTAATAATGCAGTTTGCTACATTGCCGGCCCTGCAACACATACTAAACACTTCCACTAACTTCACTTTCTCTGAACCATACTGATATATTCTATAGGTACACTTGTACATGTTATTTAATCAGGCACATGGATCAGCTACCTTTTCCTTTGCGTGTTTCTAGAATCGATTGGACCTTAGTATAAGTGCACGCAAGACAAGTGCAAGAAATTAAAACTTGATAAACTAATAAAATGCAAGTCATAAAACATTTACAGCAGTTTCTAGCTTAGCTCTGTAATTTTCAAGTCGGTTTTCCGTCATTCTTTAACAATGATGAGCATAATTATCGTTAGCCGTTTAGCCTTCAGATATCTAGAACGAGTCGCTAAATAATAGCTTACACGTAAAATCATTCGTGTCCCTAATGCTGGGTAAATACCAAAGACCTTTCGAGACTAGGCTCACAACACAGATGTTTAAAGCAATATACCGAATTCACCTTCGAGAAGTCTATAGGCTTATACATTGCAAACCTTAACATGCCTACTAAGTATTGGAACAAAATACGTGTTAGGAATTCAGAAGTCGCGTCAAACACGTTAGTGAGCCATTTGGGAAGATGCCCGTGATTCGGCGAGCAACTTGTAAACGATTTGTGTATTTTAAATAACATTACGTACAACTAAACTACACATGTGTCGACCGAATCATCTGTCTTACGAATGTGTTTGCGTCATATAGTACAAATATGTTTCTGAAGTAAACCTCTTGGATACAAAACATTTGGGAACAGATGCAAGCAAAACACGTCAGATCACATCCATATGGAACGTTTTGAGGCCTTCAGCACATGTGCAAATGTTAGCCAACATATTTGGTATCATAATGAAGTCCTGACCAAACATAGACTATCGTACAGATATACTATAGATATTTGAGTAACAATAATACGAGTGCTTAGGACCCTTCACTGTTGCAAACCATCAAATTATATAATGTTATTTATGAAGGCAATAATTACGTATCATGTAATAATTATAGGCCCTTTAGGTAGTCGAAACGTTGTAAGATAACAATTGAGTGTTTTGTTTGAGTTTAAAATCATTAATAGTGTGAATTACGCTATTACACACAGCCTGTTAAAACGCCTAAGCGCATAAGAAAACAATTTATTTTGTAATATATAAACAATAAATTAAACCCAGTTAATTAATTAATTTAATTAATTGCCTATGGCATTAAGTCCGCCTCTGTACATTTGTGTGCTTGAAGTATTAAATAAATAATAAATAAATAAATAATAAACCGTTCTTATTAATGCAGTTACCAATAACCAAAGGTAAAGCACGTAAAATATTTTTGCAAAAAAAGTTATTAACATCAATACTAAAATGTTTGTAACATGTACAACAGAGCCGCCAGTGGCGCGCTTCAACACCCGACGCAAATCGGTGTTCGCTGAGACTTACGACCCCGAAGAAGATGATTCGGACGAGGGAGCCACGACCGTGTTCCCAAAGTCGGACGCGCAACGCCAGCGTCTGGCCGAAGCAGTGCGCAGCATCCTGCTGTTCCGCTCGCTCGACGCTCAGCAAATGCAGCAGGTCAGTTGAAACTTACTTGTAAGTTGTAATAACTCTTCAGGGCTTCGGCCGTGCGAGACTGAATTCAATTACGACTTCCTCGTGTATGCTTAAACTACATTGATGACATAAGTTAGGCCACAATTACATTACAGTGAGAGTCCTCTAGATTTCCTGCTCTAAGTATCCTGGGCGAAACACTTTCTATCTGAAAGAGTTTTTTAGATCTCACGCCTGCTTTTTACTGCTAGCAACCTAGCTTAAAATAGTCGTCAATCATCCTCAAACTAAGACAAATGAATCACTTCTTGACTCCTTGTCTAGGATAGCTGTGCGTTTTTTAGTATATTAGTACCAGCTCACCGTTTCTCTAAAGTAACGTTAAATCCTTGTATAAGAAGTTAGGTCCATAATAAGAAAGCAGAAATTTATCAAATAAACAAAAACAACTCGCTGGACCAGTAATTGCGGTTTTTACAATGTAATGATACTTCATAGTTTATAGCTACATTATGTAATTACCTACATCATAACGTGTCTCATGGTGACTACTTGGTACTTTTGTTTACGTGTATTCAATACCCATTGAACGATGGGTCGTGCTCGTGACCACCGTCTCTTTGATAAACAAGTGGTGACATTTTAGTTCTCATTCCACACTAATATAATACTGAAAGTTTTCTGTCATCACTTTTTTACACACAGCTCTCAAAATAGTATACACTAGGAAGTTTTCTCGCCTGCTAAACTATAAATCTTAAACAAATTTTTTTATTTAACAGAGTGAGGGCGAATTTCACTAATGGAACTGAACGCGAACAGCACATCCAAACCACATTTAAGAGCAGTCAATGTGAATATTCCACAACAATGATGACACTGACAGCTCCTAAACACAGTTTAGATCATTCATTTGGTGAAATTCGCTCTGAGTATGTCGACACATGACGTGATTTGCGTAGGTGCTGGACGCGATGTTCGAGAAGCGCACGGAGGCCGGAGAGTACCTGATCAGGCAGGGAGACGACGGAGACAACTTCTACGTCATCGAGAATGGCATGTTCGATGTGCTCGTCACCGGCGATGATCGCATTGAGAAGGTACGTGGAGATGTCATCGAAATTACAATTTTTTTTTTGTAATAACTGTGGATAAAGTAAAACGTGGTGACGTAGATTGATGAATCATCATTCATCTGTCCTTATCCCAATTTATTTGGAGTCGGCGCAACATGTCTACTTCTTTCATATTTTCTTAAATTCTTCTATACTCTTCTATTAGTCTAGACGTAGAAGCGAATCCCTCGCGGATTGCGTCACAGGTTCTTATCCTACAATCTGCACTGTGCAGCTAGGGTTGCTAACCATACTTTATAATAACGTAACTATCCTACTTTATTTTCGATAAATATACCTACTTTATACTTTTGCATAAAAATGAAAATAAATCTTTTCTGTTGCGTAAAACGAAAGACCCATAATATGGATAATTAGTGAACTATTTATCGATAGGTACTTATAAGTCCAAAAAAAAAAAGAATTTTCAGAGAAAATATACTCTTGAAACAAACCAGTTTTGAATATATTAACGCCGAAAAAAACACGTTTGTTGTATGGGAGCCCCCCCTAAATATTTATTTTATTCTTAGTATTTGTTATAGCGGCAACAGAAATACATAACTTGTGAAAATTTCAACTGTCTAGCTATCGCGGTTCTTGAGATACAGCCTGGTGACAGACAGACGGACGGACAGACAGCGAAGTCTTAGTAATAGGGTCCCGTTTTTACCCTTTGGGTACGGAACCCTAAAAACGGGTTATTTATTAAAATCAAAATTATGATTGTAAAACTAGCTTTGAAACTTTCAAAGACAACAAAAAATTGTTAGTTAGCACTTGCAAAATCACCTAAAAATATGTATTTTAAGGGGTTAGTAACATACTTAAATTTGAAAAATACTTTTTTTTTCTTCCAAATAGTTTTTTTCCTATTCAAGGAATTTGATACGTTTTTTTTTCCCAAAAAAAGTTGGCAACCCTAAGTGCAGCAGTTGTAAAACTGATTGTCGAGTCCCGTGCTGGATTCGCTTCAATCAGTCTGTTTGAAGCCAGTCATCACATACGTGCTATAATGACAGATGGTATTTGTGTTTCCAAATATCGATCTACATAGGTAGCATTGGTGTTAAGTCAGGTCACCCTTTAGTTTAACTTTACACACTCCACTATTACAGCATAGGTTATTGGCCTCGCCTTCCACAGTTCTCAATGTCGTCGTCAACCTCAAAATAAAAGTCCAGCATTCTTCACGGCCGGCTAATTACTATAAGCGGTATTTGGCACAAATAATTTAAGCCCGAATTACTTACTGTTTTTGTGCTTACCAAAGCTCCTGAAAGACTAGAATACAGTTTTAAAGTCAAATTAATCCACACACTTAAAATGATACGTTTTGGGGCATTCTAACCAAAAAACAGTTTTCGTTATCGCTTTGATATCGATGTTGATTTGGCATCAATAGAAATTAATCAAAACATCTTCGTATCCACTTCAAAAGATACGAACTGTTTGTCGGACGCCGTCAAACGTTAAATGAGATAATGCCAAGTTTTTTTTATACGAAATTAAAATATCATTCTACATTCCTTCCACCACTAGTAGCCAGATCGTTTTAGATTTTTATCCGACTTCAAAAAAGGAGGAGGTTTTGGACAGCAATAATCTTTGCTTTGGGTACTTTAAAAAAAAAGTTGTGAAGACAGATGTCAGACTTGTAGAGTGAATAAGTTGCAGGGGGCTACTAACCAGAAGGCCTGTAATAATTCTACTAATTTAAAACGTTCAAAATCTAGTCTCAGTCTCATCTCGGCGACAAACAAATGTCAAAAACTTGTCAAAATGTAGGGAAATTAAAGCTAATTTTGACAGATTAAGACTGGGATCAGACTGTGAACGCTCTTAAAATTTGTAGAATTGCCCCTCTGTTATTTATCACTAGTCCCCTGAGTTGTATGATAACATTGGTGACTAAGCACAGTCTACGTCAGCACGTGTCATTCGAAATGCGGGGTTATTGCGTAACACACTAACAGTAGCAATGGCTTTCATTTTGACAGTTCAACAACATCCATTGCACTATCTACGTTGCTGAGCAGATAAATTTTTGGAACATATGAAGCAATGGATTAGCTATGTCCATTTTGAACGACACGCAATTAGGGTGCAAATTGGAAACTCACTGTCCTTGGGTTTTGTTTAATGCTAGTATATAATGATGTGCTGCTGTTATTTATGTTCAAAAACTACACGCTTGGATTTTAGGTATATCGAAACTAATCTAAAACTAAGACGTGGAATAGTATGACTCAACAGGCATAGACAGTCATTTGTTTTGAAGTGGAGATGAAACGTTATTCGAAGAAGACGTTCCAAGTCTGGGCTTTTATTATGTGTGGAGTATTTTTTCACCCTGTTGCGCTTACGATATAGTACAGCCTGCAGGCTATATCTTTTAGGGTGTGAGTATCTAAGGCGAGTTCAGACATTAACTTCCCAATAACCCCCAGGTGGTGCACACATACGAAGGCTCGGGCTCGTTCGGCGAGCTGGCCCTCATGTACAACATGCCTCGCGCGGCGTCGGTGCGCGCGCAGACGGCTGGCCAACTGTGGGCCATGGACCGCCACACCTTCCGCCGCATCCTTCTCAAGAGCGCATTCAAGAAGCGCAAGCTCTACGAGGATCTGTTGGAGAAGGTGCCCATGCTGAAGGCGTTGCAGGTATGTTCACGAACTTGTCATTATTTAAACGGTAATCACCGGTATGGACCACCGGATCCATGTGCAGCTGCAGCGTGGATATGCCCTCTACAAAGTAAACGACCAATGCCCTATTTAATATAACTGACAATGCGCCATACTTACCTTTTTGTTAAAAAAATACGTAATTGACACATTTCAACAATGAAAAAAAACTTACAAAATTGTCTGATGTGTGATCTGTCGGTGGCAGAAATTGGGTGGATTCGAGAAGCGCAGGACCTGTAGCTGCAGCTATGCTTCGGGAAGGCATATGCCTGGACATGACGTCATCCTTCGGCTTTTTACCCGACTGCGGCGAAGCCCAAAAGGAGGGTTATGTGTTTGATGATGATGTTGAACCCACCAGTTTGGTGTCAGATTAGCGTGCACTAACGGTCTTGAACCGCGGGATAACAGAAATCCAAGTAATTGGTTAAGTTGAATGGGTAGTTGAGACCGGGAAATTCAAATTTTCTTAGGTTTTTTTCAATTTGCAGGTCAGTGTCAGGTTGTATCTTGATCAAAATATGATTCACGAATTGAATAACAGGTATATATTTAGAAAATCATAATCACTAAAATCATTAATACATTTTTCAAAGTTAGATTTCTACCATCAACACTTTTCCATAAAAGATTGGTGATTGGTGGTAGAAATCTAATTTAGAAAGATATATTAATAATTCTAATGAATAAAATTCTCTACATATGTACCTGTTATTGTCGCGAATCATATTTTAATCAAGATATAATCTGACACTGACCTGCAAATTGCAAAAAACGTAAGAAAAATTAAATTTCCCGGTCTACCACTCACCTTAATAAAAATTTGCTGCAGGTATCGTTGATTTGTACGCGTACTTCATATATTTACGAGTTTGCATATTCCTTGGTGCAAATACGTAAGCTTATTTGTAAATATTTTCCTAAACTTGTGAGCGCTCATTTCAATTTGTGAACATTATGAACGATTGGGAATGACTGGGAGCTATTACGATTTTCTGTTTTTCAAATAATGGCCTGGAAGTCGTGTCCGATAAATGGAAATTGCTTACTTCCGCGTAACGCTTTAGGAAATAATAAAGAGATTTTGATCGTCAGTATCTAAGATAAAAATCCTTATGCTCTACGCTACTTTACCTTTACCTTACCGTACCTTTAGGTAACTTACACATTTTTAAAATGTGAATAATTCAATTAACGAAGTATTCATTAATTTAATTCATATTTTTAACATGTAAGTGCTGAGTAAAGTAAGTCTGACAACCAGTCTTACCAAGGGGTATCGTATTACCCAGTAACTGGGTTGTGGAGGTCAGATAGGCAGTCGCTCCATGTAAAATACTGGTATTCAGCTGCATCCGGTTAGACTGGAAGCCGACCCCAACATAGTTGGGAAAAGGCTAGGCAGATGATGAAGTGCTGGTACCAGTTATCTCATAACATCTAATGCTCATGGACAAATAAATGTAATTGGATATAAATTATTGTTAGATCATAAATATAAGTATGTTTGTTCTGCGATTAGGTGTTATCACGATAGGAAATATTAACCAGTAGCGGATTTGCAAAATTGCTAAAAATCTTTATACAAACATTTCAAGAGAATCCATTCAATATTTTTTGAAGAATCTGTTTCTAAAACTACCATTCTTATCATAAACAATCGGACTTTAAACCGAGTTTTTCTCAAACCAAAAAGGTGGCGTGGGAAGTTATCATTACGATTACCGCTTTGTCCAAACTATATATAATACGTCTGGCATTAAGACGTGTTTCTCGCAGACTCAGTTGACATACATCGACAAACTGGAATTCCTTGAGAAATAAGCACTTATGAACTACACTTGAGCATTAATCTGTTCACTAATCTTTCCCACAATGCTATAAAACTAACATTTAATAAAACAATCGTAGAGCGATTTTAGAAGATATTTTCTTAATAATGTCATGGAAACAATTTTCAACGCCTACGCTGTCGTTAGTAACAATCAAAATATTTGAAGCTACACGAGTTTTGATTAAACACTTTCTGTGATATATTTTGAAAAAGTCTAGACGTGCTATTTTCGTGGGTTCCTACGTTAACTTCTGTAAGTATTAATAAAATTAATGACAAGGTACTAATTAATAATTAATTAATGAATGACCGCAACTTTTACGGTAAAGTCGAAAGTTATGCAGTTGTTACAAACTTTGGAAGCTCATAAGTATTCTCTTTGTGTTCTTAATTTGCTGACCTTACGACGTGAAATGTTTTTATCTTTGTAGCGAGCATTATCTATCATGGCTATAAAACTATAAGTAAATGCCCCTTCTCTTGAATGATGACGAAAATAGTTTAGTTATAGTTAGGATGGGCTTCAGAAAACTTGATTAATCTGTTTACTAGCTATTACCTACCAATCCTTGGAAAGAAGTATTAGTTTTTACTACCAATGAAATGAAAAACTAAAGCTCCAAAGCACAAAGTTTTCAAACTACAACATATTACTTAGACTACTGAAACATTAGAAATATTTAAACGAGAGTGTCACCGCCCCCTCAGCACGTTCACGCGCGAACGGATCCGTTGCCCAGCGTCCCGAAAATATTGCCTGACCACGCTCGAGCTCTACACGACAATCAATATGTTGCCTAGTCCTACACCTTCCTTTATAGGATTTTTTTTACCCACTACCCACTACCCGTTGACATACTTTGTCAATGAGAACAGTGAATTTCTGGAGTGTGTTCCTGGTCTTAGCAATAAAATATTGGCGAAATTTATCATTTTAACGCAATTTTTCACTCATGTACTCACCCAGTACTAGGGTTTGCGTCATGGGACCTATTTGCACACACACCGTCAGAAAAACACGTGAACTTTTTAAACAAATAGCAGTAGATCATAAAAATATTTTATTCTTGATACGGGAATTGATTACACAACCCTGAAGACAGAACCTGGCATCCTGAACTCTCGACATTACGCCATTCGAGTCGCCAAAATATGAGTTATGATACCTTTATTATTATGCTACCAAACGACGATACAATTTATCTTGTGAGTTTGTCAGTTAGTTATCTATTCGTCTAATTGACATCAACGTAAACACGTAATAAATGCTCTGTTATTACCAATATTGATTAATACTACGTTTCCTCACTTTCATAATACGACAATGATAAATAAAACGATCATCAATCGTCTTTATCACTATTTACATACTACATTATATACTACACATTATTTGGGTATTAAATCTATTATCCGTCCGTCCGTATATAAGGTCCCATTAAAATAGGTGGACAAACTTTTACGAATCATTCAGACCACCAAAATAAGGACGATGGTAAAAAAATATAAAAGAAAAACGCATAGACACTCACAAGAAAAATAAAATCAGCTAACGAAAATACACTAATGTGCCGGCAATTTATTATTTTAGGTTAAAATAAAATCACTTTAATCTGTTTTTTTTTTTGCTTGGATATGTTTAGTTAGACGTACTGAGCGCTGTGTTAAAATTTGTCCATCTATTTTAATGGGACCCTGTATATGTCCGTCTGGACAAAAACAGGGTATAAAAGTGAAGTAGTAGCCTATGGCACAGAAATCATTTTTACTTTTGACAATAAATAAATAAAAAATATATTTTTTACATTCAATTCTTCGATTGAAGCCGGCCGATGGCTTCAATCAAAGGATTGAATTCATTGATAATTTCCGCGCGTAGAGTACTGCGCGGTGCCTATAAGTTAAATTTTTATCATATTTTATTTGTTGTTTTTTGTATGAAAAGTTTACTTCAAATAAGTACTTAATAGTATTTATTGATAGGTTAATTTAATTTTAGGTTTAAACAAAATATGTAAGTACCTTGTTTTTGTCGAGACGGTATATAATGTCGTTTTCTTCCATACATCTCTAAAAGCCAGACATAGAATTCACTTTGTTCCCTTCTAAAAAATCATTATCAAGATATTTGATAAAGAACATAATCCTTCTTTAAGTTTACCTCCCAGTCTCCAATGAACGGTCGCAAGGGAATAAATCCGCAAACACTAGGCTTAGAAAACGGATTAGTGACCATGGAAAATAAAACGATATAGCGTTCCATGGGAAATCTTTTCCAATCTTCCACTCCGTCCTTTTGCCATTTAGATGGACAAGCATCTTAATTGCTTTTAGATAGTAGCTTGGCAAGTTGTAACTACTCACTACATTATATCACCATTTAGATATCAGAACGATTACATGCAAAGAAACTCGTTGTGTTTCCGCTCCAAAAACGTTATAATTTTGTCATATTTGACGCTCGACGTGCTCAGAAATAGAGTAGAGTATAATATTTTCCCTAGAATTATTTCGAAGCATATTTAATAGAGTTAAACGCAATAAACCTTGCGCCGTAGGGGAGGATAACTCGATGCAAATTATACAATTTATGCGTCAACCCACGCCGTAAACAACTTTTTACGATAGTTTTAAAACGTTTTTTGCGCTTTCCACATAGTTTTATGTAGATGTTAATAGTACTTGCCTATTTTTATATGGTGTGCTATGCTATTTTAAAGATTATGTGCCCATTTCTCGACACGATTTATTACTTGAGTTAGCACCAGTGCAGTGCTATCGTAAATCATATTTATTATTGTTAAAATATTATCACAACAATAACCTAATGTCGTTATAAAGTATTTTACACGCCCGTTTCATTATGTAATAATTGTTTCATGTATAATTAAAGGAAACGCGTTGTCTTTCATAGATTTACACAGGCGGTGACGTCAAACCTTAATGATTTAAACTGAAACATTTTCACAAAAAATTCATTCCACTTGTGACGTTTTTATTATCTGGACTATAATAAGAAATACGACACCAATGCCAATTGAAAAGTGTAAGAAGCAATCGAATGATAAGGCGATAGGAGATATTGTAAGTGGCTAGCGTCGCGTGATACGTGCGTACGGAACGTGATAACACTTATCAGGTAATACTGATTTAAACTGAGATTAGACTGTGATAAGAGGCGCCCAACGTCCACGGTCTTAGGGTCGGACGCTCGCACTCGAACCTCGCTCCCTTAGTATTGTGTGAACTGAATGCTAAGCGAGTTTTGTATCGCCCGAAGCCTGGTACAGAAACTAGGTCGGGTTTGAAGATTTTAATAGTGCGTAAGTTGTCGCATGTTGCCAACCGGGCGGCGTCTAGGACACACCGCTTCACGCTCATAGAGCCAGATCGAATTCTTCAAGTCGCACACACATGCAAGCTGCGTGCAGAAACATCTACGGCCTTATTACAAAACAAGATTTATCTTAAGAACCAGGTTTAAACCATCCAGCTATTTTTAAATTTCGAACTATAATCCGACGAAGCTAAAGTTCTTATTACAAAAACTGACGTTAAACCCGAGTCTAAGTTGTCAATTTTGCATTAAGAACTTTACAGTTGTCGGAATAAAGTTCAAAATTTAAAAATGGCTCGATGGTTTAAACCTGGGTCTAAAGATAAACCTTGTTTTATAATAAGGCCGCTAGAGTCTAGACTAAAGAAATATCTATAGGCAGTATAGGCATGCTATTTTGCCCTATACGAGAGTGAGCAGTGAACGAAGAGGGTGGAGACTCCGACGACACTTAATTGGCACGAGATGGCCAGTTGATAAGAAGTTTAATTTATGTCTCTGTAGAATTGTGGAATATGAATTTACCTGTACACTATTCTTATTGTGGCTTATATCGACACTAACGACTGCTTATGTAAAACTACGCATCCACTTTGACAGAGCTTTCCATCTATAACTGCGTCACCTTTGCACAAGGGTACTATGTGTGAGTTATCTTGCAAAGGTTAGGGATTTTTTTTTCAATTTAGGACTTGCTTTGACAAAATGTAACATGCAGCCTATAATGTTCCCACTGCTGGGACATCTCTCTCAGTTAGAGGGAGTGGGCCGTAATCCACCACGCGGGCCTAGTGCGAGTTGGTAGATGTCACATGTCTTCGAATTTTTGGTTCTAGGACATGCCGGTTTCCTCATGATGTTATCTTCGTTCACCGTTTTGAGAGCATTGCTGATGAAATAATAAATGTCATAAACACATTTAATAAAAAAATTCAATTATACACTGAATTTCACTTGATAGTAATTTACAAGTATTAAATTTCATTTAAATCCGTTCAGCGGTTTAAACGTGAGGAGGTAACAGACAGACAGACACACTTTCGCATTTACAATATTAGTATGGATTATTTCACAACTCTTTCCTGTGTAGGTATAGCTTAGTTCGTCTGTCTATGGATCAACAAAAACTTGTCATATTTCCAAAGTTATGTCAGACACGGCGCCACGGTATAATCTGTCAATTCCTGATTATACCCGCTTAATGTGCGCGTCACAGGTCTTTGACACGCTCCCACTGTTTGTGTTTACATACACATTAACTCTGAAGTACTTACGGTCTAAAATTATTCTTTTGGCTCGCCACGTTTTGTTCAGAAACCATGGGCACAATAGTAGTAGAAAATGAACGTAGTATTGATTCTCGCCATTTTAAAATTATTGTCCGAAAATGTTTATCTGTGGTTTTGTCGACCCTTCGCTATCGAGAAATTATCCTCATCGTCACATACTCGTAAAACCTATAAATAATTACTGCAATCACAATCATGATAATTCAAACATAAAATACTTAAAAAACAACCGTTGTCGCAAAGTATTTCCACATAATATGAGAAGGGACTGCTCCGACAGTCTATGGTTCTAAGTTCGGTTAGATTTCTCAGTAGCTTTCCAGGGTTCTAATTTGTTTTTGATTATCTACCGCTCTGGGTCAGCATGCATGGTATGGCCCACTCCCTCTCACAGAGACGAGGCCTGTGCAGCGTTGTGTTGTTGTTTTAACATTTTACGTTATTTTTAGCCCTAGCTGTCATGTTACTTCCATGTAACACGACTCAAGATGTTAATTTTACGATACATTTCGTGCTTGAAAAATGACGATTTTTTTTAAGACTTTTCGTGAAGCGGATGACACTAGTTTGTTTACTTCGTTTAACCGATCACAAGAAAATATCTCTACATGTAGATGTACCGATCACTCCTATCTCTTTCCCTGTTTCGCGCACTTGTAGAACAGTAGAATCTAGAAAGAGTTGTGTTTAATATACACCGTTTTCCGGACGATATACATAAACATCGATCAGATCTTCAGACCATGGAAATAAGCATTTTTCATTATGGACACATTAATTAATTCTTATTTTTTTGTTAATTTTCATACAAACAAAATACCTTGACGTAAATCACCCGATATGCATGATGTGAGTGAACTTAGCAGATCATTGTCCAGCAGATCAAAAATAAATATGAGTTCTTTTCGCATGCAGCTGAGTTCTACAGTTCCTGATACTTTTTAGAAATAGTTCTGGCGTTTTTACGTTAAAAAAGTCAATTGGAAAAATGATCTGCCAACTTCCCGTAGCAAGATCATTTTGCAGCAGATCAAAAATAAATGTGAGTTCTTCTCGCATGCGGCTGAGTTCTACAGTTCCTGATACTTTTTAGAAATAGTTCTGGCGTTTTTACGTTAAAAAAGTCAATTGGCAAAATGATCTGCCATCTTCCCGTAGCAGATCATTTTGCAGCAGATCAAAAATAAATGTGAGTTCTTCTCGCATGCGGCTGATTTCTACAGTTCCTGATACTTTTCTGGAATAGTTCTGAACTCTAGATTGCAGTTCCTTATGAACCTGTAAAAAACGAAAGAGTTTTAGGTTTCAAGAATTGTTTGAAACGATAAAAATCGTATTTTTCGACTTTTTAACCGTTCTGACACGATCTGCTGGCACTTGGACGTGAGTTCTGGACTCGAATCGAGTTCCTTATTGCAGTTCTGATATGAACCTGTAAAAAACGAAAGAATTCTAGCCTTTCACAATAATCTGAATCGATGAAAATGTTATTTTTCGACTTTTTCTTTTTGACATGATCTGCTGGCACTGGAACGTGAGTTCTGGACTCGAATCGAATTCCTTATTGCAGTTCTGATATGAACCTGTAAAACACGAAAGAGTTCTAGCTTTCAGGATTGTTTGAAACGATAAAAATAGTATTTTTCGATATTTTTAACTTTCTAACATGATCTGCTGGCACTGGAACGTGAGTTCTGGACTCAAATCGAGTTCCTTATTGCAGTTCTAGTACGAATGTGTGAAAAACGAAAGAGTTCTAGACTTTCGTAATAATCTGAATCGATGAAAATGGTATTTTTCGACTTTTTCTTTTTGACATGATCTGCTGGCACTCAAACGTGAGTTCTGGACTCGAATCGAGTTCTAGATTGCAGTTCTGATATGAACCTGTAAAACACGAAAGAGTTCTAGCTTTCAGGATTGTTTGAAACGATAAAAATAGTATTTTACGATTTTTTTAACTTTCTGACATGATCTGCTGGCACTGGAACGTGAGTTCTGGACTCGAATCGTGTTCCATATTGCAGTTCTAATACGAATCTGTGAAAAACGAAAGAGTTCTAGCCTTTCACAATAATCTGAATCGGAGAAAATGGTATTTTTATCGTTTCAAACAATCCTGAAAGCTAGAACTCTTTCGTGTTTTACAGGTTCATATCAGAACCGCAATCTGGAACTCGATTCGAGTCCTGAACTCACGTTCGAGTGCCAGCAGATCATGTCAGAACGTTTAAAAACTCGAAAAATACTATTTTTATCGTTTCAAACAATCCTGAAAGCTAGAACTCTTTCGTTTTTTACAGGTTCATATCAGAACTGCAATCTAGAACTCGATTCGAGTCGAGAACTCACGTTCGAGTGCCAGCAGATCATGTCAAAAAGAAAAAGTCGAAAAATAACATTTTCCCCAATTCAGATTATTGTGAAAGGCTAGAACTCTTTCGTTTTTCACCGATTCGTATTAGAACTGTAATATGGAACACGATTCGAGTCCAGAACTCAAGTTACAGTGCCAGCAGATCATGTCAAAAAGAAAAAGTCGAAAATTACCATTTTCATCGATTCAGATTATTGTGAAAGGCTAGAACTCTTTCGTTTTTCACAAATTCGTATTAGAACTGCAATAAAGAACTCGATTCGAGTCCAGAACTCACGTTCCAGTGCCAGCAGATCATGTCAGAAAGTTAAAAAAATCGAAAAATACTATTTTTATGGTTTCAAATAATCCTGAAAGCTAGAACTCCTTCGTTTTTCACAGATTCGTATTAAAACTGCAATATGGAACACGATTCGAGTCCAGAACTCACGTTCTAGTGCCAGCAGATCATGTCAGAAAGTTAAAAAAATCGTAAAATACTATTTTTATCGTTTCAAACAATCCTGAAAGCTAGAACTCTTTCGTGTTTTACAGGTTCGTATCAGAACTACAATAAGGAACTCGATTCGAGTCCAGAACTTACGTTCCACTGCCAGCAGATCATGTCAAAAAGTTAAAAAAATTGAGAAATACTATTTTTATCGTTTCAAACAATCCTGAAAGCCAGAACTCTTTCGTTTTTTACAGGTTCATATCAGAACTGCAATCTAGAACTCGATTTGACTCCAGAACTCACGTTCGAGTGCCAGCAGATCATGTCAAAAAGAAAAAGTCAAAAAATAACATTTTCACCAATTCAGATTATTGTGAAAGGCTAGAACTCTTTCGTTTTTCACAGATTCGTAAAAGAACTGCATTATGGAACACGATTCGAGTCCAGAACTCACGTTCCAGTGCCAGCAGATCATGCCAGAAAGAAAAAGTCAAAAAATAACATTTTCACCAATTCAGATTATTGTGAAAGGCTAGAACTCTTTCGTTTTTCACAGATTCGTAAAAGAACTGCATTATGGAACACGATTCGAGTCCAGAACTCACGTTCCAGTGCCAGCAGATCATGCCAGAAAGTTAAAAAAATCGTAAAATACTATTTTTATCGTTTCAAACAATCCTGAAAGCTAGAACTCTTTCGTTTCTTACAGGTTCATATGAGAACTGCAATCTAGAACTCGTTTCGAGTCCAGAACTCACGTTTGAGTGCCAGCAGATCATGTCAGAACGTTTAAAAAGTCGAAAAATACTATTTTTATCGTTTCAAACAATCCTGAAAGCTAGAACTCTTTCGGGCTTTACAGGTTCATATCAGACCTGCAATGAGGAACTCGATTCGAGTCCAGAACTCACGTTCCAGTGCCAGCAGATCATGTCAAAAAAGTTAAAAAATTTGAAAAATACTATTTTTATCGTTTTAAACAATCCTGAAAGCTAGAACTCTTTCGTTTTTAGGGTTCCGTACCCAAAGGGTAAAAACGGGACCCTATTACTAAGACTTCGCTGTCTGTCCGTCTGTCCGTCTGTCTGTCTGTCTGTCACCAGGCTGTATCTCAAGAACCGCGATAGCTAGACAGTTGAAATTTTCACACATGATGTATTTCTGTTGCCGCTATAACAACAAATACTAAAAACAAGATAAAATAAATATTTAAGGGGGGCTCCCATACAACAAACGCGATTTTTTTACCCTTTTTTGCTCGATATCAAAAATGGCAACAGGTAGGCACTTGAAATATTCACAAAATACTCAGTTGTATTTTAACTTTAATAATAAATAATAAAATTAAAATAAAATAAATATTTAAGGGGGGCTCCCATACAACAAACATGATTTTTTCGGCGTTTTTGCCTTGTGGTACGGAACCCTTCGTGTGCGAGTCCGACTCGCACTTGGCCAGTTTTTTACAGGTTCATATCAGAACTGCAATCTAGAACTTGATTCGAGTCCAGAACTCACGTTCGAGTGCCAGCAGATCATGTCAAAAAGAAAAAGTCGAAAAATAACATTTCCACCAATTCAGATTATTGTGAAAGGCTAGAACTCTTTTGTTTTTCACAGATTCGTATTAGAACTGCAATATGGAACACGATTTGAGTCCAGAACTCACGTTCCAGTGCCAGCAGATCATGCCAGAAAGTTAAAAAAATCGAAAAATACTATTTTTATCGTTTCAAACAATCCTGAAAGCTAGAACTCTTTCGTGTTTTACAGGTTCATATCAGAACTGCAATAAGGAACTCGATACGAGTCCAGAACTCACGTTCCAGTGCCAGCAGATCATGTCAGAAAGTTAAAAAAATCGAAAAATACTATTTTTATCGTTTCAAACAATCCTGAAAGCTAGAACTCTTTCGTTTTTTACAGGTTCATATCAGAACTGCAATAAAGAACTCGATTCGAGTCCAGAACTCACGTTCCAGTGCCAGCAGATCATGTCAAAAAGTTAAAAAAAATCGTAAAATACTATTTTTATCGTTTCAAACAATTCTTGAAACCTAAAACTCTTTCGTTTTTTACAGGTTCATAAGGAACTGCAATCTAGAGTTCAGAACTATTCCAGAAAAGTATCAGGAACTGTAGAAATCAGCCGCATGCGAGAAGAACTCACATTTATTTTTGATCTGCTGCAAAATGGTCTGCTACGGGAAGTTGGCAGATCATTTTGCCAATTGACTTTTTTAACGTAAAAACGCCAGAACTATTTCTAAAAAGTATCAGGAACTGTAGAACTCAGCCGCATGCGAGAAGAACTTACATTTATTTTTGACCTGCTGCAAAATGATCTGCTACGGGAACTTGGCAGATCATTTTGCCAATTGACTTTTTTAACGTAAAAACGCCAGAACTATTTCTAAAAAGTATCAGGAACTGTAGAACTCAGCCGCATGCGAGAAGAACTCACATTTATTTTTGATCTGCTGCAAAATGATCTGCTACGGGAAGTTGGCAGATCATTTTGCCAATCGACTTTTTTAACGTAAAAACGCCAGAACTATTTCTAAAAAGTATCAGGAACTGTAGAACTCAGCTGCATGCGAAAAGAACTCATATTTATTTTTGGTCTGCTGGTCAATGATCTGCTAAGTTCACTCACATATATGCATGCCTCTTTATCCGAATTGGCAACGACGTATTTTCATTCATAAGATGTGGCGGGCTGAAACTTGTCAAAACTAAGTTAAGACCCTTTCTTACTACATAGCTTAATTAAATTTCACTAAATGAAATTACAAATATCTTTGTAACGCAGCCTTTTTAAGTACTAAGTACTTCCTTTGTTAGATTTAATTTGTAAAAGCTATAGAAGAAGCGTTTGACAAAGTTTATGGATAACGTGAAGAACACGGTGTATATTAATTACAGACTACCTAATTAGTAATGATTTTATTTTAAAATTAGTTTTTTTTTTTCGGATTTCGATTAATTGGCTGATCACAAATGTTGATACAAAGAAAGAATAATGGTGTCACTGTATTTTGATCAATGTATATAAAGAAACTCTAAAAAATAGAATTCAACTTTTGTCATTAAAATGTAAACTTTTTGTCTCATGTTACTTTTGACAAAAGGGGACTGGCAACACTGGACCTGTGTCCCAGCAGTGGGAACATAGGTTGAATATGCTAATTGCAATAGACTTACCCCTTATTATATAGGAATGAAACAGAGTCGCGAACCTCTGTCTACCCCTTGGAATACAAGCGTTATGTTATAAATAGAAACTGGTGAAAAGCATTGCGTGTAATCTGCTTACCTAATTAGCCGTATGATACCTGGCCATGAATAGTTTACCCGTTTCTTCCCGTGGGTTTCGCCAAAATTAGGTTCATGTGGATGAGCAGTGGTTACAATAGATTGCTTTAATGTAACGATTTCCAAGACACTCCTGAATCAAAATCTTTAAGCTATAGTGAAATTATTTGCCACAAATTGGTTAAAATTACCACAGAGTGAGTCCCTGCAGAAAACATCCAGCGGAGACGTGGCAGACTCAGGAAACGAAGATGGCGAGAATGAGCTTGTTGTCTATAGACAATATTAGTTCAAGATCAAGTTGTCTGAAAAAAGGAATGGAAGGCTTTTGCCCTGCAGTGGAGCCTCACAGGCTGAATAATTATGCTTTTTTTTACATTATGTAAATTATTGTGAAAAAAAAAACATTAAGTACAAGTAGTATTTAGTTGCTGATATTTTATAAACACACAACCTTTGCAAGCTCGGGACTAGCGGAAAAAGGTCTATTTGCCGCCCGCAGGTAATTAGCTAACAAGCTGTCACTAATGCCCGACTCTACCCCTAAGGAAAGGGGAGGCAGCGACACATCGACACACATAGACGTGTGGACGCAATAGTACCGTGTAGGGCTTAAACGTGACGGAGGGCACCTCTTCACATAGTGGGGTCTCTGAATACTAAGGCAAATAAGAGCAAGCTTGTTTCTATGGGGGTCAGACAAACTAAAGGACGTCCCGTGCTGTAAATGCTATACACAAGACCAATGTCTGTATTTGGCATTTAAAAACCTTTTTTAAAATAATAAACCGGTTGGGTAATGCTCGAAAAGTGGTCACGATTTCGTAGAAATCGCACATCAAAAATGTTTGAAACGAACTAATTTTAGAACTTCTCATTCTGTTAAATGTTGTATGAACACCCACTCAAATTTACTTCTCCTGTCACAATCATGCATCTTTAAATCGCGCCGGCAGCGAATTCCTCGTACCGTACCTTTCTGAGGCAGTTCCCAAATTAGATTTTTCGTGGTGATAACATAATTCCCGATTTACCGGAAATTGCTTGAGATTGGAACCTTCGTGAATAAAAAATGTTCGTGATTTGCTCCCATCACATTTCATTTGTAATAGTGTATACACAGCACCTCATCTCCGCTCCTATCACTTTAGGAAAACACTCGTAAATCTCATTTGCATGAAAATACACATGCAAATCTGCTAATAAATACCTTAGCCTTGTTTGAACAGCATATTATATAAATTATCCAATTGTTTTTTCAAGTAAATCAGGGGCAATAAAAGATAAAGCGCATGGTACCGCTACTACAGTCAAAGGCGGTTCTCGTTGGTGTGTAGATAATATTGTCTGACAAGCGAGGCGAGAGATAAAGATAACAGCCAGCCACCGGACACCGATGCTCCTATCGAATTTATTCACCTTCCGGACGATGACGTCATGGCTTTATCTTAGGCTGCATTCCGAATTACGATATAATCGAGTTTAGTGTGCTTACACTCGTTCCGAATTCCGAAAAGCGCGCGAGAATGATGTCCCGTGAATCGTCATTGATGACGTCATGACACGCGCCATCTTGCGATAACGCCGACCATCCCCTAAATTAATATTACCGTGAGCACTGTCAAAAATGACAGTTGTGCTGTTTGTTTTTGAGTCGCATCATATCTTTAAACTATGTGGCATTTTCGAAATTGTGCTTCTGGCTACAGTCACCACCACCTAACCAAAGAGGAAGAAGAAATTTGATACTGTAATCCTACCATGAGTATTCAAGTGAATATGTTTTGACGTCGAGCGAGCACAGTGAGCGCGTTCACGAGCGTTCCAAATTGTTGACAGCTCTCAACTGTCATAATCGTGATAAATCTAAATCGGAACGCAAATTGAAGATTGCTGTCAGCGCTGTGAGCGATCACAACTTAGAGTAAGAAAGCTATAGAGCATCGGGTAGCGTGGCCACTCATGAAACACAACACTAACTTAACTAACATAGGCTACATAAGTAGCTGCCTTGAAAAAACTGGCACGCAGTGAGAGACGGAAATAGTATAGCTTTATCCTTTTCTGTTACTTATAATAACTCAATACTTTATCCCTTTCTTGTGGAAATGAAATGGAGCTACCCGCCGTGTATACTTTTCTTTGTCTAAGGGTTACAACATAATTCGAAAACGTCGCAACCCGGGTTGCGACCGCGCAATGCATCGACAAGGTGGACGTTTGATGACGTCGACAGTGACATTTAATTGCTTATCCTTCGTAGATAATGTTACTATTTATAAAATATTCTTTTATACGTTTTAATTCTTCAATGAATATAATCCAAACTTAATTTATATCCTGAATTGTCATGAAGCAGTTGCAAAGAGTGTCTCTATATAACTAGGTACTATCAATATGTAAGCGACCATATTGCACGCCACCTGCATCTTTTATTTTCGCTTGCATTCGGAATGGAGTTAGTTTCTCGGTATACACTCATTTAAAACGAGTCTGTTTTCTTTAATAACATAAAATGAAAACAGTTTTCTTATAAACGCTTTCATATAGGTCATACGTTGCCGACCAACGGGAACTCGTTTAGAAAGATTCCCGGATATAATTTATTTACAATCATTTGTCAAACACATGCTCACAATTTATCATTAGGTTAAAACGGAGAAACGAACCCACACGTTCATTATAAAAATATAAAATGGCGGCCAAGCGTGGGTCATACCAATATTTTTAACTACTGCAGCTTGTTCCCAAAAATGTTGTTCCCAAGAATAATTGTAGATTAATGGGCAACCATCAAACAAATAAGCATTTTGGACATAGCAAATCAATCAATGATCAAAGTGTCAAACTGTTTGTTTACAGGACTTCATTAAAGACCTTTGTTAAAAAGGTCTTCAATTTTCGTTAAAGATCTCTTCAATAAAGCGGTGTCGGAAAACCCACGGATAATTAGGTGTGGAAGTAATGTTTTTTGTAAGGTACAGCTCGTACCATTAGTGCACGAGTTGCACGACAGTCTTACTCTAGGGCTAGTTGGCAGACATGGTTGCCATTTTCAAGGACTAGGTGTGTTTAAATCTCTAATCGTACAGTAGCACTACACACTTAAAAATGGTGATCCAATTTTTGCCGTCATCGTCTGAACGAATCGTTTGTGTATTTTATACGATGGGCCCAGTTTTGACCACTTGAATGCTTGTCTAAAGTTCATTTCAAATAAACTTGCGATAAAGTTTGTTCACCTCCTTCTACTAATGTATCCCAATATTTCCAAACGATACGAAAAAAATGTATGGGCAGTGTCGGTAACACGATCAAAACAAGTGTATCGTGGTAAGAGGCGACCTTGTCGCATGACAGTACATGCAACAAGGAATGGATTACAAACCTTTTGGTCAAAATTATGATCAGTCGTTTTTATTTATTTTATATGGGCAGACTATAAATATTGAATAGGTATGTTTTGTCGATTTTCCCTGCTAGTCGGGCACATCTATAATTTATTTTTGTACTTAAAACTAAAATAAAACGAATAAATAGTATTATTTTTATATAAATATTTAATGCTTGAGGTTCAATGATTCGCTTTCTTCGCCATCTTGTTTGGGCTGGTTTAGGTTGATCCTTTGTCACTTCTTCACTCATTACAAATAATCAAAGTAACAAAACAACAGCAATAACAAAATAATAATAAACGCGAGAAAACTTTCCAAGTAGAGTACACAAGTTGACTAGTCTATCCCAAGCGCATTCCAAATTCGGAATGACGGAAGGACATTATTACAAAATGGCGGACAGGTGATGTGCCCCTGACGGCAAACTCGACGCCAAGTAAGAAGGCATAACTCAAAATATCTTATTTACTAGTAAGGATGATAAAATTTAGTTGTTTTTTTTTTTTGTTAGTTGCTTATTTTCATAATTATAAGTTAATTTAATTGAATAAATCCTGATATAACATATTCTTGTACTGAAATATAAATTAAAACCTCAGTAATCTCGAAAAAGAAAAGTTCGACATGTTTTCTTTTTTTTAAGTCCGTAAACAATAGCATATTATAATTTCCGTGTTTAAATGTGTATTCTAGAAATTGAAAAAAAAACTACTAAATTAATTCCCAAACTTTACTTATTTTTGACTTACTCCGTGTTTGGTATTATGAAACTCAACCGATGCAATGTTAGCGACAGTTTTGTATGACGAACGATATCTATCGTAAGTTATTTGGACTTTTTGGTACAGGGCGGTTGAATGACATTTATCGCAAGTTTATTTGAAAAACACTTTAGAACCAGGTTATTCCACAAATTCCCATTGAAGTCTCATAGAGTACGGTCAGCAACAAAAGTCGATTAACACTGCAGTTTTTTTAATCTCAGTTATTGAGCATAATATTTCCTCAAAATTGCAGCAGAAGTACAATGCAATTTTGAACAAATATTTTGCTCAATAACTGAGATTAAAAAAGGTGAAGTGTTAATATTTTGCTCAATAACTGAGATTAAAAAACTGGAGTGTTAATCGACTTATGTTGCTGACTGTACATAATGATGATTTGTCGACAAAAAAAATCACAAATCCCCATTGGTATAAAATTAAAATATGTTTAGACGCCAGCACATCAATCTGTCAAAGTTCTATAAATTATTTTGAACTTTATCGCTACAGCTTAAGGTTCAAAGTTGATTGGAAAAAAATGACAGTTTCGGATAACTTGATGTGCTGGCAAAAGTCTACAAACAACATAATAATATAATAAACAATAACCATGAAGCATTTATTTCATATGGAGGTAAGGACTCGATTGATTATTTTTATAATCAATCAAGAGTAATGGCTCATGTAACAGAAAAACACAGTTTTGAAATGATTAATAAAGTCACAAAGTTTTAAAATCATCAATAAAATCACATTGTTTTAAAATTATTATAAAATCACAGTTTTAAAATCCATACTAATATTATAAATTCGAAAGTTACTCTGTCTGTATGTCTGTACCTTTTCATGCCTAAACCACTAAACTGATTTCGATAAAATTTGGCAGAGAGATAGATTGCATCCCGGGAAAGGTCATAGGATAGTTTTTATCGACATACCTCGCAGGCGGAAGCCTAGTTATTAATAAATCACAGTTTTACAGTAATTAAAAAATCATAGTTTTACAGTCATTTTTATAATAACAGTTTTACGGTTATTTATAAAATCGCAGTTTTACAGACATTTATAAAATCATAGTTTTACAGTCATTTATAAAATAACAGGTTTTCAGTCATCTATGTATACAATACTAATATTATAAAGCGGAAGAGCTTGTTTGTTTGTTTGGTTGAACGCGCTAATCTCTTCTAATAGAAAAAAAAAACGAGTGTGCTTATGACCACACGACTGAAGTGAAACTTAAAGAGAGAAAGAAAATGTGCGCGCGCACTGCTGTCTCTTGCTTATATCCGCCACTTAACTTCCGTTCGCCTTGCCCGATCACACTTTTCGTAACGCTTACGTCACGCGTTCGCCAGCTTACTCCCCAAGTCAAGCGTGCGTAAAGAAGTTTCACTTCAAAAATAATTTTGTGTTGGATAGTCCATTTATCGAGGAAGGCTATATAACAGGGGTGGCCAACCGGTCGATCGTGGCAAAAAATATTTCCAACTACAAACCTGATTTTGCTAATCTAGCGAAAGATGCTCAAACGCAATGCTCACATTAATATAAATAAGTAGGTAGCTACTAAGAATAATTTTCAGTTTTATATTTTCCCTCTTATTAAAATAAAAAATTCTACATAATTGGGTACTGCCGGTCGATTCTGTTAAAATCTCACCGTGAAAACTTAGGTGAAGTGAGTTTGTTTTTGCTAGGAATTGACACTATTGACAGCTCACTCCACGCTCACTTCACCTAAATTTTCACGGTGAGATTTTTACAGAATAGCACCGCTGAACTATACTGTTTCATAATAATTATATAAGATTTCAAGAAGTACCTATGTAATTGGTAGATCGCACAGGGTGTCGTCAGTGAACAGTAGATCTTGGGTCTAACCAAGTTGGCCACCCCTGCTATATAACATCACGCTACGACAGATAGGAGCGGAGCATCAATGAAAAATGTTTCAAAAACGGGAAAAAATATTCCTTTAGAGAGCTTCCGTTGCGTACGCTGCGTAAACCGTTAAACGTACGCAAAAATTATACATATATGACGGAATTGTTCACCATAAAAATTAAAAAAAAAAAGTCTGAGACAGCACATGTCTATCTTTTAAGGTTGACTCACTCTAACCTTTTTTATGGTAATCAAAGTTCTAAAATAATGCATTATTTGCGAAGATGTTTTTATAAACATGATATTAATCCTTATCCGAATAAATACGTTATTCATCATAAGTATTTAATTTTGAACAAAATTGCCCTTGACATAATTTTATTTCAATGAATATTTTTGGAGATATCGTAGTTTTAAAATAACTCCGCAAGTCGGCCGGTCATGAGTACTATAGTTCCACTCTTACAGATCATAGTGTGATGTACCTAAAATAGCTTCTCAAAGTAATGTCCTAAGTAATAATCTTAATTAAGTAATTAATATATTTTAATAAGTTTTTTCCTCAAATTAACGCGGATGAAACGGGGCACAGCTAATTTATTTATAATATAAAATTACTGATTTTTACAATTTCTTACTGTTTGGGTCAATCACCGAACAATAAACAGGTCAGCGTTATTGCGACACCACGCTCTATGCCTTGAATATTTTATGAGTTACCTAAGTAAAACCGGCCCGTAAGGGGCCCGTGGCTAAATAATAACAGCCGCACAGGTCGATCGATCAGGTTAAGCTACGCTTGCCGCGGTTGGTCTGTGAATGGATGACCATCTTTACATACCGTGACCCCTCCGTGCCTCGGAAAGCACGTTAAGCCGTTGGTCCCGGCTGTCATTTGTGGATCTTGACCGAAAGTCTAACAACCAGTCTTACCAAGGGGTATCGTATTACCCAGTAACTGGGTTGTGGAGGTCAGATAGGCAGTCGCTCCATGTAAAATACTGGTATTGAGCTGAATCCGGTTAGACTGGAAGCCGACCCCAACATAGTTGGCAAAAGGCTAGGCTAGTAGGTACAACTGTATTGTGTACGTTTACGGATAGCAGATCGGGCGCGACCCAATCTCGTCTCATTCACCTCATTAGTTTTAATCGTTATCCCATTTAAATTACTGAAATATAGCAATCTTTATAATCTTTCATCTTAGTTTATCTTAAGCTCACCCCAACCCCGGGCACTTATTACCTAACGAAAACACAGTTTTGCAGTCATTAATAAAGTCACTGATTATTACAATTTCTTCTACATAATACAATCACAGTTTTACAGTCACTAATAGAATTTAATAATAGTCGATGTTATTTTTTTACTGTTTCAATTTTGAATCAATAATTGTAATAATCTGTGATTTTATTAATGGCTGTAAAACTGTGATTATTATTATTAATAATTTTAAAACTTTTTTATTTTTTCTCCTTTTTTTTTTGTCCTTATTTCATATATCCATAAGGAATAAAGACTTCATGATTATCTATACATATAATAAAATTGTAGAAAAGTGGTGTCTGTACAATGGAAATATATAAAAAAAAAAGTAGCAGAGGTTGTTATTATATCGATGCCGAACCCGAAATTGTAATTAATATTTTTTTTCTCTGTTTGTCTGTGTGTTTGTGCACGCATCAGAAACGGCTTATTCGATTTAGATGCGGTTTTGACTAATATATTGTAGTAAGCTTCACTTAACATTTAGTGTTTATTTTATGTCAATCGGTTCATAAATAAAAAAGTTATGTCAATTTAAAGAATCACGGCGAACATTTGTTAAGGTATTCTATCAGAGTACGTACACGCCTCGCGCCTGCGCGTCCGTGGCTATATAAAGCGCGCTGAGAGCCGCGCCGCTGCCATAATTCCGATCCAGCCTGTCCCTTGCTGCCCTCTCCCAGCGACGCCCTAAGCCGAGGTCCGTACCCCACAGGGGGTGCCCTTAGCGTGTAGTCGCATAGTTTTTAAGTTTATATTGTGTAGTTAAGTTTATAAGTGTATTATGCCCTGGCTAGAAGCCTTAATTTATTGAGGCATCTACAGGAAAGCCCGGTTAAGCAGTCGACAACCCCTCAGGTTGAACTGCGAGAGGACCATTTCAAAAAAAAAAAAAAACGCGCCGCTGCCATAAATAAGGATTCAGTTATTCGTAGCGGACGCACGTATCCTGGAGAGTATAGGCGAATAGTTGGATTGGATTATTGTGATTCACTTGAATATTGACTGTTTGCATATTTCATTTATTTATATTTTAGGGTTTGTAGGTTAGGTTCTTTTTCTTAATTTTCTTTAAAATTTTGTAAATAAATATTGTAAGTATTTGGTATAGGTTAGGCGGTTCTTTCCTTGATTTTTGGGTATTTACTTATCTTAATTTTTGTTTAGGGTTTGTAAATAAATATTGTAAGCATTTATTAGGCATTTCTTTCCCTGATTTTCGGTATACTTATCTTAATTTGTATTTAGGGTTTGTATATAAATATTATAAGTATTTGGTATAGGTTAGGCATTTCTTTTCTTGATTTTCTTTATTAAGGATAAGTTCATTAGCTCAGGTTAGTAATTACTAATTTTTCTAGCAATTCTTTTGTTTTATAAAGTTAGAACGTTTGGTTTACACGTCATAACACTTATTACTTAAACTGTGATAATTTTAGACTGTATAATAATCTGTAAATATTTATAATTAAATTGTTTACGATAGTACGTGTTTACTAAATAAGTGTGTGTTAAGTAGTAAGTACTATTTTATTGTAAGAATGCCTCGAAGAAGATCCAACCTCTTCCAATGTAGCAGAAATGCTAAAAGGATGAGATTAGTTCGATCACAGGAATCTGAGGAAGGTCGTGTGGCAAGGTTCTCTGCAACTCGGGAACATCAGGCTAGGTTTCGTGCTGCAGAAACTTCGACTCAGCGAGAATCTCGACTGAGTTCAAATCCTTCTCGAATGATGACAACTCGAAATAGGGAAAACCGGGAACAACGATAGGCACGTTTATCTGTCGATCGCGAAGCTCACGTGCTATCGCGTGAGTCTGAGACTTTTGCTGACAGGGAAACCCGCCTGAGCTCCCAAAGAGTACGGACAACAAATGCTCGATCCCAGGAGACAAAGGACGAACGGGAAATACGTCTCACTGCCGATCGTGAAGCTCATGCACTACCGCGTGAGTCTGAGACTTTCACTGATAGGGAAATTCGCCTGAGTTCTTAGAGGGTTCGGAAAGCAAATGCCCGGTCTGTAGACGGTATATGTAATTATCAAAATATGCTGCCCGAAAAGTCACTATTCCACGCGGACGAAGTCGCGGGCACAGCTAGTTAAATAATAATTATGTTGTTTGTATTATATGTATTTTAATTTTAAACCAATGGGGATATGTGAACTTTTGTTCCATTGGTAGGGATTTGTGGAATAACCCCCTAGAACCAACCAGTCTGCTTTTTTACTTGAAGACTTGATTTGTCCACAACATCCATAGCTTCACACTAATATTATAAACGCGAAAGTAACTGTCTTTTTCGGCCTAAGCGGCTGAACAAACTTGGATGAAATTCGGCAGCACAGGTATACAATGGTGGACAAAGGCATAGAAAGTTTTTTATTCCGATAATGCGTTCCCGTGAGATAATTACCGACCTCTATCACCGAAAGCTAGTCTCTACAAAAAAAGCCTTTAAAAATTAAAGTAGCTCATCATGTCTATGTAAATGTAAATAATTAAACCGGCATAATTTGTTTTACCCAGGCGTACGAGCGCGCCAACCTGGCCGACGCGCTGCTGCCGCGCACGCTGATCGACGGCGAGCTGATCATCCGCCAGGGGGACACGGCCGACGGCATGTACTTCGTGGAGGACGGAGCCGTCAGCATCCGCATCACGCGCGACGACGGCAACGAGCATGAGATCAAGCGTCTTGGTAAGGAAGAACTTAACTTTTTTTACCCAGCAAATTGTAGTTCGAACCTATCTAAGTTTTAGTAGTAATAGAGTGGCCTAGATTGGTCTACGTGAAGGAGCTCGTCTAGGAAAGTATCATACCGATTCTCTCGCCAGGCAACAATGCTGTGCCGACTTGAAGGGCATAAAACAATTCAGCTTCGTCTCTGGGATGACAACGCACGCATATACGGTGCCTCTGGAATTGCAAAGGTCCATCCATAGGGTTCGATAATCACTAAACCATCAGCAAACAAATTCAAGGTCTCAATGTACAGACGCCAGCAAATCAAGCTACTACATCATCGTCATTTCAGCCGAAAGACGTCCACTGCTGGACATAGGCCTCCCCCAAGTTGGGGGGGGGTTAGGCATAATCGCCACGCTTGGCAGGCGGGTTTGCGATCGCAGTATAGTATGGTGGTGGAATGCATAGAGAACGCTGCGGCGCATTCTCCAGTACGACCCTTAGTCGCCTTTTACGACACCCACGGGAAGTATGGGGTGGTGCTATTCTTTAAGTCCGGCACCACACAGACAACAACACAACAAGCTAATACAATCTGTCAAATTTCTTTAATAGATTTTCAACTTTATCGCTACAGTATAAGGTTCAAAGTTGGTTGGGAAAATTTGACAGTTTCGGGTAGCTTGATGTGCTGGCGTCTGTACTTACTGTTCATTTTGCTGTATCATAATCAGCCTATAATGTTCCCACTGTTGGGACACAGGCCTCCTCTCTTCGAGAGGGAGTGGGCTGTAATCTACCACGCGGGTCCAGTGCGGGTTGGTAGATGTCACATGTTTTCGAATTTTTGGTTCTAGGACATGCCCGTTACCTCACGATGTTTTCCTTCATCGTTTTGAGTGCAGCGGTGATAAAATTACTCAAAGTAAAGCGCCGTCGTGGGTTTCGAACCCAGCCAGGCACTTTACTTGCCCACGACCCACATCTCATAGGTCGTTACCTCTGTGCCACCACTGCTCTCGCTGATTTTACTGTATCCCCCTACACAATTTGTGGCGAGTACTGGGTTTCTTATTATAAAAGTAATTTCGAAGCGAAACCTTGGAGCTTTTATAGTACAAAAAGCTGCTTCAAACAAATTTTCAATTATAAGAGAAGGGTTTACTCCACGTGTACACGTAGCTGTGTTTATTGAGTAATAGATGCAGGACAACCGGAGCATGTAACAACGTCATCTATAAGAGCATTGAGCAATCAATAACCTATTAGTTTGCCTTAGTTCGCTCACACAGGCTGCTCCAAATGACGGGAGCATGATCGATTGCGTATCTTATAACGACACCGTATGTGAAACATTTTACTATAATATTCAGGGCGCAAACTATACAAGTAGGTTTTAACTTTGTTGTTGTGACATCGACTTATTAGATTACCCTTTGCCACTTCCAAATAAGATTATGTACTGAACTCTAACTTAGAGGCCGTTAGTTTTTCAGCCAAAAAATACGTCCTTACCTCTCGTGGATTCGGTTTGCATCATCATCATGCATGATGATTCAGCTGCATCCGGTAAGTGTCTGGCCAGACGGGGGCACGGGCGCGGGGCGGGCGCGGCACTGCCAACTCAAACATATGAACTTCCTTTTAGTGTCCATAGTGGGCACGCGGGCGCGGTGAGCGGCGGGAGCTGCTCGGCGCGGGGAGCGCGCGGGCATCTCACGCCATAGCTCGTTCATATAAGTGGCCGCAGTGGGTGCGCGGAGCGGGCGCGGGTGGCCTGCGCGGGGACCGGGGTTCTCAAACTAGTTCGAGCATTTTTCTAGTAAAAATAAGTATTCTTCATCCATATTATATTTTGTCAAACTCTGGACACGAAAACACGCAGAACGCAGTCGCGCTCCAGTGCGGACAGCCAGCCCGCGCGTGTTCCTTCACCCGCGCCTCTCCCGCCCCACGCAGCCAGTCTAGCCAAGCACTTAGACTGGAAGCCGATCAAGATAGTTGGGGAAAAAGCTAGGCAGATTGATTGCATATGGATTGGCGACAAATTAACTACTTTGCTTATCATTCTAAAACCGTTTGCTAAGAAAGAAAAGTATCGATAGAGTTCGTAACCTTGAGAAGAATATGGATAGGTAAATCTTCCATTATAAACTATCAGTTGTAACGACTTGATACTGTATATAATTTTGATAAAAGATCTGACTATATCGATACCTGGGCTACTAATAATAATCATGCAACGCCTACCACAGACAGCGAAATAATTGCTAAGAAAGTTTACACCTGACGTCAATTTGCCACATTTAAATATGCGGGCAATTTAACTGGGCAGTCAATTTGCTTAACAATTAATTTTTAACTTTACATATCTGTCATGTGTTACTTAAGATTACCGTTTGTGTTCAACAGAGGCTGGTGGGTATTTCGGTGAGCTGGCTCTCGTCACCCACAAGCCGCGCGCCGCTTCTGCTTACGCCGTCGGACCCACCAGGGTGGCATGTAAGTATTATTATTCTAATATCTATATATATAAAAGAAAGTCGTGTTAGTTACACTATTTATAACTCAAGAACGGCTGAACCGATTTGGCTGAAAATTGGTGGGGCGGTAGGCTATATTGGTGGGGTAACTAAGAGACAGACATAGGATACTTTTTTATACTTTTATTTAGATACATATAGGAGTAGGGTAGAAATACTGTAGGAGTAGTGAAGGGGTAGGGTAAGGGGTAGTACACCACGCGGACGAAGTAGCGCCGGGCAGCTATAAATAATTTATATGGCAAAACAACGTTTGCCGGGTCAGCTAGTTCTTAATAAAATACACTGTGCCTAGATGATGCCTAGTGGTCACAAGCACGTCTACCGACTGCCGAGTCCTGCGCTGTGCAGTTATGGCTTCGCTTTCGAATACCAAGGCCAAGCTCCCCAAATCGGTTTTTCCATTAGGATAATATTCGGAGTCTCTGTCCGGTTATTTGCAATAGGGTCGCCCATTATTACAAGACATTTAAAACATAATCGGTACTATGTTCGTTGCCATGTGGTAGTCTGAAACGAGAGAAAAGTTTTTATTTCCACTGGAAATAATTAAAACAGTGCAGCCAACCCAACAAAACGAAGACATTGTACAGGTGTTTATTGGCAGGACGGTAAACGTTAGTATTAGCATCTTATTCCTGCGCCTGCCTCATTTGCATGTCGCCGGATGTTAGCCTCCCTGCAGTATTAATCACCATACATTAACTTCGTTTTCCTCTTATTGTCAAGTCCTGTATTGATGGAACAATGGCGCCGACTCTGTTGTTCACAAACTAAACTAAATTTAAGTCCATGCATCTTTTTCTTTCTATTTCAATAAGAAAAGGACAGAAGATAAATATTAGTCAAATTCAGATACTCTATAGACAATTTAGACGAGATTAAAAAATTGGCTAATTTACGTCAGGCACTGACTAATTTGACAGGACTAAACTAATATTTATCTTCTGTCCTTTTCTTAATGAAATACTAAGAAAAAGATGCTTGAACTTAAAGGACAATGGGCAGATTTGTATGGAGTTTGTCCCAACCCTTGTAGCAATATATGACATGTGGTTAAATGTTGGACTTGTTCCCCTAATTACATATATATATTTTTTTTAACTCTAAGTAATGTCCAAGTAAGGAAAAAATATTTTTGAAAACATGTTAAAAAAATCCATTAAGTACGATATTTGGCCTAGCTCTTTATTGCTATGCTGAGGTAACGGTAAAGGAATAGGTATATGAAATGAGAAAACCATTTGTATTAATCATTATTCTTTATTTGGCATAATAACATACACTTTTCACAGTAATCGATTAACGTAAAAAATGGATTATCTTATTTATTCATTATGATCAATTAGAATTACATCATCCAAAAATCTTGCCGGGCATTGAAAATCATTAGTCTGGTGCCTCATAAATCCCAGGAACCAAATAATGCTCATAATATGTGCACAAGTTCCTATGGTACGATTGCCTATTAAACATGAACAGTAATTAAAGCTTTGGCAAAGCGTTTCTACCTGTCAAGTGGGTTTTACTAATATAAATGAACAATACGTTTTTCTTGACGTGTGTCGTCAGTGTATCTGCCCTCGTCGGCAGTTACTTGCATCGATGCCATAAGCCGTTAGACTTGACTTACTTAATCGAAACGCTAGAAGTTTCACTACAAAAAGAATTATTAAAATGTGGTTTTCGAGTTAAAAGCACATTAACTGGTAAAGAGACAGATAGACGTTGCGCTTTATAATTGTTGAAGATGTTTAATTCAATCTTATACCTTACACAAGTCTCCTTCGTACAGATATAATTATTATACCTGTCTATCATTTAAATGAACAAAATCATAACCCTCCTTTTTGCTTCGCCGTAGTCGGGTAAATAATAGGTTATGTTCATGCGTTGGAATATATATTTAGCAAATCCAGGTCTGGTTTCTAGCTAGTCTCGAGTCAAAACATGTCGCGACCTGTCTCGTCGCACACTCCGACCACAAGTAACACATTGTTTTCTATGTTGTTCCATTTTTTCACCAAATCCGTTCACTTGCAGGAACCAAAAGTCAGTTTAGAGTAGCCAAAATAAGTAATAACAGAACTAATGTCCAATCAAAGCCGAGTTGTCGAGAGTTGAGTAGTCGATAGAAATCAAAACACGATAAACGCAAGCCAACAATACAGGACGACAGAACATTGGAACCGTGCACCTAGCTTCTGACGTTTTATGCCCGTGTACGTTTGTGTGAAATAAAATATTTTGATTTGATTTGAATGGTAAAATGAACAATCTCAAATAGGATGACGTGTGTGAGTTAGATGGCGCGGCGGCGTTTGTCTAGATATCTAGAAACTAGCTCTCGCTCACTCACGCACACTTGATACGCGCGAGTGCCACGCTGCGCCTGCGCACGCGGGTTTTTTTAAACAGACGTATGCCTGGTTTACTTTTAATGTACTTTTTTAGAGTATTTTTATTCTTTTACATATTATATACGATATATAACGCTAACTGTTAATGATATTTAAACGCACGTTAAACGCCTTTAAGTTTTTTCTGACGCGGAATACAGCTTCGTGGTCATAGAATAATTTGTTCCTCTAAATGATATCTACCTAATGATATATTATTCAAAGTGCTACAATACTTGGGACATTTTGCTTATCATCCTTTAGTTTAGTTTGTAAACAACAGAATCCTACATTTTAGACCTGTAATATACAGCACTATATGTATCCTGTATATTATACTACTATGGTATATGGAGCACGAAACAACATGATAGATATGATTCCATAATCTCTCAACTCTCAATAGCATAACATGAAGTTGGTTGCCTGGCCACATAAGCCTGTGTATTCGAATATGGCTTTGAGTAAAAAAACAGTTTTACCCGTTTTTTGATGCAGTTTCACTAGATCTTTTCTCCTCAGGGAATATTTAAAACTATTTTGCATTGATAAATCCCAATTTCGTCAGTACTACTATAATAGGCTCATACTATATTGTAAAATTTGGTTACGTTTAAAAAAGGCATATCCAATAGCGACCACACGTTTCTGCTTTCATAATTATGTATCACAGAGTTTTTTGTCGTGACAATCATGCTTGTTAGTGTGCTCATTTGTTTTATTAGTCTGCCGGCGACGATATAGCGTTACAATAAAAACATCACCTGGCTACTTGCCAATTTTGTCATTACATAAAGTGCATACATAGAATGTTTGAAATTCTTCTAATGTGACATAACATCATGCCTGTAATCCACGAAGGGTTACACAGGGGTGTGTGTACCTATAGTACACACACATTTCGCAAGTTCTATGGTATAGGGGGCGACCCAATGTGACGTAATCAGAACGACAGTGTTTTATAGCGGTCTTGCGGTTAAAGTCACAGTTATATGTACGAAGCCATAATTAATCAGTAATTAAATGCTATAAATTAATAACTTGTTATCACGAAGTACAGATCGATATAGAAACTATCTATGTATAATGTTTGGATTAATTTTCATAACCTTCGTTTGGTTATTCTACTTTATATATGTTTACAATTCGTAGAAACGATAATTACTAATTAATAAGCCTATCCAATCAATGTATTATTTAAATCATAAATAAATACTGTTTTACATATTAAAATGTATTCAAGAGTAGTCTGTGTGAAATGGGCGGGATTCGAAAGCCCTAACTGCCTTATACATCTTGGAACATACAAGTCGAAGCTAGCAGTCAAGGCTTTGTCTACAGTGTTGCTAAAAGGTCATGAAAAACTTTTTAACATTTCTTCTTTGTATCATGTGCGTTCAACAATGTCTGGGTTAATCCCAATACATCCATATCCGCCATTTTCACAAAATTATATTTATTTGTGTACATTGGTTCAAAAAACACTTTAAAATAAATTATGTTATGTTGGAACTAGATGCTGAATTCGGTGATTCCTATCCTAGTCGGATAGGAATCTCTCTCTGAGAAGAAAGACCGAAACAAACTCTGAGGTATCAGTCTCATTTGAAGTCCAGACATAGTCTTGGTCAAGCCATCTGAAGGCCATGCAGATTCACTAATCTGAAGACACTTCTTAGAATATCTTCTTCTTGAGAATATCTCAAGACACTTCTTGAGATATTCTTTTGAAGAAAGAACCACACAGGTTCGAGTGGACCTTTCCAGTCAGTGCGCGTATTTGTGTAACTCAACTTAGAATTTGGGAGCTCAACGACTCAAACAATATCAAAGAAAGGAGATTAGGAAGTAAAAAATAAAGGCATAATATTTGAATCATATTTTCCAGTCCTTGACGTGGAGACGTTCGAGCGTTTGCTGGGCCCGTGCATGGAGATAATGAAGCGCAACATCGACGACTACGAGGAGCAGCTGGTGAAGCTGTTCGGCGACAAGAGCAACCTCACCGACGTGCGATGAACGGCCGCGCGCAACCACCAGCGCCCACACTTGTTTCCCTTCCACACACCGTAATCTATACACCTATATTCATTTTAAGGCGAAAGCGTCAGGAGAGCCCGCGAAATTCAAATTTTCTTACGTTTTTTGCAATATGGTCGCGAATCACATTTTGATCAACGTACAACCTGATACTGACCTGGAAATTGTTAAAAACGTAAGAAAATTTGAATTTCGCTGGATACTTAGCGCGTCCCCCTTAAACGCTTTATGTGAGGTTATGCTGATATAAACTATAACATCATCGCACATCACTCATCCAAATTATAGTGACATTTTTAAATATGTCATGTTAACGTTTTAGTTAATTTTTACTATATTAAAACTTCTGCTATTGAATGTGATGATTATTAAGAACAAATAATAGTTAATTGGGGATATAAAGTAGTATGTAATCAATCTTTTTTATGCCAAAACATGACAATGATATTGTTTTAATGTTAAATAACTTAATTAAGGCTCACTAGGTAGCTCTTACATATTTATTGAACAGCATAACCTCGAGGAAATCAAGCCAGTTCGTGCTCATAAAGCATACGCTTACTAAATAGCTTATTGTAATATTTTGTGCTTAACCAACTCAAATGTTTTAGAGGTACAAATACACAAGACAAGATTAATTGATTTCATTTGAAGTAGTGCCATGTTGTTAATTTAATTTGAACTTGTAGTAGATAAATAAAAGGGATTACGCGTTGAATGGAAGGTGAAACGATGACTACATAACGAGCGCTCAATAATATTGCATTGATACAAATATACGCTTATTTTAGATAGAGAAATGCCTTAGTAGCTAAGTAAATATAAGGTACACCGACGAGGTGGCGGCGGGGCGAGCGCGTAGAAAACAAAATGTTGACGAGACACTATGCTCAGTTTATGTGCCATAACTTACGGTGACGTTGACGAACGCACGACTGCACGACGCGCCAACACTATTGTATGAATTAACTGCTTTGAGGTTATATTAATTTTTCTATCACAGTTCTGTAGCTTTTTCGCGTGCAATATAATTATTATTTTAATCAAAGCGTGTCATAACAAATTTTGTTTTCTACGAATGTCGTCACCATACGAACAAGTCAACAGCTGACGATAACAATAAAAGAATTTATGACTCGAGGGTAAAAGGCATTAGTGTTAAACTTTAACATAAATATGTTACGTAGTGAGTGGTTACAATGCAATACTATTCGGCACTCGACCACGTCTTATCTTGGGATATTCTCAATCGCTATCGCCATTTCTATTAAATTAAGATATTTCCAACACAGGCTTTTCTGAATGATAACAAAATTATATACCTATTAGGTAAATTATATACTTAGTTGTATTCTTTAATTTGATTTTTGTGATTAGATTAAATCTATCACTTTCTATTTTTATTTATTTTTTAGCTCGGTTAATGGTTTTTCGTCGATATTTGTATATGGAGATTGTGATGCGAAGATCAGTTTATTATATTATGCCAAATTATAAATAATAGTTTACGTATGTGATTTTAACAGGACAGTTATGAATTTAAAAATGTCTTTAGGACATTTTTCATTATGAAAAGTTCATAAACATTCAGACTTTGATAAAGAATGGGAAATTCTGTCATAATGAAATACATATACTTACATAAATATATATATTATTTATTTAGTTTCGCAGAGTATTTTTATTACGATTGTTTCATAGTAATTTTGTTAAGCAAAAGGAATTGTTTATGTTGTCTTTTAATTAATTTAAATCTTCTTTTCTGTTGTAGAGAGTTCCTATTGTTTTGTTTGCTCTTTAACAATTTTACATTATAATAGATCTGAGGTGTTTATCTTTGTAATACTTTTATAGCGAACACAAAGCTCCAATGAACAAATTGTAGACGCCCATCGTTGTTGTTTTTATATGTCCCTGTAAGAGATCGGTGTATAAATTGTAATGATTCGGTTCAGTGGACACATGTTAGGAAGATTAGCGTGGCACCGCGCTACAGACGGCAGACGTACGGCGCAGGCGCACTCGGCCGACCCTCAGGTACAACTTTCCAGTATTATTTGAATTAGAACACCCTACCACCTTTATTTGTGAATCCAGCCAAAGTAGGTGAGTGCGTAAATATCATGTGTAGCGCTAAATATTTAAGTATATATTTACTATGTAGTAGTTAGTTTTCGTCATTTCTTATTGTAATTTAAATATTAGTAGATTAGGAAATTTTAATGGAATATAGTCAAATCCTGAGGGGTGAGGTGTATCGTTTTTGACGCCATGTACAAAAATGTACAAATTGATTTCAGATGCCATAGAAGATTTTATTTTATTGAATGAATATAATATGTTATTTAATTTGTGAAATATAAATGTGCCGCTTTCTAATTTCACTGGTTAACTAAGTGCAGACACGGCTCTGTGTTAGCACATTCATAAATGTCGGCTTTCGCTTCGCTGCTTCTTGTTATTCAATAGCATTCGTTATGTATCTAACTACTGGTTTGAGTTTGACGTAGCTAATACATTCCCTGTACTGGTTGAGATTGTATTTATTTTATTTCTGATAATAATGTTGTCCGCCCATCGATTTTCTATAGTTAATTCTCACTCGAAGTGCCTATTTCGTACAACAACATGAATCAGGAAACAATTTTCTTAGTACACTCTCTCACTAACAATTATAATATTATTAATCTCGTGTTTTAACTTACTTAAACTGCCTTTTTCTATGTGAAATTGTGAAACGTGTTGTGAGATATGTGTATTTAGTGCATCGGACATAGAACAGTCATGCAGTAGTTCCGGTTTAACATGTGAACCACTCTTTGTAATATAATAACACGACAATGCTCAGAATATTTACCGTTCCCGGACGCGTTTGTGTCATGTGAAAAACTTGACAAAATGATAAAACTTGTAACGGTAAGTATTTTGACTGACAATGGACATAATTTTTGAGTATTTAATTCGATACTGTCGAATCCACTATTTATCCATGAGCACTGGTAACTTTGGGGAGTGTGATGTTCGGTTGGTTTTCCTATGATCGTGTACATGGTCTGATATTGCTGTGTATAAATCGTTGTGTTTGTTACATTGTACAGGTGAGGTGCGTCACGTGTCGTCACCACATTATGTCTGTGTGTCCCCATGTAATGAACCCAGTAGTTAATATTATCGTGCAATAATAACTGTCATTTATCTATGTCGTTTACATCAATATCATGTGTTAAATTTTGTCTGTGTGAAATTTATTTATAGAATTTAATAAAAATATAAATAGAATAAGAAATATATATCGCTCTTAATACTGGTGTTTAAAAATATTCAGCATCGGTAAAGTAGGAAATGCTAATCAAATTACACTTGTATATTCAGTTTTTTATTTAAAATTAATCGACACGCAACATCCTTAATATTAAAATAAAAGCACAAATGTCTAGAATGCGTGATCGTGATCGATGGGAGGTTTTCATTCTGTTGTCTTCCATGGGACGCACAGAGGCTGCTTTTCTAACATCCCAACGCATCATTCGGAGCGCTATAGGTATATGCATTCTCTGGCATACTGATGTAAAATTAAAATTGAAATTCAATACGCTTAACCGTAGCGTAATTTTTTATAAATTATACTAGTCATTGGTGTCTAATGTAGATTTGTAACCTGACAGCACTTTGGAATGGAACATACTCCATGTCTTCACTCACAGTAGGTGTAAGTCGTCATCCCTGTTCCATACAAGTGAAAGCATATCAGCGCGGCGCTCGCGCCGCACCTATGATTACTATGCACCACATGTGTACATCCGGTAGCCAGTTGAGAACTAGTACCGCTTTTCCCACGTCATGAGCTTACCCTGTACATTTATAAAAATTATGTATCGTAAAATGTTAGAAAACTGAATTATATTTGTTTGTAGATCTAAGTGTTGTTTATTTTCCATCACACTCTTTCCCCTTTGTCTCGTAATTTTTTAACTTAGTTTTAGAGTTAACTAACATGTTTAAAAAAATACTGAATACAAAAAGTATCACAATACATTGGCATTTATCACATAACTTAGCTAGAATTTCAGTGACTAGTTTTGCAACCTACTTATTTTGTGCTGACGAGCGTGTCTAGGATGTCCGTGACTACCGCCGGACCACCAACGCCAATCGCTTTCATATTTGGTAAATCGTTAGTACTCAATTGGTACTAATTAGTACTCGAACAACAAAATTGGTACCTTAGGCTGGTTTTAGAGTCGCGCTGACCGTCGGCGCTGACAGCCGAAACGTATGAAACGCACGCGCTGATAGCTACGCGTTATTCTAAAACGCTTCCTAGAAGTTCATACGTTTCAAGCTGTCGGTGCCGACGGTCAGCGGGACTGAAAAACTACAATATAATGCGGTGTAAGCGGGACTCTAAAACCAGACTTAGTAGTTTCGAGAAAATCGACTTTTGAAAGTGGAAAGTGGGGTGGGGGTTTGAATCTGGATTTTTGGTCGCTTACTATGTTTTGTATAAATTTGGAAAGAAATCAGAGTTTTTAATAGGGAAATCTTAAAATTTGGCACCGTGACTACCGTCACCCCACCATGGCATGGTATATCTCGTAAACTACAGGAGTACTGACTTTGAATTTTGGGTACTAATTTTTAGGGTTCCGTTGCCAAATGGCAAAAAACGGAACCCTTATAGATTCGTCATGTCTGTCCGTACGTCACAGCCACTTTTTTCCGAAACTATAAGAAGTATACTGTTGAAACTTGGTAAGTAGATGTATTCTGTGAACCGCATTAAGATTTTCACACAAAAATAGAAAAAAAAACAAAAAAATTTTGGGGGTTCCAGACAGAACTGAAACTCAAATTTTTTTTTTTCATCAAACCCATACGTGTGGGGTATCTATGGATAGGTCTTCAAAAATGATATTGAGGTTTCTAATATCATTATGGGTACATTGGGTATCGTCAAACATACTAACTAAAGGATCTGCTTTGCTCTCAGTCTGTATAAGTAGTTCAACCCACATCTAGTAGGTACTTACAAAATTTTAAGTCCTACGAAGATGTGTGTCAGTTGCATTACTTACCACTATTCGACTAGTAGTCGATCGCCTGTGAAGTGGTTACGGGGTAAGGCCGCGTCCTAACCAAAAGCGATCGTCGCGTTCAAATGTCGCGTTTTGTTTTCGGAAAACCTGAAAGGCGCTTTCTGTCGGGTTCCGCGACGATCGTTTTGGTTATGACGCAGGGTAAGTGCTACCAAAGGACTGAAGGGTCCACAATAACAAGGCTGTCAATGAAAAAGGGCATTTAGAAAAATTATAACACTTTATTAAAGATAGAAGCAATACAAATGGAAACTTACAAAAAAAACAGGTAAATTAAATTATTTGCAGTGTTTATATACTAAATCAACAAGTTCTCCCTTTTTCAAACCTGTCAAAGCAGGTAAGTCGGGAATTTCCTTATATTTCAATATATCTTTTAATTGAGCTACTGTGTAGTCCTTTACTTTCTGATTATCAAGTCTATTTTTAAGTAATTGTTCATCAATATTATCAACTAGTTTCGCCCTCTTGCTCTCAGGGCCACCTCTTGATGATTCAGCTTTCTTTACAGCACTTGCTCCAAAGGGACCAAACAGTTCCTGAAATAAGTCATCTTGGATTCCTTGAAATCTCTTTATGTCTGGCTTTGTGGTATCAATGAATGGTTCAACCTCTTCATCTTCCAGCGCAATCGCTTCTATAGCATTATATTGCGCTTGTAGTTTTGGATTTTCAAACATATCAGGCTTATAATCAAACTGTAAGTTATTCAAGATGTCCTTCATAAGAGTTTTATTTGCGCTTGAGATTTCAATATCTTCATCTTCTTCAAACACTGGAATGTCTCGAACATTTTCAACAAAAGGTACACAGATGATGCCAAACCCAATTTCAGCATTTAGACCAAGGGGTTTAGAGGTGGGACAAAGAGCTACAATAGCGGGTCTGGCGTTCACCCTAGTACACAACACACAAATTGCTACTTTTTTCATCTCTGTACAAGCCTGATGTAAGGCCTTAAATGCTACAAAAGAGCCTTCTATTATACTTTCATTTGGAAATAAAAAGTAGCCCGATTTATAATACCATTTCTCTTTGCACATGACACTGTCTGGTTTAAATCCAAGGAGTTTTAACATGGGTGGCCCAAACGGGTTATTAAGTGTCTTCCTTTCATCAACTGTAAACGCAATTTTTTCTTCACCATAAGTGACGTAGTGAATCTCCTCAGATTTCAATAATGGTACAGGCTTTGACTCTTGTTCATCATCTAGCTCATCAACATCCATCTGTTCACCATTCCCCACTTTGACTTTCATTGTTTTATTAACACTGGTAAGAATTGCATTGGTATCGCTATGTAAGTCAACAGTTTTCTGTTGTGTTTGCCCAGAACTCTTTAAAAGGTTGTATACTCCTACCCCAATTGCCACACCCTCACCGATTTCAAAACTTAATCGGGCAACAGCTAAATGACGATGTGATTGCTGATGCATCAATTGTTCTATTTCCTTGTGGTCCCAAATAGGTTTTGGTAAAGCTACATCTTCTCCTTTATTTGCTTCAATTAAGAACTTTGTGTAGAATAAATTTATCTCATAATCACTTTCAGAAATATTTAGAAGCTTTATTTCAATATTGGAATCTACTAAGTCAACAACTCTTTTTAGTGCTGGTTTTTCGTCAGATTGTAGTGGAGGTATATCAAAACGAGATAACATGATGACGGTGCGGGTTGAGAGCTGTTTTTTGCAACTTGCAAAGGCTTTATTGCAATACCAGAGGACATCAGACAGTGTCAAGTCTTTTGCTTGCTTTAATGAAGAAATCTCAACATTTTGCAGTTTCTTATAATTTTCTAAACTTGGCAATGATAGTGGGAAAACTTCTTCTACACTTTTTATTCCAAAAACGGACGTGTTCGATCCTTCAGTACCGTATAAACATACTCCAATGAGTTGAGAACTTGAATTTCGCAAATACTGTCGCATCATTCGACAAGTAGCTGTGTAAGCTACTTGAGCAGAGTTCAGTTTCCCGGGGCCGTAGGTGTTGATGCATATTAAAGTGGCGGGAACACCTTTCCATGACGAAAATTCTTCTGTTTCTTCGTCAGAACTCATTGTGCCGTAATTTTTCGCACTTGTCAAGTTTATTTACCTAAAGGTATTGACTTCACAAATTTCACAGGTTTTTATCTAGAAAAACTTTCACATGCCGCGATTTTTATTGTTGTGGAATGACAATTAATTTGACAAACAGAACAAGTAGCGACAAGTTTCAAATCAAAACAATTTTAGTGACAGTTACATTACATGGATCACGATCACTCAATCGATCCTGACAGTCGGTTTACTCGGTTTCATTGACATTGACAGTTATTGATTGTATAAAATCCAGTGTTGCATGCATGTAACGAACATTGGCCTGACACAGGAAACACAGGTTAGTTCACAAAGGTTAGTTCAAGCGCGGGTCGCTATCTACGCCAGCACGTATCATGAACACTTCTACTACGATAATAGTGTTCTGTGCCCAGGAACATAATATACCCTAGAGTTCTGTGCAAGCTATAAATGTATAATGAAGTATACAGTAAACAGTAGTGATCGTCATACCGATGAATGAGATTTATACGCGTTAAGTGAAGTTTTATTTACAATTTTACGAATATAAATACAAACTGATTAAATATTTCTATATTTGTTTTTTGTCACAGTATCCCTAGTAAGGAAAACCAGTATAAATTATAAGTATCAAAATTAGAGCTATAAGAAATGAGGTACATCTCTATTTCTTTAATGACGTCATTCTTTGACTTCAAGTCTTTGGCGCTCAGCATAGAGTATAGTAAGCACGTGGATTAGGGATGTGGTCTATGGGCTTACTTACTTAATTAAACAATTATTTTTATTTTGCATTCAGAATTGAATCTCACAAATAAGTAAACGTAATGTTTTATTTTATTTGAACTCTTAGACAGAAGCGACGCTTACCTTTCACTTATTGAATTCTTACTTTTTGATGAATAAACGTTATTATTATTATCTAGTTGGACATACCTCAGAATCATCTTCTGGTCGTTGAACCAGAAGTTCTGGTTCAACATTCTCCAAAAAATACTCAGAGTCCGGTTCCACACCTTGTAAAATGTTCAAAAGCTCATCCGATTCCAGTTCTTCATTCATTTTACTATTTGTTTACTTATTAGTAAAATAGAATACTATGTTACAAGCAAAGTGAAAGGATGCGTGGCCGCTGCACTAAGCCAAAGTGACCTTGACAGCCGTACGCTTATGACGTCACAGAACGACTTCTATAATAGTCCGTGGCGCCCGGGGCTCTGACAACCAATTGTTTTGTAGAGATGGGAGTATAGTTATCGACAAGGATTGCTAACAAGTATTTAATTCCGAATCGGCACCCATCTGAAGGTCGAAATTCGTCTATTTTTCCATTGTTATATAAAGTAGTTAACTAAGTTCATATTTTACTGACCTCAAAATTGTTTTCGATAGTGGTATTTATAACAGGCGAAATCAAACAGTTGTAACTTTCGCGTCACATCACTCTGGCCGACTATATTTAAAGTCCTTGGTGTTCTGGGGACATTAAAAATTATTTTGTGTGGAAAAATATAAAACAGGGATTATTAAATAATAAAATTAAACAAAGCTTTTATATACAGTAAAATCCATTTTATAAGATAGTTAAAATGGAGAGCTTGTAATGAAGTCACAGGTACTGGTGGCACGAAAATCCGGAACTTCTATTGAAGTCCATGGCGGTGAAAAGGTTAACCGTTTTGAGAACAGTGATGATGTGATCAACCTCAAACTAGGTGTTTGCTGTATCTTGGGACTTAGGAATATATCTAATTGAAACAAGAATTCCACACTCCAAAGTATCTTTAATTATTAGCACTTGAAATTAACAGAATATCTTATTTCTATATGGGTTCAGGCTCCCTGCTGTAAACTTGCATAATCTTCTCCATTATTTCCCAATTTTTCTCCTTCTGCAAGTCTTTAGTAAATACCTGAAACACATTTTATTACTTATAATTTTATTCCATGTATTGTATTAATTAATGTCACCACCATAGCAGCGCACAGTAGATAAACTTTCAGCCTAATCACTGCTTTTATTATAATTGTGAACCCTCAATTTTAGAGATTATTTTTGCATTTAAATTAAACACTTACCGAATACCATGCAGCATCATCATCTAACGTAGAAGCTAATGGCACTGACACTCCCAAGACATGTAGTGCTAGAGTCAGACACGCTACAGCAACATGCGGAGCTCTATAGTCCAATATCGCTGGGGAGTGATGAAAATCTTGCAGAAAAGCCATTGCAATGCGGGCAATGGGGGCAGAGCGCCACTGTGACGGAGGGAACCATTCCTGAAGAGAGCGCAAGTAGTGCAGCAAATATCTGTGCGGAGATGGCGTATCCAAGTTGAAGCCAAGCAGCCGCAGTACCAGCAACTCTGCCTGGGCGACGGCACCTCGCCACGACCAGTACTCATCGCCCAACTCCAAAGGTCCCGCACCACGATTGATAGAATTGTGTGCTACGTTCACAGCATCTCTCAGTCTTACAGGTTCATCTCGCGATTTCCCCGCCGCACATAAACAAGCAGTACATATTACGTAGCAATCGTAATCATTTTTATCAGCTTCCTTGAAAAATTTATGATAAAATACAGCAGCTGTAGCGACCGTCGCTGGTTGCAAACCAAGTTTTATCCCGCACTCAAAAATGAAATTTGTCGCTAAACTGTGGCTCGGAGCACTACGATAATCAGGTAGCCTTCTCTCACGTCTACTGCTCTGTAAAGCCATCACGTCAATTACGTCTTTCATAGTCCAGAAAACAAATTCTTTGGATTGTTTATTTTGATAGATACGACGACAGGACGCCAAAAGTGTAAAGAGGTTAACAATAGACAATATTTTTTTTTCTTGCAAATGTCATTTTCTAAAGACAGCAAAACATGAATAACGCCAAACCCAACGCCAACCAAAATGTTTTTTAATGTTTTTGTATATGCCCATCGTGGTCTTCTTAGCTCAAATACAGTTTTAAGTTACTAAGTTTAGGCTCTCGTCATGAGATACTCGGGGAAGTCGTGGATAGTCCCATGTCAATTCTGAGCCACATATTACTAAATGTTCTCGAGAGTCGCTAGTCGTCAAGAACCGTCTCGCCAGGAGACTTGACGAATTTCAACTAGAACAAGCCGGTTTTCGAAAAGGCTTCAGTACCGTAGACCACATCCATACATTCGGAAAATTGTACAGAAGACCTATGAGTGCTACGAACCGCTGTGTATGCATTTGTGGACTAACAGAAAGCCTTCGAAATATAGACAGGTCTCAGTCTGTTCTGGCATCTCTGCAACGATGTCGAATTGACTGGCCCTACATCGAAGTGATGTTTCTATGACGCCCCATCCAAGCCCCAGCCCCATCCAACTGCACAGAGGGGTGAGACAGCCAGGGGGATGTAATAGGTATCCCCGAAACTGATTACCAATGCATTGGAGGATGATTTCAAGACGCTGGATTGAACTGGACAGAGTATCAACGTGAACGGCGATTTCAGACCTTCGCTTTGTCAATGACATCGTCATAATGGTAGGGACGCTGGGACAGTTAGACCAGATGCTGCACAGCCTGAATGGAGCCTCTCGGCGGGTTGGCCTCGGCATGCGAAAGTCACGTACAATAATCACCGTCTAGCCGAGTCCAATCTATATTGAAAGGTCGATTCTCGAAGTTGTGAAGCAGTAGCTATATCTACCTAGGGAAAGTCGTGCAATCGGTAGACACAACTTTGTGAAAGAAGCCGACAGAAGGATCTAGTTGGGTTGGGCAGTGTTTGGGAATCTTCGTCAAGTCATCTCGTCGCCTATCCCGCAATGTTTGAAGACTAAGGTCTTCAACCAGTGCGTCCATGGCCGTTACGACATACGGTGCTGAAACGTGGACACTCAAAGGTGGGCGGTCCACAAATTCAATGTCGCTCAGTGCGTGGGATAAATTGGAAGTTTTCATCCCCACCTAGTGTCACACCTATTAACTTTTGACTACACATTAAAGAATGACCTCTAATTGACCTAGACCTTTGTCAAAATATTGTTGGATTTTGCAGTGCGTGTCTATTAGTCTAGACAATGAAAATGGCATTATATTGTAGTCTTTGGGATAGCTCGAGTTTTTAGCAAATATCTCAAAAACTAGACGTACTACGTCAAAAATATTGATATTTTCATCCCGCTCTTTTTATCCTCCAGATTATTGTATGACCTCCAATTGACCTTGACCTTTGTCAAAAAATAGTAGATATTTTAGAAGAAATAAAGTACCTACCTATTTCTGATTTCAGAAAAGGTAAACAAAGACTACCTACAGATTTATAAAAAAAAGTATTATTTTAAAACAGTAGGAACTGTACCCTACCTAGGTTGAGCTCTGGACCAAAGGCTAGTAGGTGTTTAATTTTGACATTTGTTTGCATACCAAATTGAATGAAAAGGCAACCGACATCGATAATATCAGAAATAAAGTGGGCGATTCTAATTTCTCACATATCAGGAGGGGGTCAACCATCGACTCCCTCGCCTCCCCTGCCTACGGCCAAAGACTACAATACGGCGGCCTTCTACTAAGCACGTTCACCGATATTTCTATAATATTTATAATGGCGGGAGTTCCAGGCAAGACTCTGCATTCAGCCAGTCACCAATGAATTTCAAGGATTCCTTGTTCAACCACGTTTAAGGTGAATGCTCCAACCAGCCCGCGAAATTCAAAATTTCTTGCGTTTTTTGCAATTTGCAGGCCAGTGCTAGGTTGTATGTTTATTAAAATATTATTCGCGGCAGTAAGACGTATGTAGTTACAGAATTATAATCAGCAAAATCACCAATACAACCCTCCAACTTCATAAAGGTGTAAGAACAAAAAAAAAACAGAAAAAGTAATTCCTACAGCTTTATGAACTTAGAGCGTTTTATTGATGATTTTGATGATTATAATTCTGTAACTACATATGTCTTACAGCCGCGAATAATATTTTAATCAACATACAACCTAGCACTGGCCTGCAAATTGCAAAAAACGTAAGAAAATTTGAATTTCGCGGGCTGGTTGGAGCATTCACCTTAAGGCGAGTAAGGAGTATGTTAAGGAGCATCATACGATCTGCTCTGGGACATTTTCCCGCTAGATGGCGCTGAAGTCAACATTTTTAGTTTATTTTGTTTTATGTGTAATTGGCACATTATTAAGTCGTAAAAGTAGTGGACGCGGTTATCGGACATTACACTTTATTGAATTTGGTCATAACATTGCCTCAAAATCCACCCAATTCGACACATAACTGTTAGATAAAATCTGCCATTGAATACAGGTCGTTTACACACACAGACGTAAGTGAGTACTTCCATACGTTTATAAGAATAGACCACTAGATGGCGTGTATTTAAAAAATGCGCCGCCTGCTACGATATTTATATGAAAAATGAAATAAGTTTCTTGAGAATACTGTGCCTGTGCGTAGTACTCGCAACCAGCGTGCGTGTATGACAAGATTTATGAACGTAAACGAGACAAAGGGAGTATGTAAGGTATCGTAGCAGGTGGCGTTCTGTAGTTTCTACCTACCCCCATGGGGAAAACGCATGAGCATGATGATAGGATAATAAAAGTCAAGCATTTATATAAAATCATTTAATAATCAAACTAGGCTGAGAATCAGCACTTTTCGAATGTCAAAATTACAATAAGACAGTCCCCCAAAACGCCCGCTCTTCACCACTTCCTAGAGCTTTACCTAGAAAGAAGTGGCGCAACAAACTCCCAGCAGCACAGCTGTCTGTTCAGTTACAAAAACTTCAGTCTACACAGTTTATAAAGATAGTTTTATTAGAATACCTTACACCGTAATTAATTATCAAATAAAAGTATTTGAAGTGACACAAATGAAGCCTGATACATGATTAAATTTATAGCATAATCAATTATTACAATAATTACAGACAACATACACAAGAAAAAACAAAAGATAACAACAAATCAAAAAAATACAATTTAGTATGCGATTACATCGCATACTAAATTGAGGTAGGTGAAAAAATATTTTATAATGTCAAAGCCCTCTTATCAGTTTTTAGAAAAATAAAAATCTAAAGACCAGCTTATTGAGTTCACCAGGTGGTTATCTTACATAATAAAGTATTATTTCACCTTTTCATTTTATAGTAAATACAAATAAAAAGTAATATACAATGATAATGTTGATTATAAACAAACTACTACAAAAATAAGCCTCTTGATTTTATAGTAAAATACAAATAAAAAGTAATATATTATAGTGTCGATTCTAAACAAACTACTACAAAAATACAATATAACAAAAATCGTTTGACTTGATGATTTCACCATGTGCCGTGAGTCTTTTTGTCCACTGCTACAAGGCTGCTGCAAAGAAAAATAACTTTACTTAGTATATAATTATGTTACTTTGGACAAATATTATTTCCTATTCATTTCAAAATGTCATTTACCATCAATCTCCAAAGCTGCTCTAAAATTAAAATTACTATTTGCTCGAATTTCCAACTGATGTTGATGGACGATTTTTCACTAGAATAACATAATAATATATTTTAGACATTGAAATTGATACAATTTATGAAGTTAAAAAAATTGCCTTGTGTGCCAGTATATACTGGTACACACGGCTACATAATTAACCAGCTATACATTTCCAGTATAAGCTGATCTCGCATTGTATAAGATTTCCATATAATGGGAGGTCAGCTTATACTGGAAATGTATAACTTGATATCTAGCCGTGTATACATACCATTCAAATCTACACATTTAGCATTTTTTTGACCATGTCTCAATATGATTTCTGGCAGAATACAACTTTGTTCCTTTCGATTTATGTATTTTATTTAATGTGTCCCTGGGTGTGGTCTGCTTTTTCCATACAGTTCCATACCATTTGTGTCCAGTAGCAAGCGATCATCCTGAAAATAGAATATGTTTTTATTTTCTAATATCAATGAAATATAATAGATGGTTATGTAACATACAAAGAAACAATACTGTACCATGATAATCAAAGCATTTCTTACTGGTACTGACAATTTCTGACTTATTATATTTCCATTTGCAGCTGTTTTATTGACATTGCAGTAATAATGCTTGCAGTTTTCATGTATTCCGAATACAAAAGCGGGCTATTTCGCAAATCTGCTACTCTCACTGATACACATTATAATTTTCCATGCCACTAGTGTAACCTTCATCACGTTTGGCTTCAAAATATTTCGCCCGTAAAGTGGGAGCTTAGTGTTGGCAAACATCTAAAAAAAGTACAAATATGAATACAGAATATGCTTCACTGGTCTTGAGATGTCAATACAAATTTGATTTATTTATTTACCTTGTATAGTTCCCCCTCGCCCTCAACCCTCGACCTGTGCCCTCGTATAGTTTTTAATTACATGATTCTTGCGTTCATTTTTTTTTGATTATGTTTCCATCTCAGACCAAAGTTCCTATATGACACTCTCTTTCAAGTTTGCAAACAGAGGAGTCTCCGTATCCAATAAAACTCAAATAGGGAAGTTGATGCATTTCTTCACTCTTTTGAAAGCCTTCCACAATAATTAGTGACACCATAATTAGTGCTGTAGGCGGTCCAGTAAAATTTTTGCAACAATTATGTGCTTTCATGTCCATGTCTCCTTTTTTCATAATATTGACACGTATAACAATATTTGTTTTGAACACCAAGAAATAGACATTTCTTAGTTTCTTTACCAACAATGCAGGCCTGAAAAGAAAAAGCAACACTTGTAAATATTGCACATAGTAAAAAGTTCATACAGAACCAAATATGTGTTTAGTAACGGAGTAGGTATGTAAGGTATCTTAGCAGGTGGCGTTCTGTAGTTTCTGCCTACCCCCATGAGAAGAAGGTATATGTTTATGTATGTGTGTTTGGTAATACATTAACTTACCATACAAGAACATGAATCAAAGTTGTAGCCATATGACCTTTTCAGCCATCATCCAACTACATACAGTAACATATGGAACACCGTCTGAAGATACATGACCTTTTTGAATAGCAACTGACCTTTCTTGTTCACCAGCAGTTTTAATTTCCTCTGACAAATGTTCAAACCACACACTGCCTAATTTTTTTTCAACACGACGAAATTTAGTCATTTATTTGGCGACATTATTGGAATATTCATGAGACTTGTAATGTGAGCTGATTGAGTGTAATAGCTACCAGCAGTCGCAGTTGCCCACAAAAATGCAGTATTTATTTTATTACTGCTCTCCGTAGTGCTTCCACGCAATTACCAGACATAGTGCACTTGAAAATTAATTCACTTCTCATCTCACTAACAAATTCAATTTGTGAAGATTCACACATATTTCGGTCTTTCCAATTGGAATGCCCATTAAATTACATTCTTCAGGTCCACAATGCGATACCCAGATATCGCAGATAAACATTTCTTTGGAACAGTTTCCACAGTCAATTGAAATCACAGAACACATAATATACTCCTATCCATTGAAATTAATCAGTTTCAGGATTAGAGAAATCTGAAATAGAAAAACAAAAAAATAGTACAATACTTCTATAAACTCAGTATTTGAATAAAATTTAATACTATCGAATTTCACAACCGTACAATGAGATCTCAGAATTTCCTAGTCGTATTTTATACCTGTAACACCTTTTTCACGTGTATTATGCAAATAAATTATTTGATTTGATTTGTATTCAAGCATTCTTTCTACTAGAAAAGAATTGCTACCTACTATTAGATTATTATTATTACAGGTACATTGTACAGATGATATTGAATAAGATACGATTTATTTATGACAAATTGACAAGGTTACGTTCCGAAATCATTAGTTACAGAAAATAGAAACTAAAAGTAAAATTTTACTTATCTTTATATAAATTCCTGGTAGAATATTAGTCGATGAATAAGAAAAAAAAACAAATTAGATGTTTAAATACAATAATAAATCACGTTTGATGTAAGTAACTCAATCATTTGTTTGTTTCTGAACCAATGATTTCAAAAGTCAAAGTTCTGAACCAAAGATTACAATATAATGTGTTCTGAACGCACGTCCAGCGGCGCCGGCACAAGTACTTAGACCGCCGCCGCCCCGCTAGATGCGACATAACTATCAAACTAAAAATAATGTTTGTTTGTCTGAAACTGACAATATGCGTAAAAGGTATTCTATTTTACAGGTACATTCGATTTTGCAAATGTTTGCAAACTCGTTGGGTTACCGAATTATAATATTATATACTTACTTATTTAATGTATTGTTGACCAAAAAATATAAGTAGGTAAAAACACATAACCACTGACTTTGTACTTATGTAATTGAGACATGTAAGTACCTAATTAGTATTGTGACGGGATTTCAGCGTCTAAAATCACGGGCCAACTTGCTGTTTCTAAAACCGCCGAAAGATAGGTACTTACTTACCTACTTACTTTTAAAATTGAATAATTATTAGTTACTATACCTACAAATAATTGCAATACTAGAAATATTGCAATTTGAATCAATGAAAATGCAAAGCATACAAAATAAAATAACACGCAAGAAAATCCGTGTGCAATACTATTGCATACAAGCAAGCCCCAAAATTATATTTATATCATGCATGTCGCTACGGCGGCGGCGTAAGAGTGGCAACATGGTGGCGGCCCTTTTCTTCGGAATTCTTTCAAGGTTGCGAACACAACTCGGGTGGGACGGCAACGTCGCGCGTCGCATAAATGAATGGACAGTCATAGACCGCGAAATTCAAATTTCCTTACGTTTTTTGCAATTTGCAGGTCAGTGTCAGGTTGTATCTTGATCAAAATATGATTCGCGACAATAACAGGTACATATTTACAGAATTAGAATCATTAATACATCTTTCTAAGTTAGATTTCTACCACCAATAGTGGATGATGAATGATTCTAATGATTATAATTCTGTAAATATGTACCTGTTATTGTCGCGAATCATATTTTGATCAAAATACAACCTGACACTGACCTGCAAATTGCAAAAACGTAAGAAAATTTGAATTTCGCGGTCTCAACTACCCATTTCACTATAAATCCTATCTACGAATAATGATATTTATGTTGCCACAAAACAATATTATGTAATAAAGTTGTTTACGTTGGTAAGGTCGTCAGGTCAGGTTATTGATTATAACGTTTTTTTTTTGTGAATCTGTTCATGAAAGGTAGGAAAGGAAATAAATCAATCACTTATATATTATAATTCTGTTAAATCAATATATATGATATTGATTTAACAGAATTATAATAACGCGTTTACGCCATCTAGAGTTCTCATCTCTAAACTATCGCAATCATGGCGATTGAGTTTGCTTACTTTGCTTGTCAAAACTCACGCACACTAGTGGCGCAACTGTCAAATTTCGTCTGGATTTCGCGATCGTTTTCCTCAGTAAATAATGTAAGTTATTTCCTAAAAAGGTCGATCGCGGGGACATTTCATTATAGAAAAGTGATAAAATGATTCGTTTTCAACAAAGTGTGTCTGTGTTTAGCGTACAATCCCCAAGAAAAATGTATGGACGGCCCGTCGCAACATCCACCTTAAGGGATATAAATAAAACAAACATTTATTTGAACATAAAAATTAGAATATAATCATTTTCAGTAATTATTTAAAATTATACACTTAAAGTACATTTATAGTAAATTCAATAAAAAATACCAGTGCAGACGAGATACAAATAAGAGAAAATATTGTTTATTACATCGTTGGTTAAATACATCGCTTTCAGTAAATGCAATACAAAAAATAAGTCGGAAAAAAATTAAATTAAAGTTGAATGTCACTCGATATAGAAAAATAAAGATAAGATTGAATCACATTCAAAAATTACCCACTAGTGACTAAAAATTTTACTTTCTTAAACGTTTGTTCAATAATCGGGATCGCTCGGCGCCACATTGGCACAGCGGCAGGGCCTGGAGCACTCGGGTGCCGACTGTGCGACCTACACCTGCCTCTGCCACGCAAGCGCACAACCTCGCGCCCCGAGCGATCCCTCGCACGCGCTAGAAATAAATGTTTACATGTTCATCAATTCTAAATAAGATATTTTCAACATTGTACTCTGATCAGTACCGATACGACTATATTCGACGCTGGGGCCGCGCCGACGGCGGCGATACGTGCGCCGCGCCTCCGCCCTTACCGCGAATCCCAGACATAATTTAGTCATCGAAGAACATACAGTAGGTATAAATAGTGAGGTTAGTATTAACTTTGGCAAATATGAATGAAGCATGGTGATATTGTTTTAGATGGACAACATCTCGACAATTCTCAGCGTTAATATTAAAAATTATACTGAACGTCGCTCATTTCGCTAATATCAACAGTAAAATGTCGATACAGGTAGTCTTCGAATTATCTCATGCCACATCACAATAGAATAAGACAAATGCCTCAAACCCGATCACTAAACGCTACTCCCTTAAAAAAACTTTGCAATAACTTCCCCCAGTTGTGGATCTAATAAAGCGCGAGAATATTTGAGCCGCAACAATTCAGTCTTCAAATAAGAAGCTAACGCACATACCACGTGCCGTGCGTCCGGCATGCGGCCGTCCGGCTGCTGGCTGCCGGCTCTGCGGCCGTCGCTTGAGCTGCGAGAGTGGCGCCGTGCGCGTCGCACGCACGTCCGCTATACTTTGTGCGCACGTTTTGTGTCTCAGACAAACATGTTACATGTGGCTTGTGCGATTCGTTCACTGTCTCAAATCTTATAAACTAAATGTGATTCGAGCGAATAAACAATGCGGCAGTGTACAAAATTTACATCACGTTCACTCGAAATATAAGCATACAAGTTAAATGTTCTGCGGCGGAGGAACACATTGAAATGCAAAAGTCGACATGGACTAGATGTCGTGCGACACCAGTCACCGACTCGCGACTGTGGCGGAGCGGGCTGGCGGCCGTGTCTCTAGGGACGCTTCAAGCTGACGATGGCACAGTCGACCGCTTCGCACACACACACTGCTTGCCACGCCACACCACACCAACACTAATGTACGAACCCATCGTAATTATGTATGGGGCCTTCATACTGAAGACGTCGAATGATTATATCCACATCGTTCACTCATTAAAAAAACCTTTAAATGTAATGTGAAGCTTACTTAAATGTAGGTTGAATGTAGAACTGCGCTAATATTATTTTTTATTAGTTTTACGTACACATATTGTTACATAACAGTAAAAAACCTACCTAGCAACAAGCGAGCGACGAGCGCTCGAGCCGCGGGCCACTACCATACGTTCACGATCCGGAGATCAACACATTTTATATCTAACAATCTATTTATCAATTTTAAAAGAAAGTTAATGCGAGCATTATTCTACAATTAAGTTGTCACTCATGTTTTGATAGTATTTTAGATATTGAGATGGTGTGGAACAGTGAATATTAACAATATCTTTGGTCTTCAGCAAGCTCGTACAGAAGCCGCGCGTCTGGCGACGGCGGAGTGGTGAATGGCCCGCGCGGTCACAGTGTAGGCGTACATTTTCATTTAATCACTTTTTACATACTCATAAACGTAAAATGAAAATAAATCACCTAACTATGACAATAGTAAAGGTTACTGTCTAATTGCATTATTAATTAATGTTTATTGATACAGTTACTGTCCTAATGCTTAAAAGTAAGATTTTTATTTTTATTATTAATAATAAATTATGTTATATAGTATATATAGTTGGATTACGCCATAACGCGAGTGTATACAAAGTTTATATACTCACATATCTTACGCGAACGATCGTCCGCGGACTACGCACGAGGGGCGTGCTGCGGTACTCACGCCGACCTCGTCAACGTACTCTAGCTGTAATACACGTACATAACTGCTTAGGTATTATATCAAATGACCACACCTCACTTCCTTACCATTACAGACTCCACCCACTTCACAAAATAATGACGAAGATTAACATGATCATAAACATTGGTTATTTACCTTTAAATATAAAATTAAACATGACAAGTTTACATATACCACGTTTAATACAAGTACTCTAGATAAAATAAATACCTAACATGATTTCAATAATTGAATACAAGAATAGATCTTAAATGGCTACACCTTAAGGATAACTGTAAAATGATATAGAAAAATATGAACACAAAAAATATTCAGAATTGTGTATATGGCGTAACAAATTAATGCTCTTACTGGAATAAATAATTTGTGCGTAATACGATGTTTAACTTAAAGTAATAACATTGGATGACGGGACTTAGCTTAAAGTATGATCGTAGGTACGTAACATAAACGACGTCGTCTTATTCCATAGAGCGGTTACAGTTGTGCATTCAAAAGTTTATAAAAAATAATTTCTCATTATAAGTGATATAATACTTAATAATGGAATGATGTTTTGTAATCAGTTTAAGTAGGCCTGTGAACGTATTCATGCATCTCACTACCGTGTTTAATTCAATACTAATTATTGGTTCCTTTCTGTGTTTGGTCCGTAAGAGAGTGAGTATATAAGCACATATTGTTACCGGTGCTCCGCTCGGATAGTACGCGACTAGACCGACAACATCCACTTGTGCCAACGAAACACTATACCAAATGCCTAGCACCAAAATTTAGAATTGAACACTAGATCACTAATTCACATTAATCGAAAACGATCCCAGCGCGCGCGCCGGACCGGTCGCCGAAACAAGAACCAAACTGCGGTTTTATATTACAGGGGAAATGAAACGCTACCTGTTGTCGGATCTAGTCGCACACTGCCGGTGGGAGCACTTGAAAATCATACACATTGCCCCAAGCCATGTGACACATGATATCTGCACATCGGCGGTATATCCAGTAAGCTTACTTTCCATAAAAATATATAGGTAATTATAATACGCGTAGCTGCGGCGTGAGCGGCCCGCGAAGCTCGCGCCCCGCACCGACGTCATTGATATGCACAGAGTTACAGAGATATCAACACATGTGTCGCGCTGTAATGCGAGGGAGTGAGCGTCGCGGGAGTGAGGAACAACGTCTCGAAATACGACCACAAAACTGCACCCGGCGCTGAACATCGAACAGAGCAATGCCATGTCATGTGAGTGTCGGCAACAGTGTGTGAGTGTTGCGTGGTGTTTTGTGTTCGTATTCGCAGTGGGGTGGGCTGGCTCGTTCCTCGGCTCTAGTAGAGGCCGCAGCCGCGCAGGTTGTTGGCGATGATGACGTCGGTGACGGCGTCGAACACGAACTGGATGTTGTTGGTGTCGGTGGCGCACGTCATGTGGCAGTAGATCTCCTTGGTGGTCGACTTGTTCTTCGCCTCGAACTGGGCCTGAATGTACGCGGCCGCCTCGCCGTACTCTTGCGCGCCTGCACACGGAAACAGTCGGCTCTTATTAAATGATCACACACTAGTATGAATGAGGATGGCTCTAAGAGTAGGGGAAGACCAAAGAAACGATGGATGTTTCAGCCAGTCTCAAATAAATTGGGATAAGGGCAAGAGAATGACACCAAATACAACTAAACAAATAAGTGTTAGCATTGTATGTAAATATAATTTTGTCACGATTTTTAACCGACTTCAAAAAAGGAGGTGCTGTATTCGACCCGTATGTATGCATGTATTATGTTTGTATGTCTGCGATATTGTCAAAAACTAATGAACCAATTTTGATGTTTCTTTCATTAACGTGATCTACATATTATGTACTTTCAGGAAGGTTTTAGTATATAATACATTCGGTAATTATTCTTAAATACGAAGTTATATGCATAAATGTACTGCATCTCCGGCATTTCCATGCGAATTTTGATGATTATTCTAGTCGGTGTCTTCAATTTTTCAATGCACCTTAGCTTGGCACTCATCATCATCTTCATTTCAGCAGAAAGACGTCCACTGCTGGACATAGGCCTCCCCCAAAAGGGGGGGTTTGCCATAATCGCCACGCTTGGCAGGCGGGTTGGCGATCGCAGTATGGTGGAATGCATAGAGAATGCTGCTGCCCATTCTCCGGTAAGCCCCTTAGTCGCCTTTTACGACACCCACGGGAAGTACGAGGTATACGGGAAGCTTAGCACTTCTTGGCTGCAATTGTATATCTATGTATTGTTTTTAATGGATAAGGTATGCCTCAGGGGGGGTCCCATTGATTAACTTTGCTTATGTAGTTTTTGAGTTAGCTTCAACAAAAGCTGCTTTGATTTTTTTTCCACTTAGTTTAATTGATGATGTTTTAACGGATATTTACATAGCAGGCAGTTAATTGAATATGTGTGGGGTAGGTACAACTAAAAAGTAAAAAATTAAAAATGTTTTACAAATAAAACATCCGACTTAAAAAAAAAAACACTACAAAGCAAAAAATAACTTCAGTTTTGGAAGTAGGTGTCAAAAAACGAAAATGAGGAACCAACGACACCGACTTCCGAAATTAAAGTTATTCACTTTTTTTATTCAGATTTTATTTCACTTTGTAGTGTATTTTTAAGATTTATAATGTCAAATATTGTTAAAAATCTGTTGACCTGCTAGTAGCACATTGTTAGAGCTCTTGCCGCCTGTGATACAGGATTATCTTAGTACAGGCATCAAACATTAATACCTTCATTATTTATTGTAGATTCATTTTGTATTATACCAATTTTGATTCTGAATAAATATTTATTTTATTTTATTATTACAATCCGATTCAAGACTTGGAACGCTTACACAATGTCTTATTTATGGAAATTCAAGCCATCTCCATTGAATGTGTTCGCGTCTTGGTACAGTATTTCAGCTCTTTTCTTTAAGAAGGTAAAACACTACATGTCTGATAACTCACCCGTATATTCAGGAAAGCATATGGTGAGCGGCGACTTGCGTATCTTCTCCTCGAAAAGATCCTTCTTGTTGAGGAACAGGATGATGCTTGTGTCCGTAAACCATTTGTTGTTGCAGATCGAGTCGAACAGCTTTAGACTCTCCTGCATACGGTTCTGGAATATTACAATAACATATTATTTAGGAAGGTTTCGAATAGGACGGTATTTGGTTAAATTTCTTCTGACAGACCGAATGGAATAAATAATAATAAGTAGTAAAAGACCGATGCTCTAAGACAAGCGTTCAGACGCCAGCAAACCAAGCTACCCGAAACTGTCAAATTTTCCCAATCAACTTTGAGCCTTATGTTTTAGTAATAAAGTTGAATATCTATTAAAGAAATTTGACAGATTGTAGTAGCTTGATGTGCTGGCGTCTGTAGTCTGTACATTACAGTGGCAACAGACCACAGCACAACGCATTTTCATACAAAAAGTGCGGTGCGAACGGTGCGTGCTTTTAGTGCGCGTTGTTTTATAGAAATCTAGCTTCTGCCCGCGGCTTCGCCCGCGTGTCACGGATGTCGGAAATTGTGTCACGGATGTCGGAAATTATCCCACGGGAAGGTGCTACCGGGACAAAAGTAGCCTATGTCACCAAATTTTATCGAAATCCATTCAGTGGTTTAGGTGTGACATAAATATACAGTATATAACATATAGACAGTTACTTTCCAATTTATAATATTAGTATATGGAAGTACGAAAGCGATGAAGGAGGATTTTTGCAATGCGTTTCGTTGCGGCCCGTGTTATGTGTGTGATGATGACGACCGTTTGAACTGTCTGATCGAATGATAAGCCGGAATAAAAACCCGGAAGAGTGTGCCTGCCAGAGCTATAATATTCCAAAAAGGTCCTGGACCTTATTTAAGTTGTATATGGCGTGCAGCACGCATTTGACGTATATGAACGACTAGTACACCGCGGGCCGGGTCAACCATATTTCTGAACAACAACAATTGTTCAACATCAACTGTTCTCGTGTACCTCGCGCTAGACAAGAAGAAGCTAATGTCAGTTAGGGTAAACGTCACAGCTCATTAAAGCCACCCTCCGGCACCCACCACGCACCGCCTCGTCGCACGGCGTCCACTCGTTGTCGACAGGTGGTCCACGGGTGGACGCCGCGTTATCACCAATAAACGTCGCGCGGTCAACCAGCGGACCTCGCGTCGCATATAACATTATCGCGTTGGCAATGCGCAGTCAACGTAAGGCAAGCATGCGAGCAGCGAGTTGTCACCGAGTGGTCCACCCGCCGTCCGCGCGTAAGGCTTACGACCGAGGCGATCCGGTGACGCTACGGAGTTGACCCATACAAGTCCATATAAAAAAATACTAGCCGCAGGAGACGAGGCGGTGCGGAGTGGGTGCCGGGTGGCTCTAATGAGCTGTGACCTTAAACGTCAAAAACCAATCACATACCGTAACATCACGCCTTCAAGGGGTAGGTAAATATGTTAGTCAGTTATGTTACAAAAACTCTTGTACAACACATAATGGGACACCTGAGCGGCAGTGTATAAATTATTGGTCACCGATGTCTCCGAAATGTGGTATAATGGATTTATAGTTCCTTAAATTGTAGTGTTCCTAATTTGTTTGTCTATGTTTTACTCAATTATACTAACACTAGCTGCTGCCCGCAACTTCGTCCGCGTCAAGTTTCGCCCTCTCCCCCATTCACCCTCTTAGGGGTGGAATTTCGAAAAACCATTTCTTAGTATATACCTACCTAACCTACTCTTCACAAAGAACACACCCTCCAAATTTCATGTCTCTAGGACCAGCGGATTAGGCTGTGCGTTGATACATCAGTCAGTCAGGACTTTGAATTTTATTTAAATAGATAATTTAAGTAACATTAACAAAATCATAGGTAATTTGCCTGAATGAAAGATTCATTAATAATAATAATTACCGTTGTCTCATCCTCGTGCAACACCTGGTCGTACTCCGACATTGCCACACAGAATATGATCGCGGTAACATCTTCGAAGCAATGGATCCATTTCTTTCTCTCGGACCGCTGTCCGCCCACGTCGAACAATCTGGAAATGTTCATGGTTTATGTGCATTTTTGGGGATACATTAAGGTTCATTTTGTGATAATTTTTCTACTGACACTGATCAGAAGGGCATAGATTTTTAGCAAGTTGGGCCACACTGCCACAAGGATATTTTTGCGCTCGAATGACTGACAGGAGGGCGCTGTTGGTAAACATTTGTGAAATGGCTACCTGTTTGGCGCCTACACTATAGTTCATTTCAAATAAACTTGCGATAAAGTTTGTTCACCTCCTTCTACTAATGTATCCCAATATTTCCAAACGATACGAAAAAAATGTATGGGCAGTGTCGGTAACACGATCAAAACATTGACTTACTCCGTGTTTGGTATTATGAAACTCAACCGATGCAATGTTAGCGACAGTTTTGTATGACGAACGATATCTATCGTAAGTTATTTGGACTTTTTGGTACAGGGCGGTTGAATGACATTTATCGCAAGTTTATTTGAAAAACACTTTAGCGTCCATCAGTTCCTGTAACGTGCAGCTGACAGGACACGTAGGACATGATATTAAGTATCCCATCGTTTGTGGAACAGCACCATATTAATTACACTCGTATCGCGAAATGTGTTAAAAAACAGGATGGCGGCGTTAGTTCCGATTTCGGACACGCGCCAAAAGAACCTTGTAGTGCTTTATGTAAATGCTTGTGCTTAGAATGCCATTAGTATTTGATAATTACATTGATGTAACACCATAGTGCAGTTGTGGACAGTATTTCATTGAAGGGCAGTAGAATCATCAATTATTCGTATTCTGTCTCTATGACGGTGTTAAGACTGCTGTTTCTTTCTACAGCTTAAAACCAAACTGTATGAGCTATGTCGACCACAGTTTACCCCTAAGCCAGAAGTCTTAACAGTCTTTACAGACATCAGGCTTTTAAGATCTTGGCATCTTGCCCAGTGATGATTACGGTCGAATGATCCGCCATCAAGTTGAATACTCACTTGAAATTAAGGTTTTTGAAGGAGAAGTGCACTTCGACAATGCCAGTGGTTTTGACTCTAGTCCTTAAAATATCTTGTTCGGTGGGTTGGTAATCTCTCGCACCTAACCGGTCCAAGTCGTCAAGGAAACTGGAATAAAGAAAAGATACTGGTTAGAAAGTTAAAATCATCATAAAAACGTAACATCACAAATTATTATTGAGAATAACATCTAATTTACATCAAATTCTTATTCAACCATTAGTTGTCGACTCGTCAAAAAGCGATAATTTCTATTTTCGTTATGCCATTCACTATAGAATAAATAAAACAAGCCACGGAAAATCAAGTTTGTTGTATAATGTAAATCATGAATATTAAAAAACTACGTAACTACGATTGCTTGAATACGACAATTAGAGTACAACGCCTTCAGTCCCTTTTTAGTGATGAAAAAAAAAACATCGTTTAACGCTGTGTAAAAGCAATCGATAATGCTTGTTCAAGCACTAAGCCCTTTTGCGCTGCAGCATAGCTATGTGAAATTTCCGAACGAAACGTCACTGCGCGTACGCCGGAAACGCGTCGTCCGCCATACTTCTCCCCTTTTGCCGGCGACTCTCGAACACGACGGAGCTCTATTATCAAACTTGTACTATGCCATCTTTTATTAATATAAAATTCACTTATAATTATCAAGAAACATCTTTTATTGGAGAGACCTGCAGCTGTGCCCGAAATCTAGAAGAAATGTACCAACATAATGGTCCTACGAGTCGGATCCAGTCCAGAGCTGTGGAAAACGCGCATAGAAGGTACGGCCAGCCATCCCAATTCTACCACACGTCCTCCTTGTCCACTTTGTAATACCGTGCTATAAACTGATTTCAGCAGCTGTTAGTAACCTGGTTCCTGTTTGCGTGCTCAACTCTGCCGTGTTCGCGAAGCATCGGTGCTAAGCGCAGTGCATCAGCATCACCTTCACGTCCATTCCGGAAACCGTGAGTACTCCATCCTCCTTATTGTCCGTCAAAAATGAGTGAGGAAAAGGAATTAGTTAAAAAACGTGCCATAGTGAAAGGTCGTCTCACTAAGTTTTCGAATTATTTGTCTAGTATCGAAGGTGAAAGTCTATCTGATAAAAAACGCATCGATCTTAAGTTACGGATTCAGGGAGCTACTAGCTTGTACAATGAGTTTAATGTCATACAAAATAACCTTGAGGAATCGGTTCCTGACTTAGATGAGCAGTTAATGCAGAGAGAAATATTTGAAAATAGCTATTACACAGCGTTATCACAAGCCGAGTACTTATTAAAGCAGAGCCAGGGTACTGCCAGTTCCAATGCATGTAGTCACCGAGCAACGTCAATTAAATTACCAATTATTTCTATGCCTACCTTTGATGGTTCATACGAGCAATGGTTAGAGTTCAGAGATTCATTTACATCTTTAGTGCATACCTCTACTGAAATCAGTAGCATAGAAAAATATCATTATTTAAAATCATCGCTCAAAGGAAGTGCAGCGTTAGTAATAGAATCAGTTGAATTTTCAAGCGATAGTTATGAAGTTGCATGGGAATTACTTCTCAATCGTTACAATAACAGCAGATTGTTAGTGCACAATCATGTCAAGTCATTGTTCACTATGCAGAGTATAAATAAGGAATCACCTGTTCTTATTAGGAAATTAATAGACACTGTTTTAAAGAATCTACGCACATTAAAGTTACTCAATGAGCCCACTGATACATGGGACACATTGGTTATCTACATTATAGAATCTAAACTAGATCAAATAACAGAAAGAGAATGGGAACAGTACAAAGGCACATTATTTTCTGAAAGTAGTGATTCAAAGAAAAAACTCACAGTGAATGACTTAGTAAAGTTTTTAAAACTCCGGGCAGACATGTTGGAAACATTGCATGCGTCACACTCACATAGCAAGACTAATAGTGATAGCAAGAAACAAAATAATAATACACAAAGTCAGTCTAAAATTCACTGCAATGTTTCCACGAATAACCCACAGGAACAATCTATGCGTAACCGTAATAAGAGACTTTGTTTGCTATGTAATACACGTCATTCACTTTATTCCTGTCATAAGTTCATTGAATATGATTTAGAAACTAAGCTTAAACTTATTAATGACAACAAACTGTGTATGAATTGTTTACGTTCGGGTCATACAATAGATAACTGTAGGTTTGGACCGTGTAGAAAGTGTAACCAAAAACATAACTCCTTGATTCATACGGATGATAACAAGTCTGTTTCACTTCATGTGTCGAATAGCAATACTAATGCGGTGTCGCCGGCTCCAGTGAATACGGGGATAGCGCCCCTCTCCTCGCCTGTTGCACCCTGCTCGGTCTCCGGTTCCACGTCAAACAATATGATATCTACGATCCAAGCAAACAAAGTCCACGTACAATGCACTCAATCAGCTGTTATGAAACCGGTTTTATTGTCGACTGCCTTAGTTGAGATTTTAGGTAATAGTAACGATTACCACTTAGTGCGAGCACTTCTTGACAGCGGTAGTGAGCGATGTTTCATTACGAAATCATTATGCGATTTAATAAATGCGCCAGTAATACAGTCCACTCAAGAAATACGAGGTGTTGGTAACTCTGTCACACAATCTACGCAAATGTGCGACGTTGAGATTAAATCGCGGACCAACCCTGGATACACTACGCGTTTACAATGTTTTGTTTTACCTAACATTACGTCGGCGTTGCCTGCAATGCCAAAACAATGCGCACAGTTTAATATTCCCGATAATATTAAATTGGCAGATCCGCAATTTTATGAATCTCAAAATATTGATATATTAATAGGCGCAGACAAATTTTGGGATTTAATAAATAATAAGAAAATAAGATTACCGAATGGACCTTTCCTATTAGATTCAAAATTAGGTTGGATAATAAGCGGACCTATTTCTAATTTTACGCATCATGATAGGTACATTCAGTGTAACGTTTCACAGTCACTTGATTTGCAGTTACGGTTGTTCTGGGAGCTTGAGGAGACTTCCATGTGTCGGGATATGCGCACGGATGAGGAACGTGCATCTGAAATGCATTTCGTCGATAATACTACGCGCAATAACGACGGCAGGTTTAGTGTACGCATTCCTTTTAAACAAAACCCCGACACATTAGGCGAAAGTTACTCGCAAGCAGAACGTCGGTTATTAGCCCTTGAAAAACGATTACTACGTAATCCTGATTATAGAAAACTCTATAGCGACTTCATTCATGAGTACATTCGCTTAGGTCACATGAGTCGCGTTGACACCTACGGGACGCCTCATTACATTCTACCGCATCACGGTGTGTTTCGCGAGCATAGCACGACCACAAAGTTGCGTGTCGTGTTCGATGCGAGTGCTGCCACCAGTAATAATATATCACTAAACCAATTGCAAATGGTAGGCCCGCCAATACAAGGCGATCTGATGGCCATTTTACTACGGTTTAGGCAGCACACGTACACCGCATGTGCAGATGTCGAGAAAATGTACAGGCAATGTTTAGTTCATGAAGATCAACGTGACCTTCAACTGATCTTGTGGCGTGATGATCCGTCTGAGCCCATCGGTGTTTATCGGTTAAATACAGTCACGTACGGGACCGCATCTGCACCGTTTCTAAGTTGTAGGTGCCTAAAACAGTTAGCGACTGACTCTACGGATCCTGACGTCATAAGAATCATTAACCAGGATTTTTACGTCGACGACATGATAACAGGAAATGATAACAAAGAAAGCTTGTTAGATATTTGTCAAAAGGTAGCTAACGTTTTACAAACGGGTTGTTTTCCACTACGCAAGTGGATGTTTAATTTTAATTTAGATAATACAGGAAATAATGCGTCTGAATTATTTAAAGAATTAGCACTAGGCGAAAACGTGCATTCAAAAACTTTAGGTATAAGTTGGTATAATATTAGTGACGAATTTCATTTTAACACACAGTTTGAAAACACTAATAACCAATTAATTACTAAGCGTTATATTATGTCAAAGATTTCTCAAATATTTGACCCTCTAGGATTATTGAGCCCTATGATAATTATAGCAAAAATATTATTGCAGAAATTATGGCTCTTGAAAATAGGTTGGGACGATGAACTCCCTCGTGATGTCGTGGAAACGTGGGAGCGCTTTGCGAGTTCTCTGCCTATTCTCAAAGATATACGCGTGCGGCGACATGTCGTAGGCAGGGAGCCTGCGCGTATAGAATTACACATCTTTACAGATGCCTCCGAATCTGCGTATGGGGCCTGTATTTATGTACGCACAATCAATCGTGATTTAAGCGTTACTGTTAGGTTATATTGTTCAAAGGGAAAAGTCGCACCTTTAAATCCTGTTAGCATTCCGAGGCTAGAATTATGCGGAGCCTTGTTAGGTGCTAGGCTGTTTAGTAAGGTACGCGAATCGCTTAACTGTCACTTTGACAATATAATTTTTTGGTGTGACTCCACTGTTGTACTGGGTTGGTTGCACATGGCACCTAATTTACTAAAAACGTTCGTACAAAACAGGGCAGCTGAGATTCATGAATTAACGAAAGAACTGCCTTGGTGTCATGTGAGTGGTAAAGACAACCCAGCAGACTTAGTTTCCCGTGGAGTCAGGCTAGAAGATCTTAAATCTAATAATTTATGGTGGGAAGGGCCAGCATTCCTTCATGATCCTAACTTTAATTGTGTTCAAGTTATTTCAACAATTGCTGACATTCCTCAGGCAGAGTTGCCTGAGACAAAACCTGTAAAGGCTATTCAGTTATTTCTTAGCACAACCGAAATATCAGTATTTCCTTTTGAAAGATTTTCCCAATACAATCGTATGAAACGCGCATGTGCGTATGTATTGCGTTTTATTCACAACATACGCCATAGGAATGATATTTATCGTGGACCTCTTACTGTAGTTGAACTAAGAGAGGCTGACATTCTATTAATAAGGTTGAGTCAGCAACAGTCTTTTGCAGACGAATATAAATTATTATTAAATAACCGAAGTCTAAAGGGTAAGCATAGTTTGAGCAAGTTAAACCTATTTATTGATACTGACAAAACTTTACGAGTTGGAGGTAGGTTAAAGAGTTCGCCTGATTTTAGCTTTAATAAAAAACACCCTTATTTAATAGCATCAAAACATTGGTTTTCAGTTTTACTGTTCCGCAGCGAGCACAAACGACTGCAGCACGCTGCGCCACAAGCGCTGCTATACAATATACGCGAGTCCCACTGGTCAATAGGTGGCAGGAATCTGGCCAAGCGCACTGTACATGACTGCGTAACTTGTGCACGATTGAGAGGTAAACCTGTATCACCTATTATGGGCAACTTACCGCAGGAGAGAATCACTCCAGGTTTTCCATTTATACGTAGTGGTGTGGACTACGCTGGGCCAGTGTACGTATTGAACCGTAAAGGCAGGGGGTCAAAGTTACTAAAAGGCTACATATGCTTATTTGTTTGCTTAGTAACTCGTGCTATACATTTGGAATTGGTTAGTGACCTTAGTTCTGAGGCTTATTTATTGGCGTTAAAGAGATTTATTTCTAGGCGTGGCAAACCTGCAGAAATTATTTCCGATAATGGTAGGAATTTTGTAGGTCTTGCCAATGAATTTTCAAAATTTTTATCAAATTGTTCTGCAGATTTAATTGATTATGCGACTAGTCAGGATATTAAATTTTCTTTTATCCCACCATATGCTCCTCATTTTGGTGGACTTTGGGAGGCTGGAGTAAAATCGTGCAAGCATCACTTGTCACGCGTAGTCGGTAATGCACACTTAAATTTCGAAGAGTTTAGCACGGTATTATATCAGGTTGAAGCCATCCTCAATTCCCGTCCTATTAGTCCCATGTCTACAGATCCTAACGACCTCCTTCCCTTGAGTCCGGCCCATTTTTTGGTTGGTCGTCTCCTGACAGCGCCTGCCACTGAACAGCTGACAGATGTTCCTGTCCGTCGACTAACACGCTACCAACGATTAGAGCAGATCAGACAACATTTTTGGACTCGATGGAGCAAGGAGTATATCTCAGAAATGCAAGTAAGAACAAAATGGAAGGAGAACAAGACTGATCTTCAGCCTAATACTCTGGTTGTTATCAAAGAGGACAACACTCCGCCACTGAAATGGAGATTAGGACGCATCATAGCCACACTGCCAGGAAAAGATGGGGTGTGCCGAGTAGCTGACATCCAGACTTCCAATGGGGTCATCAGACGCGCATTTCCTCGAATTTGTCCTCTGTTTGATGAAGATGCTGACACGATGTTGGACGCGAGTGCTTCCAAGGCCGGGGGCATGTTCAAGCACTAAGCCCTTTTGCGCTGCAGCATAGCTATGTGAAATTTCCGAACGAAACGTCACTGCGCGTACGCCGGAAACGCGTCGTCCGCCATACTTCTCCCCTTTTGCCGGCGACTCTCGAACACGACGGAGCTCTATTATCAAACTTGTACTATGCCATCTTTTATTAATATAAAATTCACTTATAATTATCAAGAAACATCTTTTATTGGAGAGACCTGCAGCTGTGCCCGAAATCTAGAAGAAATGTACCAACAATGCTACATATTTCATGTTAATCGAACATATCAAGTTTATCGTGTAATCGATTAAAGTAAACCTGCAATCAGTCGGTTCGAAATAAAACAGTTTATTTACAAACAATGAAATTGTTTATGGTAGGATATAATTATGTCGTCAAAGGTTTTTCAAATATAGAGGGCTCGTTAGGGGCTTTGACGGCAAGGTAATTTTGGATTTGATTTTACCCTTGATTTTATTTCAATAGCGAGGTAATTTTTCAAGGGGGTTAAGAAAATCTAAAGTTTGTGGTATTAAGTAAGTAATTATACTGAATTTGTGCCCTCATTTTCGCAGATTATTGCTTCGGTTCGGTCTGGTCAGCTTCCTGGACTAGTGGAACGCTTATTAGAATCAAGTCTAGTTCATTGCACCCGTGAATATAAACATACTTTGAGTTTGTAATATGTGAGAATAAGAAGTGACGTCGCCTATATTATTACAACTATTTGGGAAACAAGTTTTTATATTATGTTTATCAGAGGAAGAATGTTCATAATTTTTTTTTAAATACTTGAGGCTTTCCGAAGAATAAACTCACCAAAAACATTTTCATGTAAAATGTTGCCAAGACGAGACCATAATTATGGCTCGCACTGTCAAAAAGTTATCAGATCTCATCTTTTTGTAAGTCTTTCTTTTCTTTGAGGCGGATTTACTAAAATCCTGAAATATTTATTTTTATTATTTATAACAAGGAGTCCCTGTATCAATTTTCAGACCACTGGCATCAAAATTTGCGGAAGCCTCATACAAACTTCCATTTCTTAGTTGTAGTTGGGGGTAAAAGTTCCAAGGTTTAGAATCGTTTTGTTGTTTTTGTACTAATACTAGTTTACATAGCAAATTTCAGCTTTCTAGGACTTCAGGAAGTACCCTAAGAGCTTTGATGATCATCAGTCAGTGACGAAATCGGGTTTTTTAGATATCAATAAAATCTAAATTAGAAGAGCTATGCAATTGAATCATATCCCGAGAATTTAGTTTATCTGGTATAATCAAAGGGTTCAAAAAACGACGAAGCGCTTCGAGGAAAGGTAGGTAGTGCCCTTGCGCTTCGCTTGGCTCGTCTTGGCGGGGGCACTCCTGTGCTCCCAGATTTAACCATTGCAAATAATTTTGAACAAATTAATCACAAACGCATAAAAGGTTGTCATAAATTTTACCTATGCATGTCACATTATCATAATTATTCGCAACTAATATATTAAAATATTGTTCTGTTCATGTGATACGTGGTAGCCATCACGCATTCAACTTTTGTACGTCGGCTTGCCGCACTCATTCGTGAAGACAATCAAATATTTGTATACACTTTTAGCAAGTATTAAATTCATTGTTATGAACCGATTGCAATCCGTTTAGAATTCGTATTGAATGATGTCAATAACTGTGTAATTCTGTTCGAAACACTTGTTTGGATTATATTACAGGACATTATGAGTTAACTAATTAACCCTAGATTCATAAACTATATTTTTGGTTAAATAGTTCATAAACATACGTCTCTGATACACCTTACTTTTAATGTCACCTAATGTAATTATTATAGGAAATATTGCAAAAAAAAACACAATGATTAATTTGAATGAACTTTTATTAAGAATTAAAACATAAAAAACCTTTAAAAAATATCAATCCGAGCATTCTAGGCACAAACTACCACGATGTTCCATACACATGTAACGTTTGCAGGACGTGCAGATAAATCTAGTCACACGTTTTTTTTTATAACAGCAAAAGTTGCATAATTTTCTGGATTGATTTTCGGGGTTGACTAGTGCATCAGGCAAAGTATCACCTAAAATAGCATCGATGTTCCGTTTTAGGCATCGCCTCAAAGTTGGTGTTTCGTGTCGCCTTCGTAACCAAGGCTCTATCATCTTATCCGACACTTCTTTGATAAATGCTCGTCTTTTCAGTGGTCTCTGTTGATTATTCATATTATTAAAAAAACAATAACACAATAAGTATTTGATTAATAATAAAAAATAAGTATAACTACGAATTGATACATAGTAAAACAGTTTAATTAGTAAAATTATAACAACGGCAATAGATAACATTGTTTCATACTAACAACTACTTTCGTAAAATATAATAGAATAAATACATACCTTTTTTTTTAAAAAATCTGTGCGTTCTTTCGTTTTATAAGGCAAATAGTAAAACCGTCCAATATATAAAGTTGTTACACTAATCATAAACACACGTATCTCAGACACCTCGTGCTCGGTATATCCAAAACTATACGTTTACACGCCAAAACTGCTGGCGCCGTACTGACCTCTCGTCGTTTTATGAAGGTACTGAGAGGCACGTATTTCTATCTCTTTCGCGCTGCGCGCTGCGAGTGTTTTACTACTTATGGGTGTATGCGAGACGTATGTTTATGAATCTAGGGTTAATAGTGATGCCAAGAATGCACAAAAACGGACCGGAAAACGGATGCTGTTCAGTCACTAACCGGAATGAATCAATGTAGCCAACGATTTTGGAAAAACCCATTATCGGGGCATAACAATCCTATGAACCCCAGTTTCTGGAAAGTTTGCTAAATGTCTTATCAGAAAATCTGCAGTCAAATAAGCTACTTTAAATTGGCTGGCCCAATAGCAGACATACGGACAGAGGAGCTATGTAATTATTAAGAGACGGAAAATTAAATGATTATTAGGGGAAATGTGCATGTTAATTCCAAGTAACAATACGTTTCGCGTTCATAATTAGATAGGAAGCATTAAGTTCAATAAACAGTGCTAAGTTTTATTGATTATTCCGCAAGCTATAACAGCAGACATCCGGCCGGCCACTAGTTGCAGTCGCCACGCTAAACGACGCCGGGCGACGCCGCCGCATACATATTAACGAGCTGCGAACCGTAGACAACACGCTATACTTCTACATTGCCAACACATAAGTAATTTTCATACTGACGCTCCCCAAAACAAACAATTATAAGTAAACATATTTATTATTTATAGAACATATTGTTTTCTACCAAACCTTGAGCAAAATCATGATCGAAGAAGAGAAAGGTGTACACAAATAGTCGTTTATTTCAAATATATGTTTTCGTTAGTCCTAAACTAAGTCCCAAATGGTATAAACATTCGATAGAACTCGTATAAAATGACGTCACAGTATCCAACCTTCATTTTCCACAGCAGCTGGCACACGTGCAACTGTATACTACAGAGCGTTGGCTCCTCTCGTAAATCGTCACATAGACCGATCCATTGAGTAAAATGCTATAATAGCATTGCTTGCCGAGCGGATTTAATCTTATTTGTACAGGGCGAAGGCTACTCTATTTAATTGTCAAGCTTACGGACGTACTTAGTACAAGGAACCGCCCACAATGACCGCTGCATTGCAGTTCCGAGAAGTTTTACGAGAACGAGACAAGAACATTTTTATGTTGACCAAATAACACAGAAGGGCGTAAAAAGATGCGGTCGCAGAATTGTCCTTGTACAATTCCACCATCTTGGTAGAGCTTTATAGCTCAGAAGCCAACATTCGGGCACTGTTAAATTAAGAAACTAAAACAGTTTTGGAGGGACTTGTTCAGAAGCCAACATTCAGGCACTGTTAAATTAAGAAACTAAAACTGTTTGGGAGTGACTTGTTCAAGAAGTGGTCAATGTCACTGTATCACGAGATAGTAAATCATAAGTGAGTCAGTCAGTGACGCCATCAAGCGGTTGACTGTACGGAGAAACGTGACTTTGAACTTCTTCGATGTCGACTAAGATGAATTACAAAACAACGCTAGTGTTCGCCCAGATTGCTTATGATAAACACTCTAATCAAACAATCACGTTTGGTGAATTATTTGATGAAAAATGTCCTTCTTGAATCATAACCAGCATAAGGTGGTCGGTGGAATAATATCGTGGGGAAATCTTGACTTAGTAACGAGTCCGGTGATTAATGCTCGTTTCTTACATTATTTACAATAGGACAAATTATGGGCAGGTAAGTTCTTGAAAAATTGCAATAGCTATAAGCTAGGCGCTAAACCAGAATCAATGTCCAGCATTTTAATGGTTGACGTTTTTAGACCAGGATTGCATCGGCACCCATACTTTTATAATAATAGAATACATTTTTGCTATAAATGCCTTAAAAATTAAGAAAAAACTGGCCAAGTGCGAGTCGGACTCGCACATGAAGGGTTCCGTACCACAAGGCAAAAACGCCGAAAAAAACATGTTTGTTGTATGGTAGCCCCCCTTAAATATTTATTTTATTTTAATTTTATTATTTATTATTAAAGTTAAAATACAATTGAGTATTTTGTGAATATTTCAAGTGCCTACCTGTTGCCGTTTTTGATATCGAGCAAAAAAGAGCAAAAAAATCGCGTTTGTTGTATGGGAGCCCCCCTTAAATATTAATTTTGTTTTGTTTTTAGTATTTGTTGTTATAGCGGCAACAGAAATACATCATCTGTGAAAATTTCAACTGTCTAGCTATCGCGGTTCTTGAGATACAGCCTGGTGACAGACAGACGGACAGACGGACAGACGGACAGACGGACAGACGGACAGACGGACAGACAGCGAAGTCTTAGTAATAGGGTCCCGTTTTTACCCTTTGGGTACGGAACCCTAAAAATGACTGGACCTAATTCAATTTTCTACTTGATACCTACAAGTCTAAATATCTCCGAACATCAGAATTTATACCAAAATAGTTTTCAATAATTGCTTAAAAAAAAACAAATGTTGATAATTTGATTTTTTAATAAATAAAATAAAAGTACTCTAAGTCCCGGATTACAGAAGCTCACTCAAGCCTCAAGCATTACTAACACTAGTTTCAACCAATCAAGTGGCTGTGGCTCTAAACTAGATTTAAGTCACGCTCGAGTCTTGAATGACGTTCTGTAATACGGGCCTACATTTCATTGCGCCGGCGATGCGCGCTCGCCTTGGCTGGAAGCCTTAATTTTTGAGGCATCCACTGGCAATCCCGGTTAAGAAGACGACAACCTCATAGGTTGAACTGCGAGATGCCATTTAAAACCAAAAAATGCGCGCACAGTACCAAAATGTATATAAGAGGGCTCTTAAAGCATTTCATTATAACACAGAACTAACATAGTCAACTTAACAAAATCTGCAATGCAACACTAATAAAATTTCATTATTCAGTGTATGACTATAAAGGTTTATTAAAATTTACATTTCAAATAGGTCAAAGTACCATAATGGCAAGTGGGCATGTATCGGCGCCGTAGTTACTGTTCATGTGAAAGGCCAACTTTGACACGACACACCGGTAACTCCCAACCTAAATGAAAAACTACGTTGGCGAAACACGCAACCTTTTGGTACAGTGAAAAACTGCTATTTTATCCATTCGCTTTGTAATTATGGCGATTGTATTTATTTAAACGACAATTTGCTGCAGAGCATGGAAAAATATAAAGGATAGCGATTGTACTACCTATTTCGTTTTGAACATTCTGATTTCTAAGTTTGGGACATATGGATTTATAAATATAGTGTATTATTCAATTAGATATGTAGTAGGTACCACGAACACTGTTCGAGAGTCAGAATACTGTAGTAGAAGAACAGTCGATTGAGGCATCGGGACAGCGGAAAAATTTATAGGAGAGCAAGGCCAGGCAAGGCAAGAATGGAGGGCAGACATGCTTAAATATGTCATAAAGATGACATGTAAGCAATAACAATTTAGTAGAAATATAATACATTAATAATATCAGAATATGCCATCAATGTTGGGGCACTCCAAAGTAGTCTTTCAAACGTCAAACATTTACTTGACTGTATCCGATATGATTTATTAAAACGACAGTTGGGTCTATGTCATGATTGGTGTCAGAAACAACTGCAATTCAAGGCCAATGTGTATAGATCGCAGATCTGACACCGTTGGCACGATGCCAGATTGCCTAGAACAGCCGAACTTAGACAAGTTAGCGACGTATAAGCAAAGGTTGAGACCGAGCTAAGCTATCATCCAGATTTTAACATCAATATGTTCGTAGAAGGAGTTTACTGTTGACAATTTTGTGTTTAAGTAATAACTTAGCCCTGCAAATTCCAAACATCGTATGGTTGATTATGCTAATCATAGAAAACCGACGGCGTTTTGTAAGTTGCGTTATTAGATACGCCAAAAGATAAAACATACGTATTGACACATGTAATGTTTTCATCTCATTACATGCTCAGTAAGTTGTTCAAATGTGCTATGGGAGCAAGAAGTAGGTTATTATGTTCCAATGTCAGTGGAATTCTTGGTGCCTTTGGACGGGTGCCAACAGAAAGGACATCTACGATCCTTACTTAACTACCAGAGGGAAACTGTCTGATATTTCGCTGATACGGAATATCTTTGTTTCGCACTGAAGCTGTAGTCACGTATTGATTACTTTCGAGGGACTAGTTATAGCTGGTATATCCCCTGCATTATGAGGTGTCGCAGTGCGAATTACTGCAGATACAGGACTACAAACGTAGAAAATCAATAAATAAATTGTTACTCTGACCTCGCGAAACACTTTTACTATTATTAGAAGTTTGCTTTGTGAGCCTTTGACATTTTATTTAATCATTATTACAATAACTAGTAATATTTCAACAAGATCTGTCGAAAGGAATCATATTTATGGAACAGATTACTTTATTTTGGGTCATAAATATCCTGTACGTCGGAGTGGCAGTTGAAGGAGCACCGATAACCCTCTCGAAGATCGTTCTTATAATTAAAACATATTATAAACATTACAAACATACGTGTTAAATGTTCGAACCCGAGTGTTTATCATACTGGCGCTTTTTCGTGTCGGTCCTGGGCGTTGCTGACGTCAAACCTCTGTCAACATTAACTGGGTCAGTAAACAAGGATGAATTACATTCGGAGCAGCCGAAATCATTTCATTATACTATTGAACGCCGCCGGTGTTATTGAACGTGGATGTATTGATGACAGCGAGCGTTTAGCGGTGACGGGGCGGTTGCAAACGCCTGTGAGTATCGACAGTTCTAGGATTTCTCCTTTATTCGATCCTAAAATGCCCTAAATTTCTTAGTCTTTTAGCTGCCCTGTATGCAACAACCCTGATATCAATTTTACATTTTCCTTTATAGGCTTACTCTCCAATATTCTTATTTGATGTATAAAGTTAACAATCCTGACTGAATTGCCGAAAATCTCACTTCTGGCCAGCGCCGACTCTTCGCAATAGGCGTTATCTCGCAAAGAAGAAAGATTTATAGCTAAAACTGGACAGCTGAAATCCTTGTACTGATTGCAGGCTGGGTAATGCATAAAATCCATGTATGGTGGTGTTGTCGACTGACGCGGCTTGCGGGCGACGAGCGCGGCCTCCGCCCGGCAACAGGTCCGGCCGCGCGATCAATACGCCGCGCGCCGCCGCACGCCGCGCCGAGCCGAGCCCTTTCGATAACTACGCGCTACGCCGCGCCGGCCGAACCGCGGGCGAAGCGACGCGAACCCGTGCTCACGTCACGCACAGCCGATTTGCACACAGGCATACATGTCGACCAACATCGACCGATGTCGTTGCTTTACTATCAATATTCGTTGTATATCAAGAATCGCCTATCAATGTTTATAAATTTGCTCCATTTTTGGCTCTTACGAAAGTAAAGACAACTCAACACCTATATATAATATGTTTGAGATTTGGAACTGACGTCGCATAGCCACATAATGGAAAATGTACCTAATGTTAACAGAATTTAACTCGGACTAGACTGCACAAAGTATTCTGATCCTGGTAAGTAGTTTTTGGCCCACGATTAAAATCTTTCTAAATCTCGGTACCAGTTTGGATAAACCCAACACGATAGTTTGTTTATAACGTCCATTACACGAAACACTTGTCAGCTTCATCGTGAGAACACAGCTCAGAGATCTATAAAAAGACTGTTGAGCGCAAAAAGAACCAGAAAGGAGCATGAACACCCCTACGTAACACTTTTGTTTAGTTGGGGTTGAACGGATTCGGTTGAAAGTTTACGCAATGGTGTGACTACACCAATAAAAGTCAGCGGTGACACATTACCCCCGAAAGCGGCGCCGATAGGGGCACATGAGGTGTTGCGGAGTTAGATGGAGGGCGTAGGTAGTTCAGGGCTTAGGCAGCCGGTGGCGCAGTGAAGTGCTTCCGGAATTAGCGCGGGCGTCATGCAATCGGCGCATAAATCTGTCGCCGCCGCCGGTGGCGTTCCGCGCGCCACGCGCCATAGGCCGCAGACGACGTGGGCGGCGCCGCGGCGGTTGCAATCGCGAACTCGCCGATACTATCTCAATTGCTTTACGACCGCTGACAATCTTTTAAACACATGTATGACGAGGGGACTATGCATTTATGAATAAAAAGTTATCATCCAGAAGAATTATATCAAACGCAATTGTCAAACTAACTTGTTCAGGAGATTGAATCGCCCAATCTAAATGAGCAGGCCATTAGCAGGTGTAAAGTATGAAAACGCTGACGTAATGTCCCTGCTAAATGTTGAATATCACATTGGAGCAGTTGTCGCTCGGAATAATAGCGGGCTGAGTTGTAATTGACAATATAAAGCCACAGACGATGATGTAGCGATCATTTACCGCGGTTTACTACACAATATTTTACAACAATTGTGAACTTTGTGGCGCCTGAGCGGCGATCCAATGAATAAAACATTCACGAATTTAAGGTTTCAACAAAATCCACTATTTCAAAGGTCGATTCTAGTAACTTTAAATTATGTCTAACTTTGTGACTTGCTCGAGCCTAGACGTATTAAGTATATCGGTATGAAATATTGACACAAAATATCTTCCACGTTGCTTTTTACTTATTCTCCGTGATAGCTGAAGCTATCAATACCGTCGACAACTGTTTCAGACTGAACTTGGTATAGGTTTTCAACGTCAGACCTAGTTTTTTAATTTATTTATTCAATGAACACGTATTTTCTAACTTAGGTCCACCGCTTAGTCATATCTGCGGCAAACACTGCATGCGATCGATATTTTTATAACGGACACCAACTTAGCAATAAGCGTTTATCATCAAACCACAAGTAAGAAATTATATGATTCGTGCTTCCTAGCTAGACGAACGATCTTAAGTAGCATTAAATCAAAACATACAATTTCTTTTGTATTGAGCAACTAGGTATCACTTAGTTCCGCAAGGTATATCGGTAATGCAACGCAACAAGCAAGTTAGATATCATTTTTCGCCAATTGAGCATCGGAGTCAATGCTTAGCGGTGAGGTAATTGTGAAATATGCGGATCGTTTACTGCTAATGTGCTGGTGACAGTTGCGGACTTTTTCGACACACTACAACATCTTTGATGATATTTTCTGATCGCCATCTCTTACCCAAAGATTTGGCAATGAACGTTGTGCCAAACCGAGCGATCATATCACTCCTGAAATCATATTTAATAATTGAATAGCTAAAAGGTCCTGACATACACAACATTGTATCTACTACAACGTACATTCCTTGTGTGATTTTCCTCATGATTGATGAGAGACACACAGATACGAGCGTTGAACCGCGCACAAAGGGTTCCTTGTGACTGTTGCAAGAGCATCCGCCGACCGCGATTCTCGCCACACAGTACAAAACAACTATACTTATCGTGTTACTGACGGACCACTAAATGGTACACCAGTTCCATTCAGCTCTGAGAGCAAACGTGGAACGTATAAGGAATTCAGGGTACCCGATGCATCTGTAATTATTTATTGATCTTTGTAAGTTGGTTTACGGCGGACACAAAATTTTCTTTCTGCAACTTCTTCATAAGAACGAGTAATGATCAGAAGTTTATGAGAGCCCATAGTATGACTAAGAGGTTGGAGATTCCGGTTCAGCCGTTCAGGTCAGAACTTGGGCGTTAGACCAGAATATGACGTGTTTTCGATGATTAATGGAGCTTTGTATTCAATACAGAGTTCAGTATGTTTCACGTTATTTTTGTAGTTTTTATCATACGTGGTTACGGAGGTTCCAAGAGTAGTGCTAAAGCATTAATCGTAACGGCTAACTCGTCAGGGATTATAAACTCGATAAGTATGTAAACCGTACCTGTTTATGGGAACGTGTTTATCATGATGATTCAGTAAACAAATAAATAATAGCCATTTATCATTCTGCGTAAGTTGGAATCAACTGAGCGGAACCAACGCCTTATTGTTAGGTGTTGGAGAACTAGTAATCACTTCATGAACTGTTGTTTTGTTTTCGCTTACATATCCATATATAGGTACTATGGAAAGGAGATTTATTGAATCGATGGTAATTTAACACAATTTTTTATTGATTCCTAAAATTTTATTCTAAAATTAAAATCCACCGAGATGAGCCAACAAGTATGTTAGAAGTTTTGGCGATCACCATGGGGGATACCTGTTGAATTCATAAATGCGCTGGTGCGTTTGAGTTCCCTTCCCTCCACTCTTGTATTAACATTTATGATGATAAGCTAAAAAGATTGGAATGTTGATGAAGTTAAGACATGATTCTCTTAATTCGGAATTAATGAAGGCAGAACAATTTAGTATTAAATATGTTCTAGTAGATGGGTGGGATTGCGGAAGAAACACAAATGTACACAGTGAGCAGAGACCGGACGAGTCAATCGGCGCGCGAGCACCGCTCCCTGCTTCCATCGGGGATTTACAAATTGAATTGATGGCAGTGACGTCACACATAATACAGATGAACATCAAATTATCGGAATGTACTAATGTGTACCTACATTCAAACTGACAACGTTTATAATCGTAACAACAAGGTTGTTATCACACCAGACTTTTTAATTAATCGCGACCCCATTTTGCAAATTAAATACGCGGGTAAAATTAATTTAAACGTTTAGATCGTGCATTCTAATTTTATCTCCTACATATGCATGTTATCTTAACATGATGCGAATTATTTGTATGACTAGTTAGTGGACTAACCACATCATTAACCGTACATTAGCAATGTCATTAAAACGTTATGGTATTTCACATAGGCTTATGGTTCTAAACAGTAGACAAACAGTTTGCGAAATGATTTGCCAAGTCAAACTGAAATCCCTAGCCGTGACTTGCATGTTCCTTTAGACAGTTTCTAATATTAACAGCCGCACTCTAAGTGGTGTCATCACACTTACAACAATAGGGCGCTACATATTCAAAACTACATGTTTTCAAACTGTTGTATGTGTAAACAATTAGGATCACCTTAATTACCATGGATGTTGTAGAATGCAACAAAGGGATTGTGGAAGAGGATTAGCGACAGCATTTGAATGTTCATGTCTAAGATATCCTCATGAGTGTAGACTCTCAAAATTATCTATCAGGAGGGTGTAATAAAAAATGTTCTTAACTAAATATCAACCCCCCAGATGTCAGTGAGAGGTTTGTAACATCAATCGAGTTTGTATTTATTTGTACGCATGCGTGTGTACTGCGTCAACTCGGCCGGGTGGCGTAGATTACGACATCGGCGACGGCTGAAAACGTAACATGGTAGCCCCCACTGCTTCCTCTGAAGTGCTAAACTTAGGGGCTGAAGCTAAAGCCATTGACAATTCGAACGCGATGAGTAACGCGCGGTGCTACACGGTGATGCCGGGCCCCAGGCCCCTGCCTATACTCGGCAACAGTTGGCGATTCGCTATAGGCAAGAACCCATGGAAAACCCGCGCTTTGGATGTTTCGCTCTGGTTCCTGAGAGCTTTAGCAGGCGCCGGGGGAGCGGCTAAAGTGGCAAGACTGTTTGGACATCCTGATTTGGTGTTTCCGTTCTGTGCCGAGGAAACAGCAAGAATTTACAGACGCGAAGACGTAATGCCACACAGAGCAAAAGCGCCTTGCCTCAGCCATTATAAACAAGATTTAAGAAAAGATTTCTTTGGGAACGAGCCTGGACTGATTGGAGTGTAAGGGATTAAATACCATTGTGTTAAGATGTTAAAGTTATTAATTAAGTTATATGTATTCTAAGTTCTGTATATTTCCTGCAGACATGGAGAGCCGTGGTCTAGATTTAGATCCAAAGTATCGAAAGCATTAATAGCGCCGGAGGCAGCAAGGGCCGCGGTGCCCGATTTAGAATATGTGACCGACGATTTTGTGCACAGGTATGTCGTAGGTATCAAGTTTTTGGTTTTTTATCTCAAAAAGAACGATATGTTTAATTTACTGAGCTATTCTCGTAATGTTATTTTGGAATGAAAACATGATAGTGATAAATCACTGTCATCATAATGGAACTATAGTGCCTACATCACTATGTGTATCATCAATGTAGGTGTTTAAAAAACAGTTTTAGAGAACTATTTATTTCTCATATTGGAAAGTTTGTATAAACTGTAGAATTAAGAAGTAACCCATTCTGCTTATAATAACTGTGCATTTAATAAGTACATTAATTACAAAAATACCTTTAACAACGCATTATCATAAAAGGGCTCGGCGTAAACGCATGCGGCAATTTTGTGGTCTAGTACTTCGTTTTGCCTCTACTGATCTGAGTGTGGAATCTCAGTTTAATGACCACATCCCGTTATTAACAACGGCGCGCGGCGTCTGCGCATTTGTTTTGAGCGACGGCTACTGACTCATTGTGAACAACAAACCTTATTCAATGAGAAACGTTACGTTTCGTTTGACTGACTTTAACGCGGAATATTTAACGCTTAGATGAATTTAATTGAGAAACACAATTTACATATGGACTGTAAATGAATTAGGTTGTGATTAGCAGCTAGGCTACGTGAAAATTGGGGTAAAGCAATTTAAATTAAGCACGCGAACGTTAAATATTAGTCGATAGCTACATTTTAAAACACTTTCGTTACAGAATGGAATGCATTCTCGACGATAATCGTGAGCTGCCGAAAGATTTTCTCACAGAACTCTACAAATGGGCCCTTGAGTGTAAGTGCTACTTGACGAGCAGCGCCACCTTCTGTGAACTCTATTGTGCTTTTCCGCATAAACTTGTTCCAAGTGGTAATTTAACGCCTAAAGAAAACACTCCTCTTTGTTCTAGCTGTGGGTGCTTGGGCACTGGGGACAAGATTGGCATGTCTCAGAGATAACGATGCGGAAGCAAAAGAAATTATTAGATGCATCCACGGATTCTTTCATAGTGTTCCTGTATTGGAACTCTCAGCACCATTATGGCGAATATACTCAACGCCTGCCTACAAAACATATATAGAAGCTCTAGATGCCTTTAGATCACTCTGTTTAAAAAGATTAACTGATAAAGGTATATGCTCACAAATAGCGATAGCTTCTGGTGAAAAGGTTGCAACAATATTGGCTTTGGATCTGCTACTGGTCGGTGTAGACACTACAGCGGCTGCTGCAGCGAGTACTATGTATTTATTGGCCAATAACGAAAGAGCACAGAGAAAATTACAAACAGAACTCGACAAAAATCTTCCAAGAGGCAGAGGAATCACCAGCAAGGATTTGGACAGGCTGCCTTATCTCAAAGCTTGTTTAAAGGAATCATTAAGGTAAGCCTAAACTCAAAAAGAAAATACCCACTATTATCCAGGAACAGTACTTTCAGAAATTTTAAACCCTAATATTGTTATTTATAAGGCGTCTAACGGATGGCTATCTAGGTACGCGAGAGTTCACAGTGGCAGTTAGCATAATATTGCATTACAAGGCTAATGTTATTGGAGGAGCAGCAAACATCGGCGGGTCCCGATGCTGTCTACCCTTAGGCTATACGTGGCATCATCACCGTACTAAATACTAAACTCCGATACAGACATGAAGCAAGCAAGAACCGTTTAAAGGTGATAATTTGTCCTTTGTTAGCTTGTTAGTCATCAACCTGATAGTTTGCGGTTTCACCAGCCTACATAAATATCTCATGAGTATATTTTTATGAGAATAATTTCCTTCCTTTCTGATTGTGTCATCCTAGTTAAAGAATATAACAACAAGTTCTTTTAACTGTACAAACAGTTGTACTTTTTTTTTCTTATTTTTCTGGTGGGAAATTCAAATTACTCCTCCCGCTCTGGGTGGAGCGGAAGGGAGTGTCAGACTCTTACTGACTAAAACCCACCCATGTTCCTTCCTTAGCCCTTTATGTTCCGGGCCAGCGGTAACCCTTTCGGACAATCCCGCTGAAAACAGTTGTACTGGCTGGGGAGTTTGTTGCGCCACTTCTCCTTGGTGAAGGGCAGGCCGTTTTGGCCCTTATGTAATTTTAGCGTTCAAAAAGTCCTGTTTGAATAAATGACTTTTGATTAAGATTTAACGTCTAAGTAAATTTTAATCAGGAAATTTTGTGGTGAAAGACTTCATAGTAATGATCGAGCCAGTTTCAATGTCATTTACAGTAATAAGAGATTTTCCTCGTGACACGAGTACAGTAACCTCCAAAGAGCCTATAGGATAAAAACTTGATACAACTGTATCGTCTTATTGTAACGTGACTAGTGATGGTCAGCGTCAGATTACATTTGCACCTGAGTCGCTACTAGGACCTTAGGTAGTCCACAGAATGTAACAATACTAGTGCTTATAGCACGTTATGTAAATAATATACTTGTAGTACAGGTCCGCATGCACCGATAAATGCGAAGAATTCGTAATTGACATGTGGGTGACGGGTTTTATAATGTTGTTAATGATCTCATACGAGCTGGAATTTGTTGAACGTAATCAAACCGCTTAAAAAGTCACTTTTTCAGGCTGTTTAAATTCGCTTTGTTTACTGCATTAAAATGTTAATCGTTCAGGTAAATCCACTGTCGCATGACGGTATCATTTTGGAAGGTAAAAAGCTAGTGTTCCCATTACAATTACTTTCTTCGAATACACAATTACTTTCTTTAAAATTACTAAGTTAAACTCGAATGAGGTCATAAACCCTAGTACCCCTGAATAGGAAAAGTGTAAAAAATGTTTATTTAGTAAGTTAGTTCATTTTAGATTTCATGCCATTATGTGATCTTAAAATTGTTTTGTATATTATTGCAGAATCAAACCAGTCATTTTGGGGAACGGAAGATGCATTCAGTCAGATGCAGTGATATCTGGATATGAAGTACCTAAAGGGGTAAGCATAACACCTTAATGATGTATGTAACAGACCAAAGTTTGATAATCCATCTCAGCTCAAAAGGGTAATTGCGTAAACACACTAAAAGTAGGAATGGCTTTTATTTTGACAGTTCAACAACATTCATTGCGTTATTTACGTTGTTGAGCAGACAAATTTTACGAACATATGAAGCAATGGATTAGTAATATCCTTCAGAATGATTCAGTTTGTGATTGATAGTGTGTTACACAATTAAGGTGCAGGACATTAGCTTTGCATGAGGAAATTTATACTTAAGTAGGTACTTCGTCGTTTCAGCCGATAGACGTCCACTGCTGGACATAGGCCTCCCCCAATTTTGGGAGTGTTTGCCATAATCGCCACACTTGGCAGGTGGGTTGGCGATCGCAGTATGGTATGATGGTGGAATACATAGAGAACGCTGCTGCCCATTCTCCGGTAGGATCCTTAGTCGCCTTTTACGACACCCACGGGAAGTAAGGGGTGGTGCTATTCTTTAAGTCCGGCACCACACAGACAATTCGAATAGGTAGGTAATTCAGTAGGTACTTAGACATATTTATTCACAAAATTCCTTTTTTCTATTTCAGTCGCACATCGTTTTCCCGCATTACATCCTATCTAACGAGGAACGATACTTCCCGTCACCAAAGGAGTACGTTCCCGAGCGATGGCTACGAGACAACGAAGTTCGGGAGCCGACGGAAAAACCCGAAGGATCGATAGCAGTTGGTGAAACTTCGGGATGCCCGTACAATCGGGCGACGGAGGTGTGTCGCAAGCAAAAGGAAGTAGGGATCCACCCGTTCGCATCGCTCCCGTTCGGCTTCGGCCGACGAATGTGTATCGGGAAGAGATTCGCCGAAGCAGAGTTGCAACTCTTGCTGGCTAAGGTGACTTTGGCTTGACTGTAATTTTGTTTTCTGAATGAGGGCACATTATTCATAAATTCTAGGTTACGAAAAGGGAAAATTGTGTTGTAGAAAATCGAGGACAAATTGCTCATTTTTCAAGTAACAAAATAATTTGCGGGGATACATTCTTACACTGAAAATCTTAACATTGTGGTTGGTTGGTCGTTCGATATTTTTAAGCCTTATTGTTTGTTCCCAGACATTCCACAAATACGACATATCGTGGCACTACGGAGAGCTAACCTACAGTGTGACGCCGACGTACGTGCCAAACGAACCGTTGCAGTTCGCACTCCACAAGAGAAACGGTAACCACACCAGCCTGTAATCTTCTATGTTAAATGCGTATTTAATGTTGTTCGTAAGACGTAGAATTAACTGCCAAAGGTTTTTTACTTAGTTGGATTTAGGTCGTTTGTTTTGTACGGTTTTGTAATGTTACTAAGTTAAATTTATTTGACTTTTCAAATAAAGTCAGTTATTTGAGGGTGTATTTATTTATTTATATATATTATATTGTGTATTGTATTATTTAAAAGTTCCTGTCGTTTCTGCTAAGTGAAGCGTCAAACCTTAATTTCTAAATATGAACCACTAATAAACCAACTTAGTTGTCAACTTATCATTCCTCACAGCACAACATTTTGTTTGCACATTTCTTGTATTATATACAATCCAAAGCCCAAAATCCAAAACGCTTGCCCTTCACCCTTCCCAAGTGGATTAGCTGGGAAGTAAAGGTACCGCAACAAACTCCCCAGCAACACATAATTATGTCTGTTACAGTTTTATTCTATACAATCTTCTTCATAAGCAAAGCAATTACTCACTATTTGGCGGAGTCGTTGAGCTGGTACTCGTTGGAGCGACCGAAGCACTCCTGAACTCCGGCGTCCGCCCAGAGCCTCTTCATCGCCGCCAGCAACTCCTCGCTGAACGGCTCCGTGTCCTCCATTCGTTGGATCACGTCAAACACCATCTTGCCATCGCTCTGCAACAAATAAATACTATAAGTTTTCCACAATTTTGATTTCTCCCGGTAGGCAGCGGTGAAGTACAAACTTCAGAAACGTTTCGTCTGTAATATTATAGCTTATTTCCATTAATTGGGCACACATTCAGACACTTTGCTGCTACAAAAAAAAATCTGATGGAAAGACCCAACAAAACTGCCCGTAACCGAGAATCGGATAAAAAATTATGTGTGTATCGTGAAAAATGTAAAATATATATCGTCATAATCAAAGATGGTTCGTAGTTTCGCCGGGTGGGTGTAATAAACCTATCCTTAAAAGAAAAGAAGGTCAACAATACGCCACATAAAAGAGGTTGGCAGCGTAGCCAACACTTTCCCCGCTGCCGACATCTATCATCCACAAATTCTGTTTTGTCTACACATAAGTGCCAGTGTACCACTGCTGTGAATGGTACGGGCAAGGGGCATTGCCACCGGGTACAAACCACTGCTGGTGCTTTGCCAGGGTGCACTAAAATGTTCCGTGCTGACACTTTGCTGACTGGCTTTATCACGGCTTGAGCTATTTTCATTAGTTCGCCTTCACTCACGGTAAGACAGTTTAAACTTAAAGTAACTAAAGTCTATCCTTGAAAGACAACACGGCAGAGAGACCCTTGATCATATTACAATTTATTCTAGTACTTCGTAGCTTGATGGGCTAGTGCCGACGACCGAGCTAACTATTGATTCGTATTAATGAGATAGGTATCATCGAATTTAGTTTCCACCTAATTTATGAATGAAGCAATTACCAGATACCGATATAAACCACAATGGTGACTTTTGTCCTTGACTCTCAAGTTTTACTTGTGAACTCCTTGAAGAATTAAAGAAGCGTTTTGGCTATCGTCATCTCTCTATCAGACAGTGCCTAAATGGTGAACCTAATGGTCAAAAAGGTTTTTTCACAGTTATTCCGATGTTTGTTGGTACCTGATGGAGAGTTTATACGTATTACTTCAATGCAGAATATAGCCTTAGGCATAAAAATCTGGACAGATTACTTATCTTCAAGCTGTACGATACACGAATCAGCTAATTAGCTGCTAGTGTGTCTAACAAAATAATAATAAACATCGCTCCATGAACAGAAATAAGGAAATATTTATTAATAGTAACGTTACAATATGAATTGGGTATCCCAAAATCTCAATATAATAAGATATTATTTAAGAAATAATGTAGTAAAAACTGCCAAAAAAAAGTCAATAAACCGTTTCATTAAATTCCCATTTCGATCTGCTTTTCTGTAATTATTATTTGGATAGCTAACCTAGCTGCTGTACAAAGTGCATTGTCTCTTGAAATAGTTATGTTATTGTTCCTTTGACCCTAAAACCGTGTCCCCAGGAGAAGAGTGAATCTTTAATGAATCATTTAAGGGTGAACATTTCAAGTAACTTGTGTAAGCTGTATTGACAAAAGTATGTCGAAAATGTGAACAAAAATGTATTGATGGTAGTGATTAAGTATTAACGACTTAATGGTCCATACATAACTCATTACTTCATTAGTGCAGTGTTGACCTATTTAATACAGTTAGACACGTCTTATTTGTAGAAAAAAAGGAAGGGAGACGAGTGAGCTCCAAAAACAATCCCAACATGAGAACTTACAAACACAGGGTTGGCATACATCGACGCGAAAACTGAAATCATAAATTCAGTAGGTACAGTCACGAGCACTAATATGTCAACATTTGGCAACTTTCAATTGCCATTTTTTCGTGAAATAACGAATGCAACGTTGAAATACGACACTTTACACAAACCTATGGGTTCGAAAATACGTTGTTCGTATTAAGCCAAGTGTATACATACTTATGCTCGTGACTGTACTTACATGATTCTGAACACCACAACGTTGAAATATTTCGTCGGTTATAAAAAAAGTAATAATTCTAGAATCACGTGCTGAACTCATGGTTTCAGTTTGCGGGTCGATGTCCCTGCCACCCTGTATATCATCCGGTCATTTTTAGGGTTCCGTACCCAAAGGGTAAAAACGGGACCCTATTACTAAGACTTCGCTGTCTGTCCGTCTGACTGTCTGTCTGTCACCAGGCTGTATCTCAAGAACCGCGATAGCTAGACTGTAGAAATCTTCACAAAGTATGTATTTCTGTTGCCGCTATAACAACAAATACTAAAAACAGAATAAAATAAATATTTAAGGGGGGCTCTCCCATACAACAAACGCGATTTTTTTGCCCTTTTTTGCTCGATATCAAAAATGGCAACAGGTAGGCACTTGAAATATTCACAAAATACTCAGTTGTATTTTAGCTTTAATAATAAAATTAAAATAAAATAAATATTTAAGGGGGGCTCCCATACAACAAACATGTTTTTTTCGGCGTTTTTGCCTTGTGGTACGGAACCCTTAGTGTGCGAGTCCGACTCGCACTTAGCCAGTTTTAATTGTATTTGAAGAGCAAGAAAGAAGAATCACTTCCATAATCATTCAGCACATTCAAATCAAAAATGGTCAGTTATTTCTATACACCCAGCCTACCTCACCTGTAACCAATTTGTAACCTTTATTTCATGATCACTGTTACAAGTTCCTAACATGCATGGACAACCATTGCCTAACTTTAAAAACCATAAACACAGCCATAAAGAACGATGAGTCATAATAATTCGTGTTGAAGAGCAATATCGTCTCAATTGGAGTTGAGTGACCCAGCATCTTCGACATACGCTAATCCGATTAGTAATCCATTTAGCAAACTCGTCTCGGAGAACCGTTCGCTTTCGTTACGCAATCCGCTAACCGCCAAGTTAAAAAATTCTGACTAACTCCGACTAATGAGAATCTCCAAAATTCTGATGTGTTTAGGCTTCGTCTAAAAGTTTCACGAGTTTGTTGACAACGAAAATGCATCATAAATACTCATACTTTATGTAGCAGAGACAAGTCCAGTGTTCTGGGTATTATAAAAGTTTATACTACCGGTACTGCGGTATGAAATGCCATGCTGTGAAATAAATAACTCGTATATCAGGCTTGTGCTTTTGCTGGTTGCAGAGGTTTCTGTGAAATATGCTCTAATTATGACGGGTGTTGCGGGTCGCGGGGCGCATGCGCGGTGACGGGAAGCTCGCCGCGCCATTCACAACCCCTCCTCGGAATAACCCGCCACCGCCACCCTTGTTGCTTACACATTGCATATTCATTTAAACATTGACGTCCATTAGCTCGTTACCTAGGCTGGCATTAAAGCATTGCTTCTTTGCAAAGCAATATATAGCATTAAAATTGTGATTATCGTAACTTCGATGGAAACCAAGAATGGGTTTTGACAAATGATTCCATCTCATCATTTGTACAATTCCATGGTTATTTTGTCATGCGTCCTATACATCCGTTACTAAGAAGCACCGACAAGCAAAAACGACAGCACGTCTTTGCGGGGCCCAAGTCTGCTATTTTTATAAATTTGTCATTCCAACACGATCCCATTGTAATTTTGCTAAAAGTTCGTAATTTGCTAAATTTATAATGGTCGATCATTGCCATTGGTCGGTCAATGGCATAGAATACATACGATACTCGTAACGAATTAAAAGCAATGACTGCACAATGACGTTCTAATAACGGACGTAATGGTAGGTCACTGACCAAAGGAACTGTCAAAATTTTAGCAGATTACCGCCTAAGTCAGTAATTAATTTGTCATTATGTACGAGATTACCATTCTATGCCATTTCTTTCAATGGAGTGTCAGTGGTTGACCATTGGAAACTCATATTGACGCCATTATATTAGCAGATTACCAAACTTCTCAAAATCAACAATTATGAAATCAATGATAGACCATTCATTCATATACACTATTGTAATAGCAGACTTGAGGCCCAGTTTTGTCTATTAAAACTACGGAAAGAGGCACATCCAAAGAAAGATCACAATACTGAACCCGTTCGCTATGTAACCATAGAACATCGTCTAAACATAGGAAACAATGCTGAGACAACCCTCATGCGATTCATTGTGCGTGTACTTAGGTTTTGTTTCAACATGTTTGCGCCGGATAGGGCTGTCACGTCCACTGCTTTCATGTCCCTCACTGTGATAAAGAGATAGGTGCACGAGGTAACGTAGACAGTGTCATGTGCACACTAGCATCACAGCTTGCGATGCGTACAGTATGCAAAACTAATGGAGGACGGTAGAGGGCATGTCTCATTAGGGGAATACAGGGAAGGGGATCGATCTCCGGACATTGCGTTAACTGTGGAAAATACGACCTGCGTGTTTAAGCTGAAGTACTAACGATTCGTACTGTAATCTAGTTTGTATAATCACTACTTGAGAAGGAAATTATAGATATTTTTTATTGCTCGCAGTCTCATGGACTAAAGATGCGTTTACGACGTACCTATGTCAAACGGTACGTGCGTCACATCTCGTGACGAGTGAATTAATTACAGTTTTCAGGGCAGCCTCTCGTTCGTTGTGTAACCGATGACGTTGACATGAACGACTCTTCAACAGGTCGGAACGGAACTGAGATACCTTATCTGACTGACATTCCGAACAGGTACTCTTGATGATAACACTGGCCAATGTATCCCTGTCAGATTTTATTGTGGTTGCTCGTTGGTTCCTAATGGAATCGCGCACTATCGCAAATACGACATTGCCACCTTATCTGGTTTACCGTAAATTATTCAGTTTGCAATATCTCGTTAAAACGTTAGCACAATAACCAGGTTTACGAATTAACTCAGCCTTATCTAAAGTGGTAAATTGATTAATGTTTTGTTGGTAAATTGGACTAACAACATTGCAATGCAATGTCATGTATTGTATTCTACAATCCTGCACTTACGGTGAATAGGTAGTGGTAGACCGCGAAATTCGATTTTCTTACGTTATTTGCAATTTGCAGGTCAGTGTCAGGTTGTATCTTGATCAAAATATGATTCGCGAAATCGCGACAATAACAGGTACATATTTAGAGAATTATAATCATTAGAATCATTAATACATCCAACGACCATATCGTTGCAAAAAACGTAAGAAAATTTGAATTTCGCGGTCTACCACTAGCCATTCACTTAAGAAACCAATTTAATATCAAAGATGACCTTGGCGAATGTCTCCTTGTATTTAAGTCAATAAAAATTGTAAATAACTGCTTCAATAAAACTGAAAGCTTTACAATAATGGTAATATTTGTTTTGGAGCAATATTCATAGCAAACAAATAATGCAATAAGCTGTTGTGCAGAGTGAAGCCGGGCTCGGGCGGCCGGCATGCAGCGAGCCATTCTCATGAATAACGAATACCCAATATTGATCTCCATAAAGAGTACGATTCACAGAATCGAACAAGTCCTTGGTAAATGCAGATGCAATTTTCGTTTATTCATGGAAGCCTTTCACCTGTAAATTATGTAGAGCTATATACTATAGCTACAATAGTTTAGTACTTTTTATCATTGGTTCGATATTCTCAATTATCATCATTTTAGAATTGTGAATCCCACATTATAACGATATATAGAAATTCAATATAAGGTTTCAGCATTAAAACGAATCTATGCCGCATTGGTTACTATGCAATAAGTATCATAACACTCCAGCCTCTCCCACAAATTGCTTCGTAATCAGCATTAGCGGCAAACGGAAGCCCCAGAACACTTATTCTCGATGTAGATTTCGATGCAATCGACATTATTTTTACTGACGATCGCCCATTATTTATAGAATACAGCCGACACGTAATCGACGCAGTTATCGTTTACGCAACGAATACCCGCTTTGATTTTCGATTTTAAGTAAACTAATGAGTACTGTACGATTGATATCTTCGAATAAATATTTCAATTTGATCAGTATACGCATCACTGTGATCATATTGAGTGTTTTGTTTGTGAGATTTTTATTCTTTTTTGATATCCTAGCGGATGGCACGCCAGAAGAAGTTGCTTATACTATAAGGATCAGCCGAAAGATGTCAAACAAAATCATCTTAATTTATGACCTTGGGGCTCAAGCTTAAAATCTATTGCTTCTTGCTATTCTTCAGAAATCCAAAAGATTGCCTCCAACGCCAATGTCAGAAAATGAGTATAGTTTACCTCTCGGTCCTTATTGCCGTAGGTGATGCCCAAGTTGGGCATAGCACGCAAGATGGCGACGAGCGACTGAATCGTGTTGCTGTACACCACCGGCCGGTACTGTTTGAAGTCTTCATTTGTAAAGCCACTTTCGTGGATAATTCTGTTGGAGAGAAAGTAATTTTTAGTAAGTTAGGTCAAAGAATATGTACAAGAACCTGTAAACTGAATAGTTGATAATATCGTCCGCTACCTCATTCTCCAATTTATTACTATTACAAAAGATAATCAGCTTAGTCTTTGGTATACAATATTCAGAACTTCAGAAGTACTTGATTATGACATGAAGATGTAAGGAAGAGCAATTATTATCACAATTTGTATCTAGGTACATTGGTATATGACACAGAACAAATAATTGGCTAAATTGAGGGAACGAGTTAATAAAAGGCGTAAATGTGTGTTAGTCATCGATCGCCTTGTGATTCATAGGTCCAATAGTGCGGTATTTTAACGAGATTGTTAAGTTCTAACCTCGGCCAATGTGATTTCGTGACGTAGCCATTCATGTTAGTAGAATGTACAAGAAATTAGCAGTAAATTTGTAATTTATGCCGTTTCCATAATGCACTCGTATTAAATTGTTGTTTAAGGTTCAATAGAAACTGTGTGATGAACTGTTATCCTCCCTTTACAATAGAGTAGCTTTTGGTAATATGTAGCGACATGTTTGTTCGTCCTTACTTATGACTATTCTATTGCCAAATTGGCAATAACATTAATGGGACAGGTCGTGATTCAACCACTTCCATATGGTTATAGATGTGAGGTTGCTGTAGCTTATGGACCGAGCTAAAGCAGGTGCAGTTTGTAAGCGGAGCTCCTTGCAATAACTTCAGGAAGTAACGTCGTAAAATCTGTTGGAGGTATCGAAACTGCACATTGCGACAATGTAACTTGCATTTTGATCCACGAAAGTGACTCGCAAAATCTTAACTTGACATTTTCGTATTCCTATAAATAACACCAACCAATCCTCAGCTTAATTTCAAATTTATGATGCATTCGTATTGTCCAGATCTGTCAGTATAAATTATTTAGTCGATCAGACATTCAAATTGCATGTACATAAATAAGTTATTAGCCGAGGACGGTAGGCTCAACTCAATGTCAAACAGGAATACAGCCAATTCGGAGAGCGAGATAAATGTGCCACTGAATATGGATTGCGCGAAACTGTTTTTTGTTGATTTTATTTTTTACTCACTAACTCAACAGTCAATTTATTTTGGTCGACATTTTTGTAGCATTGAGCGAGTTTCTTTTATGTATACTGAAACTTAATGGTTGCTTCTCTTTGAAATGACACTTATGCAGCTATACCTGATGCCGAAGGACGCAGAATTTAATATGAGCTTAGCTAGATTCTGATTCAGCTGATCTGGAAGGTTTATTAAATAAAAGAAGCCACAGTATCTATATAAATAAATGAAATTGAAGTGATGTCAAAATAACAGCTTTTTGCTAAATGCATATGAATGTGTGTGTGTGCATGTGTTCAAAAAATCAAATTTTAAAATTTTTGTCTGTATGTGTTTGTTCCGACTAATCTCCGAAACGGCTGGACCGGCTTTGACGGCACTTTTACGGACAGATAGCTGGTGTTACAAGGACTAACCTACTCTTATTTAAGAAAAAGAAATAGGGTTCTGCGCAAAATAATTCCAATATATTGTTTTCCTACATGCACGCGAACGAAGTCGCGGGCACAGCTAGTTTCACATAGATTATTCTTTTAAAGTTATGAAAGTAATAAGCTGCTGACAGTTTGTACAAGATGTAAAGTAAATATTTTAGTATTTTACTGATTCAAACAATGGAGGTGGTGCGTACGGATGATGCACTGTCCAATATTTAAAAACAAACAAACGTGTCATGCAACCGGCGCGCTCATTCTTCAGAATTCACGGAATTCTTACTCCATTCCTACCAGATTCCGACCTGTTCTATTTTTCTTATGTACATATAAAAGTCAGAGTTCGATTACCACAAAAAACCTCCCAGGGTGGTGTGTGTATGAAGTCGAAAACTGGCGGTTCTTGAGTAACGGCAGAATTAGATGTCTATCATTAACTTATTCTAATGTTGGTTCTTGGTGACAAAATCGGCAAATACCGTTTTTTTTCAAAAAATAATTTACACCTTGAGTATCGATAAAATAATTTGATTTCGAGCGTCAGGCGTGCCTTAGATCTGTAGCATCCGGGACGCGGATGACGTCACCGACGGCATGGTGTGAAGCAAACACCCACAAAACATTGATCTCATCAACATTAGCGTAGGTTAACGTAGAGCAATATCGTTGATCGTGCTCATTATGACTTGGCCATGTTCATTGACAACTGCGAGATTTGTTGACATTACGAATAGTAAACAGATTGATTAGATAACGACCAAAATTAATACTATTATCAACTTCTGCTTCTTCTTCGTGTCGCTGGCACGACTGTATTTTAAATCTTGTTTTCCCAAAACTTTGCCACTTCCACGACGTTGTCGGTGGCAGCGCAGAGGTCACTTTGACTGCATGTTTTGGGACACAGAGGGCAGGGTAGGAGGTGGAGCATGGTTTGTGACATAGCTCCGCAATCACACCCTTCTGCCTTTCCGTCAAGGTAGCCCCATTTTACCAGGTTGGAGTTACATCTTCCCACTTGTGTCCGGAGACGGTTCAGAGACTTCCAAGTGGGCCACGGAAGGTTACACCCTGCAAGGAGATGCTCCTTTGGTGGTAGGTAGTTAGTAGGAGGGGGAAGAGTATCCTGCCAGTTTGCAACGGGCGTCGGCCGGGTTTCCTGACAGAGACGCTGTCGATTTCAAGAAGCTGTTATCAACTACTAGATACAGGGCTATTCTTCTCATCTTTAACCGACTTTAAAAAGGAGGAGGTTCTCAATTCGACTGTATGTTTTTATTTGTATGTTTGTTACGCGATATCTCCGGCAATTGTAAATCTATTACAAAAAAAAAAAATTTAATGGATAGGGTATGCCTCAGAGGTGGTCCCATATAAATTTTATTAACTTTGCTTGGGCAGTTTTTGAGTTAGCTTCAATAATACGTATTTTTGCCACTTAGTTTATATTGATGATGTTAAAATTACTTCCTGTCACTGATATTCACATAGCAAGTAGTGTTATACGAATTTGAAATACTACTTAAAAGTGAAAATAAAAACTTTGTACAAAAAAAAACATCCGACTTCCAAAAAGACTACAAAGTGTAAAATAACTTTAATTTCGAAAGTCGGTGGCAAACAACGAAAATGCGAACCCAACGACACCGACTTCCGAATTTCCGATATTAAAGTTATGTTTCACTTTGTAGCGTCTTTTTGGAGAAGTCGTTTTTTTTTTTTGTAAAAATGTTTTTTCATAATAACAAATAGGAAAGTCCCGATTTCAAGATTAAGTAGGTTATCAATGAGTTATAATATCTGAATCAGAAACCTGTTTGACACAGATTATGCATGTACAATTTTCACTGACCATCATCAACTATTTGGCAGAGCCATTAGCTTCATCGGTGTCGTTTGGTGACGTCACATAAATAGTTTTATTCGTACGCGTTGGTGACAGCTCACACCGTGACGTGAAGGCAAATTGCTTTTAAATTAAAAAGCACGAAAAATCGTATCGTAAGATTGCTAAACAACGAAACATATCCACGTATTCGTTACTTAGGCAGTAAGCGGCTGACGTAGGTGTATGTTTTCCAAATTATAACTATTCTGCGATAACTTTATTCCGACTTTTAATTAGCTGCAGTAAAATGACGCTCACTTCTTACTGTAATTTCGTTAAAAAATGTTGCCACACTATCTCTACTAGTGATGTGATTAAAACGCAATGAAACATCGTTTTAATTTAGATATTTGAAATTGTCTAATTTTGATTTAAGGTGAATGGATAGTGGTAGACCGCAAAATTCAAATTTTCTTACGTTTTTTGCAATTTGCAAGTCAGTGTCAGGTTGTATCTTGATCAAAATATGATTCGCGACAATAACAGGTACATATTTAAAGAATTTTAATCATTAGAATCATTAATACATCTTTCTAAGTTAGATTTCTACCACTAACACTTTTCCATAAGAGATTGGTGGTTGGTGGTAGAAATCTAACTTAGAAAGATGTATTAATGATTCTAATTCTTTAAATATGTACCTGTTATTATTGTCGCGAATCACATTTTGATCAAGATACAACCTGACACTGGCTTGCAAATTGCAAAAAAACGTAAGAAAATTTGATTTTCGCGGTCTCTACTACCCTTCACCTTAACCAAAGATAATGTTTCAATTTTTACTATAAAACTCCTACTATATCAATCTAAGAAATCAATGTTTTTATTAGTTAAAGTTTTCATTAGGAATGACGACTATTATACAGGATTATTTGCAAAACACCAAAGACCTATAAAAATAAGAATATTTAAAAGATATGTTTGTGATTAGAATTAATGCTTTTTAACCGACTTCAACGTCATTGCTCAATGTTTTTGTTGTAAACTTATATTATCCTGTATTCCATTTTAAATATCATCTCCAAATAATATTAATAATAATAATATTATTTTCTTAAATAAAAATCAATTTAACATTGATCGATTTTGAACTGCAAGTTACTTGAATGAATCGATTATTTTGACACATCACTATTTAAATTACGTTAAAAAGTGGTAACAAATAAGCTTTAATTTTACTGTAGTTAATTAAAAGTCCGATTATAGGTAATGGCGATAGTCGACATAAATATTTTATTAATGAAAGATGCAAATTGTTTAAGCGTACAGCGTACAGAATGTTGGCATGATTTCTTAACAAACTGATACACGTTTATTGTGCTAGTACGAATAATTTGAGATCTTCGTAGAATATTGGGAAATTCAAATATGCAGATACTACTTAATATTGTGATACTGACATTCCCTACATTGCAACGAAATTTTTCATACAACCAGTAATCTTTTATCTTCAAAATGTAAAATGCTTGTTGACAAGTCATAGATAGTAGATATAGGGAGATAGCAGGCAATCCATCTATGTGTTATATCTCTAAACAATAATATTGATTAAGATAGATACGAATGACTGTATTTGATAACATTGAACGACATAGCATACTGTGGCGAGGTACAAAACATCCAGGATGGGTTGCGGTGCAAAAATGAAAGGAAAAAGAATGAGGTCAGTTTTCAATAGAAGGTGTCTGCTGTTTTTGTCTATTCTGACCAAAGGTATAATGACCAAAGACTGAATGGACATTACCAATTGTACAGACGAACTCAATGATACAGATTGTGCCTTAGTAACACTTCTTGGACACAATTTGTTGACTCTCTCGTCATACAATTTTGCACCAACCCTATATCGTCCTACCAAATAAGATGAAGTAGGTAGTCGATTTTGAAATTAATCAGGTTTAAAACTTGGGAAGGTCCTGCATAACTATGAGTTTTGTGTAAATAGTGTGCTGCACAGGTCTTAACAGATTGTGTCGCAAACACCACGCTGCGGTCCATATCTCAAGTAGCAGATGTTGGAGAGAAGACAGACAGGCGGAAGTGGGCCACGAAGCTCATGTCTCGGAGTGCATACACGGAGAGATGGGCAAAGATAGTCACTGACTGGACGACTAAGTGGAGGAAATCGCATAAGATCTGGATAGGTTTGCAGAGCAGATGTGGAAGAAAATCGTAAAATATTGAAAGTTTAGGAGGAAGGGGAGACCTTTGACCAGCCGAGTGGGACACTCACAACGTGGGCTACCAAAAAATAGCTTTGAATACGAAATACTTTGTTTCTAGGATAGAGGAGGATTTTTTTTTAAGTTTTCGTTACGTTTCCATATAATTTTCATGTTGTACAGTCTACCCGTCTTGTTCAGAATACTCAGCTAGGCAAAGGTGTTGGTGCTATTTGGCTAAGGTACGAAGTATTTGATAAAAGCTAACATTGCTATTCAACTGCTTTAGATGTTACACGTTTCTCTGCTACTCTGATATAAAGTTCCATTGCTTTTACCGTCTGAGGCGACTTGCACAAAGTTAGGAGCTGTGCCAAACCGCCTGGAAGAGCTAACGTGATTGTCCGCAAGTTCAAGTTCATATCTCTGTAATATCTAGACACTAGCAGCGCCCCGCGGTTTCACCCGCCCAAGTGTTGATCCCGTGGGAATATCGGGATAAAAAGTATCCATGTCCTTTCCCAGGAGTCAAATACCAAATTTCATCAAAATCGGTTCAGCGGTTTTAGCGTAAAGAGGTAACAGACAGACACAATTTCGCATAATTATAATATTAGTATGGATTATCACATTATCGAGTACTAGCAGCTCCCCGCGGTTTCACCCGCAGAAGTGTCGATCAAGTAGGAATATCTGGATAAAAACTATCCAATGGCCTTTCCCGGGATTCAAACTATCTCTATACCAAATTTCATCTAAATCGGTTCAGCGGTTTAAGCGTGAAGAGATAACAGACAGACACACTTTCGCATTTATAATAAAGTATGGATTCAATGTTTCCTGAATAACTAATAATTTTTCAAATATTTCAGCTGACTATTACAATAAAGTCTCACACATTTTAATAAAAAAAGCAAAGAGGTGCTACACTTACTTCATTTGTTTGACTATAGTACTTTTGCCGGATTCACCAGCACCTGTGAACAAAAACAGAAATTAAATACTATTCGTGCACTACTGCAGAACACGTGTTGCAATTGTTTTAACATTATACATTACAATTAATTGGACAAGTGGAGTTAGGCGACTGACATTACATAAAAGCTGCGTTTCTTCAAAGCAAACATTTCGCCAAACCACGTAATAAAACACGCGATGATATAAAAACATTTAATTACCGCCTAAATGTAAACTGTTTCAGTCCACATTATGCACGTCTCCCTGCGTGAAAATAGCATGGAAAAATAAATTAACAACGTTTACAGGGAACTGTACGCGGACGTACGAAGGGTCTACCACGCTGGTCGATAAAGACTTCAGTGTTTGCAGCTCTGCGCATACTGAGCATGCTTCGGGTTTTCCACGTAATTCCTAGAACATAATCGATAACCTACATGTCTACGTTACGCAGAAAGCTTACGCTTAGAACCATGTTTAATTGATTGTAATTACAAAATTATCTGTTAACGCTGAACAATCGTGATGACTTGATGACAAAATGTAATCAACCGTAGATTGTTGAAGAATAGCAATAATTATCTCTCAAATATTATCTACATGTACTCTAATCAAACGAGACCTATCAAACGGTTATGTAAGCGTAATTACTACAGACAATATTTATTTACCGTTATATCCTTCGTACCTAGATATTAATTGGCTAATAAAGTGACGAAATTACGTGGGTGTAGTAAAACGAACCCTGTCAAATACAGGTTCTTAGTATCATGACCCCTGTTGGCTCTAATTGGCTCGCCAGCGCGAATGGCCGATCTCTGACCCCCGATATACACATTATCACTACACAAGTGCACTCCTGATTTCTACATTGCAACTTGTACAACCATTCATACCTTCGATATGATGTCTAGGCTTAAATATAATACTTATGTAACATTAGAGGATGTGAAGCCTCGTATCATACAAGACAATGGACTCGTACGTCAAAATTAAAGGTATAGTCGCATATTTTATATTCACAGTGGAAGAACTTTCACAATCAAGTAGATGGTAATCGCGTGCCAAGAAAGTATTCCCACGAACACCCAATATAATAACTTTTAAAACAGTGAATGTCATGTTGGATTATTTAGTTAATAGTGAATGCTTAAGAATTTAAACAGTTTAGTAGTTATCTCACGCAGATCAAACGATCGGAGCAGGGAATAAACGGCACATTACTTCATTATCGTGGTTTTAGATCCTAATAGTGTTCCGTATCCGCGAGGAATGATGTTATTGTCTTTAGTTACATCTTTATCGTTAACATAGAGCACTTTTTCGCATGAACCTGGTAGAACGCTTTATCGCGGCGTAAACCTCGATAAAAACATAATGTATCGACTCGAACTTCTGTATCGCTGGGGTGACAGGATGAGTAGACGTCGCCTCTGTGCCTTTTTGCGCTATCATCACGATAACATCGTCGCGTGCTCGAATGCCGCTTTGCTGATAAAATACCTGTCTGTAATGTCCGTTCGATCGCCTCTTCAATGTTAACCTGAAAATATTTGCCTATTCACGAATAACTTACGATTCAAGAAGTTCTGTAGTACTTAGAATATGAAACTTCATATTTCAAGTCTTAGCGCCTATACTAATCCAAATGACATAATATTTAAAGGACTAAAGCACTCGTTATCTTTTTAATAACATCGATATTGACCGATTAGTGCAATAGATTATAATTTATTGCCTTACAAGTTCACATAACGATTGTATTAGAATTATTGTGGGTACATCTCACAAAATCTACACGATCTTTACGCACAATGTGAAATTGTTACGTTTGGAATTATTTAGGTAAAAAGGTAGGTGAAAAGCCTGGACATGGCAATAAGTAGCGTTAAACGACGCTACGCACGTAACAAAATGGTATTTGGTGTATGCGTAATGGACATAATGGTGTTGTTTTAAAGATTTTTTTGGCAAATGACTTCGACAAGAACCCAAGCCTGTGCGCTTCTTCAAATACCTACCTACTAATTCTAGATTTTTGACTTAGAATCAGTTGGTCACAGCACTCACAGCATTGATTTGGAAAAGTAACAACTTGTTTAGTAGTATTTTTTAAGTCACAATATTTGTGTTTATGACAGATCAGACAAAACTGGGTAAAAAAAGGTAGGTAGGTGGTATATATAAATCACACCATTTTGGTGTGATTTATAAATGTCATTTATAAATTTGTTTAATTATAATTTATAAATTTATGACTCACTTAAATTGTGACAAATGAGACCAATAACTCTACCTGTTCAAGTGATCATCATCTGCCTAGCCTTTTCCCAACTATGTTGGGGTCGGCAGTCCAACCGGATGCAGCTTAATACCAGTATTTTACATGGAGCGACTGCCTATCTGACTGGCTGTCAGACTTTCGGGCTTCTGACGACCCGTACCGAATGTCAAAGATCCACGAATGACAGCCGGGACCAACGGCTTAACGTGCTTTCCGAGACACGGAGGGGTCTTCGTATACAAAGATGGACACCCATCCACGGACCAACCGCTGCAAACTAGCTCAAAATATTTATTACTGAAGTCTGAGCTAAGATAAATTTACTTAGCTAAGACATGTGAGGAGTGGCTCATTAAAACAAAACACCATTCATGGTCAGATATGCACGCACTGGCAGCCACGGCGGCGTGCCGTGACACCTCAATTAATTTCTAGCACAAGATACCTAGTTGACACAATTGTCACATATGAATGGTTGGTCACCTCACGCTCATTATGTGATTGCGAAACTTTTTTTTGTTTTGGTTTCATTTTCCTTGTAATAATCTACACCAGAAAAGTTAAAAGGAAACATCTTATTTTATCCTGGTTTGGCATCGGACATTGAATGTCAATGGACGCTGAAAACATGACAGAGAATCTAAACTGGTTAAAATACTTAGGTAGTTACTTCTCAAAAAGAACTTGGTATGGTTGGTAGGTACCAAGTGTTGTATTTTATTTGCTTTTGACTTGTGAATTTTGGCCTGTTAGGATTTTGTTATGTCTTGTAAAGATCATCATCATCATCATCATTTCAGCCGAAAGACATCCACTGCTGGACATAGGCCTCCCCCAATTTTTGGGGGCGGTTGCCATAATCGCCACGCTTGGCAGGCGGGTTGGCGATCGCAGTATGGTATGATGGCGTAATGCATAGAGAACGCTGCTGCCCATTCTCCGGTCTCCCTTAGTCGCCTTTTACGACACCCACGGGAAGTATGGGGTGGTGCTATTCTTTGACACCACTTTTGATAGGTATTGTGGTTTTGCATGGCATTTTAACAATACAAATAGAATGTAACAATGGCATGAATACTCCATGGAATGAGTAAATGAGTTGTCATACTACATTCTAGTAACAAAATGGAAGAAAATGAAACAACCAAACCAACCAAAAATTTTCACACTTCCGGGACTCAAGCTTTATTGAGAGGGAGTGGTATACTTATATACAAATTACCAAATAAAGATGATAATTATATCACAATTTTGCAAACCAAGAGTAATGTCACATGTTGAGATAGTGCCAATCAGACTCAAATGTCAAGAGCAAAAAATTATAATTCTGTCGTATCACCCAGTCATGTAGGTACCTGTAGTAGTTAGTGTATAAAGTGTTCATATAATAAGTAATGTATATAACGCTTATTATAAGAAACATAGAAACTGTTGATCATACCAACTGCCTACTTCATTAAATACATTAGAAAAACACAATAGTGACTCATTCTGGGTGTAAAATGACTAAGTAATTGATTTTGAATGGTGTGCATTATTCTATAGTGTAGGTAAAATCTGGGTAGTGCTAATGCCAATTGAAATGATCCCACAAGTGGATTAAACAGAATGATGTCAAGTCACATTTCTCACAAAACAGAGGAATGTATGACCCATATAATTTAAGAAGATATTTGAAGGACATAGTCATATAAAAGAAATTGATGACAAACATTTTAATAATCCTCTATGGCCGTTGAGAGAAAAGACAGGTGCGCACCATCCATAACACTTCACATATAGCACCGCTTGAGTCAATGCACTCATAAAATTATCAGTGTCAAGATCAAGGCAACTTGCTTTTGTAAAGCATTAAATTACATATTTAATTTTAATTTCACTTTGAATTCAACCTCCATTTTAAATTACGGATGGTCCCACATAAATTATGTGTAAGTGTAGGTTCAAATGCTTTAAATATTATGTTATGACTCAATTGGCACTAAATGGTGAAATACGGTTTAATGACTGCAAATGTCAATAGGTATTTCATTTCCTGAAATAGGTGGTAACTGAGATCATCCTAAAACATTTCTTGTACTGTTGTGTTACATTCAAACATTGTAAAAGCCAATTATTTTTAAAAGAGTAACCGTGGAGTTTCTTGCAGCTCTTCTCGATAGGAAACAACCAATTGGAACCATACACCTAGCTTCTGACGTTTCGGAAGTGCCAATGTAGGTTTATGTGAAATAAAATATTTTGATTTTGACATTCAATACAAAGGAAAACGTCTTTAATATAAATTATTACCCACATTACTATAAAATTGTATTGATTGAGTTTTTTGTTCAGTTTCCTCTAGCAATTGTATTTAAATGTAAATAAGTATTGTGCCATTTAGTGTTGGACATGAATGACATTGTTCTGCTGAAATATTGGCAACCGTTCAACACACTGCCAACAGGTACTGTTTACAGTGATTAAAATTCTTTAAATACTAGTTGATTGTTTACTGACAACATTACATGTGGTTTTGTAATAACTAAAACAACTTGTATACAATTTATGGTTCTTAAGGGTTAGTATCGTAAAGCAATAAATATGTTTTATTTTAACTTGTGTAAGTGTAGGCTGCATGTTTAGTTTCCATTGTCGAGCTGATTTTCTTTGTGTTTTATCAGCCTGAAAATGTTATCTCATCAAGGTCATCTATGTAAATAGCAGGAAAACTACCAGCCAGCACAATGGAGCAGTCTCCATTCCTACTAAGTCACAGCCGATAACAATCTTTAGTTATTGTGCTGGATGACTGTTACATATTTCTCATGAAATATTGACATCATTAATGGGTGAGTGTGTTATTAATTTAGAGAACTGTTATTATAAGTAAACTGCTTGGGATTTATCATTCAGTGAAGAAGAGATAGTCATTTCTTCAAGATGCGCTGATGCCTGTCACTAATTTATTATTTTGACAGGAATATTTAATTTTAGCCAATGATGATAATGGGATGTTATGATGTACTCCAGAAATGTATTTATTTAGCAGTGTTAATACAAATACTACTCTTGGCATATCCTATGAGATTTGACATGGTGGGTTCAAATAAATATATATATCAGTCCCATTAGAATTAAAACAAATACATAAAGGCATTGTTAAAATACGTCGCGTGGTACGTAACTTTTTAAATACGATAAGGAAAACCCCTCCTGAATTGAGGTTCATGACATTGGAACAAAATCAACCATGATTAGCATAGAAATGACTACACAATGAGTTGCACATGTTTCCTAAATGTGAAACAAATAGGAACTTTCATTTGCGCACGGAACTACCGTACATACCGGCATAATGATTAGTTCCAAGTGAAAGCAACTAACCATTTCTACTCCTCGTACAAAATCTGCAACAAGCTAATAGGATGCATGAAGAGCGCTATTACGCTATTCACAGGGGCATCATGAAAGTCGGGATCGTTCAAGAGGACGCCCAAATTTCTGCAACAACCCCGAAACATGGGTGCGGCCACGGATCGCGACCAAATAATAGAGCTACACTGTACCTAATAAAAGCAACTTGATATCTTTGGAAGCCTGGATTCCGTCTTCTTTCAGGTTCCTCTCAATCTGTCGGCTGCGAGCTGCAGCCGCACGCTCCTCGGCCGACTGGGCGCACCCCATGTCGGCAGCTGTCCCTGTTCCTTGGCAGGCGGCCGCCCCGACCCCTGAGCCGGGCGCGCTCTCACCGCTCCCTCTGCATGCGCTCCACACGCGTCCTGCCGCTCCGGCGAGACCGGAGCCACCCTACACAACGTTAGCACCCAACACTCAGTAACCTAACAGTACCACTTATCACTGTTCATACGATTCCGAAACACACAATCTTTAGATAAACGACCGCGACTTGATATTTTCCAGGGTTTTTTACTGCACCGAACACTAATAACACGCAACGACAACGCAAACTTTAATTGATTTTACAAATCCGTTTAAATACGAGATAATGGCGGCCGGATGACAAGCACCAACTCCGCTCCGTGACAGCGACCGCGCCCCGCTCGACTGACGTTCGGGTGCGTTCGGAAATCTTCGTTCGGACTCGCTCACACATGCGTGAAGGCACATTCATACGCGAAAGAGAACACGTCAACACGAGCAATGCGCTAAAATCAAAGATTTGTCAAAGACAATTTCTACTCTTTTTTCAGCAAAAAAATTTGATGGCGCGCATTTTAAATAAAGGTCATTGTAGCTATTTATATCTATTTGTTCGACTATATTTCATAAAAAAATGCTTTAATCAATAATGGTAACTTTCAAGCTAATCTGACCGAGTAGTATAATAATTATCAAAGATTTAAAAATATCACACGTTTAACGCTTTATTTTGTCGTAATATTTTGTAGGTAAGTACACATATTATTCTAAATATTGCAACTGTAACTTTGAAGTTGTGATAAATTGAAAAGCTTTTTTTGGAATTCGGTGTCAAAAAACGAAAAGCGGAACCAACGACACCGCTTTGTAGTGTTTTTTTTTAAATCGGTTGTTTTTTTTTTGTAAAAATGTTTATAATTTTCACTTTCTACTTTTCTAGTTGTACCTACTCCACACAAATTCAATTAGCACTACTTGCTATGTATATCAGTTAAAACGTCACCAATATAAACTAAGTGGAAAGAAATCGTATTATAGAAGCTAACTCAAAAACTACCCAAGCAAAGTTAATAAAATTTTAATGGGACCACTCCTAAGGCATACCTTATTCATTAAAACAATACCTAAGTACTTAAGGTGAAAGCGCCAGGGTAGCCCGCGAAATTCAATTTTTTTTACGTTTTTTGCAATTTGCTGGACAGTATTAAGTTATACGTTAATTAAAATATGATTCGCGGCTGTAACAAATATGTATTTACAGAATTATAATCATTAAAGTCATCAACACAACTCTCTAAGACCAAGTAATCCCCAAGAATGAGTACTTCATGAAATCTTGACATTTGGGGATTATATTAACTTAACAAGTTGTGTTAGTGATTGTAATGATTATAATTCTGTAAATACATATTTGTTATGACTGCGAATCAAATTTTAATCAACGTACAACTTAATACTGACCAGCAAATTGCAAAAAACGTAAGAAAATTTGAATTTCGCGGGCTACCTTAGCGCTTCGCCCTTAAAGTGAATGCTCCAACCAGCCCGCGAAATTCAAATTTTCTTACGTTTTTTGCAATTTGCAGGCCAGTGCTAGGTTGTATGTTGATTAAAATATTATTCGCGGTTGTAAGACATATGTAGTTACAGAATTATAATCATCAAAATCATCAATAAAACGCTCTAAGTTCATAAAGCTGTTAGCATTACTTTTTCTGTTTTTTTTTTTGTTCTTACACCTTTATGAATTTGGAGGGTTGTATTGGTGATTTTGAAGATTATAATTCTGTAACTACATACGTCTTACAGCCGCGAATAATATTTTAATTAATATACAACCTAGCACTGGCCTGCAAATTGCAAAAAACGCAAGAAATTTTGAATTTCGCGGGCTGGTTGGAGCATTCACCTTAAATACCTATACAATTGCAGCTAAGCGGTGCCGAGCTAAGGTGCATTGAAGAGTTGAAGACACCGACTAGAAGAATCATCAGAATTCGCATAGAAATGCCGGAGACGGAGATGCAGTACATTTATGTTTATAACTTCGTACCTAAGAATAATTACCTAATGTATTATGTATATACTAAAACCTTCCTGAAAGTATGTAGATCACGATGATGAAAGAAACATCAAAATTAGTTCATTCGTTTTTGAGCAAATCGCAGACATACAAAACATACAAACATATTTATCATGCATACATATATAATACACTAGCAGCGCCCCGCGGTTTCACCCGCATATATGACGATCCCGTGGTGGGAATATCGGGAAAAAACTGTCCTATGTCCTTCCCCAGGATGCAATCTATCTCTCTGCCAAATTTTATCGAAATTGTTCGGTGGTTTAGGCGTGAAAAGGTAACATACAGACAGACAGAGTTACTCGAATTTATAATATTATTATAGTAGTAGGTATGGATATTAGTATGGATATGGGTCGAATACAGAACCTCCTTTTTTGAAGTCGATTGAAAAAGCAACCAGTATTAGGACTATTAGGGGTATCTTATTACCCAGTAACTGGGTTGTGGAGGTCAGACAGGCAGTCGCTCCATGTACAATACTGGTACCTGGCTGTTCAGCTGCATACGGTTAGACTGGACGCCGACCCAAACATCGTCGGTAAAAGTCTAGGCAGAAGTTGATCTTTCAGATGGCGGTAGTCCGCTACGGAATTCTGCTTAGGTGTTTTATTTTAGCTGTCGATATTTAGGTAAGTATAGTCAAAGAAAAAATTAAGATTTTTTTTTTAAACTCCCTTGCCCCATCCGGGATTCTTACCGACATCATCGCCAAAAACCTCACCATACCATTTTATGCATATCGACAGGTCCATTTGATTGTGTTTTAAACACAGTGTTTATTGATTTTATTTATTGTATTAACATGTATAGTCAACAAAAAGAGATAAGTATGCAGGATCCTCGGATTTAGTTGAAGTTTGGTAAGAAACCAATGGATGTTGTCGACTGAAATTTAATTTGATAAACGAGCAGTTTGTTTTCTATGAATAAAATTAAATTTTATCCGAGAACATCCATCGGTTTCTTACTAAACTTCAACTATATCCGGCGATCCTGCATACTTATCTCTTTTGTTGACTGTACATGCAGTATGAACCTTTGTCCAGGGACAGTTAGCGGCTATCATGTTCATCTCATCATCTGCGGCCTGTGCAGGCTAGGCTGTTTACACTTTGGTTTCATGTTGGTGACTAGGAATAACTAAGGAATACGTAATTGTTATGGTCATAAGTTCTGAAAACCAGAACCTTGCCAGGCCCTGCTTGCTAGGGAGTATATGTATAATGTAAATGCAATAATCAATTAGCAGACACATTTTGGTCATATAGGTACCTTGTAAAATTCTTTTCTAGCATAACCTTTGTTTAGAAATATAAGCTGCGGTGCTATTCTGTAAAAATCTCACCGTGAAAACTTAGGTGAAGTGAGCGTAGACTGAGCTGTCAATAGTGTCAATTCCTAGAAAAACAAACTCACTTCACCTAAGTTTTCACGGTGAGATTTTTACAGAATCGACCGGCTGCAGTGCGATTCTGTAACCATCTCACCGTGAAAACTTAGGTGAAGTGAGCGTGGAGTCAGCTGTCAATAGTGTCAATTCCTAGCAAAAACAAAATCGACCGGCTGAGCTCCTTATTTACGATGTTACTTGGTTGTCGAATTGTCGTCAAATGCAACTATAGAATAGCTTCACAAAAACTTAAAAAAAAAACTGCGTCAAGTGCGAGTCGGACTCGCGCACAAATTCGTAGTACAAAATTTACTGTTTTCGGATTTTTTCCTTTACTTGTAGGTACTACATGCATGACACTGGTTCTTGCCAAATTTCATGATTCTAGGTCAACGGGAAGTACCTTTTTTTTTTCGGGGGGAATCCATCAAATGGCACCTGGACTTTGGGGAAAAAGACCAGATAGTGTGGGATTCATACCTCACTAAAATCACCCCGGTGATCACCATTAGCACATGGCATCACCGTTACCTCTTAAGGGGAATGCTCCAACCAGCCCGCGAAATTCAAAATTTCTTGCGTTTTTTGCAATTTGCAGGCCAGTGCTAGGTTGTATGTTGATTAAAATATTATTCGCGGCTGTAAGACGTATGTAGTTACAGAATTATAATAATCAAAATCACCAATACAACCCTCCAACTTCATAAAGGTGTAAGAACAAAAAAAAAACAGAAAAAGTAATTCTAACAGCTTTATGAACTTAGAGCGTTTTATTGATGATTTTCATGATTATAATTCTGTACCTATATATGTCTTACAACCGCGAATAATATTTTAATCAACATACAACCTAGCACTGGCCTGCAAATTGCAAAAAACGTAAGAAAATTTGAATTTCGCGGGCTGGTTGGAGCATTCACCTTAATAGACCAATCCGGAACCCCCTCAGTGCAACGCCTGTAAGGGCACGTCTCTGGGGAGCCTACCCTATAAAATTTGATTCCCTTGAGAGTGTCGAAATATACGTTTTTTGCGGCATAAACGACCGTACCTTTTTTTTAAGTTAACTTAGAAGTTTGATTTTTTCACAGTTTTAAGGGACTGTAGACCTGAGTACCTAATATATGGTTTTAATTTCAACTCGATACCTCAACGCGTTCCCGAGATAAAGGGTCTTGACAGACGGACAATAAAGGGATCCAATAAGGGTTTCGTTTTTTTCCTTTTGAGATACGGAACCATAACCATGTCACAATCTGTCACATAAAAATCCGTTTTTTACAATTTTAATATTTTTTATATTAGGTAGGTACTCTAAAAATTAATTGAGTCTTAAAAAATCGCAAAGAATGTGCGCAATATAGATGGAGCTATGGGAAAGTGTCTTGACGATGCGTAAGCATGCGTGATCCATCACCGCCCGTTTGATGTCCACCGCACACAGGATGGGCGGAAAGCAGCTCATCACATCTTTGCAGCTCATGAAGTGATTTTTTATTCCGTTGGTGTAACTGCTGTATGGCGTTCCAATGGGAAGATAAATAAATAAATAAATAAATGAGAGCTAAATAGTCTGTAAGTAACAGAAACAGAACTAGCAATCATATACCTACATACTAGGTACATTCACGAGAATATAATCAGTAACTGGGTTGTGGAGGTCAGATAGGCAGTCGCCTCATGCAAAATACTCTATTTTCGTAGCACCATAATAAATATCTATCAATATTTTAGAGGCAAATAACTGAATGAATTGACTTGTTGAATTTTGCATTTCGTATGGCGAATAGGCGTAGGTTATCGAATCTCGGTGCATATGACTAAAGAACCTCGACCTTGACCAACTCTGGGGTCTAGCATATACCTACGTTATGCGCTGGAAAAAAGAAAAACCTCTAAAGCTTAAGGACTTCAGCAGGCCTTGGGGGCATCTGTAAGCTTACGAAACATAGCGATAGCAATTGCTATCGCTATGTTTCGTAAGCTTGCTACGTGGTTTATGTTTTGGAAAGCATCATGTTTGCTTCAAGCTCAACTAGTAGCAGCATCATAGAGGCATCTCAGTCCCGAAACATGGGCTTTACAGTCCGCTTTAAAAGATCCGGGAGTCACTGATCTTTCTGCCAGAATTGCCAACCACGTATCACCATAATCTCATTATCATTTTTCCGATTCGCCTTGTAGGACATCCACAAGTTCCTCAGCTCCTCTATAGAAAAGACTACTTGACAAGCAACAGGGTCTCCGAGCGAGCCTGACGTTACAATTATATCTAAGACATTACCTATCCGCCACGTAGGTATTCTAGTCTTTCAGGTAGGTAACATGCATATTAGGTAAGATATAGCCCAAGGTATTAAAGAAAGAAGCAAATTTATGTGTTGTTTGTAACGCAAACCAACCGGATGAATACCTACTAGCCTACTACGTAGGTAAGTATTATGGTCCTAGCTCTTTTTTTATTCTAGTTCTAGTTACATACAAATTGCGTAGGATATTCAGACTATTGTTTTTTATCTAGATTGCTAGGTCAGTTTTACTTAGGTGGAATGTCGTGTTGAAGTTCAAAGATCATGGATGTCAATAGGTACTTACCTACTATAATTTGAAAGTCATTGATATGTTCTTATATCTTGCTTCTAGTGTAACAACCGGAAGAGCGCTGATTTCCTATTATCGTTATCCATACCTACATAACATAAATTAAACAACAAATTGTTGATTTGGATAGGTAGGTAACCCAATTGGCACCTCGCAATAGTGTATTAAATAGTCATATCAATGAGTCGATAGTTCTTTCAATGCATTTATCTACATTCCCGAAACGAAGAGTGCCGGCTCAGAAGTCTGGAGTCAATAGTGCTGGAGCCGGCGTGCGCGCGCACCTGCTACCTAGACAGAGATAGAGGAAAGCTCCATTACCAAGGAGTAGCAGCTTGATATCCTTGGCGGCCTGGATGCCATCCTCCTTAAGATTCTTCTCAATCAGCTTGCTGCGCGCAATGGCAGCGCGCTCCTCGGCGGACGAGGCGCAGCCCATGGCGATGGCGCGCACGGCCTGGCTCGCTACGCGCGGCAGCGCCGTGCCCCTCGCATGCTCGCGGCCCGTCGTCGCGCGCCCGTGGCGCCGCGCACGCGCGAGCGAGCGCACGCGTGCTCCGAGATAGGGGGACACGCACCACCACGAGACCGGGTCGGTCCGGCCTGACACGCGAGCTGACGCGACGAAGCTCGGGGGGCGAGCGGAGCGCTAGTAACGAGGCGAGGTGGCGTCGCGGCGTGAACCCGCGAACGAATGACGGATCGCGCAGGCCTGGAGCGGCGCGCGCACTGCGCAGGCTCCGCGTCCGTCCGCCGGCCGCTGCCCGCCCGGCACCTCCTCCCTCACATACCTACTAACACCCTACGTCAAACCTACTCGACGCCTACACAATGACACAAAATGTACGGACACCTAAACATTTTAGGCCAAAACATTTAATACAAGTTCCCGGTGGTTTTTCGCTATATGAGTCTCATACCGATACCTATATAGCGTTAAACACTAGGCACTGTACCTAGGTAGGGTAGGGTAGGTTTAGGTAGGTAGGTACTATATCCGGCCTTTTCAACGAAATAAAAATATGTAAAAAATATAAGCAGTACATAGCGACGAACCTTGCATAATTCGGTTATTGTAAGTACTTCACCTACTTATATAGGTAACCTACCTACCTACTATTGTAAATGCATGCATACCTATCTACAGGGCAGGACAAGGCGATAACACGTAGGAATCTCATACAATAATAGGAGTATGTATGACTTCTCCTTGTTTAGAGTACTTCGTCTATGTTATTTTTCCCAAACGTTAGTCATGCCATTGTTGGCTGTTTTAATATCATAGCCACAGCATCCCTGGTAGTGTTTTTAATTCGTCTCATTAGTCCGACATATCGGCGCGGCGGCCTGCGCGTGATTGCTTTTTCTTGTTCTAAACAAAGGATGTGAAATTAATAGATACAATCGCGTGTAGAAAATCGCTGTCATAAAATTATATACCTAGGTATCTCGATAATTACCAGTGCTGAACGAGTAGTTAGTGATTTCTGGAAAATATTGCAGCCATATTGCAGCAAACAACTTATAAAAACTCACGAATGGGGTACATAGTTAGACAACTTGTGAACTAGACAGCTAGACAGTCACATAATCTAGTTACCTACTTCATGATTAATATGCCCAACACATAGGGGCTTGTAAAAGTACCTTTATAGGTCATCATTGAGCTATTAAACAGCCTAGTAGGTGCTTATTTAGAATTAATTGTCGACGCATTTGTTTTGTGAAAGTAAACTAACTGTAAACTTTATTTGCATACTATGACCTTGCCTCGTTATGGAGTGCATGCTCTATTACTAGAACTAAAATAATGTTTGATCAACATACAGGATCTTGTATTCATTTAAAAGAATCAGATTATCTACCCTCCTTTAGCCCAAATAAAACATCGTCGTTACTTGACAGCTTCCAATCGGTTGCGAGTTTGGATCCTAAGTACGTCGTTGAGTGTCTCGGGTTCGATCCCTAGTTATCCACACAAAAAAAAGTTTGTTCGGCCTATTGACAGTTGTTTCAGGTCTAGAGTAGCTGGTTGAGTACATGAAAACAAATCTGAGTCAGTTTCAAGAATGAAGATTCGTGACCTTATTGACGTATGTGACGACCTTGCTTATTACGTGACGACCTTGCTTATTACGTGACGACCTTGCTTATTACGTGACGACCTTGCTTATTACGCGACGACCTTGCTTATTACGTGATGACCTTGCTTATTACGTGATGACCTTGCTTATTACGTGATGACCTTGCTTATTACGTGATGAAGGTAGATTGTGTAGATAGTAGGACATAACATAATATCACGCCTGTATCCCCGAAGCTTTAGGCAGGGGCTTACCTATAGTACAGTACATAAACCGACGTTTCGCCAGTTATGTTTAGGTTCCATGTAATAGGCGGCGAGCCTGTTGCCAACAACGGCACAAATCCAGAATCTCTCTCTCTCTCTCTCTATAGATTGAAATGACAAAAAATAACAGAATAGAAAATGTTTATATATCTACATTTTATGCAAATAATCATTTTCTGTTATATTCTAGGTACTAATCCATCAGTATCGCAGCTCATTGTATAGAATACAAATGGGATTGTAGTCATAGGGATCGGGACTGGGACCTCTTGGAGGATGGTAGTGCTTTATGACTATGAGCTTCACAAAGGTATCCGGGGAAACATACTTGCTCTCTACTAGTCGTTAATCAGTCACTGGACTTTTTGTACTGAATATTGGGTAGTTGTGTAACATTACTTTCATAATAATTGTTAACAAAACATAAATTGTAATAAAACATTTCAATGAACTTAAAGAGCCTTTTAATTATATAATTCAAGTACACAGACTACATTAATATTCACTGAGACAATTTTTATTATATATTATATTAAATGTAAAGGGAGCCATCAGCAGGCCCCAAGTGATGGATCCCAATAAGTAAGGCATCCACAAGAGTCCAGACTCCCAGTCCTCCAAAACTGAACAATTTTCCTATCCCTTCTTGCCAGTGGCCGAGGTAGAACCGATCAGCACCAAATCCTCCAAGAGTTAGGGCAAGGATGACTGCAGTACCCCAGCGCGTGCCTGCAGTCCATGAACATCGGATCTTTTTCAGGAATCTGCGCTTTCCTAAGCACACCACGTCATCAGATACTGTGCAGTTTGTCCTGCAAGTGTAATTAAAAGTTATTTAACTTTAAGTAAGTAGGCATAAGGAAAATGTAATAATGTGATGTTTAGTCACCAAAATACTTTGCAATTGTTTATTTAAAACTATGATTTCGAAAGCAGCAGTATTGCAGTTTTGCTTACAAGTAATATTTCAGTGGTGAAGCCAGAGAATTGCAGTTTGCTTTCTGGTCGCAGCGATGTTCCCATTTCTCTGTCTGGTAACAAAACCTGCACATTGCTGTTCTGTTGAATGTTTTGGTACCCTGGAATATAATAAAGTATACGTTATTGTTGGAAACTTAAACACTTCAATTATCTTTCTAATGAAGTGGTGTTTATTCTAAGTAGGTACTACTTACATTGCAAACAATTTTTGGTTTGACAGTGCAGGAATAATTATAGAAGCCTCCATATCGACAATCTACACTTCTATCGCAATTTATACAGGGATACTGCAACGAGGAGCACTCAGAAATGTCCTGGTCAACAGAAGGACAACTCTTTAAGTATTCTTCATTTTCACTGAAATTCACGCCTTTGTCACTCGAATCGTCCTTGATTTTGTTTTCTTTGCTTTGTATATCCATATTGTTGTTAGCTACGACACAAAAAGTTTTATTGAAACAACAGAATAATCAAGTAAATTCATAATTTACTTTATCATTGTTGCAGGGCAACTTACCCATATCAGTAATGTGAATTGTATTAAATATAACTAATAAAACTAGAACTATACAGTCTCTTATACTTATTCTTAGTGGCAAAGTTCTCGGCATCTTGATACTTATACCATTTTACTAGTATTTCAATAATTAAGAGCAAAGTAAGCTCAGGATGAGCTCAGGCTCGACAGGCTCACTGTAAAAACAACACAACGACAATAAAATTAATGTCGTCTACTTGTCAAACATGACACTAACACTGACAGTGACAGCAGGATAGCTTCATTGGTTTCCATGAGTGCGACAAAGACGAAACTACGAATTTATGCTAAAGCTATTAAAAATCTGTTCTCTGAAACGCAAGACGTCAATACACTTCACGCTTGTTAAGGTAAGGACAACAGCAGAGTAAATACCTAGCAGGCTAGCAGTTGCACTGTAAGTGATTCTGTATAGTAAAAATTAGCAACAGTTTAACGAAAGCAAATAGCTTAACCGTTCCAAGAGTACGGTCACTATACTCACCACTCTGCTGGACCAGCGCACTGCCACGCCACCTAACGAGTTTTGTACGCCTAATTAGTTATTCACTTGTGTGGAAATGCTTTGTTCTTGTTAACATTGCACTTATTGCCTATGGTCCTAAGGACTATGCAGCTAGCAGGAGCGCGAGCGGTCGCAGCCCAAGATTTTGGGGGTCACCATGGGTGCAGGAATATTTTTAGGATGGTACAACTGGTACATATCGTCCTCGTTAGTCTAGTGGTCGCAAGACTGCTGAGCTGAGGTTCTGGGTTCGATTCCCATCAGGTCGGGTAAAATGTAATTGGGTTTTCTCATCAGGAATATCTTAGAAGCAGGCTGGAGTCTAGATTTGTGCCCGGTTGGTGGCAGTAGGCTCGCCCCTATAACATGGGACTTAAACATAACTGATGAAATGTGAATGTAAGTACTATAATATGTAGGTATACCTCTGCTTACCCTACGGTGATTAAAGACGTGATGTTATGTTAATGTTCATGTACATCTCCAGCTCCATATTACTTATGCTATTCAGGGACGCAGCTTTTACATTGGCATACTTAATAATACTGCTAAAGTAGACGCAGCATTTTTTGATAAATAGTAGGTATTAGGCCATAGTTTATTTAGGGTGAGAAGAGCGAGCGAAGCGAGCTCAAAAATGTTTAACTACCCGGTTCGGTTAGGTTAGGTTTTGTTTTATATATTTTTTTAAACAGAAATAGGACTTACATTGTCGTCTTAGGCAGGAAAGCCTAGGCAACTATGAGAATGTAGAATGCAAGAGCGACGAAGCGAGTTCGAAAATTTTTCAGATTCTCGGATAGGTTAGATTTTCTTTTTATAATTCTAAAAGAACTAGGAATTACTTAGCTTGCCGGCTTACGAAGAAAAGCTCAAGAATCAAGAGAATGTAGAATGCAAGAGTGAGCGAAGCGAGCCTAAAAATTATAGCACCCTACCTGGACTAGGTTGTTTTTTTTTACCATTATGCAGAAACAGAACTTACTTTGTTGAGTTATGACGAAAAGCTTAAACTCGTTTTACAGCAGTTAAAGTTTTGGAATCCGGCCTTTACCTTAGCCTTTCGAACCTTATAAACGAGGGGGGTGCCGAAGGGCGTGAAGGGCGGGCGTTTTAGGGGACAGCCTAGTTTAAAGGACTTTTGATTTTCGTGCCCAAATTCCCGAGTTGTTTCGCTCGCTCTTGCATCCTTGATTCTATATTCATTAGCAGGCTTTTTGAAGTAAAAAAACTTCTTTAGGCACGTTGAGCGATTTTTGGTAGGGGAAAATATTATGGGTACCCGTACCAAACCGAAAGGCGAAAATGTTAATGTTAACAGTATACCTGTAACTAAGAGTATGAAGTGTTGCTCGGAGTGTCGATTTTAAATTACTAATTATGACACTTTAATACCTGATATTACAATTTGAAAATATATTTAAAAAAAAACTTTTATTTCATAGTTTTAAGTTATCACTTCTGTCGGCACTCGGCAGTCCCCATGACTGCCTAATATGTTCTTATGTTTTTGTGTATGTCCATCGGGGTCTCCGTGGCTCAAGAACAGGTTTAAGCCAGTAAGATCATTCAGGCCCTCGGCAGCTAGAATTATTTGAGGACCTCGGACCGCGCCTGTGAGCTAGCTAGGGTCCGCAAGGTTGTGGCATCTTTCCGGGTCTGCACTTTCTCTTTCTTAGTCCTGCATGGGCCCATAATCCAATATTCCACATAGATTTCTAGTGCTCAATTATGTTTTGTGATAATCTCATCAAAACCAGACCAAACACGAAATTCGCTTGATGAAGTTTAGGGATTAGATACTTTTCCACAAAGTAACTAACTGGAAACTTCATCAAACGGCTATCTGCGTCAATAATGAGATCCATCTAGGTTCGTCTTGTTTACCCTATCCTAAGAGTTTACGCCAATCCACAGTAATGCGCGGTCTTTTGGATCTGTGCAGATTTCTTAAACATGAGCACAATGACCTGCCTATAAATGACTGCCAACTATTTAACCCTTTGACCGCTACAGTCATATTGTATAGATGACAAACCAAAGTGTGCCCAGCACGCCACGGTTCGACTACATGACAGACTTTGACGCCGAGGGCACGATTTTGATTTTTTGACGAGTGGCAATATCAAAAGGTTCATGATAATGAGATCAATTAAAACAAGGTATAGTCCAAGAGCTAGATCGAAGAGTTTTTCGTGAACTCTTCGATCTAGCTCTTTGACTATACCTACACCTATAAACCCTTATAATTATCTTTTGAACCAGTGACCGCAAAATTCTGATATTTGGCTACTGATTCCGACTAATTGGCGATAAAATATGGGAGAAAACAGATCTTCGCTAGGTGCCCTAGTTTTTGAGATATAAATGTGGCCCTGCTGGGGAGACTCTCTCCAGATAAATACCACCTATAAACCCTTATATCTTTTGAACCGGTGACCGACAAATTCTGATATTTGGCGACAAATTTTTTGTGTTACTTATTGTGGATTTTAATTTTATTAAAATCCCTGATGGTGGTTCTGCCAGAGTCAGTGACACATAATAAATAGCGTATCTTTTTACTTTTATAGTTTTGCTTTTGCCAGTCTGGCATAGCATAATCAGCCTACAATGTTCCCCCTGGGACATAGGCCTTCTCTCTTCAAGAGGGAGTGGGCTATAATCTACCACGCGGACCCAGTGCGGGTTGTTGTTGTTGTGTCACGTCTTCGAATTTTTGGTTCTAGGACATGCCAGTTTCCTCAAGTTGTTTTCCTTAACCGTTCTAAGAGCATTGGTGATGTAATTATTTACACTAAGTAAAGCGCCTGGGTGGGTTCGAACCCAAGGCCTACATCTCGGAAGTTACCACTGAGCCACCACTGCTCCTCCTGCACATCTGGCATAAAGGATTATTATTATTTCGATAGATAATGCAATTCATGAGCGCGCGCCTTGTGACTATATCATTATAACAAGGTAAAAAACGGAATGGAGAACGCGCGTTAAAAAAAGAAAATTAGTTTAGAAAAATAATTAAACATTTAATGCATAATAAAAATCATCAAAACATTAACAAAACAATTAGAGAATATAATAGAAAAGTTTATCACTAGTTTTTTTTAAAGCACCAGGCTGGAATGTATCAAAGATTAAAGATTAGAATGAAAAACACTCAAAGAATTGAAATCTTCTCCAGTAAGGCCATCTAAGTCTTCTAAAGTAGGTTTTCTGCTGTTATCGTTTTCTCTGGACATTTCCGTGATAGTGGATAGGTCTGGTACGGCGCAAGCAATAGGGAATAGTTGTTTGAGATTGGAGCCGTAGCCCCCGCTGCTCAGCATTGTTGATGCTGCCCCAATTAGGTTTGTGTTGGTTTCATCTTCGCTGAGCAGGTACCATTTGGAAGGGCGTGCGGGCGGCGGGGAGTCTTCTGACAGGTCGTCGGTGATCAGGCTGTTGGGTGAAGCCTCAGTGCCAGGCGGGCTGTGGTAGACTGTGTCACTTGTATTGTTGATCTCTGAATTAGCCCCTGTAAACAGGAAAGGTTAGTTGTCATGCTTTTTTATTTTCGGATTTTCTGTTACGATTATGGGACTTTTGGGTTTGGAAAATGGCAAAAATCGCCGCCTCACATGCTACCATAAAGAAGATCATAATTATTATGACTCTATTAAAAAGTTCACATTAAACATTGTATTGTAACACATAGGTTACACGCGGGCTTCACCAGTTAATAGACTTAAGGCTATCTTTAACTATCATTAGATATCGGCTGCGCCTACATTTTTACAAGTCGCCGTTTACGAACTTACGCCGGAAATAAGGCGACCCATACTTTGCCAAAAACCAAACGGTGTTCAACAAAACATAATGTAAGTCTATGGTAAATATAAGTTTTGGACTTACTATTGTAAAGGCTGACATCTTGAGCATTGTTGCAGAACAAATCAGGCGATGTGCTATGTTCTTTATTGGTCGCACACAGACTGTCCCATGCTTTGTCCCCAGATTCCATCGAATCGCCCAGCGTTATCACCGACTTCAGAGAGTTCTCTACAAACTCTATACTATCGCCTACACACGATGCATGCAGACATGTTTCGGAATGATTGTGTATAAGATCTACACTATCATTTGCAAGAAAAAATACTTCTGACGCCGAGTCATTTATCCCACTATCAGTGAAAACTGAAATTCTGCTAGCATTCTGCGCAGATTCAGTATGAGATTTTTTATTTTTAGGTCTCAGTATTTTAACTCTGATAACGTCTTTCTTCTTCCTGCCTTTTGGTTTTTCGTTTGCAATAGTAAGATTAGCCATATTTATTTCTTCTGTTACAACATTGTCATTGCTCAGATTTGTTTCAAGTAGAGGTGGACAAGACTTCCTGCCACTGTAAGAGCAAGACTCCACGTGTTCCTCTTCCACTATAGGATCTACTGTTGAAGTAACAGATTTCTTAGATCCTTTTCTTTTTTGAGGAGTAGAACATCTCTTTTTATTTGCCTTGGGTTTCTTTTGAACTTCCACACTAGTGACATCTACATCCATCATGCTTGCTTCTTTTAGCGTACTTATTTCGGTCGTTTTTTTAGCGCTTTCCAAAAGCAAGTCATGCAATTTTTTATTCAGAGTATCTGTTGCAGTAACGTGTTCATTTATATTGAAAGTGCCTATATTCTTTAACAATGATTCTGTAACTGAACTTTTTGGCTCAGTCGACATTTCAGTTACTGTGTTGCAACTTTCAAATTCACATTCCTGATTCATCAGCGGTACAGAGACATCGACATCTGATATCATATTATACTTACTGCGCATTGTTATTGTTCCTTCTTTTATTTCATTACTTTGCATTTCATTTATAGTAGGGTAATCTTCAACAGAGTTGAGCATCTCCTTAGAAATAGACATGTTTTCCACAAGTGATAATTCAGGAGACATTGGTAGAGATACATTACTGGAACTACCAACGTCACTGGTCATTTGACACGAGGGGCTAGTAAAGTTGTGATTTATTTGAGCCGTTATTTCGTTTCTACATATTGACTCCAGATGTCGAACATTGTAGGTTTCATTGTCAATCGGAGCTGTTTCATCTATTGGCTCCAGTTGTCTCGATGAAACCTTTGCTCGAGGATTTAGAAGTTGGTAAGACTCGGATATGTAAGCATCTGTGTTCAAACTAGAATTTTCTCGACTAACTACCCTTACAGACGCATCTACAGACGAATTACTGGAATCGTTGTATGCATCGTGGTATAAATATGGGTGAGTTTTCCTTCTCGTACTGCGCCGTATTGAATTTCTGGTTTTGGTCACTAAGCTGGATGCGTCAATTTTCTTTTTCCTTTTAGTTTCTGTGTTAACAGGACTTACATCAGTATCTTGATATCCTTGAGTACTGTCCATGGAATTAAGCGAGACAGAATCGGGCGACGAAAATATCTTCGAAGGTTTTTCCGAGCTGTTGAAAAGGAGAGCAAGAAGTGCATATTAAAAGCAAACACACACAGCGCAGCAGAAGCTAAAGTGCAACAAATGAAATGTACAATGTGCAACAAGCACCATGCAGTAGGGCATGATATACATAATGGAAGCAGGTTTACAAACAAATATTATGTTTAAAATGCACTCACCAAAATCTTAAGCTTTTTGAATCATACCACAGAACACAATTTAACAAAATTAAATAACAATTAACGACTAAGCTATCAGAGAAAATAGAAATAATACACAATTTACCATTGAAAAGTTTATTGATCGTAAGAATTTCCACCTGCTCCCATTCATTGTTACATTATTTCTTATAAAATACATCGTCGAGTTTCTTTAACTACTGCTTTTGTTATTTACAGAAAATGCGTAATTTTAAATTGAATGGCAACAATAATTTTAGCGGACAATTATAACCACACATATTAGTTGTAAGAGACCATTGTAGAGACTTAGTTCAATATAAAATGTATAATACTTTATTGCATGCAATATGATTTGTTAAACAACTCATTATGAGTACATGACTTGTACTTTAAAAATACAATTTCTACACATAATTCACATTCAGTACTCATCGTCAAAAATTATATTTTTCTTGCTACCACAGTTATGAAGTATTATATAATTAGATTATAGACGATTATTCTAAATACATCTTATGTATATAACCATATAATTTATTTAAAATAATATAAAAGAGAGGTAATCCCATTCTTAAATAATGATATGTTAAAGGAAATACTAAAATATTGAAGATTTATATAAACAAGAAGTAAAGATCGATGAAACTACTTAATTGAAATCAATTATAAGAAATATCTATTGGAAATAATGAAATATAAGAGATTTTTTTTTTCATGACATCAATGGGATTTGGTCAAGCATTGGGCATCTGACAGGTTAAAATAACAATATTAGAATAAAATTTTATAACATGCGATTTGATAAATAAATAAAACCATAGCGTTAGTAGCAAGTAATGTAAAATACAAAATAATTTGGTACTTGGGTTTAATAGTTAGTAATATTATGGTAAAATAAATTATGCAGAGTAAAATTAAATACATACTATGATCATAGGTCAATGTTAGTAACTATTCGGAACTTGACTTGATGCACTTCCCAATACATTTTTTTATATCACCTAAACTATAATTATTTTACTGCTAAACGTTTTACCTTTTTTTTTGATTTGTCTTTTTGTTAGATGGCGACCTAAGCGAATGCCTGCTATTTCTCGGCGGTAGCATGTATCTCACTTCTCCGTCTTCATCGTTTACGCTTGTGTTCAATTTTTGTGTTGACTGCCGAGTCTTCATTGTTTTTGATTGGTTTATGTTCACAGTCTCTGTCGAGACAAAATTCATAGATCATTAATATAACATACAACAATTTTCAATATCAGAATATTTTGTTTATACCGGGATTTTCATAAAACAGCACAATCAACATTTAAACACACATCATCATCATCTGCCTAGCCTTTTCCCAACTATGTTGAGGTCGGCTTCCAGTCTAACCGGATTCAGCTGAATACCAGTATTTTACATGGAGCGACTGCCTTTTTTTTTTTTTTTTGCTGAGAAATGACATTACGCGTCTCCGCTCGTCGGGGGACGAGACGGAGTATGTGGGACTCCCTGCCAGAGTGGCAGTATACCCACTAAAACTCAGCGGTGTTCCCTCATCGCCTTGATGGGGGGGGTCATGGGAATCCGGCTCAGCCTTTGCGTCCACAACCCTCCCGGCGCATATGGAGCGACTGCCTATCTGACCTCCACAACCCAGTTACTGGGTAATACGATATCCCTTGGTAAGACTGGTTGTCAGACTTTCGGGCTTCTGACTACCCGTAACGACTGTCAAAGATCCACAAATGACAGCCGGGACCAACGGCATAACGTGCTTTCCGAGGCACGGAGGGGTCACGGTATGTAAAGATGGTCACCCATCCACAGACCAACCGCGGCAAGCGTAGCTTAACCTGATCGATCGACCTGTGCGGCTGTTATTATTTAGCCACGGGCCCCTTTTAACATTTAAACACACAAACAAAGAAAAAAAAAAGATAATTTGATAATAAAATTTTAAAGCGAAATAAGGAGACTAAAATATAATATAGGAAATAGTTTTCCCCGAGATTAGGGTTGCTTAGTTAGGCTTATATTTCTTTAATTTGTTTTAAAGAAATATAAGCCTAACTAAACAAAACAGTACATCTATTAGACTTTTTCGTTCGTGACCGTTCCATGATACTCGCGGGCTAAGGGGGGACGCGGCAAAAAACAAATGACGCGCACAAATCCTCATAAGGTATTGTCAAAGACGAATCCGCAGATTTTTCTATTTAAATAATGTGTGATTTATTTCTGCTGTATGAAATCAATTTTGAATATTATACGTTTTTTGAATTATATTTAAGTTAATTTATAATTTTTAGAGTGGGTTGCATCAATAGCTCCGTTATAGTTTGTGTCAAAGTTAAATTTAACCGTAACCATAACAATGACCATAGAATCTACTATCCGTTGTTGCACCATCATGTATTTCGTGTATTTCACAGTTAAAGTTAAAAGGGTGACAAGTGACAAGACGTCATATTTCCCCAAAATGTACGTGGGTAATTTTTTGACAAGGGCAACACTTCAAGCTTGTTGTCATCACGCTTTGTTTATTTGACACTAGTGATGTTAATCAGTCATTAATGGTCAGGACTCGATTGTCTCGATTATTTAATTCAAAATCTCAATTTAAGTTGATCTAAGGACTAGAGGGAGGTTCCCAGCAGCTTCGTACGTTTGAAACGCACACAAAAATAAACTTCAAGAAAAGAATCATAGCAAGATCCAAAATACAGTTACCGTTCTATATTGGTAATGTACCAAGGTATTTAAGTCAGTGACATTCGGCTCAGATTGGCTTTGTTCGACTTTGTAAAGAGCGTATTAATACGAATAATAATAATAATTCCTACGCATATTCCACTGATTGTCAGATTGATCTGATAAAATCAATGACGATTTAATGACAAATTACACTTTATTATCTGACAGCACTAACCCACAGAATATGTATTTTGTTATTAAAACTCTGTGACTGTACATCACAGTATTATGACGGTTTATTACAAGAATATATTTATTACCTGGTTTTTTAACCAAGAATGACAGTTAACTAGTGTGGCAGTGTTGGTGATATTTATTTAATCGTGAGTACATCGAGTGGCACCTGGAGAGAAAATGGACTCAGCTTTTGAGTAACGAGTTAAATAAAATCGAGCCGCATCACTATCTGACACTGTCAGAAAGACAAGTGTCAAGTGACTTATAACATTCATTTTATTTTTCCGTTTCTTTCGAATTGCATGAAATTGATATTTCTGTTTTCCTGTATGTAATTGAAGGATTATATTATTGGAAGATGTATTACAGCATTTACTCCAAAAGGATGTTGTGTTAATTGTTCAATAAGATTTTAACGCAATGTGCGAACACATTGCCCGAGACTGCTGCAAATGTACGGTAACTTGTGAACGCAAGGATTCACGAACGCTAGTCAAACCATCTTTAATGCAGTTTAACGAAAATGCGTATAGACGATGCAAGAAAGTATTGAAACTGTTTATACATTATGGAGATTTGAATACAGGAATATTTACATTATATGTCGATTTTCACAGCAAACGCATACAGTGCCTGATGAATGCGGGAAAGAACATTGTTTTGCAGTGGCATCCAGCACACCAAAAAGAACAAGAATAATATTAGTTAGAATACGCTTATTTTCTAACATAAATCATATATTTATTTTCAGGTGCATTATTTAGGTAGGTACCTACCTACCTAAAAAATTCATTTCTAACACCCAGCTGCTCTTGCTGGATGCTATTGCAACTGTTTGGTGGACAGACGTTGGTATTGTTAGCTGTTGTGCACATGTACTGTTGAGCGTGCGGTATTGAAGTATTTTCATCGGTGGAGTGACCTGCATATTTTTCAGATGAAATATTACCTACTTCTAAGTCGTCTGACGTTGAAATTAATATAAGTAGTTACATTAATAAAAATGCTCTGCTATGTACAATTTGTTATTATTATTATTTTTTTTAACCGTTCAATACACTCCTACTATTTATCGCTGAGCAGTGGTGGGTCCGTCGTAACAGCTGCGACTTACAGCATAAAGGTCGTAGGTTCGAACCCAGACAGGCGCTTTACTTTGTGTAAATTATTTCATCACCACTGCTCTCAAAACGAAAACATCGTGAGGAAGTCCTATATCCATACTAATATTATAAATGCGAAAGAGTGTCTGTCTGTTACCTCTTCACGCTTAAGCCGCTGAACTGATTTAGATGAAATTTTGTATAGAGATAGTTTGAGTCCCGGGAAAGGACATAGGATAGTTTTTATCCCGATATTCCCACGGGATCGTAACTAATGTGGGTGAAATCGCGGGGCGCTGCTAGTATATACTAAATTAATTTTGATAAGCATTGACTTTCATAAAATATGGAAGAAAAAAAAAAACAAGTACAATTTTAAAAACATAATATGACCAAACAAAAACAACCTGTCTTCAAAGAACTTAATGAAATTGAAATGGATCAAATCAGATAAAGCATTTGGAATCAAGATGAACTTCATCGGCACAATGAAGAGAAGTATAAGCTAGGAACTAGAAAAACTGAAATTAGTAATCGATATTCACAATACACTTGCTACAGTTTACATAATAACATTTTACATAAGAATATCGATTTCAAATTTCAGTTTTTCTAGTTCTAGCTTATACTTCTCTTCACTGTGTTGCTTTAATTGCCGAAGAAGCTCAAGCTCTCGCGTATTCTTCTGAATTTTTGGTTCTAGGACATGCCGGTTTCCTCATGATGTTTCCCTTCACTGTTTTGAGAGCAGTGGTGATGATATAATTTACGCAAAGTAAATCGCCTGCCTGGGTTCTACTCAAATCGTAAGTCGGGGCCATTAGGTAATTATTTATATAATATGTAGAGTTCTCAGGGGTTCTTGTTTTCAGCAAGGGAGGACCCTTGCTGAAAACAAGAACCCTTGCTGAGAACTAAGACCTTAGTAAGGGCTCTGGCTTCTATCTAGGAAAGTTAGAAGCTCTTGCTAAGGTCTTAGAACCCGGAATCTGTCCAAAAATTAATTCTCATCCTACTTATGAAATCGATCAATGCGAGGGTGAATTTTTTTCTCTTCCTAACTGGCAAATCGGATTCACTGACACTATCATCGCTAGAAGAGCTTTATTTCCACAATATATCGCGGAGTAAAGACATACCTAATTTGTTTTAGTAGGTACTTTATTCAATAACACAATATTTTTATAGGTTACAATGCAAAGCAGATGACATTATACAATGACACAAACCGTAACTATAGCCCTTTACCGCCCGAAGTTGGGCGATTAAAGTTATAGTTATCTGTGACGTCATTTTAACTATTTTGTCAAAATTAAAACGATGCAACCCGAATTTCGCTTAACCGGAGATTTGACGTCTGTCAAAGCTTTGATTATAGTTAAAAATGACTTGTTATAGTTATTTATGACGTCATTTTAACAATTCTCAAAATGATGCAACCCGAATTTCGCTTAACCGGAGATTTTGACGGCTGTCATGGGATTGGTTATCGTTATAGTTAGCTGATGCAACTCACTCTTAGTGAATGTTAAAGCATGTTTTTTAAACTACAAAATATTAAAAAAAATTACATACTTAAATAGTAATTTGTTTATTTTGTCCTCCAATTTTTTTAATCTCTGGTTAGTCATATCAATGTAAAGATGTGCAGCCGTATCCGAGAGCACAGGTTGGGCAGCCTGGGACGACGGCGTACGACTGACGTTCCCGCCAGGCGGTCCCGCGGCCCACACTAGTAAATGCAGTACGTCCCCTACCACCCGCGTGAACCATAAGACCGTCACCAACGAAAAAGTCGGCCTAATATAGTAATACTCATCATCATCATCATTTCAGCCGAAAGATGTCCACTGCTGGACATAGACCTTCCCCAAAAGGGGGGGTTTGCCATAATCGCCACCCTTGGCAGGCGGGTTGGCGATCGCAGTATGGTATGGTGGTGGAATGCATAGAGAACGTTGCTGCCCATTCTCCGGTAAGCCCCTTAGTCGCCTTTTACGACACCCACGGAAAGTATGGGGTGGTGCTATTCTTTAAGTCCGGCACCACACAGACGATAGTAATACTATTTAAAAAAAAATTAAATTTAGGTAAATGCATGGCTTACCATTCAAAATTTTACGTGACATCCGCGTTGGTCGTTTTGAAACATATTCTTGAGTATTATTATTATTTTCAGTCTCTTTGGCTTTCTTATTGCGCGTGCGGCTATACCCCTCAGATTCCTTTGTTTCTGGCCCATTGGATATTTTCGGTTGCTCTTCTGGACTGTGAGCTGATGATGATGATGTTCGTGGAGGTGGTGGTCCCATTTTCCTAAAGGATGAAATGGTACTTCTTAATGGCACTCCTATTTGGGCATGCTGAGGTCAAAATTAAGCAGGATTAAAAACTTACGATGTTTAAAGTTATGGTTGAAATTGATTCCGTAAAGATGTTATGCGAATACTTTTTACTGAGCAAACCTAATGAAACCAGAAATTACCTTTTAGTGACGTTATTAGCTTGTCCGTTTGGCTCAATATCTTCCTCTTTATCTAGTTCTTCAATCTGTTTGAATATTTCTTTTTCTATTTCATTTACTTTTGCATGTACTTCTGTAAAAATTATAATGTCCGTTTGAATTCTCAATTGGTATTTTGCGTAATACTACAAGCAGCAATACTAATTCCAGAGCAGCTATTATGGGAAATCCATCTACAGTCAGTTCCAAAAGTATTTGATGAAAATGTTAACAAATGGATCAGATGCATTTTTTTTTCAGATACTAATCAGTCCTTGAAAATTGAAACAATTGAGGTTTTTAAAACCTCAATTTACGTCAATGATTTTTTAATTACAATTTAATAATGATATTCAAGCAATATTTGTTCGAAATAGTGATGAGATATAAAGTTAAAATCGACTACAATAACAGATGAGTGTGTTACAAATTCCCTTTAGTGAGTAAATGCGTAAGAATTTAACCTGAACAGGATTTGTTTACACTTTCAACAAATACTTTTGGAACAGACCATAGTATCATAATATATCATATTAAGAGATGGACTAGCAGCTTGGTTGCTCTATGCCGTGTATAACCTGCCGCCATCTTCTTTAGTCTCAGCCAAATCCATAAATAATATCTAAGACATGCATTTATTAGCTGTTACCCGTGACTACGTCGGTGTAGAATTTAAAAGCATGACTCCTCTCCCTCTGATCGTATATCAGCATAACATCACGCCTGTTTTTTTCCAAGGGTTAAGCAGAGGTGACCTACAGCATAATTAGCCTATAATGTTCCCCCCACTGCACAGGCGTTCTCTCGGTGAGAGGGAGTAAGCCTTAATCCACCGTGCGGGCCTAGGGGCATAAAAACGCCACTTTGGGGAATCCTAAAAGGATAACATTATGAATCGTAATATGGCGAAGACAGTCCGTGTTTTATTTTTTTCGCTGCACTACGTAGGTACAATCAAAGAGATTGGGATTGGATTTGGATCGGATTGATTGGTATTTTAGCACAGACAAAAAAAAATAACTGAAAATTACGTCACCAATGGGATTTGATACGATTAATTTAACGGTTAACTGTCCATTATGTTATCCTTTTATGATTCTGCCAAAGTGGCCTTTTTAGGCCCCCTAGAGCGAGTTGGTAGATGTCACACGTCTTCGAATTTTTGGTTTTAGGACATGCCGGTTTCCTCAAGATGTTTTCCTTCACCGTTTTGGGAGCAGTGGTGATGAAATTATTTAGACAAAGTAAAGTGCCTGCTTAAGTTCGAACCCACGACCTCGTAAACCGCGACCGTTACCACCTGGGCCACCAATGCTTTCACCCACACCACACACACATTTCGCTCTATCATATTAGGTTTTGTAACTTACCAGGGTCAGGGACGATAACAGGTGTTGAAGACCCACTACTCAACTCCTTGGATTGAGCAGGGTTCATTACTGTCGTATTAGACTCCGGGACGACGGCCTTTTTAACTTCCTTGTGGAATATATTCACTACCTGTTCGAGGACCGGGTGGATCTGCGGCCAGTGACCTTCGAGTTGGACCTCCTGAAATGAGTACCCAAGTGTAAGTATTGTCAATAATAAGTTGGGTTATGTAACACTTAATTGCTACAAAATAAATAAAATAATGTTTATTTATCCAATGTAATACATAGACATAGGTTGAACACAGCCCACAGGTGGTAGATATACTAAAATCACACTAATATTATAAAGGCGAAAGTTTGTGAGTGTGTGTTTATATGTTTGTTACTTCTTCACGCTCAAACGGCTGGACCAATTTCGACAAAATTTTGTATGGAGGTAGCTGACACCCTGGATTAACATATAGGCTGCATATACTTTTTATCCCGATATTCCCACGGGATCGACATTTACGCGGGTGAAACCGCGGGGCGCAGCTTGTTATACATAATTCAACCCCACCCTATACCCCATTGGTTTTTTTAAGCCAGCTCTGGTCCTGCGTGATGCCCACAAAGGCCTCCCCTCTGTGAAAGGGATTCACAGAGGGGAGGCCTGTGTCCCAGCAGTGGGAATATTATAGCCTAATTATTCATATAAATAAAGGCACTGTGTAAGATAAATAAAAAATAGACATCCAAAAAATGTATTTGAATTTATTTTAAATTACTACTGCTCATTCCCACGACCGTCCAGTTCTGCGGGAACGGCTTTTTACTGGGTCCCGCAAAACTGACTGGTGTGTTCCTGTTTTTCACAGGACGTGACATCCAGTTCGCAGTGACAAAACCGAATAGCAAAATTCGACCAGACTGGATACCGCAAACAGGATGCTCGTATGCTACTATTGAAACAAGTTCACTCTAGTAAACGGGTTCCTGTAAAATAATGTGCCAAAAACGGGATGTCACCATGGAAACGATCCCTTACCTTATGGTTAAGCGAAAAAGTATTTGTTGACAGGTTACCTCATTGTTCTTTGTGAATTTTATTTTAATTGTCTCAGGAGGGAATTCTTTTAGTTCTTCTTTCTTTTCATCAGGGACTGGTAAACTTGTTTCTTTTGCTAAAAATATGAGGTAGATATTTGTTAAGAACTTCAATGACGGAATATTATAATAAAAAAACATTACATTGAATACTTACCAACGCTATTCGGAGGTTCAACTGCTATACTAGATCTTCTTGAATTCCTAAAAATATGCAGAAACACAACATTAGAATCTTGTTTAAATTTTGGAGCAAGAACAAGTGATGCACCGTTAAGATTACTGCGAATGAACATGATGATTGTCCACTAAAGCTAAATTATGCTGAGCGATGCCTGTTTTACGTGGATGTAACGCTTGTTTTCCCGCAACTTGTTAATTAATTTTTGTGTTTTGTGTTCTTTTTATGCGTCATGTTAACCGCAAATTAACGTATTTTCTTTCTTCTTTCATTCTTCATTACATTCTTCTCCACACGACGACCTTTTGGAGGGACAAATAGAATCAATTCTATTTTCTTGTAAGTTTTGACGTCAAAAGTGTGTATACAGTGCCTAATTGAAATAAAGGAAAACATACCTATGTGGGTTAGCTTGCTGCACAGGAATGTATGTGTCTTTCAACTGCTGTGGCTCCTTAGCTTCTTCCAATAACCTGTTAAAAATACAATTATGAAACAAGTATGTAATTGAATATAGTCCTACAGACCGAATTTCGGCCATGGCGACCAATCTCAGCGGAGACTAGCCTTCGGTGCGTGTGATATTATAGTGCACGCGTGTGTGCGCAGACACAGGTGCACTCTCTCTTATCTCACTCTCATTGTCCGATGGGACGGCAATCTGACAATATCAGAGAGAGATCAGGCGCAGGATCAACGGCTACACGTGCTTTTCGAGACACAGGTGTATCACATCGCTAACTTCCAAACTCTGGGCTGTTACCAAGAAATTCCTGATGGGAAAACCCGATAACACTTTGCTCGTCCTGGGAATCGAACCCAGGACCCCACCGCTCAGCAGTCGCGCTTGCGGCCAGAAGACCAACGGGGCACTTAATTAAAACATGAAATTAAAACTATGTGCACAAAGTGTGTCTATAATTTAGCCAACACTCACTTTTTAAATTCCGATGCTTTCTTCTTCTCTTCTTCATATTTCTGTTTCCAGAAGGTCTCACCTTCTTCTGAGTCGCCTAAAACATAACAATGATGTAAAACCATGAAAGGACCAAAATGCAAATACTGTGCGTTATTATGACACATCGATCTTTAGAAAGAGAGAACCACACAGGTAAAGTATTTTTCTCACGAAGCGACGCGCACTTGACTTGTGGTAACCAAGTGTACAAACCCTGTAAATGTGTGCGTGAAGACGAGTAGCGTCAGCACCATAACACACACACAGTTCCGACTTCGCCAGTGTATCGGACGGTACCGAGAGCTCCTGCGCATACACACATATTCACAGCGTATTTGTACACCTGGTAAACACAAGTAAAGCGTGCGTCGCTTCGTGAGATAAAAAAACTGTATTAGTGACAGAGATGACGCTCTACAAAGCCGGACCTTTTCTAAAACCCGATGAGCCATATTTACGGCCGGCTACTGTCCACAATACGTACTTTCTGGTAAATAAGTGATGTAATTCTTGACAATTTTGCCATCCTTTATTATTGGGTATATTTTTTTCCCGTACATGACGAAGAGACCACCTTCTTCTTCCAGTGCCGATATCTTGACAGCATGTGGCTTCCTGCAAGTAATCAACATAGATAATGATGTAAAGGAAGACACTTGTTAATTATCTATGCCGTAAGAAAGATACCTCATCAATGTTTCTTTTTCCTGTAGAATTTTACACACCCTAGCCACATTGGCTTACCACCGTATAGTTTTTTATAACGCTGATCTAGTATTCTATCTTGGACAACAACAACAATAACAGTTTTGTGATTGGTTGATTGAAATTACAACAGCCAATCAGAAGGCCAATTGAGAATACTTTAAAAACGTTCAAATTCATGTCGCAATCTTATCTCAGCGACAAGACAATTAATGTCAAAATATTGTCAATCAAAAATGTAGGGTAGGTAATTAGACGTATTTTTGACAGATTGAGACAGATCAGACTGTACGTTCTTAAAATTACTGGAGCAGCGCCCCGCGGTTTCATCCGCATAAGTGTCGATCCCGTGGGAATATCGGGATAAAAACTATCCTGTGTGTGTCCGGGATGCAATCTATCTCTCTGCCAGAGAACGTCGGTCACGGCCCATACATGACCTGACTATACTCGTAAAGTATCGCGACCGTTGATGGCATATGGTTTAATTGGTTCACCTACTTATAATAATCAATATTTAATTGAAAATATATTTTTAGAAAGCGGAAGAAAATAGATTTTTGCATGTATTTGTTCTTAGGGAGATTAGAATTTGACAAGTTGGAAACGCGACAGCCTTAATGCAATTATGCTAGTCATTGTTAGTTACGCGTTTTGTATCTCCCACAGTCCCACTTCTGTGCGAAGAATATCAAACATTGACAGTTTTTCTCGATGAAAATAATTATTTCAGACTTATAAATATTATAGGTATATAATATTATAGGTCCGTAATACGGAACGGAGTAGCACGGGAGTAGCTTTGACAGCTGCCAGGATGTCAATTGGGTGTCAATATGTCATACGTTTCGTTCCATCTGTTAGAAGCATTAAATGTATTTGAGAAAAGGCCTAGTAATTGATCTAACTGTTATTACCCATGAAATAACAATATTCTAAGAATAAAAACGACAATAAACGTAATCTTAAATAAAAATCTGATTTGAAAAAAATCTTAAATGCTTGAATGCTGGTGCTAAAACGAAACGTGTACCCCGTATAGGGCAGAACGTATTCAGGTGCGTTCAAAACTAATAAAAATGTCGTACGGAAGAAAGGTTTTTTAATATTCTTTTTTATTTTATTCCGGGTTTTAATAAATAATTGAATACATGTAAATTAATGCTCACTTAATTGACTATTTTTTGACGTATAACTCGTTACGGGTCTCGTCCGAATTTGGTCAGGTCAATTATGGCCATTGTTCTTTTATACAAATCCGTTCAGTGGTTTAGGTGTGAAAAGGTAACATACAGACACGAGTTACTTTCGAATTTATAATAGTAGTGTGGATGGACACCATTAAAATATATGTAGACTTCAAAATATAGAGCTACAAGGACTTTTTGGCGCTTGAGTGACGTTTACAGGGTGAGTTGTTGGTAAACCTTTGTCAAATTGTATTGAAAAAACATGATAGCGGCGTTAGTTCCTATTTTGGCCACGCGCCAAAAGATTCTTGTACAGCTATACTCACATATATTTCCTGGTTGGCCTGTTCTTCCGGCTGCGTGGCGGCGACACAAAGTCTTCACTCTCTGACGTCCAGTCACTTGTGTTCGACACGGGGGCGGGGGCAGCAGTGTGGCTGAAATACCATTTATTTCCTTATTTGGTTCAAAGGGCAGCAACAAAAGACTGGAACTGTTCGATATGGTGTGGATGGATGAAATCAAGAAAATTAATAAAATAGAATGACTTGAGTATATTGATGACGAAGTGTTTAAACAATGTCAAAAGTGTATAGTGTCATAGATAATCAAAAACTTAAGCATCTATGACTGGGAGTTGCAACACCTGCTTGCCATGCATACAGGGAGGGGGGTTATAACCATAGCTGGGTTAATCAAATAGTTAACTTCGTTAATCGCTAATCCGTTACTGAAAAAGTTAACTTCGTTAAAAGTTAAAGCGTTACATTTCAGAAAATTTAACGCAAGTTAACGTTAATCCGTTAACACGTGATAAAAACTGCATCTTCTTAAAAAAAAACTGTTGGTTCTGGAAGTTAACAGGTTAGAAACAAAAAAAAAGACGGGTGTAATAATTACACACATCAACACGATCTAGGGATATTTCATACTCAATTAAATAACTCGAAAAGTACTGGCCGCATTAGAATCTTTTATACACCAATTTGTTTGTAATTTATCTCAGACTAATAAAATTCCAAATTCAAATTTTTGAAAATTCTTTTGTTTCGTTGGCATAAAAATGTTTTGATGTGTAGGAGAGGGAATTTTAATTTGTGCGAAATTTAGAAAACAATACGAATTACGTTTAGTTACAGTTTTTTTTCATTTTTAAACGAAAGATAATGTTAAAATTGAGGTATTGTAGCCATGCAACGCCGACATTTGACGAGGGCGGAGATGTTACGAGCTGTGGGAATGCTGGAAGCTGGGTCTGTTCAGCGTAATGTTGCTGAGGCCATAGGGACCCACCAAAATGTAATTTCAAGATTGTGGACACGCTATCGTGCCACAGGTGAAGTATCGGAGAGGCACCGGGGGCCAAGTCGCATCACTACCCCCAGACAAGACCGATTTTTGCAAATTACTGCGTGAGTTCAACCAAATGCAACGGTGACTCAATTGGTCCAAAGGCTGCGAGTGGAACACCAAGTGCTTGTGAGTGACCAAACTGTAAGAAGGCGACTGCATGAAAGCAATCTACGCTCTCGTAGACCACTCCGGGTCCCACCTTTACGGAGAGGCAATCGTGGACGACGATTAGAATGGGTTCGGAACCACGTGGACTGTGGCCGTGAGCAATGGTCCAATGTGCTGTTCACGGATGAATCCAGGTTCGGCTTCCATCCAGATTCACGAAGGACCCGTGTTTGGCAAGTTCCTGGACGATGGAGCCGTCTCCAGAACCCTCAGGAAGTTCACCCATACCAAGGAGGAACAATTATGGTTTGGGCAGGAATTCGTCTTGGAGGACGGACGGATCTCGTTTGGTTGCGGGGCAATATGACGGCAGAACGATACGTCCAACAGGTGCTGGGGCCCGTAATCTTGCCCCACAGAACACAAATGGGGCAAGATTTCCTGCTCATGCACGACAATGCCCGGCCACACACGGCGAGAACGGTAGCAGCTTGGTTACATACACACAATGTTAGGGCCTTAGACTCATCATTCGCTCACGCTCGGTCGTCCGTATCGGTTTGGTGTCAACGTCTTAGTTATTTGTGCGGGAACTACCCCCTACTAATAAAAATGACCAAATGTGATAATTGCAATAAAGGAATAACCAGCAGATCGCCAGGACTGGAATGCAAGTCATGTGCTAAGACTGTGCATGCTAATAAAGCCTGCTCTGGTCTTACCGCGAAACAATTGTCTGCACTTCGTAATGCGGACAACCTGGACTGGATATGTGAGGAATGCAACCACAACTCGCCTAACAGAAAATCATCCTTCTTTATTCCGGACGAGGAAGATGAAGAAGAGGAAGTCGCGACCTCCAGCAGAAACTTGGGTAACTGCAACATAGACAGCGACAAATTTCTGAAGGATATTACAGCCGAGCTGAAAAAAGTCTTAAAGAACGAATTAAAACCAATCGAAGTATCAGTAAGCCTCTGCAGCAAAAAAGTAGACGAACTGACAAAAACTGTTGAAACCCAAAATAAGCACATACAGGAGTTGGAGAAGAAGTACACTCACCTTAGTAATGAAAAAACTCATCTTGAACTAGAAATCAGCTCACTTAAACAATATGTGCGTAATGTAGAGCAACAGCGTTTAGATAACGTGCTAGAAGTGATAGGAATCCCTAAAGCTCTAAATGAAGACCTTGGTTCGATATCTGTCAAGCTGGCTGAAACTCTCAACGTGGATAAATCACAGATACTAAATGTTAAACGTGTGGAAGATCGAAATGAACGCGAAGGAAACATCCAGGTGGAGTTGAAACAAGCAGAACAGGCACAATCATGGGTACGTGCATCCAGAAAGGAAGAAGTTTTGCTCGAACAAGTTGTTTCGGAAGCCCCTGTGGCAATGTCCAAGTCAAAAGTGATCCTACGTCGTGCCCTTACTAAATCTAATAAATCGCTACTGTGGCTAGCCCAACAAAAACTGCGTCCAGCATATAAATATGTCTGGTTCCAAGATGGAAAGGTGCTACTACGTAAAGAAGACAAAGACAAGCCAACAGTCATTAGGAGCGAAATGGACATCGATCGGCTTTCGACCACAACGCAGGCAGGACGCCAAAATCTGTATCGGTAACAGTTTTAAAATAAGTTATCCCGGATCTCTCTCCCGATCACCAAGAATTATTAGACTGTGCAAACATTAATGTTTTTAGTAAGCTTATACCTTCTATTAGTAAAATTAATCTGAGTATTGTTCACATAAATATTAGATCCTTAATTAAAAATTTTGGTTGTATAACACAATTAATTAGCTCATCTAATGTAACTATAGATGTCTTAATCTTAACAGAAGTTAATATAAACGAAAACACTGTTCATATGTACAACATCGATGGCTATGAAATGCACAGTAAGTTGCGTAAAAATAGAAAAGGCGGTGGAATAATAATTTATGCCAGAGATGGCTACGTATTCACACCAATGAATTACTCTTTAATACACTGTGAATGTATTATTGGTCAAATCACTACACCTCACAACTACCACGCATATATCTGTGCAATTTATAGACCACCAAGCGAAAGTAAACATCTATTCGTAAAGGAAATAAGCAGTATCTTATCCAATTCTTCTGTTAAATCATACGACACTTATTTGTTAGGAGACGTAAACATAGACCTAAAGACATACGACAACATTCGTGAATACTACGTAAGTAGCATGTCCGAGTGTGGTCTAACGAGCGCGATATCTGACTACACAAGAATTGAAACTCGCGGAAATAACACTACACGTAGCTGTATAGATCACATTTTTATAAGAACGCGCTCGTTAGATCTGTACTCAGCCGCACTCGGAACTGTAATGGCTGATCACCGCATGTTAATATTGTCGTGCGTAGGGCCAGACTCAACACGAATACAGGTTGATACAAAAAAAATACAACAATTTGATAATGTTAAAATTAAATCTTTACTTAGCAACTTAAAATGGAGTGAAATAGATGATATAGATTGTCCAAACACAATTTACGATTACATAAAAAATCAATTTCATAAATGTTACGAGGAATCAAAATATATCAGAAATATTAATAAAAACAGTAAAAGAAACAAACAACCATGGATAAATAATAAAATTAATAACATGTGTAAAAAAAAGGACCTATTATTTATAAAATGGAAAAATGATTCAACAAATAAAACACTACGATTGGAATATAATAAATTAAGAAACAGAACTCATAAAATCATCGAAAAATCTAGAAATAAATATTTTATGGAAGAAATAAATAATAATAAAATGAACCCGAGAAAGCTATGGCAAATACTAAATACGTTGTCTGGTCGCAACAAAAAATCGGTTGATGAAGCCATCTTGAGAGCCTTCAAAAATAATAATGTAGAAATAAAAACAATAGCCGATAAGTTTGCCACAGAATTTAGAAATAGTGTTAAGAAGATCTTGCCTAAATGTAACCGTCGTCTATTGAACGAATCAGAGTATATGTTTCCCCATAACACTTCAATGCACTTTAGAAAAGCTACAAATAATAGTGTTAGTAAGCTAATTAGAAACCTTAATACAAATAAAGCTCCAGGAGTAGACAACATTAGATGTATTGACATAAAATCCATATGTGACAAGATAACAGGCTCTATTGTCAAGCTGATCAATTCTAGTGTTAAAAAAGGTAAATACCCGGAAGTACTAAAAACTGGTGTAGTGCGCCCAATACATAAAAAAGGCAGTTTTGCTGACTATGGAAATTATAGACCGATCACTATTTTACCTGTCATCGACAAAATAGTAGAAAAATATGTTTGTAACCAGATACAAGACTTTTATGTAAAAAATGACGTGTTGTCCAGCACACAATATGGTTTTCAACCCAATAAGTCCACCTCACAATTGTTATCTAAATTCACGGATGAGGTTAACGAATCTCTTAATGATAAAAATAATGTGATATTGCTATTTATTGACTTCAGCAAGGCGTTTGATACGCTTAGACACGACACTTTGCTGACAAAATTAGATAATTCTGGAGTTCGAGGACCACTACTCAAATGGTGTGAGGACTACCTTAAGAACCGTAAATACAATGTCAAGATATGTAATGAAACCAGTGACGCCATTGAAGTCACTGAAGGAACAGCCCAAGGCTCAGTACTTGGACCCTTACACTATCTGACATATGTAAACGACATGGAACATGTGGTCAAGCACTGTTCAGTCTATCAATATGCAGATGACACATGTCTTGTAGCTACCCACAGAGACGTAAAAGTAGCGGCTCAAAGGTTACAGGACGATTTCACTCAAATTTCTAAATGGGCACATGATGCTGGACTGGTTCTTAACGCAAGTAAGACCAAAATCATTCATGTCCACTCAAGTCATCTAAAACACACTAGTTCTTTTGAGATAATCGCACACAGTCACAGTTGTCTTCACTCCACTCTGTCAGGTGCATGTCGATGTGAGGCAATTGATCAAGTAACGCACCACACTTACCTTGGATTGGTCGTAGACAATCGTTTTAGCTGGACTTTTCACGTGGACTCAGTCTGTGATAAGTTGCGAGCTGTACTGGCAAAATTTTACATTTTGAAACCTAAAGTTCCGTTCAAAATCCTGCTCAACATGTACATTGCCTTAGCGGAATCAATTATAGCATACGGAATCACGAGTTATGGGCGAACATTTAAATCATATACTGAACGAATTTCCAAACTGCAAGTTAGACTTTTAAAACTCATCGTACCCAGAAAAATAAAACACCAATATAAAGATAACGTCATTGAACTATTTAAATATTGTAAAATTTTGCCAATACAGACTAGACTCCACATGGCCCTCTTGATTGAACAATTTGATAATAAAAGCATTCAAGTACCGATAGCACATAAAATAATCACAAGAAGTATCACCAAAAATAAACTAATAGTACCTCAGGTTAGAAATTATTATGGCAGGCGAACAGTAAAATTTTTAATACCCACAATAATGAATACAATACCAAAATCTATTAAAAACGAAATAAACTCCGAAAACTATAAGCAAAAATATAAAAAAATACTATTACAACTACTTATGTGTACTAAGTTCACTTAGTTTCATAAAATAACTTTTAAATTTAAAACACGAATAAAAATAAATAAAAGCGTAACAACCTGTATAGCAATTTCTTTACTAGAACCGTCTTCTAATGAGCGGCCCAGTAGCGAGCAAAACAAAACATTACCTACACTTACTGATAGATGTTTACGGATTAGTTAAAGACGTGAATATTATTCGTGTACCTACATTATTTGCTTATTGAGTTGAGCTTAAAGAAATGGTGTAGGTACATGAATGATATAATAATATGATGTATAATAAGTAAATTTAGGTTAGGCATCCTTACTCAGTAATCATTAAGGAGTGTTCTTATAGCGAATGTGAGTACCAATACAAACCATTTCTGGTTTAATGGTACAATACAAACACAAACTTGTATTAAGATTGTACTTTTATAAATAAATAAAATAATAAAATCTGCCTAGCCTTTTCCCAACTATGTTGGGGTCGGCTTCCAGTCTAACCGGATGCAGCTGAATACCAGTATTTTACATGGAGCGACTGCCTATCTGACCTCCACAACCCAGTTACTGGGTAATACGATACCCTTTGGTAAGACTGGTTGTCAGACTTTCGGGCTTCTGACTACCCGTAACGACTGTCAAAGATCCACAAATGACAGCCGGGACCAACGGCTTAACGTGCTTTCCGAGGCACGGAGGGGTCTCGGTATGTAAAGATGGTCACCCATCCACAGACCAACCGCGGCAAGCGTAGCTTAACCTGATCGATCGACCTGTGCGGCTGTTATTATTTAGCCACGGGAAACTATAAGAACTGTAATGTTAGGGCCTTAGACTGGCCTGCTCAATCGCCAGATCTAAATCCCATTGAGCATGCGTGGGATATGCTGCAAAGAAGAGCTCTGAAGGAAGTTCCTGAAAATCTGGCTACAGAAGATCAACTTTTTGCGCACCTCAGAAGGACATGGGACAATATTCCGCAGCAAGACATTGACAACCTTGTTCTGAGCATGCCGAATCGTTGCCGATGTGTTATGAACACCATAGGCGCTTTCTCAGACTACTAACTTCAAGTTTATAAACACAAATTAAATGATTTTTCTAATTTTTTCAGTTTTTACTCACAAATTAAAAGTTAATTCATATACGGTTTCCGTCTATGCTTCATTTTTAGGGTTCCGTTGCCAAATGGCAAAAAACGGAACCCTTATAGATTCGTCATGTCTGTCTGTCCGTCTGTCTGTCCGTCCGTATGTCACAGCCATTTTTCTCCGAAACTATAAGAACTGTACTGTTGAAACTTGGTAAGCAGATGTATTCTGTGAACCGCATTAAGATTTTTCACACAAAAATAGAAAAAAAACAATTAATTTTGGGGTTGATACTTAGAACTGAAACTAAAAAAAATTTTTTTCGTCAAACCCATACGTGTGAGGTATCTATGGATAGGTCTTCAAAAATGATATTGAGGTTTCTAATATCATTTTTTTCTAAACTGAATAGTTTGCGCGAGAGACAGTTCCAAAGTCGTAAAATGTGTGTCCCCCCCCCCTGTAACTTCTAAAATAAGAGAATGATAAAACTAAAAAAATATATGATGTACAATACCATGTAAACTTCCACCGAAAATTGGTTTGAACGAGATCTAGTAAGTAGTTTTTTTAGGGTTCCGTAGTCAACTAGGAACCCTTATAGTTTCGCCATGTCTGTCTGTCCGTCCGTCTGTCTGTCCGTCCTCGCTTAATCTCTGTGACCGTTAGCACTAGAAAGCTGAAATTTGGTACCAATATGTATATATATCACGCCGACTAAGTAGTAAAATAAAATTTGGGAAAATATTTTTTGTTAGGGTAGCTCCCCTACATGTGAAGTGGGGATGAATATTTTTTTCGTCGTGTACCCCATCGTGTGGGGTATCGTTGAATAGGTCTTCTAAAATGACTTGGGGGTTGCTAAAATTATTTTTCGATTTAATGCTCCATTTACGAAATATTAAACTTTAAAGTGCAAATTTTTGTTCCAGTAGGGCGTCCCCCCCCCTCTAAAACCTAAACTGCTGGCTTGAAAAATCTGGAAAAATTCACGATGATAGTGCCTTTCATGAACTTTAAAGGAAAAGTATAGCGGTTAAGATAACTTTATCAGTTTAGCGGTAATAGTCGTTGAACTTGGCTGTTGGATAATTTTGTACCAAATACAAAATCCTTAGCATTAATCCTTTAAAGTGACTAAGATGAAGTAGACTATAGAACTAAGCAGACTATAGAACAACAGAATCGTACTTCATTGTGATAACGGGCTACTACGGAACCCTACGTGTGCGTGGCCCGACACGCACTTGGCCGGTTTTTAATACGTCATAAATCGTAAACCGCAATTTACCTTTTATTCAACCAACTCAAGTATAAAAAAATAAAAAAAAAAAACATTTAATTTCATAAACATAAACCTTATGCATAAACCCGGATGTTACGGAACCCTCGGTGAGCGAGTCCGACTCGCTCTTGCCCGGTTTTTATTTATTTTATCAAGGACCTGGTACTTGTTGACAGGCCTACGCTGTCCTCTCATACCTACTGTTATTTGTAAACATTGTAAAAGCCAACTATTTTTAAAAAGAGTAACCGTGAAGCTCCTTGCCTGCTCTTCTCCATAGGAAACGACCAATTGGAACCGTGCACCTAGCTTCTGACGTTTCATAAGTGCCCATGTAAGTTTATGTGAAATAAAATATTTTGATTTTTGATTTTTAAATTCAAGTACCTACTTGTCACATTGCTCAACTGACTGTTAGCATCCTATTGTAGGCTATGTTTGATGCAATTGTGTGATGCGCCTCTCCCCGACCAAATTGCAACAACAGTGTGCCGCGCGCCTTATTACCTGATGGGCTCGTAACCTCAAGACCGCTACTCGCGTGTGTAAGGACGGGGCCACACCGCAGTTAATGTCGCGACACGCTGACAAAGTGGCGCCGCGATCATCTTTATACCTTCATATTACTGAAGCTACGAAGAGGAATGTTACTCGCAAGATGATGTCACAATAAGTAATGGAGCTCCTCCCGTAATCTTTTGAAAATTGGGAAGAAAATATGAAATAAATTATTCAGTGGAAAGCTTTTTGTTGTTTTTAGCAAACCTACTCTCTGCCTTCTCGTCGCAGCCGGCAAGCGTGACGCTTATGACGCCCGTAGCAGGCTGTTACTGCTGATTTATGCACATTATGCCCATTAAACGTGGTGCGATTATCATCAACTAGATCAATCAGTGAAAGTGGTGACCATCACTGGTGCGTACACCTCTGTTAAGAGTTACGACTGTACGACGGACATTTTGATTGGTACTTTGTATGAACACTGTACGAGTGTACGTGGAGAGCGTTCAACAGTATTAGGAGTAGGAAGATATAGAAATAAATAACATTTTATTTACTCAGGACCAATACTTTAAACAAATAGATTTCAGGTCAGAATACCTTCTTTTTAGGGTTCCGTAGTCAACTAGGAACCCTTATAGTTTCGCCATGTCTGTCTGTCCGTCCGTCTGTCTGTCTGTCCGTCCTCGCTTAATCTCTGTGACCGTTAGAACTAGAAAGCTGAAATTTTGTAGTAGTAAAATGGCTTAGGGGTTGCTAAAATTATTTTTTGATTTAATGCTCCATTTACGAAATATTAAAGTTTAAAGTGCAAATTTTTGTTCCAGTAGGGCGTCCCCCCCCCCCCCTCTAAAAGCTAAACTCTTAAAGGATTAATCCTTTAAAGTGACTAAGATGAAGTAGTTGCTTGTTTATAATGGGTAAAGACTTGCATTGAAAACCAAAATATGTTTTTTTTTTTTTTACCTATTCAGAATAAAGAACAACAGAATCGTACTACATTGTGATAACGGGCTACTACGGAACCCTACACTGTGCGTGGCCCGACACGCACTTGGCCGGTTTTTTTTCCATAAAATCCTGAAATTTTAATGTAAGTACCTTAACCATTATTAAAAAAATGGTAGAATATTAAATAACGTATCTTTTAAATATATACATGTCATATAAATAATTAACACATTGAGAGTAATTCGCTTTTTTGGATTCCGTAGTCAACTAGGAACCCTTATAGTTTCGCCATGTCTGTCTGTCCGTCCGTCTGTCCGTCCTCGCTTAATCTCTGTGACCGTTAGCACTAGAAAGCTGAAATTTGGTACCAATATGTATATCAATCACGCCGACAAGTGGTAAAATAAAATTTTGGAAAATATTTTTTTTAGGGTAGCTCCCCTACATGTGAAGTGGGGATGAATATTTTTTTCGTTGTCTACCCCATCGTATGGGGTATCGATGAATAGGTCTTCTAAAATGACTTGGGGGTTGCTAAAATTATTTTTCGATTTAATGCTTCATTTACGAAATATTAAAGTTTAAAGTGCAAATTTTTGTTCCAGTAGGGCGTCCCCCCACCTCTAAACCCTAAACTGCTGGCTTGAAAAATCTGGAAAAATTTACGATGATAGTGCATTTCATGAACTTTAAAGGAAAATTATAGCGGTTATAACTTTATCAGTTTAGCAGTAATAGTCGTTGAATTTTTCGTCGTTGAGTTTTGGATAATTTTGTACCAAACACAAAATCCTTAGCATTAATCCTTTAAAGTGACTAAGATGAAGTAGTTGCTTGTTTATAACGGGTAAAGACTTGCATTGAAAAACAATATATGTTTTTTTTTTATATTCAGAATAAATAACAACAGAATCGTACTATATTGCGATAACGGGCTACTACGGAACCCTACACTGTGCGTGGTCCGACACGCACTTGGCCGGTTTTTTAAAAATATCCCTAGACCGTGTTGATGTGTATATTAGAGTGTGTATTAAAGGCATGTTGATAAACAATGTTTTTCCATTCATTTGGATTAAGATTTAGAATTTATTTTATTAAGATAGATTAGTAAAACACTATTTAGACGAATTGCTACATAGACCACTTAAGAAAAAAACAAACAAAACACTCGTTACTCTATGTGCTAAGGAATGAGACGAATCATATGTATGAATCGTTCCCAGTTTTCTCATTCACACCCGCCGCAAAATAGTGTCATTTCACTCGCGGCACGCACTTGTCAAAATGTCAACCGGCTCGAGCGTACATGTCAGAACGTGTTTTTCGCGGCGCGGCGCGGTGCGTGCGATATCTGTGCTGGATTAACGATTAACGGACTTTGGGAAATTTAACGAGTCCGTTAATATATTTTTCAGTTAACTTAAAAGTTAATCCGTTACTCGAAATGTTAACTTCGTTAATTAACAGCTTTGTTTATAACGGGTGGAGGGTAGGGGTGACTAGAAGTTAAAATCTATTTCGGGTTAACCCTAAAAAAGATATAAGTGGAGCAGTGGTGGCCTAGCGGTATCGGCTCCAACTTAGGAGTTGTAGGTCGTGAGTTCGAACCGAGGCAAGCACTTTACTTTGTGTATTTAATTTCAAAACGGTGAAGGAAAACAACGTGCAGGCATGTCGTAAAACCAAAAATTCGAAGACATGTGACATCTACCAACTCGCACAGGGCCCGTGTGGTTGATTACGGAGCACTCCCTCTCACAGAGAGGAGGCCTGTGTCCCAGCAGTGGGAGTTATAGAATGATTATGAAGAGAAGTCTTTATTTGCCTAAAACATGGTATAAAGTTTTTACAGTCTGGTTTTGATATAATGTCCACATGTTTAGCTATACAGAATTTTGTACCAATTGCATGCAAAATAATTGATACACAATAGTTAAAGTTGAACTATAGAATGTCGCAGATGCAGGTGAGCATGCAGGAGACTTGATTACTTACTGCGAAGTATTATTGTATGAAGTATTATTGTGTGATACGGTCCTGCTACGACGACTCAACTGCCGTTTACGCTTTGCTCCAACTCCTCCTCCTAAGAAACAAAAGAATGACACTCATTTCTAGACAAAAATAACCCAAGACATTGTTTTTGTTACATGAATGTAGGTATATTAATTAATTATAGGGAGAGGGTAGGCTCTTGATACAATGTGATTATGCTAAATTGTGAATGAATTAAGATAATGTCATATAATAAAGCTGCATTCCTTTCAATAAATAAAAACCTTTTTATTGTCATGGAATGCCATATCTTAAAGTTTGACCAGTGTCAGCTTAAAGCATTCTGAAGAGAGTTTGAAATATTCTTCACATAGTATGAATGATAATAAAAAATGAACAGAAAAAAATTCAAATAATCATGCTGATGATGGCAATATCATTTACAAGGTGTGTCTTAAAACCAAAGCGAGCATGAAAATTATGAGTATCTGATATTGCCAATAGTTCAAAAGTAAAGGTAACTTTTAGATAGTTTGATAATCTATTTCATGCTTGTTTGGAATCAAATCCATAAAACACCTTATTTGTGAAGCTGCCTAGCCTGTACCAAAAGTACAAAGTGTAAGCAACTGGCATCATATTGCACATGCCGTAATGTTTTTCATTCCATTACTTTAAAAGCAACGCCACAAGCTGCATATGTCCCGAACGTAACTTACCACTAGTGAATCCAAACATGTTTGCTATAGCCTTTTCCCTTTCTGCTTTACTTATTAAAACTCCAGCGCGTTGCTTCTTCTTCGGTACAGCATGAACTTCTTCGGTATCAGACTCTGAGTTGGACCTCAGCACCACTACCTCCTTTGGAGGTTTCGACACGGGTGCCCCTTGTTTATCTGCTTGAGATTCTTTCTTATTTTGTTCAGTGTCACTAGACTCTGACAGGGTATAGTTGGTCTTATTAAATTGTTCATCAAATAGACTGATGTTTTGCAAGCAAGGGTTCTTGATCTCTGGCAACTCTTTAGTGTTACTTCTCTTTTCAGTTTCTATGATATCTACTACATGAGTTTCAAAACTTGTTGAAGGCTTTTCAAGGTCAATTGCATTATCAAGCAATGGTTTATTAATGACATCTGGTTGAAGGGGCTCTTCATTAGCTTTTGGCTTATCTTCTGCATTTTTGTCCGAGTGAGATTCTGTAACCTTGTTATCTGTTTTTGCTGGTGGCTTCAGCTTGATATCGAGTTTCTTTTTCTTATTGTCTATAGTACTTGAATTATCTTCAGAAAAAGATCGTTTTCTAGGAGCTTTCTTCGGACTTTTCGGTGTTTCATTAGAGTTATCTGTTACTTCAATTACACTTTCTGATGCTTCTTTGTTGTTAGCAGTTTTAGAATTTTTGTTTGTTAATGCTTCTGGATTATTCGGAAGTGAAGCATCTACAGTGCTATTGGAATTATTTAGTCCACCAGATTGTACTTGAGGTTCTGAGTGTGAATCGTGAACAACTATTTTATCAAGAGTATCAGGCTTTTGAGCAACTAGTTTTTCAGTAACCTCAACAGTGACAATGTTTGTTGCTTCAGGAGCCTCAGTATCAGTAGAAGCCTCAGCATCATCATCCTTTTCGGTGCCATTCTCGACTTGCATTGAAGAAATTTCATCATCCATATTGGCTAGCGGTAACTCTTCAATATCACTCATTACATTAGGGATGTTTCTCTTAGGAGATATATTTTCTGATTTGCTACCACCATCTAATTCTTGAGTCAATACTTCCTCAACTACTTCAGAAGACATTCCTTTGGCATTTTTAGCAACATCAGTATCTTCACTTTTAGAGACAAGAACTTCATTGTTAGGTTCAGTAACCTCTTGATTATCTTCTGGTACATTTTCATCTATCTCCATCTGGCCTTCCCGGTCTGAATCTTCAGGTTCAGATGCAAAGTCATCCAGCACTTCTTGTAGCATAGGTGTCAAAGGTTCAGAATAAGTAATGCAATCCCTGAGAGATTTGGATTCTCCAGTTGGCTTTTCATCCGACTCATTGGATTCCAAATCCTTCTGAATTTCCTCTGCAGTTTCATAGCAGTTTTCAAGTATTACGGTGTCAGCAGAAGATCTACTTCTTACAGGTACTTTTGAACATTTTATATTCTCACCTGCAGTGGTCTCCCCTTCATTGTGAGACGGCTCATTATCTTTTGCACCTAGAATAAATTAAACTGTGTAGGACAAATTGTATTTATTTGAAACAAGATATTAATGCTAATAGAAAAAAAGCTGTAAAAATTGATGACAAAAATAGGAATGAGCAAAAGCTCATTCCTATTTTTGTTATCAATTTCTACATTGCAGTAGCATTTTAGCATCCATATTTATAAAAAGGGATTTGGTATGAAAAAGATTTTTAGAAGACATTATAGTGGGAACACCCAAATATTCCGAAATATTTTATTCCGAATTTCGATGTTCCGATTTTCAAAAGTCAGAATTTCATAATACCTAAGAATTATAATGTCTATTATTAATAAAAATCACGAAATTTATGTTACCGGAAGTCATAAATGCGATTTGTTTGTTTTCCGATTTTCATATGTTCGAAGAATCAAATGCTCGATGGGTTCTCGGTCCGAAAAACGTCATTCCGATTTTCCGAATAACCTGTTAAAATTGGTACCCCCTTTCTTCTCCTAAAATTGTTTATCCGAAAGTCATTATCCATAACACGTTTGCTATTATAAACTTCAGTAACCATAATGTTCCAAAATTTCGAAATTGTTGTTTTACATAATTATCTTTACTTCTAAATCTATTCTGTCATAATATCGAGTACTATAATAATTGAATACCCTAATTTTGCATGAAATAAAGTTATATGTCCTAAGTATTGTATTATATAATGTGTATTATTCCGAATGTTCATTTATAATAAAATTGTTAGCTCTAAAATATTTGCTAAAAATTAGGTTTTAGGGACAGAAACGAATCGCTGTAAATCCGACTCCACGCAGTCTTGTCAGCCCTACCCCTAGAGTGTAATTTAAAATCGCGTAGGCGCGTAGGGGCGAGGCGGCCCGCGGGCTGAGGAGCAGGAGGCTGTGAGCGAGCCGCCGCGGCTGAGGTTGGCCGGCGAAGCCGGCCCGCAAGCCGTAGCCGTGGTGGTGAGCGAAAGCCGTCTGCGATGATTAGCGTGGGGCCGCCGGAGAACCGCAGCGCCGGAGCCGTGACAGAAACCATGCCTGCTGCATGTTGCATGCTCGCTTGCATGCTGCATGCTTGCTTCCATGCTGCATGCTTGCTTGCATGTTGCATGCTGCGTGTTTGCTTCCATGCTGCATGCTTGCTGGCATGCTGCATGCTGCGTGTTTGCTTCCATGCTGCATGCATGTTACTTTAAACCCTGTACATAGAAATAGGGGCCCCGCGAAGCGGGGCTCCGTCGACACTAGGATGCAAGAGCGAGCGAATGACAATATAAATACCTTTACCGTGCATCGAAGTCTAGTAGTATCGCAGTGAAGATCTATCGCGGTAACGTGCATGGAAGTGTAGTGGCGTCACAGAGACGGGTCTTTCACAGTTACGTGCATCGCAATTTTGTAGCATCGTATTAGCATTTATCGATATTTTGTGCTTCGATATTCCGTATTCTACTCGTATATTTGTCTTGCTATACAGTTTTACAAGGCGTTTTTATTTCGGAATTCTAATTAATCGGAATTCGTATTTTTGATGTTTCGAATTTTCATTAATTCGGACTTTTTGTTATTCGATCTATTAAACTCGGTATTTTGATAATAGTAATTATAAACGTTAGGAATATTGAAATTTCGGAATTATAAAAATAGGATGAATGATAAATCGGAGTTGTTATATTAGGAATTTTGAACCATTCGGAATTATGAAATTCGTATTTGTGACTGTCGGAATAATTTTTTTCGTATTTATGTAGTGTACCCCATTATAGTTACAGGCTCAATAGTCAATGGTATATTGGATAAGCTATAAGAAAGATTTAGTTTGTTTGAAACCTAAACTCATGTTGATAATAAAAAACGATCGCCTTCTAGAAGCCGTAAGCATGTAAGCGCTCAACGGTTTTCACAATTATGTTTATTGTCGTTTCTAGTGAATTTTTCATGAATAATCGGTGGTTCATATGACATGTATCAGGTTAAACATAATTTTATAGTGATACCTAGAGTTTACACTAATGATGAAATTAAGTTAATTTGCATGCAAGGCATGAAATAAGGCATTGATTTAAAATAAAGTGTTTATTATGTTGTGTTGAATCATACCATTTGAGCTGGAGTTTTCACTTATAGTGAGGATATCAAGCTTGTTTTTGTTCCTATCTGCCAGGTCACATCTGAAATAATATGAATAATCTATGCTAAAAAAACGGAATAGTTTGTTTGAATGCACTAATCTTTGGATAAACAAGTCGGATAAAAAAAAAAAAAAATTGCATTTGATAATCTAATTCTAGAGGAACTAAAACTTAGGACTCATTTTTATTTCACTCTTGGATAAACAACAACCATGACCCCACCCAACTTATGACTTGCAGCCTCATTACTCTAGTAGTTTAGTGGACAAAGTGTTTTTAGATATTTCCATGATTTGGGAAAAATACTAGCATAATGTTATGTTTACGTCCACAAATTATAATGGCTAAATGATTTAATCATTACTCATGAACTTGTGTTGTTGCGCAGCCTGGGAGAAGCCTATGTTCAGCTGAGGACTGCAATTAGCTAAGTTGATTAATTGATTGAATTAACTTTACCTAGCTCTAAAGCTGCTTATTTGTTCATTAGTTAGATGGAAGTAGGGATTATGTATGTCTGGTAGAACCCGTTTCAAGAATGTTTCCTTTAAGCTCTGCCAAGTCCTCGTAGTAAGCTGCAAAACAACAGTTAATTAAATGAACATACTAAAAACTAGAGGGGCTTGTGGGTGAGTAATAACAGCCGCCCGGGTCGTTCGATCAGGTTAAGCTACGCTTGCCGCGGTTGATCCGTAGATGGGTGACCATCTACATGTATAGATGGTCACCCACTTTCCGAAGCATGGAGGGTTTAGTATGTACCAAGACCCCTCCTTGCCTCAAAAAGTATGTTAAGCCATCGGTCCCCGCTGTCATTCGTGAAACTTTGACTGTTCCTATTATTAGACTTTCGGGCTTCTGATGACCCATCAGAAGCCTGAAAGTCTGACAACCAAGGGGTATTGTATTACCCACTACACCATCACTGGGTTGTGTAGGTCAGATAGGCAGTCACTCCATAAATACTGAATAAAATATTGGTCAGCTGTATCCGGTTAGACTGGAACCCCAAAATAGTTGGGAAAAGGTTAAGCAGATTGAACTACAAACTGAGTAGTTTGTTTTCTACTCATTACATTATAGATAAGAAATCAGTACTTGAATGATTTCATACAAGATTCATAAAAATAGTTGTTACCTTTGTGTTAGCAAAATCCACCCACATCTTTCTAGCCTTGGTTTCACCATATAACTTGTTTTCTACTAAATAGTCCACTATCATCTTGAACTCTTGAATGCTATACGGTTTTCTAGAAATATATTATTAATAAGGTAATACAGTTTTATTGTAGGTAGGTGCCTATAGATAAACATACCAAAATTTTATGAAAGTACATGATTCACACGATACAGCTTTGGATGCCAATGAAGCGCTTATATTAATAATGATTTACAGTCTTACCCCGACATTTTGATGCGTATTTTTTCTATTGTAATCAGTTTAAAATGCTGATGGTCAACGTAGGTATACAAAATATTATGCTGACAGGTATAGTTTCCAGTTAACTCAAAGTCATCATTATGGTACCGGTAATTTCACAGAAGTATTTTAATTATAATGTTTCTGGGAATGCAGAACGTTTAATTCTTGTCTGCCTCAAAAATAACCTGAGTTTTCGGTAAATTTTATCAATCGGCCGATAAACACACTTCCAAACGTAAGCCAACCAACGACTATGTGATATTGCCAGAAAAAAAATACCAATCTTAAAATATTTTATTGCCACACTTAAAAATATATGAAGAAGATTCATTGCGAAGCGACAATAAAAAACGACACGGAATTAGTATGTATTATTTAATTTAACTGGTCTAGCATTAATAAGTTTGCCTTGAAAGAGAAAACTGAACTACAATGGCTTTATCATTCTCTTCCCTTATATCAATTTTTAAGGCGTCGGCGCAACATGTCTTTTTGTTCCATATAGTCGTCTTAACAATAGTCACCTGCTTTCTTCTGCATGCATTTTCACACACTCCATCTACCTTTTATTTGGCCTTTTCCTACTCTTAATCGTATAGGTATAGCCATCCACATTCATACTCAACTTTCGTCATTTGATTTCTCTGCACATAATACCATGACAATCGTTTTCCACTCCTAACAACTTTCAGACTTCCTCCTTCATACTCATTTCTTATTCTATGAAATTAGTATTGTAAAAAAAAGCGACACAGGTTCCAATTTAGGATATATTTCAAGTTGTCATCTTATATCAATAACCTCGCTGAGATTCAGTATTTTAATACTTTTTCGGTATATTTTATCGACTTTTCCGAGAATCAGTAATTTATTATTTTTGTAGGTATATGAGCGGAAGTAAGTATATTTTGGATGAAAAGCTATGGTAACACCGTAGCGATCGTCCCGCGAACATTGATGTTCAGGGAATTACCCGGATTTAGTCTATTATATTTCACTCAGCTAAGATATTCAGAATTTTTTGAAGTGCTTCGGGTTTTTCGTAAAATTTAATCTGGTCACACTGTACTGGACGACAACAGTCGGAAGACGAAGAGAAGTCGGTGTCAAAAAACGAAAATGCGGAACCAACGACACTAATCCGAAAATAAAGTTATTTTTTACTTTGTTGTGTTTTTTTTTGGAAGTCGATTGTTTTTTTTTTTATAAAAAGTTTTTATCAGTCCCTGCCCTAATTACTTGTCGCTTTGACATTTTGTGTCAATGGTAATGACATTGACACTATTGAATTAATGACTGTGTCTTACAGCGCGGATAGCGCGCTAAATTGCTGCAATTACGAAAGGCGAAAAGTTCAATACCAGTATTTTTTCTTCTAATTTAGTACCACTTTACTATGGAAAATAGCTGTTATCTCTCTTTATCAGATATACTAGTAACAAATGAGAAAATTCCATGCAAATTTTTACATGATCTACCAAAAATGGGTAGGTAACAAACAGACCGCAACCAGCATATTTTGTTCTTGAATTACCTAATGTTTTTGTTTTCTTTCTGTTTTAGGCTTCTTAGATCCGTCCGCTGCAGAGGACGATTTAAAAGCAGGAACAAATGTGGAAATACCTCTATGGTTAGCCGAATCCTTATATTCCAGAAGACCGCCTTTAGTTTCTGTGGACTTACCCAAAATTTATAAAGATTCTTACAGAGAAATCCTTAACGCAGATGCTTGTACAGTAGATATGCACAAATTAAGCCAATATTTTTATGAATTTGGATGTTACATAGCAAAACATGATATCAAAGGCGAAGTGTCATCTACTCTCATAAATGTAAGTATCAGACTTGATGCCATCCTGTCAGCCTAATACTAAAAACTCATGAATAAATACTTTTAATAACACTGATGAAATATCCCAATAATTACTATTCTTGGTATACTTAGGCCCATATTAAAGAACCTCACTTGTAACAAGTCTAAAAGCCATTTGATTGGTTGAAACAAGTTTCAATCAAGTAATATTACAAAGACAAACTAATACAAGAATAGTCTACTAACGACTATAACATTATACATATTGGTACATTAATACTTAAAAAGTAGCCTAGCAGATACTCGGTAAAACTCTGTTTTATTGACCTTGCCAACTGTTTAAAAATAATTTCTGTTCTTGTTTTTTGCATGTAACAACCACACATCTAAGCAAAAGCAACAAGAAAATTGTCCTCTTATGGCTTTCCAGGGACTTACTAAACAAGATTAGAATAAAGTACCTACCATTATTAAAAACTACACTAATATGCGTGAACTACAGTGTTATTATTAAGACTAATCAATAAAATAGGCTAATAGTCTAATTTATTTATTCAGACATTCAGGCAAAGATTCAGGATGCTGCTATCAGCCAGCGTGTCTACAGACTCAGTAGGTGCTATACAACCTCTATCAGTGAGTGAGCGTCACCAGGCCGCTGAGGCTGCAAACACTGAGAAAGCTCTCTCAACCTGGCTGCAGAGAGGAGAGAGTGTACTCACTACTGCTAATATGGTTGCTAACCATCGTAAAAGGAAAAGGGCTGAAATGGAAATGCTTTAGTGATAATATTATTGTTTAGGAATAATTTTTAATATATTGTTTTGAGTTTAATAATTATTTCATTTCTATAAACTAAGGTCATCAAGAAATGGTATGAATAAAATAAATAACTTAAATTATGTCAACTTCTATTGACTAAACTAATAAACAAGTGTGGTGAGTAACACCACTTATATTGGTCTGATTCGCATTACCCGACAGTTCCAATAGGTGGGTATTGTTTCCTCCATACGCAAAGCACGCGGTTGTGGATTAATAACATACGAAGTTGATTATAAGCAGGATTCGAAACAGTATGACTAAATATACTATGGGTTTATCGCTCGACAGTCCATACCAACTATTAGATTCGGAATAGGTATAGGTAGTTATTACATGTCTGGGAGCACGCGATTTGTCATAAAAGGTTACAGACAGATGCACGGGCGTAGCCAGGGGGAGGGTTTTGGGGGTTCAAACCCCCCCCGAAAAGTCCAGCTATTAACATTCATAGAATCAAAACAAGAACACAAGTGAAAACAGACTGAACGGCTTGGCTCTCCTGAACATTCACTATGGGATGGAAATTGATGCGAATGAAGTAGTGTAGTAATATATTTAAAAAGAAAAACAGAAGATTAATTTTGTAATGTTCTGTGTTTCTGTGATATATAACAGAACGTTATTTTTTTATTTAGCTCATAGTTTATATTGTCCCACTGCTCGAAAAAGGACTCCCCCAATTCTTTCGAGGACATTTTTTCTGTATCTACTTTTCACATCTTTAATTCTTTAATATTTTTCTTATTTAAGGGTTATTTTATGTACTTTTAGTCGCTTTATTTTCTTGAACCCCTCCCGATACTAAAACCTGGCTACGCCCGTGGACAGATGTGTTGCTGGAGAGTTTGTTGAGCCACTTCTATCCAGCTAAATAAATGGGAATTGGGGCGTGTAGCGCATTTATAATAATTTAAAAAAACGTTACACGCTTTTAGAATTCAATTTAAGTCAATCTTATTATTTTTAGTGCGTGATAAAAGTGTGTTTTTGAGTTTTTTTTTTAATAAGTACATAGGTATTTATAACTTTTGCCTGTAGTATTCTTCATTAGGTTAATCCCACAAAAACATTTCATGTTAAATGTTGCCAAGACGAGACCATGTAGCTCGCACTGTCAAAAAGTAATCAGATCTCATGTAGAGCCAAGCTTCTAACTCTACACGCCCTAACTCTACTAGGCCTAACTTCGCAAACTCTATACCTTAGTCAAAATATATGGCTTGGCCGTTTCGTTACTACAAGAACCATTAACAGTATGAGAGTTTTTCACCTTACGCTCATGTGAATGTAGCGAAACGGCCAAGCCATATATTTTGACTAAGGTGTAGAGTTTACGAAGTTAGGCCTTGTAGAGTTAGGGCGTGTAGAGTTAGAAGCTTGGCTCTACATGAGATCTGATTACTTTTTGACAGTGCGAGCTACATGGTCTCGTTTTGGCAACATTTAACATGAAATGTTTTTGTGGGATTTCATTTCTTTTTGTAAGTTGCTTATGATATTTATACGAGTATTTTTTCAGTTGTTCATTTTTTCTTTCTTTTTTTGGGGTTTATTTATAACAAGGACCCCCTATATACTTACATTTTCAGACCTCTAGCATCAAAATTTACGGAAGTCTCATACAAACTTTCCCCCCCTAGTTTAAGGGGTTAGGGGGTAAAAGTTTCAAGTTTTAAGATTTTTTTGTTGTTTGTGTACTATTACTAGCTTACATACCGAATTTCAGCTTTCTAGGACTTCAGGAAGAACCTTAAGAATATTGATGATCATCAGTCAGTGAGTCAGTGACGAAATCGGGGTATTTTAGATATCAATAAAATCTAAAGTATAAGGGCTATGCAATTGAAACTTAAACGGCCTTATTACAAAACAAGATTTATCTTTAGGCCAAGGTTTAAACCATCCAGGTATTTTTAAATTTCGAACTATAATCCGACGAAGCTAAAGTTCTTATTACAAAAACTGACGTTAAACCCGAGTCTAAGTTGTCAATTTTGCATTAAGAACTTTACAGTTGTCAGAATAAAGTTCAAAATTTAAAAATGGCTCGATGGTTTAAACCTGGGTCTAAAGATAAACCTTGTTTTATAATAAGGCCGTATGGGTTTAATAAGTCAACCACTGACATCATATCCCGAAAATTTTGTTTAACTGGTATAATCCAAAGCCAAGTTAAGAGGGTTCAAAAATACGACGAAGTGCTTCGAGAAAAGGTAGGTAGTGCCCTTGCGCTTGGCTCGTCTTGGCGGGGGCACTCCCGTGCCCCCAGATAAGTATAAAGTCAACAAAGTTATGACGATGAGGAGCTACTAGCAAACTCGAGGGGATTACAAGTAGCCCCTAAAGAGTTCCACTATCCCCTCCTGGCTCCAACATCAGACTCGACACCAAGTGCATTGGACTCGTTCCACTATCCCCTCCTGTCTCCAACATCAGACTCTCGACACCAAGTGCATTGGACTCGTCAAAACGAATCATATGACCCCAAACTAGAGGGGTTTACTAGTAGCCACTGAAGAGTTCCACTATTCACCTCCTGGCTCCATCATCAGACTCTCGACACTAAGGGCAATCTATTGGGCTCGTCAAAAAAAAATAATATGAGACCAAATTCAAGGGATTAACTAGCAGCCACTGAAGAGTTCCACTATCCAGTATCAATCCCCTAGCTCCATCATCAGATCAGCTCCAAGATACCAAATTATACTTTTGTCTTCCGATCTACATATGCGTACAAAGTTTCATTTCAATACGACAATTAGAAGTAGGATAAAATTGACTTCTAAGATTTTGTTACATGTTAGAGGTAACAAGAGAAGCTAAAAAAAAAGAGCGTTAAAAATAACTCGGAAGTGGTGAAAGGCGGGGCCCGTTTTGGGGGTCTATCTTAAGTAATTTAGACATTCAAAAAACATAACCCTCCTTCTGACGCAGTCGGGTAAAAAGTGCTGATTCTCAGCCTTAAATTTTGATAAATGATTTTATATTATAGTTGACAATAAATTGAATTGGATTTACTTGGAAATACAAACAGGCACGGGCGATTTTTATGGCACGCTGAATTTTCTACTCTCGGTATTGTGCCGAGCATTGAGAATCCAACAGAGCGCAACCCAGCTCACCAAAATAACACACTGTTGGGGTATGGAAAAAAAAAACGCCTGTGGGCGTCAGGGCTAACCGATGTTGTAGCGCTATGTTTGTTGCTGAACTTAAGATCCTAGGTTCGATTCCCTGGTTGGGCTTTATTGAGCTTCCTCAGGAATTCAGGAATGTTTTAGCTGCAGGCAGATTTATGCCAGTTCGATGGAAATAAGCTTGCCTCCCATTACATGGGCCTTGAAACATAACAGCGAAATGTGGATGTAAGTCTTTACTTCTGCCTAGCCTTTCCAATGTATTAGGTAGATACTATGCTATGGCCTACCCCTTTGAAGAATACAGGCGTGATATTATTATGTCATAGTCGTCGTATCTACCTCCTAATTAAATTAGAAGCCAACAACAGCAAACAGGAAGGACCTAATTACCCGACAGAAATTCGATCATGATTCTAATAATAATCCGATTGGTACAGAGGATCAACATTTGAATGTCGGGCTATTTATACTGTTGAGAAAGTTCGAGCGTCCCATCAATGACTGGTATCGATGTTTGTTTCATAGGGGTGAACCTTGTATTCAGAAAATTATGTCTGACAAAGGTATTAGGTACTTGTTTGCGTTTTTGGGAAAACCATATTGTCATCATTTTTGTACTGGTAGAGAAATAGAAGACTGTCTTCTCAATCAATGTAGGTACCTACTTAGGTAGATAACATTCATCAATAATTCAGTATTGGTGGGCGAACTCGCATCTGCAGTTTAGTAGATCTTTACAGGCATATCGTGTATAACATCACGCGTCTTCACAAAGGGGTAAGTAGGACTAGCGCTCAGGACGCCACGTTTTAAGTTCCTTGCTAAATATTTAGATTTTTCCTTCAAATTTTATCACACTAATATTATAAAGGCGAAAGTTTGTGTGTGTGTGTTTATATGTTTGTTACTTCTTCACGCTCAAACGGCTGTACCAATTTTGATAAAATTTGGTATGGAGGTAGCTGACACCCTGGATTAACATATAGGCTACTTTTTATCCCGATATTCACACGGGGTCGACATTTACGCGGTTGCAACCGCGGGGCGCAGCTAGTAACATCATAATTCCGAACTTTTGTAGTAAGAGGCAACCATACCAAATATTTAGTATAGGAAGTATAGTTGGCTATAAAAGCATTTGGCACAGTCTGATGCGACTCAGTCGATCCGATTGTTTATTTGTGTTCGAACATCGCACATTCTCATAAGATGGAGTTCCCTAGATTGTGTCCAGCTCGGTGGCTATCAGACCAAACCTTCGGCATGTGCATGCCACCACACGACTTTCTATATCCATTCTACGATATGCAATCGAGTTATTTTCGTCCTTGGAAGTGTTATAATAACAGCCAAACTATTTCTAAGGAATTCGGATCCACAATAGAAAACGAGAAAGGTAACTATAAAATAACATTGGATGTGAAACATTTTCGCCCGAACGATATCAGCGTGAAAGTGACGGATACTGAAATAATAGTAGAAGGAAAACATGAAGAGAGACAGGACTCCCATGGATTTATTTCGAGACAGTTTAAAAGGCGCTATCCCTTGCCAAGCCATTGTCCAGCGGACAACGTCACTTCAACAATGTCTGCAGACGGTATCCTGATTATTATTGCGGAGAAGAAATCATCTAAAGAAACGGAAAAAATTGTACCAATCAAGATGTGCGGCTCGAGTCCTAAAAGGACTCAGATCATCGAAAGCAAAACGACTTCAGAAATCATACAAAATTCTGTCAAGGAAAATATTAAGGATACTGAAGACATGGCGTGTAGCAAAGAAAGAGCTCAAATATTGCTCAAAGAAGATCATAGTCGTCTGCTAAAACCAGAATTACTTAAAGAGGCAGTCTTAAGCACTAACGGGGAGAAAATGTCGACCAAACAAGTTATGGATACTAAGAGTCTGTCTGAAAAACAGGACGCCACGAATGTCGGTGCAGGTGCCACGTCGAACAAAATCGAAGAATCACTAGCGAAATCAAGTTTGGGTTTGTCTGAACTGACTGAACAATTGGGGCAAAGAAGTTTAGCTTCTACTTCTGACATGTGTGGAATGAAAGGCATGTCTAATATGTCTAAGACACTTATTGAGGAAAGTTCTTCGTCGTATAAGTCGTCATCATCCATGTCATCTACCATGAAGACCAGTGGAAAGATCGGCGAATACGCGAGTGACATCATCACCGCGGAGTTGAAGGAAGCTGCTGAAAATATATAAACATGTTAGCTGGTTTTTACAATGTTTATTACTTAACTATAAAATTTTGTTTACTTTTATTATAAATTCGAACCTTAATTTATATAAGTACAAGTCATTGATTTGTAAATTTATTAACAAGAGCATTATTACCAATCTTAAATATCTACATACTCATAATCTCTTTAAATAAAACCTCACTTTGGTGAAACATATTAATATCAATACAATAAATAAGCATTATGAGATCATTGAGGACTAATATCAAGTATACATTAACAGTATGAACTCAGCTAGAACAACTTCAAGATAATTATTGTTATCTTGATGTAATGGAGGTCATCCCAAGTCAACAATTGATTATGTACCTTTATACAACTGCAACAAATTATATGAATAAATACATGCTTCTTCCCCAATTAAATGTTTAATAATCTCTAACGCTAGCTGTCCACTAGACAAAAAATAACTCGAAGACAAACATAACAAAATAACAATCTTTAAGACAAATGCAAACATCACACCAACTACCACTATAAATTCACTGGGTCCGCTATACGTATAAGTTGTCAGTATCCTTATATTCTATTTAAGTCTCTTCGTCACAACACTCTTGCACCTCATCATTGTTTTTATCACTAACCAGTAGTTCTGAGGTGCAACGGTAAGGACGTATTGATTGTTAACATCTGTCATTCTTGACTGACGGGTTGAGGTCGTGGAAGTAGGCGTGAGCCATGGCATCATCAGCAGGCATCCTTAGTGCTGGGTTGCAGGTGAGGAGGCGGGCAAGGAGGTCCCGTCCCCGTGCGGGCAGACGGGGCACTACCTGGGCTAATCCTAAGCTAGGCTGGTATACTGGCAGTGGCTTGTAGTCAGGCAGTTGGGTCACTCCAGGCCATGTATCTTCATTTGGAGTACCTGGAAATTGTAATAACATAAACAGATTAATACTTTGTACTTATTGAAATACTTACATCTTGTTAGGAAGGAAGACTGAAAATTTAATTTAATAAGATACGAGAGACAACAATACTGTGAAGACGTAAAGCATGATTAACATTTTTTTCTACAAATTTATCTACAGACTGCTCACAAAATTTGGTTTTCTCTCCATATAACGACAGTCCTAATATATTTCTTTGGCACAGGTTGTTTTCTATATTAACATTTATGTTTCAACCATGGAATAAGAATAATTTATTTGCAGACAGTACAGATGTCACCATTGTGAAAGTTAATGGTTTATGTACAGTCCATAATTTGCTAGTTTAGGGCATGCAAATTAATTTTACATTAATCATACTTTGGTACTTATTTTACTTTTTTCATCTCGAAGAGAGTGAATATATAGCAAGCAGTGGATATATTGTAATATTCCCAATGCTGAGACACAGGCCTCCTCTCTTCAAAAATAAGTCATCATAACCATAATCAGCCTGTAGGCAGATTATGGTTATGATGACATAGGCCGCGCTCACTTTGGATGCGAATTATATCGTACGTAAACGTATGAACACTATTCGTACGAATTGAGGGCGCACACTGAATACGTTTTTCTCCGTCAAATAGACAGAGTACTGGTGTTAGCGCATACGTCATCTTTGCTGAATAATCTTTTTCTTTTGGATAATCATCTTCTAAACCGTAGATTGCGACGCCGTCGTCGTTATCGTAGAACCGAATGGGTGCGCGAAATATTTTTAAAAAGAGATGAATTCGGTGAACGCACGTAAGTGATAACTGGAATCACTTTGATCCCATAAAGATTTATGCCCGTGAACCAAGTTAATTAACTTTTCTACATCCATTATTGATGATGAACGCACGAACGTGTAATAAAATCCCAACAAGTTCGGATTGATTTCGGACGTCGGACTTGCACGTACGTATACGTACGACTAACTCGCGCGCAGTGTGAGCGCTTTCATAGTACTCAGAAGGTCGGGAATGTTCGTGCGTGTTCGTACGTTTCTGCACGAATGGAATTCGTACGAAAACGTATCCAAAGTGAGCGCGGCCTTATTTTTAGTAAAATATACAACTGTTCCAATATGAATTACAAGACACTACAAAACTATAGGTAGGTACCTCAAAAAAAGCAATTTTACTTTATGTTGCATAGATTCTTATTTCTTGTAAAGTATAGAAACAATTTCCCATCAACTATCTGTAAGTTTAACTCTAATTAAATAGATTCTTATGTATTTTATGATCATTGATTCTTATGTATTTTATGTAAAATAGTAATGCACATAATATTTATAAACATTCTTTTTAATTAATGTTGTATGACAAACTGGAATCAAAATGATTGTTGCATCTCTTAGCTACCTGATGATAGAGTGAAATAAATAAAGCTCAATAAACTACTTACCAAGAAGTTTGAAAATCCTTTTCAATTGATCATCAACATCAGATCCAGGGAACAGTGGTCTCCCAGAGTTAGCTAGCTCTGCAAATATGCACCCTGCTGACCACATGTCAATGCTGGTTGTGTAGAGCTTGGCGCCAAACAGGACATCCGGGGGCCGGTACCAGAGCGTCACTACCTCCGCCGAGTAACACTTCACAGGTATACCGAAAGCTCTAGCCAAACCAAAGTCAGCTAGTTTCAATTCCCCATTTTTATTAATTAATAAATTCTGAGGCTTCAAATCTCGGTGCAGAACATTATGGCTGTGACAGAAAGCGAGTCCTCGGAGCAGCTGATACATAAACGATTTGACGACATCCAAATCTATCTCACCATTCAAACTGTCGAAATACTTCTTCAAATCTTGATCGCAATGCTCAAACACAAGTGTCAATTTCTTTTCACTGTGCAAGACGTCGTACAGGCGTACTATATTCTTGTGCTTTAACTCTTTCAAAAGGCATATTTCACGTAAAGCAGAGGATGGTACTCCCTCATCATCGTCATCTAACCTCACCCGCTTTAGGGCCACTATTTCATGGGTCTCTTTGTTTTTAGCTTTGAACACTGTGCCATACGTTCCCTCCCCAATTTTCTCTAATTTCTCGTACTTCTGCATAATTTATAAATATATAGTAAAACAGTAGTGTAAAATCGATTGTTTATTCCGCTTCGCAAAGTACCTCCTCCCAGGTATTTTTGACACATTGACAGTTTGACATCTGATGGTAAAACCACTTTATAAGGCTAGTTTTAAAGCATTTCATTCAAAAACAATCGTCATTTTGGGTGTTAAATATTCATCGAGGATTTTTTTGTAATAAAACAAAATATTATGTTGGTACTAGCACAACTTGGTAGATTATAAACAACCTCGGTGTTTTCAATAACACAGAATGAAATGCCTTTTTATTTTTAACTAAGAGGAAGACCGTAACTGTCTTTTAAACACGTAAACGTTCAGAACATATTGCAAAACAGAATATTTTGTTCTTATATTTTTTTACTAGATTAGTTTACTACGTATAAACTAAGTATTATTTTGCTGTAAGCTTAATTATTTACATAGAGCTCAAACCTTTCCAGAATATATACATTAATGTTTATAAAAATATATATTTGTTTCCGTTTTTTTATTATATATTCATACATTCGGAACGATCTTCTGTGTTTGCAAAATAACATTCATTCAATGATCCATCAACACAGAACACTATACTCCTAGCGGAGAAGAACGTCATGTTCATACAAAAATGTTGGTCTAAAAGTAAGACAACTAGCGTCGCTTGTGGGCCCCTTTGGCAACTTAGACATGGCGCGAAATTTGAAAGTGTGCATGTGTGTGTATGCATATGTGTGTATGCATGCGTGTGTATGGTTGTTGTGTTTGTGTGAGTGTTCTTTGGTGATTTGAATTTGTAGTTTATCAGGAAGAGCTCGCTCTAAAACAAATTACTAATTCATATTATTAACGAGCTTTTGATAATAATAGGAATCAGTAATTTATTTAGAACGTGCTCATGAAGTTCTAAAACAGAATTAAATAAAAGCACAGTTTAACGTATACAACTTTATTTATGAAGGAAACCATAATCAATAAGACACAATCATACATTACACGCCAATTGTTTGTAAATGGTACACAAGGCTACATAATTATGAAGCTATAATTTCCAGTATAAGGTGATCTCGAATTGTATAGAATTTTCGTACAATGAGGTGTCAGTTTATACTGGAAATGTTTATCAGTGTATGTGCAGTACCTAAGTGTAAATTAAACGATCTCTACATCCTGTGATTCTTCCTGTTTTTGGTCTTTTAAAATTAAATTAAGATTATTATTTAGAACTATAGAGAACTTTTCTGCTTGATTGATTATTTTCTAATAAAATATGTATGAATGAGAATAAACATTTATTATAAATTAAGTATTCATAATAAATATTTCATCGTAGGAATAACTTAATTTTAAGGTTCAAGAATTATAATTGTTTTTTTAGACAGAAATAGTTAGGCTAACATAGTTTATAGATGAAGTACCAATTAACGTAAGAGAACATTTTGTATAATTTTGAGTTATATTATAACATTGGAATTCAGAATTCTCCGCTGTATCGAATGGTATTATTAAAAACTTTCTATAGTTAAAAAAAATGTCCCATAAAGTACAAATTTTTGGACTGCGACAAACGATATAAGACAAAAAAAAAATTTAACATTTATCTTCTCAGTAAAATAAAGTAAGTCATCGTATTAAATTATTTAGTCCATTACCTTAAACCTCAAATCAGACAATTAATTAAATAACATGTTCCTTACTTTAATTTATGATAAGTTTTTTAAGAATTATTCTCTTACATTAACATCTCACAAAACTATCTTTATTTACGCTCCTTACTGTAATATGCATAAAACGTAACAAGTAGAAATCAAATTCGTATTTGCTTTATTTTATTTTGTTTTTTAAAAAGTTCGTTGCTAAAATACTGAATATTTACATTAATTTGATTCTCATTTGATACCAGAAGTATCAATTAATATAAGGGACAAACCACGGTTTTTCAGGAGAACCAAAAAACGATTATATTTGAGTGGATTAAAATATAGCATGTCCCTTACATTAAAAAAACATGTTTAGTTGTGGTTTACGTTACTAATATTTTATGTGTAAACCGTCGAGCGTAGTGTAAGCAGCAAGAGAAATAGAAAGTTATACGTAATTCTATTGTAAAGGACTTTTAGTGTTGTAATTATGTAACTATAAGATTATCTACTAAAATTTATGGCATTTTAACACCATGGAAATAAGTTCTTATCATGACTAATGTTGGTATGAACCAATATTAATCATTCAAAGCAAATATATACGTTAGTTTCAGGTTTTACAGCTTAGCCATCACAGATTTAAATGAAATTTAGGAATACAAAAATAAAGCAATTGTTAATATTACTAAACAGTCTATAAAACTTGAGTTTAAAACTTCTGAAAAGTAATCGTCGTTCGTCGTTTCAGCCGATAGACGTCCACTGCTGGACATAGGCCTCCCCCAATTTTGGGAGGGTTTGCCATAATCGCCACGCTTGGCAGGCGGGTTGGCGATCGCAGTATGGTATGATGGTGGAATACATAAAGAACGCTGCTGCCCATTCTCCGGTACGATCCTTAGTCGCCTTTTACGACACCCACGGGAAGTAAGGGGTGGTGGTATTCTTTAAGTCCGGCACCACACAGACCAGACAGAAAAGTAATAGTATTCTAATAAACAGTCTTACAAAATCTATACTTAGTAATTGAATGAATGTACTGGAAACGAACCATCCCATTTCAACTTTCACTGCCATCATGCTAGTCATCTTTCACACAATTCATGCACCTCTTATTCCCTGACATCCGTCCGTCCCTTCTATTCGTCATTTTAACTTTCACTGCCATCTTCTAATCATCTTTCACAAAATTCATGCACCTCTTATTCGATCTTCTTCCCTTACATCCGTCCGTCCCTTCTATTCGTCATTTCAACTTTCATTGCCATCGTACTAATCATCTTTCACAATCGATCTTTCGTTTCTAGTACATTCATTCAATTACTAAGTACAGAGTTTGTAAGACTGTTTATTTAGAAGTTTTAAACTTATGTTTTATAAACTGTTAATGTGTTGAATTTATCATAATTACGCAGCATAAAAGTCGAAAATATAAAAATAATATTAACAATTGTTTTATTTTTGTATTTCTAAATTACATTTAAATCTGTGATAGCTAAGCTGTAAAACCTGAAACTAACGTATAGATTTCCTTTGAATGATTGATGTCAAAATGTGAACGTGTCCCTTACATTAATTGATACTTCTGTGGCCTTAGTGTGAGTTTTTTTCACTCACGTTCGATTGCGAGCGCGTTAGAATTTTATATGGAAAAAGTTATAGCGCCGCCTGGTGGTCACTAGGAGAAACCTAATTTCCCATACAAAATTCTAACGCGCTCGCAATCGAACGTGAGTCGAAAAAACTCACACTAAAGCCACTGGTATTGATATGTCAAAAAAATATTATTTGTGTTTTAATATATTTATTTTCTTTTGTAGGCTCGCCTACAAAAGAAAATAAATTACAGAATCTGTTAATGCTTATGTAAAATATAGAATCTATTTTAATTGTTACATTTTGCCCTATAAGTTCACTACATGTATCTAGAAAATTAAAATTAATATTTTTTTGCAACTATGCTTTAATGCAATCTTTAACATCCCTCATGTGTGCATTTTTATTTAAATAATCACACATGATTGATGCACTTTTGTTTACACATTCAATCATATTCTTTAAATATAGTAAACAAATGGCACACAGTATCCGTAGAGGATGTTAAAGATTGGACACAATTCACAATTTGATTCCATTCTCCTAACTATGTAACCACAAACATAGGCACATGCTTGCATCTCCCCAGTATTTTCATCCATTTGATCCATGGACAAACTGAAACAATGCTTACTGCTGATGGACGGTCTACATCAGGTTTGGGATTGTGGGTCAAAAATAAATTTTAATTGTCAAGAATGACATCATCATCGGTCTCACAATTTGCTGCTGAGCTTGGTGCCAACAAATTTGAAATAAATCCTGTTTTTAAAGCTGCAACAAATTGTGAGACTGTTGGGTTGCAATTAGACCCAGAATTACTCCTGACACACCCAAAACAATTCTCCAATGCATCTTGTTGCAGTCTCCTGGTGGACAATCTCCCAATTTCGGGATATTTTTGTTTCTAATTCCGCCATAATCTTTCCACTCCCGTCATGTTTTGGATCCATCCATCCAGCGAAGGTGCCCTCGACTTTGCACCAATAAATTGGCAGTTTTTAAAAAATAATTTCATTTCTTTGAAAAATGAGGGCTCCAGTCTGAAATATTTCTCAAATCATTTTTGCCTTTTTTTAAATTGGAGAGTCCGCATTTAGGCTATCAAACAATCGGTCGATTTTGTTTAGCAGGTTGACTGTAGCAAGTGCTTCTGTTGGCAGCTCTCCTGTAAAAATAAATACTATTTTAGTTATTTAAAAATAACGTAAAACAGTTTTTAAGAACAATGAACATTTTAATTGCAATAAAAGATTGACTTTTGAAAAAAGAAAATGGGTCCAGATGGTAGTACAGTACCGACCGAAAGGTCATAGGCTTGACGTTTAGTTTGACTTACGACCTTCTTTCAATGAGTAATTAGACACATACTCGCATAATCACGCTGATTCTTAAGTTCATGGATGTTTTTTTAACATCATTATTATGATATCAACACACCTTCGATAATTTTTGCATACATTCCAGCAGACACTGGAATGGCTCAAAACCTGCGCGGCTAATATTGTACTTTCATTTCTTGTCTATTATTCGGATTTAAGTGGCTCTTCGTTAGGGGCAGGCAAACACGAAAAATGGGTTGTTGTAATCCAATTAAAAAAAATCTGCAATGTGATTCCACGTCGCGATATCTGAAAAAGACGTATATATTGAACATCATAATACAGCAGATACGATAATTAGCAGTGGGTCAAAATCGATTTACAATTTTTCTTTTACATTGTTACAAGTCAAAATAATGCCATTAAAACCATAACTTGTAAAAAAAAACAAGTCTCGCAACTCAGTTCTTCTACCGTAAAAAGTTGTGAGACCCATGTAATACCAAGTCGTTTAATTTATTCAGTCCCTACTTAAGGGTCCATCTGTCTTAAGTTATTACGTAATTAGCTATCCTAACAACATCTTATAGTGACCATATCAAGATTAAAAATATTTTATGTTTTAAATAAATAGATTGCTTGGCCATCGCATGAAAACACAATGTATCTCACAAGTAATACATATTATATTAAATTAGGTTTTTTAGTGCGATTGTCAAGTCAATAAATAATTATATCTAGGTACCTATCTACACCTATTATTCCATTATATTATACATATACAGGTACACTGATTCATTCACTGCAAATGTAACTTTGTAATCCTATATATTTATATGGGATTACAAAGTCATTTATGCAGTTGGTGTATCTAGAAAAGTGGACCGAAATTGCAAAATATTTTAGTTTTTCCTTGATTTATACACTAAACACTAATCTACACAAATAAATAAAATTGGAGTGTCTGTTTGTAATATTAAAATAACCGCTTTTTACTCTATGTATAAATGCTACGGCTAATCTCTGAAACGGCTGGACCGATTTTGACGGGACTTTCACTGGCAGATAGCTGATGTAATAAGGAGTAACTTAGGCTACTTTTATTTTAGAAAAAATATGAGATATGATATGAAATATATGAGAAATTACTGCTGGTACTACTCCCCGTAAAAGTATAAAATTGAAAGATATTATTACCTGCAATTTGTTTTTCATTGCACTCAACATTAGTGTTGCATTTTAAGTTGTATTTTAGAAATAAATTTCTAAAACATTTGAGAAGATGGGACGTATCGTGTAGAGCAACAATTTCATGTTCCTGAAATCTAAAATGTGGTTGTTCAACAGATGCCGCTAGTTGTGAAAGTGTTCTTCTATTTACCCCATCCATATCGCAAATAGTTGCAGCAATTATGATACATGCCTCAAAACAAGCATGGAGAACCTGTAATTAGAAAATTAAGTTAATTAATAATGTTTAGTAAGAAAATAAAAATAACATACTATAGGGTCACAAATAGAAAATGATTTTCAGTTAACTAAACAGTAAATAAGTGTAAATAATTCCAATACAATAATGTACCTTTTTGATCAAAATCATTAATCTGTCTGCAGTGACATGATCTCCTGACAAATAATATGCCACAGGCTGTTTAATTCTTTTCCTTATACATAAAATCATGAACACTAGAGCATAACTTGCTATTTGTGGATCTCGTCCATACTCTCCTCCATGGTCTTGAAATCCGTCTATCTGATCAGATTTTGAATTGTAATTCAAATTTTTTCTTCAAATTACCAGCGTTGTGTCATCGCGCTTCTCTTTCTTTTCTATGAAGTTCGACAGTGACCGCACTTTAGGTCAAGTAAGCCCCTTAATTAGTCGCTTTCCTTTATCAGTTTTTTCAGTGGATTTAGCCTGAAACCAAAAATAGAGGAATGTAAATTAAGTGTGAACATAAATTTATTATTCACAATTTTAGGAACAGTAGAACCTGCCACTCATTTCACAATTTCATTGGTCTACTTTCAGTTGGTATACCTATGTATAAAACATGTTTATTGTATGGGAGCCCCCCTTAAATATTTATTTTATTTTGTTTCATTATTTATTATTAAAGTTAAAATACAACTGAGTATTTTCTGAATATTTCAAGTGCCTACCTGTTGCCATTTTTGATATCAAGCAAAAAGGGCAAAAACATCGCGTTTGTTGTATGGGAGCTCCCATTAAATATTTATTTTATTTTTAGTATTTGATGTTATAGCGGCAACAGAAATACATAATTTGTGAAAATTTCAACTGTCTAGCTATCGCGGTTCTTGAGATACAGCCTGGTGACAGACAGAGGGATGGACAGACGGACAGACAGCGAAGTCTTAGTAATAGGGTTCCGTTTTTACCCTTTGGGTACGGAACCCAAAAAAACCAACTGTGACGACAGACAGATGCAAGAGTGATAAAGTACACGTAAAGTAGTAGTCGTTTCAGCCGATAGACGTCCACTGCTGGACACAGGCCTCCCCCAATTTTGGGAGGGTTTGCCATAATCGCCACGCTTGGCAGGCGGGTTGGCGATCGCAGTATGGTATGGTGGTAGAATACATAGAGAACGCTGCTGCCCATTCTCCGGTACGATCCTTAGTCGCCTTTTACGACACCCACGGGAAGTAAGGGGTGGTGGTATTCTTTAAGTCCGGCACCACACAGACTAGTAGTAGTAGAAGTAGTAGTAGTCCAGCGGGATTGTACGAAAGGGTTACCGCTGGCCCGGAACATAAAGGGCTAAGGTAGGAACACGGGTGGGTTTTAGTCAGTAAGAGTCTGACACTCCCTTCCGCTCCACTCAGAGCGGGAGGAGTCATTTGATGATTTTCCATCCAAAAAAAAAAAAAAGTAGTAGTAGTATAAAGTAAGTGTGAGTGGTATAAAGTGAAGGTTGGCGATTTTAGTATGGAACATTTAAAAAAACCATGAATAAAAAACATTTTACTTACACCAGATGAGTTTGGAGTCTGTATAATATCAGTAGTTGAAATTGTTGCTTTTGAAGTTCCAGGCTGTTCCAAATGTGAAAACTAAAACAGATACAAAATACCATTATTTAAAAAATTAAAAATTTTACCACTCCCAGCACTATATTTTTTTGAAATTTGTATTTTTGTGTGCCCAAATAAGCATGAATTTAATCTGCATAATGATCTTGTATCTAGACCTAGCCGCAAAGTCCACATGCTTCGTGAACGTAGACGAAATACTAAACTATTTTCTAATAATGTATTTTGTATGGCGACCAAAGTTTATAATAAACTACCAGACTGTTTTAAAACTCTTAACTTTAGGACATTTAAATCTAAATTATTCAATTATCTCATGTAAATGCTATTACTCAACTAATGATTTTATGAATGAAATGAAATTTGACTTAAATATTAGAATAATTATATTCTATTCTTATTATCTCTTTGACTTAATTTTAATCTTTTTGACATTTCCATTCCTAATATTTGACTAATTTGCAATTTGAATGTTATTCTAATTTATTTAATTCAATGTTATATCTAACAAGATAACCAAAACCCTGAAAATGTATTTCTACGCCGGAAACGGCAGAATAGTATGAACTTTTAAAAGTATCTAACAACTTTGTAACAATTTTCTGACAAATAAATAGTACAGAAATAGATTAAACCTTTGAGAAGGACATAGGACAGGAATTTTATCATCATACCATGCGGGCGAAGCCAGTTCCAGGCTGTTGATTGGATCCAATGTCAGCAATGGACATCTCAACTTGCTGTGATGTGGTGGAGAGTTCAGATGGAATGGAATATCTATGCAGCTTTTTCCTTTGCAAACGGTCTTGGACAATTGTACTTTCGGGAAAATGGTCAGTGGGTCGTCTTAGGGGCGGATGTTTAGAACAAAGCATTTTATGGCTTACAAAGAGGCGTTTCTGAAATTTCACAGAATTCCAGTTCTCCTCTGGGTAACAAAACTTTACCCATGCTACCGACCTGAAAACATGATTTTAGGGTTGAACTTTTTTATCAACAACAGAATGTTACTGATTGAAATTGGTACTATACTTTGGATTATTTAATATACATACCGCTGTAAGTTGGAAGGTCCTGGTTTCGGAAAACGATGTAAGATCAGTTCCGAATCTTAAGTTGTGGATGCATTGTATTTTGCACATTTTCGGTTATTGTCCCTCATAATTTTTTCACCGATTCACTGACCAAAGAATACAAATAAACACAAAATAAGAGTCACTAAGCTAAAAAGTCACTAGGCTTCTAAAACAACAAAATGCTGCGGTATGGTATCCCGTATTCGGAGTCTCGAGCAGAATACTCAACTCGACACAATTTGAACGGAAAATCACACGAAATACAGGAAAAACGACAACAAAAACCAATCACACACGCAATTAATTAACGATTATTTGTTTTGAAAAACCATTTTGAATTTTTTAAACTTTGACGTTTGACTGAAAACCACAGAACACATCCCCGCGTTCCGAATTGCGTCAAAAGCGATTAAATCTCGAATCCGACCAAATTTAATAGTCACAAAATATAAGGACTATTGGGTACTATTTGTGACGTTGCACGTTGGTCGGATTCGCGATATAATCGCTTTTGACGCAATTCGGAACCGACGTACTCCTTGCTGAGAACGTTGATGTTGCCATTTAACATCGAATTTTTAACATTTGTTTTTTGGTACTGGAATCCCTATATCAAACCCACCTACTGAGCCATCCAATCCTAACAGAGTTGACTCCCCCTGTCCATCAAATCAATTCATTCAAAAAAAACTCAAGTCAAATCCAAAAAGTTGAATTGTCATAATTTCATTATTATTTTTTTGGAAAGTGATCTATATTTTTATCTATTTGAATTATTAAACTGTTAAGGTAAGACGGCTGTGGTTATTTGATTAAATTTTGTATTTTTGTTAGATGTGCTAAACTGTATATTATACTGAATGGAAAGTAAACATTATTACGTATTAGTTGACGATGAACACATTATCACGAGCGCGTGTTTGTAGATGAGCGAGGGCGAAGGAACATTGGTAGACAAGTCGGAGAGTAGCTCGTTCGAAGACCTCGCAGCTGCGGCGGCACATGAGATCGAGGAGGCGAAGCTGGCTGAAGCAGCTGCTTCCAAAGAAAAGTCAGATGAAACAAAAACTGATGAGTGGCAAGATTTGCTAGGGTCAGGCGCACTACTTAAAAAGGTCAGTAGACTTTGATTATCTCAGTGGATTTATAATAATTTAGTTAACAAATATTTTCTATTAGTTTCTTCTATAATTTAGATTGTATCAGCCTCGATTTAGCCATACGAAACGTTCTCATACTTTATGGGATTGATTTTTATGCACACTCAAATCTTACTTGAGGAAACTTCATGATTTTTGGTCATGTATATTCTTTATTGTAATTATGCACACACAGTCAAACTATAATCTTGAAGCCTGTCCTATTTTGGACTAAGGTTGATAGCTTGTATGTAAAATTATGTAAATAAGAAACAACATTTTCCAACCAATCATCCATTTCTTTTGTTTTGTAAGTGATTCATGTTATGACAACAATAATTTAAGGTTTTGAAAGTCATTGGTACATTTGCGTTCATATATTATTTGCTTCCAATTCTCAGAAAACCATCCAAACATCTTTTTAAAAACCAATTAAATTTTAAGAAACACTTTTGCAGATAATTAAAGTAGGTGAAGATTCAAATGGATTGCGACCCAATAGAAGTGATATTTGCCGAATTAGTTATGAGGTGAAAATTAAAGACACTGACAATCTCGTGGAGAAGAGAGATCATGTCAAGATTTACTTGGGTGACAATGAAGTAAGTATCAAAGGATTTCTATATTATTTTTAAGTCTTATTTAAATTGAGAATCTGTGTTATTTAAAGTGTTTTTTGGTTAAAAACAACACAAATTTACATAGTTTGTTTTACATAGTGTATTCAAAGTAATAGAATAATAAGTACTTGTCATCATGATGGGGAGGCTTAGGAGATGCCTGTCAATCAATCATTCTGCTTAACCATTTCTGAATTATGTTGGGGTTGGCTGTCTAACCGCATGCAGCTGAACATTAATATTTTACATGGAGCAACCTATAAGTTCCTTGAGCAACTGCCTATCTGACCTCCATAACCCAGTTACTGGGTAACACAATACCATAGTAAGACTGGTTGTCAGACTTTTGGGCTTTTGACATGTCTTGACAACAAAAATGTTTATGGACAAAGAAAAGTAAGTAAGGAGAACTTTGCCCAGCAGTGGCACAACAAAGGTTAAAACAAGTAGCTATATGATTAAGTGAATGAGAAACTTTCCTAGGTGAGATAGCGGTCAAACGTGAGCCTAAAAACACAATAGTTACAAGTCACTGTCAAAATATTATTTTATCCTATCATGATGAGATGCAACATTTGTATAAATGGTTAAACAAAGTATTGCAATTGCTCAAATACACTGTGGGGTTTAGTCATCATGAATGATTAAATAATATCAGTATAGTCATCATTCTCCCCCTGCCCCTAATACCAATTTATTGGGGTCGGCACAACATGTCTTCTTTTCCATACTTCTCTATTAGAATAGGCTCCTGGAAAATGTTGCGACGGCTCCCACACTGAACTGTTTCAAGAATCGACTGGACAGACTGAATATCTCCAAGCTATACGATACACACGCATCAGCTAATTAGCTGCTAGTGTGTCTAACCAAATAATAATAATATTAGTTGTCATCTTGGTAGTCCATCTATTATTTTTTTGATCATACCAACACTTATAGCTATCCACACAATATCAGTATAATGCACTTATATTATCAAATAATCAGGTATTGACTTTGTATTTTCCATTACAATAGATGTAGCTATCTAATCATGCATCTGTCTATCATTGATAACATTTATTCCAAAAGTTTATTTGAGTTGGCAACCAAAGGAAGTGTGAACTAGTTAGATAATCTTATCATTCTTTTATAGAAGGATATTAAAGTTGTTCTATTGTTTATATTGGTTTATGAAAGCATGCGGTGCTTCGCCCGACGTTATGCGGACTACTTGACTGGCGCTATCTTTTTCTGCGGAAGAATTCGCGTGCCCCGTGTGAAGGCGATCTGCCCATGCAAAGCTAGCGGATACAGCTTTGAGTGAATCACTGGTTGCCTAAAACCGATGTCGGTACAAATGCTGTATCCACGAGCAGGAATAGCGCCACCAATAGTTCGCAGAGCGGTGGCAAGCTCCAGCGATAGAGCCAAAATGGTTTCCGACACACGACACCCTTTGCGCTACAACATTCTTCTGTCACAAAGGCTGAAAAGCCGAAACAGTTTTTTAAAGTATGTCGTCCCACTCGCTGGCGAACAATCACAAAAAAGACTGAAGCTGAGGCGAGACAGTGCTTCCTTACCCAAACCATTCGTTCCACCCGCTGAAGATCTCCCACCTAGACCTGTTCAGGTGGAGATTCATAGGCGACTCCGCCTTGGAGTGTAAATGTGGTGCTGTTCCACAAATGATGGAACACTTAATATCATGTCCTGCATGTCCTGTCAGCGGCACGTTACAGGAACTGATGGACGCTGGTGATGGCACCAAACAAGTACCTAGCTGAATTCTGACACGCTAAGAAGGAGCATGTGATTGTTATTCTATTTTACTAAGTACCTATGAAAGAAAATTTGTTTATTCTGCACAAACAAAATGCACATTACAAAAAAAAGACAAAATACACACAAGGTACCTACCTAAAAGCTTTACTATGATGTGGTTTTGTGTTGGATTAGATATTATATTAGGTACAAATACAGGATGTATGGCCTCAGTAATTTCTTATAGGTATGATCTTATTATTCTCAAATCAACAGGCTAGATTGTTGCAGAATAATTATAGTGGACAAAGACTATTGTTGATATAAAAGTGGAACTCTGCCAAATTGGGACAACGAAAGTATTTATAACAATACAAAAGTAAATGAGGAACCATGACATAATCATGTGTGAAATGTTATTATTATGATTGATTTTTGATGGTGGCAATACATATTAAAGCACTTGTTTTATTGCCACAATCAAATTACTTTTCTAATTTGTAGAACTAATTAACTAGTAAATATTTTCTTTTTAGATTCTACAAGGCCTGGACTTAGCAGTGACAATGATGTACAAAGGCGAAGAATGTCTTCTACAAATGGCTCCACGATTTGGTTTCGGTGAAACTGGCCTGAAGCCCGGCGAGAGCTTGGGACTGATTGGGGTGATTGATGCGCCCCAGTATCAGGGCCCTGTAATAAATGGAGAAACTTGGCTCGACGCCCGCATTGAGCTTCATGACTGGGAAGAAGAACCCGAACACGAAACCATGCCCATCACTGAGAGAATGGAAACCGGGTAAGCCCAAAAAATAAAATTTTACTTACCTAGTTTTTTTCTTTAAATTATAAATTTGTTGCTGCCTGAACAAAGCCTTTAGATATTAAAACGATAATGTACGTAGTAGTACGGTAATTGTATATACGAAACCAAACAAAAGTAGACTCTGAATACCTACAAGTACAGCTCAATGTTTACCCTTAAAAAAACATTTGAGAATGTCTGGAACCTGTACTTTATAAAACATCACTTTTTCACAGTGGAACAGGTTCCTAAAGCGATTGGCCTTTACATTATTATCTTGGCTCGTAAATCGATTAAATTTATAAATAATATCCGAAATAAGAATGAAGACAAAAAAAATGTGTAGGTATTTATGCAAATAAATGTTCGATTCGGGTTTATTTTTAAAATTTGTTGTTATAAAGCGGAACTTATGTTGTTCTTGCAACAAGTGCAAATTAAGCTAATGATATGGCAACTGCGTCATATTGTCCAACTGTTTTACACTTAGCGCAAAAACAATACAGTATTGCAAAATTAGAAAGATGTCGATGCTGTTGTCCTGTTCCCTCCTTTAATGTGAAATTAAACGAATGTGTTATTCTGTCGATTGTTTCAAAGCTGTCGCGCCCTTGAATATATTTACATAAATTCAGTTTGATGTAGATATCAGAACTTTGACAAATGCTTTGTTTATTGTGATTACCTAAAATGAGGTCAGCGTTTGATCGTACAGTGTTCTTTATCATGCGTATGGATATACTATCTAACTAAAAAAATACAAGATTATTTTTGTTTCCGAAACAGTGATGAGCGAAATTTTATTTGCATTCGTTTTTGGGCGCTGAGTTAAATGTCATGGCATTGAATAGATCCCCTTTATGCCTTAGTTAGCCGAAACGACTCTTTTTTTATTTATAGTTTAATTTTAAATATGTATCATTAAGCGTTATTTTATGGCCGTGACATAAATGATAAAGAAACTGCCCGTTTTGCAGTTAGAAGCTAGTTTGACCTAGCTAGGGTGACCTTTTACTTAAAATATAAGCCTCTTAAAGTGGGTGTGTCTCTTATTAACATATAGCAAAAGCGGTGTAGCGGATACACGTAATTTTACTAATACATATTTGTCATCATTACAAAGAATTATTCGCCAATACAATGTATGTAACAAGGAAGTACCAGACAGGAAATGATAGAATATTCTGTTATCTTGGAATATTGGGCAAAACTATATTTTATCAAATCATTGGTTTATTTATGTATTTGGAGAATTTTACAAAATAATATACCTAGAGCTCTTCTGACAGATCAACTATGTTCGATGTTCTAGGGCTGGCCTAGCCACGAATGCCCTTAAGAGCTTAATTACTTATGGTGTACATAATAAAGAGAGTATTCTCTTCTACACCACTGCCATACTTGCGGCTTCTGAAATTCATCATCATTTCAGCCGAAAGACGTCCACTGCTGGACATAGGCCTCCCCCAATTTTTGGAGGGTTTGCCATAATCGCTACGCTTGGCAGGCGGGTTGGCGATCGCAGTATGGTATGATGGTGGAATACATAGAGAACGCTGCTGCCCATTCTCCGGTACGATCCTTAGTCGCCTTTTACGACACCCACGGGAAGTAAGGGGTGGTGGTATTCTTTAAGTCCGGCACCACACAGACAAGTCCGGCACCACACAGACATTAAATGACAATGGCTTCTGAAATTAAATGACAGAAATATAAGAGCTCCGAAATCCTAATGTTCTAACATTTTGAACCTACTCTGCATACTTACTTCACTTTTACAGTGTCCGTCGTCGTGCCCGCGGCAACTGGTGGTATGGCCGTGGTGAGCCAACTTTAGCCGTACAGCTATACAGACGCGCTCTCGACATTTTGGACGAGAGCGATGGCGGCATATCCGCGCCGACACCTTCTGGCGAACTTGAGTCCATGTCGGCTGATCTACAGGCGCTGTTGGATGAACGACTCCGGGTACATAACAATATGGCCGCTGCACAGTTGAAGGCGGGAGCGTATGAGGCTGCACTGCAGGTATGTTGGTAAATCTGTTTTTTATTGAGTTGAAAAGCGATGCCACAAATTACTGTAATATACAATAAAGAAATAGTAGATTGTTTTTGGCAAACAATCGCGCGTTTTTTTTATTCCACAAACTTTTTTTTAAATTTGTCTCGCGCGTTTTACTCTTTGAGTATTAAACCAACTGGAGGCGCCATTGTCAGGCGATCCCCGCTGCCAAAGGTACGAGACCGCCGGTCATAGCGGTTATATACATGTGTGCGTATAGTTTATGCTTGTGTTTGTTTTTTGTTTTGTGTGCGTGCGTAACAACGCGATCGAATTGCATTAGTGTATTATTGCGTTCCCTCGTCCCCCGCGATAAGTGACAGACTTTTTTTGCATAGATATTAGTGCTCGTGGCGTCTCCGGTTGGTTTAATACTCAAAGGTTTACTTTATCATACAGCCTGATACTTGTTCATACAATGTTCGTGATTGATCTCTTTGGTGATTGGAACTTTTACTAGCAATATCCCCATTCCAAATTCAAGCCACTTTTAGTCCCTAGGGATTATAGACCTATTTTAATCCCTGTTTGCGGAGAATACTTTAGCCCTTTTTGAATAGATGTGATAAAAAAATATATATTGGACATCGATAAATAAATACGAGGGTGAATAAGGGTCAGTAAGAGTCTGACACAACCTTCCGCTCCACCCAGAGCGACAGGAGTCATTTGATGATTTCCCATCCAAAAAAAAAAAGGGTGAATCAATTCTAGGAATCAATATTAAAAAATGCAAAGATTGAAACAAAAATATTTTATTTTTATAACGCATTTCCAACTTCCTTATTCCTTGTGAAAAAAAGTTTTTCTTGACTCACGAAAAACTCCTCTAGGGTAGCCATAACCGCGTCATTATCGTGAAATTTTGTTCCACGAATTTCCTCTTTTAATCTTGGGAATAAGTGAAAATCACTTGGGGCTAGGTCCGGAAAACATCGTGGGTGGTCAAGGAGATTGAAGCCAACACAGCGGATTGCGTTGAGCGCAACTTCCGATCGATGAGCAGGAGCGTTATCTTGAAGAAACAACACGCCCAACGACAGTTTTCCACGACGTTTTTCTTTAATCGCTTCACGCACTTTCGGTATTAAATTTGCATAATAGGGTTCAGTAATCGTCTGGCCTTTTGGCATGTATTCAATAAAAAGGATTCCTTCACTATCCCAGAACACTGAGGCCATAACTTTACCAGCCGTTGGAGCTACTCGAAATTTCTTAAAGGATGGAGAGGATGGTCGTTTCCAAGACATGCTTTGTCTCTTAGTTTCAGGATCGAAATGGTGGACCCACGTTTCATCCATGGTGACAAGGCCACGACAAAAATTATCCGAATCACTCTGGAACATTTCGAGATTACGCTTAGAAATTTCCAAACGTCGCTTTTTGTTTTCGTCGGTTAACATTCAGTATTTTCGTTGCTTCTTTCAGTTTTTGCGTTGTTTTTTTGTTACGATATTGTCCAGGTATTGTCGCGTTCCGCCACCAGGCGCGATCCTCGATCTCGCCTGGTGGCGTTCTTAAAATTACGAGAATTGCTCCTCAGATCTTCAATAACGTGTCTTGTTTCTAACTTACAGGCAGTGACTCGAGTCCTAACCTGCCAGCCGGAGAACGCAAAGGCATTATACCGTAAATCTCGCATCCTATCCTTGATGGGTCGCAACTCAGAGGCCTTAGAGGCCGCGAGGGCCGCTGCGGCCGCGGCCCCAGATGACTCGGGGGCCCGTAAAGAGCTCCAACGTTGTGAACAGAGGGCTACCAGGGAAAGGTTTGTGGAGAGGAGCCTAGCTAAGCGCATGCTCGGTACTACCCCGCCGAAGAGTGGCTCTCCTGATAAGAAACCTAGTAGAGCTAAGGTGAGATTATTTTTACTATAACAACACTTAATGATCCTGAATTAGAGAATGCAGCGATGGTATTCTTCGTAACTAACTGCCCTAAGGTCCAAGAAATAAGACTTTTCATACAGATAAACCAGAAAAGTTATGCGCTACGGTAATCTCCGTATGTCCCCACAGAGGCAAAGCTTCTAAGATTTGTACTGCCACGCTTTGCTCTATCATTGAGCTTTGGTACGAAGTTTTATCTCGGTTGGATCTCGGAACCTACTCCGGTTTTAAAAGTTTCTTGGTATTGCATAGAGTGGTTTGACTATAATTTTGTAATCATGGTAATACAAAAAAGTAATTTAAAAAAATTAAACTGACTTCAAAAAGAAATGAACTCAAAATTATGAAATAACTTTAATTTCGGAAGTCGAAGTGTAATGTCTTGGGATCTGTACCTATTCTAGTTTTAGTTTTTTGCCACCGACTACCGAAATTAAAGTTATTTCATAATTTTGAGTTAATTTCTTTTGAAGTCAGTTTAATTTTTTTAAATTACTTTTATAGTCGGGGTACTTTACGCAAAAGAAACTTCAACTATTGTGCATGTAAAACTGTATATTATTGTAAAAAACGTATGTATGGCTATGGACACAGTGGGACATCTAAACTTGATAACAGACAATTGTCGGTAATGGACAGCTCGCGAGGCGCACGAGTTTGTGGACGCCGAGCGCGTGCGCAGTTACCGGGCGCTTGACTCACTGGTGGTGGCGCGCGGCGGGGCGACATTATAGGGTTGTGCCGAACCGTAACTAGTTACGTAACCTGGCCGGTACACGACGAATCCTAGAAGCGCGGGGAGTTGATAGGGGTCGCGCTAAACTTTTATTTCGTAATTTTTAGTTTTGAGTAAAAACTGGAATATTTATTTGTAATAAGTAGGTAATAGTTTTGTTGTAAATATTTCACTAGAATTTGACCAAGGTTTTGAAATGTTTTGCCTTTGACACTATACCTGTAGCTCGTATCAATAAGCCAGGCCGTCACACTTACACGTATTAGTCCATATCTTGAAAATTACTGAACCGATTTTGATGAAACTTGCACTGTTTCCTAAGATGAAGTAAATGTAAGCCAATACAAAAAAAGGGTCACGATCCGATTGAGAAATGTTAGTTGTGTTTATTGCTGAGAAATGCGTGGACAAACATACATACGTCTATAAAATTTTGTATATTTGTTTGGAAGCCCTAATAGATTGCCATATGTGAATATAATGCAATTCCAATAATATTACATACATACGTGTCGAATTGATACCTAACCTCCTTTTTTTTGAAGTCGGTAAAAATAGGCAGGTACTTCCGTGGTTGTAACAGCTCTTTATCTCATTAGCTCTTAATTAGAGATCATCATCGAGCATTCGTATTTCTGAAGATAGAGGATGATTTCCGAAGCTCAAACTTTTTTGGGTTACTGTATGTACACGTGGTACGAGTCATTTTCTTGGAGCGTAAACTGCGCCTCAGGTTTGCCATTGATTCTGATACCAGATTCTTCTGTATGATTTGAACTGATAATTATCTTGTGGTCATAAAACCGTTTGCCTACAATTTGTTGGCTAAGGCAATTACTTTGTTCATGTTCATGACTCTTTAGAAAGTAATGACGTCATTGTTTCCAGATGTGACGGTATCTATATTGTTCTAATATTGTTCTGCATATAGATGCTGGTGTGGGGTTCCATTCTGCTGAGCATCTTGATGGGTGTGGCCAGCGTGCTGGTATACCGATACAAGATACAGGCGCATTGACGTCGCGATTCCAGCTTTAGACCACAAGTAAGTCAAACACGCTTTAGAATATTCAACTTTATTTATTTTAGACAAGGTTCATTTTACACTGCAACTGACATTGCATTAAGACATTATTTTGCTACTTAAAAATGCAATCTATTTCAAATACTGAGGTATCTTTTTCGTTGTTCAGGTAATGGAGAGTCCAATGGTGTTATTGGAGGGGGATGGTGCACACTATACTTAAGGCCACGTCATATCTTCGCTGATAAAGAATCAAAAGCCTTCGTTTAATCTATCGGTCTTTACCCTATGTATTGATAACGAGAGAATATGTATAGTTATTGTTACTGCTGTAAATAATTACTTAAAAAATATTCTCTTTAGAATTGCCGAAGTGCAGTGTCATTATTTTTTTATATTTATACAAGTTACGAATTATTTTCACTATGATAAATACAGCAGACTTTAATTATGTGGTCGTCGGACAGTATTTAAATAGAACAAATTCGGAGAGGTGATGATATTACGCGGTAACAGTTGCATGTCTAGTTAATGAGTTTTACGCGCGTAATATTGTACGCAACAAATATCTGGACGTGCGTAAAAAGTTGTCTGGACGTGCTCAATAAGATATATCAATAATATAAAGTAAAACTTTCCATATTTTCATCGTATTTTTGAACTAAATAAATATAATCCTAAATAAATCTGGGATTTCAATAATAATAATAATTGTTGTTAGACAATACTAAACGTACCTACTGTATTGTAAAAACGGGGATATGTGTAGTTTATTAGATATTGGCAGTTATTTTAATCATTGGCTTATTTCGACTGTTCGCCACTATGTGCATTTACGTCTAAATTTATGTATATAATTATTATGTATGTGTAAATTCTGTGTTTATAATTAGTGCCAAAATGTATCATAAATGTGTAGGTATATAATATTATAGTCTCTGAAATCACATTCTGAAGAAGATATTTATAGGAAAAACAAAAGTGAAATTTATTACATATTTTTCGACTCTGTATTTGCAAAGGAAGAAGATGGAAGCGTTCGGGTAAATATTTCAAGCATTCCAACTTGTTTTTATTTAGAACACAATATTTTTTTACAAAACGTTCGGGAGGCGCTTTCCTCCTGTTGTAAGGGTGCTTTTCACTCGCATTTATGTATCCATCGATTTCACTACCAACTGATCAATCCCAGGTAGCTACATTAGATAAATTATATAGTTTTCTCGTTTATCTTCTAGATATCGCGTTTAGGTGGTGAAACTGCAGATCAACAATTCAAATATCAGTTATTATTTTAAGTAAAATACGTATACTTCGAAGTATTTAGTTTCGTTGATTGAATTAAAATGCACACAAAGTAATGTAAAATTAGATTTATTTAGGACATTGGTTTGGTTAGGGGTCGCTGCGACGCCTATAGAATATCATTATAAATAAAAAATGGTGGTTCCAGTATACACTTACACTAATAAAAAAATTGTTAAGATAATTTGTTTTATTATTTTTGCTCCTGTAACATTCTTAAATAAAGTAGCATGCCGTATCGTTAAACTAATTTGTTACATACAAAAATACTAATTTTGTTCAAGGAATGTCATATGAACTTTTTGTTTATATCAATTCAGATAACTTACTTTAAATTTAGTGTATTACTATGTTAATTTACCATGTAAGTATAAAATACATAATAGTACGTCTCTTATATTTAAAGAGAACTTGTACTTCCACAAAGCCTCTTGTAACTCATCGTATAACTAAATAAACATGAAATAAAGTTAATAAACTCACAAAATATTGGACGTTGCTAATACGCGGTAATCACATAACATTAATGGCAATATTTAATAACATTTCTGCGTATAGTCTCACAATTCACTTTAGGGTTTCGACAACCTAGAATACCTTTGGTAACTATTTGATAACTATATCACAGTCTTGACTTGTAAGTGAACATCCGGGCTAGCCAGTTCGTGACATGTGCTAGTACCTCTAGCTGTGCAATTGTGGCTAAAGCCTGGATGCTGAACACTGTCGCTACGAAGTCGTACAACAGCTTTGGAGAGAACACACTCCACACAAACAGGTGATCTCGGAAGATCGTCGCTATAACACAATATACTACTACTGAGTATATTCGGTGTAAAGCGAGGATGTTCGTCGCTCGCCATATTGTTTGTATGTACCTGGAAAAATAAAAATACAAGTATTACTATCGGTTTTTGCCTTTAAAATTAAATTGCAGTTTTATTTGCATTTGTCGCAACATCGTCACTCTGCGATAGATTATACGTAAAGTGTATAAAGCACGGGCCCAGAACGGATTCTCGTGGCACTCCACCTAAGATAGGACGAAATGTTGCTAAAGGCTCGACTTATTTTAATTATTTGAAATATCTTCCCCCTCAGATAGGATTCTATGATTGTAAAGAGTGAAGATAGCAGAAGCGATTTAGTCTACCATAAAAACCCCTTATTACAAACACTATCAAAGGCTTGTTAGAGGTGGAACAGCCTAGCCCTGTTACCAACTTCTTGATTGGCTAAACTTTTACAATGGGTAAAGAAAAATTTAATCTAGTAATTACAAGCAAGCAGTATAGTCTAAGTGCTTCTCATGAAAGTGTAAACAAACCCTAGTCAGCTTAAATCTTCCCGCAATCAGTCATCCAAGGGAATTAGAAACAAATTCAACTGGATTTAGAATTAGAATGTTTTCCAACAATTATTGTTTGAATAACATTACTAAATTGTAATTAAAAAATCATTGACGACAATTTGAGGTTAAAAAAATAACCACAATAAAATTAACAGTGTAGTAACGGTGGCGAGACGACTTAGACGCGTACCGCAAGGGCTGGATCGAAGTGGCTCTAGAAAAGAATGCCTGGAATGATTTGGGGGAGGCCTTTGCTCAGTAGTGGGACATTGTAGGCTAAGTAAAAAAAAAAATACAAATGAAAATTATCTTTAAGGTGCCAAAAAATTAGAAGTTGAAGTTTGCGGGAATTTTAAGTAAGTATTCAAATAATCAAATCAAAGCACTGGATTTGCAAGTGGCACTACAAACTGGCAACCACAGGAACATTTTCTGATCCATTTGATTACATTTAAATCAGATAATTTTGGAACAAACTATAGGTACAATACTCACTGTTGCCACGTCTCGGCATTCTTAGCTATAGTACAGAAGAGCGCGGCTCCGGCGATGGACGGGCCGGCGTACGCATGGAGCCCCATCCGCAGCGCCACGCGCACTGGACAGTACTCGCTAAGGCCTACGTAGCCCGAGCCTAGGTCTACTGAGGACAGGCTGTTGGAGTTGCCCTAGAAGAAACATTAGGAAAATTATCCAGAAACTTTCTCACCACCACTCGTCAATAAAAAGGTCTCAAGTTTAAAAAAACTTAGTATTGTGATCAAGTTAGACATGCACGTTAGCGAGTTAGGGAGATTACGCGCACATTGCAGTATCAGCTCGGCTCTTACACTCTCGGACTGAGAGAAGTGCAAAGTAAAAGGTTTTTGGAGACAGAGAAATAATCCTTATTTTCAGTAGCATAAAGCAAACGAGTAATCGCTAGTGTCCACGAGGAGCTGTTTGATGTTCGTCCAACTTTCTAATATAGGCAACCCCTTTGGTATTGCCATGTTGCAGATTCTATTTGTCCTTGATAATATAACATTACAACATCACGCCTGTATTCCCCAAAATGTTAGGCAGAGGTGTACCTATATTACACCCACGATTTCGATTTTATGTCTTAGTTCTATGTAACAGGGGACGAGGCTAATGCCATTAACCGGGAGCATATCCAGACTCCGGGCTGCTACTGAGAAATTTCAGATGGAAAAACCCAATAATACATTATTTTTTCCCTGGTAAGTAACAACTTTCCATTATTATAACTCGTTGCCTATGAAACATGAATAAAGGAAATAAGACTCACCTGATAAAAGAAAAATAGGATACCAATCCACATATGCACTAGTGTTCTACTAATAATATCAACGACTTCAGTCTTTCTACTGGACTTAGAATCTAACAGTTTGTGGTCCATACACTCTGAAGTCAACACACACGTTATATAAATACTGGGCACCATTATCACATTGTGCGGCCTCATTAGTAACGCTACAATCAACATGAGATCATTCAACATTAGGTGGGTCATTGAGCGAACAAAATTTAATTTCACTTCTTCTAGATTCCAAGGTTCTTCGACCAAATTATCATAGAAATAATCCTCAGTTTTCGCTTTTGGTTTATTATACACGAACTTAGTAGCGCTAAAATCTACAGGTTTCAAGCCACAGGTCTTCAATGATCCGATGTAAGAAAACATTTCAAGTCCGAACTGGACTATAAGTATGGCCCAGAACATGGTGACTACTTGTACCGGGTCCCAAGTCTTGATGTCCGCGAATGGTGTTTCTAAGGCTTTGGACGTGATCCGGTAGCATAATATGCATGCTACTGCGCCGATTGTCAGCCCTGATTGGATGTAAACGACGTTGTTGAGGTAGCGAAGGTTCCATAGACATATTACTAATGTTGCTAATGTGCCTGTAAAACGAAAACAATAAGTTAATTGTAATAAGTTAATGATACAAAATGATATGTGGAAAATTTTGTTTGTGACTTGTATATGTCTGCTTACCTACAACTAGATGAGCTTGAAGGTAGAAGGCATTTTCTGGTGCATTTAACCAGTCTGCTGTATCTGGGAGGAAAAGCCACCGGTCTCCAGTTTGGTTCATTGTTCTTAGATATCTAGAGACAATATAAATGATATGAACATACGCAAGATGACATCGCAGCAGAACATTTCGAGATTCTAAGGGACTTGCTTAATTACTTGACCCTTACTCCTAAGCGTGTTAATACATCAAATGACGCACACTGTCTAAAATGGAGGCGGCGTACGTAATACAGATCAAATAACAAATAAATACAAAAACATGGGGTGTAATGAAATCCACAGTTTCAAAGTGAAATATAAACACTACAAGACAGTCAGAAAATGGTATATGGTAAAACTTACCTATGCAAGGCGATAAGCAGCACCCATTTCGGCAGTATCCCGACCCCCACCGCACTCATCCTCTGCGCTAATTCGGGTTTCTCTTGCACTTCCGTAGCGCCACTCCATCTCTTACTCAAATACATAAGTAATACCACGACAGTCCTTACTAACACGAAGAACATCAACGTATTCCAAAAGAAATACCACGTCATATGCTCTTCTTCAATAAAACTGGTCCCGAAGAACGACCAACAATGGAAAATGGTCGCTCCGATCAAAAGATAATCGGTTGCATTAAATTCTGTCAAGGTAGACAGGTCTTTTATCCGTTCTATGCCAGTTTTTATTAAGAAGTAAGTTGCTGTAAATGCGCAGGCGACGGCTGCAAAAACTATGGCCCAAAAGGAGTTGAAATGGCATAGTTGGCTTTTAGTTTCCGATATGAAACAGGCGGTGGTAAGGATTGCGCTGCATATGGCTAGGATAACGATGAAAGCGATGACCGTCCCGATTTGGGATCGGTGGTGTGAGTGACCGGTGACGATGTCTTTGTGACGAGTGTCCGGTTGTAAAGAGTAGAGGGTGACGAGGAGGAGGGATGTGGCGATCTGTAACAATAATAATAAAATAGTCTGTAATGAAGTCTTCAGGAACATTATTGAATGAAATTACTGTTTGGCAAATGTGTTGTTGATTGCAGAGTATCTGCTGCCAATTTTGATTTATCATCCTTGGTTGCTTTGTACGACAGACTATTTTGTGTCCTATTCTTTGCCATATCCCATAGACTCTTTGGCATAGAGTCATATTAGAGTCACATCAATACTTCTAAGTCTGAAACCTAGCGAATTTTACAAGCTTAGGAATATTCTGGAACCAAATCAACTTTTCCTAAGTTTTTTTCCTATATAAACTTACCAAATACAGCAGAACCACAGCTATTCCGATAGCGAACATGTCGAACTCAGTCTTGGTCTCTGTGAGGAACACGGACATCTTCTCGAGCGACTCTTCGTAAAACTCTTTGGCTATTTTAGCGGCGCTCTGCTGGCCGGTCGCGAGGTAGTGCGCGAATTGCTTCTCAGCGCGTTGGAACTGCTTGTAGAATTCTGAATGGAAGGGTTGTTATGAGGTTATAGACAGAAGTTAAGTAAATTAACACAAATCACTTTTATTGTTAGTGCAATTGCGCGCAGTATGTAAATCAAGGGCCTTTGCCCAGAAAAAGGATTTTACAAGCTAGAATAGAATCAGTTTCATGTCTGAGTATTTCCAAAATCTGAATGTAGGTCATCATCTGCCTAGCCTTTCCCAACTATGTTGGGGTTGGCTAACCGGATGCAGCTGAATACCAGTATTTTACATGAAGTGACTGCCTATCTGACCTCCACAACCCTGTTACCAAATAACACGATACTCCTCGGTAAGACTGGTTGTCAGACTTTCAGGTTTCTGACGACCCGTAACAACTGATAAAATCTGAACGTGCGCCTTGAATTAATGGCTTAGTTACAAGCCATTAATTCAAGGTGCCACCGCAAAGTTTAATAAATAACCGGATTACATTTAATCTAATTTGAGATTTCGTAACAAAACCAATGTGACGCATGCTGCAATAAAAGGATGCAAAATGAACCTATAATGTTCTCACTGCTGGGACTGTGGGGCTGTAATCTACCACGCGGGCCCAGTTCGGGTCGGTAGATAAAGGATGTGTGTCATCACTTAAGAATCTTCCCTACATACCGGTATCAGTAGGCAACGCCTGCTTCGCGTTATGCTGTGCCATCACGTGCAGTAAATACAGATGTTGCCTGGTGTCCTGAGGCAACAAGGCAGGTAACAGTCGGCCTCCGCTGTCGCCAGGGGGCGGGGCGCCCAGTAACCATGACACAGAGGGCGCCACGTCTACTTGGGCCACTGTGGGGCCAGGGCCTGGGCTGCGAAGAAATTAAAATGTTTTGAAATTGTGATCAATTTGCATTACTTTTAGGAATGGGGAGTTTAATATGACTAGATCCAAAGGTAAAATGCTGAACTGACTTCGCTAGATGGCGCTGACTGGCTAGCATTGATATTTTGAGCAGCTCCGTATTTTTTGAATTTTAAAAATAGTAAAACACAAGTATATGTTCTAAATCTTATGTTATTCTGTGTTTAAAGTATCAGGACATGTGTGAAAGTGTTATCAAACATAAATAGTCAATAGTGTTTAAAAACAACATCGCGAAATAAAATAACAACACAAAATTATAAACCATAATTAAGTGATCTAATCATCAAAACAATGTAATTTGTGCAGTTTAAAATCGTTCGAAGTGCACGGTCCGTATCGCCAAAAGTGAATATTTACATAAAATGTGACTATTGTTTCGTCAAACAGTGTACCGAACATGGAAAAAAATTCCTAAGTCATGAGTCACAGTAACGGTTTTACTATATTTGAACCAAAACCTATTAGAAACGATACCGCAATTTCGTTAACTAAGTAAACGGTCACCGTGGCTAAGTGTGCACACGAGCCGACATAACAACGTATCGGAACAAGCTGTCGCAGGTTCGATCCTCAGCTAACGTTTGTCTTTTTGTAAGATTTCTTAATCATAAAAATCTTAACAAAGACCATCGCACTCGCAGGAACTAATTATCCGTGCAAAGTTACTAGCAGAATTCAACAGAGGGCGCTTCATTTATCTAAAATGGATCAAGAAAGCAACAACATTACCTTTCGTAAAATCTGTCGAACAAGTTCGTTAAATGATCTTACGAGTACCAATAGTAGCAGTAACAAAAACATATTCGACACGACAATGATGAGTATACCAGATAGCCTGCATGATAATAGCGGGGAAATAAATGATTTGAGTGAACAAGTTAAAGAACTTACGGCACAACTACAAAGCGCTCACCTAGAAATAGAGAACTTAAATAGCGAAAACTTTCGTCTCAAATCAGATCTTCAAAAATCGTTAAAAACAATAAATACATATAAACAAATGTGCTTATCACCTGAGAGAAAAAGCAGGACACCGAAATCAGTTCGAAAAACCAAAATATCGATTCATAACAAAACTGAGATGAGTTCTCTAAACGATGATCTAGCTAGACCATCTTCTGGTGATTACAATCCTCAAGTCCCGATGATCATGATTGACAAAGAGACTCAAACTTCTAGCCACGCCCATACGCAGTCAGCAAACAATTTAAAAGAGGTACACTCATCTATATCCGTCAATAGTGATAAACCTAAACTTAGTAAAAAAGAGCTGGCAGATATCATTGCAAGAACTAATCAAAAGAATAAATTATGCATTCTAAGCAGTGGCTCCAAACCGGCAGGGCATTTATCCTTGATTGAAGACGTCTTCTCCGACTACTTCGATTTTTGCCATTATTTTATACCAAATGGAACTGTAAAGGAACTCTTAGACAACATAGAAAATAAATTGAAAGACTTTACTGATAACGATTACTGTATCATTTTCATGGGAGAAAATGACATAAAATCTGAGAATAATTATATAAACATGATAAGTATGATAAGAAAATCGCTACAGAAGGTGGCCCACACCAATAATATTATCTGTTTACCGACGTTTATAACAGGAGCTCCGATTTATAATTTTAGAGTGGATATGTTCAATAATCTGCTTAATCTTGACCTACAAAATAATGACTACGCCTACCTATTTGACAGCAACAGTGAGCTATCACTAGACATGTTCTCCAATACAACAGGAAAAATAAAAAAACAGGGAATTAAATGTATATACGACGGCATTATGAATAAGATTGTAATTGATTTGTGCTCATTTGGTCAGTTTGACATAATACAGAATAATAGTAGCATACAAGCTGAACCTAATATTGTTATAAACTCACTTCATCAGTCATTTGCTAACAATAATCATCTTGAGAATAATACTGTTTGCAGTGATCTTTTTCGTGAATAAACACCTTTATGTTCTACACCAAAATATAGCGGGTCTGCTTAACAAAGCAGACACCCTCTCTGTATGTATTAATGAATTGTCAGAAAAGGACCAGTCTATTGATGTACTATGCATAACGGAGCATTTTATGCTGTCGGGTCATGAAGACCGCCTTGTCGTACCGAATTATAGACTGGCTGCATGTTTCAGTAGACAAAATAGTAAAAGAGGTGGATCCTGTATTCTGGTCCGGTCTGGTCATTTATGGAGGGAGTTACCAGAGGTTTCAGAACTTTCAATTTCTAATGTTGTAGAATGTTGCGCAATTGAACTGACTAGTTATAAAGTAGTTATAGTTTGTATTTATAGAGTACCAAAGACAGGAAATTTAAATGTATTTTTTAGCAAATTAGAGCAACTGTTAATACTACTAACAAGAAGAAATTGTAGAAATATTGTTATAGCAGGCGATATAAATATTGACATATTGAAAAATAATAATATGACTTCCGAATTGAAATATCTCTTAACAAGTTTTAACATGACATTAGCAATAGAAAAACCAACCAGGATGCAAAGCCAAACCTGCATTGATAATTTTGCCCACAATTTCGAAAAAAAATGCAAGACGGAGGTGATAGAATTTGCCCTATCGGATCACACTGCGCAACTGCTGAAATGTCCCGTACGTTTGAACTGTGTTCTGAAATATTGGTATAAATCACAACGGGATTATAGCCCCGAGAATATTATTAAATTTAGAACCTGCCTGGAAAAACTAACATTCTCTGAAATTTATGACAATGATGATCCAAATGATGCATTCAATCTGTTTATTGAACAATTTAAATTATTTTATGACCTTTGCTTCCCCCGTAGACTTATTAAAATACCAACAAGCAAAAAACCAAAATGGATATCGCGAGGACTTAAACTATGTAGCTTGAAAAAAAGGCAATTATTATGGACGTCTAGACTTAAACCTACTCAAATAAATAAAACAAAATATTCAAATTACACAAAGATATTTAAAAAAATTATTAATCTGACTAAACGATCACAAAATAACCATAGTATTAAAACTTCTGACAATAAGAGCAAAATGACATGGAAAATAATAAAGAACTCTAATTTTAATCTACCTAATGACTCAATGAATACTATACAAATTGACAATAAAACGATTAACAATCCTCAATTAATTGCTGAACAATTTAACAACTATTTCATAGAAAAAATTGTGCCAATACCCGGAGCAGGCAAAAGAGCGAGTGCGTTTATCACAAATAAACAAAAGTCAATGTTCATGCCTCCATGTCAACCGATCCAAATATTTAACATTATAAAATCCATTAAAAACACTAATAGCGTAGGGTATGACGAAATTTCTACTAAAATTATAAAACATGTTGCCGACTTAATCTCTAAACATTTGAGTCATATTCTTAATCTATGTATCAGCCATGGTGTTTTCCCGGATCGTCTCAAGGTCTCCATAGTAAAACCCATATTTAAAAAAGGCAATAAGCAACAAATGCAAAATTATAGACCTATTGCGCTTTTGCCAATTTTTTCCAAAATATACGAGAAATATATTTATAATGAGCTTTACACATACTTAGAAAAACAAAAGATTCTCTGCAACGAACAAAAAGGTTTCCGAAAGAACATGACAATAAACATGGCTATTTATGACTTTTTAAATAAAATTATGACTAATATTGATAATAAAACACCTGTCTGTGCTGTGTATTGTGATATGACGCAGGCGTTTGATTACGTTGACCATACTATCTTAAGAAACAAACTTGAGTCTTACGGTATAAGAGGTAACGTTCTGGACTTATTAAGCACTTACCTTTCAAAAAGAAAGCAATTTACCGCCGTAACAAACTTAAACTTCAAGACTAAAGGAGAAGTAACGTACCTGTCGAATGAACGCACAGTATACTTTGGTGTACCACAAGGCAGTGTATTGGGTCCTCTACTATTCCTAATCTATATTAACGATCTTCCCAAAGCTATAAACTTCCCAATAACACTCTTTGCTGACGATAGTACAATAATAATAGCATGTGACAAACCTGAATCATATGAAGCTGATGTTAATAACGCTATAACTTCAATAATCTCTTGGCTTGATAATAATAATCTAAGAATTAATCTTGGCAAAACACAAATAATGCACTTTGGCCATAAAAAACCAAGTCCGAAAATGGAGGTCCAATACCAGAATAACAAAATTAACGATGTAGATAGTGCAAAATTTCTAGGTTTAATAATTGACAGGCAGCTCAATTGGAAGGATCACATTGAAGCGCTAATGAATGAATGAATTGCACCGATCCCAGCGTGGTTAAACCAGACTCGATTAATCGAATGAACCCCAAGATTCGCACTAGCTCCTGTAGCCTCATGTTCATGGTGCTACAGCGACCATTGCATATCAAGGAATAGACCGGGGGGCGCGGTAATGGTAGGGAAGACGTGCCCGTAGGATAGGTAAGGATTTAAGAGCCTACCGGATATGCATCCTAGAGTAAGCATTGGACTAGTGGAGAGATGGGTAATTATTATCTATGGATGGGCATCTTTTATCGACCTTGCCGCCAGGTTGGTTCAGGTCGAGCTTCATCGGTTGCTTCTTTTGACGGGCTTCTACTGCTTTCTCGGTTCTTATGTATGTAATTGCTTGTTTTGTTGTGTCAGATGTTGCTGTTTTCAATGTCTTCGACGGAAGTTTCGCTACTATCCATTTCCGGTTTTTGTAAGTTTCACTAACAGCGATCTTGATCTTACTTCTATCTTCAGCTGTCGTCATCATCATCTGCCTAGCCTTTTTCCAGCTGTATCCGTCCAAAAATTGATTCCCTTGTCGAAGTACCTCATGTCCTGTTTTAGATTGTCGTTCCATGTGTAAATGGGTCGGCCTTCTTGGATTTGGCCTTGTACTGCATTGCTGCATGCAGTAGGTGTGGTTGCGGCGCCTGTAGACATGAGCGAGGTAGCACATCCTGTGGTTCTTGATGGGTTTGGATACTGTTTTTCCGTCTAAGATTTCATGCATTTTCTTTTGTCTTGGTTTATTCCTAGAGTGGTTAATCAAGTTTCTAATTTCTTCTTCTAACTAAAAAAAATTCTTTTACCTGCACGCCGTTCTTCGTCTAAGACCCTTTTAAGCGTAAATATATGGTCGTCTGTTGATCTATTGTTTAAAAAGGTTGGTTGGTATTTGTCCAAGTCCGTTATTATTACCTCGTCTATTTTTTAAGTGCGTAGGATTCGTAAATTCTGACCCGTGTTGCAAACCGATATGTGGCGATATTCATTCGCATCTTTAGGGTTATTGTTGTTTTTTTTTTTTTTTGAATTAGTACTTGTACGGTCTCCAGCCACGTGTTGGGTGCTTAGTTCTGTGTCCAAGCTTTGTTCATGTGTTTGGTGACGGTTTCTTGTAGTATTTTTGGAATTGTTTTGTAAAGCTCGATTACCACTTGGTCAGTTCCGGGAGCTGACCCGTTTCGCATTTTATTAATGATTTCCATTACGTCATCCGCGATGGGTCCATCACACTGTACTTTGGTTATCGGATTGTTTGTATTAAGTGTTGGTATAAGATGGCCCTCGGATTTTTTAAATGTTTGCTCCCATTTGGTTATCGGTATCTAAGTAGATCTTTTTCGGCGTTTTGTTTGAAGTTTGTTTCTACTGTAAAAAAGTATAGCATCTGCGTGCATTTTGCAGGGTGGTTTTTCCCCCATTCATTGAGGCAGGCCCTACATGCTTTTTGCTCTTCCTGATCTTTAACCTTTTGAAGAGTCGCCTGACACTCTTTAACTAGGTTGTACCTATTTGGATTATCTAGTTGCCTATTCTGTAGGAGTTTAGCTTTTTGTAGTTTAGCAGGAGCTAATCGATGATCTCTGGAGAGAACTGGCTGCAGAATCAGAGTTTTCTGGGCAGCCGCTTTTAATACCTCCGTTATGGTATTCCAGAATATTTCGATGTTTTGTCCGTTGAGTTACATTACATTTCTTTATTATAAATATTAAATTAACTATTATACAATACTATATCAGCTGAACATATATGCACAAAATCAATTTGTTAGATAGTTACGTAAGTGGGTAAATAGGTCTAACAGTGGTATCTTGAGCCATTTCACTAAACAGTACAAAGCGGGTAGGAGGACACTGATCTTGAAGCAAAAAGCTATTGCTTTGTTGACTTCTGATTCGTCCATGTTGGTCATTTCTGTGAAGGTCTTTCTGAAGTCTTCCGTTGATGCGCGTTTGTCTCTCTTAGCGAAATCTACGTTGAAAGCGCAAGCCACAGCGGACACACGATGTAATCCGGCTTCTCCCGTACCCGCCAGTACTGCGACAGGCACTTCTCGCAAAACCTGTGACCGCACGTCAAGGCTGCCGGGTCCAGGATCGAAGACAGGCAGATCCTGCAACTGCTGATATATAATAGACGAAGCCTTCTCCTTCAAACTCGTAGCAGACTCGAATTCGCTTCTAGGAAACGAAGGTTTGATTTGCAGGTCACATCCGGAATCGCGCATTTTCTTCATTAATTTTTTGTTATTGTCTCTTACTACATTTTTTTATATTTTTCGAGTAGATTCCTACATATCTTTTAGTTTTTGATATGTAGTCTTGGTATTTTGTATTCGTGAATTTACTATTGAGGGTGACATAATGGCTCTGTTTGTAATTGAAACCCTTGTTTCGGTTTGTTATTAGCAGATCCCAGATTATTTTATGGTCGGATGTGCCCCTAGCTGCCCATTCGCCTGTAATAAGTTCGATGAGTTTTTCTGTTGCATGTGGCGATAATGTGATCCAATTGGAGTGCCGTTTGACCATGTTGTCCTGCATGATGATCTCTCTTTTGTCTGTTCTATTTGCAGTTTTTCTCTGTTGGTTGTAGAGCTCCTGAGTTTTTACCTGTTTCTTGTATGCAGGCTTCATGAATGCCCCTAATTGAGAGTTCCGCGTCTTAGTTAATTGGTTAATTAAAGGCTTATTATGTTGTGTTTTTTTGACGTTGTTTGATTTTTCATTAGATCTATCGGGCTGCTGTTGTAATGGTCGTCGTCGGTCATGGCCCAGCTATCATAGTGCTGGTCCTTGTAGAGTATGTGCATGTTTCTGGGTACTGGTTCGCCGGTATGTGAATACACTAGTACGTGTGTGTTTTGTATCCGTGTGCACGTGCAAATTTACAAGATAGAACTCGGACGCGGCGATTAATATATCCTCTCCTCCTCAGAACGTCTTGTTATGCTGCGTGATTGTTTATTTGTTATCCTTTGTTCCTGGGAGAGATTGCTGTTAGGGAGAAATTCTTGTATATTATTTAAGAGCGATATTATGAAGAAGCAAGGTCGGACAGACACGTGGTCGAACGTCAAACCCATTACATTATTTATTTGATGGGCTATAGCTATAGCTCGAACTAGACAATTGCCGTCTTTTGTCATACGCAAAATTATGCCCATTTTTAAAGAGAAAGCCTTTTGTTTTTATGGTATTGCAAGACCTTCTCAGCAAACATGTGCGTGGGTTTGTTTTTGAGAAACAATAAAGCTGACAGGGGACGCCTCAAATTTATGAGCTTTGCTATTTTTGTTTCTTAACTTAACCTTTTTTCACTTCGAGTCCAATTTTTCGCACATGTTCGAATCCAGCTACACAGATTGTGATCAGACATATTGACATACATAGTGTCAGATATACAGTCGTGGGCGCAGAATTGGGATACTTACGGGTAAACGAGAGAAACAGCTCCTTTATGTACAAGACTTGACTTACAGGCTATGAAATAAGTTGCTTGTTCAAGGCAGTTTTGGTAATTTAGTACAATGTTAAATGAAGAAAATCGTGGAGTACAAATTCTAGAGCGATACCGTATTTTAGGCTAGAGTAATAGAGTATCTTAGTTTTATCCCTCGCTCCTAGATATAATATGAAAACATTTCCCTAAAGCCTATTTCTATATTACAATGATGTCAAATTCACGCGTGGCTTTAAAAATCCAAATTAAGAAAACAAAGCGCAGCCGGAAACAGCTTCTAATGGAGATCCCTGAAATATACGGAAAGATCTCACCAAATCCTCGGTTGGGAGGCCTAGGCCTCAGGCTTTTATATCAGGAACACACGTATGCCACTCGTTTTAGTATGCACCCACAATAACCGCACACGATACACCGTTTCGAATTTCAAATTTGAGTTTCAAGCTGAGAGTTACGCCAGTTTGGTTAGAGCCACGTGGTACGCACGTTGCATCAAGTATAAACAAAGGCCGGACCCGACACGTCCGTCCCCTTCGGCGGTCACTATCTCTCTGATCAGGAAGGATCACATTGAAGCGCTAAGTAAGAAAATTAGTAGTTCATCATATGCCCTGTATAAACTTGCCCCAACAGTTAACACAGATGCACTACTTACAGCCTATCATGGTCTTGTAGCATCTGTACTAAGATATGGTATTATATTCTGGGGTAATTCTACAAATAGAGAAATTGCTTTTAAAGCGCAAAAGCGATCCATCAGAGCCATGTTCAGACTTCAAATAACGGACAGTTGTGAACCATTTTTCAAAAAATACAATATTTTAACACTGCCGTCTTTGTATATTTATGAAACTGCCTTATTTGTTAAGCTGAATTCACAGCTGTTTCCCAACTTTTCAGATACAGTTAAACGTAACAGGCGGAATGATATGTTACGCGGACGAAGAGCTAAAACAGCATTAATGTGGAAGAGCATATTCTGTATAGCCCCGCAAGTTTTTAACAAAATCCCAAAGCAAATCAAACAGTTAAATTTAAATGGGTTTAAAAAGGAACTTAAAGAATTGCTGTGTAAAAAGTGTTATTATACCTTAAACGACTTTTTGAACGATACGACTTTGCCATCCTAATTTAATTGTAATCTTTTGTACTGTGAAATCTCTCTTTCATACTTAGTTGATAGTTTGACATTGAATAATACTCTGACATTAACCTAGATTCCTAATATTTAACTGACATGCCTCATATTGTGATATTAATTCGTAATTATTTATTCAACAGTATCAATATTAACCAAATATCTTTTTTTTTGTATTTTGTATTTGTAAAATTTTATTTGTTGTACCTACCTGATATTTGCGCGCCCACGTGGCAGAATGTGATGAGACCATTTGTTAATTTAAGACCATATGTACCATGTTCGGACAAATAAATGAATTTGAATTTGAATTTGAATACGTGCCTAAAATTTTCGAGACGCTCAAAACATTTTTGTTTATTCTTTACAAGTCAAATTAAAAATATTTCGAAACTAGGCAGTTTAACCTTTAAGTATGGACGTCATTTTTTCTTAACACTACTGTGGATGTGGAGTCTCACAGGCTCCTATATGCACACACATTTTTTTTGGGGAATTTGATATAAGATCGCTTTAAAACTGTTTGAATATTAAAGTTATGGGATTTAGTAACAAAATAACGGGCTTATATAATCAACTTTTATTTCAAAAATTATAGAAATTTGAAAAATCAAAAATTATGGCACTTTTCAGTCTAAATCTACTTAGGTTACATTTTTAGGTATTAAAAACAGCCAAACTTATTCCTTTAACAAAACGAGTCTTTTTTTCTCAAAATATAATATATAAGAAACCAAAAACACGAAACACCTACTTCAGGTAAGAAATATAAAAAATTTTGACAACTAACTACTAATAGTTACTTTTCGATAACTCCGATAGTGGAATATTGTCCGAACTATCACTACCTGACTCTTCTCCTAGGTCCTGGTCCTGGTCCTGATCTTCATAATTGTCACTTTCATGATTTTGTATCAGTTAGAACTCCAATATAAAAAAATCTTCAATATTCTCTTCATTGTCAGACTGATCCGAAGCTAAGAACAACTCACTCATTTTTGTTCGAAAGATGGATCTGCTGCACGCAAAGTTTTTCTCGCAGGGCCCTGAACAGAACTCGTAGATGGTCGTTTTGATTTAGAACTACCGGCTTTATTGTTTTTTGAGATTTTGTACTACAAAATCGGAAACAAACATAATCGCCCTTATAAAATATATCATAGGGCAACAATGGACGTGTAGCCTGACAGGCTCCGGTCAATATTTTGATGGTCATTACTTACGTGATATTCATCGGAAATCGCAACCTCCTCCCTCGTTGGTAGTTTTACATCTAAAACAAAAGCTACTGAGCCGCTCAATCGCGAGGAGTGGGGGAAAGTAGGTGAAACTAAGAAAACGACAACATCGAGTAGCCTGTGAGACTCCACATCCATACTTAAAGGTTAAGAATGGAAAGTGAAAATTATTTTTCTCCTCTGAATACCTTCCTTGCAAATTGCCACAAATAACAGACACAAATAACTTTTATATATTCGGATAGCATACAAAAGACAGATCTACATACGGGTGAGGACATTGGAAGTCAGTGCTCCTGGCTAGTACTAGTGGTACGAGCACTTCACTTGGCGTGGCTCCGCCGTGCCCCCCCGCGTCCCGCATGCCGTGGTCGCCGCATACCATGAGGACTCCGTTGCGGTCCTGCAACCAACAGGCCACGCACTTGGTTTGAAAGTGGTTGGTTTGCAAAGTAGCTTTTCGTGCCTGTCTGTTGACCGCGATGTCCTTCTAACTTTTGATGTCGTTTTCACCATCTATTTATGTGTATAATAAATAAGTACATATTTGGAATTTGTATATTGGGACTTGTTGTTTTGGTTATTAAATGAATAAATAATTATTCCTATTATTATCGTTTATTTATCTATTTACTTACCTTATTACATTTTTAAATATTTCTTAAAATATAAAATAAGTATAAAAAACATTTAAAAATATAAAAAAATAGTTATCCGCCGGTGTCGGGAGCAGGGTCCAAGCTACCGGTGGTTAGGGCTCCAGAGACAGGAACCTCCTCGCAATGCGAGCCGTATCGAGTACTGCCTTCTGAATCAGGCCCTTGATCCAACCACCTAACGAGAGCCTCGATAGATGTTGATCGAGGAAATTGATTATTATTATTAACTGTCCAGTTAGGTAGGTCTAACTTCGAGAAAGAGGTCAATCGACGAATCCGACTCGGCTGGGCAGCGTTCGGGAAGCTACGCAATATCTTCTCGTCCCACATATCGCAGTGTCTCAAGACGAGTCTTTGACCAGTGCGTGTTGCCAGTGATGACTTATGGCACTGAAACGTGGTCGCTCACAATGGGCCTTATAAGAAGGCTAAAAGTCACCCAAAGGGCAATGGAGAGGGCAATGCTTGGAGTTTCCCTGCGTGATCGAATCAGGAATGAGGAGATCCGCAGGAGAACCAAGGTAACCGACATAGCCCGAAGAATTGCCAAACTTAAGTGGCAGTGGACAGGGCACATTGCTCGCAGAACAGATGAGCGATGGGGCCGAAAGGTTCTGGAGTGGCAACCGCGTACCGGAAGACGTAGCGTTGGAAGGCCTCCCACAAGGTGGACCGACGACCTTGTGAAGGCCGCAGGAACCCGTTGGATGCGAGAAGCACAGAACCGGTCGAAGTGGAGCTGCTTGGGGGAGGCCTATGTCCGGCAGTGGACGCCTTTCGGCTGAAATGATGATGATGATGAAATAATTATCATAAAGAAATATCGATGATTTTTCAAGTTTATAAAAACCGTGCGAAGCCTGGGCGGGTCGTTAGTAAATTAAAAAAAATACTAACCCATTTCTGCATAGCAGTAAATATCTTCTTAACTACTTCGTCCATTTCCAGCAGCTTTGGTTTGATCTTGGGACTGCGCGCACCCTCCAGATGTCCAATATGGTCTAATCCTAGATAGTGCAACACAAGGAAGTCAAATTTGGGCTTTTTGTTTTCGTCCGGCGTTAATGCTTTGTCTAGATGTCTTGTTACGTTGTTGTCTACCTGCAAAGATTATATTATTGTGAAGATGCATAAAAAAATAAAACTGTAATATTTAAAAATTTTGTCCATTTGTCTGGATGTATGTTCCGGATAGCCGCAAACCGATTTGCTTTCAGCTGAACAGATTTGGATGAAATTTAGCACAAAGGTAGTTTATAAAGTGGATTAACACATAGGTTACTTTTAATCCCGGTAGTACGTTCCCGTGACATATTTTCCGACATCCACGCAGGCGAAGCCGCGACAAAAGCTACTTAAAGCTAAAACTGGGCGTATCCATCTTGAACCCTTTGAGAGCGGGAGTTTCACGTCTTTTTCTATGATAAACCGAAGACTAACATCGTTGCCGGGCCATCAGATATGGCGCCAACTAGCGTTGGTTACTGTAACACTACTTCAGAAGAATCAAAAACTTACTAAGTACCTCAGTATAATCCGTGACGTAGAACGATGTGGTGCCGTCGAACTCAGCCCACAGACCTGGGAACAGTCTCAGCCAAGTATCGTCTCCATACATCACTGTACGGCGCCCTCTAGCGTTAGCTACGCGCAACACGCTGTCACCGCGCACGGCCGGCGCTCCGAAGTTTAGGGCTACATCCGCAAATGTTGATACACTGCCTGTCATCATAGCCTGTTGGGATTAAATATTCAAGTTACTGATTTTGACTGACAGTTACCTCAAAATTAACTTGGTCGGTTAATATATTAAGCAACCTCTACACGTCGTCAGATTCATCAGCAGATGGCCATCTGCGAAAGACGGGGTAATTTGCTAGTCTGTGGTAGGTAATACCTACCACAGACTAGCAAATTACCCCGTCTACACGTCGGCGGAGGCATTCGCAGATACCTACCACAGACTAGCAAATTACCCCGTCTACACGTCGGCGGAGGCATTCGCAGATGGCCATCTGCTGATGAATCTGACGACGTGTAGAGGAGGCTTTACACTAAGGGCTGATTTTTCAATCATCTGTTAACTTTATTCGAGGAATAATTTTGAAATTTTGACAGTTATTTCATACAAAACTGTCAAACGTCAATTTTATTCCTCGAATTCAAGTTATCTGGCGATGGGTAAATTAGCTCTTAATAGTTCAAACAGTATGCAGACAACATATTCAAACATTTTGGCAAGGCAATAATAATCATGTGGTGTACCTAATACTTTCGTTTTCAGAGCAAAAGGCCATCATAATCAAGCCAAGCCAAGAGCAATGATGATGCTGTTATTATGAGACGTATAAAATACTATATTCACCACTTCATTTATAAACGTTGTAAAAGTCGTCTTAAAGTTAGATCTTAATCTCTCATCAATAGATGAGAGATTAATATCTTCAACTAATATTGTGCTTAGCCAATTAATTTGTAATGGGTTTTAAAGTTTAGATTAGATAGGTTAGTGTTACGCACATATTAGATCAGATTAAAAATACTGGCAGACTGTCACGCACATTCCTCTATTATTAGTTTACATTGTTTAGATGTACACAACATAATAAATAAACAATAGCGTACCACCATCCTATCTAACACGGAAATGTAACCAAAACACGATAGTTTTGTTCTAAGTAGACCATAATTTGTCCAGCTAGACAACATGCATAGCGTCATAATTTTGTCGTCACTTTATCTTGCGCTACCACACGATATTACCTACTCTGCTTACGTATAGCCCTGTCTCGTTTTGTCGCGACATAATGCTACGACAAAACTTTGCCGCTCCAACATTGTATCGTAGAGAAAGGGAGCCACGAGGAAGGGAAAGTGCAAAAGATATCAATTAATTCATGCTCTTCCTAAGGTGATGTGCATGACTGAATCAAACTATATTTACGATGTTCAATGACTCGGAACCTCAGGAACCGATGTAATATTGGTGCCTAATTCATTAAGTAATATCAATTAATCTAATCGCCACTTGAACAAAGTAGTAATGAGTTTTAGTAGCCTTAATTTGTCAATTTATGACTATATAATAGGTAATTTAAATACCCATTTCATTTCCGTCGTTATTTCTTTCTTTATTAACAACACTAGGCTAATTAATACTCCTAGTTAAGGGGGATGCGCTAGGTATCCCGAATTTATTAAAGTATGAATGTATAGCGTATAGTACACTCGCGAATTATATTTTGTTCAATATACAACCTGACACTTAACTGCAAATTGCAAAAAACTTAGAAAAATTAAATTTCGCGAAATACCTAGCCCATCCCCCTTAAAGGTATGTACAGACGCCAGCACATCAAGCAACCCGAAACTGTTACATTTTCCCAATCAACTTTGAATCTTGTGCTTTAGTGATAAAATTGAATATCTATTAAAGAAATTTGACAGATGGTAGTAGCTTGATGTGCTGGCGTCTGTCTGTACGTTCACATGTCGGAGTGATTGGCTGCAGTGTTTCAAAACATTTTCTTAGATTTATTCATTCTTTCAATAGAATTCAGTAACTTCGACTGTAAAAGCTAGCAATCTATTTGAAAACCGTTAAAATTTTAGTCAATTAAAAACTAAGTAAGTTTCATTAAACCAGCTATTTCTTGCACATTGATTACATAACAATATTTTTGATATGGCTTGGCTTATTTCAGTTTATGATTCTTTCATCAAATAATTAACTTATAAAAACTGGCCATGTGCGAATCGGACTCGCACACGGAAAGTTCCGAACCACAAGGCAAAAATGCCGAAAAAAACACGTTTCTTGTATGGGAGCCCCCCTTAAATATTTATTTTATTTTGTTTTTAATATACCTATTTTGTTGTTCTATCGGCAACAGAAATACATAATTTGTGAAAATTTCAACTGTCTAGCTATCGCGGTTCTTGAGATACAGCCTGGTGACAGACAGACGGAGGGACAGACGGATGGACAGACGGACGGACAGACAGCGAAGTCTTAATAACAGGGTCCCGTTTTTACCTTTTGGGTACCTACGGAACTCTAAAAATTGGCTGGTGATGTAACTATCGTAGGTAAATTAACGAAGAAAATGTATTGTCGGCCGGCATGCCCGGCATATCTTCATGCTACACGCTAGCCAAACCAAAACACGCCAAGTATGCTGTACCGTAGCGTAGTAGGTAACCGATGTTAAAGTGTAGCAAAATATCTGTAAGAAACTTTTAAGTATAATACACTAGCGACCGCCCCCGCTTCGCACGGTTTTTACGTCTTGACAAAACATCGAGATCTTTATGTTTAACTATGTCAAAATCAAAAGTCATTTATTCAAACTAGGCTGAGAATCAGCAAACGTCAAAATTACAAAAGAAAGTCCCCCCAAAACCCCCCCTTTCACCACTTCCTAGTGCTTTCGCTGGGGAAAAGAAGTGGCGCAACAAACTCCCCAGCAGTACCTATGTAAGTTTATCATGAATTATTAAATGATTATAAATATAAACCTTTCGGAATAAATTCTCTAACTGACGAAGAAAACCGCATCAAAAGTAGTGGCGTAGTTTAGGAGAACAACGCGGTCACACAGACAAACACGAAAAGCGACTTTAAGATAAGATCTATTTATTTGCTCAAACATGTGTAGGTACACATATTTCCAAGAATATAAATGCATGCAGGAACATAAAAAACTGGCCAAGTGCGAGTCGGACTCGCACACGAAGGGTTCCGTACCACAAGGCAAAAACGCCGAAAAAAACATGTTTGTTGTATGGGAGCCCCCCTTAAATATTTATTTTATTTTAATTTTATTATTTATTATTAAAGTTAAAATACAACTGAGTATTTTGGGAATATTTCAAGTGCCTACCTGTTGCCATTTTGGATATCGAGCAAAAAAAGGCAAAAAAATCGCGTTTGTTGTATGGGAGCCCCCCTTAAATATTTATTTTATTTTGTTTTTAGTATTTGTTGTTATAGCGGCAACAGAAATACATAACAGCGAAGTCTTAGTAATAGGGTTCCGTTTTTACCCTTTAGGTACGGAACCCTAAAAAGAAAGTATCTTTCAGACATGTTTGCCATCTAGTAGGTATGGCGATGGCGTGCAAATATTATGAATAATAATGATTATGAATAATAATGATTTTGAAATTATTAATTTCAAGTCAAAAACATTAATATTATGTGAATTAATAAACAAAAAATAAATTTTATACGTCAATATTAGAAAAATAAATAATAATGCATCAAAATCTATGTCAATATAAATTCTTCTGTCAGAAATTCATTATATTATAGTAAGCTTTGTCAATTAGATATCACTTTAGTTGATTTCTCAAACTTTAATTCATAATAATATCTATGGATATTTGTTTTTTTGTGTAATTATGTAGATTTTACGCTTCCGTTGCGCAAGCAAATGATAAGTGGTAATTTCCAATAGAACTATTCATCATAAAACTCTAGAATAATATTGATTGCCAGTATGATGTTTGAGTAAAGACAAATTAAAAAAAAATCTGTTGAAAATGAGAAATTAAATCTATAATAAAAATAAAGCTAAGGAGTTTGTTTGAATGCGCTGATCTTTAAAGCTGGAACTAACCATCGGATTTGAAAAATTATTTATTGTATTTGATTGCCCAATTCTTGAGGAACGCTTATGATGACCCTTACGTAAAAAGAAAAAAGTCAGAAAGATAGCTAAGCGAAAACGAAGTGACACTGTGGGCAGGTGATGCAATGCAATGGCCCACCCATTGCAATGCATCACCTGCCCACAAGAAATTTCACGCGGACAAAGTCGTGGCAGAAGTTAGTTAGTTATAAGCGAGGAAACTATGAATGAATCAAACATGTAAATAAAAAATGATAAACACAAGACCAAAGAAAAAACATGTCTCTTGTTTAGAAATTTTTAGACAAAATAAACAAACTTGAATTCAAGAAAATAATAACTATAGCAAAGCTTTTTGTTTTTTCTTTGTCTCTATGGTCATGCATGGAAAGCTGAATAAATACTAGACTTGTATTAATATTTAAAGGTGACACTTGCAAATATATCCCTCCAGAAGTTTATTGTGCGCCTCCACTGTGCCTTTTCCATCTTACGCTGAGGTGACTGTACACAACAGAATAATTTTACGCATGTCATCATGTACAACTTGTGTGATTTTGTGTAATTATAAAAATAATTCTGGAATAAGAACCTTATAGAATACTAAAAATAAAAATGAAATGTGAACTTTTTTCTTTGGTTTTGTGATTGGAAAGATAATTAATTATTATTTTTAAAATGTTTAGGACTCCTTTTAATTATACTGTGTAAGATTTGTTGAAGTGTTAAACACAAAACAAATGTTTTTTTTTATTTTTATTTTTCCTAGCCCAAACTTACCTTAATCCTAGGCATGGTCACCGTTGGAGGTTCAGCTACTGATACATAGATACAAGCCGATTTGTTCTTTAGCAGCTGACCGGTGTATGGCATGTACTCTTCAGTTACGAAGTCATAGCGAAGGCCATCTATTACCATGAGGACCACACTGTTCTCACCAGAACTGTACACTTGTTGGCCATCAATACTGCAAGTTTGAAAAAGAAAATCATAAGAACATGAAAAAATAAATACTTACATTACTTTGTTGTTCTTTTTTCAATTTATTCATAAAGTTTATTGTGTAACACAATTATTTAATGTTGGTTGAAAAACAATATCTTTTGTTTATTTATTAGCACTGGTGTGTGAGAATTATAGAAAAAAAAACAATGAAAATAAACAATTAACCTGACACCATCTATGAAGTTGGGCAGATCATCCATATGGGACATCTTCCCTGAATGGTATTTCAATGGGAAAAACCCATACAGGAAAAGCATCAGGGCTCCAAGGCCCATCACAAGGAGACAGAGGCCGCTCCATCGGTGCTGTATCCAAGGCAGCATGACGATCGACCTTTGCCGCGTTCTAATCACTTGAATCATCCACTAACACTAGTTCCGAATTACCGGCACTCGACGAATTTTACGCTACATACACACGCTTTCGCTTCTACAATATTTCATATCAAATGTACTTGTCTTCCCGTTATAGGAAACCGCATTGTGCAATGAGGATGAGGTTAATTTCATTCAATACACAACGACGTCTATCTTCACACCTACTATTAGAAGCAGTCACGAATTTATGACAATACGATAAGATCAGCAATCGCGAAAGCACTTCACAACGTTGTGGTAACCTAACTAAAATATAATTTTAAGGAAAAGCCATGCTTCGTAAAAGTTATTTCCTCATGAGCAAGGGGCAAAGGTTGAATTCTTCGTAAAATAAACAAAAATTAAGAGTTTGGAAGACTGCATTCACTTCTCCGGCGTTTAGCAAAGTGTAGTGTTGTGCCGCATTGACCAAATGACCACGAGATTCGATTGTTGTAGTTTGTGTTGTTATTGCGATTAAGTGTAACAATCATTAATAAATCGTTTTGACAAGGTTATCATATTTTAAACAGGGACGTAGCTACCGCCGTATCAATGAGAGGTTTTTCTTTTGAATATTTAAAAAAAAACATAGTTTCCGCGAACCCTGAATATGGCGTTGAACTGACTACGTTACTGGGTGCCAAAGTCAAAACGCTTGAAAAAAAAAAAACATTCCGTCACGTCCTATACGCTCGTTGAGTGACAGTTTTGTTTGCTTTCGTTTTACGATCTCAAAATTACATGCAAGTGAATTAATAAAAAAATTATGTGACGTTCCGTTTCTTGCAGTAACTTACCAAGTTCAGCGCCATCTATCCAGCGACTAGGGAAGCGTTAAAAAAAAAGAAAAAGAAAATCCCTCATTATCCCCAACGTGCGTAAGCGAAAATTAATAAAAACTTCCCAAATTCTTTTTAGGGTTCCGTATAAAAACGGAACCCTATTACTAAGACTTCGCTGTCTGTCCGTCTGTCCGTCTGTCCGTCTGTCCGTCTGTCCGTCTGTCCGTCTGTCTGTCACCAGGCTGTATCTCAAGAACCGCGATAGCTAGACAGTTGAAATTTTCACAAATTATGTATTTCTGTTGCCGCTATAACAACAAATACTAAAAACAAAATAAAATTAATATTTAAGGGGGGCTCCCATACAACAAACGCGATTTTTTTGCCCTTTTTTGCTCGATATCAAAAATGGCAACAGGTAGGCACTTGAAATATTCACGAAATACTCAGTTGTATTTTAACTTTAATAATAAATAATAATAATAAAATAAAATAAATATTTAAGGGGGGCTCCCATACAACAAACATGTATTTTTCGGCGTTTTTGCCTTGTGGTACGGAACCCTTCGTGTGCGAGTCCGACTCGTTTTATTTCAGAAGACAAAAAAATGTTTTGGAAAACGTGCCGGATAGATAATTATGAATAAATATTTCTTTTAATTTTATGCAAACATTTTTTTTTGTGAGAAATCTTTACCCTTCCTAGAGGTAAACAAATTTTTATACGGGGCCCCGCCAAGGCACGCTACGCTTCTGCATATCAATCTCTATTAAAATCGCTAAAAGATCGATGAACGATTTTGTAGTAAATATAAAAAGAAAATACACACACTCTCATTTTATAAGCGCTTATCTCTATTATGAAATGTTTTTATTTTTGATAAATAGTTTATTACGAATCGAATAGAGTTAAAATCGATTTCGTGCCTAATAATAAAACTGATCATGGACATCACTGGACTGGGCTGGGCTGACGTTTTACTGACAGTGACATAAGCTGTTGACGTTGACACTAGCTTTTTTAATTACCTGAATCTTTATTTAAGCTTGGATTGTAGTATTTTTAGTTTCGTGACCTTGACTGGTATGATATTCAGATCGAAGTTGTTGAAATTGTTAAATTCAAAACGACATCTGCCGCTCTCGCTTTCGAATTGTTTGGTCGAGTCGGGTTCCTTTGATGCTATAGGGCTTAGGATAAAGCTAGAAAAATACTCCTTAGGTACTTGAACCTGGACTATGAGTAACTGATGAGTGTTGCAGTTTCCTGTATCCAAATTAGGTATTCCATATATTAGTCCCGACTAAAATCGCCAGTAATGTTTCACAATACGTGCAAAAAATCACCAATACATTGAGTGCCAGCGCTGCAAAGTCTAAACGAGTCTGGTTTGTCGTACTTTTCAATCAGTAATTAAAAAAACTTTACCGGAATCTGATTCCGAGTATTCCGACAGTAGGATCGGTTAATCGTCAGTAGTAACAGTTGAACTACCTACGAAAACCTGGCTGCTACGACATGAAGTCGCTAACTCGCTAATAATATAAAATTGTAACCATGGACGAACAATATGTACTTAGTACCTACTTATAATTGACGACAAAATAATTATTGTGTTACCGTCCTGTAATGGTATGCATTTATCAAGTAGGTAGGTAGCTTATAAGATGACACTGACCTAGAAGTTGCGTTTACCACAAATTAATTGATACCTTTACGCATGACGCTATAGAGGTATGAGGAACAGGGTGTAAAGTTTAATCATACTCAAAAGGGAGGATCCTCCTACCAGACGGGTGTTGTGTCTGGCGGGCACGGGCTCCTGCCCGATGATTTATGTCGGGTCGTTGAATCTATGCCAGTTGCGCGGTAAACTCTGCTTGTGAGATGCAGGATTTCGCGTGACGCCAGTATGACGCGTTGTTTGCATGTGGTGTGTAGATACCGCTACTTCACTCCCTTTCTGAGATCGGAGGTTGATAGTGGGTTGAGTCTTGTATCTTGCGATGCTTGCTAGGCCAGCTGAGGTTCCAGTGAGTCGGAACCGGTTGCCGCATAGTTCACGGTGAGTCGGAACTGTCTGTGAAGATGTCCCCAGTGATTCGGGGTGGTATAGCGCCGGGTTTTGGCTGACTATTGGCGTCGACCAGGAGAGAGTTTCCAAGGTCTCTGCTTGTGGACCGGCCGAAAGTGCAGTGTGCTGTGCCTAGGCTGATGAGGCTGAGGGTGATGACCAGGTATGCGCGGTCGCTGCGTGCTGGTGGTCAGGATACCCGTTGAAGTTGTGGGTGCTGGCTGGCTGATTGACTTGCCGCTCTAAAGTTTGCGCTTGTGCTGGAGTAGGTGCACGAAGGCTGCGCTGACGTTCATGTTCGGGGGGTGACCGCGAACACGAAAGTCATTTCGAACATGAGTATAGAGGTATGAGGAACAAGGTGTAAAGTTCACTCTTACTCTATAGAAAAGGGACGGGGTGTTATGTCTGGCGGGCAACTGCCCGATGATTCATGTCGGGCCATTGTGTCTATGCTAGTTGCGCTGTAAACTCTGCTTGTGAGATGCAGGATTTTGCGTGACATCAGTATGACGCGTTGTTCGCCTATGGCGTTGTAGATACCGATACAACGCTATACATTTCCAGTGCAAGCTAACTTACTTATTGTACGAAAAACCTATACAATGCGAGGTTAGCTAAAACTGGAAATGTATATCTTGATATATCGCCGTGTGTACAAATTAAGCTTTTCTATGAGGGACCTATGTTCAACAGTCGAGGTTTCTGGTAAAGTACTAAATGACGTCGCAGTTTTGACCTATATCTCTTTCTATGTCTCTAAAAATGTCTAATAACGAATTAGAATAATAAAATTCTAATAAACGTTTGTCTCTTAGCGAGTGCGACAAATATCAAAGCATTCTAATTAACCTTTCGAAGAATACGATTCTTTGGCATCACTCTAGAACTCAAAAGATCGTGAGTATTTGGGAGACATGATTAACAGTTTATTTACACCACAGTGCTATTTAGAAAGCGTTGGCCGAAGTATTCTTCATGTCTATTTATAACATAAACAATCATCCACTCAGTGTATTGGGATAAAATTGTCACGAACTAAAAATAGGGTGTTTATTTTGGTCATTGGTGACGTCGATGCGATACCAGTATGACAATGATTATACTATGATACACTGAGTAGTAATCTGGAAGATGTCGACGGCAGCATCATCCTCCCACATTTTATAAGAAAGTGGATTTGTTCTCGAATGACGCCCACCGATTTTCCATGGGAAAAGACGTCGCAAATATATCGCAGACTCATAATTTTATGGTGACCATGATTTTTGTAGGTACATTACAATAATTATTAGAACTCGTTTTATAAATTTTATTTTCAAATATCGATTATACAAACTATTTACACTAGAATACTAAAATAAATGACTAACTTACTATACAAATAAATACAAAAAACAAAGGACACTTAGGCGTCGAAGTACTCGTCTGCATCGCTGTCATCCGGAAATTTAATTAATTTAATTAAATTTAATTATTAGATATATTATGGAAAGTTCCTGAAGTGACGGATAAATGAAAGAAAGCTTAACACCCTCATTGCGTAACAGAGTTTCAATTACAATCTGAATCATTTTGAAGGATATATATTGCTAATCCATTGCTTCATCTGTTCGAAAAATTTGTCTGTTCAACAACGGAAATAAATGTCAATAATTGTTGTTAAACTATGGCAGTATCAGGCTGGAAGTAACTAAAATGCAACAAATTGTGATTCAACCACTACAACTGGATGGTTTTCGAATTTGCGTAAATTCCACGATCTCTGATTAAGGGCACATAGTGTAAGCACTAAAGGAGTTATTTTAATATGAGGAATAACACTGCTTGCAATTTCTATCCGTATTCTGATCTATAGAATATAGGTGCGATTTGAAAACCTGGGAACCCTCAACATGAATCATGGTTACTACCACAGGTATAGACTATCTCCGCCAGAAAGTTGCGTGGACCTTAAACGGCAATTTCCCGCCCAAATAGTCCGCCGTACAGTAATGAATGATACTGTACCTATCGCTTCAAGTTCAAGGTGTATCCTTGTAAATCAGCCCGTGTGGGCCGCTGAAAATTCTATTTAAATCACATTATATGGCGTTCGTCTCTAGTCTCGAGTCCAGAGCGGCGCGCGCCTTCAACGAACTAACAACCACAAAGGTGAATTGTTTTTTTTTTAATAGTGATTTCATAGTGTTGTTCTTTTGTGCTCTATAAGGTATAGTAGATTTTTTGTTTGTGTTAATTGAAATTGTTATTTAATTTAAGGATTGGGAAATTCGGTTAGCTTTTCTACCGGTGAACTGGGAATTTGTATTATTTTTCTGAAAATGAAAATATCTAAGACAGTTTGAAATCATCGCTATGTTTGATCAGGTGCTATTTGCACATTTATGTACAGATAAATAAGCAATTCGTTACAGATTTCTTCAATAAAATAACAACCTTTAAATCAATATAATATAGGTAGGTAGGTACGCAGTTCATAAATTATTAACCGTAAACATCTTTAGTAAATAAAAAACAACACTTTATTAGGCATCTGTAAGTTCTAATAAGTTTTTTAGTACTTACCTGTAATTATATACCTACCTACCTATGTTTTTTCTAATTTTCTTATAGTTCTAAATCTCATCATGTTATAATATGATCAAATTCAAAAATAGACGCAATAAAGTTTAGGAATAAAATAACTTTAAATGTATGTAGTCAGACATACAAAATTAAAAAAGCCTAGCTGTAAAAATGGTATATCTAATTACTCACCTCTCAAACCTCAAATTAACAACTCTGAAACATCTCATCCCGAAGATATCTTGCCTCACAATGTTTACATCAACACTCGGTCTAATTTTATCATAATTATATTACAAAATGAACAGGCAATGTCGCATAACTTTCATCATAGCGTGGAAACGGCGGGTTGCATCAGTTCTAAAACCGTTCCGAACCATTCCCAGGTGACTCACACACGGTGGAATCGTTCCAGAATTTCGTCGATTATTATGTGCACGTATTATTACTTGTAAATGTAAACAAGCCAGGTATACTTCAACAAGATTTTCGTTGGAGCAAATCACTGTTAATCATGTAATTGAATTTGGTAAACAGCTCTATCGATAGTGTTTTTGTTGAAAAACTTCTACAGGTACCTGGCACATTTATATCTCTATGGTTTCCTTTCAGTTTTCCTAATCTGGGAATAGATTATACCAATATTTATTGCTGTTTTAGGCTAGACAGTTTTCAGAACCTGAAACGATGTTTCCTTTGCAAGGGATTATTTTTGTTTTTGTATTTACCAGCAATTTCATTTGGCCCCCTATCACACCTGCCTACCTGTTAACTCTTCCACCTAAGATTATTGTTCTGATAGGAGTCCACAAACTTTAATAATTTACAGGTAGATTCCCTAACTCTTGGAATCTCTCTATGACCATTAGACGTACTGACCTTTCGGCTATTGCCCCGTATTATTCTTTATCTTGTAAACAAGATGTTTTAAAAATAAAGCACCTTTAAATATTTCTATGCGCATTCAAACAACATTCGGTCGTTCATTACAAGCGCAAGCTCATAGGAGATGTAACCGCTGAAAATAAACGCGCCATGAAAATATCCGCCGTTTATATCTACGCGTTGAATAGACAATGTTGTTGATTTATTTCAGTCCAAAGATAAGTTTTACGAGCGCTCGCAAGAGTATCGACAATCCTATGGTATCCATGGCCGATTTGATTGTTGTTTATGACTTAGGACAGTGTAATAAAATAGGGTAGTTATGAGGACGTTTTATATAATTATGTATCTGCAATTTGGGGAGGAGTTGTTTTTTTTGGAATTTTCCCAAGGTGGACTGGGCGGAGAGCAAGTGTAACTTTGTTTAATATTATTTGGGATTGAAACACAATCATCAATGAATGAGATTGGTTATAGGCTTTTCCAGTTTTCGAAAATAATCCAATGAATGAAACTTTCGGTTCCTGGAAGAGTTAGCGTTGGTTCCTAGAAGCCTATTTAATTTATTTGTCAATCTTTTAAAATGATCTGATAGTTCAGTTGTTTGACATCACATTTCATCATTGATTTGATCGAGCTTCCAGAAACCAGTATTTAAACCACTCTTCGGACTCTTGGCTGCCCACAGCATTGAACAGGATCCCAGCTAGCTCCTAGTTTAATAAAAAAGCTACAAATTAACTTGTCTAAATTATTTTATCCTCTGTTTCCAGATGTCGATAGTTCCTCTTATGTTCCGTGATTGGTGGGACGAGTGGGACAGGCCCTCCCGGCTGCTGGACCAGCACTTCGGCATGGGCCTGAAGAGGGACGAGCTCCTCTCTTCCCTGTCCTCACTGCCGACATCCTCGCTGTTCAGGAACTCGTACTTCAGACCATGGAGGACGAGCTTGACGAGGCAGGAGTCTGCTTCTACTATTAACCTGACTAAGGACAAGTTTGAGGTAAGATGATTCAATTTATAAATGATGCTGCTAGTGCTGCATATTTCTGTCAACCACAGATTATCACAGATATCCCTCGTGAGCGTTTGAGATTTTCATGGGGGCAGTAGAAGACCAAGATAAATTATATATTATATCCTATTTTACGACAGATGGTAAGGAAAAAAAAAATTGGGGGGCTCTAGAAAAAAACCCAAAGCCTGTGGCCAAAATAAGGTTGAGAACTACGAGTTATGAAATACATAGATGTAACTAGAGTGACCAATTGGTCCGACTTTGCTACTGCTGATTTTTATTCTGTGCTATTTGCTACAAAGAATTATTATTTATACTAGTCTTGATGGTTTTTTATTCCGATAACATTAGTCTGCAACACATATGTATCTCCGTGTACCGGACTGATTCAATTTGGCACAGTCAATGAAGTGAGTTAGGACTGTCTAACGCGCCTTGTTATTACATTAGTTACGGCACCTGTCTGGGTAGCGGTTAAATTATTTCATCAGCTTCACCTTCACTTGTAATTACATGATTAAAAAGTTTTATCACGTCATGGACAAGGACTTATTCGTAGATTTTCTCCATTCCAGGTCATCTTAGACGTCCAACAATTCACACCTGAAGAGATCACAGTCAAGGCTACAAACAACAGCATTTTAGTCGAGGGTAGGCACGAAGAGAAGCAGGACGAGCACGGGTTTATCTCTCGCCAGTTCACACGCCGGTACATCCTGCCAGGAAACTACGAAGTACAGGACCTCGTCAGCACACTGTCTTCAGACGGTGTCCTCACTATTACGGCACCTAAAAGACCCACACCTAATGCAGGCGAAAGAATAGTCCCCATCACCAAGACAGGCCCCGCTAAACAATCAGAACCAATTTACACACAACAACCCCGAGAACAAACCGTACCTATCGTCACCTCCCCCTAATTTTAATATCATCCTCCTCCATTTAACGAGACATCGATGTTCATAATTAATCGATGTTCAACGATCGAATCATAAATAGCATTTATTATAAGCGCCGTTGTTGGCCAATAACGACTAGCGATTCGAAATGAACGAATTAGGTTTTTTATATTAATTTGTATAAAAGAGGAATGCAATATCATTGTTTATAATAAAATTTGAATAAACGATTCCTATCATCACTGGTTCTTTTTATTGCAACTGCGGGGTGATTGCGTAACACGTAACAGTAGCAATGGCTTTCATTTGACAGTTCAACAACATTAATTGCGATATTTACCTTGTATGTAGACCATTTTTTTCGAGAATATGAAGCAATGGATTAGCAATATTCTTCAAAATGATTTAGATTGTGATTGATAGTGTGTTACGAAGTTGCTTATCATTAGGTAAATTGGGTTTTTTGAACATGTTGATGCGGAAAACACATGTATACATATTAGGTATATGGACCGCTCGTTGTGGCGATGCTTGGGGGAGACATATCAATTTCAAGAGGTAGACGTCTTTCGAGTCAGGGAAGTGGTGGTCCAGGGAATAAACTTGATTGTATGATCAAGTCCATTTGAATGACTGAAAGCGGAGTATTCTCTATTATAATAAGTATTACAAGCCGTGGGCCCGATGGGATTTCCTGTCGGCAAAAATTATGAACTTCCATACAAATTTTAATCTCTTACTTAACTATAGGGAATGATTTTATTAAAATCCTTCCGTATTGCTTTCATTCATTATGTAAGGAACATTTTGTACAAACTTGTTTGCTTCTGTACCCAGCGTCTTAAGCAATGCGTTGTCTGTCAGTGAATTATAATGAATTTTTCTCAAACATGCTTGGAAATTTGCGCATTATTTTGACAACCTTCTTCGAGATAAATCGAAATTGTTGTACTGGCCAAATACATGCGAGTAGCGGCCGGCAATAGTTGTATGTACCTAAATCCATATCTGTCGTGGTTTAGCGGCCAAATCACCGCATTATATTGTAGTCTTTGGGCCAAATAAATTACATACTTAGTAAACTCATATCTGTCGTGTAATTTAAAAATGGAACGATCTTTTACTCCTAAACATGGCAACCAAGGAGGTAACTTATCAAAGGTTTTATATAAATTTCGAACTGGCTTGCAAATAGAAAGCTGTATTCATAAACACTTTAACGCGGGAAAAATTATTGTTGTTCGTTGTTCGTCATTGATTTGGAAAAGTAATTGTAAATTGAAAAAATGAGTTTAAGTGAAGACAATGAGTGTGATGAACTTTCTTTAACGTCACCTGAAATTCAAGAGGCGGCAAGAGCCGTAATAGAAAACTTGTTACCGTCAAAACCGAAAGAAAAATATTTTCAAATAAAAAGTTCTTCCAAGGTACTACTTAGTTTTAATTTCCGCGCATTATTTGAGAAAAGTAATATACAAGCCTTGGCCACAACTAGGCATTGATGGACTTACGTATTATGTGTGCCTTGGCTTCGCCTCGGCCCACATTTACACGTTCGTCCATCAATGCCTCTATTGCTGCTGGCCGCTGCAGTAATGTAAGTACTATAATATTTTTGTTATGTAAGTAGATCTTATTAGTAGGAAGCCAATATTAGTATCGCTTCTGTTTTGAATTATACAATTCCATTTAACTTTTCTATATCGCAACAAGAAACAAACAAATAATTTAACGATTTTGTAATCGTTTCCAATAATGTAATGTATTGCTTGTCTACCAAGCAGGTGCGGCAGGCGGCTATTCACTCTCACGTTTATAAGTGACAGAACGCATTACTAAGAAACACTTAACCGTGGGGCTCGGTGCAAACCGCGAGCGCACATTAATGCTTAGCAAACGGGCTAGCCACAAAGAAGAAAGAACACCAACAACACCTACCATACTGAACTACAAATAATGAACAATAACTCCTCCACTAGTTAATGTAAAACACAAACTGCGGTGTGTCGAGCGAGAGCTGTCAAATTGTAATGACAAATTTTCTATAAGTCAACGTGGCGAATTGTCCTGGAGCAATAAGGGCTGCGTTTGACTAATTTGATTTTCCCGCGCAGTGTTGTGTCTAATAATATTGTTAATTTATCATTGGGACGAGGGCTAGGGCTGCGGAGGAATTCCGGTAGTCAACATAATGCAAGTTTAAATGTTAGTTGAGGACCGAAAGAACGCTAAGTTATTTTTAGATATCAAACAAAAACTCGTACAAAATCGACTGGCACTGCATAATGAAGCGATATTCAAAATTACTTTTAAGCTTGATATCTAAGAACAACAACAAGTCATTATTATATAACTAATTTAGTGTCTCGAATTCAACCATGTTCCTATTTTATTCTCCGATCAATATGCTAACGCCATCTATGCAGCAATTGAGGTAATAAACAGCGCCATCTTTGAATGCTGAAGTGAACTTTTGTTTATAGATCTTTGCATAGATCATTATTACCAAACAGTTTAGTAGAACAGAATTAGAAACGTTTACTCCACAAGATGTTTGCAGGTGTATTTAAATATTTGCTTACAATTTCATTAGGTATCTACAGCGACCGAGCAATAGGTATAGATGTAAGTAATATGTAGTTAAAAGCTTACAGATTCAATGTAAAAGCAAATCCATGTTTGCTTGTTTGTTTCAATCTTTTCAGTTTTGGGAGCGCTTGAGTAGTTAGACCGTGTCTTCTGAAAGAGTAGGAGACGATTGGGGATGGATGAAAGATACATAAATCAGTCTCTAATTTTGCACCTCTGCATTTTGCAAAAATCGCAATGCCGCATGGGATATTGTAATAATTATGCTACCGGGATACTTCTGCGTAGATAGGTATTGTGCAGTTGTTTGACTGGCCTAGATCTAACCACTAGAGTAAGAAATGGGGTTGGTTGTGAATTCTTTGTCTAGTACCTTATACCTAAAAGTTATATTAAGAACCTAGCTACCTGATGGATAGCACAAAATTGACCCATTAAAATGAATTTGCATGAAAATTTGCGAATCCTTAAGTTGGTACAAAAGTGACAATTGAGGCGATATTTACGACATTAATGATTTCACCTTCGAATTTACACTTAAAAGTCTTCACAATTATTCTCCAAAATCAAAACTGCTGTGTGCACTTCGTCTTTTTATGCTCGAGATTTACATAAAAGGCTAGTTGATAGTTTTTATGAAACCAAATAATAATGTTTATTTTGGTTTAGTTTCCCCAAAATGTGAATATTTCAGCGAAATGCTAATATTAACAGAACTTATTTTTATATCGCATTCTATCATGGTGCCTCGGGTAACTTAAAATGATATTTATTTCTGTATAAAGAAACACGTCAAAAATACCTTATGTTTAAAAACTAGATGAGTTGTGTGAATATCCGACTCTGAGAAGAAAGAACAAACAAACTCATTGTCACAGGGTCCAGCCAGACATACTTAATCTTGGTCAGGCTAAATGAGGACCATGCAAATTTATGTCTGAGATGGTCTTGGGGAAAGAACCACACAGATTTGACTGGATGTGTTCAGTCAGTACACGCATTTGTCAGCAATCGTGTGGCTCAACTCAGAAGAATAAGAGTTAGAATAATTTATTGGTCCTTTGTTACAAAATAAATTTTAAAAAGAATTAAGCAGCGCCTCGTCTGTATCTTAGGGGCCTGAGATGCGTTATCTTAAATTTTTATTCGAGACATGTTTGCGTTGAATACTTTATTAAATAAGGACAGCTATCAAGATAAAATAAAAATAAATTGAGTAAAATAAAATAATTCTAAATAATATCATATTGTGAGTGTGGCGAGTGCGGTGGTGAGTTGTAGGTGTGGTGGGTTTTTGTGCAAAGGATCCTGGGGGCCTAAAAAGGTCACTTTGGAGAATCATAAAAAGATGACATTATGAATTATAAAATGGCGAAGACAGTCAGTGTTTTTCTTTTTTTTCGCTGCACTACGTAGGTACAACCAAAGAGATTGAGATTGGATTTGGATTGGATTGATTGGTATTTTAGCCCAGACAAAAAAAAATAACCGAAAAATGCTTCACCAATGGGATATGGTACGATTAATTAAACAGTTAACTGTCCATTCTGTTATCCATTTATGATTCTGCCAAAGTGGCCTTTTTAGGCCCCCTGAATGTTTGTGTGAATGACTTGCTTGAATATTTTGGTGTTAACTCTCAATTTTCTTAGTTTTATTGTACTTATGACAGGGAGAGAAGTCAACTTTTTGTCATTGTTTTTTTTGAATGGGACCTTTGGTATACAGCGCTTGCTTATTTTATTGGAAACTAGCGTTTGCCCGCGGCTTCACCCGCGTGGTTGTCGGAAAATATAACACAGGAACGAAAAAGTTGTGTTGGCAACACTCGAACTGTTTACATCTCCGCGTATTTAAAATTAGTAAACAATAAAAATAAATATCTAAGTGGTATCTAAGTGGCGCAACAAAGTGTAATAAGTATTTTGCAATGGTGATATTGTTGGTGACAATTTTTAACCAGTGAAATTTCTACTAAGACAATAGTGTAATACGAAAACTAAAACCAGTGCTAAACTCATTATACACAATAAATTGGTGCTTCCTCTAACGTAACAACGTCAAAACTCAAACATTTGGTAGGAATATCTACTTGTGTGGCAATTTTATGAACCCAAGTGATTAAAACTAAAAACCAATAAATAATTAATACCGTTTCGAAAAGATATTTTAAAAAATGGACTTTGGACCCTAAAGATTGTACTACAACTAGCTCCAAAACGGCCACTAGTGCTCATAAAGGGAACTAAAAGAACTACGCTACTCGCCGCCAGAGGGCCAAACCTACCATTAGTGTTACCAACGTAGGAATAATTAAGTATTTGTACGTAAAATTACTAGCATGGGGGACGAAAACATAACGCTGAGAAAAAAACAAATCCAGTCTACCTCGTTCTCAGAAACGTCACTTTTCGATGCTACAGTTATGAGTATGCCAGAAACTTCACTGCGAGATGATGAAACCATTGTGACGCTACAGGAAGAGATCAATGATTTAAGGATTAAGTTGCAAAGCGCGAATAAGGAGGTTGACAACTTGCTCTGTGAGAATGCAAATTTAAAGTCAGATCTGGATAAATGTAATCGTGTTATAGAATTATATAAGAAGGTGGGTGCAGGAGAAGCCAAGTGTGCCACTCCAGGTTCTAAACGAAAGGTTTCAAGCACGAAACACCAAGTCAGTAGCCTAACATCAACCCCAATAAAACAGTATTTTGGAAATAAATCTACATGTCGAATGCAAACTTTGAATAAGGAGACCCAAACCAGTAATCTCACTCCTCATACGCCAGCAAAATTAAAACGTCAAACATCGACAGCCTGTAGTACTATACAACTAGGAAAGGAAAATGCATGCAAACAAACACAAACAGATGTAAGTATTGCAAATACGACATCTATTCACCAAGACAGCAAAACCGAAATAACCAATACTACTACACCAACAAAACAAATTATTAATAATTCGGAAAACAGTAATTTAAAACGTAGCAAAATTTGCATCATAAGCACCGACAACACGAATAATTTGCTTAACATTGCAGAAAGAACTATAGGTAAATGTGAACTTTGCCACTACATCACACCTCATAGAAATGTCCAAGCACTCCTGAAAGGCATCACAGAAAAACTAGCAAACTTCACCGTGCAGGACTACTGCATTATATTGATAGGTGGCGAGGACTTCAAAGTCACATGTAAATATTATGACATTATTTTATTAATAAGAAAAGTTTTACAAGAAATCACAAATACAAACATAATTATATGCACACCAACGTACAAATTCTTCAATAATAATTACCTATACAATTCGAGGGTGGAAACGTTCAATAACTTGCTATATCTGGATACAGTTACTCATGGACATGCATATTTTCTGGATAGCAACAACAATTTAAAATACGATGATACCATGTTCAATAGACGCACAGGCATGATAAATTACTCCGGAATGAAATCTATTTTTAATGATATTTATGATATGATTATTTAAATTCAAAGTGTCAATACTGAGTATGAAAATATATGTGGACTTGACATAAATGACAAAATGCATCCTAATTATAATTCGAATAAGTTTCAGACAACATCTGCGACTAGTACAGATGGACAAAACTCGCAGTTTTTTCTGTAATACTTTCAATATTCTGCACCAAAATATTGCCGGCTTGCTAAACAAATCGGACTTATTGACTATTCAATTGAAAAACCTTGAAAATCAAGGAACTATTGTAGACATTCTATGTATAACTGAACATTTTATTGCATCTGGCCATGAAAATTTGTTGTGCCTTCCTGGTTTCCATCCCGCCGCCTTCTTTTGTCGCAAAACAAATCGCGGAGGGACTTGTATTTTAGTTAGAACTGGGCATCAATATAAAGAACTGCCAGATATTGCGAAGCACTCTGTGTCAGGCGTTTTTTGAAATTTGTGGCATTGAATTGACAACTCATTCTATTATTGTAATTTGTGTTTATAGAATTCCTAAATACAATTATTTGACATTTTATGATAAGCTTGACATTGTTTTGAGTAAGTTATGTTTGTTAAATAATAAAAAAATTGTTATTTGTGGCTATTTAAATATTGATACGTTAAAAAGAAATAGGACTACTCTGGAACTAGAGAATTTTCTACTGAGCTACAACTTGACATTAGAAATAAATGAACCTACCAGGCTTAGTAGTAACACATGTATCGATCATTTCGCACATAACATACGAAGAGGATGTAAAGCTGAAATTAAAGATCTCATCCTTTCTGATCACACGTCACAAATACTCAGGGTTCCCAAAACAAAAACATGCCGCTTAAAATTCTGGAAAATTGTAAGAAAAGACTACTCTACAGAGAACCTTAAAAAATTCCAAGAATGCATTCGAAGTTTAACTTTTAAGGATGTATATGAAAGTAACGATGCCAATATAGCTTACAAAAGATTTTATGAAACGTTCTCCCTATTCTACAAACTTTGCTTTCCTGATAAAATTATAACTATTCATACTAATAAAAACGCAAAATGGGTATCGCGCGGCATAAAAAGCTGTAGTAAAAAACAAAGAAAATTACTGTGGACATACAGACTAAATCCTGTGTCAAAAAATAAAACTAATTTTAAAAAATACTCTTTACAATATAAGAAAATAATAAGACTGACTCAAAAAGCTCAAAATGATTACTTTATAAAAACCTCACAGAATAAGTCGAAAGCTACATGGCAAATAGTCAATAGACCTAAAAATAACTCCCCTAAAGAACAAATAATGACCATTAATAAACGTGACCTGACCCTTTCAAAACCCACTGACATTGCAAATGCATTTAATAATTATTTTATAGATGAAATTGAGAATAATATAAAAACTGACATGGAATTCGACAATAAATTAGGCAATTTGACAAATCAATCAATGTTTATGCGACCTGTTCTAACAACTGACATTGTTACGGCTATAAGATCACTTAAAAATACAAGTACTGTAGGATTTGACGGTATGTCAACAAAGGTGATAAAACTTGTAACTGAACTTATAGCACCCGTATTAGTGCATATTATGAACCTTTGCATTGTTGACGGAGTTTATCCTGAAGACTTGAAGAAAGTTATTATTAAACCACTTCATAAAAAAGATAACAAAACCGATATGAAGAACTATAGGCCAATAGCTAAAATTTCTGTATTTTCCAAAATTTTCGAAAAAATTATTTATAAGTCTCTGTATTGCTATCTCAATAAATTTAATTTATTGTGCAAGGAACAAAATGGCTTTAGAAAGAATACCACGATCAACATGGCTATTTTTGATTTTTTACGTAGCATTATGTTAGCAGTAGACGAAAAAGCTCCCATTTGTGCTATCTACACCGATATGACCAAAGCCTTCGATTACGTAAAGCACGACGTCTTATTAGGCAAACTGCATAGCTATGGTATCAGAGGTAACATTTTAAAACTACTCGAATCCTATCTCTCCAACAGAATGCAATGTACAGAGATTGCAAGAGTATGTGAAAAAACAAAATTTGAAAAGAGTTTTTTATCTCATTCTAGATTAATAAAGTTTGGTGTCCCACAGGGTAGCGTCCTTGGGCCACCTCTTTTCTTAATCTATATAAATGATCTGCCAAAGGTGACTCAACATCAAATGGTCATGTTTGCAGATGACAGTACTGTCATGGTGAAATGTATTGATCGCAATATTTATCAAGATGACATAAATAATAGACTATCGGACATAATTAATTGGCTTAGTAAAAATAATTTAGTTATAAACTTAAAGAAAACCAATATAATGCACTTTCACCAAAGAACTGTAGTACCAAAAGTTAATATCAGACATAGTAACTGTGACATTGAAGAAGTTAAAGTAGCAAAATTCTTAGGTTTATTCCTTGATAACCAGCTTAACTGGAAGGCCCACATAGATGACCTAAGTAAGAAAATAAATAAATCAGCATACGCACTTTTCCAAATTGCTAGAAAAATAAATATGGATGCGCTACTAGTTGCATATCACGGCTTAGTAGCCTCAATTTTGCGATATGGCATTATTTTCTGGGGAAATTCTACTGACAAAGATATCGTTTTTAAGGCACAAAAAAGATGCATAAGATCAATGTGTGGTCTGAAAACTGATGTTAGCTGTGTACCATTCTTTAAATCGCTGAAAATACTTACCTTACCCTCATTATATATTTTTGAAACTAGTGTTTTCGTCAAAACAAACATGAGGTTATTCGAAAAAGTGTCAACGTTGCGAGATGTTGCGATTCGTAGCCAATACGCAAACTCTAAGCAATCAGCGCTGTAAGACTGCCTTAGTGAGAAAGAGCGTTCTAGGTATGGCACCGCGCATTTACAATAAATTACCCGATGTCATAAAAAATTTGAATGTTACACAATTAAAAAAAAAATTAAATCTGTTATTAATTGAAAAATGTTATTATACGACTGATGAATTTCTGAATGATAAATTAATGTAGACTTATTTATCTATTTGACTGGAGAAACAAATTTTAATTGAATATTGTGACTAATTGTAATTTATGATTATTTATTTATGCACTGACTGTAGAAATTATGCCATATTGTTTTTATTTAGCATGTAACTATATTTGTACGCCTCTTGGCATAACATAGCGAGCTATGAACTTTAATTTAAGAACTGTATTCACTACCTATGTTACACAAATAAAAAATGATTATGATTATGATTATTATGAAATACGGGGATTACCAGAATTGTCATCGGGATTTTCATATAGATAGTTATCTATTTATTTATTCGATATGATTTTTTTCGACATCTTCAACAATCATCGTGAGATGATTGAGATGTTGAGCCAATTTTCACAAAATCTTATTACATTAAACCTTTCTCATGAATCACTCCGTTCATTTGTGAAAACTGTGTGAAAATCCGTTCGGTACTTTTTCAGTTTATCGCGTTTAGACAACCAGACAGTCGCGGCGGCGTGGTGACTTTATTTTATAACTAGCTGTGCCCGCGACTTCGTTCGCCTGGAATAGTGACTTTTCGGGCAGCATATTTTGAATTACATATACCGTCTACAGACCGGGCATTTGCTGTCCGAACCCTCCGAGAACTCAGACGAATTTCCCTATCAGTGAAAGTCTCAGACTCACGCGATAGTGCATGAGCTTCACGATCGGCAGTGAGACGTATTTCCAGTTCGTCCTGTGTCTCCTGGGATCGAGCATTTGTTGTCCGTACTCTCTGGGAGCTCAGGCGGGTTTCCCTGTCAGCAAAAGTCTCAGACTCACGCGATAGCGCGAGAGCTTCGCGATCGACAGATAAACGTGCCTTTCGTTGTTCCCCGTTTTCCCTATTTCGAGTTGTCATCATTCGAGAACGATTTGAACTCAGTCGAGATTCTTGTTGTCGAAGTTTCTGCAGCACGAAACCTAGCCTGATGTTCCCGAGTTGCAGAAAGCCTTGCCTCACGACCTTCCTCAGATTCCTGTGATCGAACTAATCTCATCCTTTTAGCATTTCTGCTACATTGGGATAGGTTGGATCTTCTTCGAGGCATTCTTACAATAAAACAGTACTTACTACTTAACACACAGTTATTTAGTAAACACGTACTATCGTAAACAATTAAATTATAAATACTTACAGATTATTATACAGTCTAAAATTATCACAGTTTAAGTAATAAGTGTTAAGACGTGTAAACCAAATGTACTAACTTTATAAAACGAAAGAATTGCTAGAAAAATTTATTACTAACCTGAGCTAATGAACTTATACTTAATAAAGAAAATTACTTAATAATATTTATAACATTTATATACAAACCCTAAATACGAATTAAGATAAGTATACCGAAAATCAGGGAAAGAAATGCCTAACCTATCATAAATGCTTACAATATTTATTTACAAACCCTAAATAAAAATTAAGATAAGTAAATACCCAAAAATCAAGGAAAGAACCGCCTAACCTATACCAAATACTTACAATATTTATTTACCAAATTTTAAAGAAAATTAAGAAAAAGAACCTAACCTACAAACCCTAAAATAATAAATAAATGAAATATGCAAACAGTCAGTCATCATCATCTGCCTAGCCTCTTCCCAACTATGTTGGGGTCGGCTTCCAGTCTAACCGGATGCAGCTGAATACCAGTATTTTACATGGAGCGACTGCCTATCTGACCTCCACAACCCAGCTACTGGGTAATATGATACCCCTTGGTAAGACTGGTTGTCAGACTTTGGGGCTTCTGACTACCCGTAACGACTGTCAAAGATCCACGAATGACAGCCGGGACCAACGGCATAACGTGCTTTCCGAGGCACGGAGGGGTCTCGGTATGTAAAGATGGTCACCCGTCCACAGACCAACCGCGGCAAGCGTAGCTTAACCTGATCGATCGACCTGTGCGGCTGTTATTATTTAGCCACGGGCCCCTCTAAAATATGCAAACAGTCAGTATTCAAGTGAATCGCAATAATCGAATGCAACTATTCGCCTATACTCTCCAGGATACGCGCGTTCACTGAATACCTTAACAAATGTTCGCCGTGATTCTTTAAATTGACATAACTTTTTTATTTATGAACCGATTGACATGAAATAAACACTAAATGTTAAGTGAAGCTTACTACAATATATTAGTGAAAACCGCATCTAAATCTAATAAGCCGTTTCTGATATTAGCGTGCACAAACATACAGACAAACAGATAAACAGACAAACAGACAAAAAAAAATTTAATTACAATTTTGGGTTCGGCATTGATATAATAACAACCCCTGCTACTTTTTTTTTATATATTTCCATTGTACAGAGACCACTTTTCTACAATTTTATTATATGTATAGATAATATGTAGTGTTATGAGTCGCTCCATGTAAAATAGTGGTATTTAGCTGCATCCGGTTAAACTGGAAGCCGACCCCAACATAGTTGGGAAAAGGCTGGGGCCATGCCTTTTGCCTAGCTGCTAGGCAGATGATGATGACGGTGCAGAGTCATGAGTATGTGCATAAGAGGGGGCTCAACGACTCGACGAACAATACCAATTTGAGTAGGTCGCATAAAGTACTCAGATTGCCAGATTGTCATTAATACTGAGAAAAAGAATGACTCACATAGTCCTCACATTCACAATAATTAAAACAATAATAATTGAATACTTAAAAACGCAAATATTAACGTCATTGCGTTTATAATATTCTTCAAAAATTTCAAAGTGTATATAAAAAAATGGCATAAGAAAAACAACATTAGTGTGTAAAAATTGGAGCATCTCAGTCCCAAGCTTTTTTGATCCCACTAAAGTCTAACAGAGTTTCTGGCATAGCTTACGTTTCATTAATGATTTGGATTTATTAAAATATTTAGTTCTTATATTGGAAGTTTATTATAAAAGCGTATGTTGGAATATAAACGAGATTCCTTTTTTCTTGGGTCTTGTTGTAGGTAGGTGTACAAATGGGTTTGTCACACTATTTATATTATTATACTAGCTGTGCCCGCGACTTCGTCCGCGTGGAATAGTGACTTTTCGGGCAGCATATTTTGAATTACATATACCGTCTACAGACCGGGCATTTGCTGTCCGAACCCTCTGAGAACTCAGGCGAATTTCAGTGAAAGTCTCAGACTCTAGTGCTTGAGCTTCACGATCGGCAGTGAGACGTATTTCCCGTTCGTCCTGTGTCTCCTGGGATCGAGCATTTGTTGTCCGTACTCTCTGGGAGATCAGGCGGGTTTCCCTGACAGCAAAAGTCTCAGACTCACGCGATAGCGCGTGAGCTTCGCGATCGACAGATAAACGTGCCTTTCGTTGTTCCCCGTTTTCCCTATTTCGAGTTGTCATCATTCAAGAACGATTTGAACTCAGTCGAGATTCTCGCTGAGTCGAAGTTTCTGCAGCACGAAACCTAGCCTGGTGCAGAGAGCCTTTTGCCTCACGACCTTCCTCAGATTCCTGTGATCGAACTAATCTCATCCTTTTAGCATTTCTGCTACATTGGGAGAGGTTGGATCTTCTTCGAAGCATTCTTACAATAAAGTAGTACTTACTACTTAACACACAGTTATTTAGTAAACACGTACTATCGTAAACAATTAAATTATAAATACTTACAGATTATACAGTCTAAAATTATCACAGTTTAAGTAATAAGTGTTAAGACGTGTAAACCAAACGTCATTATCGTCATCATTTCAGCCGATAGACGTCCACTGCTAGAGATAGGCCTCCCCCAATTTTGGGGGGGTTTGCCATAATCGCCACGCTTGGCAGGCGGGTTGGCGATCGCAGTATGGTATGGCGGTGGAATGCATAGAGAACGCTGCTGCCCATTCTCCGGTGAGACCCTTGGTCGCCTTTTACGACACCCACGGGAAGTAAGGGGTGGTGCTATTCTTCTACACAGACAAACGTACTAACTTTATAAAACAAAAGAATTGCTAGAAAAAATAATTACTAACCTAAGCTAATTAACTTATACTTAATAAAGAAAATCAAGAAAAGAAATGCCTAACCTATACCAAATACTTATAATATTTATATACAAACCCTAAATACAAATTAAGATAAGTATACCGAAAATCAGGGAAAGAAATGCCTAACCAATAATAAATGCTTACAATATTTATTTACAAAACCCAAAATAAAAATTAAGATAAGTAAATACCCAATAATCAAGGAAAGAACCGCCTAACCTATACCAAATACTTACAAAATTTTAAAGAAAATTAAGAAAAAGAACCTAACCTACAAACCCTAAAATATAAATAAATGAAATATGCAAACAGTCAGTATTCAAGTGAATCGCAATAATCGAATCCAACTATTCGCCTATACTCTCCAGGATACGTGCGTTCGCTACGAATAACTGAATCCTTATGGCAGCGGCGCGTTTTCTTTTGAAATGGTCATCTCGCAGTTCAACCTTGCTTAACCTGGCTTTCCTGTGGATGCCTCAATAAATTAAGGCCTCCAGCCAGGGCATAATACACAACTTAACTACACAATATAAACTTAAAAACTAAGCGACTACACGCTAAGGGCACCCCCTGTGGGGTACGGACCTCGGCTTAGGGCGTCGCTGGAAGAGGGCAGCAAGGGACAGGCTGGATCGGAATTATGGCAGCGGCGCGGCTCTCAGCGCGCTTTATACAAGGTGTAACGGAAAGGGGGTATCAACCCTGAAGGAGGTGAATGTGCTCATGAAACTGAACAAATTTCCCCAAAGAACATAGGTCGAAATATGAAAAAAAATTTGGACCTCCCATAGTAATAGTAAATCATTGATGTGCTATTACTATGGGAGGTCCAAATTTTTTTTTTTCATCTTCATTCACCTCCTTCAGGGTTGATACCCCCTTTCCGTTACACCTTGTATATGTAGCCACGGAAGGGCAGGCGCGAGGCGTTTACGTACTCTGATAGAATACCTTAACAAATGTTCGCCGTGATTCTTTAAATTGACATAACTTTTTTATTTATGAACCGATTGACATGAAATAAACACTAAATGTTAAGTGAAGCTTACTACAATATATTAGTGAAAACCGCATCTAAATCGAATAAGCCGTTTCTGATATTAGCGTGCACAAACACAGCAGACAAACAGACAAACAGACAAACAGATAAACAGACAAAAAAAAATTTAATTACATTTTCGGGTTCGGCATCGATATAATAACAACCCCTGCTACTTTTTTTTAATATATTTCCATTGTACAGACACCACTTTTCTACAATTTTATTATATGTATATAGATCATAGTATTTGTTGAAAAAATTAAATTTTATATGTATATAAAAGATTTTGATCAATTTACTGATAAGGAGAGAGATCTGAGAGTGTCTTGGACTTAATTTATAAATTGATTGACCAGGCCTTTAGTACAAACAAAGATAGTATGAATGTCGGCGATAATTTTCCCACAACAGAAATAACTAAAGTACACTAAACAGGCTCTATGTCATGTTTCTATGTCAGATAAATCAATAAAATATGTTTTGTAAGAGCTTATACCGCCGAGTTTCGTTTTTTTGACAATTTATCTATATGTCGGTCCCACTGAAGGTTAGCATCCAAAGTTAAGCCCAAGAACAATCTTTAGGTTTCAATTTTTCGCCCTTTATCAATACATTCGTTTTCACCTGCCTAACGTCAGGTAGCGTAAACTTTATACATTCGTTTTTTTTTAATTTAGAAGTAAATTATTGACATTGAACCAGTGAACTACTTTTGAGATCATGTTATTTAAATCGTCAGTAAACAGCTCTTCACGTTTAAGTTTTAACAAAAGTGAAGTGGCAAACAACACTAAGGCAAGTCATTTAATATATAAATAAGAATCAAGAAAGGACTCAGAATTGAGCCCTGTGGAACTCCAATTCTTTCTATAGATCCGAAAGACCTTTTTGAATTGAGGTCAACTCTTTGAGTCCAATTACTCAAACATGTCTAATATTTTTGGGTAATTCGACAAACACCGACATGGTGTTTAAAATGCAAAAGCGTTGTATTCGGGCTATAGAACTTCTTACAGCCTCACTCTGCGAAAACAGCACTCCTTCATAAAAGCGTGTTTTGTATGGCACCATTAATATATAATAAATTCCAGAGGTTATTAAAAATATAAACCAGCCAAACTTATTTAAAAGAGAACTTATGTTACTATTATGTTAAATATTTTTTAAATGATAGGTTCTAATCTGTTTGTGTTATATTTTAGTTTTGTTATGCTTTTTTTTTCTTTCTTAGTTGTGTTATATTTCAAGTGGTTATAATAAATTTTGTACGCCCATGGTGGCAAAACATGTTGAAACACAGATTTTCACTTTTACATCCACATTCGCATTTACGAGTATATGTTTAATGTTACACATGTTTACAAATAAATATATCTTTATCTTTACCTTAACATTAAGTAAGGAGATCCAGAGCGGTGTTCCGGATCCCATAGTGGCGGAGCTTCCTGTATAACGTTTCATGAAGAACGCAATCGAATGCTTTGGCTAAACTCAATAGATGTCCAAGGCATCGCATTTATCTCCCAATGCATTATAAATACAACAATGTATATTATGTATGTTATGTTTTGGCTACATAATAAACCGATTTGTTGGCTATGTAATAATTTAGGCTAATAAAAAATCTTTGCAATGGGAATAAAAATTGCCACTTGCTCACTTCAGATGATGATGTTATCGAAAGTCCATTTTTGTAAAAAAGATACTTATTTTACTCATAATTAATTAATATGCCCCGTTGCGCAGCTGTTGACTGCAAAAATACGGGGACTCATGTATTTGAAAAAAAATTAAACCCGATATTTCGCGGAGACTATGTGGTATTCTTTTTTTACTAAGACTTATATGACCAAAGTTCGTATACAGGTGATGCTCCCAAGAGAATTAAGTCCGTTTTTATTGCCTATAGGTACTTGAGGTGTGATTTTACGTAAGTTATAGTAAAGGTGATTTTTGTTGATATTATAGAGGTATGAGGAACAGGATGTAAAGTTCACTCAACCTCCATAGAAAAGGGAGGATCCTCCGACCAGACGGGTGTTGCGTCTGACGGGCAACTGCCCGATGATTCACGTCGGGCCGTTGTATCTATGCTAGTTGCGCGGTAAACTCTGCTTGCGCGATGCAGGATTTGCATGACGTCCGTCAGTATGACGCGTTGTTCGCATGTGGCGTTGTAGATACCGCTACAATATTATCATATTAGATCAGTGCTAGAATTGACATCTCTGAAGTTTTTCAGTCAGGAAGATCATCCTCGAGTTGATTTTCAACTCTCGGTTATTCCTATCGTACGGCTCCAGTCTTCACGAAACAATGAAATTCAAGCAAACACAAGATGACCTACAAATTATAAAACGTTTATAATTTATTGTCTTTTCCACTAAAGCTTATTTTTTATCAGTAGCAAGCGCTTCCCTTTTCCTTAACTCGTCTTTTAACAGTACTACACTCCAAGTCTCGTACATATTTATCTAGTTTTCGTTTAATTTGTGATCGACATAAAACTAAACATAAACAAAGCAATCATGGCGGCTGCTTGTAGAAGTTGCCGCCACTTCTGACGAGCTTTCAGTTTTAAAATTAATTTCTCAAAGTTTATACTAAAACTAGTACTGATATAGGTCTATAATTTGTGGGATGTGTACTACCCGGTCTTTTAGGCTGTAGTCAGTATTTCGGTTACTAGGGCTTCCCGTTTTACTATTAATAATATTTCATGTCTTTTTTGTTACATTACTACTGTTTTTAATCTTTGAACTCAAATAACGTGACTTGGCCATGCAATAAACTTTTTAAAATAATTTCTAACATATAAATTAAATTCAGCGTGTTTATTGTAGCCTTTCATTGTACGCTTCATAAAGCCGTGTCTTACTATTATGAATGAATGATATGGCGAGGAAGGAGAGACTAATAGAGAAGTAGAAGACATGTTGCAAAAATGGGGTAAGGGCAGGAGGAATTATGACATGATCTTTAAAAATTGTGTTGAATGCCCGATAGAACAGAAGCCAGCACAACAACCTACCCGAAACTGTCAAATTTTCCCAATCAACTTTGAACCTTATGCTTTAGCGATAAAGTTGAAAATCTATTAAAGAAATTTGACAGATTGTTGTAGCTTGATGTGCTGGCGTCTGTACATTTAGAAGTGCGTGGCGTGCGTGTCTACGTCGTGAATTATGTAAATCTCTTCGGATGCAGCGACTAATGTAATTATGGTCGAACTTCACTTAGGTAAGTAAGTTTTTATAACGCTGAGTTTCTTTGCGAAAATAAAACAAGTATGAAGGCTGTACATGTAAGTTTAGCAATAGACTGTCAACTCGATGTCGACAAGAGCGCATTGTGGGCAATACATATTTTATTTGTAGCAGTTGAGTTGAGATTTAGTATTGTAAGTAATTATAATGAAAGGGACCAATCTAATGGCAAACTACTTCTCTAAAGTAACTTATTTCTTTCTCCAGGTCATAGGCTACCCCAATGCCAAACATTCAAGTCCGTTCAGCCGTTTTAGCGTGAAAGCGTAACAAACTAACATACAAAGAATCAAATATTTTTTTATAGTTTTGATGTCCTTTTTGGTGGGTGATCAGCTTGTAATTGAGATAAGTCATGTTTTTAACACACATAACATCATGCCTGTGTTTCCAGAAGGGTTAAATAAAAAAAAAAATTTATATAAACAAAAAAAAATAAATAAATACATACACATATTATATTTACAAACTAAGACACACGAAATGTCTGCGTCGTGTTTCGCTGACTGGTGTCACGTAGCCGGCCACGAAACCGGCGGTACACAACACCCTTCGGCCAGAACTCTTCTTTGAGGAACTTCTCGAGATGATGTGTCGGAACACGTACCACGAACGACTTGAAGTTAGGCAGAAGTGTAGGTATAGTATACCGATTTCGCCAGTTACCAACAACGCGTTTCACGTTGTTGTTGTCATCTTTTTATCTATTGTTAAAAAAACTAGTGACAGTGAACTTCATTTGATGTTTCACTAATAGAGCCTATTAAAACTACCGTCAAAGACGATTACTTCACATCCAATTCATAGAAGTCCTGAGCGACAAATTTAGGCCTGCCTCAACAAACTCCAAGAACAACCTTGGGCAACACCTTTTTAGAAGTATCGCTATTAGCTTGTCTTGCTTCTATTTTGCGACTTGAACTATCAAGAAGAGGAGACCACCCAGTCAATTCTGTAAAAATCTTATCGTGAAAACTTAGGTGAAGTGAGTTTGTTTTTGTTAGGAATTGACACTGTTGACAGCTCACTCCAGGCTCACTTCACGTAAGTTTTCACGGTGAGATTTTCACAAAATAGCACCGATTATCTACTTTTACAACAGAAGATAGACCGTTTGGCGCATTATGTCCAATTAGCAAAATGTCCAACTGTCCAATTCTCAATTGGTCCAGTTCGTAATTGGTCCAATTCGCAATTGGTCTAGTTCGCAATTGGTCCAACATTTGTAAAATTGTAAAATTAAAATGGACCTATAATAAGCATGATAGAACTGTGTAAAATAAAACAGAGTTTGCAGGGCATTGTGGTAATGTAGCCAGGGTAATAGATCTCATAGTCATGGATCACTCGAGCTAAACGGCGGGGGAGTCCAGTCCGCCTGGCGAAGTGGGAGGGGGAGTTCATCAATCAGCCCAGAGCGATTACAGGGGCGGTGGTGCAAGATAAGAGCGAATACATTATGTAAAAGGTATCTATTGTTTAAGGATATTATTGTGATCGACAGCATTTCATTTAATTGGTTCATGGCGTCACGTCCGCACAACAATCGAATGTAAAAAAGCGGCCAAATGCAAGTCGGGCTCGCACACGAAAGGATCCGTTACCAGAAGTAAAAAAATGCCGAAAAAGACACGTTTCTTGTTATTGCAGCAATAGAAATACAGCCTCTGTGAAAATTTCAACTGCCTACCTATTACGGTTCATGAGATACAGGCCGGTGACAGACAGACAGACAGACGGACAGTAATAGCGTCCCGTTGCCACTCTTTGGCTCGTAACCCTAAAAAGCGTTGCATTCGTTGAGCAGGGTTCAGTCTGCGTATAGTTTTCAACAGTCCTCAAGTATTCACCTGCAGTATATGAAAGGGGATAAGACGTATCAAAGTGAGCATAAATCCTAACCATTTTGTTATCCCAGCTAATAATGTAATCTGCTTTCGCGATATATTTGCCAAAAATGTATACAAATATGAATTACATATGTAATGGAAATAGTAGATTGTTATACAAGGGTCGGAAGGAATCAATTCCCATACGAGGCATTTAGACGCCCGAGCGCAGTGAGGTATAGTCTACACTCGGCTATAGTCCGAGTGGGAATTGATGACTTTCACCCGCGTTATACACTCTACTTTTCATTTCGAATTTAAGGAAAGTAAAAAATAGTAGTTTTTCTAAAATATTTATTGATAATAATTACATGAATAATAGGTCCCTATTTATTAGTCATTTTTAAATCTGAAGTATGGAACACACCACGTCACCGCCACATGAGTAGATTCTGTGTCACCACCGCGGGCCGTCCCGCTTACTAGGGCCCGTATTATTTATCATTCTGTCTGCATTCTTACTTTTACCATTTTTCATAAATTACTTAGAAAACACGATAATCTTGATAAAAATTACTAAAAATTGTGTTGCGACGTGACACTTTTTAGTGCTGACCGTCCACCCAACTTTCTTATTTCGATTCAAAACTTGCATACAGCCTAATCGATACTCGCAATAAAAAAAATGAAAAAAAATTGTAGAAACTGAATAAAAACTCTTTAAACTTACAAAATGTATTGAAATGTAAAGTGTTTGCAGAATATCCAATCTATAGAATTAATTAATTATCATCATTCTCAAAAAAACTTCTGGTAAGCCTACCTAAAAAAAGTTTACTGGGAATTCTGTAGTAAACTATTAGAAAGTATCAAAAATAAAACCCACAATAAATAATTGTCCAATAAATTAAAATAATTTTAAACAGCGAGCGCATTCCGAATATAAATTCAATTATAGAAGCATTTCGGCGCGAAATTCAGTAAATGAGGTACCTATGGCCTGTCTGTTATTGACATGATATTAGAAGAGATTGAAATGATTTTAGAAAAGCATAAATCATTATTATAAACAATGCTTATTTTATTTGTTGCTTAAAATAATTTTATTTTATTTTCAAATATCGATTATATTCGTCATATTAATTACTCGAGTCAATCGAAATTAAAAAAAAATATTGTTTGGAATAATCGCTTTCACACATCATTGCAATAAAAAAAAAACAATAATGGTCGGCGATTTTGAACACAAATTGAGTAGTGGTAATGATTAATACGTTCCTATTATTGAACCTGTGTTTGAATATTACGTTAAAACCTGGGCATTTTCGTGTTGTTTATAATATTATCAATAACATTTGTCACATTTTAAATCTTATCTACATCTGTGTGTGTGAAATTTGTGAAAAGTAAAAATGTAAACACACACGATTGGCGCGAAATTTCGACATTAGATATCAAAAGAACTTCATTACCACTACTTATTTACCTTAAACTATGGATAAGTTCGTCAAATAATTAAATGATGTATATTCATAGCCCCATATGGTAAAGTCAGGTTGTTCGAAATCCCCAATTTTTATGTTTTTTAGCCTCGACCACAACTGACATCAAAATGGCGATTATCGTACCTATGTATGTTGAATTTATTCAAGTTAAATTAATAACTTGTGCGTTAAATATGAAAGATTTAATGGCGTTAATATATGAGCTTTTTATCCAACTCTCCTAATTAACGCACATTCATAAGATTTGATGGGTAGCATAATAAATATTTACGTAATCAATTAAGGGTGTCGTATGTCTGTCTGACTGAGCTGACTACCTAACTAAATTTAGTTCTATTTTTAAATTTCATTCCCGCCCTAGGGAGGGAAGCTATTACTATGAGTCTTTCCCGCCCAAGGGAGGGAAGAAGCGTTTTCCACCCGCTATTCGGATCAAACAAACACTACTTTCCGAGTATGAGAGATGAAAAATAACTTTAATTCCTACACAACAAAGTTCAGTTTACACAACAACTTCAAACATTTTTATAACTTTTTCAATAGTGCTAGTCACTCTGAAATCAACTTAATTGTCACCTTGAAATAAAGTTGATATTTGTTTAACTTTAAATAGGGTGGGGGTGTGCAGCACTGCGCACTTTTACTATAGGTAATTAACGTAAAATTAAGAAGAATATGATTCTTTATGCATTTTTGGTGACATTTATGTGCTTATGAATAATCAGCATATAATGTTCCCACTGCTGGGACCCAGGCCTCCTCTTTATAGCGACCACGCGGGCCCAGTACGGGTTGGTGGATGTCACGTCTTCAAATTTTTGGTTCTAGGACATGCCGGTTTCCTTACGATGTTTTCCTTCACCATTTTGAGCTTCACCGTATGTGCTATATTAAATATATATTTAACTCATCTGTGTTTCTTTCTACATTATAATGATTACAGTGAGGATAAGATTGAGTATATAAAAACAGGTCATGTGGAAGCCAGATAAGTGATGTTTAGTTTAGTTATACTTTGATCAGATGGATTTTTTAGTGCGTGCGTCAAACGTATGCGCAAAATATATAAATACATTTCTAACAACAAACCATCAGTAGTGTTGCTTTAACAGAAAAAATTGATTGATCTATACATATTATAACAATAAATTAAACTTACATAAGAATATTATCAATAAAACTCGACGATTTCTCAAGTCGTAAAAACCGTGCGAAGCCAGAGGCGGATCGCTAGTCAAATATAATAGAAACAATGCTGTGCCTACGCAGTGCTACGCCATGCCTACGCAGTGCTACGCCGTATACACGCAGTGTTACGCCTTGCTTACGCAGGGCTACGCCGCGGCGTACCTACGCCGATACTGGAGAAACGTAGATACTCTTATGTTATATGTATGTAATAAGTTCTAGGTGTCCTTCATTTTGAAGAACAAACGGTAGGCAGTTGGTCCTCTCCTTTCAATTAAGAAATTATTGATTTCTTACTTTTCTGAAATTAGGTGTACTTGCAAATGAAGATCACAACATGGCAAAATAATGCGGATACGTATGAGAAGTGCCAATTTTTTCTTTGAGTTTTTGTTGAATTCGTCCAGCGTGTTTCTCCTATAACTTGTTCCATGCAAAACCGCTTGCAGTGTTCGACAAGCGATTGATCTGCCGGCCGTATTAATTGTTGCTGTCTGTACTATATCTACGTCACTATACAGTACACGAGTACGTACTACAGGAGGTACTTTTGTTTGTATTGTTTGCTCCCGACTACATGGTGAAAACGAAAGCTCCTTCTAATTGTGTTTGGAAATATCGATTCATTTCATTGGTTTTGGTGAAGTACTGGAAGACGAAATGTCGGTCGTCCGGCGCGGCGGTGAGGTGGGCGGACGACATTGTTACCACTGCGGGTAGAATCTGGATGAGGCTGGCAGGGGATCAGAACGGAATAATTCGGCACGGAGGCTTTCCTCTTGAAAAGAGAGGCAGGATGACGGAGGATTTCCACTTGAAAAGAGAGGCCTGTGCTCAGCAGTGGCCAGTGTGGAAGTCGGGCCGTGGATGATGATAATGATGATGAAGATGAAGTTCTTTTGATTGCTGGTGTCTTTATATTACAACAGAATAAAAAATATGTTTTCTTTATACATAATCTTCAGTACAGACGCCAGCACATCAAGCTACTACAATCTGTCAAATTTCTTTAATAGATTTTTTACATTATCGCTAAGGCATAAGGTTCAAAGTTGATTGGGAATTATTGACAGTTTCCGGTAGCTTGATTTGCTGGCGTCTGTACATTAACACCCGGTTTTTGACAAGGACGATCAAGTTTTTCAATCGTTATAAAAAAATTAGTGGCTTTTGTGGATATGTTATCCACTCCGATTTTTTTCATTTGCATAATTACCCTATAATGTTGCCAATGCTGGGACACAGGCCTCCTCTCGGTGAGAGGGAGTGAACCGTAACCTACCACGTGGGCCTAGGGCGGGTTGGTAGATGTCACATGTCTTCGGATTTTTGGTTCCAGGCCATGACAGTTTCCTCACGATGTTTTCCTTCATCGTTTTGAAAGCAGTGGTGATGAAATTACACAAAGTAAAGCGCCTGTCTGGGTTCGAACAGTAGCTAGGTTCTTACTAGGCGTTAGTGAGTTGTTTCATTTACCTCCTATATAAATTATTTTTTATTTTGTGAATGCGGGAAGATTCTAGGCTTTACAGACTAATAGAGGTTTCGATTTCTTGGCGATTTCCTACTTTGTTAATTACCTGATACTTGTTGGCAAGCCTAAATTATCCTCCCATACCTAAACACAGGTGATTTGGAAACAATGAAAAAGCCAACTATTTTTTAAAGTTCACTGTGGATTTTTAGACCGGCTCAGACTCTCCTCCATATGAACGACCAATTGGAACCGTGCACCTAGCTTCTGACGTTTCATAAGTGCCCACGTTGGTTTATGTGAAATTAACATTTTGATTTTGAAAATTATACCTATTGCTGCTTTAAATTATGATTTTAAAATAATAATATTTTGATGTCTAATCAAACGATAGCTGGTGTAATAATAACAAGCAACGTTTAAAATGTGATTTGACACCATATTTTATTGAATAATCATTAAGAGGAAATGCGGGTGGTCGTTTTCCATAGAAACGCTCTCGCCTGTTTTCTTTCTGATTAATGAATATAAAGCAATGTTTTTTTACAGAATAATAAATATTAACCACTTGTATCCTATGTTTTCCTTTTTAGGGTTCCGTACCCAAAGGGTAAAAACGGAACTAAGACTAACTAAGACTTCGCTGTCTGTCTGTCTGTCACCAGGCTGTATCTCAAGAACCGCGATAGCTAGACTGTTGAAATTTTCCCAAAGTATGTATTTCTGTTGCCGCTATAACAACAAATACTAAAAACAAAATAAAATAAATATTTAAGGGGGGCTCCCATACAACAAACGCGATTTTTTTGCCCTTTTTTGCTCGATATAAAAAATGGCAACAGGTAGGCACTTGAAATATTCACAAAATACTCAGTTGTATTTTAACTTCAATAATAAATAATAAAAATTAAAATAAAATAAATATTTAAGGGAGCTCCCATACAACAAACATGTTTTTTTCGGCGTTTTTGCCTTGTGGTACGGAACCCTTCGTGTGCGTGTCCGACTCGCACTTTGCCAGTTTTTTAAACGGCTGTCAACAGAGGCCTCAGTTGACAGCAGTGCACAAATTTGATAACTATAAATGAAAAAAGAAAAAAAACATAGGGACACAGTATATATCCTTCTTATTCAGTTTATGAAATACTTTTTAAATTGGTCTAATATTTGAGGAGGAAATAGGTGAGAGCCAAACCTCTATCTTTTTACTTAGGCTTTTATAAAAGTCTCTCCGACCGCCTTTCCTCTTAAGAAACCCAGGTATTAATAAAATAGAGGCTGTCCAGCGGGCCAAGGATGTGGCCCGCGAGGAGATGGTGGAGTCTCGGAACAGAGATCCGTGGGGGCGCCCTTATAAAATGGTGCGGAATAAACTCCGCACCTGGGCCCCCCCGCTGACGCAGAGTCTCCGCCCCCAGCTGGTGGAGGAGGTGGTGAGCGCTCTGTTCCCTTCACGGGGGGAGCACACTCCCCCGCCCATGGCTCCGCCAATTGCGGTGCCCGAAGCGGACCACGCGGACGACGACGACATCCCTGCAGTGACCGGGGTAGAACTGAGAGCGGCGGTAGGAAGGCTGAAGGCCAAAAATACCGCCCCAGGACCCGACGGCTTGCCAGGTAAAGCCTGGGTCCTGGCCTCGAGGGCTCTCGGGCCTCGACTGGAGGCGTTCTTAAGCGCATGTTTGGAGAGAGGCCAGTTTCCACGCCGTTGGAAGACGGGGAAGCTGGTCCTCATTCGGAAGCCAGGGCGCCCTGCGGACTCTCCGTCCGCATACCGGCCCATCGTGCTGCTCGACGAGGTCGGCAAGCTCTTTGAGAGAGTGATTGCGGGCCGCCTCGTCGGGCACCTGGTGAGGACGGGGCCGGACCTTGCGGACAGCCAGTTTGGTTTCCGCAAGGGGCGCTCGACGGTGGACGCCATCATGCGCGTGAGAGCCCTCACGACGGGGGACGCGGTGTCCCGGGGTGGGGTCGTCGTGGCGGTGTCACTCGACATCGCCAACGCGTTCAACACCCTCCCCTGGAGCACCATTGTGGAGGCACTCCGGTATCACCGGGTGCCGCCCTACCTCCGTCGAATAGTCGAGGCGTATCTGACGGAAAGAGCCGTCAGCTACCCCGGTCGCGATGGGGAGTGGAACCGGCGAGAGATGTCGTGCGGTGTCCCACAGGGATCGGTCCTGGGGCCGCCTCTGTGGAACATCGGGTACGACTGGGTGCTGCGCGCCGACCTCCCTGATGGCGTCAGCGTGGTTTGCTACGCTGACGACACGCTGGTCCTGGCGCAGGGGAGGTCGCATCAGGCGGCGGCCGACGCGATGACACGCGGGGTTGCGATAGTCGTGGAGAGGATCCGGCAGTTGGGTCTCGAGGTGGCATTGCACAAGTCCGAGGCCATGTCATTTCATGGGCCCCGGAACGCGCCGCCATCGGGATCCCAACTAACGGTAGGAGGGGTTCACATCGGCGTCGGGATGACGATGAAATACCTGGGTCTCGTCCTCGACAGCCGGTGGAACTTCGTGGAGCATTTCCGACGTTTGGCCCCCAAACTGGAACGGGCCGGGGCCGCCTTCAAGCGGCTCTTGCCCAACCTGAGGGGGCCAAACGCCTCCTGCCGGAGGCTTTACGCGGGGGTCGTGCGGTCCATGGCCATATACGGGGCCCCGGTGTGGGCGCGTTCACTGCGGCGGCGAGCCGCCCACTACCTGAACGCGCCCCAGAAGGTGGTAGCCATAAGGGCTATCCGGGGCTACCGCACGATCTCTGGCGAGGCGGCAAGCCTCCTTGCCGGACTGCCGCCATGGGATCTGGAGGCGATAGTCCTCGCGCGCCTGTATGAGTGGCGCGCGGAGGCACTACGCCGGGGGGAGGATCCGCTTCCGCGGCAAATCGCTGCGGAGCGGACGGATCTCCGGCGCGATCTCATGGCGGCATGGAAAGAGCGACTGTCGCAACCCAGCGCAGGGCACGCCGCGATAGCGGCGATAAGACCCCTCTTTGAGGAGTGGCTAGAGAGGCGCCACGGCGCCCTCACCTACCGCCTGACGCAGGTCCTCACCGGACACGGATGTTTCGGGAGGTTCCTGCACATCATCAGGCGGGAGGAAACGCCCGGGTGTCACCATTGTCAGGATCGCCCAGAGGACACGGTGGAGCACACGGTGGAGGTCTGCCCCGCTTGGGCGGAGCACCGCCGTGTCCTCGTAGAGGCGATTGGCAGCGACGGCGACCTCTCGCGTCCGGCCCTGGTGCAAGCCATGGTCCGGGGCGAGAGGGAGTGGGAGGCAGTCACCTCCTTCTGCGAAGCAGTCATGCTAGCGAAGGAGGTGGCGGAACGGCTCAGGGAGAGAGCCTCCCGTCCCAGCCGCCGCGGGAGACGCTCCGGGCGTCGGGAGCCGCATGACGACTCCCGGCCACCGTAGGCGCGGGCCTGCGGGCGGAGAGTAATGGGTAGCTCACCGCCCGATCAGGACCAGGCCCGTGCCGGACGGCGCGTACGTGTTCCACGCGCGCCTCAAAGAGATGTCAGCATCGGGGAGGGGCCCCTTAGGGCCGAAGCCTGCCGGGTCAGCGGGATTGTCCGAAAGGGTTACCGCTGGCCCGGAACATAAAGAGCTAAGGAAGGAACACGGGTGGGTTTTAGTCAGTAAGAGTCTGACACTCCCTTCCGCTCCACCCAGAGCGGGAGGAGTCATTTGATGATTTCCCATCCGCAAAAAAAAAAAAAAAAAAAAAAAAAAGGTATTAATAAAATAAGTTTACGCCTGTAATCCCGAAGGGTTAAGTGGTGTTAAGCAGGTAGATACTACAGGCCGGGGGGGTTGTGAGCCGGATTCCCATGACCCCCCCATCAAGGCGATGAGGGAACACCGCTGAGTTTTAGTGGGTATACTGCCACTCTGGCAGGGAGTCCCACATACTCCGCCTCGTCCCCCGACGAGCGGAGATGCGTAATGTCATTTCTCAGCGACAAAAAAAAAAAAAAAAGGTAGATACTACAGGTACACACCTACCTACACCCACATTTCGCCAGTTATGTTTAAGTCCAATGTAGGTAACAGGGGGCGACCCTATTGCCATCCACCGGTCACATATCCAGACTCCGGACTGCTACTGAAAAAATCTCGATGGAAAAACTCACTAACACTGCCCGACTTGGGAATCGGACCCAGGACCTCATGCCCAGCAGTAGCGCTTGCTACCACTAGAGTCTAGTCTGGTTGCGTCATTGGTCTAGTGACAAGACCGATCAGACAGTTATACAATCTGTCAAATTTCTTTAATATATTTTCAACTTTATCGCTACAGCATAAGGTTCAAAGTTGATTGGGAAAATTTTACAGTTTCGGGTAGGTTGATGTGCTGGCTGTCTGTACATTATTTTTAATAATCCACGCAATCTATAAAATGGATCCTTGCGAGTCTCTTAGAAACAAATTCAAAGAAATTGATGTACTAATTCTGCCTTCTCTCTATATTTTACGTATGTTCGCAAAAACTGTACATGTAAGCATGTACAGTTTTTGCGAACATACGTAAAGTACTTTCTACAATGGAATTTTTAAAATAAGAATCGATTTCCATAATATAAATATACGTGGTAAAAATGAAATTGTGTTACCTAAATTTAGATTAACTAAAACTAGCAAGTCTTTTCTTGTAAACAGCATCCGTTTTTATAACAACTTGCCAAAGCCGGTTACAGAACTTAGCGATGGAAAGTTCAAAACCCTCTTCAAACATGTCCTTATCAAAAAAGCATATTATAAGATTAAAGACTACGATGAACACAAGGTAGTTTGGCAATAATTCCTTTTGCACATGTGGCTTTCCTGGCACCTCATTATCGGCATAACTATGTAAATCAAATTACGATTTTTATTTTTTATTTATTTTTTACATACTTCTTTGACATAATCTTTTTATTATTTGACATTATGTACCTACAGACAATTCTAATTTTTACCGACTTCACAAAAAGGAGGAGGTACTATGTTCGGCTGTTAGTATGTTTTTACCGACTTCACAAAAAGGAGGAGGTACTATGTTCGGATGTTTGTATGTTTTTTTTTTTGTATGTTTGTTCATCGATTACTCCGCCAATTGTCGACGGATTTTCAAAATTCTTTTTTTGTTCGAAAGTAGATAGTTCTGAGGTGGTCCCATTGTCACCAAGTTAGGATCTGATGATGGGATCTTAGAGAAATCGAGAGCAACCCTCAAATTTTATAGGCTCACTTATTGTTTTTCGCATATTTTATAAAGTATCTTGTGTATTTGCGTACGGTTGTCACCATCTCAGGTAGCTGGGCTGATGATGGAAGGTTCAACTCCTTAACAGTAAGAAATTACTCGAACAGGCAAGGACTGTTTTAGTAAATTGTTTTGATGTTTGATAGGGCATTTGCCACATTTGTTCGCATGATCATCAAGTTATGACCTGATGCTGCAGTCAGGATAGTCTGCAGAGTACCTAACTCCTCGACAACTAACAGCAGATATATCGTGTTTAGGCTCATTGAAAAGGGCTCGATGTGTGGATAAACGTACTGTTAATGAGGAACACCGAAGTACATAGAGACCTGATGCTGAAGCCAGTCGAGCATCAGAAAAAGTACAAACCTTGAAATTACAGCACCGTAGTCGTGTTTGGGCTCATTTTAAACAGGACTAAATTTTAAGTTCAATGCAATGTTGACATAAGTCTGGCCTGATGCTGCAGCCAGGATAATCAGCATCTAGTCTAAAAACTAATAAATACTTCTTAAAGTGAAATACTTTTGCGAGTTTTTCTTCTGTATAATTATCCTAACAAAGGTTGCCGGTAGTGGCTAGATGAGAGAAGCGGAGGATCGCGAACGTTGGCGCAAACTTCGGGAGGTCTACGTCCAGCAGTGAACTGCAATTGGCTGATGATGATTTATAAAAGCCTCAATCGTTGCATTTCACGCAATGCCTTTTCGTCATGTGGTCTATTTAGCAATTTGGTAGGTTCCAAGTCGCATAATACAATGTCATACAGCGTGTTTACACGACTAAGCGTAACATAAACTTGGCCCTTAGCAAAATTTTTCTTGCCTAAGTCTTTTATTAAAGTAACTTGAGCATTTGCTCTCGGAAATTATGATTTGGTAAAGTGGAGCTGATGATGAAGACCACAAATGGCACTACTCAATGACAAATATTTCACGGGTTGCGATTCGATTACTTTAATATGGTTGCTAAGCAATTTATGCTCATTACAATGCGTATGGTGAAGTGGAGCTGATGGTGGCTTCTCAATCAGCTCCAGTTCTCCTGGTTCTTACTAGGAGAACTCCTCAACAATTAACGTCCATGCATCGGGAAAAGCAATATTTTGTAAAAGGTGATAAGCAGTTGACATTAGGCTATTATAACTAAAATAAATTACAAACTGACCCGCTAAAAAGTGAAAAAAAAACTTTTTTACAAAAAAAACAACCGACTTCCAAAAACACTATATAAATAAAGAGAAAAATAACTTTAATTTCGGAAGTCGGTGGCAAAAACTAAAATACAAATCCTAAGACACCGACTTCCGAAATTAAAGTTATTTTTCTCTTTATTTATATAGTGTTTTTGGAAGTCGGTTGTTTTTTTTTTTTTTTTTTTTTTTTTTTTTGTATGTTTGTTCATCGATTACTCCGCCAATTGTCGACGGATTTTAAAAATTCTTCTTTTGTTCGAAAGTAGATAGTTCTGAGGTGGTCCCATTGTCACTAAGTTAGGATGGGATCTTAGAGACATCGAGAGCAACCCTCAAATTTTATAGGCTCACTTATTGTTTTTCGCATATTTTATGAAGTATCTCGTGTATTTGCGTACGGTTGTCACCATCTCAGGTAGCTGGGCTGATGATGGAAGGTTCAACTCCTTAACAGTAAGAAGTTACTCGAACAGGCAAGGACTGTTTTAGTAAATTGTTTTGATGTTTGATAGGGCATTTGCCACATTTGGTCTCATGATCATCAAGTTATGACCTGATGCTGCAGTCAGGATAGTCTGCAGAGTACCTAACTCCTCGACAACTAACAGCAGATATATCGTGTTTAGGCTCATTGAAAAGGGCTCGATGTGTGGATAAACGTACTGTTAATGAGGAACACCGAAGTACATAGAGACCTGATGCTGAAGCCAGTCGAGCATCAGAAAAAGTACAAACCTTGAAATTACAGCACCGTAGTCGTGTTTGGGCTCATTTTAAACAGGACTAAATTTTAAGTTCAATGCAATGTTGACATAAGTTGGCCTGATGCTGCAGCCAGGATTATCAGCATCTAGTCTAAAAAATAATAAATACTTCTTAAAGTGAAATACTTTTGCGAGTTTTTCTTCTGTATAATTATCCTAACAAAGGTTGCCGGTAGTGGCTAGATGAGAGAAGCGGAGGATCGCGAACGTTGGCGCAAACTTCGGGAGGTCTACGTCCAGCAGTGAACTGCAATTGGCTGATGATGATTTATAAAAGCCTCAATCGTTGCATTTCACGCAATGCCTTTTCGTCATGTGGTCTATTTAGCAATTTGGTAGGTTCCAAGTCGCATAATACAATGTCGTACAGCGTCTTTACACGACTAAGCGTAACATAAACTTGGCCCTTAGCAAAATTTTTCTTGCCTTGTTTTTATTATTAAAGTAACTTGAGCATTTGCTCTCGGAAATTATGATTTGGTAAAGTGGAACTGATGATGAAGACCACAAATGGCACTACTCAATGACAAATATTTCACGGGTTGCGATTCGATTACTTTAATATGGCTGCTAAGCAATTTATGCTCATTACAATGCGTATGGTGATGGTGACTTCTCAATCAGCTCCAGTTCTCCTGGTTCTTACTAGGAGAACTCCTCAACAATTAACGTCCATGCATCGGGAAAAGCATATTTTGTAAAAGGTGATAAGCAGTTGACATTAAGCTATTATAACTTAGATAAATTACAAACTGACCCGCTAAAAAGTGAAAAATAAAAACTTTTTTACAAAAAAAACAACCGACTTCCAAAAACACTATAAATAAAGAGAAAAATAACTTTAATTTCGGAAGTCGGTGGCAAAAACTAAAATACAAATCCAAAACTAAAATACAAATCCAAAGACACCGACTTCCGAAATTAAAGTTATTTTTCTCTTTATTTATAGTGTTTTTGGAAGTCGGTTGTTTTTTTTGTAAAAAAGTTTTTCACCTCTTTATTAGTGGTTGTAATAGGTATCACTTGGTTTTAGTAGGATTTATATTTTATTTTTTATCTATCCTTTTGATAGATTCTTATTTTGTAAATGTGAGGCTTTTTAGGCCTTGTAAACTTTAGATCTGTCGATCATTTTTTATTTTATCACGTACCTGGTACTTTTTGACAGGCCTACGCTGTCCTCCTATACCCACTGTAATTTGAAAACATTGTTAAAGCCAATTATTTTAAAAAGAGTAACCGTGGAGTTTCTTGCCGTTTCTTTTCCATAGGAAACGACCAATTGGAACCGTGCACCTAGCTTCTGACGTTTCATAAGTGCCCATGTAGGTTTATGTGAAATAAAATATTTTGATTTTGATTTTTTGAATACTTAATTTGTTGGACATCGATAAGATAGTTAAGGTGGTCGTGGACCGGTTATCAGCCACTATGTTATTCTAGCAATCACCAGCATGAAAGAGAAAAAGCAGCACGTGCATCTGAATAAACGATTCGTCCTTTTATAATGTACCCATCACCATTTTCAACCATTTTCAGTAGGGTAAGCCACCTCGCGCACTAGACGACCACGACCACGACTGGTCGTAGTAAAAATGGAACGGCCACGACTACGACCACGACTGGTCGTAGTCGTGGCCTCAACCTTGGTCGCAGAAGGTACGGTTGGGCTGCGATCAAGTTTGCGGCCACTACCACGACTGGTCTTAAAGCAGCCATTTGTAGAGCTAATGCAGTTCACGAACTGTCCGCATGACACTGAGAATGGCTGGCCGCAGCCGGGCCGCATTGACGGTCGCAGATCTAGTGCGCGAGCGCTAATAGCAAACTATACGTAAGTTGGTCGCAACGACCAGTCGTGCCGGCCCGGTGTGCGACTAGTTAGCCGTTGCGGCTAAGTGCGCGACGTTTATATGGTTTCTTTAGTAAATCTGATCGTTGCGGCCACTGGTCGTGGTCGTGGCCGTCTAGTGCGCGAGGTGCCTAAGTCGCAATCTACGACCGAAAAAGCTAACAAATTGTCTAACTATCGTGAGACTAATAACAGAAAAAGAAATAAGAGAAGTCGTTAGGAAAATTGTATTTTATCTGTTATCTGAAAACGGACATGAAAGAACATTTCTTTTTTCGGTGTCGTAGGCAGCCAAAGTGATGTAGCAGAAGCGGGGTAAAGAAACTCGACGTCAAGGGAGTAGAAACGGGACAGAAATCGTTGAAAAGCGAGACAAGGTTTTCGGCTCGGCGTAAAGGGACTCGACATAAAGAGAACCGTCCTCAAAAACCACCAAGACATCGCTAAACGGTTGGTCGACTCTTCACGTGACCAGAGGGCTGGCCTATTTTTTGGCCTAAGAACCAGCTCCATACAACGTGGCAATGCTGCTAGCCTTTCGATATCCGTGCCTTTTGGGCTTTTTTCAGCGTGTTGACAGCGATGCGGACGAGTTTTTTTAATGTCCTATTATATGATTTTTTTGCCCTTTTTTAAGTTTATATATTATTTTATTTATTTATCCATTTATTTTAGGCATCAAGGCTCATATAAACATATACAATACAATATTAATATAACTTAAAAATACAATAAATACATAGGTACAGCACACGAAGTGTCTCCGTCAAGTTTCGCTGACTGGTGTCATGTAGCCAGCCACGAAACCGGCGGTACACAACACCCTTCGGCCAGAACTCTTCCTTGAGGAACTTTTCGAGATAATGTGAAGTGACTGACTTGAAGTTCGTGTTGTGACGCTACTCGCAACTTTCCGACCCTCAAAGTCCAGTTGCTCTGCACACGTATGTGTACTCCGCGATCTCCTCAACCTTCGTGGAGTGGTGCAGTCTGGACACGTACAGCTGCGTCGTCGGGATTGCTGGACGCAGCAGCATGTTGGGTCCTGCCTGGGCGGTGTCGCACTGGTTCCGACAAGGGGGCTTCTTCTTCTTCTCCACCTTGATGAAACCACCATTGTCGCACGTGTCCTTCTCTGGAGCCTGCATTTTTAAAACCTTGTTTGGTTGTTGTTTATGTAAATATTATGTTGCTTGAAAATAAATAGTCTTTGTAGAATCTCTAAATGAATAGAGAAAACTTTAAAAGTATAGGTAGGACTAAACTGACTAGTTCTTTACTATTCTATATACTTTCGTCAAGTAAGTGAGTATTTATTTGCATAAAACATGGTATACATGGTGTTACAATAATTTACAATAAAGATCTTACATGTTTTGCCAGAATTGTACTTAGCATGCATATGTTCACTTAATACTAGCCTGAGAATTTGTTATCCATAAATTCTTTAAGACTATAGAAATTTTTCGAGTCAAACTCATGAAAATCACAAGGCGGTTTATCGTTGGTGCTTCTTAATTATCTAGGTACTTCCAGTATTTTCATACTGTTTCTTAGGGCGAATTCCACCAAGAGCTGTTAGCGTCAATATTCCACTACAATAATGACACTGACACCTCTTGCACGCGGTTTAATACGTCCTGGGGGCCTAAAATAGCCACTTTAGCAGAATCATAAAAGGATAACATTATGAATCCTAATATGGCGAAGACAGTCCGTGTTTTTCTTTTTTTCGCTGCACTACGTAGGTATAATCAAAGAGATTGGGATTGGATTTGGATTGGATTGATTGCTATTAATTATATTCCTAGCACAGACAAAAAAAAAATAACTGAAAAATCCTTCACCAATGGGATTTGATAGATTAACTTAACAGTTAATTGTCCATTATGATTCATAATGTTATCCTTTTATGATTCTGCCAAAGTGGTCTTTTTAGGCCCCCTGATCGCGTTCAATTTTATCGAACACTCAGCGAAAATGCATAGGCAATTGCAACGAACGCAAGTATGCACATTCACTCGTTCACCAAAATGTGGGGCAGTTCGCTTTCAGATCTCGTTAACCTCGTACTGAAAACCATTATCATTACCATTTTACCAATAAGTTAGTTATATAGTTTACCATTATTACCATTTCTTATCTAAGTGTTATCGCAATTCCATAAGCTATTTCCCTTATAATTCGAGACTTTAACTTTTACCATAATGTACCATATCCTATCAATACGAGAAACGTCTGTGTGGTGCCGGACTAGTCTGTGTGGTGCCGGACTTAAAGAATACCACCACCCCATACTTCCCGTGGGTGTCGTAAAAGGCGACTAAGGGTCGTACCGGAGAATGGGCGTTCTCTATGCATTCCACCACCATATTATACTGCGATCGCCAACCCGCCTGCCAAGCGTGGCGATTATGGCAAACCCCCCCCTTTGGGGGAGGCCTATGTCCAGCAGTGGACGTCTTTCGGATGAAATGATGATGATGACGAGAAACGTGTGTTAGATCACCATAACGCCGAGCCCTACTTTCTGCAGAAAATAGCTTTTTATTGTTTCTGGAGTGTTGCAGTCAACTATTATTATTTTGATTGTGTTTTTTATTGTTTTTTCAGTCATGTTCATCTGGGTCTCTAGTAAAGTTGATGAGAAATCAAATTTCCGTAATTAAAACGTTCAAAATCTTAGACAAAGAAAAGTGTAGACGGCGGGTAGCTCTATTTAAAGGGATAAAGTATTGAGTTAGTATATGTAACAGAAAAGGATAAAGATATACTATTTCCGTCTCTCAGTGCATGCCAGTTTTTTCAAGGCAGCCACTTATGTAGCTCATGTTAGTTAAGTTAGTTTTTTGTCTCATGTGTGGCCACGCTACTCGATGCTCTATAGCTTTCTTACTCTAAGTTCAAAATCTAGTCGTATTCTCATCTCAGCTACAATCAATGTCAAAAACTTGTTAAAAATATGTGAAAGTTAAGGATATTTTTGGCAGATTGAGACTAAGATTTGAATGCGAGTTTCTTAAAAATACGGGAATTATAGAGATACCCCTGTTGTCATGCAGTGAAGTTTCACCATTTTAGATTTAGTCTTTCAACTAAGTGTAAGTGTAACTGTTGCAGGTTTTAAAAGAAGAGTTAAAGAACACTATCTTTCCACTCTATCATAGCTGTGTATGTATGTATTCATTACTTTGATTGCGGTATATTTATTAAAATTCTAGTGATATTTATTTTGGTAGTATGTATATATTTATTTGTATGTATGTTAGTAAGTATATTCTCTTAATACTTGTTTAGTTGTTAATTGTTTTTAGATTTTGTGTATTATATTTTTTTTGTCTCCTTTACTCTTTCGCACGCTGTCTAGGTACTTCTCTCTATTTATTGTCCTATCGCAGGTATGCTGAAAGAGATTTCTTATGAAATAAGCATTTGTACTTATTTTTCTGCTCTGTTTTTTCTTGTCTGTTTATTATGTGTGTACATAAATGGTAAAATAAATAAATAAGTTCCAACCCCCTGCACCTTAATTGAGTAACACGCTTTCAATTACAATCCGATTCATTTTGAAGGATATTGCTAATCCATTGCTTCATATGTTCGAAAAATTTGTCGGCTCAACAACGTAAATAACACAATGAATGTTGTAGAAGTGTCAAAATGAAATCCATTGATACTGTTAGTGTCTTACGCAATCACCCTGCTGGTTGTAGGAATTTTATTTAAAAACACTGTATTAAATCTACACAATCATGTAGTTTTACTTACAATGTAGAATAGAAAAACATAATTCTTAATTAACAGGGTTATATTACATTATAATACTTATTAAGGTTGTCATATAGAATAATAATTATGATTACATATCTACAAATTGCAAACAGTAAAGGGCCTAGGATGGACCCTAAGGAACGATCACTTTTCTTAGCTACATTATTCTATTTATGCTCATTCCCTTATTAGTTTTTTTTTACTATTTATATTAGGTTATGATTTGTATAGATTCTATTCTTCGATTCTATTCAATCTGCTCCTCTCCCGTCATAGATACTTAAATGCATTTTTTGAGCAACGCATAAGATAACGCATTATTAGAAAACTAAGTAAAATTCTAAAATATGGTAAATTAATAGGTTTCTGTAAGTTTTTATAAAATCTCACCAATTATAAACTGTTCCAAAAAATAATATTTGTACCAAAATAATTCTTGGAATAATATGGAATAATAATGGTAATAACATTTTGAAAGTTACAATTAGGTATGCAGCTCGGTTAAGTTATCAATTTTATGCTTTCTTTTGTTTAATTGATAAAATAAAAATTTATATATCATTTAGCAATAGCTATGTCCTTATAAGCTAAGTAAAGACTTCAACGCGTTATTTTTAGACCTTTCAAAATATTTTTTCCTTGTATAATTTATTTAAATACTGATTGTAGAAAGCCTATACCAATGTTATTAAATTTCGTAAGAACCAATTAAAATAAAACAGATGAATGAACGGATTGTTCATTTAACAGCCGACCTCATTCATCCAATCCATTAATCAAACGTAGCTATACGTACAGTAACAAAACTAACACTAACAGGCTCATTAAATGCGCAAACGAAACCCCGATTAAGGCGCATTAATATTGCGTTTCACTATCGCTATTAATCACAAAGAGCGATCAATGCCACGCGATTATTTTATAGCTTGAATAAAAACAATATAAGTGTAGCGGGCGGAGCGTGAGGCTGAAATATCAGTTTGATATCGCGCGGTTTGATTCGCCGTGACGCGGCCGCCTTAAGGCGGGGCCTCGCAGAGAGGGGCGACCGGCGACCTGGCGCGCCATACCATTCCGTGCGAGCACACGTAACGCTCGTTTCTCGCCTCTACGGCCCGTGTATCCGTTGTATGTCCGACGCGAGTGTGTGAGCTAAGCACGTGCCTTCCGTGGCGTATTCGTTGCACCGTGCATTGTAAAAGCCGCCAAGATTCGGGTGAAGAACCGTGAGCCGGTGCCGGCGTACGCCATGGCCGACGCCGACCGTGATTCGGACCTTGGCGACGACAGTCCAGTGGTGAGTTGTCTTTTGTTTCAATTCACTCTTAACAACACACGTGACGACGAAACGGTGCTGCAAGTGGCTGTCAATATCGACTTCTTGTGGGTAATTGAGCATTTTATGCCTCCGATTCTTATTAGTTCTTGTTCCTGTGTCCATGCAGTTGTTTCCAGTCGCGCTGTCAATCTGTCGGCATTTTTGTTAGCCGTGCAAGGTATGTTTGAAGTGTTGTTAGCAAGCTTATTGTTAAGCCCGCTGCGACGACGCGTTGTTTTGTTGCCGACTGCAACCGGTTGTTATGACAACCGTAACTTGATAAGCCACCAACTTACATATGTATTTTTGATAGAAGTTAAATAATTGTTTTATGTTGATCACTTTTTAGAATAAGAAGTATTTTAAGATGAGGGTATGTCGAAAGTAATTGATGAAATAACTTGAGCAGCTTAAATGACAGATGCAAAGAAAGTCAATGACGATGAGTAAGATAATAGTTTAAATGCATGTTTAAAATTAGGTACAATAAATAAGGTTTGAATGTAAAAACAAGTTGGTACTAGTGATGTCGTTGACAGTTTTTGTTAAGTAATACAAGAGCAGTCTGTTGTCAACAAACCTCTGACCGATGCTAGACGCAAAAATACTCGTTTAAAATAATATGTCCTATATATGAGTAGGTACGGCTCATGTATGTAAATTACACATAAGCATATACCTTGAATGCCATTTCACCGGATTTGTTTAGCAAAATATTAATTTACATTGGAAAGGAGTTTCAATGCGGAAATAATAAAAGAGGCTATAAATTAAATTTGCTTTTAATCCTTTGATGAGAAACAAAGCCGTGGGTAGGTATTAGAATATCAATGATTGAGTACTTTGACATTTCAGCCCACAGAATATAGATTTAGAGATTATAGATAGAAGTAGTTTTAGTCAAATCTCATGTTTAATGGTGTTATATTAATATATTATTGACCCCCAAGACTGGATATCCAGATTTTTCTGTCAGTATCACAATAGCATTAACTGTAACTACAGTATTTTCGAAGCTACTGCTCTTTTAGTTATGTGTGACGTGATTAATATCGCCTTTAGAATCTTCAGATGAAGTTATGTTTGGTGGTGTAGATATCCATATATTTAATTTATATTTCATCGTCATCTGCCTAACCTTTGTAAAAAGAGTTAGAAGTACCTACAATATTATGATATAAAAAGAAAGGATAACTTTTATTAACTGGCACAAAACGGGGAATAAAAAGTCTATATGTCCCAACTGGTGTTGGTATTTTAGAAGTAGCTGGGCAACGTTTTAGGAAAATTAAAAAACGTCGATTGATATGATACTTTTTTTTGCAGAATCCGTAAAGTATTTACTAATTATGTCAGATATATGGGGTTCATAAATATACTTTAGAAGAATTACTTTGTGTAGTTACTGTGAAGTATTAGAAAAGATTTAAGAATTGGCATTTTCATGAAGTAAAATTTAAAAGAATCGCGGACATGGATTCGTGAAAAATTATATGGCTGAAAGGGAAGTGGACACTGACTTGAAGGCTAATATTACATGTATGAAGGCAAGCAAGACAGTATGTATTGCACAGGTCTCAATTAAATTAGAGTAAAGCCAGGAGAATGATCATCAAGTAAATTCTACTAAGAAAATTTGCAATGCGATCGTATTACCTTAAAGCTAATTTAGCAATTATATTGATAATATTCTTTGAGCTAAAAGAAAAAGTAAAAAATCATTGGAGGCCAATTCATTTATCTATAGATTAAATATAATCATCTATTATTTTGGTTAATATTATCTTTTACCACATCTTTATCTGGGCAATAAAAATGAAACCATTGAAATAATGCTAACATCAATCCCTCGTGGTGTTTTCGTCGATAGCAAAAAAACTTATCATCAATTGTTTTGTCCGATAACTTTGTCTCAGCCACATCTGGGATCCTATCCTTCTATTGTTGTAGTCAGGTACTGTAAGTTGCAGGTACGGTTTATGGCACTTTTATTATGTTTTCGTATCCTCGTAACGAGTAGCATACCCTGTGGTCTTTTGCTTCCAAAATAAAAAGACTAAGCAGAATAATGCCACCTTCTAGATGTTGCAATTGGTGTTGACACAAGGCCAAGGGTAATCTATACGTTGTCCCTTCAAGGCAAACTAATCCCCAATTAGCTCTACAAATAATTTTGAACAAAAATTATGACAGCATTTTGATACAAAATCGAATGGAAAGCCCTTATGTTTTGCAGTAACAGTAGTGAGAATGAGGATTGGAATGCTATAAATAAATCATAGAGAGCCGGCAAAAAATGGATTGCTGGATAATCTTATAACTGAAAATGTAGGCAGCCCAACGCTTGCTTAGTAAGTCTGACTTCATATGACCATTGCTGATGATACTTTAATAGTGTAAGAAGACAGTATCATTGATATTAACCCTGTTCAAAAACTATATATGTGTTTGCTTTCAAAAGAAATGAAATAAACAAAATTTGCAGACCTCACAACACGCAGCAAACAAAAATTCATGTTTGGCGACATCTATGCAACACATGTGTCGCCGTCAATGTGGCGGCTTTAACAAAATGGCGCCGATATGATTATTAATAATGAATTCGGCTGCGATTCGGTTTCAAGCTTGTTTTATTGCAGGCCGAGGGTTCCCATCTGCGGCGGCTCTACGAAATTTGACTGCACATTGTTTATTTAGCGGAACTGTTTTTGTCCATGTTCATAATTCGTCAAAGGAACGGCATCGATTTTTGGCGTCTGTTTTTTGTGCTCCCGCAAAGGCACCGGTTTATGGTTTCTATGCTAATAGCGACGTTGTCATTGATAAGACGTCAGGTACTTAAGTTTTGAGATTAAGACTTCGTTGTAATCATTGACGTTGTCATCGAAGTAAGTAGATACCCTAGTGCTAAATATACGGCACCTGTGATTCATGAAACTCATACATTCGGCAATAATACACACGCTTGTCATATGATTTACTGTTTCCAACATTAATATAATAATAGAATAATCTAGATTCGAAACTGAAATAACTGTAGCTGCATCAAATGTACCAGAAACAAATATAATCTGAAACATTTCCAGCGCGTCAGAATTGATGAACAATCCGGGAATTCTAATGATGTGAAGTAACGAGATCTGAAGACTTTATTATCGCTTACCTGTATAACACATCATTAGCCGTTTATTTCTGTCCGGACACATATAATGTTTGCGTCTGACTCAATCATTTATTCAGCGGTGTGTCTGCCTTTGGCGACATCTCACGGGAGGCCGGAACGCACGATTTATTATCCCCACTCGGCGAATAGAGGGCCACGAATTAATTAATCAAGCCTAGCTGTCACTCAGTGCACAATCGCGGACTATACTTAGCTCATATCCCGAACGCACGCTTCCTTTTCCTGTCGACACCGCGACGTACCATTAATTGAAATAATTGGCGGGCTTGGAGATTTTATTTTTTCGCGTTGACAACACCGCTTGGCGTTTTGCATTAATTTTAATTAACTATGCTTGTGTGGCACTTATTTTTACGCCATTTCTTGGTATTTTGATGAAAAATTACAAATTCAGTTGCGAACTCATGAAAGTTATTTTTAAGCAGGTGTTGAATTTTGGCGTCGTATTTTAATATGACATATTTATTAATCACCTTTAAAGTCGCATTCATTCGGACTAAAAACATGCTTACTTTGTTGTAACAAGGAAAATTAATGATTTGCCACGATATATTTTCCTTTATATTAGCAAGTCTTATCAGAAAATTGAAACCCGGGTTATCTACTATGTAATATTTAAACACGTGAATCAGTTTATTGCATAACATTGCGCGTTAGAGTATTTATTTGGCTTCATTTCAAATGCAAATGTATTCTGTGGAGGAATGATCTTTAGTTTACATAAAAAAGTCAATATAATTTAGTTCTACCGGTACGTCAACAGAGCAGATGTTTCTAAATCACGTACCTATCAATTTAAATTATATACTTAATATGATCTGAAATACCTTCTGAGTTTTTTTTCTCTTAGCGGTGGATTTCTTAATCACAAATGAGTATAGTTATACAGATTTGTCCTGAAAATATTCTCGATTTGTATGTTTTATTGGAGTCGTCGAAACGAACCTCAATTTTAGAGTTGCTAAAAAAATGGTTTAAAAGAACATTCGGTTTAAGGCTGTTTCCACCAGTCTCAGTTAAATTTTATCCTTGGAATAAAATTCACGTCTGACAGTTCTAGTATGTAAATATGTACTGTCAAAAATTCAAATTTTATTCTCAGGATAAGACTTATTCTAGGTATAAAAGTTTGATGGAATTCGCCCTAAGTTTTTCTCTTACTATAAGCTGGCTATAAGCCACATATTCCTAACTGTTAATACCATTGATACACCCAATATTTTGACTTTATATTTTTTGCTGATGTAACCCACTTGTGGCACAAAGAGGTGTATCACACAGTTGTCGGCAGGTGGAATGCACCACGCTACCTGGTCGCGTGCTCGCCACAATGGTAGGTGGGCTATATGGGCATCCACCCTATCTCATCTATTGCTCCAGTCATATTAGGAGAAAAAAAACATTCACACGTTTTTAACATGATTTCTTGCCGCAATCTAATGATTCTCGACATTTTATTGTGTCTTCTTTGTTCAAGTTTATGAATAACTTGGAATTGGATCAATAAGCTTTTAGAAATCTTTGATCAATAGGATCATTTTGCAGCATTTATCATGACTTTGAACAAACTAAGTAGGTATGTCTGATTAGCAACTTAAACTAAACGGTAAAATGTGATAATCGCAAAAGTTTTAATCCATCAAAAAGTTTTCATTTGAAGCTAGATTTTCCGTTTTATTTCTATTGTTTTTATACATCTTTCTTTAGACACTCGCACGGTTGAACTTTCACTTTACTGTAAACTTATTTATTATGTAGGAACATACTACATACCTCTACCTATCTCTTTTGTATTTTTTATGCAAACGTGCATATCAAATTGATACTTTTCATATGTTCAGATATTTTGATTATCCGACACGAACGGCCTTTTGTTGAAGATTTTAATTTGCATACAAATAAAATGGCTGACTCGACAAAAGAACCATTGTCACAGTTCTTTATACAGAAATCGAACTTGATCCTTTATCTCTCATTTATATTCAACATATCTGTCGTAAATAATCGTATTGACATTCAATATTTATAAAGGAAAAGGTTGCGTGGGTTCGCGGCGGCTTCGGCTGCCCCTCACACCGACGCGTAACGCCCTGAAGCTATTCAATTATTGCTACTATCTATGATCACGGATGGATTTAAATACGTATTTTGCTCCGTTAATCCTAGCTAATTTGGTGAATGTCAGTATGTCTGTGGGTTTGTTTGACGCATGATAACTCAGCAGCTTTTCGATATATTGGACTCAATCAGCTCGGCCTATCGCGGTCCACAGCTGGACATACGCCTCTACCATGCTGCGCCACAACACCCTGTCCTTCGCCTTCCGCATCCTGCATACATGTCTGTCCCAGCTTACTTTTTTATGGTCGTCTGTCCATCTAGCTGGAGGGCGTCCCACACTACGCTTACCGATACGCGATTACGCGATGCGTAATATTGGAATCAAATCGTGTGTAATTCCTGTTTGTATGATATTATAAATAAATTCATTGTGTAAAAATATCTTCCTAACTATACAATCTGAGCTTGTCTTATTAAAGAAAACTGTGTATGTACTTTCCTCACAACGACGCATAACGCAACATGTAAGAGTGAGGTGACGACCTATGTGTAAGTAGTCACAATAGACATGCATTATTCTAATAATATCTCTGTTTATCAGGAGACACATCAGTATTCGCGTTCATGATGTTTACTAGGAATATCATAGAACATAACATTATCTATCAACAGATAAAAGACATAGTTTTTCTACCTTTGTTATTAACTCCATATACCTTATGAAATTTCTTGTTTTGACATAAAATCCTATGAAACTCGACAATACTGTAACTTCCCATTAGTAAAAGGATTTTCGGAATCAGATCAGTAGTTCCGAAGATTACCCTTACATACAAACTCACAAATTTGACCTCTTTATAATATGATATAGTACCTATGTATATAATGTACATATTTCTATAAACCGCTAATCGAATGCTCGAACAATAGCAATGGGATTGCAATATCAACATAATTTTACCATAGAAAGAAATAAAATGAATTTAGAAGTAAATTCCATTGATAAATATTAATATAGTAAGACAATCCCGCTGTTCTCAATTAGTAGGTATTGTTAATTTACTCGCTATTGACATTTACCTAGTGCTGTTTTTAAAATGTGGATTAGTTGTAAAATAACATAAGTGTGCACTATGGTTTGTTTACAGCTCTATGTAGTATTCTATTACGTGTTTGCATATTTATAATCACGTAAAAATGTCTATGAAAATATGAAAGGAAATTACTTTTCTATGTTTTTATCCTTATGAAGCTGTACAAATACATGTTATGTTTGCATTTGTAAAATAACAAGTCTAATGTGTACCTTTAATACGTGTGCAATCCATAATCTACAATAATTTATTGATTATGGTGAATATTTCTAAATTGTTTTTATTGAAAATGATGGATGGGAAAAATGGGAATGTCAATGAAAGGAAAAAGGGGTTAAAGTGATTGACATTTTTAAGTGAGACTGAAGGCAATGAATTATTATGATTTATAAATTAATATTTTGGTGGTTTATTGTATAACTCAGTTATTTTTTTTTTGTAAAAAAAATAACAACGGAATTCGAAAACAAAAACACTATCTGAAGAATTACTTTAATTTAGAATTCTTCTACCAATAAAAAGAGCTCGCCTGAATGCATACACTCCTCCTTTTTTGAAGTCGGTTAAAAAAACATAGCCTGCGTAACGTTAACGTAACTGTAACATTAACAATAAGTTGTTTTGTCCCACAGTTTTTCTAAATTTTGCTGTAAATTTTACCCTTATACCTTTAGGTATATGTCTATAGTGAATGTTGTTAAATTATTTGTAACTAGGTTTTGATAAGCCTTTATAATTCGCCATTTTTGTCACATAAAACTGCGGGGTAATTGGGTAACACACTAACAGAAGGAGGCTTTCATTTTGACAGTTCAACAACATTCATTGCTTATGTTGCTTGCTTGTTGTTGGGCATACAAATTTTTCGAATATATGCAATATCCTTCAAAATTTTGAGATTGATAGTGTGTTACGCAATTAAGGGGTGCTGTTTTGTGTTGTTATTTTATAATAATTAGTTTATAAGTTTTGCTGTATTAAAAAGCATTTGATACATTGTTTGTTTTTCTTTTGCTCCAGATTGCTGGTCTGGCAGTAAAAGAAAGAAATGGATTCTCGCTCAATGTATGTGCTTTTGATATAACGTGCTTTTTTATCTTGATATATTAATTTGTCATTTACATGTTATTCGCTATGTAATTTACAACACGCGTGACTAACGCAACCCGTAGCCATTCTTAGCAAAACCTTATCGGTTACTATAATATTTTTCTATCAACTATTAAATTATAGGTACTTTTACAATTCACTATTTATAACTAATAAATTCCATAGAGTAGTAAAATGACATTTATTACTGTCTCCATAAAGTTTAATTTGGAATGTAGCACATGTGTTGTTATGATGTTTTGTTAGGTCAGTTCGGTGACGACGGCGACTGCGCGGGCGCCCGCATATTCGTACTTAACAGAAACAATTTATTCCATAATACCTTCCCTATTGGTTAATATAGCATTCCTATTAATATCGTTGATTAACAATTCAAACGTATGTTGGTTAACGGTTTTGTGGTTTAAAACGAATTTATTGATTCTATCGATTTCATTGGTCTTTGGGACCAGCTTTGGGAGCTTCATATTCATCAAAAGACATTTCATTCATAACTTATCATATTAACGATGCATGAACTAAGTGTAAGATGATATAGCTAGAAAGGGGGTGACTACCGAGATGATTAATAGAAGAAAATGACATATTGCGCTTGCGCCGACCCCAAATAAATTGAGATAACGGCAAGAAAATGATGATGATGATAATGAAGTTATCCTATTACCAAGATTCTGTGATTATTTTTAGGCCTCTTTTCTTGTCTTTAACATTATTCATAGCATAATATGACTATAATGTTCCCACTGCTGGGACCCAGGCCTCCTCTCAGTGAGAGGGAGTGGGCCATAATCCACCACGCAGGCGCAGTGCGGGTTAGTAGATGTCAGACGCCTTTGATTTTTTTTGTTCTAGAACATGCCACTTTCCTCTCGATGTTTTCTTCACCGTTTTGAGAGCAGTGGTGATGAAATAATTTACACAAAGTAAAGCGCCTCTTCAGGTACGATTTCACGACGTTAGCTCGAAGTCGCGGCTGTTTTTACTTGGCAACCACTGTATTTCAAACACTACATGAATGTAGTGTTTGAAATATTTCTCCAACATTTCCCCTCATCTAATAAAGTCGGCACCTCTGCCGTTTAATCACATTTCATTGATCGTGTATGTTTGTCTGTCATTACACAGCGAACCCACACATTTGCATACACGTAAGTACGTTAGATGATAGGGCGGCGACACACAGGGCGCATGTTATTCAAATCTAGCCGCAGTGAAACTGCGAAGATTCATTTAGTATGAGATTTCCACTAGCTTTCTTTTTGCATTTATACATCAATTGCGCACGGGTTTTGCGACTTGAGGTAACGACCCAGTGGTAACGGTCGCGACTTGCGAGTGTAGGTCGTAGGTTCGAACCCAGACAGACGCTTTACTTTGTGTAAATTATTACATCTCACTGCTCTCGAAACGGTGAAGAAAACATCGTTCACATCAACAAGGTTTACATACAAACCTCCGGAATAGATTAGCTAAATTATAGTGAAAACCGCATCAAAGTCTGTTGGTCACACAGACATACACAATAATCGACTTTGTTTTATAATATTTAGAAATAAACACAGCACTAACTATCTCCTCTATTAAAACTTGTCTTGTTTATAATGAATCTTGATTCATTAACTGTATGGCAATTCCAATCTAACTTTGAAATTGCGTTGGACTTTAAGTTATCGCCAATTTTATAGCAAGTTTATTAAACATCAAAGATTTTAATTTATCTGGTGTTTATAAGATTCTTGCTTCAAGGGCTAAACAGTGATTATGCAATTGTTTTATCTGTCGTGACGTCACTTATTAACATGATTGTTCGTCAATCATAATTTAATGTTTGAATTTTATAGGTACAGTTTGTTATTAAGAATTCGTTGTAGTACAAATTTTATTTTAAACTATCTTTTGCCCGTTGCTTCGCCCGTGTTTAAGACGGAATTTATCCCAGGGGAGCGTACTACCGGGATAAAAAGGACTCTATGTCCCAGTAGCCAAGGGTCAATTTTTGTAAGAGGTAAGCCGGAATAGATATCTTTAATATGATTATATTATTTGTCTATAGAATACTGACTGTGCCGTTTTTCAAAGGGAAGCCGATAGGAATCGAGTTGTATGGAACCTTCGCCACTGCTATGTCCTAACCCAGGCCATGGTCTAACCATGTACCAAATTTCATCCAAATCAGTTCAGCCGTTTCATCGTGAAAGCGTATCAAACAAACTTAAACCATTTATTTCAATTAAACCTTGTACAGGCACTTTTGAATTGTCAAAATTAAATAGTCTGTCAGTTGGTCAGAAAGTTGAAGCTAGTTGCCCATTCCAAAACGTAGATCTCTATGGAGAAAAAAGGCTAAGGAACTCCATTTTAAATCAAGATATTATAAAATCCTGGGTACATTATTCTTGTTGCTTCTATATGTGAGAACAATGTAAAAAACCGGGCAAGAGCGAGTCAGACTCCGTCTGTTCCGTAACATCCGGGTTTATGCATAAGGTTTGTGTTTATGAAATTAAATGTTTTTTTTTTAATTTTTATAAGTATTTGAGTTGATTGAATGAAAGGTAAATTGCGGTTTACGATTTATGACGTATTAAAAAAAAAACTACTTACTAGACCTTGTTCAAACCACTTTTCGGTGGAAGTTTACATAGTAATGTACATTTTATATTTTTTTTAGTTTTATCATTCTCTTATTTTAGAAGTTACGGGGGGGACGGACACATTTTACCACTTTGGAAATGTCTCTCGCGCAAACTATTCAGTTTAGAAAAAAATGATATTAGAAACCTCAATATCATTTTTGAAGACCTATACATAGATACCCCACACGTATGGGTTAGATGAAAAAAAAAATTTGAATTTCAGTTCTAAGTAAGGGGAACCCCAAAATTTATTGTTTTTTTTTTCTATTTTTATGTGAAAATCTTAATGCGGTTCACAGAATACATCTACTTACCAAGTTTCCACAGTATAGTTCTTATAGTTTCGGAAAAAAGTGACTGTGACATACGGACGGACAGACAGACATAACGAATCTATAAGGGTTCCGTGTTTTGCAACGGAACCCTAAAAAGACACAAATGAAACAATTCAAAATATAAGATTAAAAATGTACAGTTGGTGATAGCAATTAACTGACCCCCTTAAAAATTAAACGAATTTGAACCTTCTGCTTGTTAACAGTAAGCTTGTCGAACTAGAACAACTGGTCGTCTATGATTAATAAAATAGTTATTCGAATTTGAACTTTAACACGCAGTGTCAAGGTAGATATGATCTTGAATATTGTTTTAACTTGTAATATAATTGCTAATTTCAACAACGTTCACTATGTTCGTGTGGTCTGGTAGTAGCTGTAGTAAGCTGACGAGAATTCATAACAATAACATCACCACATTAAATATCATTTAACTAGTAGTTATTTTTAGTTATAAATAAGGTTTTGACAAAAACTAGGTATGCGAAATACTTCGTTAAAAATTATAACAATAGTTAATTTAACACACACACTGACACGTTAGTATTGTTTGTGGCCAACACTGGTCACTGAAGTCATTCAGTGGTGCTTTTAATAGCGAAGTGGAGCACCATTTTTTCTACTACTTGTTTCAAGCGGTTCCGCATACCGCGCACCATATTCCAACAACAGTCACTTCCTCTCATGAATTCCCATGTTGATGTCACAAGTTGGGCCATATTTTCCAGGACGATCCTTTTGAATATTCCCTGTCTCTTCAATACGTCTTAGCCACAATCTGACTGTATTTCTCTGAAACAACACAATAAGCATAATTTTAGTAACGAAGTAAGCATAATTTTTCGAATAAGTTTAGATAAACCACATTAGACCTTTACATGATCTCATAATGAAACACAGTTAATTTTCTATTATTCATACACAAGGTTTTAAGCCAACTAACAAATTAAGGAATAGCTATAAGTATAAATGAAGCATAAAAAAGAATACACTTACCGCTATATTAAGTTTCCTAGCAATCGCTTTAACACCAACATTCTCCTCATGCAAATAGATTATTTTGTATTTTAAATAATCACAACTGAGACATGACGATTAAACTGTATCAAAACTGATAATTAATAAAAAGGAAAAAGGCGTGGATTTTCGCAATTTGTAAGGCAAGGTAAAAATGTTCGCGCGTATTCACTGCTATTTGTGCATAGAATGTCTTGTTCAATTTATTCTTCTACCCCATATTCTTAATATCATCTCAATAGCAGTTTTTGTGGAATACGCATAATGACGTCTAACTACCCACTTATTGAAAAAGATGAACATTTTATTAATTTAATTGATGTGCTTGTTCTTTACAATAATGCAAGAAATACTTAACGAACAATTTATATACTTATTGAAAACAAAATTAAACATTGAGACAGGATTTGAACTTGCATCTTCCACGTCTCAGCCTTACACATAAACCACGACACCAGATTAACTTGGGTAAGACAGATGAAATAAGGTATCACTAGCAATGACACAAATTATCAGAACATTAACCTAACCTTTAAGTCTTGCTGCATAAAAATGAAAATTGCGTAACAAATACCCATATACATAGCAAATGACCTAACACCAACATCTTAAAGCTCAAGTTTGCGTATCAAAATTATTTATTGTTTCTGTTCATCGAGTAGTGTTAGTCTGATAAACTCATACATATTGAATAACCTTTAATGTTATGAGCAGAGGGTGCAAAATCGAGTAATTTTTAGGGGGGTCAGTTAACTGCTATCACCGACTGTACATTGGCAGTTAAGAGATGACCAGTCTCATCCGACGGCGCCCGTTCACGAACATGACGCGTGGATCAGCACCATCCAGCTCAACCAGTTTGTAGGGAACCGAATGATACACACGCGCCACCATCGGTGAGACATTTAAGTGGGCATGACACGTTCTCAACTGCCATGCTCTTTCAAGTCAACATCAAAAAATCATAATAAACGGAAACATGGTTCTTACATTTATAAAATTTAAAAAAATGCTTCTAAATTATACAAAACTATAGTTTGCAATTGATTTAAGAGGTTAATAGAATTTTACTACCAAACAGGAATAGAAATTTAATAATGACGTATTCAACAATTAAAAGTTGATTAAATCAAATAAAAAAGTTATGTACGTAATGTCAGAAACACTAAAAAAGAAAAACCGGCCAAGTGCGTGTCGGGCCACGCACAGTGTAGGGTTCCGTAGTAGCCCGTTATCACAATGTCGTACGATTCTGTTGTTTTTTATTCTTAATATAAAAAAAAAAACATATTTTCTTTTTCAATGCAAGTCTTTACCCGTTATAAACGAGCAACTACTTCATCTTAGTCACTTTAAAAGATTAGTGCTAAGGATTTTGTATTTGGTACAAAATTATCCAACACCCAAGTTCAACGACTATTACTGCTATACTAATAAAGTTACCTTAACCGCTATACTTTTCCTTTAAAGTTCATGAAATGCACTATCATCGTGAATTTTTCCAGATTTTTCAAGCCAGCAGTTTAGGTTTTAGAGGGGGGGGGGGGGACGCCCTACTGGAACAAAAAATTGCACTTTAAAGTTTAATATTTCTTAAATGGTGCATGTTCTATGTTACGGGTTTGGTTTCCGCACTTAGTCCTTCAGTGGACCATTGTGCGTGGGCCATGGCGGCCGTCGGTGGTTATTCCAACCAGCCCACCTCCCTCCAGAAGCTGATCAAGTCTCCTGGTCTGTTTAGAACATCTGTGTACGATCTGGGTGTCCCGAGGGTTTCTGATCTTATCTGGGTAACGCCTGTGCACTCAAAGAGCACATGCGCAATGGTTTCATCAGTCTCCATGCAAGCTCTGCACAGGGGACTGTCTGTTATGCCCAGTGTGTGAAAGTGTTTATTTAGCGAGCAGTGTCCCGTGATGGTCCCCGTCATCAGGCGCAGGCCTTTCCGGTCCAGTCGTAAAAGGCGCCTGGTTAGCCTGCCGTCCAGTGACGGCATGGCTTCTTTGGACTGCCTGCAGCCTGGTGACGACGACCACCAGCTTTCTGCTTGTGTGTGGGTGTGCTCCTGTAGCCACCTGCGTAGTTGGTTGAAGGGGATGGGCACGATAGGTTCCGGTCCACAAACTGACATGCTGGAAGCCCTTCTGGCCAGCTCGTCAGCTGCGTCGTTGCCTAGCGATCCACTGTGTCCTTTTATCCATTGTCGTGTCACTGAATTGCGGTTCGATACAGAAACCCGCTCAAGCGCATTGTGACATTCTAGTATGAAGTTCGATGTGATGCATTTTTTATCTAAGGATTGGAGGACCGAGGCGCTGTCGGAGAGTATGCGAACATGGGTGTTCGTAACTCTCCTGGCCGCTATGGCATAAGCCGCCTGCAATATGCCCACACACTCTGCTTGGTAGACCGTGTTGAGCAATCCCAGCGGTTTGGATATTTTTATGTTGAGATCGTGTGAGAAGACTCCGACTCCAGTTCCGCAGTCGGTCTTTGAGCCATCGGTGTAAATTCTCAGTTCTTTCGGTCCTGAGTGATCGCACTGCTCCTCTTCAAGCACTATGTTATAGTGCTTTTGGAGGCAGTACTGTTTCGGGGCTTTGTCGCAAGGTGATGCCATCATTGGCTGCCGTTTGATCGCATCTTCTTTTAAGCGTGTGTGTTTGACCCTAGAGTCATTGCTCAGGGTCCCTGATTTGGAGAGCCTAAAGGCAGCCAGGGCCGCCTCCTCCCGCACTATGAGGTGTAGAGGCGGCAGTCCAAGCATAGCTTGTAGGGCAGCAGTGGGTGTAGTTCTCATGCAGCCAGTGATTGCCACACACGCGAACCGCTGCAGCTTTTCAAGGTCTTTTTGGGCTGTGCTCAGGTCTGTTCTGGGCCACCAGACTAGTGAGCCGTATGTAATTATCGGTCGGATGACTGTAGTGTATAGCCAGTGAGTGACCCTGGGGCTTATCCCCCAATTCTTGCCAAGCATTCGCTTGCATTGCCACAGGGATATACTGGCTTTCGTAGTAATGTAGTTGGTGTGCTTTGCCCAGTTCAGCTGTTTGTCCAGAAAGATGCCCAGGTATTTGGTTTCAGTTGAAAGGCTTAGGGTTGTACCAAAGAAGCGTGGTAGTTGTAATGTCGTCAGTTTCCTCTTTTTTGTGAAGAGAACCAATTCGGTTTTTGTGGGGTTCACTGATAGTTGGTGTTTACCACACCAGTTTTCTATTATTTTCAGGGCCTGGCGCATTAGATTGCACAGGGTGTTTTCGTGGGTGCCATTTATTATTACGGTTATGTCGTCGGCGTATCCTACGGTATGGTAGCCTTTGTCGTTGAGTTCTTTTATAAGACTGTCTACGACCAGGTTCCATAGAAGCGGCGACAGGACGCCCCCTTGCGGGCAGCCCTTCGCCACTATGGCCCTTGTGGTGTCGTTTACGGTCACTTGTACTGCCCTCCGTTTGAGCATGTTGGTGATCCAGCCGCTCAGGGACGGGTCTATGTTGTGTCTCTCTAGGGCCGTGCTGATGCTGTTGAAGGTAGTTTTGTCAAAGGCGCCCTCGATATCAATGAAGGCTGCCAGTGCTGAGCATTTGTGGTCCACTGCGCATTCAATTTTGGATACCACGCTGTGTAGCGCAGATTCCGTTGATTTGCCTGTGGAGTACGCATGCTGTTGTTTGTGGAGTGGCTTTGCCCGAAGAGGTCCATCTCGGATGTGTCGATCACAGAGCCTCTCTAGGGTCTTTAGTAAAAAGGATGTGAGGCTTATGGGTCTGTACGCCTTGGGTTGTGTGTAGTCAGCTTTGCCCGGTTTTGGTATAAAGATGACTTTCACTTCGCGCCAGGCCAGGGGTATGTGCCTGAGTGCTATGCAAGCCCGATAGATTTCTACCAGGCTTGGTGTGATGAGGTCAACACCCCATTGTAGTAGGGCTGGGAAAATGCCATCTAGTCCTGCGGACTTATATGGCTGGAAGGTGTTGATGGCCCACTTTACTCGGTCTTCTGTTACCAGACTGTGGGCGCTGGACCAGTCTTGTGCCGTTGGAGTCCAATCTGGCTCAGTATCCCAGGTCCTGTCCTCCAAGAGTTTGCAGTCCGGGAAGTGAGTCTCGAGTAGGACCTTGCTGGTTTCATGGTCTGTTAGTGTGTATGAGTTGTCGGGTTTCTTCAGCGCGCCAAGGGTTCGGTCCTGATCTGTTGATAAGATCTTCCTTACTCTTGCGGCTTCATTGTTGGTTTCGATGGATTCACAGAATTTCCGCCATGCTGTCCTTCTGGCAGTTCTGATTTGCTTTTTGTATGTGTATTGGGTCTCTTTGTATAGCTCCCAGTCTTCCGGGAGTCTGGTGTTTTTGGCTCTGTTAAATTGCTTCCGTAGTGTGTTTCTGAGTTTACTAAGTTCGGCGTTCCACCAGGGATTCCTCTCACTGTTGGTTCGTGGTGCCCTTAGTTTGCAGCATGCATGGTATGCTTCGGTTAGGTATTCTGACAGCTTTGTCACAGTGTATTCAAGTTGTGCAGGTTCTCTTATGGTTATTTGTGATAGGTGCCTAGCTAGTAGGGCGGCAAGGAGGCGCTTGAACCCGGGCACATCGGTGCGCCGTGGGTTTCGTCTCGATATGGGTTTCCTTATATTGGTAGTTAAAGTGAAGCGGATTCTTCTATGATCTGAGCAAGAAGGTTCGTCCGATACGTGCCAATTTGTTATAAGATTAGTCGCGTTTTCTGTAGCAACTGTTAGATCAATGATCGTTTGTCCTCGGACTGTAACCCAAGTGGGTTCAGAGCCTCGGTTAACGATGTTAAGGTTAGTAGAGAATAAATAGGTGGATAGTACCTCTCCTCTGGAGTTTGATGCGTCGCTGCCCCAGAGCGGGTGATGAGCGTTCGAATCGGTGCAGATGATCAGGTCTAATTTGGTGCTCTCGCAGTGCTGTACCAGGTCGGCCATTTCTTTCGGCGGGCAGTCTGTGTCCTCGCCCGGCATGTACACCGAGGCCAGTACAACGTCTGGGAGTTCACCTTCGGTCTGGAGCCTGACAGCTGTCAGGTCTCTGGAACAGAATTGAGTGAGTAGCGTGGTAGGGATATCTTTGGGTATATAGGCGCAGGATCTGGGTTTGTCTGAGCTGTGTGTGTTGAGAATTAGCTTACCTCCGATGTTACTGAGACCGCATATCCTGTTGTTCCTGATCCACGGCTCTTGGATCAGTGCAATCGTTCGGGGGTTAACCTCCAGTGCCCTGCGTAAGCTAGCCGTAGCAGTTTGGCTATGTTGGAGGTTAGTTTGGATAATGTTGAGTGTTGAAGATGGTGATGAGGGGGGGGGGGTTAGTCGGTGATGGATCCATCGGACAGAACCTCCGCCTCCTCTCTGTACTGGCCTTCGTGATGTTCACCCGGCAACGATGCTAATAATTGCTCGTTCCAGCCGGGAGATGCGGGTGGTATACTGGCTAGGTCATCAGCCATCGCCGCGCGGGCCATGTGGCCAAATGGTGCATTAAATCGAAAAATAATTTTAGCAACCCAAAAATGTCATTTTAGAAGACCTATTCAACGACACCCCACACGATGGGGTAGACGACGAAAAAAATATTCATCCCCATTTCACCTGTAGGGGAGCTACCCTAAAAAAAAATATCCACTTTGTCCACTTTGTCGGCGTAATTAATATACGCACTCCTACAAAATTACAGCTTTTGCAGCGCAAAAACGACGGGGTATTATAAGTTTGACGTGTCTGTGTCTGTGTGTGTGTGTCTGTCTGTGGCATCGTAGCTCCCGAACGGATGAACCGATTTTGATTTTGTTTTTTTGTTTGAAAGGTGTCGGGAGTGTTCTTAGCTATGTTTGATGAAAATCGGTACCAAGATGGCCGCCTCCACAAAATGGCGGACTACATATTTTTTCACAACTCACTTAATATGGGTATCAAATGAAAGGGCTTAAATAGTAGAATACTATACACTATGATAAATTTCAAATCCAAAATGGCCGCCTCCACAAAGCGGTGATTTACATTTTTTTCACAACTCCCTCAATATGGGTATCAAATGAAAGGGCTTGACTAGTAGAATACTATACGCTATTACAAATTTCAAATCCAAGATGGTCGCCACCACAAAATGGCGAATTATATTTTTTTTTCACAACTCCTTCAATATAGGTGTCAAATGCATGGGCTTGACAAGTAGAATAATGTGTACTATATTGAAAGTTCTATATTGAAAGGGAATGAGGAATATTAACTAACGAAATGAAAACGCAGTCCCATTTTATAAACTAGATCTGAAATACCCTTCGATCATTATATTATACATCAATGCAAATGCCTAAGATATCTAATAGCTATGAAATACTTGTACGAAAGTTGAATAACTAAAGGAAGAACTAGAAAAAGAATATAATAAAACAAAAAAATCTGTTTAGTCTTAAAAAATATTCTTCAACTATAAATTAATAATTATTTTTTGACGGATAACAAACCTGATTAAACACCAAATTACCTGAATCTTAAAACGCAAGAAAATAAAAGAAATGAAATACAAAAATTAAGGAGTCCCTACAAAAATAATGAAATAAAAAAATAAATTTAAAATTTAAAAAAAACCCGACACAAAAAAATAATAAACTAAATGTAAACAATTTGAAAAGGATCAAATAATTTAAAAACCCCCCAACTTAAAGAATCTAGGTAACGAGACTAAAACAGTTAAATTCATAATATGGAAGTCGGGGGACCGTTCTGTGGAACACCTATGTTAAGAAGGTCCACCGACTGTCATTAGAATTTATCTGTTTTAGTCTCGTTACCCAGATTCTTTAAGTTGGGGGTTTTTAAATTATTTGATCCTTTTCAAATTGTTTACATTTAGTTTTTTTTTTTGTGTCAGGGGTTTTTTAAATTTTAAATTTTTGAAGTGAAAACTTATTTAGCGGCGTTGTGCACTTTTTTTGTAATGGGTAAAAATGTTAAACTCGCGTCAGGACACGTAACCCTGATCGAAATTTCATAAGATTCCAAAATATCAAAAATTGAAAACAAGTATACAGGATCAAATTAAATTAGCTAGCGAAACTTAGCCACAAGTATACAGGATCACATTAAATTAGCTAGCGAAACTCAGCCTCAAGTAGACAGGATCAAATTAAATTAGCTAGCTAAACTTAGCCACAAGTATACAGGATCAAATTAAATTAGCTAGCGAAACTTAGCCACAAGTATACAGGATCAAGTTAAATTAGTTAGCAAAACTTAGCCACAAGTATACAGGATCAAATTAATTTAGCTAGCGAAACTTAGCCACAAGTATACAGGATCAAATTAAATCAGCTAGCAAAACTTAGCCACAACTATACAGGATCAAATTAAATTAGCTAGCGAAACTTAGCCACGACTATACAGGATCAAATTAAATTAGCTAGCGAAACTTAGCCACAAGTATACAGGATCAAATTAAATTAACTAGCGGAACTTAGCCACAACTATACAGGATCAAATTAAATTAGCTAGCGAAACTTAGTCACAACTATACAGGATCAAATTAAATTAGTTAACGAAATTTAGCCACGACTATACAGGATCAAATTAAATTAGCTAGCGAAACTTAGCCACAAGTATACAGGATGAAATTAAATCAGCTAGCGGAACTTAGCCACAAGTATACCGGATCAAATTAAATTAGCTAGCGAAACTTAGCCACAAGTATACAGGATCACATTAAATTAGCTAGCGAAACTTAGCCATAAGTATACAGGATCAAGTTAAATTAGTTTGGCGAAACTTAGCCACAAGTATACAGGATCAAATTAAATTAGCTAGCGAAACTTAGCCACAAGTATACAGGATCAAATTAAATCAGCTAGCGAAACTTAGCCACAACTATACAGGATCAAATTAAATTAGCTAGCGAAACTTAGCCACAAGTATACAGGATCAAGTTAAATTAGCTAGCGAAACTCTGCAGACGTTATGGGTATTGATATTTGAACACGTTAAGAGCGTTTACGCCGTACGGCATTTCATACAAACTTTCAAGCCCTTATTTTTTTACATGAATGAACCGATTTTAATGAAACTTCATACGCATAAGCAGGATACAAAGTTTTAAAAAGTTAGTAGAGAATACATTTTCGAAATGTCTTATTTAAAAAAAGGTATCTGGAAATCTCTGTCTCTATGGAAAATTTAAAATCGGTCTAATTTAGCTGTAATACTATTTTTCGAAAATGTTCTCTACTAACTTTTTACACCGTTGTATCCTGCTTATGCGTGTGAAGTTTCATTAAAACTGGTTCATTCATTTCGAAAAATAAGGGCTTGAAAGTTCCTATGAAATGCCGTACGGCGTAAACCCTCTTAAGATAAAATAAAAAAATTAAAGGAGATTGACCCAAAGTCTTACCAAAAAGTCTCATGCATCAAGATTAAAATATTGTAGTACCTAACTATTTTCATATTTTTTACGACATCACGCGTCGGGGATTTAATTTTTGAAGTGAAAACTTCTTTAGCGGCGTTGTACACTTTTTTTGTAATGGGTAATGGGTAAAAAATGTTAAACTCGCGTCAGGACACGTGACCTGATCGAAAATTCGTAAGATTCCAAAATATCAAAAATGCACAACATTAATATTCAAGTTTTCACTTCTGCCGGCACTCCCGGAGTGCAACCCGTCGTTTTTTTTTAATTATCATTTTGATAGATTCTTATTTTGTAAATGTGAGGACTTTGTAGGCCTTATAGACTTTAGATCTGTAGACCATTTTTTATTTTATCAAGTACTACTGTAATTTGGAAACATTGTAAAAGCCAATTATTTTAAAAAAAGAGTAACCGTGGAGTTTCTTGCCGGTTCTTCTCCATAGGAAACGACCAATTGGAACCGTGCACCTAGCTTCTGACGTTTCATAAGTGCCCATGTGGGCACTTATGAAAGTCAGAAGCTAACCTAGATAGGTTTATGTGAAATAAAACATTTTGATTTTGATTTTTAATGCATGTTTTAAATTTCTTCTCATTTAATTGAAGAATATCGAGTGGTATTTTATTATAACATTTTACACAGTAACCCATAAAAGAAGTTTTTACTTTAGACAATCTGAAACGCGGTTGATCTAATATGTCCCTATTTCTAGTGTTAAAATTATGCCTGTCACTTATCTTACTAAAAAGATGTCGATTTTTTCGAACGTACATAATGTTTTCCTATATAATGACAAGGAACCATCATGATGTTAATATTTTTAAACAGTTCCCGTAGAGATTCGAAACAAAGTCACATTCGCATTTATAGTACTAGCAGCGCCCCGCGGTTGTCCCGCGAGTGTCGATCCCGTGGGAATATCGCGATAAAAACTATTCTGTCCTTTAAATATAGGGTTATTGGTAAAACATTAACAACCTCTTAAGAGGTAATTGTACTCATCATTATGAACAACTTTTACTATGGGACAATACCTGAACCGCGAAAACGTTTATGTTCGTACAACTCGTCAAAATGTCGGGAATAGCTGATTTTTTTCGCGTTTTCAGGTTTGGTTCCATAATAAAAGTTGTTCATAATGATGACTATAATGACCTCTTAAGAGGTTGTTAATGTTTTACCAATAACCCTGTATAATGTCTAGATGGAGCGTCGCCGTACAATAAAAACAAAGAAAACGAGCCAACAATTTCAAGCATGTGTGCGTGCAGGCGGTGTTTTACGCTGTGCGTCTACGTCTCTGTGTACGTGAGTAATGATACCAGCTACTACGATTCTCCCATAAATCACATATTAAAAAAATAGACTAATTAAATAAGAAGTTTTTTTTAATGCGATATATCCATCGATTCCTGATAACAGGATTATTGGGTATTCTAAAAAAATAAGATGATAACTTCAAAAGTCAAAAGTCAAAACGTTTATTGCGAACTAAGTGTACAATGTTGGTGTTATGTTTTGTTAGTACTTATGACTTAGCAGCCTTTTACAAGCATTGCAATTATTATTCGCCTGCTAATGTTAAATGCATGCTAATTTATGATGATAAGGTCATCATAAATTAGCATGCATTAAACATTATTAATATTTAATTATTTTCCTCTATATTAGTACAATTAAATTGAGAAATTATAGTTATGTCAAAATAGAATGTCAATAATAATTAATTTAATACAATTATTCAGCAATATTAATGTCATCCTTTTCAGGTAGGTAGTACAAATTATAATTATAATTTTATATGAAGTTGAATAGGTTAGACTAAATCTCATTGTTTGTCTAGGACAGATCGCCAATTTCTGACATGAAAGAAATTCGCTATTTTAAGCTAGACTCTAAATATTCTTTTACTGAGTAGAAACATTTTTGGATTAAATATAGTTTTAGCCTTTTTTGGAATATCGATACTGATTTTTCAGTTTTGAATATGTTGGGCAATTTATTATATATTTTTATTGCCATGTAATATGGGCTATCACTTAACATTTTAATTCTTGAGGATGGAGCGCATACCTAACCTCTTTTTATGGCGAGTGTTGACGTTGTGCGTATCTTCTACTTTAGTGAAATTGTCAATATTTTTAAAAACAAATACGCAAACGTCAAATATGTATATTGACGGCAGACTTAGAATTTGGTATTTTATAAAAAATGGTTTGCAGCTCTCCGTATTATCAATTTGGGCTAGTTGATAACCATATACCATAAGTTATGGTATAATTATTTGATGAGTATATGGTTATGGTCCATAACCATATACTCATCAAATATTTATGTTTGTTAAGGGCTGATTATTCAATTGTCATATAACTTTTATCCGAGGAATAAAAATGAAGGTTAAATCTATGATTTAGTACTATTAATCAGTGCCAGTTATTAATAATTACTAAAATGTGAACATTAAGTCGGTACTAAGTAAATTATTTACCTAGCTAATATAATAACAATTTTTACTTAAGATCGACTTCAAAATCATATAAAGAAAGACTTAATAAATGAATTTTATTAAATTACTCTTGGCACCTTTGAAATCGGTTTATTGGACCCAATGCAAAAATGATAATTAAAATGGGCTCTTAAACAAAAAAGTTATACGCGAACATTATGTTATTATAAAAAAGTACATAAGAATTGAAAAACTTCACCTTTTTTTAAATCAATTAATAAAAGTACACCAACTAAATAATATAAACGTAACCATAAACCAATTAATATACCCACAAAAAAATGACGCTAATTTGGGAGAATGAAAAAAGAAACTGGCAATACTGATGAAATATGGCGTAATTTGGTGTTCATAAAAACAAAAAATAAATATATAGTTTTTTGGTTACTTATCGATGATAGGTGATGTCAAGTGATGTGTTTGGTATTTTATACCCTTCCTTTAGGCTTTATAATAAATTTAATAGCACATCCCGTCATTTTATCGCTCTTATTTGTTTATTACTTAGCGTGCGTAGGGGAGAGTAGCCCAAAACGGGTAAGCTAAGGCTGATGGTAAAAAAAAACAACTTATAGATACAAATTGAAAATTTATTTGTATATTTTGAAATGTTTAGTTATCAAGGACTATAAAATAAATGACATATTTAGTAGTTTTGTACATTAAGAATAAAAAAATAACAAGAATCTTTACCATTCGAATTACCCGTTTTGCCCGTGGGGGGGCCTAAAGCAGGTAGGGCTTTTGGGCAAAGCGGGTAGGGACTGAATTACATGAGATTAACGTCAATCAATGACTAGAACTGTTTCATAACAATCATAACTCAGATGGAGCTCCACCAGGATCATCAGCTACTTGCAGTGACAATGCTTGGATCAATGGACCAGTATTCTTGGAATGGTTGCGGCACTTTGTAGACAACGTAATGAGTTGGCAACGTAAACAGATTGTCCATGTGAAATAGATACTCAACTAGCTCTAATTCTTGAGCTGCTGTAAAAACTGTTGTGAATCTTCCTAGTTTTTTTTGACATCCTTTCTTTACATGTATCTGTAAAGTCGAAAGGTTGATGCCATATTTTTTTGCTGCATCATTGACGGAAGTTTTGAGAGCTTCTTCTATCGCAAGCTTCATAGCTCCTTCATCCCACGATGCATTTGCAGTCTTTCTTTTGTATTTATTTACCATCTGCAAAAATAAAAGAACTAATAAGCAGTCAATGAAATTATATGTAGGGCAAATCGGGTATGGGCAAAACGGGCACCCGCTTTGCCCCTACCCTTTTTGCCCATAAGCATGTATTTTTTTCAATCGACTCATATCCTTAAAACCGAAATAATAAACGCCAACCTATTACACAAATAGAACGTCTATTTGTTGCAAAATCATAACACAAAACTAGTAAGAACATATTGTAAACCATTTTCGAGTATTCAAAAGTAATGTAACTCAATTTTTTTTAGTGGAAATAGCAAAAAACTTCTTTCTTATCTTACCGTGAACTAGTGTCCGCCAGAGAAGCGCGCCGGCTCCCTGTGATTGGAGAGTGGCAGGCGCCGCGCACTGCACGCTCACATTCTTATTAGCAATAAAGGTGCGCAATTTAAAAAGCATACCCGTTTTAGGCGGGCTACCCGTTTTAGGCTTACCTCCCCTAATACGTAGTGACACCAAAGCGGCACGATCAGCACTAATCGGCGGGTAAGAACTTAGAGGCCAACAGTTGGCCGATATTTTTTGACACGTTTTTGCGCATTAATGCTCTATCTAGACATTATATAATCAAAGTCTGTGTCCTTTCCGGGGACTCAAACTATCTCTATACCAAATTTCATCAAAATCGGTTCAGCGGTTTAAGCGTGAAGAGGTAACAGACAGACAGACACACTTTCGCATTTACAATATTAGTATGGATAAGTTAGGATAGGATAAACCAATTTTGTGACCTAAGCCTGTCGGGTTAACTTATAAAATTTATTCAAGCGATACATTGTTGCAAATTCTTTTGTTATATTATAACAAGTGTAACATCTCATCGATATTTCTGCGAAATCGATTATTGTATTTCATATACCTATTTCTATGATACATCTACTTACTCACACAATATTGTATGTCTGATACGCAAATATAAGATTGTAAACACTCTTACGTAGGTAACGGATTATAAATGTCGCCAGCTAAAGAAATAAATGCTCTGAGTCACTCAATTTAACTGTTAAGGAAGTAATATTTCACACAATGAGAGGTTTTTCTTTTCAGTATTTAAAAAAAAAATAGTTCCCAAGAACCCTGAAGATGGCGTTGAACTGACTATGTTACTAGATGCCAAAGTCAAAACGCTTGGAAAAAAAACATTGCGGCACGTCATATACGCTCGTTGAGTGACAGTTTCGTTTGCTTTCGTTTTACGATCTCAAAATTACATCCAAGTGAATTAATAAAAAAATTATGTGACTTCCGTTCCTTGCAGTAACTTACCAAGTTCAGCGCCATCTATCCAGCGACAAGGGAAGCGTTAAAAAAAAAAGAAAAAGAAAATCCCTCATTGTGTTAAATAAATATGAGAAAAACATCGTCACGCATACATTCGCGAAAGAGGTGCATAGAAAAGTTCGAAACCTCCAATTAGCGATATTGTGACTAAACCTTCAAATGCTCAAGAATTGTTCAGCCTATTGCGAAAGCCAAATAAATCTGGCTTTACTTTCTACTATTTTGATAGCTATCAAACAAGTTTGTCCCTTCTAAATTACTAGGGAGGACGCGTGGCATATATGCTAAGTCAGATAGACCGAAAAATACAGAAACGATGATCAAGATTTTTTTATTTTCGGTTAGGAAGGCATAGTATTCAGGAATTATAACCAAGTTTCACCGTTACAACTTCCATACCTCTCAGAATCCCTGTAGCATAGACATCATATTTGACTTGTAACAAAAATAAAATAAGATATAGAAACGTGCATTAATTTTGACTGATGCACAAATTGCAGTGCACACAAGAAAATTGATGATTCAAAGCTCAAAGCTGTTTATTTTACAAGACCTAATGCGTTGGAAGAGCAAACAAAGGTCTATAAACGCACATACGACGAATACCGATGCATTAACATTAGTTATTAAAGGCCTTTCTCTAACCGGAGCTAATATTATTTTAATAGAAGATGTTCGTTAGTAATAACAAACATAGCGTTATGTAAGGCGACACCGCGCGTATCACGGGGCATCGGTGGGTCTTCGAGAAGTCATACGAACATTATAATCGCGTTCCGATATTGCGATCAGTGCACGCCTGTCCTTAATTAAAATGTCGCGCGTGCATGTCATACTCGCTGACTGTGAAGCAATTGTTCGGATTTTCTTACTAGCCAAAATGGTGACACGAACTGTCAATTTTTTTCTTGTACCCAAACTGCAGTTCCCAATTTTCATCTTGCATTTTGTGAGTTATGGGCTGATTTTGTTTTGACAAATTTTTCGCAACCGTAACTGCTTAGGAACGGTTGCATAAGAACAGAACAATGTAACTTTTAACTTTTCTTTATTTGACATAATTATATTATGAACATACAATTTAGTGGAACCATAACATAGGAGCATAGACTTTTTTCCATAATATTCGTAATATTTCTTTATTAGATTCATATTAGTTGAAGTACCGGTGCATGCTACTGACCATTTGTCAGTTTCAGACCACACATTTGCAAATACCATTATGATAATCAATGGTAAAAAACTAGCAGTAATAAACGTAGTATTAACACTATAATACTATTTGAAGCTCCTAAAGAAGAAACGTTAGTACCACACTAATGATGTTTTACATGGCTGATAGCCAATATTAAGGTAAAAACTAATGGCGAAGATGCACGATCGCAGCTTTGTAGGGGGCGGAGTGGGGATGATTGATACAGCGGCATGCGCGCGCGCTACTCAAGCGGTCACGACGCGCAAGTAATCGTTGCTTTTAAATATTTTAATAATTTTCTCTGGTTTGAGCGTTAGCAATGAGTGTTGGGGCTTTGAGGTGGGTTTGATTGGGTTAGGTGTTAAAGAAGAATTGAGAGGTGGTTAAGATACAGTTTATTAGAGTTTAGGGGACTTGATTTTGATTTTAATCGTGAGTTTATCCTAAATTCTTATAGTAAGGTTACAGGAACTTCAGATATAGATGACGGTTTTTTGACGTCAAAACACGTTTCTTTAGTCTTAGAAACCAGAGGAAATGCTTAAGCATAAACAGCCTATATTGTTCACATTACTAGGACACAGGCCCCCTCTTGGTGAGAGGGAGTGGGCCGTAATCCTCCACGCGGGCCCAGTGCGGGATGGTAGATGTCACATGTCTTTGATTTATTTTTTGTTTCTAGGACATGGCGGTTTCACCGTTTTGAGAGCAGTGGTGATGATAAAGGAAATGCTCAATTTTCTATAATGCCACTTGAACTGCCAGTGCCCAATATTCCAGAGCAATGATGAACTTACAGCTCTTGAACGCGCTTTTGATGTGCTGTTCGAGTTCAGGTTCATTGGTGAATTTTGCGCTTAGTATTTTAGCATGTTCCTTACAGACTAAATCACAGTTCTTCAATCACTTCCCTTCCCTTGCCGTGTCAGTGTTCAAGGTAACTCGATGCTCCTTGTAAGGTAGGTCGTCCTTATCGATTGGTGCAACTTGATAGTGATATGAACAATCAATACTCCTTGTTAAGCTGCTACTAGAGGATTGTTCTAGCCCTGGTGGAAAGTCATACAATTTGTACTAACATGAACCTCTATGAAAGTAGGAATTAGGTCCCGATTAGTGTAAGTCATCGCTGAAAAAGTTCTCTTAAGATTGAGATTTGGTGATAGCAGATTGGCTAGGATAGATGCAGGTGCAGGATACACTCAAACTCTTACAGCCTTATTACAAAACAAGATTTATCTTTAGACCCAGGTTTAAACCATCCAGCCATTTTTAAATTTCGAACTATAATCCAACGAAGCTAAAGCTCTTATTACAAAAACTGACGTTAAACCCGAGTCTAAGTTGTCAATTTTGCATTAAGAACTTTACGTTTGTCGGAATAAAGTTCAAAATAGAGTAACTGGCTCGAAGGTTTAGGCTAGGTCTAAAATTAGATCTCGTTTTGTAATAAGACGGAAAGCATTTTTGAAGTGAAAACTTCTTTAGCGGCGTTGTACACTTTTTTGTAATGGGTAAAAAATGTTAAACTCGCGTTAGGTCACGTGACCCTGATCGTAAGATTCGTAAGATGAGACGTGCTATAGATGGGCAATCCACCGGTTTAAACCCGGTGCTTTTGATAAACACCCGATAAACACCCGTAAACACCCATAAACACCCACAAGATTGGGTTTTTATCAAAGCACCGGGTTTAAACCCGGGTGGATTTAATATCTATAGACGTGATCCTGATCGTAAGATGTCACGTGACCCTGATCGAACATTCGTAAGAATCCAAAATATAAAAAATTGAAAACAAGTACACATGATCAAATTACAGACAGACAGACAGACAGACAGACGGTGACGTTGACGGTGACTATGACGGTGACGGTGACGATGACGGTGACGGTGACGATGACGGTAACGGTGACGGTCACGGTGACTGTGACGGAAACGGTGACGGTGACGGTGACGGTGACGATGACGGTGACGGTGATAGTTACAGTACCTAAACAACGTTAATATTCAAGTTTTCACTTCTGCCGGCACTCCCGGAGTGCAACCCGTCGTTTTTTTTAAAATAAACCAGTTACAGGCACTTTTGTATTGTCAAGGGGTCAGTCAGTCAGAAAGATGAAGTTAGTTGAATCCCAAAAAAAAAAATATTTGTATAATTATACTTTTCATAACAAATCATTTGACTAAATGTTTATTGTCTAAAGATTGTTTGCTGTAATAAATAATTTGATTAAAGATGACATTATCCTTGGTAATATTCGGCCAAGTAAAAATTTTACCATATGAAAATGTGCAAAATTTTACCAAATATTGCAATTGGTATAAAAAACTGGCCAAGTGCGAGTCGGACTCGCACACGAAGGGTTCCGTACCACAAGGCAAAAACGCCGAAAAAAACATGTTTTTTGTATGGGAGCCCCCCTTAAATATTAATTTTATTTTAATTTTATTATTTATTATTAAAGTTAAAATACAACTGAGTATTTTGTGAATATTTCAAGTGCCTACCTATTGCCATTTTTGATATCGAGCAAAAAAGAGCAAATAAATCGCGTTTGTTGTATGGGAGCCCCCCTTAAATATTTATTTTATTTTGTTTTTAGTATTTGTTGTTATAGCAGCAACAGAAATACATAATTTGTGAAAATTTCAACTGTCTAGCTATCGCGGTTCTTGAGATACAGCCTGGTGACAGACAGACAGACAGCGAAATCTTAGTAATAGGGTTCCGTTTTTACCCTTTGGGTACGGAACCCTAAAAAAGGTTGCTAAAATTTGTTTGGATAATGAAACTTTTGTCAATTTTTTGTTGGCAAAACGGCAGGATCCCCTTTTACAGTTATTTTACCTCTGACGGAACCAAGCAGCAACCCACCAGGGGCCCAAGTCTGCTATTTTTATAAATTCGTCATTCCAACACGATCCCATTGTCATCCCATTGTCATTTTGCTAAAAGTTCGTAATCTGCTAAATTCATAATGGTTGATCATTGGTCGGTCAATGGCACAGAAATTATACGATACTCGTAACAAATTAAAAGCAATGACTGCACAATGACGTTCTAATTGTAGGTCACTGATCAAAGGAACTGTCAAAATTTTAGCATATTAATGCCTAAGTCAGGTATTCATTTGTTATTATGTACGAGATTACCATTCTATGCCATTTCTTTCAATGGAGTGTCAGTGGTTGACCATTGGAAAGTCATAATGACGCCATTATATTAGTAGATTACCAAACTTGTCAAAATCGACAATTATGAAATCAATGATAGACCATTCTGACACTATTGTAATAGCAGACTTGAGGCCCAGGAATAATATATGTATGGCAAGAAGAATAAAGATCACTGTGATTTTGACAGTGATGCAACATTAGAGGTAAAAAAACTATGAAGGGACTGTATGCTCCATGCTGCTTAAAATACCATTTCAGATACTAATTTGCATGGTCCTCATGTGGCCTCACCAAGATTATGTCTGGACTTTGAAAGAGACTGTGACCTCTGAGTCTGTTTCGGTCTTTGGTCTCAGAGTAATCACTTAGGAAACACCGAACTCATATGGTTTTAAAACATAATTGACTTTTACCATTAAATAAGTATCATGAACTGCCCCTAGTCATTCAGGGTCAGTGTCCACTCGACCCGCTCAGACTCGACCCGAATAATATTTCTGTTTTGATAGGCGTAAAAACGTCGAAGTACAGTCAGACAAAAAAGTGTCGATTTAACGCTTGAACCACGCGGGAGTGTAAAATTTTAATTAAACAAATAAGACTGGCCCGTTGGTCTAGTGGTTAGTGGCCCTGACTGCTATGCCGGAGGTCGTGGGTTCGATTCCCACCCAGGACAAATGTTTGTGTGATGAGCATGATCATTTGTTCTGTGTCTGGGTGTAATTTATCTATAATATGTATGTATTTAGAAATATATAAGTATGTTTATCAGTTGTCTAGTACCCATAACACAAGCTCTGCTTAGCTTGGGACTAGACGGCGTTGTGTGATAGTTGTCGAATATATTATATTATTATTATATTATTATTATTAAGTCCTTATACTTTTTTAATATAGTATTAAGATTATTGTTAATTATCATTACAATCTTATAGCTAGTGGCACGGTGGTAGGTATTTATTGAATAAATCTTTAAACGTGATTATAATTATTAGGTTCACAAGTAGGAATAGGAACTAACTTAGAAGGTCCTACTTGTGAACCTAATAATTGTAAATGTAAAAAAAAACATGTTTTCAGTACAAAATCAACAATTTCTTTCTATAAATAATCGACATGAAAAAAAAAATACAAATAAATAGTTTTTGAAATAATCAACAATCGAGCAGTTTCTTGTAATAACTTTTCTTGATATTTTTTTGTCAATAAACCTAAAGTGTTATCATTTTCAATACTTAACTATTATCTTCTTCCTTTGGCTGATTGATGTGTTGCGATCGAAACGGAATTAAAAAAGAAGAACTATACTTAGTACATAACTTTACAGTATCTTAATAATGAACAAGTTGTTGTATACAATATTTTACATTTGTTGGACTCTATCACATAATGCAGAAATATCCATTTCAATCATTTGTATGTAAAATCAAATTAGGATAATATCACTTTGCCTGACTGTACAAATGGCACTGAATTGGTAGTAAAACATCTCATATTATTCTTCGGGTCGAGTCTAAGCGGGTCGAGTGGACACTGACCCGTCATTCAAGAACTAAAACAAAATTAAACTCAACGTCATATCATAATAGTATTAAAATACCTATTTATAATATAATTGTGGAAGGTTTTGATACCATACCTTGCAGATTAGATCGCATTACCCGCCGTAGGGCTTCCCAAGACTTCTTGCTTGAAACACGATAGGCACGGATTGTGATCAATAATAATTAATATTGTGGCAACACGGAACTGTTGAGTTTTATGATTCAGTTACCAAGGTTCAGTCAATATTTTGAGAACTATTTATGTTTAGACAATCTTTTATTGATTAGCTAATATTTAAAATATCAAACACCCATTTATTAGTAATTAAAGTACTTCAATTTTTTTATGGTAATAAAAGGACTCTTAATTTTAGAATTTTATCAGACTGTTAATTTTTTTTTTACATCATACATTGGTTTTGTCTTTTTAATTTGTGGCCGGATTTTATAAATCATGTAAATTCGTGTATGACTTTCATTTTATGTTGTTTTTATTTATTAGTAAAACTATTACATTATAGTTGTTATTTATTAAAATGAAAATAATTAAATATCAATACAATAAAATTAAATGTCACTGGACCTTTGGAAAACACATTAGGATGACATTAAACGCCAGAAGAAAATAAAATGATTTATTATTCATTTTGTTTTTAATGTCATCTAAAGATTTTTTTGATAAAAAGTGGCCAGTAGTAATGTAAAATTCTAGAAGCCCAAGAAGGTTGGACTCGGCTTAAAATCTCTTTTGGTAAGTTTCTAAGGGCTGATTTTTCAATCTCGTGGCATAAATTGACGTCTGACAGTTTTTGCATGGAAGAATTATCAAAAATTCAAAATTATTCCTCCCATAAAATTATCTGACGAAAAATCAGCCCTAAATAGTAGGTATAGCCTAACTAGTCTAAGAGACCTACTCGTTGTGCTTTCCTTTATTTGTAAAATCTTCAGGAATTGTATACTTTCCCAGCTCCTTTGTTTAATTAAAGTCTTATTTTCCCGCCATGATTACTAGCGCGTGCGGCGTCATTCAATCGACGTTGCCCACATAAACTACTCACAAAAGAAGCTTCCTTCGCATCAAATTAGGCGGTTTAATTATTTACTAGCACTAAAACGTACTGTTAACACTTACAAAATATAACTTGACCTACCCTCACCCTCTTTTTACTGCTGGGGCAAAGAGGCGGAGGGGAAAATAAAAGGCTCTTCAAGGATCAAATTAGGGTAGTCTTTTCGAGCACTAAAACGTTGGAGGAAATAAAAGTGATGCGAGGAGTAGTCTGCTCAGGCAGGTGTATTTTTCCTTTGGGGATAAATTATTCTTTCTTTAATTTTGGATAAGTGCCCACCTACACGGGTCGTCTTCATATTTGAGGTTGAGTAGAAGATACGACGGACGGTAATTGTTAGTAGTGCCTACAACATAATTAGTTTAAACATCAATATCGAATTATCTAAAATGGAAGTTTTCCATTTCATTAGAGCAGCTTTTAGAGATAAAAGACCATTATTTATTTCGTATAGGTACCTATTCCACGGAGTGAAGCTCTTGTGTCAATCGCACATACCATCTCCAGAACACTTGTCATTATAATAATTATGATTTCAGTTAATCTCTCACATATCCTACGCATCAAGATTTGCGTCATTCATTATTTACGCTGCGTGTGCGACTTTACAACATAACATTGGAGTGCGCAATTTTATAAGTTACACAAAAGAATTTAACACGTCGTCTACATGTTTGTATTTAACGATTGATATTACCCGCCCTGGTACTTGCCAACGCCATCTTTGGCGATGCTGACCTTAGCTCAAAAGCCGTAGGTTTTATGGTTTCTATTCAGCTGTGACTAACAGCAATTCATGTTTGACAATTTTACGAGCGCGACGATTCACCAATGGCGTCCACTTATAACTGCCGGTTACGCTCAATAAAATGATCATTTATTGCGCGTACGCCGTGTTAGTTTTATTGGGCATATGTACTAACATTTTTGTTGCGCTACAAGGAAATTTATTTGTAAACATACTTACGACGCTATTTACCCATTCGCTGTGTACGTAGAATTACGAGATTTATTGATAAACTCATGCAAAACGCTGACGACTGTGTAGGTGGACATTTATATTGCAAACTTTTTGGAGTTCATCGAGTTTATCATTCTAATTTTGAAAATGTTTCTGCTCTAGTTGTGTTGTGTGGTGCCATTTCTTAGCAGCTAGAAAAAGAAAACTCGTCAGATAGGGACTTAGGATAGGGAGAAAACTGTAAACTTATCAGTTTTAAAACATGGGTCATTGACAGATTGGGTATTGTTCATAAGGCTTATAAGATTAGAATACTCTGTGCTTTCACAAACACAACACATTTCTAAAACTTAGGTTTTGTCAGATAGGCAGTCGCTCCATGTAAAATACTGGTATCAGCTACATCCGGTTAGACTGGAAGCCGACCCCAACATAGTTGGGAAAAGGCTAGGCAGATGATGATGATGACAAAACTTAGGTTATAAAAATATACATGACACCATTATCCCATCACAAATCCATCAAATAACTAAATAGTTTTGCGTGGTCGTATTTGTCAATATCGATGCACAAGTATGGCCATATTGGCCATGTTGGCAAACTTCGGTATCATGGAATGCTGTTTACACAAACAACTTTGTGGTGACAAAGATGCCGCATGCCGCTACACCGAAATGTAAGGCTGTCACCATAGACGGGGAATGAATGGAGTACCAGTATCCCAAAAATCGAATACTTGTGTGATCAATGGAGTTCCCCATCTAAGTTTTTTTTTAATGAAAATATGTGTGGTGGTACAGAACTGTTAGTGCGTGAGTCCGACTCCTACTTGACCAGTTTTTTTTTGTTGCTACGTTTGCTACGAAAGCATAATAATCCGTAGCACGTAGCTACTGTAGTCTTCACCATATATTATTTTAAAGAATTTGTTGTTGTTGTTGCGGTATTTCAAGTTTTGTAGACATGATGTGAAAATTAGATGCTACTTTGTACTTTTACTTGCTAATTGTGACCGGGGGCCTAAAAAGGCCACTTTGGCAGAATCATAAAAGGATAACATAATGGACAGTTAACTGTTAAGTTAATCGTATCAAATCCCATTGGTGAAGCATTTTTCAGTTATTTTTTTTTGTCTGTGCTAAAATACCAATCAATCCAATCCAAATCCAATCCCAATCTCTTTGTACCTACACGTAGTGCAGCGAAAAAAAGAAAAACACGGACTGTCTTCGCCATATTATAATTCATAATGGTATCCTTTTATGATTCTCCAAAGTGGCCTTTTTAGGCCCCCTGTTAGTATTTTAGATGATAAATACGAATTTGGAATGAACCTAAATGGAACATGGCATGGTGGCGTTTCTCACTAGCTGCTCGGAGTCCATACCTACGTGCCTGGTTGATGGCAATAAGCTCGCTCGCTATTACATGAGATTGAAACATAACTAGAAATGTAGATACCTCTGGCTAACCCTTCCGGTGAATATAGTCGTGATGTTATGTTATAAATGGAACTCAGTTTTACAACATTGTTAAAGACTTTGCTGTCGAAACATTTAGGAAAATGACAAAAATACACATGCGTGCAAAAAATCGACCCACCACATGCTCTTCGATTTGAAACAATATGTATAATTGAACAAGTTTCACTAACAATAACCTAATATACTGTATATTAAAACCTTCCTGAAAGTATGTAGATTACATTAGTGAAAAAATTATCAAAACTGATTAATTAGTTTTTTTAAAAATTGCGAACTTACAAATATGGGTATTGAATAAAGAACCTCCTTTTTTGAAGTCTGTTAACAAAAACAAGTTCAATTTTGATTAAACAAACAGAAATAAACAAAATTTAACGTTTGTCAATTTCATTCACAAAAAAAGTCACGCACTTTTTCCGAGCAAAAGTGAGTGATGAGGACATCTGAAGAATCAAGTCGATCTTGTCAAGAATATTGCTTTTATCAAAATATAGTGTATGTTCAAATAAACTGTAGCTTGCCTACCTTCAAACAATATAAAATAATAAATTATATTAATTACGATTCTTGAGATAGGTATCGTGTCTCAAATGGAGAGCATGGGGTGGGCCAATTTTTTTGCACGCAAGTGTTTGTTAACACTAGATTATGAAATATTTATTTCGAGTTTCACAATTTTAAATCTTAAAAAATGTGAAGCACATGGAAACCTCCGAATGGCAAAAAGTCGCAGCTAAACAGTAGTTAAGGGTCCCTATCAGTTTTGCGGACTAAAAACAGAACAAAAAATTTTTTTTCAGCGCAAATTTCTCAATATCCTTAAGTTATCTAGTTTTTTTAAAAATACACAAGTATTTATCACCTATCTATCTAGTAAGTCTACGAATTTAAGTTTTAATAACTACTTAATAAAAATTCGTTTATAAGGCATTATTTAGATATTTTACTACAATTAAATTAGTAGTCAAAATAAAAATATAAAACTTGAGTTTGGTAGATAAACACCTCAAATTTTAAAATATTTAACGCTTTTTGTTATTTTCAATAAATTCTTACGCGTAGACGACGGTTTTGCGCATGACTTTATTGGGTTTTTTCAGCGTAGTCAACATTTTTTTACAAGTACTAATTCACGAAACTTAAAAAAATAAATTGTACACTTACTAATATACTATATGCCTAGTATTTAGGATTTTTTTTCAGTTCGTTATTTGCTACCAGTTAGCTAAAAAAGCAATCGAAAAACTTGGTGTTTCGTGATTACGTAAAAACGTGTGTTAGTTTTTTTTTTTTGGAATTTATGTTAAGTAGTTATCAAAACTTAATTTCGTACACTTACTAGATAGATAGGTGATAAATACTTGTGTATTTTTTAAAAAAAACTAGATAACTTAAGGATATTGAGAAATTTGTGCTGAAAAAAAACTGATTTTTCTGTTTTTTGTCCGCGAAACTGATAGGGACCCTTAAAACTTAAAATTAAACTAGTCTGTCCCGTCAAAACCAGTGACAGTACAATTTCACTTCAAACATTGAATGATACGCAGTTATTACAGACAATCCAGACAATAGACAAAAAACCTTTTTTCTCGATTCCTCCATTGTTAAATCTATCTCGATATTTCTCCGAAGGGTGTGGGGTATTTCCCTTACGTCACTAAGACGTCCAAGTTTACATCACCCGACCAATCTTGATCTTTGACACATTCATACAATGATTGCTTATGTTAATTATGTTTATCATAATTTATAGCGACGTAGCAAATATTAATAGGTCTTTTGTTGGATCAAATGCATAAAGTGCTATGAGAGGCTCTCACGTTCATGCATGTAACACTTAAAACCATCATAATACACATATTTTATACTTCCATGATGAAGTTTTGAAAAATATTTGCTCTTGTGCGTAGATTACATGTGTAATATATTTGTACTTACTGTTAGAACTGGTCGTAGTAGGCGCATTCTGTTGTAACTTATTGTGAAAATATTAGAAATCTGGAATAACTGTACTTTAAGATTACCTGTATGGGCGTGTAAACTATGCTTTTAAGCTTATCAGCTAAAATCTAAGATTAGAATCCATAGAGAATCGATTTCACACTATCCTCATTATTTAAACACGATGACGGATGCGTTGTAACGATCAATAATTTTAATGATTATTAGCATAAACTTGAAACCTAAATAACTATTTGTTGATGTCATTATTTATTCGATTGACAGAACATTAGCAAGTATCAAGTAGGTTAGCCGACAGATTTTGCGAGGGATTGAAGTGTGCGTGATCTCTCTAGTACCGTTAGCGGTGGAATATAAAATGTTTGCGCAAACTAATTCACATGTACTTTACATAAAGTTTATTGAACGGTTGCGGCCGAATGTGATTGGAACTGAACTACTGTTATCACGGCATGACTTGTGTTTGATGTTTCTTTTAGAGTGTTCTCTCTAAATGGTATATGGTACATTGTCAAGTAGGTATGAACTTCAGAAGTATACGAACCAGTTGAGACTATACTTACATCTTACATGTAAAAAGTCCCATCGCTTAATTATTGTCCCATCAAATAATATTTATTTAAATGAAAATCGTTTACTTTTACCATGTTTGTAAATATGTGAGCACCATGTATCTATCAGATAATTCATTTATATGTCATGGTTTAATTTTTAATTATTTTACCTATTGTGGTATAGTAATTTTATTTTAGGTGCATCGTCTTCACATATTAGTATTATATAATTAATGTATGCAAAATATTCTAAAACACTTTAAAAGAGTAACGGTGGAGTTTCTTGTCCATTCTTCTCCATACGAAAACTACCTTTTAGAATGGGCGACTAGAATCAATTCTATTTTGTTGTAATTTTTGACGTTCAAAAGTGCCTTTTAAGTGCCTATTTGAAATAAATACTTTGACTTTAATAAATATAGCAAAATTACCTTTACATAAACGTAATCAGTCTTTAATGTTACCACTGTTGGGGCATAGGCCTCATCTCTGTGAGAGGGAGTGGGCCGTAATCCACCACCCGGGCCTAGTGCGGGGTGCTAGAAGTCACATGCGTTCTAATTTTTGGTTCTAGGACATGCCAGTTTCCTCACGATGTTTACTTTCACCTTCTTGGTGATGCAATTTACACAAAATAAGGCGAATGTCTGGATTCGAATCTACGACCTACAACTCGAAAGTTGCGGCCCCCTTTATTGAAAAAAAAAAACAGAAATGTCTTCGTACAGTAATCCGATCAATTAAAAGTCCCTTCCAAAGGCGTATCATGGGCTATCAAGTTGTTTATAAACAGTTGGGCTCAGTAACGGCGCGTGCGCACTTTGATCTCCCCTCCTCACACCCACGGAGACGATTAATACATTCTCCTTTTTGTTAATTTGTTACTACGCTTTTATAAGGATGGGCTACATGGATTTTTTAGTGGCCATGATGTTTATGAGATTGTAGGGTATTTTTTGAATTAAATAGACAAACTAGTCCTTTGTAAAGAACTTCATATATATGTATTTTAATAAGCGAAATCGGATCGTGTTATTATAATTCAAAGAATTCGAATTGTGACTTTGTGACATACAACATAATAAATGAATATCTTAAAGCCCGAACACAAGATGTTAAACCATTGCGAAAGTCATCATTTCATCTACCCGACAAAGTCCTCAACTTTTATTCAGAATGAATAACAAATTCATCAGCAACGCACAAAAAAGTATTAATACGAGTACGTCGTAGTAACAAACAAACGCGACAAAAACGAGCGACCGCATTAAATATAATTAATTGACGCCACATAAAAGAGCATTAAGCGATCTTCACAAATGCTATTCAATGGCCGAATGTTTCTTTTCAAGTAGCTGTCTCTATAAACGCGCGGCGTTAGTGATGTGGCGCATGCGTAATCGACGTGATTAATTGTCCAATCACGGCGCGCTTTAAAAAAATCTCTTTATAATTAAAGGTAACGTAGGGATGTTGACATTACGATTGAAATCATAATTATGTGCCACCATTTGCAAGTTGTTTTTTCTCATGGTTAATGTGTTTAATGTAGTGTTTATAGATGGGCTAGGATATTTTTCATTGTTTATAAGAAATACAAATTATTATTACGTAGGTAGGTATTTACTTGAAGTCGGTATACTTTTTGTGAAAACTTCGGGGCTCACAACTCACAACATTAAAAAAACCGGGCAAGAGCGAGTCTGACTCGCGCACCGAGGGTTCCGTTCCCTCATGTTTTTAAATTTTCAGCGGGAGGCCTATATTCGTGTGAGAATTTAGAATATTGCAGTTTTAGGTCAGCGCCATTTCTTGACCGATAGTAGAACTAATGTAATTTTTGTAGATGATTTCTGAAAAATTTTGCTATTTAGGGACATCGTTTTATTTTCCTGTAATCTTTACATAAACTTCTATCACATAGAATAATTTCAGATTTTTCTCTATGCAAAGTTCGGAGATAAGGGGGGGAATGTTATTTTTTTTACACGGTTTTTACGGTACGGTTTTTATTTTTCATCAAAAGTCGAAAACTTAACGGCCTAAAGAAAAAGAAAAAGGGTTTGGGAATGTGCAAACTGCGCTCTTTCATATGATACCCCCCACATGCCCTAGTAGTCCCACTTCGAATTTTTCAGACCCCATTTCAGTCCTTGTTGCAATAATAGAAAAAACATTTCTTTCTTATTTGCAAAATACTTGGGCTAACGTCATCTAAAACTATTCTAAATTTCAAGTTGATAAGCATTAGTAGTTCTTGAGATATCCAGCTGTGACAGACGGACGGACAGATAGACAGACTGAGTCGCACCATGAGGGTTACTTTTTACCATTTTGGTACGAAACCCTAAAAAGAATTGTGAATTAATTTGGTACTATGTTAAAAATGTTGGTCCTTCGATCCATAGGTACCTATTTAATTTTTTAAACTATAGGCCATTTCTCGCAATTTATAACGTTAAAAATCTGGTCGCAATCTTATCTCAGCGACAATGAATGTAAAATCTTGTAAAAAATGTAGGGAAATTAGACGTAAGTATTTTTGACAAATTGAGACTGAGATCAGACTGTGAAAGTCTGATCAAGATTGCGACCAGATTTTTAACGTTATAAAATTACGAGAATTGGGCCCTCAGATCCTTATCTGCACAAAACATATTTTGACGCCTATTGACAAAACATCAGTAGCCCGAGTTGCTCCGTAACCAAACAAAACAACAAGAGCTTGACATTGATCTGCCGTCAATCTGGCAGGTACGAGATATCGCACAGATTCTCACGGGCCTCACACGCCACCGCGGACTGTAGTTAGCGGGCTCTATGCAGACGAACCCGATTCTCGGAATAATGATGTGTATCGCAGCCCTAATGATACGTTTCCTTTACTTGAAGATACAACAATCAAAATCTAAACGGAGGAGCCTGCATACTATAGATTACTTGGTGTTTGTTTTTAATGAGGACAGAAAAACTACTCAAGATTGTTTGGTTACGAAATACGATGCAGCATCGTGTCAGGTGCAGCTATCAAAAATGGTTTCAGAAGGTATTAGATAGACCAGTTTTTGGTCCTTACTTTTCAACTGATAATTAAATATCTGAAATCTGTAATCAGCAAAAAAGCCTGCTAGAAAGTTCATTAACACCATAGAATAGCCATAGAAGCTTATCATTTTTATCGTCCAATCGAAGTTATAGCAAATAGACAAATTCGTAGAAATAGTAACATGTTCAGAATACTCAGTACCGTTTTATCGGAAAGAGCAAGAGAGTCAACATTTAATTAGAAGTTTATCATCTATTCACACTAATTTCTCTAGCCGTTGCCGCATCTGGGGGCCTAAAAAGGCCACTTTGGCAGAATCAAAAAATGATAACATAATGGACAGTTAACTGTTAAGTTAATCGTATCAAATCCCATTGGTGAAGCATTTTTCATTTTTTTTTGTCTGTGCTAAAATACCAATCAATCCAATCCAAATCCAATCTCTTTGATTGGGGTCCGCGCCCACTCGACCCGCTTAGACTCGACCCGAAGAATAATATCAAATGTTTTACTACCAATTCAGTGCCATTTGTACAGTCAGGCAAAGTGATATTATCCTAATTTTATTTCACTGATACACATGATTGAAATGGATATTTCTACATTATGATAGAGCCCAACAAAGGTAAAATATTGTATACAACATCTTGTTCATGATACTGTAAAGTAATGTAAAGAATAGTTCTTCTTTTAGATTCCGTTGCGATCGCAATACATCAATCAGCCAAAGGAAGAAGAAAAGTATTGAAAATGATAACACATGGTTTATTGACAAAAAAATATCAAGAAAAAGTTATTACAAGAAACTGCTCGATTGTTGATTATTTCAATTTTTTTTAAAATTAAGTACCTATTTGTATTTTTTTTTTTTCATGTCGATTATTTATGGACAGAAATTGTTGATTTTGTACTAAAAATATGTTTTTTTTACATTTTTGAAGTTAGTTACTTGTTAACCTAATAATTATAATCACGTTTAAAGACATATTTAATAAATACCACCGTGCTACTAGCTATAAGATTGTAATGATAATTAACAATAATCTGTGATTTTGACTACAAAGTACAAAGCGTACCTATACTTTAATAAAAAAAGTATAAGTACTTGTTTAATTATTAATTTACTTATCCAAACATTATTTAAATTTGACACTCTCTGTGGTGCAAGCGTTAAATCGACACTTTTTTGTCTGACTATACATCGACGTTTTTACGCCTATCAAAACAGAAATATTCTTCGGGTCGAGTCTAAGCGGGTCGAGTGGACGCGGACCCTTTGATTGTACCTACGTAGTGCAGCGAAAAAAAGAAAAACACGGACTGTCTTCGCCATATTATAATTCATAATATTATCCTTTTATGATTCTCCAAAGTGGCCTTTTTAGGCCCCCTGATCTAATCACCACCTGATTTTATGAAATCTATCCAGGAGATTATTAATTTCACAGAGTATTTTCATAGACAGAAGAAACAAATTGGGTTTAGAAATAACCCTGCCAATTAACAAAAGTTTACATGTTGCGATAATAAAAGCACACTTCAAGAGGAATCATCAGAACTTCAGACTAGCAATGGAATGGAAAGAGACACTGGAATTGGTATAAAAAAAATGCTCAAAGATGAAAATTCATAGCAAAACTCTACAAATGAATAAACAAGACTGTCAATAGAATCTCCATAGAAGTTATGTCCATATAGAGAAGTTTTGCTACTGTTTAATAGCGGGCGTTTTGATTACAGATTACAGTAATTACGTATCTGGATCCGTCTCGAGACTCGAGACACGCGCGGCGGAGGGCGGAGCGCGCGCGCACGCTAGCCCTGCCACTACCACTATACATCACACTTGAAATTGAAACACTATTTTTGTATTTTAGAAATTAACGACATACAGAGAAGTACGATTTGTTTGTCAAACTATTAGATAAAATCTAGCCAATGTGGTGAACTTATGAATTAAATTCTACCGCACTGAAGGCTTCTACGTAACCACTACTGAGCTAATGGTTAGAATATCGAATAAATGCAAAACTTCGATTAGGCGTCCAGTGATGAAAATAGACAGCAATCAGCCAACTTCGAACGCTTCTCATACATTAGAAAGCAATTATTCGTCGAGTTTACGCCCATTTTACGCCACATGTAACACCGCGTCGATCAAGTGAATTATATTTCCAGTTTATAATATCCAATATTATTTCTATTGCGTTGGGAGGCACCGGTAGCGGATAATTAGAGGATAGCGGGCAGGTCGCGCGATAACTAGTCTTAATGACGAGAAATCGCACTCCGACGCCTGCCGCCATCTTGAAAATGAAGCAGCGATGGCGGGAAAGCTCGCAATTAGCCATAACCGCACACCGCTTGATCACGGTATATCGAGCTTTGCCGATATCTCGAGGAATGTTATGAGTTTATGACTAGGAGAGATTTCAAAGCTCCAACTATCATCATTTTGAAAGAAACACTCCATTGGCTAAAAGTTATCACAATTGCTTTTGTGGATTTTCTAGACTTCTTGTTACATTAGATCCATTAGAACAGAACACAATTTAATCCAATTCGAAATTCTCACGAGTGACTTACATAGAAGCTTGGGAAATAAAAACTACCCACCACTTAGACACCAATTTAATGAAAATTATATCGAGTTCTAACAAGAAAGAAATCGCGTTGATGCATTTTTTGTCATATCAGACAAAGAACTATGGAATAATCGATTCCCACAATTTAGCAGTGAGTTTGATCGGCTGTGGGATCGGCTCGTCCTGACTGCAGCTCTGACAGGCAGCAATTTGGAGCCACGATCAGTGCTACTGTTCCCCTGGAGCAATGATTTGGACACGCAAACTCCAGCCAACATGGACAAAAAACCTTGATGATGATAGATCATGTTTAGACAACAACGTTCTATGATAGGATTTACTACAAACTTTTCGATACGATTGAAGATCTTGAAGTTCTGTTGACAAAATTGGCTCAATGAAGATGACAACCTGTCTATATTTAAAGAAACCACGTAACTGAACAAAAATAGTAACACTGGTTATTACAGTTTTGGGTCCTTCGGATGTTTTTTGTGTGTCATCTTATAAGACCCAAATAAAAAAATGGTCGGCGAATTGAGATTGTTTAGGTGGCAAATAATAATTATATGTATGTTTTATACTATTACTGAAATGGCTACATCAAAATATGTTTCTGAGTGAGGGAAGAACATGTTCGCATATATATTGCACCAAAATTCCTAAAGCATAACAAAGTTGGACAAGTTCTAAAATCTGCGTTGTTATTAGATATTAATTTTATCCGAATCGGTTTTCGCACATCCCTGCAAAAATATTTTGTTAGAGGTTGCTGTAAAATTGAGATGATTATGTTCAAATGACTACTAAAATGTGGATCCATCGACAATTGAGCTCGGCTGTCGCCGGCGGCGCTCGTGACGACACGCGAATCTAACTCGATGCTCCTGCGCAACTCTATTTAGTTTTAATTTGAAACTAATTCATTCTTTCTAATCATTATACTTTTTCATCGGTGGAATGCGAAAATTATGTTGGTTTTTATGTGAATGCAATTTGACAGCAATTACTTTGGAGATTTCTTTAAGGTCAAACATGATAAACGCATTTTGCTGGCTATTAAAAACACTAAAAAAGCAAAAAATATTTTGCCACCGGGAAAATCTTGGCCATTCCAGGTAATAAAAAATATGGAATCATTTGATGGAATTCTAAACAAAATATCTAAAAAGAAGCTGTTGTCAAGTCTTACGATGCATATTTTCAAAATGTATGTACAAAGTGTACAAATCTTGTTATTGCGAATATTTGCATTGCCATTATATGCATTGTAGTTGGTTAATTACAAGATTGTATTTATGTTAGTAGACGCGAGACACACGATTATGCATTGGGTAACAGTTTGGGAGTGACACAAAGTTTCATAAATTATTTTCGATTCTATCGAAATAGGGAGCGTGCCCAGCTCCCGCCTTAATAATATTTAAATTTAGAACAGCGAAGGGATGGGACATGTGTGTTGTAACGCGTTTGGCGAAATGTGATTACAGTCGGTAATTAACGAGGCGCTATTTATGGGCTGCCTACGCGACATTATTTAAATATTTTCTTTTCATATTCTAAAAACGGCGTTGGTTACTGGCCTGACCGTTTCGGAATCATACTCTTTTGTAATAATATCATTGTATTCGTGAAAGTGTTTTACCGTTGGCCAACCGTGTCATGTCCGTTTTGTCCGGTCTCTTGAAATAAAGCACGCTTTCAATTGCAGACTAATTATTCCAACACGAGAAACTCATTCGGTGCCGTCAGTTTTTACGTGTAAAGAGATTAGTCCACTTAAACGACACTCGCACTCAAAGGAGCATTGTGATGCGGAGCGATAATGATGATACGTTAAGAAAAGTATTACATTCTGTCCATAATGGGCCGTTGAAAAGGAGCGTTTCTTATAAAATTTCATTTGGATTCAGCGCTCGTCCCGCCGGTGTGTCACATACTCTCCGCTTATGAATAAATTACGGTTGTACATTAATTTATTGATTGTTATTCAAATTGGGTTTCTCAATCGGAGGTTGGAGGTGATGTGTCTCGTCTCGGCTTTTTGTCCCCTCTGATGTTTTGAGGTTGATTTGCGCTCGTTCTACGCTACGGAAAATTGTTTTCGAATGCACAACAACGTTTGAATAGATACTCGTGATATTATTGTAATTTATTAAATCTACGTCGTTCGGCATTGATTTTTCAAACGTATCTAATTTTATTATGTACTAAGTATGTGATTTGTGACTGACTACTGGAAAATTTATACAAATCATGAATTTTCCGAGTATGAATTATTCGAGAAATAATTTTGCACTTGGGATTATTTAATTAGTAAATCTCATGTTTGGTTTTCGGTACTTATAATTTTTTTAATAATATGGCCGTACAATGTTTTGAATTTGATTTAGTTATGTAATCGTGGTGACAGCAAAAACCCATTGAAGCGTAGAAGTTAAGTGACATTAACCGAAAATTGAAAGATGATAACAAATGATGACCATTTAAGGAAAATTTAAAGAAAAACATAAGAAAATGACTCATCGTCCAGATAAAGATTGAGACATCTTTAGAAACTTTGTAAGCGATCCGTTATAAAATGTACGTGTTCGGACACAACTAATTAAAAATAATGTTACGTCCTCAATAGTTTCAGATACAGTCATAGACGTTGTATGAAACTATAATACACAATATAGTAAGTAATTATTATATCCGCCATATTGGCGATTTGCGCGCGCGCCGTCCGATTGGTTAACGTCTGAAAACCGATTCATCGTCTATACGGAGTTATTATTATTCTTGGCGTTATGGTGTTTCTAAGAATATTCGTCGCCTCGACTGTTTGTAATGACAAAGGCACTTTTTATTATTTGATCGCTCGCTCGTTTCTGTTAATTGTTCCGGAGACGTGATTTTAATATATCATGCATGTTGACTGGTCTCTTTTATCGTGTATGCAAATAAGTATCGATCCACGTCGTGGGGCAGCGGTCGGCGTGCTCGACGCGAGACCTGCGCTCGCGCAACCAACTGCGAATGGCACATAAAACAGTCGTTTAGCGCTCGTTGCTTTGTTTTGGGGTACCTTTTTGCGTTGTATTGAATTAGGCATTTGTTCGTCAAAGCTTGAATGTTGAACTTTATTCTATACCTACAATTGAACAATGAAGGCATTACTTAAGCGTTAATTTGCATACAAATGGATTAATGAACTTTTAGTGAAACAGAAATGTGTACCTACTTAGTTTCAAACATTGGTCTGCTACTGCAGCAGTGTAGTACATTAAAGTGTGTTTATTTTTTTTAATAAAATGAAATGAGTACGGTTAGCTATAGAAATGAGCTGTATCTCGACTCATTGTATAAATTCAGTAGCTACACTTCAAGCGCCTCTGTAAGGCTTTCACTCCACCACAAACATAAAGCTACGCTTATATTCTGTTTATAGCACCCTTCGGAGATATTATTTTGAACTAGTGCAAGAGTTTTTTGAACCCACCATATTTTACATTAGGCACAAGAAGGTACTCATTCTCACTAACCTATTAAATCGGAACTTATGAATCTTATGATATACATAATACATGTGGAGAAGAGCTCCAAATACGAGCTTTTCTCCCCTTTCCCAAAATATCGAGACTGCAAAAACCAAAATAACTTGCCGTCCAAGTTATCAAATTAAAGTCGTATCAATGAAACACAGATCGAAATTAATTTGGTCCTTTGTAGCCTATAGCTGACTTAAGCAGCCTTGTCGCAGCATTAAGTAGATTCAACCCTAAAATGACTCGCGTATTTCTCGCTCCATTTGACTTGCTGATGCTAACACCGGTGGTCCTACGGGACCCGGGGTCTCTCCGACCTCTTCTATTTGTTAATAAGCACCCACTAGTGAGCGCTCGAGGGTTATGTATGCATATCATTATGGTAATGTTATCGTCAGATATAACTATCCGTTTATATCAACTGAATTTGATTGTAATTAATTATTCACCAGCCATTGTTATGTAAAACTTGTTCTAAAAGTTATTATTAGTTTTCAAAGCTAATCTTGAGCTTGACTGTCAGTTTCGTGGAAGTCATAAGTTTTGATTTCTGTATTGTAAGTATGTTTTCTACTTCTGCTCATGTAAACGTCACAGTCTTTGCAAAAAATCATGATTTTTTTGTCATTTTTTAGGCATTTTTTAGGCATTTCCTAGTCATTACCTCCTACACTTTTGGTTCTTGTCTCCGGAAAATTTGGTCCTTCTTCCAATTACCGTTCCTCTTCTATTGTTTTAATGCCATCTTCAATGTCCAACACATCTTCAATACCCGATCCCTCCCAGCGTGTACCTCCCAGGAGGACTCTCATCTGAGGGTCATCACTACCGTGTTACGGATCGCCCCCACATTGTTTACCCTCTCGAGCTCTTGGACTACGTTGTCACATAATTGGCCGGCCACGTGTGGTCCGTAACTGTGGTAGCTTGTCCATTTGTTTGTTGTATGAACTGCCTAGTGGTTTTAGTGGAAATTAATGGACATTTTAAGTTCTTGAAATGGATTTGTAATTAACTTTCTTTTCGTTAAAATGTGAAGCGACATATTTCTTAAGTTAACATAGACTTTAGTGTCGATAGGCAGTTTAGTTTGATTTAAAATGAGAAAGAATTGAGAAATGCATTTACAACCTATGATAAACAGACACAAATCTTTTAATTACCACTTTAGATAATGACGGGCTTCTGCTACATATTTAAGTCCCAATTATAGCATTTTTCCTTCGTTAAATATGACGCAAGTTATTAATGTCCTTATGATATTGGGAGTGGGCCCAGTGTGTTCCCCGAACAGTCGCTAATGTGCGGCGACCACGCCCCTTCCTGTCGCCTCACCCCCGGACACGATGCGCTTGCGCCGATGACACTGCGCAGCTGAAGGTTCAGGATAAATATAATCACTTAGCTTTCAGGACTGCATCTATGTAGTTTATGATTCGTTGATTTTGGTCCTGCGAGCAGTTTGTATCTGGTTTATGATGTTGAGGTGCGTAGAAGGGTGGACAATGTTGATTATAATTATTAAGAAAGTCTAAATGGTCACAGGACACAGTATCCCGAACCGATAAACAAGATAGTTTTGAAAAATGAATATAATTTAAATGAAAAAATTATAAATTAAACGAACCCATCTACTATCAAATAACCGGAAGTCTGGAACTGATTTGGAGGTGATGAAACAGACCTTAAATCTTTAAAAATATATTTTATCCAACTCCAAATGACCGTAAGAATATCGAAGGACCAATATCAAGAACAAGTCTTATACGTTCTTCAATATAATTTATAGAAACAAATAGCTTTATAAACGCACGGTAGTCCATTTCTCGCCATTCAGGTTTGTGATACGAAGTCTCGCAGTTTTACAATGAGTAATCGCTATTGACTCATTGATTAATGTTATCAATCAGACTTTGTTATCTGAATTTATATTCTGATTGTAAAGCTCTGATTAAGTAGGTACGGTCGATTTATAATTTTTAATATGAAGATAATTTTGAGTTCTGTCTTTTCTATTCCTAATAATCCTACTTAAACTCACCTATGATGCGAGTACCTACTACAAATCAAATACCTCAGATTTATAAAAAAAGGAAGGGTTGATGAAAAATCGATATTTGTCCACAGAGCCGATACCATCAAGTGCATTGTATCATTATTAAAACAACTTCTTAGTTATTTGACTTACTTACTGACTTAGTTGCACCATCACAGTTGAAGGTTTGATATTGTTAGAGTAGAGGTGGAATGTACAGACGCCAGCACATCAAGCTATTCGAAACTGTAAAATTTTCTCAATCAACTTTGTACCTTATGCTTTCGCGATAAAGATGAAAATCTATTAAAGAAATTTGACAGATTGTAGTAGCTTGATGTGCTGGCCTATAATAGATTAGCATTCCTACTTATAATAATGTTGGCTCATCAATGGACCTATTTACAACATCCAGACCTAGTTTTTGATGCTTCATTAGCCAATTTTCTTAGGTTACACCTGATTGCTCAATTTAATGCTAAGATACAGCTGCATAGCTTCTGCAACGTGCAGATGCACTTAAAACGTCAGTGTTCGTGACTTATGCGTCTCGTTGTCGGGTGTCATCGGGTGTCGTCGGCTCGTCTGGCTACCAGCGGCGCGGGCGCAGCTTCGCCCACACGACCTCCACTGCTTATTCACCACCTCGTACATTAATTTTATTGTTTTCGTTACTGTGTAATTAAATCATCTGAAAACCTGTTTTACGTAACAGGTAGTCTTGTTTGCCGTATGTGCAGAGGTTTTAATTTTTGAGTGATTCCTGAAACTCAGCTAAGTCAGTTTAGTCATATTTAGTCATTTGTACGAATGTAGCCTCTCTCAAGCAATAATTAATTTATTAATCTCCATGATAAATCAAAAAAAAAAAATATAAAGCTTTTATAGGTTTTCAAGTTGCTAATGTTCCATTTTCTTCTAGTCCTGACTCCCTTGTGCGTGCCGTTTCGATGTCCACTCCGATTGCACTGTTGTATGAAATCGCAGTCTCTTGAGCACTGGACAAGTGATAAGCAAATTGTAACCACACTCATCTTTCGGAAATGTCAATAAGTATTCCTAAATGGATCGAATAAGAAGTGCCCATTGTGTCACCCTTTGCACAGTTACGGTGTCATCATCATCATCATTTCAGCCGAAAGACGTCCAATGCTGGACATAGGTTTCCCCCAAAAGGGGGGGGGGGGGGGTGGCATAATCGCCACGCTTGGCAGGCGGGTTGACGATCGCAGTATGGTATGGTGGTGGAATGCATAGAGAACGCTGCTGCCCATTCTCCGGTACGCCCCTTAGTCGCCTTTTACGACACCCACGGGAAGTATGGGGTGGTGCTATTCTTTAAGTCCGGCACCACACAGACAAGTTACGGTGTACATAATGCAGATTATTCTATTTATCTATTCTACTAAATCCAACTAATCCATTTACTTTCACTTAAAATATAAGTACTCACCATTTTAGGCAACGCAATCGCGTATCAATTTGTGACGTGTGCCTCCAAAAGCTACTAGTTTACCTGTAAAGTATACTAAGTGCTATAGTGTTGTTCTAGGGACCGATGTTGACTTGCGTCCGTGTGTGGTCCTATGGCCGCACGTGGTCCTAAACAAAATGCTATAACTCACCCAATGCGTAACACAAACCTGAATCTTATTTCTATTTCATAAGGACACAATTCTGGTTGTCCAAATATTTACTTACCAGATTGCCTCCCGAATGTTTGGCTAAATAAGACAGTGTTGCCTTTGAAAAAAAAAGAAGGATAATAGCGAAAGTGTTAAGTCGGTCAGGTTTGTTAACTTTTTGTAAACACATAAATTGAATTTACGTTATTTTTAGACACGAATGACGTGTGTAGATATGCAAATTGTTTCAAATTGCAAGAGGATGTGCAAGTTTCACGCCAGACGTTGCGTGGGAGAGCCATTGTATTCTGTGAAATACTGACGACCATGCTATTACGCATTCAATGTCGCAAACTTTAATTAGATCATTTAAATTGTCGGTTCATGAAATGATATCGTTGCAATTATATTCTTTATCGCGATTAAATTCCACAAAGTAACAGTTGCACTTTTTAATAAAACGGTTTAAAAAGATAACATGTCTCAAAAGAGCTTCACCGCATTAAGTCGTCATGTTTGTCTGTAAAATTAATGAGTACACGAAGTGAGACAAAGGGCCAATAAAACTCAAATAACTTTTTATTCTATCAAAATGGCGTTCGGCGGCCATTAATAAGCTAATGACAGGCGAGTTTGACAGCCCGTTATCGCGCCATCTAGTGGGAACAGTTTAATATCGAGCACGTTTCTCTACGTCAAAATGTTATGATAGACGGTCACTTATTCTTTTTGATTTAGTGCCCCTCGCGTTGAGAACTGCATTGATTTATCAATTATTTCAGGTATGCGAGCTTGGTATTTTTAAGACACGATCTTACTTTCATGTCATACCGTTTGAATCAAATCATCAATTACTGTGTTCGATGCGTATTTTGGTATTATCTGATTGGTACGAGTAATATTTTTAATAAATGAAACGAGATTGAAATAACAACGATAAAGGCGGTGGTTTTATAAAGCTATTATAAGAATTAATCGGATGCGAATGTGAATGGTTGCGTGGTGTATTGTTTGTAAATGGGGTGCGCCTGCGCAGCGGGGTGCGCCGTTTTATTAGGAAGTGACAGGATCTGTGGTTTCGAAATGACATTGTCACCTCATCTTTTTGTCTCCTGTACCTCTGCTTCGTATAATTCGTTACAAAAAGTTGAAGTGTGCCAACATTTTGGGCTGAGTTCATACCTATTAGATTTTATGCAAATGGCAAACAACCAGTGCAATTCTAAAAATGTCGGCCAATGATCGAATTCAAGTCATAGATAAAAATCAATCGATTTATTATAATATCATAATATGTTGTGTTCGATACAAATATTATAATACAATGATGGTTGACAGATTGTTGGTCTTCGATTACGATTCTTTAGGAACCCGAGATTTTTTGTCGATTTGCTTTTATTTGAATCGACATGGTTTATTTGAACGCTATCGGGAAGGGTTCACGTTATTGATTTTTAAAATGTATGTTTGTTTTGATGGACTGACTCTTTAGGATGGTTTTAATAAAAATAATGGATTCGTCACTGGTCGTTTTTGTGGCCGTTGATATACAGATATGTCTTTCTGTCACTTAAATTTGGATATGAAGACGGGTGAAGGTTGAAAGCAATAATCTGATAAACTTGGTTTTTATGCTGACGCTATTAATCCTTTACAAGCAAGAAGTAACTGCTGGGCTGAGAAAAGGTCATCACAAGATCACCTTAATGAGAAGGTAAAAGTTTGAAGATTTTTTTACAAAATAGCAGCAGCAGGGCAATTCTGCCGTCCTATTAACTAGAAAGCCGTTAACCCTCAAATGGTCAATTTAGACTTTTTAATAGAATGTGACAGAGTTCAAAATTCTCTATCTTTCTGTCTAAGAAACATTTTTACAATAATTATAAATAGTTCCAAAGATATGAAAATCTTTTAGGCCGTTAAGAAGCATCATTTTTGATGATTCCATCACTTGAAAGCGTCTATCCCACACTTTTTCGCTTAATGTAAACTTGGTTTTTACTGAGCCTATTAATCCTTTACCAGCAAGAAGTAACTGGGCTGAGAAAAGGTCATCACAAGATCATCATAATGCCAAGATAAAAGTTTGAAGATTTTTTACAAAATAGCAGTAGCGGGGCAATTGCGTAATAAAATAACAGTAGCAATGACTTTCCTTTTAACATTTCACCTACATTCATTGCATTATTTACGTTGTTGAGCATACAAATGATATGAACATATGAAGCAATGGACTAGCACTATCATTCAAAATTGATTGAAAGTGTTTAGTTACATGACTAAGGTGCAGGATCTTTTATAGTAGCGGATATATTGTGAAAAGACAGAATTGTGTTAAGATAGAGAGAAATGATATTAACGAAGAAACTGAAGAAGATTATAACGTAGGTTACATTGCAAAATGTCACCAACATAATACACCAGAAAAAATAAAAGTAGTAAGAAAAGTGTTGAATGAACCGCATCTTGTTGATTCAAATGTTGGTGCAAATATTTGAATTACGTGTTTAAATAAACTTGAAGACGAACTAGAAGGTGAGCCTAGACGTCATATATCTTCTAAGAATGACGTTACATCACGATAGTGATTCATTAGCTCAAAGAATGAAATAAAAATGATTGGCATTAGCAATAAAGATAAACGGAACGTTGAATATATTTTTAACTTGTGTTAATACTTTACGTTCGACGTAAAGAAAGTACCAAATTATACGACTGTCGCCGTAGGCACTGAAAATATGGTTTCAGCCGTTACCACGCCGGAAGGTGTTATTATATTTCTAAAAATGTGGCAAAGAAACTAGAATCAATATGAGATGGAAGAACTAAGAAATTATAAATCTATAGAATTAAATGTCGATTATTGGGGCAATAGGAGCTGTGGTTGGAAGATTTAAACATATAGACACGTTTCTGACTTAAAGACAATAATGATTATAGCTCATATGAAACACAATTCAAAGGAATACTAACAAATAAAACAAGAGGCAGAAACATTTAAGGATCATATCTATCTATCACCCCAAATATGACACAACATAACTACATTAATATGTCAAACAAACAAACAAACGATGATCGGAATCCTTCGTGAATCATCGGAATCGATATTAACGATATCAGTGGGACGATAAGTGTCACTACAGCACTACTTGGTACCACAGACTACTACCACATCGGGCAGAGATTGATAATGCAGCAGGTACACATCAATTCTCTCCTTGATTTATGATACCAATGAATTGGATTGACGTACTGCAAATCGATTTGTTTGATAAAATTCTTAGGCTGTGTCTCATGTTTGCTTGGTTTGAATTTTGATGAACTTTTTCCATAGATTAAAGACTTTGATACTCGAAATGTCCAATACCATCAAACTATTTCGGGATTAAGTTCTGCTTTATTATACTTTAGGTTAGCTTTGGTAAGACATCAAGGTTATCATGTTTGTTTTTTTCAAAGTTTTTCTTGCCTTTCGATCAAAATGGTAACAATTCGTGGTTGATTTCTACCCAAGAGCTATTGATGCTGTGTAATTCCTCATCTAAGTACTTGATACAAAGTAAACGCATCCGTTTCACTAGACAAGTGACCTACCTGCGGTCAGGGCATTAGTTTCCTGAAGTGTTTACGAGCACCGCAAGCCTTAGGTAATTAAACTTCGGTTAGGGCTGGGTTTAACGATACGGTTTACAGCCGTCACGCGTCCATTGTATGTGCCATATCTAGTGTTACCAAATGCGCAACTATGTAAATAGACAATGCTGAATGAGATTTCTAATATTTCATTCTTATCGATTTACAGGTCTTGTCCAAGAAGATGTTCTGAACTGTCTTTGTCTATCTCACGCTGCCTCATTACATTGGAAATCTTTAACTAGTCTCACGGTTAGCTTTGATCAAGATTAAGGTATACCTTCTTTGGGAGTCCCTTTTTCTGATTTTGGACATCTCACGTCATAAGACCATAACTTTTCGTATCTTACCCAAACATTACTGATATTGTAAATATTGCACAAGACAGTCAAACATTCTCCAAGTTCTTAATTACTCACGAGGTGACAGGTCACCTGCCTATAAACGGAACGATTGACGATTTCCACAAAGGATGTGACACAAGTCGGCCATCTTTTATACAAATACAGAGAACACATCCGTTTGGCGCCTCTATTGATCAGCATCAGTCAATAGGTACTGCGAAGATTAGTACAAATTGTTGTATTGGAAATTAGCTTTTAAACGGGTCTGTAATAGATTTGTTTATTGCTTACGTTCATTCAGTTGGTTACAGGCATTTGTAATGCGGCGATTTCCTTAGATGGATTGCGTATTATAACATTTTCCTTGCACAACATTTTCCTGTTTGAGATGACATATACCTACATACACAATAGTTACAAGGAAATCTTAGTACAATCTTTTGATTGAAATCCAAATCAAATAAAAAACGTTCAATACTTTTTTGCTGCATCAGGTAGCATGATAATTGTTATGCAAATCTGTAGATAGTGATCTCGATCAACCGCATTCATGAATCCATTAGAGCTTTGGTTTGGTCGTTTGCAAATTTTCCTCGTCGCCGCTCGGGGAAAGGCGACCCAGGGTCACTTTCGCGAATCAATGACTCTTCCCTTTAAAAATAATGAGTCAAGCCAAACACGCTTAGCGTCACAAAGAACTTTATACACGATGATGGCTGTTTGCCGCTTTGCAGAATAAGTTAATAATACAAATAAAGGCTGAGCTCGAAGTTTACCTGACATGTTCACATTTCACACGGTAACTCCGCGATGCGTCAGCGGATCAACAGATAATTCGATGACAAAAGACCTGCAACAGGCCGTGTGTTCCAATGAAATCACGCGTTAAGGACCGCTCCAGTTTGTTGGTCCACTTAACGTCCGTCTCGCGTTCGATTCGTCGGCAAACGACATTTCACATTAAGGTTCCTCGAAATGTCACCATCGGCCGGCGCGCCTACACACGCCGCGCAATAAAAGCGATCGATTATTACCTATATGTGTGAAAAGCGGAAGGAATAGGGCGGCGCGCGTCCAGCCGCGGCCGCGTCCGCCGACGCTCGTGAGAACTGTCAATATTTGACCCCGGCTCGTTGCTACGCTTCGAAATTGTCTCAACGATTTCGATATTTTCCAATCACAAATATTATCATAATAACTGACAGGCCAGATTCCCTACGTATTAATCGGCCGTCGACGTCGCTCGTCCGCGTCGGATCGCACACCGCAGCATCTCCGTAAACATCGATTCATTATCTCAATCGCAGTGTTAAAGAACTCGTTTTTATTTGCGCTTTCTACGCATAAATAAATATGTATAAAGGTATATTACTGCGGAATCTGGCACGCGTCAATCAAACGGAACGTACACGAAACCCAACGATTTGTCACTCCGCCATTTTGAGGCATCCACAATAACGGCCGCCATTTTGGTGACAATAATTAACAGATAGGCATCTCCGTTCGACCACTTTCTAGTTTTTGTTTTCTAAAAATAATTATCATCACAATAAGCGACGCGATCTCTTTCTACTTACCGCTGTTGCGGTATTTTGAATAAAATTAAGAGGCCAAATGATTTCAAATTCAATAGCGTCGGTACGGTTGTAATGAGCATCTATTAGAAACTAGTGGAACAAATGTTTATGTACCTGACACTCAGACACTCAAGAAACAACTCGTACCTGGCGGCGTTATCCTCTCGATTCTTAATAAAATGTGTTTTGTAGTGAATCGGTCTGTGAGTTCGCAACGGCTCCATTCAACTCGGTAGCCGTCAGTCGCTAAATAGTCGACGCTGAAAATATTTCAGCGCGGTATTTGAAGCGTTAAACAGCTGTTGAACGAGAGTTTAGCGCCGGTGGTGGCGGGTCGCGGGCGTCGCGCGGCGCGTGAGTGCGGGCTGCGCGCGCGCCGCTCGCCGTCACGCCGTCAATGGCCCGGGTTATTTACCTCTCCTTATCACCTTTTGTTTTGCTCAAATACTTGTCTCGTTTCGTGTGACACTCGTAGCTTCCTGATACGCTACTGCACGCCTGCACTATGTGACGTGCACCTACGTCCGAACGTCGACTTAGTAGGTAGATGTAGTATGTAATACGACTATAATATGTAAATAAACAGTAAGAGTATATTACTTTTTGGTAGATTCTGAATAGGTCAAATCAACATTTTCGATTTCAACATAAAAAGCTCCTAAGATAAAAACGACAAAGAATCCGAGGCATGTTTGCACAAGATATATCGAAGATATCGAGCATCGCAGTGAAATAGAAGAAGCCACAGCTATTGGAAGGGCTAACAATAAACGCATCGGAGGCCGATCGGCGATACAGGTCCTTGTGTCCACATTAGCATCTCGAGCCAGGAGTGTGTGCAAACAGCGAGGGTCATCTGATGAAATGTTCAAAGGCTTTTAGTTCCCGAGAATTATTAAATGAAGCCCCAGGATCGTAATGTAAACAGTGTGTGTTTGTCGAGCCAAGAACCTGTTGCTTTGTCGACGTTTTGATGCGTGCTTCGGCTTATTGGCGGTTATTTTATGTCTGCTAATGTTAATGCGAGTGCGGCTGTTAATGTGGCAACATTGTGACACCAAACACATTTCCCTAGACGCGGTATTCTTGCCTTCTTTGTTGGATTCCAGCTCATTACTTCGTAGTCCGAACAGTCTAGCATTCTTCAAATCACATTTTGTTTTCATATCGACGACATCATGGCTGCCACCGTCCACCATAACACAACGCGGAACATCTTCAGTTGGGACAGAATGACTGCATTTACAAGTTATTTGTGTGAAGCATCTTGTACAATCAGCATTCCCTCGTATATTACGCAAACACGAAGGTAGATTTCCCTTCGACGTCAACAATACATTGCTCAAATGAGTGTTGCAACGACCTCTGCGAAACACCAGATATGTGTGGATATCTAGGCAAATATGGAGGGGTTATGTCTAGGTAAACATGCAGGTAGCCATCCCGGGCGCTAACACTGCTAATGTGTGGACAAAGCTCGTCGTGACGGATCCTGCTAATAAATATTCCAGGGAGTGTGGATGCGCGAACATTACCACCACGCCGCGCCGCCGCCGACGGGAACCTAATGAATTTCTTTGTCCTTTATGCGATGCTGCAACGCTGCTGAAACAAATGAATGTGTTCTTCAAGTTTCTGCATGATTCAATGAAGATTCTGTAGTGGTTTGCTATGAATCGATTCTTAAAAGTTCAGAAAACTTTTCATACAATATCATGGCAATCGTAAATTACGACTTGACCTTTTGAGGAATTTGCATTTTTAGAGTTCTGGATTTCTAAAAGGTTCCGCTTGCTAATGAGTTTTTCTAAGTCCTCGTGTCCGATTTGTTAATTGCCGTGTGTTCGATCAATTCACACAGTCATCAATGTTTTCACCTCGCACAGCGACGATATCTCCGCCGACATTAACAACTAAATGTTCAATATTTTATTACCACACGTATTTGTCTGGCATACCAACCAAACATGTTAAGCGCACACGACATCTTTCATTACAAGTTTCTATTTGATTTCGCCTCATAAAATCTACTCGCATAGACACGATTATGATTTCTATCACAAATATTACATTGTATAAAGTATCTGAAATTTTACTTTTTGTAATATTCAACGGTGTTTCGGCGGAATAGAGTTCAATATTAGGTGCTGTGACTCTTCGATGATTGATGGCTAAGGCCGCAGCACCTGTGTCAACGACATAGAGTATCTTTTCCTGTAAAGCTAATTTTGTGTTGTTATCTTCATTGATATCGGTAGCTGTAAATCATGGTCTATTTAGAATTGAGCTTAATTCTGAATGGTTTAAGACCACTTTTGGTAGCGTGGTGTTGGCAGTAAAAGGCGCTAATCAACGGTGTGTCCTCCTGCTTATATCTGGGTATTACTTCGGGAATCTTCTGAGAATGGAATCGGTTCCATTCCCTGTTTATTCAAATAATAAGCAAGTGGGCTGTTTAATGGTTCCGATGGATGAATTCTTTCACTTTCCGTTTCTTTGTTAGGGTCACGATCACGATCTAAGATGTAACAGTGTGTTTTTGTTTACACGATACAAATTGGGTGCAATATTGTGTCAAGTGTCCGCTGCGCTCGGTATACGTCGGCGACGTTTTATTCTTCATTTCCCTTGACATCGTGTTAACGTGTAGTGAAATTCCGGTCGCTTTTATTGACTGGTCCAATTCAACGTACCTTTTCATCGGCCCACTAAACAACTTACAGTTAATATTATATTATAAAATCACGCGAGTGATTCCACAAAGCTGCTAAGTCGCTCTGATTCTGTTTGTTCTGGCGTTAGCGCGGGTTGTGCTAACGTTATCCTACTTATCGTAACGGGCAACTGTTGATTTTTACAGTTCGTCACATGATAATAACATCAACATTTGGTTTGCCGCGTATTTGTTCTGTTCACTGAATTTGGTGAATCTGCATCATAGAAGGTAGACGAACTTAAAATAAACGCCTTAAGTGGCTCATTTTATTGATATAACGTTTAAATAAAATTGCGGTCACCTTAAAAAGTAATAAAAGGTGGAAGGAATCCAGTAGCAGTCTGGACCCATGAGAAAGAAAAGTCGAATGAAATGATGGGGTGTGGATACGGGAGCGCGATTGATGTCTGATTATAGGGTTCCGTAGGCGGGAGTAGAGCGTTTCACGGGAGATTATAGCGCTCCGGGATGGAGATAAAGTGACGCTTTAAAGTAATAAAAATTCAAGGCATTTCGACTGCAAATATCTTTTGTTGGGTCAATGACATTAATATTTTTGTAATTTTTTTCGGTGATTAAGCTCGTTATTTTATACCTACTGGTAATTTTATTGTTATTAAAGTATGGGTATTCACACCATGAATCACGAACCATGTATATAGCCTTCAGAATACTTTTTTCACACAGAGCATTTACCCAATTTCGAAAAAGCCGACGCATATTCCGAAGCACGATAAATTGTTGCATATTAATTGATATAACACGCGGAACCCCGAAGTGGGCCGTTGAAGGAAGCTTGCGTGTCGTTCGGAGGCGAGCGTTTATCCGAACGAAACATTTCACCGATAATAACTCCACACAATATAATAATGCGAATAATAAATAAAAATGGAAATAAAATAATAATTTTAATGTCGTAATTGTGGGCCGGGGGCTGTGTCGGCGCAAAACGCGCTCATTTCGAACAACGATTTGATTGCCGCTCGCAACACTTGCCTCATATTGATTCCGATGGAACTTTAAGTGTATTAATACTGGGACTGGTTTCGCATAGTCGGTACTTGTGCTTCTCGCAATGGAATGATGCATTACGCGCGGAGACCTGCCATTAATTCCTATGTGCCGAGTACTGCCGAGCCAGCGCTCGTGGATTTCCGTGAATCCGATTAAATTCACTCAATTGCTGTAATAGTTGTAATGATAGAACGGTAGATGATTGTATTAGGATTGAAACTTGCCTAGTTGCTTTCTAGGAAGCTAAATAGCTTCAATTTTCTAATTTCAACACCTTTCCTTACAAACAATGCTGTATTTTTCAAGATAATAATAATAATATTTATTTATTTTTTCATCACAATATCCTTATAAAATAATAACAAATAACAATATTGTCCAGCAACATCAACACAATATTGTCAAATGTTGTTTGTTGTTGTTGTTTTGTGTATTGTTGTTGTGGCTTAACGAAAAATATTGTGGGAGAATGGTGCCTAAGCTAAGCCGAAGCCTGTATTTCAGGCCACCAGGTCTCCGCCCCAAGTACCTACCTACCTACATAATTTTTATTATGGTTTCCCGTATACTAAAACTAGACAATGATTTCAATTTTACTTATAGGAAGGAGTGTACGTGTGGAGTGTGTGAAGATCATTATAACATTTGTTCCCCGTAAACCCATGACGATGTCGGACAATATCCACTAGTTATTACATGTATTCAAGTATCTTGACTAATAAGGCTGGTTTCAGCAAATGTTGTATGCCCTAGGCGACTTATTGCGGCCACCACATGCCACCCTGCCGATATCGTTATAAACAAAGAATAAGTATAAATAATTGAACAAATTTAACTCCTCGGGCAATCCGGGAACGGAAGCTCACGGCAAATTGTGTTTATTAAATGTATGCATCGGAAAGTAAACAATTTTAGATTAAATGCGAATCGAAGGTGAATAATAGTTTGTACTAATTATACAGAATACATTGTTATTATATTACTTTATTAGCTGTTAACCATCTGTATGTCGATGATCGTCCCTGAACGACGCTCTTGGAAAAAATCGCAGGTAATAATAACTAATAACACGCGTTCTTGAGAAGTTTACGTCAAATATAGACGTATTTATTTATAGAATCTTATTTTAACAATAACTTGGACATTTAAAGAGTATTCTTAACGTGTCATCTTAGTATTTTTCTACATTTACGTGTAAGTTTGACGCCTTGCGACATTTATAGGTAATTGCAGTTTAAACTGACCAGTCTTGGTCGCCGCACCTGCCACTCGCTTATAGGTAATTTAAAAATAAGTCACATATATGAAACTTAGCTGTATGCTGTAATTACGTTAACGTTATGTCGGAAAAGTCTATGATTTATAATAAAACTGTATTTCTAACTATTTCCGGTTCATAATCCGGTGCAATTTAGATCACTGCTGCAGTTTTGGGTTAATGATTATAAATTTTGATGTTTCAATGTTAGATTTGTTTACGTTATTGAATTAGATGTGGCTGTTTTATTGTAATTGTTTGGTCTGGTTGTATTATTGTGTATTACATCCTTTAATGATTCGTATTTGTAAGACAAGCACTCTGTCGTTAGGGCTAGTATTCAGAACAGCCGGTGTATTCTGTAAAAATCTCACCGCGAAAACTTAGGTCAAGTGACCTTGAAGTGAGAGTACCCAATGCTAGGGATTGACAGCTCACTTCAGCTAAGTTTTTCACGTTGAGATTTTCACAAAATACATACATTCAGCCAATGTTAACCACATTGACTGAATTCCATAAAAAAACATTTTTACAAAAAAAAAAAACAACCGACTTCCAAAAAAAAACACTACAAATTGAAAAATAACTTTTATTTCGGAAGTCGGTGTCTTTGGTTCCGCATTTTCGTTTATTGACACCGACTTCCGAAATAAAAGTTATTTTTCAATTTGTAGTGTTTTTTTTTGGAAGTCGGTTGTTTTTTTTTGTAAAAATGTTTTTATTTTCACTTTTTAGTGGGTCACTTTGTAATTTATCTAAGTTACAATAGCCTAATGCCAACTGTTCATCACCTTTTATAAAATATTGCTTTTCCCGATCCTGGGACGTTAATTGTTGAGGAGTTCTCCCGGTAAGAACCAGGAGAACTCCTCAACAATCACTCATCATACGCATTGTGACGAGCATAAATTGCTTAGCAACCATATTAAAGTAATCGAATCGCAACCCGTGAAATATTTGTCATTGAGTTGTTCCGATGGCCATCTGTGGTTTTCATTATCAGCTCCACTTTACCAAATGATGATTTCCGAGAGCAAATGCTCAAGTTACTTTTAAAAATACCCAAATCGCTATAGGTTTGCCTATAAAATTTGAGGGTTTCCCTCGATTTCCATGGGATCCTCTCATGAGATTCCAACTTGATGATAAGGAGACTACCTCGAGAGTATACCCTTTCAAATAAAAAAAGAACTTTTGGAATCGGTCCAGCCGTCTTCGAGTAATCGGTGAACATACACAAGGTAGCTACTGTAAACTGTTGAGGTAGTTCCCTTAACTGTCCTTCGTCTTCATCATCAGACCCTTAATGACAGTCACAACCTATCTTGGTGTAAAGTTCACATCAATACAAATTAATCAAGCCCAAACACAAGGTAACTGCTGTAAATCGTTGAGGAGTCCCCTCGACTGTCTTTCGGCTCCATCATCAGATCGACTCCAGACCTTCATTAAATTGTAGTGCTTTAAAATACTTAATGAAAAAAATAACAAACGCACTAGTCGCTCCTACGATTTTCGAATGTTCCCCTCGATTTCACTGGGATGCCATCATCAGATCCTGGTTTCCTTATCATGGGACCACCCTTGGCATATCTCCTTTCCAACAAAAAAAGAATAATCAAAATCGGTTCATAAACGACGAAGTTATCCGCGAACACACATAAAAAAAAAAAAAAAATATATACGGTCGAATTGAGAAACCTCCTCCTTTTTTTGAAGTCGGTTAAAAATGAATAAAATTCGAATAATGAGTTAAATGAAAACGTTGCCGTTAAGTAACCTTCCTTATGACTTATGTCCTTAGGACTTATGTCCACAACCCAATCAATGGCTTTCAGGGTAATTTTCATTCATCTTTGTCAGAATTCATCACCATACCTAATAATCATCGGGTGCGGTGACTTGACAAAGACGAAAATGTAGAGTAGTTGTTCCTCAATACTGACATACATGCGTCCGGTCTGTTACAATAAGAATTACGAACGTATGTATTTCAATAAACCCGGTTCGTATATTTTGTTGCTGACGATCCTTCAGGAATAAAAACAAAAGAAAAAGCGGATCAAACCGGAATGAGAAAGTTTATAGTGGATAAGACAGAGATTAAAATAGAAGAAGAACTAGCAAGGGATCGAGGAGGGGGGGCGGTGGAGAGGGGTTCAGGGGATCAGACCGGGTATAACTCGCCAATACTGGGCAACAATATAAAACAACAGAATAAATAAATAAGAAAAAAAAAAACCGACTGCGAAACTGAAAAGCTACAAACAAGCCCATTTTAAATTAAATAAAAGTTGGAAGCAGGTTTTTAGTTTACAAATGTGAAAGATTTCGCAAACGATTTAGTTCTTGGTACGTGTTTTTTACGATTTGTCACTTCGAATTACTTTTAACCATATAAGTTATTTATATTTTTGTAATCACCTTTTAAAACCCTTTATTTTGATACCCTACTCGATAAGTTTCGAGAAAAAAAAAAATTTTTTGAAGACATATTGCGCCAAAAATTTTTTTTTCAATTTTGATATACCCAGTGTCACTCTCACAATTAAGACGAATCTAACGGCACCTCTCAAGCTGAAATCGATCAAGCCGTTTAGGCTACAGAGCGTGCCAAAGAAATATACATACATACATACACTCGAAAAACATAACCCTCCTTCTAATGCAGTCGGGTAAATACAAGCTTCACGTTACTTAGGTACCTAAGTACCTACTGCTAGCATATCTTATGCATCAAAATAAGATAGACGAGAGTTCTAACCAAACTTTTGTTCCAGTCCGCACGGTCTGAGGGCGAGTCTTCCGGGGAGCAATCCTGCGAGAGCTCCGACGAGGGCGTGGGGCGGGACGCGCCAGCTCCCCACCCCCACCAGCCCCACCAACCCCACCAGCCGCTGCAGTTGCAGACGCACCAGTCTCTGCAGCATCAGCCGATACAGCATCAGCCAACACATAACTTGAGCCATCACGCCTCAGTGCAGCATCAGCCGCTGAACAGTCACCAGATGACGCATCCGCATCAGAGGAACTCACCCAGGCCTCTTGAGAGGGAACTGAAAGTAAGTTAGTTTGAGAAAGTCTATTTGGAAATAGGCAGTTGTTAATACTTTGTGGAAGACCTCTGTTTGGTATGACCGAAATGGATGAATAGAAATGACTGTTCTCGTAGCCTACAGACACAAATCCTAAAGATCTTCGGCTCTATACCGGTCTAAAGATTCGATTTCGAAATATTCATGCTAATTGCAACTTGCTTATCTCCAACGTCATTGCAAATGTATCTATGCAATTTGCGATCAACTCACCATATACCTATATACATATATAGTACAAATACTATTATTAGATTAGAAATCGTGACACTAATCTACTGTTAGGAAAAATCGAATTGAACCAAGATTTAAACCAGCAATGTGATGTTTCATGTGATGAAACCATATCATTTCTTACCTAACTTCTTTACCAACAGGTGCGCGACGACTTCGAGTCTCTCAAGTCCTCTCTACACCCACACTTATCATCACTGGCGTCCTTAGCCCAGGGGGCCCCACTGTCGACCCCCAGCAGTGTGTTCGCTATGGCCGGCGCTGGGGCCACGGGAGGCTTCCCTTACGCGCCTCCAGCCTTCCTGGCCCCTGCACCACCGCCACCAGCACAGCCAGCCGGCTCTGCGTCATCGTCGTCTTCTGAAGGCAGCGCTGCTGGTTGGAGCTTTGAAGAACAGTATAAGCAGGTCCGTCAGGTAAGTTCGTTTTTGATAATTTCTTAATTATTGATGATTATGTTAGTAAGATTACTTTTTGGGACGCAGACGCTTCGATGAGCAAAGCAAGGTTAAAAAAGAGAATGATATAATTGATAGTAGGAGGATGAGTACAATAGATCATCATCATTTCAGCTGAAAGACGCACAAGCATCGCTACTTCGACCGGTTCCGTGCTTCCCGCATCCCTAACCGATATTATAAATAAAATGATAGAAGTATGAAACTAAAAACCGGCCAAGTGCGTGTCGGGCCACGCACAGTGTAGGATTCCGTAGTAGCCCGTTATCAGAATGTAGTACGATTCTGTTGTTCTTTATTCTAAATATAAAAAAACCAAAAAATAAAATAGACATAAAAAAATAAAAATTTTCATATTTTGTTTTTCAATGCAAGTTTTTACTCGTTATAGACAAGTAACTACTTCATCTTAGTCACTTTAAAGGATTATGCCAAAGATTTTGTATTTGGTACAAAATTATCCAACACCCCAGTTCAACGACTATTACTGCTAACTAATAAAGTTATCTTAACCGCTATAGTTTTCCTTTAAAGTTCATGAAATGCACTATCATCGTGAATTTTTCCAAATTTTTCATGCCAGCAGTTTAGGTTTTAGAGGGGGGGACACTGGAACAAAAATTTGCACTTTAAAGTTTAATATTTCGTAAATGGAGCATTAAATCGAAAAATAATTTTAGCAACCCCCAAGTCATTTTAGAAGACCTATTCAACGATGTCCCTTACGAAGGGGTAGACGACAAAAAAAATATTCATCCCCACTTCACATGTAGGTGAGCTACCCTAAAAAAAAATATTTTCCAAAATTTTATTTTACTTTACTTTTACCACTTTGTGGGCGTAATTGATATACGCACTCCTACAAAATTACAGCTTTCTAGTACGGTAGTCTCTTAGCAAAACCTCGGACAGACAGACAGACAGACGGACATGACGAAACTATAAGGGTTCCTTGTAAGAACTACGGAAGCCTAAAAATGAAACTTGTAAGCTTCCAAATTTAAGAAAATAAACAGAAAACATGAGTCCACATATAAAATCAATAACCATTCCAATAGTCAAAGCAAAGTAACATCGTAATGGCTCAACCGTTGCATAATAAATCATAAACAATTTACCTACCATAGAGCAATCAAATGAAATCGCGCCGACCCTCACACAACCCTACTGAATTATTCACAGCCACACATGTCTATGTGTCCAATAAAATGGACTCCTAAATCGCTACATAATGGCCGGTTCAACCCGTTCCTTTGTTACATATTTCATTGGTTTTGCGAAGGGTTGTCAAAACATGTGAGGGGTCAGTCGGGCCCCCGGATGAATAATAATCCGCTGTCGTGTTCGGAGGGTTGAGGACAGATTGTCAATGTTATTTATGACTTTATTGCGGTTATGTGAGGGTTTCGTGGTGATGTGTTTATTATTATCAACTTACCGGGTTTCGTTGTTTTGATGCTTGAATAGGATGTGTCAGTTGAATTTAAATAATTTTTACAAGATATATTCCTTTTTGAACCACGAAATGCAAAAAACATTGTATTATTTCTTCTTTTTAAAGGATTAACCTTTCATTCCTTAAAATTTCGGCACCATTTAGCAAAAAGTTAACAAGTTCGGTAATTTTCTGATACAAAAGTAATAATAAGTATTTTATTTTCACCTCACGACCTTACTGAACAAGCTGTTAAGTATTCTATCAAAGGGGAGAAAGGTACAAAATTGTATAAATTGCTTTTGTCGATCACGCCTCTATTGTTCCTTAATTAACTGGAGGCACGCTTGTGTGCCTTTACGTAATACCGAATAAGGACTCACATTCACGGTAAGACATTTTTCTTTCCGTTCCGACAGTTTAAACGATTTTTCCAATCGCTTTGATCGGAACATTTGAAATTGATTCTGGTTAGAATGGCAGTCAACTCGAAAAAGCTAGGTAGGATGATGATTCAAACTTGATTTAATAAGCTTTGCTGCAGTAGATCTTGTTGTCGTGATCATAGTGTACATAATCCATGATTATCCATTTCTAGTTGTCATATTTTGGCAAGCTTATATTGCAAATATTGCAAGCTGTTACAAATGTAAAAATAGAAAACATGGTTATGATCTGTCAAGTTAGGCAAACTATGTTGTAGATTAACTAAGCTGACAAGTTGAGTTATAACAAGTAGGTAAGCATTAAGACAACGCTTCCTAAAAATTTAGAAACGTAGAGACCATTTAGAATGTAGATGGACGAGACCATCACCATAATTGCGTAACACACTATCAATCACAATCTGAATAATTTTGAAGAATATTGCTAATCCATTGCTTCTATGTTCGAAAAATTTGTCTGCTCAACAACGTAAATAACGCAATGAATGTCGTTGAACTGTCAAAATGAAAGCCATTCCTGCCATTCATTCTTTACTGTTAGTGTGTTACGCAATTATCCTGCTGAAAGGTGTTTCTTGAATATGGTTTCAAATCATATTTTATGTTATTTGAGATCTTAGATTGAACAGTAATCTATCTTTATCAATTAAGACTCCATCATTTAAATAAATACAAGTAGTATTCGATAACCTTTCATCGTGGTATCCATGGCCGTCTTACAGCCGTACAGCCCGTACATATGGCATATTGGAGTCAAATTAACGAGGTGTAGTCTCTTTTATCTCAGTATGCTCGCGTGCCTTGCGCATTTACGAGGCTTACAAAGACTCCAATTGATACCTACCCGCCGAAGGATCAATTATAAACTTAAGAATATTTATGCGGTTCAGAGGGTATTATGTCGGCAAGATATTGTTGAAATTTTAATTTGTACAGGGTTTTGGGTGTGATCGGTATAATAGGTTAGGTATACATACTAAAATGGAGGCTACATTTAATTCATTTATGACGGTTCCTTTTAGCATGTTATTTAGAATTACTTGGAAGCTATATTTTGTAAACTTTTGCCTTACCTATATACGTAGATACCCATGATTAAAATTGTACTAAAAGCTACTTCGTTAATAAAATTACCATGTTTAACAAGTCTTGCCATTGTTATAATTTCACCGGCAGCTTAAACACCCTGTAGGTATTTAAAGGCGAAAGTAATTTCGGGAACGAGCCAGTTACAGACAATAGCCCAAATATTTTAATTTTTAAGCTTTCGTGTCTCTGGTCCTTCAGGCCATACGGTGTGGACTTGCGCCTTTGTGTCTAGGTTAAAGTTTAGCACGTTAATTCGTTCTATATATCGCAATTTGCGACACAATGTGGGACCAAACAATGAGGACAAAGGACCACGAGCACTCACAAAGCAACATAGTCGATGTGTTAATATATTGCAATTGGATGTTGGCTGGTACTCTTAGGAATTCTGTTTACGGCCTGGTATTGGTGTTTATTCCATTTAATGTATCTTTCCTTTGTGATGGATGTTGCCGTTTATTATAACTTTTATAAGTCTGTCTACAATGTTGAAAGATTATTTCGATTAATAAAAATGTGTGGTTTTATGTAGTTAGGCTTTGATACAATGTTGCTGAACAAAACAGGCGGTGCTATTAATTTTGATATGAAATAAAGACTATTCATAATGGCCGTCTGGATGAATAAGTGTTACTTAGCCATAATCCTTTGCAATGAAAATTTTGCTTTAAGTTAGTTTATCGCCCTTTTGATCGCCCTTGAAGGAATACTATAGTAGAGCCTTTGATACAAATGCACTTAATTCTGGTTTCTGAAGATATCAGGGTAAATGGCTTCCCAACGAACTGTCGACTATTCCTTAGTCTATTCTCTACCAAGACCACACTGTTACTGTTACCTTGCATCATTCCACTGCTGGGCAAAGGCCTCTCCCCATAACTTCCAGCTCTTTCGATCCAGGTCTAAAGTGGACCACTGGTTTGTTTTCTTCAGTTCGTCCCGCCATCTTCGACGTGTTCTGTCGCGACGCCTTCTGTCTGTGTCAGGACTGTCAGGGCTCCACGTAGTGGTTATTTTGGCCCACAGCTCATTGGGCATAGGCAGACGTGGCCAAACCAGTCCCACTTCACCTTAGCGGCTTTTTGAGCAACGTCAGTAATCGGTGTTTTGGAGCGCCAGAAGAGGACAATAATACAAGACGCCAACACTGTACACGTAGTTCGCAATAAACATTTTGAGTTTGACTTTGACCACACAAATACATACTATCTCTAGCAATAAATAATTTACCATTCTAGAAATTTCAAAATAGCATTTCGATAGTCGTCACCAATCGCACCGACCGAGACAAACGCGCGTTGCGATAATCGCACGGCTGCACGCGCGGGCGATAATCGCGCATTTGACGCGCGACTGCGGTGCGTTTGCGCATACCGGTCCACTTGCGACGCGTCACGGTGCCTTTGTGCGATTCCGATGTAATGCCGCTATTTAGTTGTAGATATTGTTTCTATACTTATAATGTTCTAGTTAATACGGGTTCAGAATGTTGAGATTCATATTAAACGGTAATTTATTATTTGTTTGGTTTATTGAGCACGGATGTGATGCATGTACGTGGTTCTTGATTTGAATATTATGTCGGCTGCTTTTCTTGAACTTTTATAATGAACACATCTTTACCCTCTGCCATTTAATATCCTGCATTGTAATTGGATAGGAACGGAAAATTCGAATAAAATTTAAAAACGACCACACCGTGCAGTTTTTCAGTGACTAATAACTACTCCAACAAAGGTCCTGTTCAAGTACCTATTCTAAGAATTCTAAAGGTATGTCATACAGAATTGATTAAAGACAGCCTTAATACTGGATACGACATGAATAATACGAGTCAGTATCACACCAAGTTGTCATAATTCTATCACTTTCCTATATTTGATCAATCCACTTTGGAACTCCTCGCCTATTGACACAGAGAGTGATGAATTTGACGATTGAATGAAATCTGTGGTAACGTTTATTCAAGGGACTCAGGTAAATAAGGTTCATTCATTCGTACTTCATTCTTCAATTGAAGATAAACTGTGCAGTGATTATGAACGGATCGCACCTCTACGTGAACTTAATGACAAGTTTCAATCTTTTGCAACTTTAATTGCATAGTGGACGTTGTTTGCGTGCGTATTTAGAAAATGATATATTTATGTATTACCTTTATAAATAATAACCCGCTATTAACTGTTATACGGTTGCTTAATCGTAAATACAAAGTTGTAGATAAATGGTAGCGTTATAAAGCAAAAAAATACGACGTTTTCCCCCTCGCTCCTCCCACATAATTTCTTCCCCATAACAAAAATTACGAGGTTGATACTCCTGCGAGGTTCCGTGTGTATAAACATTTATATTTCTGCTAATAGTATGATTATCGCGCCCTCTTTAGGGCGTTGTCGTTGAATTAACAGTTATTTGTGCAAAAAGCCGGAATCTGTTCGATTTTCCACCTTGTGGCTTGGTGGTAGGGTTATAAATTATAATGTGTGGAACTAACGTGAGACCTAAAGTCCATAAACGGCGGCCATGTTGGAAAGTTCGCTGTTTTCCGACCCTAAATCATCGCCGTGGATATTGTTGTTGCTTTTATTATCGTTTACTGTGTTGCTACTTGTCTGATAGCGTATTCATAGAGTAATTTTAAAGCCTGCAACAATGTCTGGACGTGGACGGGCCATGTTTTTAGATTTACTTTTTGTATCACAAACGAAAATGTTGAGCGTTTGAGGTGTGTCTCGTTTCCGCTACGTCACACCTATGTTTAGTAAACTTTCCCAACTTATAAGTACATACACAATGTAAATAAGTATGAGCCTTGTAATCTTGAGTCCCAGCATGATATACTTGGTGTGTACTTATCCAATTCCGAATTCATTTCTTTTCATATCTTCGCTGATTGCGAATCCGTTTCAGAATGTAGGAGCATTGGTGCCCCTTCCGTTGTCTACAAGACTTTTCTCTAGTTTCCTTTTAAAGGATCATTAAACGAATGAAAAAGAAATGAAAAAGATTCGTTTTTTGGTCTTTCGGGCCCATACACAGATTTTGATGCAGATTCACCTGTTTCTGCATATTCAGCCTATAAATGTTCCCACTGCTGGGACAGGCCTCCTCTCCTGTTTCTGCGCGCAAAGATATTCAAATACACCTTCACTTGTTTAATGATTTTATTACGAGATCCTATAAAAGTCCCCGTGTCCAAGATTCAGTATTGTCACGTATTCGGCTGCGCGCACGCCGCTCGTCCATTAGTCAGGCACCCCCCGCGCAGGCGCAGTTTATGTGCGACTGTGCGACACGTTTGATTTTATACTATTTATCATTGCTATAAATTGCCACCATTGCAAAACATGTTGCTTATTACAAATTGATGGGATTAAAGGCCGATTGTGTGGTTTATATTGATTGTAGAAATTAATCAAGTGTAGATTTTATTTTTGGTAGACTGGTATAGAATAGAATATCTTTGTTTTGCATAAAAGGTCAGTCGGGTAGTCAGAAGCCCGAAAGTCTGACAACCAGTCTTACCAAGGGGTATCGTAACTATCGTATTACCCAGTAACTGGGTTGTGGAGGTCAGATAGGCAGTCGCTCCATGTAAAATACTGGTATTCAGCTGCATCCGGTTAGACTGGAAGCCGACCCTAACATAGTTGGGAAAGGCTAGGCAGATGATGGTAATATTTTGCATAAAAGGTCTTAAATATAGTTCCTCATATTTTGCAATATACAAAATATGTGGAACTACTATAAATTTATACTATTAATTTTAATACATTAAAATTAAATTATAAACAGAACACTTCAATTATTACTATTGATACATGACTGTGAACAAAAAATACTTCAAAATCAAATTATAGATACATATAAATTATAATACTAGTTTGTATTGTTTGTCTGAGGTTTCTTTCTTTTGTGGTGTTTGTCAACTAACGAAAGTAGGCTTCCAGCTCCATAAATCACCATAAATGTTTCTGCACTAAACAGTTCTTTTCCGTTGACTTCTTTTTAGGGTTCCGTAGCCAAATGGCAAAAACGGAACCCTTATAGATTCGTCATGTCTATCTGTCTGTCTGTCTGTCCGTCCGTATGTCACAGCCACTTTTCTCCGAAACTATAAGAACTATACTGTTGAAACTTGGTAAGTAGATGTATTCTGTGAACCGCATTAAGATTTTCACACAAAAATAGAAAAAAAAACAATAAATTTTGGGGGTCCCCATACTTAGAACTGAAACTTAATTTTTTTTTTTCATCTAACCCATACATGTGGGGTATCTATGGATAGGTCTTCACAAATGATATTGAGGTTTCTGATATAATTTTTTTCTAAACTGAATAGTTTGCGCGAGAGACACTTCCTAAGTGGTAAAATGTGTGTCCCCCCCCCCGTAACTTCTAAAATAAGAGAATGATAAAACTAAAAAAAAATATATGATGTACATTACCATGTAAACTACCACCGAAAGTTGGTTTGAACGAGATCTAGTAAGTAGTTTTTTTAAATCACACTAATATTATAAAGGCGAAAGTTTGTGAGTGTGTGTGGGGGTGTGTGTGTGAGTGTGTGTGTGTGTTTATATGTTTGTTACTTCTTCACGCTAAAACGGCTGGACCAATTTGGATAAAATTTGGTATGGAGGTAGCTGACAACCTGGATTAACATATAGGCTACTTTTTATCCCGATATTCCCACGGGATCGACACTTACGCGGGTGAAACCGCGTGGCGCAGCTAGTACGTCATAAATCGTTAACCGCAATTTACCATTCATTCAATCAACTCAAAAATAAAAAAAAACCATTTAATTTCATAAACATAAACCTTATGCATAAACCCGGATGTTACGGAACCCTCGGTGCGCGAGTCCGACTCGCTCTTGCCCGGTTTTTTTTATTTTACTAATACACTCAACCCTTGACTTATATATTTGTTTTCACTGTTATCAGTGCATGTTCCACTGTTTTGCTCCCTGTGGCTTGTTATTTGTTAGTAGCAAGTCCATAAGGTTGCAAATAGCTTAATTTCCTCCGAAAATGAGTATTGAAAAAGTAAACAACATCACCACACCCAAAGTCTCCGTAATCTCAAAACGTGGTTGTTTTAAATGCACGTGAACTATTAGATTCGCCGTAAACCTTTTAAAGTGGCACTAAGGTTATGGGTGCGTTCGTCCAAAAAAAGTAACTTATTTTTTTAACTGACAACCCAAACGATTAGCCAAGTGAGCCATCGTGCTGGTATTCGAGTGTTTTGGATATTTATTCCGTCTAGACGGCTTATCTGGTGGATGCTTTCGATACGTTTATCAGGGTGGAATGTTTTATACACTTGAAATTGGAAAGTTAACGACGAATGAGCTTTTAAGCTTTTTCTGCAGTGTGTGTAATGTTTAAGCCGTTTAAAAGACGAAATAATTGTCTATAGATTGTCTTTATCGATTTAACTGTATATTTTGTTTATTATTTTGGTAAATATTCAAGTTATGTGGTGTAGAAGTTTTATTTTCCTTGTAGATTATTATTTGGCTACACATATTTTTCTGCCAATTAGTTTAATTTTACTGGCGTCTCAAATTATAATAAGCTCTTGTTTCCAACAGTACTTTTGGCGTTATCGTTGTACTTTCTGGTGACGTCACACTTACAACTACATAACAAACAAATTAGTCAAACATTAAAAAGCATTCGAGACTTCCGATCCTCATTAAGGTGTGTTCGAACTCGTTATTGTTGTTTTCTTCAGATTTAGATGCGGCTATTATCGTTAAATAGCCGATTTGTCGTCGCAATTAGCCTTAAAATGTTGTGTTGTACATAAATCGGTACGATTACGTGTATCGGCCTCATTATCGAGCGTGCAGCCATTTATCTTGTACCTACGTGTTATATGGATAGTTAGCATTGAATATTTTATTATTGTGACATCGAGGAGGTATCCTGTAAGATATTGTAAATATTCATATCGACGCTTGAAAGGCAAAATTGACTAACCGACATAGAAGCCCTATGTCGCTTAGTCAATTTTGCCTTTCAAGCGTCGATATCTTAACCTATTTTGTCCCACTGCTGGGCAAAGGTCGATCATTTTTCTCCAATTTTCCTTATCTTGTGCTTTCTCCGGCCAATTGGTCAGAAACGAGTCCAAATCGTCACGCCAGCGTTTCTTAGGCCTGCCTCGGTGACGCACCCGTCTTTAGGCACCCAGTATTTATGACGATCAATATTATATGTATACGATAATCGAATATTCATAATACTTAACAGAAAACGTTTCTCTTCCCAAATTCAAATTTTATATAAGAAATATTTTGGCATCGAAATTTAAATAATATTATTGTTGTATGTTATATAATATTAAATTCTAAATTTTAAATTCTAAATTCTGTAAAATTTTAACGGTGTGAACTTCTGGTTGTTGTTACACTTAGGTACATATAATTTAGTTGTATAGTAATCTGTGGAAACTGTTTCTGGATTGTGTTGAACTTTTTTTATACATATATTTGTTATTGCATCTGTTTGTTTCCCAAATAAAATAAAATAAAAAATAGAAATTAAGTTCCCAGCATCTCTTAGCAAGTCAATAAAGTGATTCCATCAAGATGATGAATACTACCCAATTTTCAACAAACGCATAACAATTCTAAGCTTATTTAGACTCATAATATATGTGCCATGTCTAGGGCTCAATAAGTTGGATGTAAGGACCAGCACCCTAACTGCGTAACACTATCAATCAAAATCTATTGAAGGATATTGCTAATCCATTGCTTCATATATCGTTCCTCGCATGAGTTTAGTCCTATCTAATTTTTCTCATTTTTTGGCTGATTTCGGGTGGGACAGCTACATCTTTCTATTCCTGATTCTTTACACTTTTCACTGACTACTACTACTTGGATCTTAAAATATAACCATTTTGAAAGGCAACAAAATGTAAAGAATCACGAATGGAAGAGTGTAGTTGTCCTGACTCATATCAGCTAAAAAATGAGATAGATGACTTTTAGTCATGCGAGCGATCATATGTTCGAAAAAATTGTCTGCTCGACAACTTAAATAATGCAATGAATTTTGTTGAACTGTCAAAATGAAATCCATTGCTACTGTTAGTAGGTACCCTGCAGCTATAGGCCCAGCACACACCGCTGGAGGCGCGGCGGAGCGCAATTGAAGAAAACAATTTAATATAAACCTTAACTACCTTGACATACGGTCAATATAAGAATAAATTCGCACGCGGTGCTCGGAGCGCCCTCAAGCTACTACAAGAGCATGCGCGCGACTGCTCGAGTCGCCGCCGTGCTGCTCTGCGCTCCGCTGCACTACCCCGCGCCGCGCCCTGCTGGCTGGCGGTCAGATTATCGATCAGAAATCGCGCTCGAAGTAGCTGCGCGCCGCCTCGCGTCTCTCCGCTCGAGGGCTCTCAAGGGCTCTTGGCACCGCTCTCGGGGCCCGCGGACTCCGCCCGCTCGTTTCAAGGAAATGCGCTCTGCCGCGCTTCCAGCGGTGTGCGCTAGGCCTTAGTATATGTAACGTGTAATATAACCTACCTACATACTTCAAATTAAATATTTAATTTATGTCAAGACATGATTCTGTACCTATTTGCTGCATCATATGAACCTACAATCGTCATTGCTGAAGGTAACTACCTTCAGCAATGACTTCATCGCAGTTATCAATTGTTATTTTAATATTGTAATTATCATTAATATTAACTCTGTCTGAACATACATACGCTAATGTATTCAATGGACTAAATACAGAATATCGATATATTTAAAGGCTCCTGCAGACAGGCGCGACGTGACTCCGGTAGAACAAATTTCCATGAAGTTTTCATAGAAATTGTTCTAGCAGAGTCGCGTCGGGCCTGTCTACTAGTGAAGTAATAATTACGAGGACATTATCTAGTGACGTGCTCTGATTGGTCGACATTGAATGTCATTCTCTCAATAATTACATTTTGACGAGACGTTGTAACTAATTACTAACAATTGTACGTATTGCTTTGTTTATATTTTTAAGATTAGATTAGTATAGTTTTGGTTATGACTTTTCCTTATGTACAGATTCACAATAAAAAAAATATATCAATTTTAACTTTATAAATGCGTAATGCGTGCTCTGTCTGTTACTTTTTCACGCCTTAACCACTGAACATAAGCGTTATAAAATCATCCTAGATCGTAGAAAAAGTCACGGGCAACAGTTAGTTATTTATATTTAAGATTAAAAATAAGCATATATTTCAAGCAATCAATCAAAAATAAAACTTGCAGTAATTATAATATTAGTCCTTCAATTTGGCCAATTCTTCCTTCTAATTCTTCCAATTCTTTCTTTAACTGCTCTCAAAAAATCTACCAATTTGATCAGTATAGAGTTACTTTCTATTTCCACGCCATATCACGCGCGTGGTTCTCGGCGTGATATCGTCGCTGACGCACCCCAGCTGATCGCTATTTCTGGGGGCTTGCATGGGGGCCCTATGCAGGCGCAAGTTACGAGCATGGGAGATGAGAACGATGGTACCGTTGATGAGACTTAATCGATTTATGGTCCCTGGTTGAGTTTGTTTTATGTGGGAATAAGGAATTACGCTGATCAACTGCAACATAAATTTTATCAGGAACCCAAAGCTTCTTGAGGTGATGTCAATTGTAGTCTTCAAACCAACGGAAACTTCGTAACCAGCAAAATTCATATTTACGTTCTTATCGTACGGTCCAATTGGACCGCGTTGGTTAGTCGTTGGAGACCTAAACTTATCCAGTTACTTTCAACTTACCAATACATTTTACCAATACATAAAACTGTTTTTACATTGACATTTGCAGCGTATCAAAATATCTTTCCATTAACAATTTTTCCGGATGACAGCGATGCGGACGAGTACTTCGACGCCTAAGTGTTCTTTGTTTTTGTATTTATTTGTACCTATGTATAGTAAGTTAGTTTAGTCATTTAATTTAGTATCTAGTGTGTATGTAAATAGTTAGTTACATTTTCTTTCCATTCTTTTTCTTTTCTTCATTTTCCTGTATTTCCTTGAATATGTTCCATGCGTTTATCCATCTTCTCTGTACGTGAATTTGTTAAGTAATCGCTTCCTCTTCTATCTTGGACACGATTGCATCGTCTAACAGTGGGAGTGCTATCAATGCGTGCAACATGCCGCATGTGGTGTATTAATTTGATATCCTTTTTATTCGCATATGCACCGAACAATAAATATGGTCGTTGATCAAAATAGTTTGATTCTATTCTATTAATATTTTCTGGTCCTTTAGTTACTGTTAGCCTGCATCATCCTACAGCTGGGCAAAGGTCTTTGCCCATGACTTCCAGCTCTTTCGGTCCAGCCAGGGTCCTTCGGTACCGTTTGTAAATTGAAAGGGCCAGAACACATATCCAAATGCTCTTAAATTTTGTTTATTTTCTTAATGTCTTCTTCTTTTATCTATCTATAATCTATAAAATATTTTTTAAGGAGGATAGCATAATTTCCGATGTTTATTATAGTAGAGTAATCAAAAAAAATGTTGTAGTTAATTCGCAATAACCCTGTCATTACAAAATGAATGATATCATTCGCAACTAGAATCAATACAGTTGTTGAAATGCAAACAGAAATAAATCAAATGCTATAACAGTTTCGATAGTAGAATCCAGCGTACTATAAGATATTTTGGTATCAAATGATTACTACATCGTGAAATTATTGGCTCTTCTACTTATAGATGAAACATCGTATCAACGATTATGCTAACTTGCCGATAGACGGAAATAATATTGATGGCAAATGGATGGTAATTGGGCCTGTTCCCAGCTTTGTTTTTCGCCATTCGCGTAAGTACATTGTTTAAGAGTATAAACTGATTTATTATTTGATATGATCCGCCGACTGACGGCTCACACTTGCAATACAACTTGTTAGAAATATGTTTTTATTGTTGTGTTAATTCTACATTTCTAGTAATCTACGGCCGTAAGCGATTCTTTGTGATTTAAGCATGTTTATTTGCTCTCTGTATTTTTGGAACTGTGTACGTTTAGAGTTTTGTATTTGTAGTTTTTGTTTAACGGATCACTGTGCAATGTTTTATTCGACTTCTAAGAATGCATGGTTTCGTGAATTATTTTTTCCACATTGATATGTTTCGGTATAATTTTGTTAGATATATGATGTTTGGATCCTTACATTTTCTTCCTACAATACAAACGCTCAGACTTGCTAAACCTTAGACAAAATTGTTGCTGTTTGAACCAAGGCGTGTATTTTATAATGCAGTTATTATCAGGATCTCTCATAAACAGAATGTACTTACATTGATTCTCAATAGATCCAAATACATATAGTTTTGCTATTAAAATTAATCAATTTTGAATCAACAACCATAATATAACGTGTAATGTCGAAATAGTGTGGATGGCCATCGGCGTGGACACGTGGGCCATATGTATCGAGTCATGGCGCATTAGCGTGTCGGGTGACCGTCACTCTGCAACCGTGCAACCCGCTATTAATAGCTGAACCGGGATTCTGTTATCATTGTCTGAGGAATCGCTCTATGAGTTTGATAGAGTATTGAAAAAATTAATTTGGAGTAGATTTTGGGATATCAGTGGGTAAGACAAACTGCCAAAACTTGTCACAAATTTTGAATCTTCTTAGCATAGATTTTTTCTTGAACGAAGGAAGCAGCTTTCCCTCGTTGTTAAGAACAATAAGAAACTATACCCAGAAAAAATACCAAGGGTTAATATAATAATACAGTCACGTCGTACTGTAATATATGGTCACATGCACATTACTGATTTGAAATCATCTTTAAACACACAGTTATTCAACTTACTTCTGCTGCTTGCATTTTACCATAGTTATGTTTAGAAACTTGTACCAATTTTACGCCATCTTTTTTGGTTGCCATATCTTCTGTACCATCGTCATCTTCCTGTCCTTGTCCCATGTTACTTGGGGTCGGAGCAAAACGTTTTCTTCTTTCTTTCTTCAGTACCAAACCCCTGTATACTTTGAATCGCTTACGATACGTACATTAAATCACTGATCTCATCTACCCCTCTTGGCCACGCGTCTTACATTCTCGTGTTACTAGAGTGGCTCGCGCGAGGGCTGCGAGGGTGGGGGCCTAAAATAGCGCACACGCAGCATCTGCCGGTATTAATAGCCCCCCAAAGTGAATGTAGTATCAAGGACGCGGCCGTTTATATCGCGTGATTACTAACTTAGGAGCGGGATTGGGCGGAGCGATGTTTGGGCAATGTAGAAGAAGATTGCTCTTGAAATAGGTTCCAGTGGCGGGAGTTGTAGCTGTATGGAAAAATTATGGAATAATGTATTAGCTGTGGCACAAGCTAGTTCAGCAAAAGGCGTCTGTGTAAATCACCTATTTGGAGCAAACAAATTAGGATGTCTACGGTCAATGCTTGCAATATTATTCTGATATTTAAGTATGTTGGTATTATTGATTACCTATATATTGTCATTTGTATATACTTCTTCAGGACAGTTTTTAGAAATATCAGCCACTCATCATCATCTGCCTAGCCTTTTCCCAACTATGTTGGGGTCGGCTTCCAGTCTAACCGGATGCAGCTGAATATCAGCCACTATTATTAGTATTATTCACTGTTGGCTGTGTTTCGTTGTGAAAATCTACCTATCCTTAAAGTATTATAAAGTAATTTTCCAAAAATACATGGCAAAAGCAAAATACATACATAACAAAATACATGTACGAGTATCATTACTTCCTTTAACAAGTCGATGAATGCCGCCGTTCTTTGTTCCAAAACCACAGACGCAGATTTATTATTTATATTACAACTTCCTTTACGTGAAACCCCTAAATCGATACGAACATTTGGTTGGCAGTTTTTGCTCCAAACATTCCTATAAAATGTTTATCACCGATGCCTCGTTCACATGTGGCAGCAGCCCTCTTGACTAGAGATTATTCTAAAATTTCCAGATTGCCACCCCGGGTAAAAAATAAATAAATCCATGCTCATGGACAAAAAATGTCCCGAATCCTCGAGTAGATGATTACAATCCCCTTGAAATACAGATTTACAGTTATCGCTGCCACGAACCCTGAGAAGTAATCTGCCCTCATTTTTATGAGTGTTTTTAATATTTGTTTCATAATTCTTTCAGTGTGTGGCAATTATTTTATGGATATGGGGATAGAATTCACGGAATATATTACCAGTTCGATTCATTTAATTGTTGCTTTTACTTTCTTTTATTATAAAATCATCTCTACTCTCATCATTACCGTTTTCTAAAATATGATTATTCCGTTTATTATTTTCATCTGCCATATTGTCTCTCTCAAAAACCCCTACTTAAAAATAATTCATCACATTAGTGTGCGTAATTTAATTGCCATCTTCCTCGTGTAGGCGTAACTATTTTGTTTATGTCAGTGTTATTTGCATGTGTTGGTGCGATGCCGGGGGTGGCGCGGACGCAGTCGACCCGCGGGTTATCATTTCCTGTTCTTATTTTAAATTTTACAACATAATATTTTTTGCTTACGGCGGGAAGCTGAAGCGCTGTTATTACTTTGTATCTGCTGAATGTTTTAAACGATCAAGAGATGCTCGCGTTGTATTCGAACTTTTTGAAAGGGATTATGTAGCAAGTTATAATTAAAACATGACTTATCACTTAATTTTATTAAATGACATGTAAACGTCCAAGCAATTGCGTTCCAAGCAATTATAAATTAAAACATTGAGGGTTGATTGTTACCATTAATTTTTAAATTCACGACTACCTCGCAATTTCTCAGCTTTTCTACATGGATTGTCGGCACAGTCGATTCGGACGATAAAACTGCAAACAACAATAATTTTACTGTTTATACACGTAATTGTTTATTAGGGCGAACTCGGTCGCCGGCGCCTTTTGTCGGTCGATACGTCAATATGATTTTATTACGCGCGATTCGCTGCGGCCGCGCCTATGTGTAAGCACACTAAGCACCTTTGGGATTTGCGATTCGAATGCAACACTTGACCTAACCTGTTGAAAGTTTATTTTTTTAATTCATTGTTTCTGTTCAATAGCTTAAAATGTATGTCTTGTACTAAATGTCGGAGCTGACCATTGTAATCTTTATGCAAGAACTTAATTTTTTTGGATGTGGTGTGGAGATTGACATTTTCCTTCGCATCTCTTTGACTAAAGGTCTACGTGCACTCGCCAGTGGCCGTTTACCAACCTACCTAACAATTTAATAGCCCAATTAGAAGAAACCAAGCTCCATAATCAAATCGCCCACAAACAAATAACAAGGCGAATGATCTACCAAAAGAACACCTAACAATGGACATGTCAAAACATGGGTCCTTTGATCACAGCCCAATTAAACATGTTCTAGGAAATCACTTAATGAGTTGCACGTAAACAGCTGTAACTTGTAGCACTTACTCTGGATGCACTTTACGTCTGGAGACTAAGTAGAAGAGCAGGTGCTTGGTGTCACTGGTCCTTGTGACTTGGTCTTTGTGGACGAGATTAAAGTTGATACATATTGTACTTGGTTACATGAGAATCTTCAAATGATATCTCATGCAAACTTATGTTTTGAAGGGACTGTTTTGTTTTCTTTAATAATTTATGCATAGAAAAAAAATGATAAAACGAAGTGTGTGAGTGAACTGCTATAAGCCGGTACAATTGGAACATCTAATACTACTTACTGTGTTTTAGATGTTCCAATGGTACCAGCTTATAGCAGATCACTGCTGTCAAAATCTGGGACCAAAAGAAGGTTTTGTTTTTTGCCAAGCTAATGTCAGTTTCAAATTCTACATGAGTCAACGCCATAGAACACGAAAAGGGTGCGCTCTGCATATTGAGACCACGCTGAAACTTAACCTCTATTAAAATAAAAGCACAATAAAGCCCAATCAATCGCTTGAGCACGCTTCAAGCGCTAGCCGGTAGCATACACGTCATCCTCACTAGAGGAGTGCGCTTGATTTGTTTAGACAGCGGCGATCACAAAGCGGCGGCGATCAGCCTGTAACGTTTCCTCTTTACGACCTCCCCAACTGTGGAACACTTTGTATAGTTATCCATTGTTTTATCAATTTCAATAATTTATCACTTGTGTCGAGAACGGAACGCGTCCGTCGCCACGTCGGTACAATGTGTGATTCTTGATATTCTCAGAAGTAAACATGCAACTGTTACAATTGCTCCTACGATTCCTGATGGGGTTTTTATTACGTTTGGTTGCTGTAATCTGTTCGCTGTTGTGCAAGGAGTTTTGTCAAATATTTGTAGCGTGTGCTGGAGTAAATGATGCTGTTCTTTATGAGCTTGCTATGTACTGAGCGTGAGTTATGGTTTCAGAGTAAACAACGTTAACTAATGTGTGTAGTGTCACATTTTCTTGGGTAAAAGTTTGTAGGCTCTAGTCTATCTTACCAGACATTATTTGAATGTCCATCTTATTTGAATTCGAGCTGAATATGGTAAACAAGAACGTCTTTGATATTCTTATTGAAAATCAATCATCGTTTCAAATGGTAAAAGGTGGATCAAGAAAACTAATCCAAATAAGAATTGAAAAATTTGAATCTTATTTCCCAAGTTCCAAAATCAACCAATCCTAACAGACAGAAGCTTTAAACGAAGTCAATCTAATTAAAAATCAAACATTTGTGATAGCATGAACAATAGTAGCGACGGGCGCGCCACCTAGGGCGCGGGGCTGTAAACGAAGCGCCATTAACGGACTGTTTATAGGCGCTTTAAACACTACTTTAATTAAGTAAGTCGCTTATGTTACTTCGCGAGTTATAGCTGATGTAACGCCTGCAAACGCATTGAAATTCTTTATGTATTGTCATGCTCTGAGCTTAGAAAGGGAAATTTTGAGAGAGAGGAATAAACTTTACTGATATCTTATGATAGAAAGAGAGAGTTATATCTTTCTGTACTATATTTTATATAACAAGACACGTATTTGCTCCTTCAAATGAGCAATACCCTCTATCAGGCAGGTAGAATTTAGTAGATGCTTCTAGTAGTTGTTTACAATGCGTAAGTAGGGCTAGTAATGCATTGTCGGGCCGTTATCTGTTGAAAACCATTTAACCCTCTTCTTAGAAGACTTTTACAACTTAGGTGGGACGATAAGCCGTTTATTGATTCCACGTTTAGTTTCATCACATGAAAACAAAACGAATGGAATTGCCATAGAAATGGAGATTCATAAAATCATACTAATGAAACAGACAGTGACAATAAAAGTCAAAATATAAAAATGTTTTACGACTAAGATCCATCTTAAATATTAGTATCCGAAACGATCTCAGGCGAAAATAAAACTCTTTCATCAATACTGATTCTTACAGCAACCAAAAGTTGTAAAACATATTTATTTCGTTTTCTAAAAAGCCTTTAATTTTAGCTGAGTTTGAATCTGATGTTAAACCGCAAGTCTTTAACACTTTCAGTAAATATTGACGATGAAATTATTGAATTAATAGACGTTTCTCAGAAATTTAGAATCAAATGGCAGTTACGATGGCTGTTCGCTAATAGTCATATTATTAAGTTTGTGTTAAAAACGCATCTTGGGATTCCCATTGACATCTTTGCTTACAACAATAATACGCTTGCATGTTTTCTCTTTTATACGCGCAAACATTTGTTTGTTTAGTGGCCATTGAGGTTGAGGAAAACAGATTTGTGATATAATTTCGTTTTCTAATAATGGGTTAGTATCTGCTTTCGTTTGAAACTGTTCTAGAAGCGTTTTCTGCTGATTTCTTCCGTTCACTCGATAAATTTATTCCAAGTATTTGCGACTATAATTACTTTATTTACAATCGTTAATTCATTCACCAACACCACTGTCTGTGCTTATTTGTTGTTTCATTTTGCACCGATCATTCTCTCCTTCGTAATGGTTCTCGATCACGTTACGGTTTACCCGAGCTCACCCAAACATTGAGCTATCACGAGCTTAATAATTACACTCATCATGAGGGGAGATCGGGGCAATCGGGAACTATTGACTATCACGTGTTAATTAAAATCGCGCGACGATAAATCTTCGCCCCGTGCGAAACGACGAGTGTTGGCAAAAGGCAATTAGGGATGATACTTGAACTATCTGAGGGTAGCATAATATCTATTGTAATTGAATGGCCATTATTTACAGATACTAATTTCATCCTACACTACAAAGGCGTCTATGTTGTTATTGGTGAAAATGCAATAATATACAATGAGATTTGAGATAGTTCTTAAAAACAGAAACAAAACTTTGAAGAAATAACACTTTTGTTACAAAAACTTTTTTTGTAATAACAAAAGTGTTATCTTCAAACTAATTACACGTTCCGGATTTTGGTGCACTGATAAAGAAATTACTTGTCGATGGCATAATATAGTCGCTTAGCTCGTAGCACTCTATACAATAATATCAGTTATAAGAATGTTAATTACATAAGTATTTTTGGAGTAGATAATCCTAAAATGAGTTAAAAATGTGAAAAATACCCATCTGAAGTACATTTTTTTATTAATACTCCATGTTTTATTAGGGTTCCGTACCCAAAGGGTAAAAACGGAACCCTATTACTAAGACTTCGCTGTCTGTCCGTCTGTCCGTCTGTCTGTCACCAGGCTGTATCTCAAGAACCGCGATAGCTAGACTGTTGAAATTTTCACAAAGTATGTATTTCTGTTGCCGCTATAACAATAAATACTAAAAACAAAATAAAATAAATATTTAAGAGACATTCCCATACAACAAACGCTTTTTTTTTTTTGCCCTTTTTTGCTCGATATCAAAAATGGCAACAGGTAGGCACTTGAAATATTCACAAAATACTCAGTTGTATTTTAACTTTAATAATAAATAATAAAATAAATATTTAAGGGGGGCTCCCATACTACAAACATGTTTTTTTTCGACGTTTTTGCCTTGTGGTACGGAACCCTTCGTGTGCGAGTCTGACTCGCACTTGGCCAGTTTTATTATCCTTAGTGTTCCTCGTCGGGTTGATGCTAAAGTTAGCCCAGACGCGCACGGGTCAGTAGGCCTATGTCAGAGGTCGATTATGAACGGACTCGCATTAATTTCGTCGAGTAAGCGTGATCCCAAAGCCCCAAGGATAATAGAATAAAATATGTCGTACATATTATTCAAAGTACTTAGAGGGAAGGTACATAATGCGGATATATTAGGGCACATAGGTTTGTGTGTTCCGGACAGTACGTGTGGTGACGACGACAGCCACGGCTGCTGGCGGAGCCGCGCGCTCTAACGAATGTTCGCCACTGAAGCGTGCACTCCGCACTCTCAACCTCATATCTAGTGTCACGGACCTATTCTGTTGTTCTCCGAGTAAGTTCACAAAGAATGCATTGTTTGTAATAAGTTACAAACATTAATTATAATAAGAGGTTAGTAATAAGTTAAGATAAGAGTTTAGATATTTATCTAAACTCACCACCGCAATAGGTTTTCCTGTAAGGATAGATGTAAGTTGGAAAATAAATAAATGTTTTGTGTTTAATGCTACTGGGTTGTAGAGGTCAGGGGGCCTAAAAAGGTCACTTTGGCAGTATCATAAAAGGATAAAATAATGGACAGTTAACCGTTAAGTTAATCGTATCAAATCCCATTTGTGAAGCATTTTGCAGTTATTGTTTTTTGTGTGCGCTAAAATACCAATCAATCCGATTCAATTCCAATCCCAATCTCTTTGATTATACCTACGTAGTTCAGCGAAAAAAAGAAAAACACGGACTGTCTTCGCCATATTACGATTCATAATGTTATCCTTTTATGATTCTCCAAAGTGGTCCTTTTAAGCACCCAGAGAGGCAGTCGCTTCATGTAAAATACTGGTATTCAGCTGCACCCAGGTAAGACTGGAAGCCGACCCCAACATAGTTAAGAAAAGGCCACGCAGATGATGATGTGTTTAAAATTCTACGTCTCTATAGTACAGTAATTTGGGTGAAAAATAATGAACCTAGAAAAGAAGTAGGCCTAAGGTTCACATAAACCAAAATTAACGAAAACGTGACTCACAAACTATTTACACATCAATGTTAAAATACGGTGTATTTAAAGTCCAACATTTGTTTCTGATTACGTTGAAATTTTTCGTATCCATTGTAATTGCTTTGTGCCAAATCTTTATTGTGCATCTTTCATCTCACCCACATGGTGAATAAAAATGGTGTCCGTCTGGGCAGTCCGGCGCATTGTTTTACGGTTTCACAAAATATTTCGTAGAACCGTGCCCATAATGCTCCGTATCTATTGACTTCCTTTCGATAATAAAGATTCTTTGGCGTTCTATTGTTTGTACGACAAAAATAATATTTTAATCGTTATTTAAAGTTTTTTTGCCAGAATTACCCAGTCGACCCATTCTTTTGTTATTTTTTATTGCAGAAAGATATTATTATGCTTGTGATAGTGGATTGTATTGTAGGCATTTAGTTGTAAATTTTATTATGTTTGAAATTGTTTCAAAGTAAATGCATTTACTCTTAAATTCAGGTAAGCTGAGCTGTTGGAGTTGACTTAAGCTTTCGATATGGTAGATCACGGAGCATGTTGATGTTAAAAAGTTGTTATTATAAATGAAACAAGTCTATTCTCCAATATTGTTTAGCTGATAAGTCCTTTCAAAGACCTAAAGTAAAAGACCACATGATAAAATTCATAAAAATAAAACTGAATTTAGTATTCAGTTTTTATGAAATTTTAATCTTTAGTGGCATATTAGGCGAATCAAGTCTTTAAATAAACTTAAAGAAAAGTCAACTGCCATTAGTTCAAAGGGTATGCTTTCCGATCCCATAAGGGATGGCATGACGTCATCGGGATTTTTTCGGCGTCTATTCAGTGGATTCCCGAAATAACGGCACCGGCGGTCGGGCATTCCAAAGAGAATTGTTGGAAGTGTGGTAATTTACACAAAGCTTGCACTTTTTTGACGATTATTGTGTTTTATTCATTCGGACTATTTAAATATTTATTGATTCAGGTGTTAAGTTTGTAGTACAGTAAAAAGTACGATATCAATATCATCTACAAATACCCGTTATTTGTAGATGATATTGATATCGTACTTTTTTTTCTACAGACATTATAAATGAAAATCCTCTGATTAAAATATTTAGGTCATCAATTGACATGCAATGTCATGCAACCAATTACGAAAACAAGAAATAGTTTGAAACTTAGAGAGCATAATAATCTGTTTTCCGAGAAATCCAACAATAAATAGTTAACCCGTTGAATGGCTCAATGGACCTGTCACAACATCACTAACCCTGCCAAATCCACCCGTATCAATTCAAGTGCCCGTATGACTAGATTCGCCCACTTTACCCCATTTATAAAGATATCAATAACAAGATAAACTCGCCCCATGCAAGCCTATGACATTTCAATAGTAGGAATTTAATTGATTATTTGTGAAACGACGAAATAATTTTGTGGCGAAATTATTACGGGACCCCTCATCACTTGTACAATTACACGAATTCTGAGGGTCTGTTAGATTCGCCTATGGGGTCTTTTGGATAATTTGACAGGACATAGACAAAACTATGTTACGGAAATCTTTTTTGTTTTAGTCCGCTATGATTTCTGTCAAAATTTTGGCAACGCTTCTCGTAAATCAATTAACACCAAAATATTTAAGGGTTCCACTGTTAAAATGTGATGCATGAATTATTTGTTCATTCCGTCTCATATCTTCGTTTACGCTTTTAATGCGTGTTCGTGTGTCGTTGACTGTGGTGTTTATTGGTTTTCAATAGGTATAGCCGATGGTAAATTACGATTCTGTTAACCTAAATGTTGTTTGAAAACATAAATACATATCTAAGAATCTCTTTGTACTTTTATGTGTTGTTTTGCTCACAATTCACGCACTAATTTAAAACAGTATCTTTCAATCATCAATGTTATATTATAAAACAAGACAAATTCTCAGAATAGCCTTGCGCATTGTATCCACGCGTTTGCTATTTATAATTACAACTTAAAAAATCTTGTTCTAGAAAAGCTTATTTATCTTGTTGGTGTATATAAAAATGGTATTTTTCTCATTTGGAATAAAGTTCATAATCGTTTGAATGAGTTGATGTTGTTTCAGTTTAGTAAGCAGGTAGGAATTTTAAATTTCGAAGCGATCTCGTCTGGCGACAACCCCTGCGCCGCCAATGTCGATGGGGTGGAGCGGAGCCGTCTCGCAGCTCGCTCCATCCCGCTCGCGCCTCGCCGCTCCGTTTATCTCTGTCTCGCCTATTATTGTCATATCAAGATTCGAACATTGCATTTTGTTTCCAATTTTCAATTTAGTTTATATCGGATGTTGGCAAGAGCAAGACGTCTGGCGTGCCGCCATACTTCATTGTGCACGTGTTTATGTCGCGCGCTCGACTTATTACATATTTGAATTATTAGTTCGCGGTAAATAATTGAGTTCCTATTGTTGTGTAGTGTGAGTTATTGGACTTTGATAGTATTACTATTAAATGGAATTCATGGATTTCTTCAACACTTTCATGGAGGATCGTCATCATCATCATCATCAGAACTCGCAAAGCGAGCCTCCGAAGATGCCGAATTTTTTCGAAGTTGATAAGAAAAAGGTTGGGTGTTTAGTAATAATTATAATCAATTAGTAATTATTAAACGCTTACGCATACCTACTTCTTATTTTTCATACGTCGCTAGCGCAATTTTCGCTTTTCTTTTTTAACTTATTTTTTTTATTTTTGCGGTAAACCTAATTCACTAAAATAGTGCATGGGCAGTGACAGGTTAATGACAGTTGACTTTGACAGTTCAATATTTTATTCGCAGTTTTTTGTTCATACCTACATGTAGTTACTTGATAAGCCTATTGATTTATACTGTGGCTACAATTATTAATTTTATTATTAATATTTTAATAACAGTTAATTATAAACCAAATACGGGACACCTATATACATACTATATACATATTGGGGAATATCCCGTTGACATTTTTTGTACTATCAAATATTTTGTCTGTTGACTTCCTGTTAATATCATCTTTCCACTAATTTTATATCATTTAGATACCCGTGTGTGCATAGCATGGCGGCGTTAAATTTATTTCATTATTATGATTTTGTATAAACAAACAATCAGGCGCTAACGACCATAAATGACTTCAAAAGTTAATAAAGGACGCGCATGAAAAGAAAAAATGTTTGTTTGAGTAATTAATTGTTTATAATTAACAATAAAACTAATTCTTAATTAGATAATTCTAAAACAATACAATAGTTCCCTACCTATACAATGTTTACTCACAAACAAGTCACAGGCAACTATGTTGCTCCAAATAGCAATAATAATTCTTCAGTTTTATATTAGCACATAAAATTATATGAAATTCCATTTTAATAATTCAAATATCGAACCGAGAATGAGCTAACGAACGGGTTTCAATGGCTGACTTAAACAATATAAAATAAATTAGTAATAAAATAGAGGAATGAAGCGTAAAAGATTTATATGAATATTAAATCGCTTAATAAAAACTGGCGATCTGTTTAAAGGGACCTTTTTATGTGGAAGTTAATTATAGTTTTAATATAAAACGATGCCGAATTAATAACGAGAAGCGGACGGATTAAAAAAAACGGATTCGATATAAATTTCGATTATTTATGGGGCATTTAATAGGCGTTTAATATCGTGTCATTATGAATTAAACTTTTGGTATATACCTACTGCAGGTTTCTGTATTTGTTTGTCAAGTAGACATAGGTACCTACGCAATGTATAAGTTGTATAACACCGTTTTTTGCTGGGTGGTCTCCATTCTAAGAATAGGCGATGCTGGTTCCACCCATCGGGTTATGGTTATGGTTACGTTATGGTTTTTCAAAAGTTCCAAACGATTAAAACGCAAATGATTTGATAAACACTAATTAAAAAAATCAATTATATCCTCACGGCGTGTTATCACAAGGACAGACAATATAATTTATGTCTATGCTCACTCTGGTTAAACGTTCTTCAAGTTAGTGCGCTCTGGAAAATACCAGAAAAACTTCTGGATCAGGAAGAAAACATAAGTTTTGGCTCTTTGAGCTTCTATTTTAAATCTTTCGGCTACAGGAATACAATATATAAGTAGTTGCTTCTATCGTATAATATGCAACTTTTCTGACACAAATTGAAGAAGTTTTTTATTAACATAGGAAAAGTTTGCGGTGGATACATAGTTTCTTTTCAGTTGAGATCTAGTGTCTCGAGACTTATAACGACAGAAGAAAAATTGATAAATAATTAGTATTTAGTTAGTTAGTATTAGTATTGGATAGTAGGTACTTATTTTTGTAAGCTTTTTTGTAGGATCAGGGGCCTAAAAGGGCCACTTTGGAGAATCATAAAAGGATAACATTATGAATCGTAATATGGCGAAGACAGTCTGTGTCTTTTTTTTCGCTGCTCTACGTAGGCATAATCAGAGATTGGGATTGGATTTGGATCGGATTGATTAATATTTTAGCACAGACAAATAAAAATAACTGAAAAATGCTTCTCCAATGGGATTTGATACGATTTACTTTTAACTGTCCATTATGTTATCCTTTTATGATTCTGCCAAAGTGGTCTTTTTAGGCCCTCAGGTCAGGTAGCGACGTCAGTAAAAATATTAATCAAACCGAAATTAGTCCTAGTATGTAGGACGCTATACATATCTTATCTAGTTGACAAAGTTGTACTGATTGTGATGTCAGGGGTGGTCAAACTCGCGCCCGTTTATTTTTATGACGCACCTCCTTTTTATCACCGGATAATGCGTGAAACGGATCATTTTATAACGACAACATATCTTAATGATCGGATTAGAGCCCTTCTTGATCCCCATTGATTTATCTCTACATGTCACTTAAATTTTATTGGTCTAACTTGTAACTGCTACATTTTTGAGTAATGGCGTCATGAAACAAGATTATCTGAGGAAAATCTGGAGTGTGCTGCTTAAATAGTACATGTGCAGTCATAATTGTAGGTTCACATAGGTTCGTAGTAACAAAAGTATTGCAAATACGCCTGGAACCGGGTGTCATTTGTATTTATACGTACAGCAGAGCGATTGTTGGGCTTGGTAAGAAATTAGCATGTCGTCGCTCAGTGCGGTGTGGTCATCCCCTCGCCCCCCCCTCCCCCTGCGTGTGTACTGTACAACTATGTTGGTGTTGACGCGAGGGTGTGTTGGTGACGCACACAGCCGACCCGAGAGCGATGACCGCGCGTTTGTTACACCTGCAAATAAACTGGAGTCCATTCGCGGGACCAATAAATGCATGTTTCCATGTAGTGTGTATTCATTAAGCACCTTATACGGTGAAAATCTTGGCTTTGTGAGTACGTTAACATGCGATCTTTATGTCTATGTGTTAATGTTGTACATACAAACACTGTATAGAATTTAACACGTTTTATTATTAAGGCGCAACGTTTGAATAATTTGTTTAAATAGAAATCATTGTAAATTATCGGTGGGACTTGTTTTAGTTGTCGTTTGTTTTTTATAAGTTTATGGAATGATTTGGTAACGCGAATCAGTTTGATAATTTCTGTTGCTGCTACAATTATCAAGTTAGTTTAGTTAGTTAGTTTCCTTACAGGAAATTGGTCGGTTATTTACGATGCGGGCTGGTTACCTCCAGTTTTTACATCGAAAAGGTATCTGATATTGCAGCTAGAGTAAAATTATCGTTTGCATTAGTCATATTAACAGTTTGCTAATAAATCACAAGCTTATCTCAATTTAATTATCCAATAATATCGTCCATATTATATTTATGCAGGTAGTACCAGGTAGTAGGTAGTAATTAGATGAAATCAAAACATCGTTCATTTTATTTCTCCAAGAAACAAAATTTTTTCCTGTTGATCATTGCTGAAATTTGTCCGTTTTTTCCCCTAAAACTTTCAACTTTTATTTACGAAACACAATATTTTTATTAATCTGAAACACCAAGTCCCAACTTTAGTTTAGTATAGTGCAGCCCGGGCCTTACACAGTACCTATGTCTGAATGGATGCGCACACGCATGTGTGCGTCACTTGCTTGCTAATGCCTCCGACACGCGCTGAGCGACGTTTAGCGTGTTTCCCTATGCGAGGTGAAAACACTACGGGAAATATTGGAAAAATATTTTGTATAGAACGTTGAGAACTAAGAATAAATAAGGTGTTGAGGCTTTAAGATATTTGCAATGCGCTGGGGGCATCTATGGATTGACAAGTTTCTATTTTAGTTGTAACAACGAGAAGTTTCGTGAGAATTGTGAAACTACAGCAAATACGTATTTATACTTCAGTTACCTATTCATTATGCACGCACTTGTCAAAAAAAAATTAAAAAAAAAAAAAAAAATTGACTCGCCCCAAGGTTGATAACCACTGACGAAACGTTAAAAACCAGGCAAGTGCGAGTCGGACTCGCACACGAAGGGTTCCGTACCACACGGCATAAAACACCGAAAAAAACATTTCTTTTATACCCCTTTAAATTTTAACTTTGTTTTATTTTTATTATTTGTTGTTATAGCGGCAACAGAAATACATCATCTGTGAAAATTTCAACTGTCTAGCTATCACGGTTCATGAGATACAGCCTGGTGACAGACAGACAGACGGACAGTGGAGTCTTAGTAATAGGGTCCCGTTTTTACCCTTTGGGTACGGAACCCTAAAAAGTATAAAAACACAGGGCATAACTATTAATAACTCTTTTACGTACATAATCTAACTTTTCAAATGACATACGTAAAATTAATACGATGCTAAAAACTATTGTAATGTTAGCGGAAACTACTCGAAAATCGTAAGAGCCAGATAAAAGATAAATATAGACGAAGGAAGCTGCTCAAACAGCCAAGAAGATCTTTCATCGCGGGCTGGTACGGAATTCTGTCAATACAAATTGTTTTTTCTAGAAAACTGTGATATCTGTTTACCTACTAGTTGCTTTTCTAATGATAGTCGTATTACGAGAGAAATGTAACAATTTTTAGGGTTCCGTACCTAAAAAGGTAAAAACGGAACCCTTATAGGATCACTTTGTTGTCCATCCGTCTGTCTGTCTGCCAAGACCCTTTATCTCGGGAACGCGTGGAGGTATCGAGTTGAAATTAAAACTATATACTCAACTGTACAGTCCCTTGAAGCTGTAAAAAAAATCAAACACCTAAGTTAACGTAAAAAAAAGATACGGCCGTTTATGTCGCAAAAAACATATATTTCGACATTCTCAAGGGAATCAAAATTTATAGGGTACTTCCCGTTGACCTAGAATCATGATATTTAGAAAAAAGCAAGGTCATGTAGTACAAGTAAAGGAAAAAAATCCGAAAACCATAAATTTGTAGGTACATTAAACAAAAAACCCGTGATTAACTATTTACATACATACTACAAAGTACGGAACCCTCGGTGCGCGAGTCCGACTCGCACTTGACTGGTTTTTTTTTATGAATATTATTATTCAAAACATAATATAATCCCTGAAGGGCAGAGGTGTAGGTATATAGTAGGTACAACCACATTTCGCCAGTTATGTTTTCATCATCATCATCATTTCAGCCGAAAGACGTCCACTGCTGGACACAGGCCTCCCCCAAAGAGGGGCTCCAGTGCGGACAGACAGCCCGCGCGCGTTCTCGCACCCTCGCCCACCCTGCGCCCGAGCCCCAGTCTGGCCAAACACCAAATTATGTTTCAGCGTCGAATTTACCTTGAGTTCCTGACACTAGTTTAATCAAATATGATTGGGATCTATTTAGGTCGTCGTCGTCGTTTCAGCCGATAGACGTCCACTGCTGGACATAGGCCTCCCCCAATTTTGGGGGGGGGTTTGCCATAATCGCCACGCTTGGCAGGCGGGTTGGCGATCGCAGTATAGTATGGTGGTGGAACGCTGCTGCCCATTCTCCGGTACGCCCCTTAGTCGCCTTTTAAGACACTCACGGGAAATATGGGGTGGTGTTATTCTTTAAGTCCGGCACCACACAGTCTCTTAGTTATGTTTTAGTCCCATTTAATAAGGGGCGAGCCTAAAGCCATCAACCAGGCACAAACCCCGATTCAGGGCTGCTACTGAGAAATTAGCGATAAAAAACTTAAAAGACATGGTCCTCAAAGATTATGTCCGGATTTTTTATACAGGGTTATTGGAACCAAACCTGAAATAGCGAAAAAAAAAATCAGCTGTTCCCTACATTTATATTCGGGGGAAACAGCTGATTTTTTTTAAAAGTTGTTCATAGTGACGAGTACAATGTCCTCTTAAAAGGTTGTTAATGTTTTACTAATAACCGTGTATACACATTGACATTGATGAATTTTATATATACAATGACATGAATATTTACTTTGTAAAGTATTTTTTTATTTAATTATTGTGAATGTGAGGTCTATGTGGGTCATTTCTTTTTTCTGTTTTCCTTCTTAGTTAGTTTTAATCATGATCTGGCAGTTTGAGTAATTTACGCGGCCTCCCCAAATGTCCTTTCTTTGGTATTGTTCGTCGAATCGTTGAGCTCCTCAAGTTCTGAGTTGAGCTGCACGATTTTTGACAAATGCGTGCACTGATTGGACAGGTCTGCTCAATCTGTGTGGTTCTTTCCTCAAAAGACCATATCAGACACCAATCTACATGGTCTTCACACGATCTGACCAAGATTTTGTCTGGACTTTAAAAGAGACTGTGACCTCTGAGTTTGTTTCGGCCTTTCTTCTCAGAATAGTTAGATAGGAAACGCCGACCTCATCTAGTTTAAAAAAAATGTGATTGACGTGTGTGTTTGTACAAACCTACTTAGAGAAAATAAATAATTTATCATTTAATAAAACTTTTCCCGACCCGGGAATCGAACCCAGGACCTCATGTTCAGCAGTATAGCGTTTGCCATCACTATACCAACGAGGCAGTAATTATTAACTATTTTCCCATTTTCAACTCTATGATCGCTCATTTTATTTCACTTGGGCTTTAATAGGTTTCCTATTGAAGGGTGTAAACTTATAGAAACGTCCAACACTGGGAGTAAATCGACAATTTATCGGTCAAACTGATCTGAAAGAGTTTCATTTTCGTTTCCTATTTCAAGATGCTTTAACGGATTCTTTAAATTTATTTTTGCAATAAATTCCTTTAGAAACCGAAAACGATTGGTTAACCAAGCCTGATTAGGTGTATATTGATTAGTCTTTTATTTTATCTTTAGATTAACCAGTTATTAAACAAAAATTATTATAATACTTGGAAAGTTTAATAACTTTTAAGAGCGTGTATAATAAAAGCTCCACAGTTTTCCAAATAACAGAATTACAACAAAAATATAATAATATCTGCACTCATTATTACATCAATACTAGTTTACACTCGACCAGTTCGGTTCTAACCGGCTAAAACCGGCGACAACCGACTTAATCCCCGTTGGATAATTGCGGCCAGCAATACGGGGCTTTGCGGGCGGGCGGATTAATTTTCCCCGCCATAGTTCGTGCCGCCCGCCCTAGTGCCACGTTATTATTTCAGATTGATTATTTTTCTGAATTAGTTTTGTTTTCTTGAATAGAAAATATTATGGTGGCAAGTGAAAGGGTTGCATTATATGAAAAAACAAAAAAAGTAATTTTGTATCAGGTAACATTTTTCTTACCATGACCCAATTTTGGATGCTCTTCCAAATTTGGGTCATGGCCAACATAACCTTAACCTGTTATTCGCACACGTTTTTTTTACTCTACATTTTCAAAGAACTGCTTTTTCGTTGTTCCAGTAACTAATTATGGGTACTAACATAATTTAAAAGCCCACAAAATTATCACCCATAAATTCTTGTCCACAAAATGATCTAATTTGGCACAGTTGGGAAAGTAATTCACACCCTCGCCACGACCGGACGAGCACGAACATATTTATTTACAATAGGTAGCTCCCCTATCATACGGCAGATATGCGGAACCCCAAAATGTTCATCTAATTGGAGATCAAAGAGAGGGCGTGTAATCGTATACACTTTGTGTATACTCTATAGTTGAGCGTACATTGATGTAAAGGTTTTGGAAGCGACAAGGAGCGTTGTGTTACAATCGGTCTCAATAAAATTAACCGTTTTGTTTTTTTATGGCCATCCTAAGTAATTATTATTATTTGGTCTGTTCTTTGACGACTCATTTTATTCTAACCTATAACTCCAGTCTATTTAAACCTAAATAAATAAGGAAGAGGTTCTCATTTCGACATTCAGTTCATTTCATTTCAGTTCACAAATCGTACATCATCGTCATGTCTCACCCGATCTAACTTTAGAGTTGTGTTTAAAAATTGTAAAAGGCGATTATATCCATAAATCTGTTATTATTTCGTGCCAATCCGTGCAACGTAAGTCATCGATCTCACTTCTGTGTCCAAATTGTAGTTGTCAATGTCAGTGCCAAAAAAAGCACCGGCTCGTTCATAATGTCCTCCTCATCGTATGTCGTATCCAGTACCCTATAATCCTTGTCCCCATGCGTTGATGACCACGCGCGCGTATTGTTTTCGTCAATTACGCGATTACTTGCCCGGAATAATTCCACCAGAGGGCGCTATCCCTCTTCCTGGACATAAGCCGCTCACTATTATGTAGTTTTATGTATATAATGTACTCTTCCGTGTGTAATTAATTGTTCAAAGACCCGAATTTATGTATCGGTTATTAGACTGGAAGATTTCATTGAGCAATTGATTTTACAGATATATTTATTTATTTATTTATTTATTATAATCTCCCTATCACTATCATTACAGGTGTATACCTAATGCGATAGCGTGGTCTTAAAATTAACATACAATTTAAAACTATGAATAACGTAAAAACACACAAACGTACAAGTAATACAAGTATGCATCAAACCTAAATAAAAGAAAACAAAATAAAATAAAAACAACAACATATAGCCTACTCTAATCTACATTATAACATAAAAGGAACAACAGTATTTTTGCGAGTTCACTCAAATGGCATGTAAATACATCGATCTTCTCGTGAAGCTCGTTAATAACCCGAATAGCGCGAGTCAATGGTGTTTTGGCGAGAAGGTTGGTCCTGGCAACCGGTACGGCCAACAGTGGCGGGCGGCGCCGCCTCCACACATAGCGGTCTGGTACACACACACTCAGGCGCTGCAGTACTCCTGGGTTATGCTCCATGCCACGAAGTAACCTAACCAGATACGCTACAAGCGTGAATTCCCGTCGTACTCTCAGTTGGTTGTACCCGACCATACCGAGCACAAACAGAGTGGGGTACATCAACGGGTAAAATGGATATACCCCATATAATTTCTTGTACAAGTGGCGCGTGAACTTGTTCTGGACGCGTTCCAGCATTACTGAGTACTTGGCCTCATGCGGAGCCCATATGACAGCACTATGCTCCAGATGACTCCTGACAAGTGCGTCATACAGGACTCTGACTGTTGCGATGTTAGTGAAGTGCCTTGTCTGTCGCAGAACAAATCCTAAGTTTCTAAACGCCCTTTTACAGATCCCCGTAATATGATCGCGAAACGATAGTTCGGGAGTGACGATAACCCCTAAATCCCGCACCTCAGAAACTCGTTGCATAGGCGCGGCGCCCACCACGTACTGGTGAACTAGAGGAGCACGCGCGCGCGTAAAACTCATCACCGAGCACTTTGACGCGTTAAAGAAAAGCCTGTTGTTCTGACTCCATTCCACTACCCTATGTATATCCTCCTGCAACAGTTCGCAATCGGATTCATTATTAACCTCGAGCAGCAACTTGAGGTCATCCGCAAATAACAAACAGGAGCCATGTTTAACGACTTCCGGCAAATCGTTTATCATTAAGATGAATTCGAGAGGCCCCAAATTGCTTCCTTGACTCACACCTGACCAGGTGTAATATGGGTCGGATTCACACCCATTATAATCTACGTACTGCTGTCTATCTTGGAAATAACTGGCGAAGAACTGTAGTAGATGTGGTGTACAGCCGACTTTTGCGAGCTTCGTTAGTAAGATGTCATTGTCAACGGTGTCAAAAGCTTTTTTAAAATCAAAATAAGCAGCATCAACCTGCACACCAGCATCTACCGCCGGCACCACCTGCGCCATAAAGTTCAACAGATTGGTGGCAGTGCTGCGCGCCGGCCGGAAACCATGCTGCGCATCAGCCAGTTGTCCACGCACCTGCCCCAGCATGCCGCGCTGGATAGCAGACTCGAACACCTTGGCCGGCGTCGACAACACGGCCACCGGTCTATAACCAGTTATGTCCGATCCCGCCTTACCTTTGGGTACAGGAATGACCCGCTTCATCTTCCATTGAGTGGGGAATGTCATCGAATGAAGACACATATTAAAAATATACAGTAGCGGTTCCGTGAGCACCCTACCACAATCTTTAAAAAGAAATGCCGGTATACCGTCCGGGCCTGCTGAACGCTTCGGTTTCAGGCGCTCAAGTGCACCTCTGACGTCCTTCAGACTCAGTGCGTCAAGTTGTACCCGCGCACTGCTCGCTGCTCCCGCCGCCGCCTCCGCCGCTTGAGCGTCTAACCGCGGCGGCTGATCGCTGTAAACAGATTCGAAAAATTTTGCGAACTGTTTAGCACACTCTTTATCCGATAAATGCTCACCATCTTTTACAATAGTTTTCTTGCCTACTGAATTTTTCTTTGATCGTATGTATTGCCAGAATGACTTAGGATCTTTAGCAAACTGACACTGGATTTTATGTTGATGCAGTTTGTGAGCAGTATCTATAGATTTTTTAATAAGCGCTCTGTATTTAGAATATTCTTCATAATCCCTACTTAGTTTAGTTGTTTTAAATATCTTGTGAAGTCTGGCTTTAGTTCTCAAATCTTTAATTATTTCGCTCGTGTACCATTTCGGATAAATGTACCGCGACTTTGTACTAGGTTTTTTCCTGGGAACACATTCATCCAAAATGTCATAAATATTACTATAAAATAAATCCAATATTGCTTCTAAATCGCTCATTTCATACATATTACTCCAATCGATTGAAACTAACCTCGAATAAAGCAATTGATAATTCGCCTTGTAAAAGTTCCACTGAGGTCTAATATTACGTGCGCATGTACCGGGCGCGCGCGAGTCGACGGCGGGGGCGGGGTCGGGGACAGGGACGCCTGCGGGCCGCGCGAGGCGCACGCTCACCGCGAGCGGCGGGTGATGCACGTCGACGGGCACCAGCGGCTCGTCGGCCGCTTCTACTGACACCTCTCCGCTAAAACCTGTACTCAGGACCAAATCCAGCTGCCGACCTAAACTATTGGGTACTATATTACTTTGAGTGAACTCGCAATAAGATACAAAACATTCATAATAATTATTAACATTTAAAGGACACGAATATAAATTAAAATCTCCAATCACTATTACTTCTCTATATCTATCACATAGGTTTTCTATTATTCTAAACAAAGTCATGTACTCATTCTCCGAACTACCTGGTGGGATATAAATTACACAACACAAAAACAAAAATCTATTATTTAAATAAACCGTTGCACAAACCATTTCGAAAATGCAGGTATCTATCGACGCGTCGGCGATAGGTACTTCTCGCAACTCATACCGGTGTGTGGCCACTAGAAACGCGCCTCCCTGTTTCCGACCATCCGTTCGATCACAACGAAGTATTTGATACCCTGGTGGTATAATTTCAGAATCTTTTATGGAATCATTGCAACCTGATTCTGTGATTGCGTATAAGTCTGAATTTAACGTATCTATATTTCTTCTGAACTCGTCTAATTTCGTTCGAAGACCTCTGACGTTTTGGTAGAAAATATCGATAGTATTAGTTTGGTGTGTTTTTGGTTGACTTGCGAAACCAAATCCACTCATTAAATTCCGCGTTCATGGGCCAGATTTCTGCTTGATTTAACTTATCAAAATATTGTTCAGGCACCCCTACAATAAACGACGAGTAATCTCGCTCCGTTTTATGTTTGATATCTACAGCATGGATTTAGGAAAGCTTTCCTTTTTGTTTTACAGTATTCCCAAATTAATAATACGCACGCAGATCTTCGCTAATTCCCGGAAACACCCGAATCATTGAATCGTAAGAGCCCTAAACATTCATGAAGAAATGCACTTAACCACTCTATATACACATCGTCTTCCGACGTTCGGGGAATACGACCGTTGCCGAACAGTGACGAAGATTTCTATGCGCATGATCACTTTGGGAGACCTGTAAAGCATAACTATGTGATCTAACACAATCTCATTCCGAATAATTTTGAAGGATATTGCTGATCCATTGCTTCATATGTTCGAAAAATGTGTCTGCTCAACAACGTGAATAACGCAATGAATGTTGTTGAACTATCTAATCTACATGGTCCTCAAAGATTATGTTCGGATTTTTTATATACACATTGACATTGATGAATTTTATTTAGTCAATGACATGCATATATTTACTTTGTAAAGTATTTATTTTTCCTATTAATTTATTGTGAATGTGAGGACTATGTGGGTAATTTTTTTTTTCTGTTTTCCTTCTTAGTTTTAATCATGATCTGGCAGTTTGAGTAATTTACGCGGCCTACCCAAATGTCCCTTCTTTGGTATTGTTCGTCGAATCGTTGAGGTCCTCAACTTCTGAGTTGAGCACGATTTTTGACAAATGCGTGCACTGATTGGACAGGTCCGCTCAATCTGTGTGGTTCTTTCCTCAAAAGACCATTTCAGACACCAATCTACATGGTCTTCACACGATCTGACCAAGATTTTGTCTGGACTTTAAAAGAGACTGTGACCTCTGAGTTTGTTTCGGCCTTTCTTCTCAGAGTAGTCAGACAGGAAACGCCGACCTCATCTAGTTTAAAAAATATGATTGACGTGTAAAAGTGTTTGTAAAAACCTACTTACAGAAATAAACCATTTATCATTTATCAAAATGAAAGCTATTGCTACTGATAGTCATCATCTGCCTAGCCTTTTCCCAACTATGTTGGGATCGGCTACCAGTCTAACCCGATACAGCTGAATACCAGTATTTTACATGGAGCGAATGCCTGTCTGACCTCCACAACCCAGTTACTGGGTAATAGGTAATAGGTACTACGGGCTGGTGTCTGCAACTCCACGTCAATGCGCGTATTTTGCGTATAAAAATGTTACTGGGTAATACGAGACCCCTTGGTAAGACTGGATGGCAGACTTTCTGGCTTGTGACTACTGGCTTTCTGGCTTGTGGCTTATAACGACTGTCAAAGATCCACGAGTGACAGCCGGGACCAACGGCTTAACGTGCTTTCCGAGGCACGGAGCGGTCTCGGTATGTCTATACATACCGAGACCGCTCCGTGCCTCGGAAAGCACGTTTGCCGCAGTTACCCATCCACAGACCAACTGCGGCAAACGTAGCCTTAACCTTATCGATCGACCTGTGCGGCTGCTATTATTTAGCCACGGGCCCCATTGCTACTGATAGTGGGTTACGCAATTACCCCGCTTACTTTATATGTTAGTTTATTGTTCGCTGAATCAATTAAAACATTCACAGTCCTATCAAATGGAATCTTAATTTTTTCTAAACGAGAACACACGGTCCATCTATCACCACTCTCACGAATTGGTATTTCAAAACCATTAATAATTCATATCAACATCAACATCAAGAAAGTATAAATTAATCTAATTGTAGGTGAAAATGATAATTATACAAGTGTGTGCAACGTTACCTATCAATCCAGTACTGGCCTCAAATGAGAAGTAATTTATGAGTAAACATATGGGATGGGAATCACTTAGCGCTTTCATACTTGCTATCAAAGCGTACACCGATTGGGGACGACCCTTTCATGAGGGAACCAAGAATTGGAGGCTACTTTTCGTAGAGTTTCCAAGAATTCACAGATTTGAAATAGAATTTGGCTTTGAAATGAGTCAGGTAAGAAAATATTAATTTGTGCTCAATGAGCCATCACAATTCGTTTAACACAGGGTATTTAGTCAGTGTCATTGTGTTTTTAACCGACTTCTTTAATGTTTTAAATCTGTATTTCAGAAAAACATAAAGCGTTGTTGACCAGTCAGATAAGTACAGACGCCAGCACATCAAGCTACCCGAAACTGTAAAATTTTCCCAATCAACTTTGAACCTTATGCTTTAGCGATAAAGTTGAAAATCTATTGAAGACATTTCACAGATTGTAGTAGCTTGATGTGCTGGCGTCTGTGCTATAGTTCTATTTCTCAATAATATAGTCCAGCAGGTCCTGTATTTGCGTAACACAGTAGCAATGGCTTTCATTTTGACACACCCAAATAAAATGTACCCACAGGAGCACTTTCTTTTATTATCATTAGACGTGGTTCGTATATATTGGTGTGCTCTACCTTGCCTATTATCCCATCAGTGATGCCTAGGCACTCTTTGTCTTCAATATCAGAGAGATCCCATGCTAAAACAAAGGATTACAATCAGAATTATATAAATAAAATAAATAAATTTATGTCATTTTAAGTACACAGTGGTACAACATTCATTGCGTTATTAAAGTTGCTGAGCAGACAAATTTTTCGAACTTATTGAAGCAATGGATTAGCAATTACCTTCAAAATGGTTCAGTTTGTGATTGAAAGTATGTTACGCAGTTAGGGTCCTGATAACGAAGAAGAAGACTATAGTCCTTAATGATTTCGATAAAGGCGTCCCTAATAAAACAATTTCTGTGAAAAACATGCTAAATTAACTTTTTCATAGCACAGTGGCGCCGATTCTGTTGTTCACAAACTAAACTAAATTTAAGTTCATGCATCTTTTTCTTTCTATTTCATTAAGAAAAGGACAGAAGATAAATATTAGTTTAGTCCTGTCAAATTAAGATACTCCTTAGACAATTTTGAAGAGATTAAAAAATTGGCTATTAAAAATACGTCAATTTACGTCAGGCGCTGACTAATTTGACAGGACTAAACTAATATTTTTATCTTCTGTTCTTTTCATACTGAAATATAAAGAAAAAGATGCCTGAACTACAATTTGGTGTAGTATAAGCATTATTCAGCCTATAATGTCCCCACTGCTGGGACACAGGCCTCCTCTAAGTGAGAGGGAAGGGTCTGTTATCCACCACGCGGGCCCAGTGTGGGTTTGTAGATGTCGCATGTCTTCGAATTTTTGGTCCTAAGATATGCCGATTCTTTATTTTTATATCCTAAGGAAATCATTCTTAAGGAAAACATCGTGAGGAATCTGTTACATAAACAGTTAAAACTACAATTGTAGCAGTAGTGGTTCCATCCGCCATGACTGGTCCTCCATTAGTAGAAGTAGAAGCTGGTACACTTTGATTTCGACACTAGGTACTGTTATCAATTGAGGCATTGTTTTTGCGGCCAACGCCCCCTCTCGGCTACTTTGCTGTGTTTTATATATAATGCGTACATTAATTCAAGTCATAGGCGGAAGCGTTTAACAAAAATTACGTCTGACTTACTCATTAATCCAGTAAACATAGCTTCATTTCGGAAAGCTTTAAAATGAAATAGAAGGAGAAGCGCCAGGGTAGAATGAGATATTCAAATATTTTTTACGTTTTTGTGTAATTTGCAGGATTTTAAACAAAATATGATTCGCGACCGTAACAAGTATGTATTAACAGAGTTACGAGAATTACAATCATAAATGCAACCTCCTTCTAAGTTCATAAATTCTAAGCATAAAAACGTAACTTTACTTTTTGGTGCTTCGAAAATAAACTCATAGTTATCATTTACAACGTTATTTTTAGTATATGCGAAATATGTGAAACCGAATATAGTTTGTTCAGAATAAGTAACTGAATCGATTCCAATAATTTTTACCCCATGTTATATTTTGTCCCAAAAATATTTAAAAAAGGTTTAAAGTTGGACACCGAGCGACACTAAGTAAGTTATCCAATCTCCGCGCCGAACGGTTAGGTAGGTACCTAGGTATTATTATCAATAAGCGCAAGACGGCGCGGCGCTGGTGAGTATGTTTTTGTACGGACAAACAGGTAACTTAACAAGCTTAATTATAACTTTGTGATTTTTCATGATACAGTTTTGAAATGTTGTACACAGATTCTTTACATAAAAATACTAGACACGTGTTTCGGGTTTCGCATATACTAAAAATAATGTTGTAAATGTAGATAGGTCCATTAAATAATATTTCCTAAGTCTTTACATTTTGCTGTCCGTCGCAAGTCCTTCTGTATCAATGTCATATTTTGCAACTACGTTATCGAATGCATATTTGAGCATTTTAACATAAACAATGTCTATCGACACTTTCCTGCAAAGTATTACCTACTCGTTACTTAAACCATCTCAAAATTATGCAACTTCCATTAAATCCTCACCAGCAAAATTAAGTGCACCTTCTTCCTCAACAATGGAGGTAACAGTATCGCTGTCACTTACACCTTGTACCTCCTCCCCCCAGCGTTTGTTTACCTCTTTACAGCTCCGGTTAAAACTGTGTTACACACAATACAGAGGCGACACCTGCCGGCTCTTCGACAACTCTCTCTCATTTCATTATTCTATTGATTTCTGCTTTTAACTGACTCACGGGTAGAGATCGGTTACGGGTTATAAGTTCTTATGTTTGTGTTGCGGTTTTGTAACGAATGGTGTTAACTTGATTTCAAAATATTGTATTCATATAGTCAATAAAATATGTTGGGCTGCAATTTGGTAAAAATTTTCTTCGCACATTGTCATTTTCATTACCGTTTATAGCCCTTAGTACATTAATTAGGTAGCGTGATTCGACTTCGGCCGCCATTTTGTTATTTCATATTTAGAATATCACAGAGAGTTTTGTGAATTTAGTTATCAGCATTGCTAATGTAAATTCCGAAAAATATAACAAGTATTAACGAAAACGTATGCCAAATTCTGCCATCGCTACTTTTTATAAACAGTAGATTTAAAACTTATAAATGAATTAATTTGCTGTTTCAGTCATTGCAATATCTAGTAATATAATCGTGAGCATCGTGATCTTCTGTATATTTTGTGGTTACAATGCTTCATAATACATTGCAGTTGCAGTCGTTCAAATTATTTGCTATCATCATCTCTATCTATATAGTTTTATGTGGGAAGCCGATTAGATCTTACATGTGTCTCACGATCTTCTTAATGATGTATATTAATTATTGAGTTCATTATAACAGTAATTGACTTATTATGGCTGTAGGAAATTGCTGATGTATCTTCTTCAAATTTCTCATCATTGGAATCATTAGGAATATCTGTTTTTTATTCGTTTGTTGTCTTGCCCGTTTTTAGATTTAAAATAGTTGATTCATCAATTTATAGAATCTGTTTTTTCATTCTTGTAATATGTGGTTCCAAAAGGATCAACATAGATGCTATCTACAGCAATACGCATTAATGTACAAAATACCTGGTATTTATGTTCCTTCATTAGTATCGCCTCATTCTACTTCTACTTAGACACAAAGTACTATCTCAGGTAGGTACATACAGTGCGTGACTGCGACAATCTACAGCAACTTAGCATTTGACACTTATCAATACATTTTAATTTATTACAAACGGAAAACTGTGGCGTCGCTTATAATTATAGCATTCGAGCGATATGCAAGCGATCGGTTAGTGTTTAGAATATGGGTCGCATTATCGTCATAATGTGCGCGAATACACGAACAGACATTACCATTTTAGTGCTCTTGCTGATTGCAATGAAACATTGTCATTGTTACCTTCGACGCAATGGAAAATCAATTTCCTCGGTAGATTGGTAGGTAGTTTATGTGTTATGTTTTTCTTTGGAAGTAACTGCGTAATTGCTGCTACTCATCTATGTTATGACAAATTGCTACAATGTTTTGATACCTATAAAAAGCGATGAAAATAAATAGTAACATTTCAATTGTTAACATCAACTAAAACATTGTACATTACAGAGTACAAGAACTATTAAACGTACCGAATAATATATCGTTAGTAATTTTATTTAATCTTGTAAAACAGTTAAAGAACAGTAACATAAAAAGAAAGTGCAATAAATTCTTGTAAATTAACACCGTAATGTCCGCAATGAATCACGCTATAAATCGCAGACGTAAAACGCAACAGCAATCTATTTGAAACAAAACACGAACAAACGTAGAAACTAGTCTAACACCAACCATATTGTATGCAAAGCGAAATTTATACAGTAATTTCTCCCGTAAACCATCAAAAGCAATAAGTATAAATCTCTTACATTACCATAAACGCTGTTACTATTATGTTTAGATACCCACCACGAGTTTATTTATAAACGCATCCTTCTTAAATATTACGCCTTTAAATTATTGCAAGCAATTTGAAATTGTCTCGCGGCGCGGCGCGGCCTCATGCTCGCGGACGAGGCAAGCCAGCCAGGTTCATTCGCAGTCTAAAATGTTATTTAATGTAAGCGCCCATGTGTCGACAAGTGCTAGTGTAAATTGTATTGAAATTCATGAGAAGACTATATGAATCAGTGCCTCAGTGGTTACGAAAACGGAACTGATATGGATTGATGTTGACCTGTATTGTGATTTGAAGAAAGTTGTACGCATTGTCTAGTTCAAACTTGTTTGTTTGACATACCAATACCTGGCTTTCGATGTAGATAAGATAGCTTTTACTTGATTGAGAAGTTGAGTAGATAACGTTTAATATACTAGTGTTTAGCATTTCTTTTTTGCCGTTTGTTGCGCTGTCACTTAACAGTTTTTCTGCTGTGTTAACAGTTGCTGTCTTAAAGGAACATGCACTACCAGAGGAATACTTCTCGTAATTTTAAGAAAGTTCACAGTCTGATCTTAGTCTCATTCTGTCAAACATACTTTTAATTTCACCACATTATTGTCAAGTTTTTGACATTGATGGTCGGTGAGATGAGATTGCGGCTAGATTTTGAAGGTTTCTATTTACGGGATTTGGCCTTCAGATAGCAACATAGCATATACACTTCCATGATGTTCATTCAAATCTCACATTATGTCGCTGCAATGAAGGCCTTATAAGTTATAAAAATCTGTTCATAAATTTATCTCCGCACACAATAGTCAATCAAAGTGGACTCGCCTACGTGTCCAAATTGAACGGTCCCAATATAAAGGTAATGGCGAGTATACCTTGTAACATTTACTAGTGATTCAGCGCTGAACATTGATTTATATTATTCGATACATCAGTGCGTGGTGGTTTGTTTGGTTCTTTTATGCAATTTTGATGTTTGTTTTAGGTTTTGACATGTTTGATAGGTTGTAGTTAGCTCGTTTTTATTAAACGGTTTTATTAAGCTTGCCCTGTTTGTTATTTATTTATTTGCGTGTTATTTGGGTCTTTAGTACTTACTTGAAATTTTACCCCCTTCCTGTTGGCAGATTGATCTAATATTTGGTACACACTATAATTGTAAATCCAAGATGGCCGCCGCTACAAAATGGCGGATTAGATATTTTTCACAACCCCCTCAATATGGGTATAAAATGAAAGGCTTGACTAATAGAATACTGTACAAGTATAAAAATTTCAAATGTAAGATGGCCACCGGCACTAAATGCCACATTTAATTTTTTTTTCAATATTTCTAATTTCGTACCTATTTGTTTTTCAGTATGGGTATCGAATGAAAGGGCTTTACAAGTAGAACAAAGTGTATGGCGGATAATAGAGTTTAAATAAAAACTAAAAACTTGAAAGTATATTAAGTAAAAAAAAAATAAGTTAAGCGGTTTTAATGAAAACAATGATGCAGATAATGTACCTACAGCAAATGTAAGCTAAAAAATAATTCGGTAGGTCCTGGGTACCAGACATCACACCACTTTCGTCATCAATCTAGGGCCTAGGGCATTGATCAGACAAAAAAAATAAATCGTGGGGCGTAGCGTAACCTGAATAAATATGTAAATAGCATTTATAATTTCAAGAGCAACTGCTCTTAACATTATAAATGGTCGTTACATTATAAATGCTATTTACATACAAAAATAAAATCGTGGGGCGCGTGAAATTTCTAAAAAAAAATTAAAAAAAAAGTAAAAAAAAATTTAAGTTAAGCGGTTTTAATGAAAATAATTATTTATATTTATTTATATAATGTACTAAAAGCTGAAAAGGTAGGTCCCTAGGACCTAACGAATTATTTTTTAGCTTTTAGTAAAAAATGAATTCGTGGGGCGCGTGAAATTTCTATCAATAGTTCCCGAGTTATCCGACTATTGATGGAAATTTCACGCGCCCCACGAATTCATTTTTTACTTTATAAATATAAATAATTATTTTCATTAAAACAGTTTAACTTAAAAAAATTTTTTACTTATTTTTTCATAGTTAAAAGGGACAATTAGTCCGATATAACTAAAACATGATCAGCCTATAATGTTTGTTCCCACTGCTGGGACACAGGCCTCCTTTCGGGAGGAGAGGAAGTGGGAGTGGGTCGTACGTAACCCAGCACGCGGGCCCAGTGCGGGTTGGTAGATGTCACGTCTTCGAATTTTTTGTTCTAGGACATGCCGGTTTCCTCACGATATTTTCCTTCACCGTTTTGGGAGCAGTGGTGATGAAATAATTTACAAAAAGTAAAGCGCCTGTCTAAGCTCAAACCAACGACCTACAACTCGTAAGGCTAAACCAAAATGGAAAACATTTCATATCAATCAGACATTGTTGATAGATTAGTACATGTCAGCAGGTATGATGCCAATCCAATAATCTAGATTCAAGTATATTTAAGTAAGTATTGTCAAGCGATTAGTTTTCCATCGATTTCATCGGCTGTACAGCACAATATTAACATACATAGAAGATTGAATTTAAAATCACCTTGAGTTAAAGGCCACATCGATAAAATATGTATGGGGCCGATTGTTGACGACATCGAGCAAACGACAGTGATTGGCGCTTATTGTATTATTGTTGTACATAAGCAAGTCGATCGTAAACGCTGTTGCAACGACTAATAATGTGTGCGATCGATTCGTCTACTTTGTGATTGTAATCGTTGTTTGTATCGATATCGATAAAAACCCTCTGCAGCAGAAGGACTGATAAGTAAAATCCCGGAATAGCAAAATCCCAGATTAGCATAAGGACAGATTTGCATAAAGGCAGATAAAGAAGTGTCGTCATCAAAAAGATACAAACCGTATTAACCTTATTATCAATCTGTGACCTCTTTGCTTTATATTTAATACTATCCAAAACGCATTGGATCTCTAATTGATCATAAATTATGCGAAAGCCGATTTGATTTGAAAGTATTGTCATTTAAAATTTTCAAAAAATATACATTTGATTTAAGATGTGTTGATTGTTGAATATTACGTTGGAATTTTTTTTAAAGAGATTGCTTCCATTTCGATAGTGCTATTTGTTAGAGTCGTCTCAGCCTTCCTCGATTCGGTTTTGTTACTTTTGATAATTGTTTTCTTCAACATTTTGTGACTGGCCAAAAGTTACAAAGATATTTTTTTACTTTTCTGTTATACCTAAATCTGAAAAAACAAATAAAATATAAAGTTAAAGACAAGATTGATTAATAATAATAGATCTTGTCTATAACTATCGAAGTATCGATAGATTGCCTGTTCAGCATTACACCAGTCACTAGTTCACTATTTATGAACTTCATTCTAATCATAATTTTATTGTTTCAAAACTATAAAATTACACGATTTATGTTATTTATAACTTTGTCCTATTTTATTTATAAATTGCTACATTATCATGCATGCCATTACCGACAATAGTCACATCAAACAAAATTATATAACCAGGAAATGTGCTTAAACACAAATTATACAAAAAAGATACAATTTTTATGTGTGAACTTTGACGCGGAGTTTCATCACATAATAGACTTCAAAATATTATAAGAATACAATACTTTTTTAAAGCTGTGGCTAACACGGTACAATGATAATGTTTTCAAAATATTTATTTATTTATTCAACCGGAAGGGGAGAGGTCGTTAATTGGCGCATCACAATAGAGATTACGGAGATTAGGCGGCCAGTTTTGTGATTCAAATATGGCGACGGTGGGCGACAGTATCCCGGGCCCTGTTATGATAATATTCCCGTCATTTCATACAATAATTTGTTCGGGAATTGTTCGAGTGGACGTTGTAATACCCTTATAACACTGTCGACGTCTGTTTTGCGATAATTGGAATGCATAATGTAGTGTCTTACCCTATGAGAGTTACGACTTTCGGTGAAGTTCGGGGTCAATTTTCAGAAATTTCTTTATTTTGTTATTGTTAAGAATATTTTCCGGTCTTGTCCTCTTTACTGTTGGAATTTTATTTCCTGTTTTTTTTTTAATATCACCAAGAGAGATACTATCAATTAAGTATTCTGCATCTAAAATTGTAAATGTATTTAAATACGTATCGTTAGCCACGTGGTACCCAGGTGTGGTTACATTAGTCGTGTCGGTGTCAATAGACGATCATAAGCGTTTGCGCGAGCGAGGGCTTGACTCTTAATAGCGGCAACAGGCGATCGCCTCTCGCATCAATCTTCTCGATCGTCACTGTCGACTCGGACTCGCCCCCCCGCGATTAATCACCAGCCAGAACGTTTTCGATTAGCGCCGGATAGCACACACGGAATAAAAAAGCACGTTCCATTTACGAGCGATCAACGTACACCATTTGTTTTAGCGTTTGGTCGCGGTCAAATGTGTCTCGCTCTCGAAGGGTTAATACGTAATAGTTTTTTTTTTTTGCAAAAACAATCTATCATTAATGAGTATACAAAGGTGTTAGACGGAAACAGGAAGTGTCAAATGGCGTTTCGTTGTCTCTCCACGGCCCAGTTCTTCGTAGCGCTAAGTGCGTCGATGTAATTGCCCGGGCAATGCAAATAGCTCGGTGTTTGATCGCGTGTACGACGGCGCCGACATGTATTCGAGCTATGGGACACTTTTGCCCGCTCTTCAATGTAAACCGGACGAGTTGCGCGTGATTGTTTAACGGGATTCCCTTTGTTTGAGTATGATGTCAGGATCACGCTTTCGCGTCGACATGTGGCTTTGTTACGTTGATAATGTGTCAATATCACAGATTCGAATCGATCGGATTCTCCATAAATCTCGATGCCTAACATTGACACGGCGCGTCACTAGAATAATAAATTAAAATTAATGTGCAAGCAAACTACGGATGCAGAGACTTCGACGACTTGATAAAATATTGCTTGTAACCAGAGATCGGAATAGGCAGACTATATTTACCTAAATTTCGGAGAACAGAGACAGAAAGTGGAGACTTCCTTATGACGACATTTTTTTTTTCACGGAATTCGGGAAAAATTTTAAATAAGTTGAAAATAAGCTATATTTAAGACGTGTAAAGGCTATTTTTAACTAAACTTGTAATTAACAAATCTTGGGAATTTTCACTAAACTAATCTAACTGAAATCATGTACATATTAGAATTATCCTTAAACTTACCGTTGTTGCAACAAATCTTTCAAATACATAACATTTGTCAATGTGTAACACCTTAGTAAAACTAATTTATATTTGCATAAAAGGGACTTCGGGATATGTATTTCAAACGTAGGTACTGTAGATTTACGAAAATTCTTCCAGGATCTTAAAACTATTGCATTATCTTTTTGTGAAATACACAAATTACGTATTTACTTTTTCCCTAGTTAACTTCTATAACTGTCCTGTAACTTTCTGACACGAATTTCGTGTCGCAATTTGAGACTCAGCAATGCAGATACAGGATTGAACTAATTTATTTAGAGGTATGTATACTTAAAATAGAAGAAAAGCATTACAAACATGAATATAACAGCTTTATACGAGTATCAAACACTTTATCATATAATAAAAATAAGTTAGAATATAGATTTTTAGTTTATGGTCTTCCGAGTGCGTAAATCTGTAAAAAACAATGTTATCTATCTCGCATGGCATGTAGTGAGCTACCGCTCACTACATGCCAATGAGCTAGAGGGACATTGTTAGCCCTTTCGCTAAACAATAGAAACCGGTACCTGATCTGATACCAGTTTAGACGACTTCTAGTGGTTAGCTTTGTGGCTAAAAAGAACAATAGGCCTTTAATTCTCAGAAAAATAAATGGTTTAAAATTTCAAATAGACTTACGCACTCAAAGACCGTAACTAGGGAAAGAGTAAATACGTAATTTGTGTATTTCACAAAAAGATAATGCAGTAGTTTTAAGATCCCGGAAGAATTTTCGTAAATCTACAGTACCTACGTCCCTTTTTTGCAATTAGAAATTAGTTTTACTTAGGTGTTACACATTGACAAATGTTATGTATTGAAAGATTTGATGCAACAACGGTTAGTTTAAGGATAATTCTAATACATTATTTAAGTTAGATTAGTTTAGTGAAAATTCCTAAGACTTGTTAATTGCAAGTTTAGTTAAAAATAGCCTTTACACATTTTAAATAAAGCTTATTTTCAACTAATTTAAGATTTTCCCGAATTCCGGGGAAAAAAAAAGTCGTCGTAAGGAAGTCTCCACTTTTGTCTCTGTTCTTCGAAGTTTAGGTAAATATAGTCTGCCTATTCCGATCACTGCTTATAACACAAAAGTCAACTATCTTTCGCTCGTAATAAACTCAAACACAAGCAAAAAAAAAAAACAAAGCGTTTCGAAGCTAGCCAGAACATTCACCACCAATTCAAAGCAAAAGCGGTAGGTATTAATTAATACAATACCTTCTCCCTCCTCCTGACCAATCAAGCGAGTCGGTTTTATCTGCAGTAGTTAGTGATACGACCGTGTTATCAGTATTTAAATTGCCGTGTGCATTTAAATGGCGGATATCGAGGTAATTATGTAGAAGACACGCCTTCTACGGCTTTGAGTACCTCTAGGAGTCTTATCTAGAACCCCTGCGTTTCTGTATAATTAAATATAAAAGCATGATTGCGAATGTAAAGGCAACCAACTGTAAATTGCTCCTGATAATAATAAATAATAATAATTAAATGATAATAATTAATTGATTCCTGTTATTGATTCCTTTATCGAAAACTAGTTTTATTTCGCGGCTTCACCCGCGTGAAGCTCGGTAATTATCTTACGGGAACGTCCTACCGGGATAAAAAAACCTATGTGTAAATCCTGGTTTAAACTATCTGCGTGCCAAATTTCATCCATGTCCGGTCAGCCGTTTTTGCGTGGCTGAGGAACAAACATCTAAATATCCAAACATCTGAGCATGCAAACATCTAAACATACAAACATCTGAATATACAAACTTTGATATTTACAATAAGTATTAGTAAAAACTTTCTCGATTTTAAACAATAAACAATATCATTTTAAACTAAGTACTTTTGAAATCTATCTTCTCGTAAACATGATTTGGTGTTACCAATATTGGACAAGGCTGAGCATACGTGGTCTCTTCTGCCATAATTTATAACATATCTAATGAATTCTTGCTATCTATAAAAATAACTTAATAGTCCAATTTAATAGTCAGTTGAACATGCATTTATCTAAGGTATGAGAATTGAATAAGGTGTAATGCAGTTCCTATGTTTTCTGTTTATGCGGGTGCACGTGGTCGCGTCGCTCCGTTGAACATCGCTTCCTATTTGGAATATTAATATCTTCATTATAACAACTGTTTTATGTAAAAATGGCTGTTTCTCTAAGTTGTTTTAGTTGTACCCGCAAGTGGTGGTACATGAATTAGCTGATTATTCAATTTGCACCTTGTGAGAATTTGACTCAAACCGGGTTAGCTTCGATACGTTCTGAAGTTCTTTGTTATCTTTCCTTCTCATGAGTCTACAATTTAGTTTTAATAAAAATTGGTTCAAGTTCCATATTACGTCTCTCTGTGTCCCAAATCCTCCAGTTACAATCCTTTGACATATAAGTCTCCAAGCTCTATAACTATCTTCATTTAAATACTAATCTCTTTATTTTTTTCCAGTTATATGAGATCAGCGATGATCCACAAAGGAAGGAATTCCTGGATGACCTGTTCTCCTTCATGCAAAAGCGAGGTAAGTCTTCTTCCCACATCATTCATCCCTAAGGCTGCGACTTTAGACCCAGCGGCAGCGGTGCTGGTGTCCGTATACACATTTGTGGTAACAGAAAATATGCTGTCGATATTGTTCTAAGTTTTTCTCTCTTACAAATGTTTACTGTTATGCAAGATTTAGGATATTACGTGCAAAAGGTGAAGCTGATAATTACGTTAATTTCGGAAAAACCTTTTAAATCTTCAGCTTCGCTCATTTATTCACCTGCTTCATCCAGTTTTGCAACTTCTGGTAATTGATTGACTTTATATTTTCCTTCAAGCACAGACATTATACAATCTTTACGCGTCTTCACCGCTACATCTCTATCTGTAACCTCAGCCTCAACTTATTTTGATTAATCCTTTGTAACGATTGATATTCATTGTAATTTATCACTACTCCAAATGCTCCATTCACGATTATCGATCCGAATGATACGAAACAATCCAGTATAGTAAGATATCTCCTCTCGAACAATTAATTATGAAACAGGGGTCAACCTATTACGGTCTTTAGATACAAATCAGATACAGGGTAATATCAGTCATTGGTTGTATAAACGGTTTTATATTGTGGAGATCGGTGATCGGGTGATAAGATCACGGGTGATGGACGAGCATGGTCTATGATGGTCGAACTATGAGATATTAATGAAGCTTAGCTACGAGATATGAATGACGTCAAATTAATAGGGGAAATTTCAATCAGGGCATGATTGTGTAAATCTCTGCAAATTCTATAACTTTAATTATCGAAGCCTTGCATTTATGTAATGGAATCAGGTGTTACTTTGCGGAAATCCATCCAGACAGTGAAATATTATGCAAAAATAATTAGTTTTAATTTCGCAATTTATCATCGTCTACGTCATCTGGCGTTTAGCAATGTCAACCAACAATATGCTGCTGTCAATCAAAGTCATAACTAGATCATCAACTGAATTTCTTTTTGCTCCTACACAAACTGGAAAAACACAATCAACATTAATTTCAGTAACGAGCAAAGTGCAAAACCACCAGAATACGGGTATCTAAGAACATAATTATTATTGCACTTATTTATTGCAGCTCTCAATCATCCACTAAATTTATAGACGAGTAACATTCGAAACTGTGGGAATTCGCCATACGAGGCTTATCCGTAGAGATAATCATTATATTTTAAATATCATAATAGAAATAATTAAGCGGGAGATCGTCCGATCGCTTCGGGCGTCGAGATCGTGCGCGGGCGCGTGATTGATAACTCAACACCTGTCTCTTTCACTCGCGTGTGTTTAAGTATCTCTGTTCTTGTCTAGCATTAATTGATCTCTGTTGTAAATGGCGCCGATTGTCGCTAGATAGATCATGTTGATACCTGACCGCCTAGTTGTTAGTCAAATCAATGGTTATTGTTACAGTTGCAGCTTTGTGTCTGTCTTGTGTAGGATTTGATATTAATTATGCATTTTCTAACGTGACTAACCAAACTTATGGGTTGTTCTTGATCTTTGTTTCCGTATAAATCATTGCACGCATTGCTTTTGAGGTGTTGCTATAAGTTTTGGTGTCTCCAAAACTTACAAGTAAATTCTGTCTATTTAAGCACTGCTTTTCAATAGTCAAATATCTCATATCTAGGGAATATATATTACGATCTGACAGCTTTCGCAAAGAAAAATTATGTCCAGCTGTCAGTATTTTTCAGATCAATGACTGAATTTATCTGACTATTGTTTCTTTGATTACTTGTTTATGCATTCTGAAAACTAGTTATGTTTTACCCAAGTACCTATTAGTGGATTACCACTAATAGGTACTTAAGCATTAGCTTGACGAAAAAAGAACAATTTCCCCTTATTTAGTTTCATCATGTCGCAGTAAAATGATTAGAAACATTTGAAGGCTATCACTTAGGGCAAGTTTTCCATTTGCCGTGCAGTTGACTTCGCAAGCGTAATAAATAATTAAGCAGATGTAACTGTCAGCTGTAACTAAGTGTAATTTACTGCCAAACCTGTTTATTTAAAAATACGAATCAAGTTTTTGAACAATTCTCTATTTTTTGTTTCTTTTCTGTATCATTTTACTGTTGAGAGGGATCAATGAAGTGGGAACTATTAAAATATACAAACGAATTATAAATACATTGCATATCATCATCATAAGCAGCCTATAATGTTCCCACTTTTGGGACATAGGCTTCCTCTCTTCGAGAGGGAGTGTGCGGTGGTGGTGTGGTGGTGGTGTCTACCACGCGGGCCCAGTGCGAGTTGGTAGATGTCACATGTCTTCGAATAAAGGAAACTTATCAATAAGCTATTCTTCAATAGAAATTAAGTTACTTGTATCTATACATACGGTGAAGACGGCCAAAATGATGAAACACTTTAGAATAGGAGATGAGTCCACCAAAACAAAATTTCAGTTCTATTAGTAGCCGGCTCAGCATCTTGTGTTTTTGTTTTGTTCACAACTCTTGTTGATAAGGGTAGGGTTGTTTCTCGTATAAAAACCCGATAGCTTCATCAGGGGTTGGCATCGGGGGCGGCACCATTCGCTCCGCAGTTTGCTAGCCCCTGTGTGTAATTGAAACAGAATGTTGGGCGCACCTCACACCGGTGTTCTGTCTGTAGCGTATGTAAGTACTACCGCAACGCTGCACGCTGGTTGGAAGATAACCATTAATGCATCATTATGCATCTATTAGTTGTATTGAAATATTTTCGGAAAATCTTAAAAAAAATAAAAAAATATATTGGTCTTAATATATACACCCAAATCTTCCTTATGAACCATCCTGTTCATTGGTGAAAACCGTGTGAAAATTCGTTCCGAACCTAGTTTTTGAGTTTATCGCGTTGAGACAGAGAGACAGACGTCGCGTGGGGACTTTGTTTTATAATATGCAGCTGTTAGGTGTTACCGTCAATCGCAGGTTACATAAGGATCAATTAAAAAAAAAATCACTAAACGACACTTTCGTAGCACATCGTAGCACATCGTAGCAACGTCTACGAAGACGGCTACGAAGTTTTTAGGAAATCGACGGTCGATAAATCATAATAAAAATTATTGCAATTATTTTTATGCTCCGGTGTAACATTTATCCGCTCACACGTTGAGAGTATCAAGGCGCACGATCTGAACGCTACCTTATCTTGTTCGGAATAAATTATTATTCAATTTATCATTCCGGGGAACCGGCCAATAAACTTCTGGTTATTATTACGCGACCAGATAACACAGGAAACTAATCGCAAAAGACTGATTACGATTTGTTGGCTAGACTGCTAGGAATCTATGTTTATACTTTAATCAAATATATTCAGCATAATTTCTGCATAAATAAATACATTTATTTAATTCAAAAGCTACAAATTGTTACAGCCCGAGGGAGGAAACAACGTTTAATAATTAGAATTAATTTATTCGACGTAGGTTAGCGTGTGTGAGCCATCAAACGGAGTGATCTCCTCATATTAATAATGTTTTATCATTTATTATTGCCCGTGAGTAATGAAAGTTAGCCCGCCACGCCCCGCGCCTTCTCCGCACTCTGTCTTCGTCACAGTTGAAAAAAAGAAATTAAAACGTTTTTTTAATTTTATCGAGTCTCGGTTTTAATACGAACGACAAACGTTTATGTAAATGTTAATCAAAACGCTGCATACGTTACGCGCCTGGCGAAGTGGGTGTTCCAAATTTGTAAATGAATCGATTAGTTTTTTGTATCGATTCTCAATGCTGCTATTGCAAATCGATGAACGAGTTTGATTGAAGGTAAATTACTCGATAATTTGACGTCGATTGATGTCTAATCTGTTATTGATGATTTAAATGTAAGTAAGTTGCAGTTGACTTGTTTTTATTTGGCTTACATTGCAATGAACTGAGATGCGTAACAAGTCTGTCAAAATTGTAAATATCCTAAGTTTTTATAGAGGAATAAAAAATCCTTTATCAATTTTATATTTTTGTCTATTTGTCCGTTTTATCACCTAATTATGATAGAAGATATGGTAAGTGTGTTGGATGTTGTGACCACGTGACCAGCTCGTTAGCAGCTGATTGATCGGCCAGCGGCCGCTCCTTGCCGGCTCTAACATACAGGGTGATTTTAAAAGTCTATCTTATTTAAATATTTTAAATTATACAATGAGGAAAATGTCGTGAGGAGAGTTTTGAGTATGGATGTCAATGGCTATAAGAGAAGGGGAAGACCAAAGAAACGATGGATGGAATGTGTGAATGATGATATGGTTAGAAAGGGGGTGACTACCGAGATGACGACTAATAGAGAAATATGGAAGAAAAGACATGTTGCGCCGACCCCAAATAAATTGGGATAAGGGCAGGAGAATGATGATGATTTTATGCATGTAAACGGTACCACAATACTCTAAGGAAATATAATTTCAAACAAAAGATATCAATGTTTTTTTGTGATATGATTGATAGATATCACTTGGATAATTATGATAAGTATCTTTCATATCAATTGTTATATTTAATGTTCCGGAATTTGATTTATTTCCTAGATAGGCCAGCTCTACATATTAACAGACATTTAACATATAAAATGTCTTATCAAGATAACGATAAAACGTTCACTAATTGCTAAATAAACGAACGTTAATTTGTTCCTGTCTGAAAGAACAATTAACGCCATATCATATTAGCACTGAATAAGTGCTCACATTCACAATGCAATTTAAATATAAACTAAAGTTAATCTCCGTTTAACGATCACCATGTAAAGCCGGGCTATTGTTTCACTTCGTAATAGCGAGTGTGGTATAACTAATAACATCTCATTCGGATTCATTTCCCGTGATTAATTATCTGTTTAATCGATATAAGATGTTGTGCCAACAGCCTTCTCGAGTTTCTACACTAACCCACCCTTTGATTTCGAACCGTATTGTTTTGAGATAGAGTGTAATTTAGGTTGATGTCTAACAGATTATAGATTAGGTTAAAGAGTTGATCTATCAAATTTTTTTCGTCTCATTGAAGATAGCCTTTGTTGGAGGTTTAATTGGTGTCTTAAACATGCATGCGGTTAATTCGATTTCGAGTTTCGGCTTCGCTCATTTTGTTTTTGTCTGTTTAGTCTTTAGTTTAGACGAGTGTTAATCTAAAGTTGATTGATTAGAAGCGACTTCGATGTATTAATGGGCGTGGATCTTATTACGTTTTGAAAGTGGATTGTGGATTTAATATGAATGAAAAAAATGTAATTTTGTTTTTGTTGACCTACATGATTTGTTTTTGAGCCGTTGTCTATTATCGAAGGGGTTTGTGACTGATGGTAGGTAATCGAACTTGATGTTTCTGTCAACAGGTTGAGGAGGATAATCTTCATATTTTTTTTATCGAAGCTCTTTGGTGAATCATGAATCTCGATTCGTAATTCTGATTAGTATGAAATCTTTCCTTTTCGATTCGAGAAGTCTAACCATCGTTTAAAAAACGGCCCTTAACTTTAGTTTTAAAAACAAATGAAAATTTTAATATTCAATACCGAATGTTTCTCATTCGTCACAGCCCCGTTTATTGAAGTAACAAGTCTAGGCATGTCCCATGCTTTAAATAACCAAAGATTGATGGCGAAGAGTCCGTGATTAGGACAAGGGGGAAGATTAATGGTGCTCGAGTTAGTAATCATTGTCAAAACTATGTGCTATGAACGCTGTTATAGTTTTAATTAAATTTTGTTAGAAGAATTGGACTGTAAGATAAAAATTGCAATAATAGAATAAGTACGCGATATAGTTTGAGAATGTAGCCTAAGTACTGTAGAGGTCCTGAGGGGTCCTCTAGAGTACCTCTGTGAGGTACACAAGTAAAAACACGTTAGACTTGGAATTATTATATTGTTAAAAGAGAACTTTACAGCTTCAAGGCAATTATATAAATGATTCTCTAGAAAAAAAAACACAATATTAAAATATTTGACACACGCTTGTATAATTAATATTTTAATATTATATCTAGCCAGACCTTTCTGTTAAAAGCCGGAACACATAAGACACAATAGTATTGGCGTAGCTTATGTAGTGTCTTATGTGTTCCGGCTTTTAACAGAAAGGTCTGGCTAGATATAATATTCCATTCGAAGATTCAAGCGCGTGTCAAATATCATAATATTGTGTTTTTTTTCTAGAGAGTCATTGATATAATTACCTTGAAGCTGTAAAGTTCTCTTTTATCAAAATAATAATAGAGAACCCCTCAGGACCTCTACAGTACAGGCCATAGAAATATCTTATATCTATGGTAGGTACACTTTTTATTTTTAATTAGGTGTTTAGTTTGTTAAATTAAATTCAAGAGTATGAATGTGAAGGGCTATACGAGTAGGGGAATACTACAGAAACGATGGATGGACTGTGTGAAAACTGAAATGGGTAGAAATAGGGTAGTCACCCCATTTCCTGAGATGACGACTATAATAATAATAATCATTTTATTTTCAGGCAACTAAGGCCCATAGATAAAATACACAAAATAATCTTAAACAATAATAAACTAATACATATTAAAAACCTTAAAACTATGACTATACACGTAACGTTGTCGGCGTCGTGTTTCGCTGCGTGGTGTCGCGTAACCGTCCTCGGAAACGTCGATATACGACACCTTTCGGCCAAAAGTCCTCTTTCAGGCAGGTCTGTAGATATTGGGATGTTGTTGCTATATGTATGGAAGGAAAAGAGATGTTGCGCCGTCCCCAAATACAGATATATATACAGGATATGGATACAGGGCAGAGATGGTGATGAAGACGAATACGATGCATTCCACCAGGGGCCCAAGTCTGCTATTTTTATGAATTCGTCATTCCAACACGATCCCATTGTCATTTTGCTAAAAGTTCGTAATCTGCTCAATTCTTAATGGTCAGTCAATGGCACAGAACATACGATACTCGTAACGAATTAAAAGCAATGACTGCACAATGACGTTCTAATGGTAGGTCACTGATCAAAGGAACTGTCAAAATTTTAGCAGATTACCGCCTAAGTCAGTCATTCATTTGTCGTTATGTGCGAGATTGCCATTCTATGCCATTTCTTTCAATGGAGTGTCAGTGGTTGACCATTGAAAAGTCATAAGCGCCATTTTTATTAGTAGATTACCAAACTTGTCAAAATCAACAATTATATAGTCCATAGACCATTTTGACACTATTGTAATAGCAGACTCCTAGTTTCTCTATGATAAATCTTTTACTGTTCAAGCAGTATACGGTTACGGAATGCCTCTCCCCTTTGATTACAGAAAGATATTGGAATGTCAATACAAGGTGGCAAACAGGAAGTCAGATTATTATTCACTTAATTTTATTGTTTGATTATATTTCGGCTTATCGTTTGATGGCACTTTTTATACCAAAATTCCCATGTAGTCACGTACCTTATTTAAATATCGATGAAAATTAGCGGATATGACTTAGCAAACATTTGGCTTTTATGATTAACTCAGCTTGAAGCTTATTTTTATGTAGACATCAAAGCGCAGGCTCACCGCCACCAGCTCTATTAAGAACGTTGTTCAATTCAATCCATAAACTTTTCAGAAGGGGATTAACTTTTCCGTTTCTATAACTTGAATTTTATCAACTGAATATTATGCACACTATATACCTTTATTATGTAAATAGCCCATAAAGTAGGCTAGGCTGGTCCCCAAAAGAAAGCCTTCCATGACAGATTTCTACAGTTACAGCGGTGCTACTCTGTAAAAATCTCACCGTGAAAACTTAAGTGAAGTGAGCGTGGAGTGAGCTGTCAATAGTGTCAATTCCTAGCAAAAACAAACTCACTTCACCTAAGATTTCACGGGGAGATTTTTACAGAATCGGCCGGCAGATACCTACTGAGGCCTATACCTAAATGTTACTTAACGCGTACTAAAGGCTCTTGCAGACAGTCGGACTTTAATTAGTTGCAGTTAAATGACAGCTTATGTGTTACTTAAATGACTGAAATTGGCGTCTTTTTGTTTTTTCGCGGCCATCTACCAAATCTTGTTTTTCTAATACAGAATAGTGTAACAAACGAAACTTATTTGACATGCAATAGATAATGCACCTAGGTGAATTAACCCAGGTGAATTACGTAAGTGAACTCCATGCATATCTCTAAACTCAGTCCGAAATAAGTTATTAAGAAGTATCATTTCACTACAGCTAAGTAAAAGTCGGACTATAGTAGAACAATTTCTATAAAAACTTCATGGAAATTGTTCTACGAGACTCGCGTCGTCGCATCTTCGCGTCGTCGCCTGTCTGCCGGAGCCTTTAGCGATAATCTTGTTGCTATCACACAACTGACAAATTAAAAGTGCAAGATAGAGACGGCAACATGACTATCTAAGGGCGCGTACACGGGATCCTGCCGTTTTGCCAAAAAGATTTTGCCAAAATTTCACTACCCAAACAAATTTTGGCAACCTTTCTTTATACCAATGCAATGTTTAGAACGATTTTAGTACGCACATTTTCATTTGGTCAAATTTTTACTTGGCAGAATATTATTAAGGATAATGTCATTTAGGCATTTATTACAGCAAACAATCTTTAGACAATAAACGTTTGGTCAAATGATTTGTTAGGACAAAAAATATAAAGGCAAAAATAAGATTTTTTGGGAATTATATATAATTAAAAAAATGCAACTTTATTTGAAAATAATCATTTATTTAATACAAAATATTTGTAACTTACAATTTTAAATTTTTTGCAATGGACATTAGCAATTTTATTTAGGAGAATTCAGACTTGTGTTGCAGAATTCGATTAATTCTGTCGTCTTTATCCATTTTTTTTTCTTTTTTTGCCGGCGGGCCAGAAACGACCAGATTATAGGTATAGAAAAAAAATATGGAAAACAAGAGATTATTTTTAGCAGGCTATCGAGAACCGAATTAGTAAGACGGGGTTAATTATTAAAAAAAAAATGCTTAGGTTAAAACAGAAAAGACTAGATTATATAGAAAAAAAAATATGGAAAAAAACAGGCTACCCGAAACTGAACTAGTTAGACGAGATTAATTATTTAAAAAAAATTCAACTAACTTAAAAAAAATACTACCAGAATAGTTAATATTAATATTATTATTACCTGTTTAAAATTTGACCCAAGTGAAAAAAATACCCTTGTACTAAAACGTCTTCAAAGTTAGATCTTATGCTTGAAATGGCTGCCTTAAAACTGTGAAAACCGAATATTTGGCAAATTTTATTTTGCGTAAAATGAGTTATTCCAACTGAAATATTTGACTAAATAAAAATTGGTAAAAGTACTAGTTGGTGAACAAGTTATTTTTTAAACGTTCACTTGCCAAACATTAGGTTTGGGTTACAATTATTTGTGGAGAGATTTTTTGCTAAGTAATAATTTGGCAAATGAAATTATGCGGAAAATTGTTTGGGAAGTGATCATTTGGCAATATCTTTTTGGGAAACAAGGGAGACCCCGCGTACACATTGCGATCCGTTGTACAGGTCTGTTATTTGATGGCGTATGTAGTTGTATGAGCGAGTTCACACACAATACAGTATTCCGGATCCTGTAAAAAAGACAGATAAGATCAGTCAAAAAGGATCCTGTAAAAACGGACGTTCTATGTGTACGTGCCCTAAGTAAGCACGTGTTAAGTAATGTTTATAGATTTCGGTCTTAGATTTTTTACAGTGATTATAAAACACGACATACAGCATGTTGCACAGAACTATCGGATGTTCCAAAAGGGGTGTCCCTCCACATTTCCCTATCCCAAACCGTATCCTTACTCCATTTCCCAAATGAACCGCCACCAGAAGGTGTCAGTGGTGAGGAGGTGCACATCGGACAACATTGTGACGGTCATCTAGCGCCAATAACGGTCCGGATATCGCCGCGTCACGATGGGCGACCCGCATCGTATCGCGGTATAAGACATAGGCGGAAGCCTCTCTGTCGTGTCGACACGAAATATTATGTCAAAAACTTGTGAAAATGACAGATTTTCATGACCTTTTTATTATTATGACGGAACTGCTTTCATAGAAAGCATTTTCCCGATCAACCTCGAACCTAATGTGTTAGCGATAAATTTGGAAATCTAAGAAATTTGACAGATTGTAGTAGCTTGATGTGTTGGCGTCTGTACTTAACGATCAACGTAGGTATTTAAAACATCGTCCTGTTTCTGTCAATCTTTTCAAGATGAAAGAGACCGAATGATGTTTGAAATAAATTTAGTGATTTGTGGTTCAAGTAGTGGTAAAATAATATGCCAGTCAGCAAGGTTGTAGCGGGGCTGACTGCCAAGATGGACTCACATATTATATTCATATTCGTACATTTTCGTTTTTGTGTTTCTCGTTTATATCTAAAAGGTCGCATAAGCTTATAGCTTACGCCATGTCAGTCTATGCAAAGACCATAGAGGCAACACTATCGAACTTTGTGTGCGGTGAATGAATGAATGACTTGAAAAAGGTTGTAACTGTATTAAATTCTCTTTTTTTATAGCTCGCGTTCAAAGGCTCTATATATAAAACAAAAACATGACGCGTTCATTCAGGTTATGGTTAATGTCATAGATTGACGATCCTTATGACAATATTGTTAAGAACCTCATATTTTCTTTAATTAATTATTCCAATCACATTCTGTACATGAACGGTATCCAAATATTCCACTTCATTCAATAATAATGACGACATCTAACATCAAGGTATGCGCTTTCCCAATTAGCCGACTTTCCCTGCGTGTGCGTTTGATAATTATGCCGTTTACACAAGTCTGGTAGCCGCTACTGGTTTGTTTGTTCATCTCTCATTCTATGTTCATCGAACAACTCACTCGTTCGACATTATTTTGAAAAACTGCTTGAATTTTTAAACCGTCTTTGCGTTCTTTTTTGTTTTTAAATTCAGAAACGTTCCATTTTTAAAAGCAATGTGTTAGTGTGCCAGTTTGAATTATAATTTTGTAATATTTTTAATGGTCAAACAAGATAATATTTACAAAATATAAGCTAACTGACTTAAAATAATATTAATAATAACTATGACATGTAATAAAAAAAGAAGAAAAAGGAATCATAGGTATCAAAAATTCTTCAACATTGCTGTCAACAGGAACAATGCCCAAAATGCTGTCAGCATTGCCACGTTGTATGGCGATGCTGATTCTTTGGCCAAAAATAGGCCAGCCCTCTGGTCACGTGAAGAGTCAACCAACTAGTGTGCCAGTTTAATTTATCGGATTATTAGACTTCCATTTGAAATTCAAAAAGCATTTCATTTATTTATAAACAGCAGACGATCTAAAAAGATTTTAATTAAAAATACAGCTATCTCATTTCTTGGAATTCTTTAAGATTATGATCGATTATTTTCGTCGTGTTTTCGCCGTGTCGTGAAAAATGCTAGCGACGTTATGTCGACGCGCTCTACGGCGTATCGGGATCAAAAGCTCGGTGCCAGCTGCTTGATTCTTATACAAATAAAAGTGGAATTAATCAACGCACCGCTAGTGTTGGGACAGTTTTTAGTGTTTTTTATAGAAAAAAGTGAATGACCGAAGAAAAAAAAAATGTCTAAGTAAAAAACAAAACTGTGACTTTTAAGTAAAATTAAAATTGACTGTCTCTATCTGGTTTTCTTTTTATTTATTATTAGTAGTATTTAATTTAATTTTCGCATTTTCCCTGAATGTTTTCTTCGACTAGATCTCAGCACTAGCGGAGGCGCGGATGAGCGGTTCCCGTGGTTTCCTGCGAATGCGGCGGCGGACGGTGGCACATACGATGATAATCTCGCACCGAAACGTGGATTAATATATCAAAGTCGCGGAATGTCCGACTTACATATTTTTTAATTTAACCAGCCGCCAGCGTTTACTGCTCTATTAATAATTTTTATCGCGTCTTAAACGTTCCTTTTGTTTTTGCTACCAATAAAATTATTTTATTAGCCTTTATGCGACGCGCTTTGATCTCGGAAACGCTATATATCTGTTTCCATAACGCATTTGAATGTTACTTTTTATGTTGGACACTGTCATTTGTAAGTTTTTATTTGATTCAAATTACAAAGTCTGACCGTCGTTCATATTTACGATCGCTTAATGAACCGGTTTCCTTCATAATGCTAATGTTTATTGTTTCACAAATTCGGCTCTCTTAAAGGCCGATCCATCAGGTTCCCAGAGGTTAATATTTATTCTTCGGAAGAGCTTGAATGAGTTCAACTTGCATATATTTAGTGTTCATTAATAAAAGTCAAAATATGTTTTAAGGGTCGCTGTCACGATGCGGCTAAACTTGGTTTAACTTGGACTTCCAGGGATTAAGTTATTGTGATGTTAATAGGACATGTCGAACTTTTCAATTTGTCGACATTAACAATTCTGTACCCGGCTTCTCCAAATCCAGTTCTGTAAACCAGTTTCTAAAGTCGTTTTAGAAAAAAAATCTACGAATGCATAAATAATAATAACGTGGTCACGTCAAACCGAGAGAACGGCGCCAAAATTCACTATAATTTATAATATTTTCGTTTATACATCAACACCACATCAATTCACACTGTGCAGTAGATAAACATAATTTTCCTGTAATAAATCTTAGATTCTATCGACATAGCGAGCTGTCACATCATGAGTGCCGAGTTAATTCGTGGTGCCACCGACTGAGGATCCTCCATTCCGTGGGTGTGGTATATATTATCTCGCCAAATTAATACCGCGAATAAATCACACGGAATAAAAGAAAACAGTGCTAATACATATTTTAATGACAAATACAGGAACTGAGTAATGTGTGGGAATGTTGAGAATGTCAGCTGTGACAATAGTTTTATTTCTTGAATGTAATTTGGTAATTTGGTTTAGATTGCTGTGTTTTAGCGGCGATGTTTGTAAATTGACTAGCTTCTGCCCGCGACTTCGTCCGCGTGAAATTTCAGTTCCTCCGACCCACCCCGTCGCGAAGCGTCGCGCTATTTATACTTCGTTTTTGCTTAGCGTTCTTTCTGACTTTTTCCCTTTTGCTCGGCTTCTGAGGGACCTAGCGTGATATTAAATAGCTTATAGCCTTCCTCAGGAATTGGGCTATCAAATTCCAAAAGAATTATTCAAATCCGACTGGTAGTTCTTGAGCCATTAGCGCGTTCAAACAAACATACGCTTCAGCTTTAATATTAGTATAAGTATCAATATGAAAAGCTTTTGGTGTTTTTATACAATCATGCTTTATATTTTACGCAAAACAAAACTCGACTTCAAGTGCGTATTTAAAAATGTTATCTACTTACATATAAGATATGGATAGGTAGGGGTCCGTGGCTAAATAATAAAAGCCGCACAGGTCGTCGATCAGGTTAAGCTACGCTTACCGCGGTTGGTCTGTGGATGGGTGACCATCTTTACATATCGAGACTCCTCCGTGCCTCGGAAAGCACGTTACGTCGTTGGTCCCGGCTGTCATTCGTGGATCTTTGACAGTCGTTACGGGTAATCAGAAGCCGAAGCCCGAAAGTCTGACAACCAGTTTTACCAAGGGGTATCGTATTACCCAGTAACTGACTTGTGGAGGTCAGATGGGCAGTCGCTCCATGTAAAATATTGGTACTCAGCTTCATCTGGTTAGACTGGAAGCCGACCCCAACATAGTTGGTAAAAGGCTAAGCAGATGATGATCTACATAGATATAAGAAATTGCCTAGTAGATGCCCATTTTGCTCATGACGCGTGGAGGCCGACACGCCCCCTTGCCACTTCTCCTTTTGTTTACATTTCTATGGTTATCTACAACTGTTTAAAGTTTTCTTAAGACTGTAATCGCCTGACTGAGTACTAAATTACTAAACTAATTAAGTGGTTGATCTGTTAATTTATAAAGCTTTTCATACATCATATATTTTGCATTTTATAGCCCAATTATTGAGTAAGGCTATAGGCTATTTAACATCACGCTAGAACCCACAGGAGCCGACCAAAAATAAAAAAAAAAGTTACAACGAAAGCGAAAACGAATTAATAATGCGGGCAGAAGCTAGTATCACTACAACGACAATAATTATTTAAAAAAAAAAGAGCTGTCCTTAGTTTTCTAACGAACAAGGTCACCTTACTGAATCTCAGTAATTCAGAGATTTGCATAAAACAATAGTCGTTTATAACACACAAACACACATGATTCATATACTATATTCGTCACATGACTGGTCCTAATTCTGCCAAAAATAATTCCGAGTCGAACCCGCATTGTATTCGATCCGAGCGCGTGTTTAATCGATTATGTTTAGGTATCGATTTCGGACGTCGATATTTGCGATTTAATTGACCTTTCGACATTCGAAACTTTTGATTTTCGTTTTTAATTTTTCGGTAACAATGGCTGGCCCCTCAACTGAGTCTCGTGCTTTCAGTTTTAAATTGTTTAATTTACGCGTTATACTAAGATTAATGGGTATAGTATTTATAGAACTCAAGTGCCTGAAATTCAGTGGTTTTTCAGAATTAAAGAAGTAGGGTAAACCAGTGAACTAGAAACTACGAATAGTGTTTGTCCACTGTTATAAAAAACATTATTTCGTGTAAAGCTATCTGTTAGATAGTTCGATAAGAGTTCGATAGATGACGCTTTTATTAATTCACAAAAGATAAAAATATTCGCCACTAGCAGCAACTCTTTAAATAAAATGCAGTAATGGCGGATTGTATCAAGAAAGGTACCTAATCATTTTAATTATTTCTTAGGATTTACTTACTTAACGGCAGATTTTACCAAAGGAGATCTTTTATCCGTGGAATAAAATTGACATCTGACAGTTCTAGTATGGAAAAACTGGCCAAGTGCGAGTCAGACTCGCACACGAAGGGTTCCGTACCACAAGGCAAAAACGCCGAAAAGAACTCGTTTGTTGTCTGGGAGTATTTTGTTTTTAGTATATTGTTGTTATAGCGGCAACAGTAATACATAACTTGTGAAAATTTCAACTACACACATCAAAAGTGTCTAGGGATCAACATATATTTTTGCAATAACTTTTCTCCTGATTGATATTAATTAAAATTTTCTTTAAGGATTCATCAAATAAAGTGTTTTCGTTTGTCACAGTAACGATAAACCAAGTCACCTTTGCATTAATAAAGAAATTTGCCATTTTCCTAATAAAGGGATTTTTGACATTTGAACCACTAACACAAAAGTTCGAAAAAAAGACTGAAATAACAGTTTTCTTTAAAATTTTATTGGGTAATTTAAACAATTAATAATCCGTGTTTCTACCGCGAACACTAACAACACAAGAACATCGGTTTGGCATACTCAAAATGAGTTCATCCAAATCACGCTGTGGAATGGCCGCCCATGTTCGTTGCAACAATAAAAAAAGGTCTTCTTGCGACTGGATACCCTCCATATTCGGCAGAGCTCTTCTCTGTAGCATATCCCATGCATGCTCAATCGGGTTCAAGTCTGGCGACTGAGCAGGCCAGGGCAGGACATTGATGTAAGCTGCGGCGAGAGTCTGTCTTACAACTCTTGCGGTGTGCGGTCGTGCATTATCATGCATTAACTGAAATAAGGGACCGATTTGCACTTGTAGAGGAACGATGACGTCTGATACAATCGTCTCAGCATAAATTTGAGCGTTGAGGTTGCCTCTGATCCAAATCAACTCAGTTCTTCCGCCGATCCAAATACTCGCCCATACCATGATGGTTCCACCACTATAAGGATGGACTTCCTGGCAGGATTTTAATCGCTGTTGGCGTCCAGGGGTTCTCCAGTGTCGTATACGTCTTGTATCCGGTCTCATACCAAAACGAGACTCATCAGAAAAGCACACGAAACGCCATTGTTCTTCTGCCCAATTTCTGTGTTCAAGAGCCCATTGATATCGAATCCTACGATTGTGCATTGCTATAGGTGGTACCCGTAGCGGTCTTCGGGAATGAAGGTTCACTTCATGCAAGCGGTTTCTGACTGTTTGGTCGCTAATTAAGTTCCCTGAAGAGTGATGAAGCCTCACGGCTAACATCATGGCGGTTATTGTTGGAGCTCTTCGAGTTAAGATTTGAATGTATCGGTCTTGTCTCCGTGTGGTGCAGCGATACCGTCCTCCATGGCGCTCAGCCACGGTACCAGTGCTTCGGTAACGTGTCCAAAGTCGACTGATAACACTCTGACTTGTATTCAGAGCTAAAGCCACAGTACGTTGCCGGGAACCAGCTTCTATCATTCCCACGGCTCTGAGCATTTCTTCCCTGCTTAAATGACGTCTCCGCTCCATAATAACGTTGGTTTTAATCAGTAGTAGGGAAACAGTAGCACTAATAATGTCTTCAATGCGTTGTATGTTTTTATAGGGAAAATATTGACAGCTGATTTTCATCTTTTACTCGAATTTGATTCACAGTTCCTGATTCAAATTATGAAATGCACCAAAAAGGATCCATATAAATTTATAAAATCATAAATTTATTACAAAGCCACATCTCAATCTCAAGAAATCCGCATAAAAATGCTTGATCCCTAGACACTTTTGATGTGTGTATTTAGCTATCGCGGTTCTGGAGATACAGCTTGGTGACAGACAGATGGACGGACGGACAGACAGCGAAGTCTTAGTAATAGGGTCCCGTTTTTACCCTTTGGGTACTGTAATGAATTTATGATTATTTAATATTATTCTGCAAATTATCAGTTAAATCAACTTTATTTTTATCAACATTCATATTAAATCTACAATACCCTATTTGATAATTGTATTTGATTAATTAGTAATGAAATTAATTTATTATTATTTAATATTGTTTTACAAATTTGTCAGTTAAATCAAGTTTATTTTTATCAACAATCGAATTAAATTTACGACACTCTATTTAATATTAAAATCGTATTTGATTAATTAGTAAGTTAGTCGATTCAACAGTCCATCACTTTGTTAGTCTATGAAGAACGAACAGATTGAAAAATACATTTCGTTCGGTCCGGAACGAAATGCACTTGGTCGGTTAATTTTTAAAAAGTGATTCAGTCGGATCGACTACCTCGACCGAGGCAGACGTTTAGTATTCTCTGTATATTAATTGCTGTGTATTTCTGAGCATTTGTTGGAAATTTACTTTATAATAAATTGTACAAGAATTTATGCAAAAGTGATTGATGATTGATTGAAGTATTATAATCGTTATTACGAAGCAAGCAATTTTATTATTCTACACCTGAATCTGAATTGTGAGAATCCTTCTCAGTACGGAACCCTAAAAACTGTCAAAAACTCAAAAAATATTCTCAGTATCAGACTTACTCTATGTATAAAAGTTTGGTGGAATGCGCCCTTAGAGGTATTTTTAATAAATAGTTATAGTCCCTTAAAGGGAGTGTGAAAGGAGATACCTACCTACCTATAAGTAGGTAATTGATTGAAAATGTGGTCAATGACAAGCGTAAACGATAAAATGTAATAATAATAAATTGCGGTGTGGTCTCCAGACGACAGGAAATCGTAACCGGCCATCATGAAAGTGGCGTAAGGTTAACAGACAGTACATTTGAATACTCGATTACTGGCCACCTTTCATTTCAATTTAACACAATAAAAGCGGGCGATAAAAGTAATCGGGCATTTGTTTCCGAGAAGTAACGCAATAAAAAAAAGTTATTCAGCCCGAGTAGGGGGAGGGTGACCGCATTATAATACTAAAAGATGGCGCGCGTGTCTGGCCCGCCGGTCTGTACGACCCTATTGTTGTCCGTGTGTCCATCCGGATCAAATACGCCCGTAAATCATATTCGTCGTAAATTCGATACGAGTTACAATGAAAGATCTGTTCTTATTTGAATCTCGACGATTTTCGTGTGTGACATTCTTTTTGAAGCATAATTGTATGAACGCTTTTGAGAGGACGCGTTCTTTAGGATTCGGTACGCAAATTACGGTGTATAAGAATTGCAGTGCTGCCATATACAGGTGACTATTGTGAGATGTTAAGTTTAAACATGGCCACACAGACCCGAGGCTACCAAAATCTGGAAAATAAATATTTTTTTCTTTGCTGGCAATTATGGTGTATTATAGAGTAGAATCACAAATTGCACAGTAGCTATTGTTGCGTGGTCGGCCCCACACATCATTGCGTGTTTACGCGACAAGCACGTACGTTTTACTTTGTCGCCGGCGACATCTGCTGTACTCCGCTAACTAAGTTAGTTAAGTAATGATACACCTCTATTACAAGGTGATAGGGTTCAGAATTGATGAGCTTTGTGTTAAGTTTTAAGAGGCTGCCCTATCAAACGGTGAAGCGGTTAATTCTATATACAGCGTGTAAAAGGATTTTTATTGAATTTACTTAAAGTTTTTTTTTTCATCTGGCTGGCCATTGTAGTAGTATCGATTCAATCGAATCGATTTTTGAATAGATATCGTTATATTTACATGTAAAGTTAAAGCGCAAACGTCTACATCGGAGGTCTTGTAAAATTACCAATTTGTTATCTAACAAAAACAAATACGTGACCACCTACACAATATAAGATTGAACTCCACCCAAAAACCAACTTTAAAACTGAGAGAATTAAGTTGAAGTTACTTTCAATATTTCTACACTGTGACAAAAAAGTGATAAGTCCTTTGTAATCCTTCTGACGCCACGGAGGCTTACTCAAGTTAATTGCTTTGAAATGGTGTTTTTTCTAACTTAAATGTTTTATTATTGTATTCCGTCTACCTGAATTGGTGGAGACAGTATCACTGAGCTGCAATAGATGCGTAGACATCGGAAAAAGTTGATAATTTGTCGACTGAGTCACGATTCAGCAATGTTATCGATAGAAGGAATGTTTTTATCGAATTCTGTTTGTTTTGGTTTGTCATACTTAATTAAGATATTCAGTTACATTGAAGTGTAACTGATAGCACAACTGATAGGGTTAGAGTTATGTAATGTTACATAGTTTTCCATTTTCATTGCAGTCGGTGTAAAAGAATATTTCGTTTTAAAACAAAAATGTCATTTTCATTCCAATCGTCTTTGACAGCAGGCCTTGTTTTTGTTTCTTTCGAAAATTAACACAATTTTAATAACTTACTGACATAATTACAATCAGTGAAAAGTAATAAAAGCAAAGTTCTATTTTATTGTGATCAGCCCTATTTTATGACCGGACATTTGGGCCCAGACTAACGTCGGGACTTTCCACAATGACAGTTTTTACATAAGCCGCCATTGTCTATCATTTACTTCTTCACAAACATCCCGATTTCTTTTCAATGTCTTACACAGCCCCTATAAAATAAAACGAAAGAAAAAACTGGCCGGTCTTACATTTTATTTAATGTCGTGTTATTTTCTGAGAATTTGAAACGCTTTCTAGAATTTTATAATTAAGAACAATGAGTTCGAATTTCAAAATTCATTATTGTTTTTTTTTTTGTAAAAGCGGTTTATTGCCAGTGTTTGCTGAAACATATACATATTATTGTCCCCGATCCCTATTCTAAAATAGTGTTGTATCAATGTAAACTAATTACAGGGAACTATTTAAAATGTACGTGCTAACCAAAATAGGCTTCTCACGCAGCCGCCTTATTGAAGGCAATAAGTAAGTACAGTTCGTTCAAATAAAACGTTTCAAGTTATTAAACGGCTCCACCACACCCAACAAAGGACTATTCTGGTAATGTCAACACGCGTTTCCGTCGCAAACGAGGCATAAGGAAACAAATGAAGTAAAACAAATGATTCGCAACTTTGTTACCGATTCATGAGTGGATATCGACTAATTGTAATCAACTCCTACTATTGGCGTTCAATTTGAATAATTAATTAATATTTTAAGAAAAAAAAAAAACATATTTCAGGAGACAAAGATATTCGTAACCTTTAAATATTCATAAAACGATTTTGACTTAAGACATAATCGATATAAATTCAAAATTATTTTGAAAGGAACAAAGATTGATTAACACTTTCCGGCGTGGTCCTTTATTAGGGAAAGGCAGTTGAATTTTTCATGCAATACTGTGACAACCGTACCAATAATCACGGAAAATTAAATCGTTTATAGTTGCCGGCACGTAACTTGGCAAGAGTTTTTGTAGTGGGGGAAGTTTGCGCACGCACAATTTCATACATTTTTATATGCGCGAACTTCCCCCACTACGAAAATCTCTTGCCAAGTTACGTGCCGGTAATTGTACCTAGGGTTTACCGGTAGACGGTTACAACCGTATCCGTTGTGAATGAAATCTGTTTTCGTGTACTATGGCACACATTGAGAGCACGTATAAAACTAGTTTTTTTACAGTAACTCAACGTGATCTCAGCCTTCTGGCTTTAAGCATTAAGTCTATACAACAAGCAAAAAAATTTTACACTGCGGTAGCCGTGTTTGACGTAAAGAAAGTACCAAATTATACGGCTGTCGCCGTACTCTCATTCCATGAACTTTTCAAATACGGTCACAGCCATTTCGGCGCCGGAAAGTGTAACCGGGTGGTGTATAGGTGTTGTGTGGTGTGTGTAGGTGAAACCCCTATGATTATTTGAGGGTACAAATATTTCCGTAGAACAGCATTTAATTAGCGTTTAAGAATCTTATTAGTAAGTATCATCACACGAACCCAAATGGAGTAAACCATACCGCCATCTTGACTTAACAACTATTTCCAATAACCACTCTAGCGCTTCATTTACAGCTAGCCAGCCCTTCCCGATATCGATCGTGTTTGAGATCGCGCCGCAATTTGCCGATCGCTAGATGACGCTTCGCGGAAGCGGCGCCCGACGTCACGCTGCGCCCGCGCAACCACCATTGCTATATAATTTATTGGCCATTTCGCTGTAATTGTACCCTCGCCGCCCTCTGCTAAATGTTTCTACTTCTTGGCGTGCCTCACAACAATGTTATAGTTATAAGGCTATAATTTTATCTACGACTCTATTGAGTTGGTAGCGTTTTGGTCCAGTGCTCGGGTAGTTACAAAGCGAGTTTGAAAGTTGCAACACCAATCAGAATCGGTTTTCTTATTGGTTAGCTGAATGACATTTAGAAGAGTTACGGCGTTTGTGCACTACAGGAAATTTGACTGTCCGGCAGTCCAATTTTTAACTAAGTGCACAAATTAGTATATACATTTATGGCGTGCCATATGGGACCGTAAAAAATCGGACTGCTGGACAGTAAAATTCCTTGTAGTGCATAAACGCCCTTAGTCTTACTTATATTATGGTGATGGTGAAAAGCGTCAAATACTTTAATGGATCGTCTTACTTGGTGTCTTGGTTTACCCTTTCTTAGTAACCTAAAATAGTTTTAGAAGATTACAGCGGTGCTATTCTGTAAAAATCTCACGTGAAAACTTAGGTGAAGTGAGCGTGGAGTGAGCTGTCAATAGTGTCAATTCCTAGCAAAAACAATATTACTTCAGCTAAGTTATCACGGTGAGATTTTTATTGAATCGACTGGCTAGTGATCTCTTCTCAGCTCCAACCTAATACCTGCACAATTATGACAAAGCCATGCTAAACAGTATTTTTTTCTGAATGCTTACTCAATCGCCGTCTACGGTCTATGGCTCAACTCAACACACTTCCCTCTAACTATAACTATGTCTAGTTATAATCCATTCAACAAAACCAGATATTGACCAACTCATTATAATTGGATGAGTGAACTGGCTGCTAGTACTCGCTCTAGTAGACACGGTACTTAACTGTCAGTTGTGCGGACAAACATGGCGTCTGTCGCAGAGGCAGGCGCAGGCCGGTTCCTAATTGTTGTCATCGGCCTTTCTGTTGATCGTGTCACAATATTAGTGTGGCTTCATCTTATTATACGTACGTACGTATGGGCCAAAGGTAAAACGTAGCCTTTGCAACCAAAGGAATACTAAAAAAAAATTAGGAATTATTTGGGGAGTGAAAATGTTGACCGAAAACATTAAAAATGGCCGACTCTTAATGTTGCTTGTTTTAAAACAATATTCTCAGTCGTCTTTATATCTTAAGAGAAATAAATAAAATTAAAGTGTCTGTTTCTAATGGCAAAATGACAGCTTTTTACTAAATGCATAATTATGAAAGTATAAAGATACTTATAACAAAGAATACAATTTTTAGATTTTTTGTCTGTCTGTCTGTTTGTTCCGGCTAATCTCCGAAACGGCTTATCGATTTTGACGGGACTTCACTGGCAGATAGCTGATGTTATAAAAGGAGTAACTTAAACTATTTTTATTTTAGAAAAAAATTATTCAAAAAAATTTAACCGACTTCAAAAGGAAATTAACTCGAAATTTTATGAAATTACTTTAATTTCGGAACTATAACTAAAATACAGATCCCAAGACACCGACTGTCTTGGGATCTGCATTTTAGTTATAGTTTTTTGCTACCGACTTCCGAAATTAAAGTTATTTCATAATTTTGAGTTGATTTCTTTGGTCGGTTTAATTTTCTTAAATTACTTTTTTATTTCGTAATTTTTAGTTTTAAGTAAAAACTGGAATATTTGTTTGTAATAAGTAGGTAATAGTTTTGTTGTAAATATTGCACTAGAATTTGACCAAGGTTTTGAGATGTTTTCCCTTTGACACTACATCCGTAGCTCGTATCAAAAATCCAGGCCGTCACACTTACACGTATTCGTCCATATCTTGAAATAGGGTTTTTCTAGGGTTTCGCACAAAAAAATGAAAACCCATGAAATCAAATTTGTTTTCCGACATGCACGCGAACAACTTTAAAGTTTATTCATAAAGTTGGAACATATAATAAAAAAAAGCTAAATAGAATCTCCTAAGTGCATTTATGAAGTCCAATCTGCACGATCTATTTCATAAAACATTCACCAGCAATTTTAACACCATTGTGGTGAATCTCAAGCGCATAGCGGCGGGAAACAATTGTGTGGTACTTAATTAAAATAATTGTCCAATTGTCGTGGCGATTGCGACTTCTCTGCTGGATATCGTGCGAATCACACCTTGCCATCTTGATTTGTAACTATAACTGTGGATATATGCAATTTTCAATTTACAAGTATACAGCCTGACGCAAATGACTTTATATGAGTTGATAATTATAGCACACAACGTTTATTTATTGCAGGAACATGCTCTGACATTTTGTTTAACCTTACTTATGGTTCAGGTGTGCCTAATTATCTTAAAAGACGAGCAAAAGAAAGTTGGGCTGTGAAAAAAGTATGAACACAGATGCGAAGGGAAAGGTTGCTTGTTATTGGATTTCTATAAGCTATTGAAAATAATTTTGAACCGGTCTGTACAAAATCGTAAACGTTTAATGATAAAAAGGCTCATTATATCTCAGGAGCGGTGCTGGCGCGGTGCAAACGGCCGTTACTTACGATTTGTAAATCGTAGGTTCGAACTCTAACAGGCGCATTACTTTGATTAAATTATTTCATCACCACTGCTCTCAAAACGGTGAAGAAAAATTTTTGAGGAAAGCGGCATGTCCTAGAACCAAAATCTCGAAGGCATGTGAAATCTGTCAACCCGCACTGGTCCCGTCTGGTGGATTACGGCCCACTGCCTCTCACAGAGAGGAGGGCTGTCTCCCAACAGTAAGAACATTATAGACTGAATATGCATTATTATATAACTCCTTGGAGTTAATGATTCAATAGTATTTACTAAAACTTTATGTATTTATACATCAAAAGTATCCGAAATAGTTCCACCGACAAAGACTTAAACAATTTTGTTTTATTTAAAATGAAATCAAGATTATTATTTAAACATAAAATGAATTTATAAACTGTACGAAAAACTCGGAATCGAAATAGTCCAATGTTGTAATGGTCTAATTCCAGATAAATGGAATAATGTGGAGGTCATGCGGCTGGCTCTGAACCGCCACATATTGTGACTGGGTAACATGACACTGACATCTCATTTATTCCGACTTTAATGTACGTTATCAAATACAAATTGAAATGTATTTTGATAGCTAAATATTTTTACAAAAATCTTTCAATTAATTTCAAATATTTTCGGTGACCGAACTAAATGGAATCTGTGACAGCATATTGTGCCGATTTTGTTCGTGTTGTCGCATTCCAGTGTCTTGTGACTTCGCACTCACATTGTAGTTGGTATCAAGTGGGTACCCATTGGCCTATTTTGATGTCAACAAACGCTAATTCCCTCCTGCCGGTGACTAGGTTATAAATAAAAACGCCACGATTAGCGTGTCTCTCATTAATCATCCAGTGTATAGTGTCACGACACGTCCACGCACTCTCAGATCTTGGTACCATTCAAAAATTACACTTTCCAACGTTCTCTTGTGTTAAGTCTAAGTGTTATAACAGAAACGCTGGAAGCTAATTGCTTTTAAATTGTGTTTCTTTTATTTTTTTCTTCACATGAAATAAGTAGGACACTTGAGCTCTCTTTCAATTCAGTTTGTCACATTAGATTAACTACATAGACCGTTATTTGTCGTATTATAATAATTACGTGACTCCGGTGTCAACTCTTCTACCTTAACGACATCGTTCCAGCACCACATCTCCACACAATCAAAATACAATAGTTCATATTTATTATTGGATTGCGGAAACGTGTTTGGCTCTGTTCCATAGTATGGTTATTGCAAAATTTCCACGGGCTCTATCAAAAACATGAAGGTATTACTCAAATTGTACTTCTGAACCAAATGAGTCTTCATCTACTAAACATGCATCATGTTAATTTCCTTTACAGTCGCCATTACTGCAATAATGGTTTGATTTAGTTCAGTTTAACACAATGTCTGCTCCAGCATCTTCGGCTGCGTGCCAACATCCATAATAACAACACTTGCCCACAATTAGCCGAGTGGTGGATGATAAAATAATTCGCCATGTCTCGCCAATCGCTTTATGTGTAGCATTGTTTCAACATGATCTACAACCGCGCTCTGATCAAAGGCGGCTGCACCCGTTACAGTTGTTTCGCGAGAATGATATTAATCAAACACATTTATTGCGGTCGCATTCAAAATTAACAACCGTATATTAAATTCAAGTTCTGAGAACTGTTGGCTATCAAATATTTCCTACAATAAACCAGTTGGGCCCGCTGTTAAACTTCCCAGATTCTTGTGCCATCTGAACATTACAACCACAATAACAGCGACGTCATATTTCTGGATTGCAGCCAATGCTTTATGGACATTTATTATGGTTAATATAATAATGTCATTTAGCTCTCATAACATGTCGTTGTTGAACATTTGGTGCGCAGTAGTCAGGAATCAACCGCATCTTTTGTGATGCGATTCGTAACGCGCTCACTGTTAAAACAGATGTGGCTCTCGCTCGTGCTTCTAATACATAAAAGAATTAAAATAAATAACAAAGCACCAATCAAAGAATTTAGCCGGCAAACAAGAAGACATGAAATCTCCCGCGACGTCTGTCAAATTAGCATCACAAACGAAAATAGCGTCATTCTAATTATTTTGATGACTCAACCGAAATACAATTAATCTTGCCGCTTCTGTGAACTGTCCAAGTGACGGACGGACGAAAATATCGTCGCATTTCGCGATAAATAAACTTGTGAGTCGAATATCGGATTTCGATTCCATCGGTGCTGCGTATCAAAGATTTTATACGCGTGTTGGATGCGGGCAGCGGAGCGCAATGCCGGACGCCGCGCACCCGCCACCGCGCGCGCATGCCGCGTTGCGTTAGTGTACAGTCGGCCAATACTAACTGTCCATACTTTGACTGGCCCGTTGGTCTAGTGGTTAGTGGCCCTGACTGCTATGCCGGAGGTCGTGGGTTCGATTCCCACCCAGGACAAATGTTTGTGTGATGAGCATGATCATTTGTTCTGTGTCTGGGTGTAATTTATCTATAATATGTATGTATTTAGAAATATATAAGTATGTTTATCAGTTGTCTAGTACCCATAACACAAGCTCTGCTTAGCTTGGGACTAGACGGCGTTGTGTGATAGTTGTCGAATATTATTATTATTATTATTATTATTATTATACACGAAAATAATTGAACGCATTCTGTTAACAGAAACTGCAAAATTTAGCCACAAAATCCATCAGATCAGCAACATCTGCTCATTAAGCTGCCAACATAATTTTAGTAACGATCTTCATTCTGACAGGATTGAATCGGAGACTTGGTGCTATCTAGTGCTTACCGTATCTCAGGCCGGAAATCAGCTGTCGTATCCCGATTCCTAGTGGGAGATCGGCCAATGCGTCTGAGTCTACGATTACATTAGATCGAGTTGGTTCCTAGAGTTCTGATTGGAAACTCGAGACGGCTTGTGTTCACCGGAACACTGTCTCGGTTAATTAGAATGCTTTGTAAGAATAGATTTGCCATCAACTTTCGAATCTTGCTCTACAATGATTCATCTTGTCTGCAATCATTACATCTCCTTACATTTGTAACTGTTATCTTGATCGGACGGCGTGTTTATTATATTATAATTCTCCACTCGTCTGCCAACGAGAGAACAGTAAAATATGTAGCGTTATACAAAACTGAACAGTCAGGTAGGAAAATAGAGAAAAATGTGAGCATTGGATTTTCCACCATTAGCTAGTTTAGATAAGGTGTTTAACATTAAGATTGTAATGTAATAATTTTACAAAACGCGATAAAAGACATCATACACTTACACACTTACGTAAACTTGAGCGTAGAGCGTGAGTAAAATACAAAGATTCGTTACACTTCGTTTCGGTCGTAATCCAATTTCAGCCTTTGACTTATTCCCATCGATATCCTTGACGAGTATAAGGGGCGTTAATTTACTATTTTATAGCTAGTCGTCATCATGGTGATACAGTCAACAGTGGCTCATTGTACGACTGCCGCGTGACGATGCGTCTGCGCGGCGTCTAGCGTCGATCTTGCCGCTCGTAAATCACCCGCGCCACAAATTGGAAACCCACCGCTAAACAGCTAACCGCTATAAAAATCTCAAATAATAACTTCGGATCTAAATCTCATAAAAATATTATCCAGTATTTTCGAGTGGGTTTTTAATCCCGTCGTGGTTTTACGATGTTGTAAAATTTGATTAATAACAGTTGTGTGTAGGTCTACAGAGGTGGGACATTGTTGCGGTGACCCATTTACGGCGCGTGATTGCGCCGTATTTTGGCGGTGGCGCTCTCCAGACGAAACAAGCCGCTGTGTTGACCCTGTAACATGACTAATTTTAATCAAGGCCTTGTTCACTTACGTAATAAGAAACTGCTTCTAAACCCTTAATACGTCTGTCGCTACAAGTGAAGTTATTTGACTGCTTGAGTTAATAACCATATAAATTATATGTACTCACAAAATTAATCCATCTGTCACTAGGATTATTTATGTTCTTGTATCTGTCTCTGTTCTGTGAGTTTATGTATTGACACGAGTAAAGTTAAACTTAATTTTATTACAGTGAGGTATTGTAATCATAATTTTAATAATAATGTATTTATTTATAAGTGACTAGCAGCGCGCCGCGATTACACCCCATAAGTGTTGATCCCGTGGGAATATCGGGATAAAAACTATTCTATGTCCTTCCACGGGATGCAAACTATCCCCCTGCTACATTTTATCGAAATCCATTCAGTAGTTTAGGCGTGAAAACGAACAGACAGACTTACTTTCGAATTTATAATAGTAGAAATAAATACAACAAGACAATACAAGACAATATACAAGAGCCTGGCTCTTGTTACTAGGAGTTCCTGTATCACAAGAGCCAGACCTCTCAATGTACAGGGAATATGATAAAGAAGCGCGATAGACAAAGACAAGATCCAATTGCTACTAAACTTCATAAATCAAGAATAGAAAACTGTGTTACTTACTTCGTCAATTCTCCACACTTGACGTAATTAGATTACCTACCTACATTGCATTAAAAATAAACCACAGCTATCGCGTGTGTAGGCGTGACAATAAGTCATTATGTATGTAGGCACAGCCGTCAATCTACGTCTGCTGTCACTTCAATTTTTCTATTTTATTTTTCTCCTATTTTCTGTTAGATTTCCACATTGTGGTGCGTCTGCGCCGCGACGTCGGATGCGACGTTATTTCACGATCCGTCACATGATTTGAACGGTATCGGATTTAGCTCTTGACAATGAAGGGACGTTACGGAGTTCTTTTTTATTATTACTTTGCACGATATTTTTAGATTTGATGCCGTTTTTAAATTGAATTTGGCTGTAACGAGTTTTAAAAATGGGGTCGTTTTTGTTTGTAAGCTTTTTTGACAATTGTATGTCATTGTTCTTACGTAACATCGTAGCAGTTACAAGACACGTGGAATTTAATTCCGGACTATCTATAATTACAACTACTCTAATCCCAAACAAATTAATTGCTCCATTTATAAATAAATCATCTCCAAAAATTAAACATCACTCCACTAATTCATCTCAAAATATTTACACCATTTCCTTACATTATTGATAACATAACATGTAATGGGATGCCACAGCCGATACATCTCGTTACGAATCGAATTTATTCATCGGCATATATTTTATAGTGTTGGCCTTGGGCCCAGGCCCGCCGCGGGGGCCTATAAAATCACACGGATAAATAAGCACACGATCGGCTCGTAATTAAAAACATAACTTATTAATATCGTTTATTAACGCTCGCGGGTCGTACGCGCACTCGACCGACTCGTCCCGTTCCTCGTTTGGACGTCTCGCACCTTCTTCCGATAAATCTACTATGTCTTCAATTTCATTATAATTGTCTTATTTATTGCATATAGCTTTCTCGTAATCGTGTTTGATTTAATTTGATTTGTTTAGGTGGTTAGTTTGTAAATGTTAATTCGGTTGCTTTATGCCAATAGTTACATCGAAAATCAATGTGCAAATGACAGAATGGTACAACTAATATTTGACTCTCATTGACAAGCCTAGAAGTTTGAAATTGATTGGTTTTGAGAAACATTAATTACCTGAAATCTTTTGGGTGTGCTACTTGTGTAATGTTGAGCTCCGGGTGCTTACAATATCGTATGTCGTTACACAATTATTTGGATCATTGCTACATGCATAGGTCGAGTAACATGTTTATACTCATTGCCTGGTCCAATAATGTGTGAATTACTATAGGTAGCCGCCGGCATATGCAATATTTATAAGACCACTGGTCCCGTGCTGTCCTCGGTGATTTGTGGTTATTTAAACACACGCCATATAGTTATGTCTAGATTATTATATTGATGACAATTTGTCATTCATGGATGCTATTGCAAGAGGTGTTTTAAATATATTATTACTCCTTGACTAAATTAATCAGAGAGTTACTCATACCAAATAATAAATAATATTATTGCTACTCAGAGGTATGCAAATCAGCATCATTGGCAATTTGGCATTTAGCTAATGTTATATGAAAATAATCTATATGCGATTTACTAGAGTAGCCTAGACTCTAGATTTGTGTTACTATTTTAAATAACAATATTAACAGATGTTATAGCCGTACCTAAGTATTACAGAAAGCATAACATTCGTCTCCCAAAACAACAATAGTCACCAAGGCGAGAAGAAAATAATAAAATGGCTGATTTATTTTAATAAAGTAATTTATGGGCCCTTACAAATTGGCCTCATGACGGCTGCCTTATCGAGTGGCGAGAATCGATAAAATCGTTGGCGATGTAATCGATACAAGGTTATTAATGGTGAGCTTATTGTACTCGGTAATGAGATAACATTTGTTTTGTAACTACTTGTCATTGTATTCAAGTGGATGTAATTGTTGTTGAATGTGAGCTAAAATTAATCGATTCCAATATTTTTTTCACTTGATATACTTTAAATTTTAAGTTGGGATAACAATACCAATACCACACTACTAATAGGTACTAATACTATAAGATGAGAAGTATGGGAGAGAAAGACATGTTCCGCCGAACCCAAATAAATTGGAATAACGGCAGGAGAATGATGATATCAATACCAATATCAACATGGAAACTAAGACTAAAACTAAAATTAAGAATCGATGAGGTACATTCGATTGAAAGTACCGAAAGAGGGCTCAGATGACAGCTGATACGTTTGCAAAAAAAGCAGCCCCACGCGGCCACGTGAAACGCAGTAAACCGCAGAACAGTGTGAAAACAATTTTTTTTCGTCAATTGGCCGTCCCATAAAGCAATCGTATCGACGATCGCTGATAACTCATCTGGCTGGATCGTAAATCGAACCGGCGTCCATAACTCGCGCGGCTTAATTACGAATAAATAAATAAATAATTGAATGTGAGCGGCCGCGGGCCTAATCGATCGTGTTCCGAGGTGTCGGAGGTGCTAACAAGGGCCCGCCAGCATTCGAAACGTTTGCTTTGTGATCGCGGACGAGTCGACAGCGCAGCGAAAATCCCGCTACCGCACGAGATAACACAATTGGATGCAGCAATTTATTGTTATCATAATCTCGTTCGGTTAATTGATTTAGCGAATATTCATTTTAGATTTAAATAAATCATGCAGCATTTGCCGTTCGTATTGTACCAGGTGCTGACACACTCAATTGAAATCCGAATACAACACGTTGCTCTAATGCAGACACCTCCTTCTTATAATTTCCATTTAGCTTTTAAGAAGGTCAGAAGTCAATTTCAACGGTCCATTGAAACGGACACCATCTAAACATAGCAGCACGGAAGCCGCACATTGTTCTTTTCATAACGTTTTTTCGTGTGTCGGACGATTGACGCGTATCCATTTCCTCGGACGAGAATAGTAGCCACCTCCGAGTCGTGCTATAAAATAAAGAGTATCACTCAACGACCACCGACCATCTAGATATTAGGAGATGTCGCTGATTGCCGCTCGTTAGAATCTAATTAGCCCACGGATCACTCACCGCGTCTATTTCAATAGTTGAGGAAAATTATTTCTATTTGATTCGGCCTTCCCACTCAGTTTGTTATTCGCGAAAAATCAAATGTCTGTCGGCGTGTCAAGTTGAAGTGCGCAGCCTACACAAATTCGATCTGCTCATGTGAGTTGTGACCATGCATATAACAATATGAAATATTATTATTATATGAAAATATCGAAACGGTACATGCCTCCGTATGTATGTTCATATAATTGTCGTCTCCTTGCCAAAATGGTTATGAATTTGACAAGATATTTAGACAAATCAGATGACAATCAATTTTGCTCGTAGTGAATGTGTTATTAAGAAACAATTTTCAGTACCTATTCTGCTTTCATTTCTATAAAAACTAAGACCCTCTCATTAAAATGCAAGTGATTTTAATAAAATTTGCATTATGCAAATGGACTTGACAAATGCACAGTTTCATAGTGAATCCATAACGATCATCAATCAGCCTTAAGGGCTTGCAGGACCTAAACGCAAAAAACGCAAGTTTTAGAAACAATAAAAGTATCCATAATGATCGACTACAGTAAATAAAATCAGAAAAATATATGATATTATTCAGGATATATGCTAGGTAGATAGTGTGTTGAAAACATAATACAACTAATTTGATACGATGGATTAAAATCGTGAAGATACCTCTAAAAACTTTCTTTTTACAATAAAAACCTATACAATCATTCTGATTTTTGTCAGATTATTTTACAAGCAAAATATACATAAATACTAAAACATACAACATACTAAAATACTAGTGTTTTAATTTTTTAGTCCAAACAATAGATTTTTTTATAATTAAATAATTGCTTCATATTTTGCAATAAATTACCAGCGTTGTGTCATCGCGCTTCTCTTTCTTTTCTATGCAGTGCGACAGTGACCGCGCTTTAGGTCTTGTAAGCCCCTTAACTGTACTTATGTCAATGCAGGAACTTATTTTGTGGTCTTTTAACACCATTTATATTCATTAACAGACCATACATTAGTTTGAAAAAATTATATTACCAAAAATGAATATATCATCCATAAATAATCATATATTAAATCCGAATAAATCCTTGTCCATAAAACTGTAAGATTTTTAAACATTGTTAATTGAAAGCTAAATCCAGGTCGGTGTGAAGGTGTGCTTGATGGATGAGCAGCTAAATTACCTCTCCCCCCCTCGTCCCTCGCACTGGCTTCCCCCACTAACGACTGTTGGCCAAAAGTGATTATTTATACCGGTGATGACAGCACTTCCGGCGTTATAACCGGTGATTAAGACGCTGCCCGATTGAAATCTAGGACTATTCTAATAGACACAGGTGCTGAATATAGTATTCTGAATAATAAAATATGACTTGTGTGTGACTTGAAATTGTAGATGTGGATAATAATATGGCGGTCTCGAGGTGTCGTTTTCGAAGGAGCTTCTAAGAATGCGTTCGATGACAGGTTTTTGACTTGACGAATTTTCGAATATTTTCTAGTTATATGATTCTCAAAACTGTATATTCATTCGGATGATAATTTGTTACCTAATTATTCAAAGCTGTTTGTATTTTACTACAGCATTTACAAAACACTTCAATTTGTACAAATTAAATTCTAGCTAGTAATTAGGCAGGTCGAGAGTTATTTTGCCATTTGAACCAGCATACTCATCTATACAGCCAATTACGTAAATCAAATATTGACAGTATTAGTTAATATCCGCTGATCGACTAATCTAAAGGTGCCGGATACCCGTTATCTGCGTACACATGGCAACACAGCTTGGTTAAAGTCTTAAACAAAATGTCACGAGTGTATAGCACGGTACTTAACTTTAGTGGGCCGGTGTACATTATCTCATATCCGCGAAATGCAAAAGTGTGTGTCTTTCCCACGGATGTCCACGTATGGGCATCGTTAGCTTTAGTTACTATTTTAATCATCTTGAGATATTATTCCTAATATTCAGCATTGGATACGTGCTTAACCATGTCATTGTCAGACATGCTGAAATCTAAGTCAGTGTTTCTTTTGTCAATCGGCAATTAACTTTGATATAATTATCTATAATTGTAACTTTTACTTCGAATGTTACAAATACTTTATTAAGTACTTCTATGTAATTTAATTTATAACGTGTACTACGAACTTAATTAAATGATATAGTGTAACACGGGTAGGCGGCACCGGCCCGCCTTAGATCCCCGCCCGCCCTGCGAGCTGGGCGGGTCTCGAAGGGGAAAGTTTATTGTATTTATATTTATAGGACTATTCATTTGATAGGGAGTCGGAAATAGTAAAGGAAACCCTATGTATTAGACAAGTTGATAAGCCTACGATATCATTGATCACCGGAAAGCTGAAGTCAAAATATTGCACCGCTATTTTAACAGTAAGTAAGTATACTAAGAAACATTAACGATGAACTAGAAAACGTGTATAGAGAATTGAATGAAAACAAAGAAAATAAAAATGGTAAAGATATCGAACACGTACACTTTTCAAGGAAAACACACCCACTACTCAATCAAAATATCAACAAAATATAAACCCACTAATACCTACCGACGGAAATCAGTACGCAACATAATATCTACACGTATCTAAATGTAATCTATTATATAGATATAGATAGGGTCGAGGCGGGGCGGCAGGAAGCGGCCGATATAACGCCACGATAAGCTAAACCTATCGCTTCATCGGATTACTTCACAAAGAATATTGATCCATCTCAGATATAGAATATAGAACTCTAATTCGATTATTCTAAATGTCAGAGTTCAGGGAAGCCAATTTCGTTGTGCACGATGTTGCAGAGTATATGATGACGATGTTGTATCAAAAGTTGTAAAAGTTGATGCAATTTTGAGGCTAGTTAATAACCTTGCCTAACACAATAATGTTGATGAAGAATTGAAGTAGCAATCTGTAGAATAACCTGACATAGACAACTGTTCGAATAAAGCCTGTAAGATAATCTGCAATCCCACCTAATAAGGAACGGTGATATTCAGATGAGAACAATCTGATCTTGACCAAAATAATCAAATAACATCGAATATAATTTAAACGTATCATTCAAATTTTAATATCACTAAACTAACATCCATCAAAACCACTTCCAGATAGACAGCCCCACTAACAATATTCATGAGAGAATCAATAATAATAATTGTCCTTTCTTCTCGTTTATAAACCACTGTCGAATGTCACCCTGTTCCTTCATCCCATCTTCCATCCATTTATGTAAATGCAGCATTGTGGCAGACACCTCATTTGTTCTATCTGCCAAGCATGGCCATTGTCAAAACTTCTTGCCCTTTGACTCCATTGTCTGTTTTTTGTCAACCAACACCAGATTATTTTATTTCCGTTATATGTTATTCTTATTCTTTGTTGGCTCATGTTTATCAATATTAGCTTCAATCACTTTTTATTTTGTTTTATTGTGATATGCTAGTTTATTATTTTATGGGCGTGGACCGTTAAACTTGGTTTCAGAGATGACATTTACTACAATAAATTTATTAGACTTTCGGGATTTATGTAACGCGTGCTTCTGTTTTAGTTGGACATCGTTTAAAACCTGAATGCCAAGAAGATGTCGTTAACAAAAGTAATGGTGGAGTTTCTTGCCCATTCTTTTCTATACGAACACTACCTTTTGGAATGGCGACTGGAATCAACTTAATTTTACTGTAATTTTTGCCGTTCTAAAGTGCCTTTAATGTGCATATTTGAAATAAATGGTTTGACTTTGACTTTGAACAAAATAATTCAATTTAGAAAAATTCTGTCTCATAATAATTTTTTTTACGGGTTATTATAACCATATTCTGTTGAATAAATGCTGTAGGTGTTTGTTTTGAAATATGCCTCGTCATCACCGGGACGCCGCCGTTCCACATTGTAATTTAAATTGTCATTCAAATTACCATTGAGAGGAGACAGTAAACGCGGTGGCACTCGAATTCTCGACACCTTCGTCTAGACACGTCCAAACATAAAGGTTTTATGAATTCTAATAATTGGGTACAACTGACGTGAATATGGAAATATCCTGAGGATATTTTTTTGTGAATAAGGAAGATAATTTCTGGTGGAGTCAAGCTTAGGGATAATTCCTCACCCCAGGACATACTTGAAACTGTTTTATAGGTTTTGGAACATCGTAAACACAGATTAGCAACAGTGTATCATAACAAAAGGAGTGATACACAAATTAAGGGTTTCCATCCCGATGATATTTTACGATAGCCGTAAGCGACAAAACGAGAGTCATAAAAGATACCATGTAATATGTAGAGATTGCGAACTTGTGGAACCTGCACAATAGCTGCCAGACCGGACTAGATTTGTTGTATAGGACTATGAGTGATAGGTACTAATTGCCACACAGTGTTTGTAGAATTTGATTAGGAACTACTCCTTATTGATGCTTTTCGATGTGTAATTATGCTCAGTCGTGGAAACAACATTGTAAGCACCAGACTCGTTTTGTCGGTCAATTTTCTCCGCAACCATAAAATGTTCAAACATGACTACGTTAATAATAAATTACATACATCTCAGCCAGACGATACTGCCTTTGGAAACAACAAATGCTAATAATTACTTTCAGATTTTAAACTTTCGAAGGGTCGAAGCGTAGTCGGCTCTGCGCAATTCGAAACAATGCATATTATCGATCGTTTTAGAGACTTATTGAGGAATAAATCCGAAAGGCTTCTTGAGTTACAGTGCATCGGGTCTCGGGTGCCTTTGTTGTGATATCTGGCGAGTTGGCTCCGATGGTCCTGTTGCATTAAACTAACATTTTACGGGCTACATGTTTATCGGACGTCGCATAGCTACATTTTCCCTAGATTTATACTTCTCCCGCAAATAGGTGGAATACAGTAATAGCACAGTATAAAGATCATACAGTATTGTAACTCGGCCGTAACCTTGAAATAAATGCCTACAGCCGCGCGGTACGTAAACATGCGATAGGGCTGGCGCCTCCAGCATTTTAATTACATTTGCCTACTTTGTGTTTCCATATAGTTTTGTTATTGTATTTTACTGTGTGTACATAAATAATAAAATAAATAAATAAATATACTTACTTTTTTCATACCTTTATACAAATAAAATACTTTGTGAATTGAATAGGAAGTGTTTAATAAAAATGCGTGTTGTTTTATGTTTGGTAGATTTAATTAAAAAACCATGTCTATGTTTGAATAACAAATCTTATAAATTTGCGACCGAAAAATATTTGCGCCTCGACTGAGACGTACGAAATGCTTTATTATTAAATTTTAAAGTATAAAAAATCCGCATTCTAATATAAAGCTTAACTAAAAATTGTTTTGGGAAACATGGACAAGGTGGAGAAAAAGGAGTATCTTTTACTTGGTTATAGATACCTGCAGCTACTTTACAATTTATATGTTTGGTTTTAAATGAAGTTCGGAATATTTCCTCCATTTTTGTATATATTCCACAAAATCTTCGCTGGGTACAATCAAAAAAGTTTGCGAATTAATTTTATTGTAGTCCGTATATCTTAATCATAGTATAATCTTATTGTAGTCTTATTGTAGCACAATATAGCCTACTCATCATATTAAATATGTACTTGAACTTATTTTTAGTGAAAAAATCGCGCGGTTATTGTTAAAAAAACAACACACCGTCCGTTCGTCACCGCGGCAGTCGCGACTGTCTGCATGCCGAGCGCATGCCGAGGTCGAGGCGCGTAGGTATAGCTCGCGTTTCGTCCGTTTGTATGAAGTCGAAATACTGTATGATCTTTATACTGTGGTAATAGTATTCGTTCGTTAACATTGTGTGTGCACGCGCAGTTTTATTGCAATTACATTATGTCGGTATTGTTCGTATATGTCGAGTGTCATAACGGCGGCCGCGTCGCGCCGGATAGCTCAGCTTTACGGCCGTCGATAGTTGCCACCTTCGTTTGGAGGATTCCATTGTTGCATTCATCGCAATGATCCGGCGTAGTCGCATCGTCGTCTTTCAGCCGCATCCGACATTTCCATTGTTGCAATTTTATTGCCGGTGTTACCGTGCTGGCGGAGATCGTAAACTACGCACCAGCGCTCGATACTATCGGCGGCGCGGCCTGATGGCTGAAGGGCCGCGCGACCGCACCGCGGCGCATTATCGCGCGCCACCGCCACCGCAGCCGCGATTTCATTCGTTTCTAATAAATTGATACGAGGGCTACGCGACGCGCCATTGGTCGACTCGCTCCCCGGACTTCGATCCTCGGACCCTGACCGTAAATCAACTTTACAACCTTTAATTACAGATATTTGCCGTCTCATGTGAGCGTACGGGATATCGGAGGGCTGTGCTCGCGAAAATATAGCATAATAATGGGTATTGACCCGTAATGGCTCGCCTGTAGGTACTATCGGCCGCCTTTGTCTTGATTGTTCGAGCGAGAGTATATTCTTTTCTGAATGATTGCCAATTACATCGAATGGCCTCCTGAATTCCACTGAGAGCGATACTTTAATCTTTCTCGGTTTTGATTTGCATTCGAATAAAATGATTTATGTGTTATTGGGATCCAGAGTTTATGTTGTGACGTTTTTTTGATTCATTGGTGGTTTTTAATGTTGTCAAATTTCGAAGCGGGATCGTGCTTACCAGTAATAATTACAAATTGAATTGAGTACAGTCAGTGTAGTGGAGACTGCCAGCAGCAGGCCGGGGCCGGAGTGGTGCGGGGCAACGTCTGCCACATTGTTGCACCGGATAGGGCCGACCGGCCGCTGTTTTAATGTCTCTCAGACGGAATTACGCTGGATTGTTCTCAACTTTACTGCTCCCTTCATGATTGATCGTTGTATCCTCGGCCTTATGTCATTTTCGCGCCGTATCTCCTGGAATTTGTACTACAAGCAATAAATATTGCATTGAGTTATGGTAATTTCTCAAAATTATAGTATATGACTCTTTTACTGGCGTTGCATATTATTAGTTCTTAACTTATGTATATGAACATATTATGGATATTAATAAATAATTATTAGCTCTTATTCTTATTAAAGGAGGGTTCGTGTGTGCACGTGTTTTGTTCCGAAGTGTGGAAATTAACACTAGAATGATCGTATTTCTAAATTAAAACCTCGCTCCGCGGAGCAATAAATTCTTCCGCCCATAAACTTATAACGACTGTCTAAATAGAGGCTAGCTGTCGTTTATAGCCTTAATACTCGAATAAGAAATAAAATAAACACTATGCACTTATGTTTTTGATCCATTTTGCACACCTTTTTAATTGCGAATGATACTAAAATTACTTGGAATAAAAAGAAATGGAAATTAAACGATTAATCGGAGTGTTTTTACGGCTCTATTTTTTGCATTTATTTGTCAGTAATGGGAGGTGTTTTGATTAAAAATCTCACTACAAATTGGAATGAATTTTCCAGTCGGACTGTTTGACTGCTATATTATGTAGGTACCCAAGTGGATACACAGCTTCAGGTAGGTTTTCATTACAAGTTAGCCTATCGTCTATAGTCTGTTGTTAAGTTCTTAGTTAAGTATATGTTTCTTTCTAATACAAGTTACTGATGAATGGGTCATTTACTTTGAAAGATTTTTACACGCGTCCCAGCCATAAGGAAATTATTCATAATTAATGTAGGTTTATTTGTCACATTAGCATTAATTTATCTACAATCGTAAATGTTTTAGTGTGGTATAGGTGGGTTTTCTGTACGTTTCTCAGTACCTATGTATGTACCTATACTCGGGCCAGAATAACTGATCCTACTTAACTACCCATTATGATTCTCATGTTTGTATATTTCATTATTATTTGCGTTATTTTATGATTTATAATGTAATAAATTAAATCATAAACTTAGCTTCAATGTTCAACCACATCATCTTTTCCGTTTTATTGTAGTAGAGTCCAAACACACTGTAGGTATAAGACACTAATATCTATCTAATTCTGCTAGTGTAGGAATTGTGAAACAAATTCCCAGAAGTTAATGTGCAATTAAACGCGGCTGAGACCGACCACTTGGAGTAGTACCAACACTCACGAATAATTGAGATTGATCGAGTCGTGAATCGAGTGGGGCGGTGCAATCAAAAGCGTATCAGACCAATGAGCGGCTGGGACGGGCTCGCGGACGCCTCTCATTGGTCCGCCGCGGGGTTGTCGAGCACCAAGGGCCTTGATACTGCTCTCGATAAGCGGGAGGCGTCGAATGTCGATTCGATCGATTATCGCCCGTGTCGCCGCTCTCCGGCGACCGCGACGCCGCGCGCCGCGCGCACCTCGCGCCTGCTATACTTGACATTTTGATGACCCGCGCCGCGTCATTAATACGCCCGTGTCATCACTACTTTATCACCGTATTTATTAACCAAATCACCATTTTACAATAATAAAACGTCGCTCAGAATTTATTAAAGCACCAACAAAATTAAATGTTCAACTTAATCTGGCTGTAAAACGGTGCGCAAATCAAAGTTGCAATCTGCAACACTTAAAACAGATTAGTCGGCTAATCGGGCGTTATTTACAATCCTTTATCAGCACTCGGAGGCGTTCGGTTAGACGATTTACGACACTCGCGAGTTGCCAACACAAAAGAATTAGCCTTTCTAAGCGACACCGAGTGCCAATAAATATCGGGCGAGGTGCGAATAATCGCGGGCAACACTGTAGCGGGCAACACTTGGAATTTATTCCGTACGCAGTTCCATAAAGCGTATGTTAGTCCATAAAGTGAAATTCATAATACAAATTTAGCGTAAGGTTTCGTAGGAAAAGCAATAATTTGTCACAATTGGGCACGATTAGATTGGCTCCGCTGGCGATTTGACATAGGTCGTAAATAACGCTTCGGGCGGCCGAATTGAGTGAGCCGTCAGCCGCGCTACGTTGTGTGGGCCTTTATAAATGGTACGTGTATGCAAATAGCGCGCGCGGCTCGGCGCACGCGCATCGAATCGCGCGTTTTCCGCCGCTGGCGAGCCCGTGCGTTTTGTGGAAATCGTTATTGGGGTGATTGCTTTCATAAACAATAGCTTTTGTCCACGGGTTCTTGTAAGCGCTGTGTTATTTAGACGGATAACGGAACTGTTGGCGCGCTCCACCTGATAACGCACCCAGCGTTTATGCAATGTTGTTTAGAAGCCATTCGATGTTGGAAATCGTGCTTTATCTATACCATGTTCAATTGCGGGTAATTTGTATTATGTATTTACGATATTCTCGTAATTCACCGTAACCACTGACCCATAAGTTTTCTTGCCTCATTTACCTGTGATTTCATCATTATTTTGTAAGCCAGTAGGTACAACTACAAAGTAAGCACACTTTTCTCTGCTACTTAAACTTTCCTCTTTGTACTTAGTAACCACTTCGACTTGTCATCTCCACGACATCCGTCAGGTAATTTGAATTTCCATATAAATTATGACTCCAGCATGTCATTAGTATTTATTTAGGCGACCTTAACAATAAGGTTTCACTTTATGGTGACCATTACAACGTCATGGCATAGAAAAGTTACACATAATCTTGCACATCAAAGCGAGGTGCACTATCAAAAGAATACCAGCGTATCTTGGCCTTTGTACCCTTTAAGGTGTGAATCAGAGTATTGAAAAGTCACAGGTCATTTTAGTGTGGGTGAAATGTTAGCCATAAAAGTCGCTATCGGGCTCAAAGCAACTTAGTAGGGTGCAATAAAGGTTGTCAACGTGCTGTGACGAGCGTGGGTGGCGAGTGCAGAGCGAATCGAGAGAGAATCGATAGTAAGGATTAGTGATGCACGAATATTGATTTGTGACATGCAAATGATGGAATTTTGACAACCAGTACAAGCTAAGGGTATCGTATTACACAGTAACTGCAGGTTGCGGAGGTCAGATAGGCAGTCGCTTCATGTAAAATACTGGTATTCAGCAGCATCTGGTTAGACACTGGTAGCCGACCGAACATAGTTGGGAAAAGGCTAGGCAAATGAAATGATGGTATTTTTATGATATAGCTGAACTTGCAACCACTAAACTGTATGTTTTCCTCCCATAATTGGTAAGTCACGAAAAGGCTAACTAGTTTCATTGTCGCCAATTTCCACTTTTCTTTTAAGTTTTTACCTAAATGTTTTATTTGATGGTGCCTAAGATACAGGCTCTGCCTAATTCGGGACCAACGCTATCTCCAGAGCATAATTTTTATTGTTATAATGAATGATTTTTACTTTAACATGTGCAAAATATTTAGAATCAATATAGTAGTTAGACAGTTATTAGTTAGGTAGTCATAGTTTCAGGTTTCAACAATTAAGTTTAGCTAATGTTTACCATCAGACATTTGCAGAAATTTTGCTTTACTTTTTCTGTTTTCTCAAAAAAACTTGTGAATTCCAAACTATTTGCCTCACTAGCCGTCATCGTGAGTCATCTATTGTTACATTATATTGTTGACTACCAGTTGCATGGCTCAGTTTACGTTATCTTGTTAGTATTTAGGTGCTACCGTTACTGATACCTTCTTGACGATCATCTTTTGTAAACGGAATTTCCAACCTCTTTATGTATTGTATTTTCGTCTCTGTAATTTCCGTATTTAGGTAGATTTTTGTGGTCATGAATGTCACGATTGAAAGCTATTGTTAATACGTTTTCTGCACCGTCATGGTAATTGATTGTATTCTTCTTGGTAAGGATTCTGTCACTGAAAACTCTGTTGGGTCCTTTTTTATATTTATCAGTTAGCCGAAAGACGTCCACTGATAGCCTCCCCCAAGCGCCGCCACTTCGCCCCTTTTGATGAACAAAGATCGTCTGAACTAAATTCAGCTGATCTTAATAATTACCTACATACTAATGCTTCTACAGATTTGGTTTTAATTCTCCGTTTATTGAATAGCGTTGCAGCTTGGGACTACTGATAACACCATTGGTGATAGATTGACAGGTTTAACTTATCCAATAACAAAATACCAGGTAGGTATCTTACACAATACCCAGCAAGTATTCAAAATACTCCAATTCTGCGCATCATGTTGCTCCATTTACTCTTCAAACGTGGCAATTAATCTGAACGGGTGACGTTGCCACCCCTTCTGCCGCCACCCCTGGACACCCCGCCTCACCCCCGCTCACCCCGGCCCAGATAACCGGGGGAATGATTAACTGCAGACAGGAAGACGGATTGACAAATAGTCGTTTAGGTATTTCGCTAATGTTTCGCTCTCATCAATAAACGATCGAGGCTGTTACATGGGAGGGCTGCTCTTGTTTCGGATGTTTTTCATTTGGTATTGCTGAAGGTTCAGTGCCGAAGTTATAATACATTGTATGAGTACAAGGTTTAAGGCTCATACGACGATGCTCGTCATCAATCAGTAGATCAGTACTACACATTGTTGACATACCTACTGCAGCATAATTATAGCACATGCCTCTACAATTGTATAAGCCTGGGGGCCTAAAAAGGCTACTTTAGCAGAATCATAAAAGGATAACATAACGGACAGATAACCGTTAAGTTATTCGTATCAAATCCCATTGGTGAAGCATTTTTCAGTTATTTTTTTTATCTGTGCTAAAATACCAATCAATCCGATCAAAATCCAATCCCAATCTGTTTGATTATGCTTACGTAGTGCAACGAAAAAAAGAAAAACACGGACTGTCTTCGCCATATTACGATTCATAATGTCATCCTTTTATGATTCTCCAAAGTGGCCTTTTTAGGCCCCCTGATCTTTGCAGACAGCTATTTTTTTTTTTTTTGCGTATGGGAAATCATTAAATGACTCCTCCCGCTCTGGGTGGAGCGGAAGGGAGTGTCAGACTCTTACTGACTAAAACCCACCCGTGTTCCTTCCTCAGCCACACAATTCCGCTGACCCGGCAGGCTTCGGCCCTAAGGGGGGGGCCTCCTCGATGCTGACATCTCTTTGAGGCGCGCGTGGAACACGTACGCGCCGTCCGGCACGGGATGCTTCTGTGTACTTTCAAAGTTCATGTTTAGAGAAATCATCATTCTCCTTCATCTTAAATATTCCAAGAATTGATAATTTGAAACAATGATTTCGTCTATGGACTAAAAGTCTGTATCTTTTATGTTTAAGACTAAAAGTTTAAAATTAGGTAAACTTGAAGAGTTTAATTTTTACCAAGAGTAGTTATGTAAATTTTCCATTACTTATTGGACCAATCGAGACATTACGACGGGAGCAACCCATAATGCCGGCAGGCGCGAACTGAGACAGCTTGTAACTCGATATCGGGCGCGCGGTGACTGTGCAAATGTAACGAATTGTTTGCAACAATCATTTAGACAATGTTGATTGATTGCCGCCGACGCCGGCGCCGGCGCGTTCGAACAAGTCAAATTGAAATAACTCTCAGATGCTTGCGTTGGAGATGAATGTAATGAAGGGATAATTGGTGATGTTCTATTGTTTTCTGATAACAGAGAGTTTGTTAGTGATGCCTTGACAGCCATTAGAGATATCTTTGATGAGATTTGGCAATACATTGATGTGATTATCCAGTGAAGACTTAGCAATTCCTAGGTGGTAATTTGACATCCATTTCATAGTAACGAGTGCGAATGTAACTCAGTCTTCAGTCGGCAAAGTAATGGGATATAAACACTGTTGTTTTCTTGTTCTAAAGATGTAAACATCACAAGCTGACAGTTCCACTGTCTCACAAGCGTAACTAAGTGGCTAACAGTTCCTTATTGTAAATCGTAGTGTTAGCGTTGTCGGTAAGGATTCGTCACGTCATCGGTTAAGTTAACAGCCAAATTACAGTAAATCAAATAGTCGCAAACTGGCCACATAGAACAAACGGGCCTGGCTTCCGTGGCCACACGGGCTGTGCTAAATCGGGGCCACTAATGCTGCGCGCGCGCATCGTAAAAGCGCGATCTGACTCGCTCGCGCCCGTAAATCATCGATCGTGCGATGCGATGCGATTTAGCACGCTCGCCTTGTTGCCCACTTGACGCGTGTTGTCCCAGCAAGCGCTGTAAAGCTTGATTTGATAGATTGTTAAATCTGGAACGTTTTTGTCGGTATCTCATAGATATTGTCATGTCAAGCGCTTTTTAGGTAGATTTCATAGCTTTATTTGACAAGCCCTTCTACCCGACATGCAGCATTACCTCTAAAGGCTTAGGTGTTGTTGTGAGATCACATTCAACCGTGTAATGTCGTCGTATAAAACTGTGATTAATGTCTCCAAAGGGATACAAGTGGCGATAAGTTATGGTTGTCAACATAATCAGCTTTTCTTTTCATTTTATCGTCACTGGCTGTGAGATATGCGGTTGAAGCAGTAATTCAAATTCTATTCTTCCGATAGCTTTGGAGCATAGTAGTGGAGCACCGTTGAACAAAAAAATAAATAAAATGGGTACCATCAAATTCTTCAAGCATTTCCAATATAGATTTCAGCATTTCTTCAGCTTAATCTAGCGCTGTATCTGTATATCTATATTCTTCTATAGACGTAGTTTGCTTTTACGATCTTTATGAAGTACGCAGTAAAGGGTTTTACAGCTTGCAATAGTGAGGGAATGTACTGCTCTCCTCTATTGGAAGTTATATCGTGATGAACATGTTCTCCTGTTTGTAAAGACTCTTTTGTTACATTACGATATATTTGCTATCCCTGATTTTGAATTGCTGCTGTTGTATTTTGAGAAATTTTATTGCTGACGGAAGTTTCAAGTTGATGTTCTTATTGCCAATAGGGACACTGACACTTAAGTTATCCCTATTTCAGTACCTTGTTAAGTTAGGTATTTTATGTAGGTATAGCATGAAGTTTATTGATGGCAATGCTTAATTTCTTTAGATTACACAAATATCGTCTCTTCTATTACATTAACATGCACAACAGTTTGATGTTCTTCAACTCCTGGATGACTACGTTTAAAATTGTTATTTTTACAATTATTTGTATCAGATTCCTATCGTTTATGGTATTTGTTCTATTGTTGTATATCCTCCATGAGTATTTCTAATATTTGCCATACTAATCTAAACTATCTTTGTTCCAGGCACTCCAATCAACCGGCTACCGATAATGGCGAAGTCGGTGCTAGACCTGTATGAGTTGTACAACCTGGTGATAGCTCGCGGCGGGCTGGTGGAGGTCATCAACAAGAAACTGTGGCAGGAGATCATCAAGGGACTGCGGCTGCCGTCGTCTATCACGTCTGCTGCCTTCACGTTACGCACACAGTGAGTGTTCAAGGCCTATCATGGCAATAAATAGTTACGTTGATCATTTATCTAACAGTAAAGTGATTTTAGTTTCTCAAGACCTAAGAAAAGCATTACGTTTCACTTGGATCATGAAAGAAGCGAGTGTATTTCAGTTCCTTGTTTGAAAATGAGAGCATAGCTAGAGGAACCATAATAACTAAAGATTTCCAATCATTCAAGGGGAGATTAGAAATCTTCGGACACGTGACTCCATATTCTAAAAATGAAATCCTTTCGAACAGCTTTCGTTCTGACGGCCTCATCCAAATCAGTATCCATTATCCTTCAATCTAGAACATGATCGACAAAAGGTGTGTCTGTGTGGTCCTACAAGTCAGGAGCCCGCTCCATATTCGACCTGCTTTGTATCACATCCTCATTCAAATTCTCACGAGGTGGAGACAAAAGATGCCCCACAATGGCACTACGTGAGCGTCGGACGCGACAATATGACAACTTCATAATTAATAACCTTAGCTCATCTCAGCCGATATAATTTCCCATTTATCTCTCAAGAGTTCCTTCACCTCGTCTTTTGTCGGATGTCATAAAGGTGGTTTACGTTTATGATTCAAAATGTACGACGGTTACGCACGAGCTGATGATTTCGAACGCAGCTTCTTTTATTTCGATCTGTTTCTGTATGCGTCTCGTTACGTTAATTTTCATAGTGTGTTTGGTTGGACTGTGAAGTGATTTTGTAACTAAATATTTCAAACGATGTCGTAGATTGTTGTCCTAAATAGGTGTTGTGATACTAGAAAACTGACTATTGTTTGGTTTGTACACATTATTGCTTCATTAATGCAAATCATTTCGAAACTGATGTGAGCTAGACATCCATTTCCAAGTATCGAGTCTTTTATTCGCAATTTGTCTTCAACATAATGATGTCCAGTTTCCATGCTGAAAAAAAATAGTCTCTCGTTAAAATTCTATCGAGACAAAAGTATTCTAATGCCAAAGCGTACATCTAGTAACATGCTTAAAATTAGACTAACAGTAATGACGAATGTCGTATATATAGATCGCATGTGACAGTTTTAAAGGTGGCGTTTTTACGAGACGGCGGTTCTCATTGTGTTACGCATTAAATATGTGACCGCTTAATATGACATATGGAAGGTACACGCGACAATGGGGTCATATAAAATTGACACGTTACAGAATGGGATTAGGATTGTAATGGTACGCATTATACTTGAAGCATAGACTTTTGATAATAATTGGGCTTGAAATATGATTTATAAGGCTGTCAAGCCGCGGGCGGAGTAATAAAGTTATTATTAGATTCGGTCGTTCTTAAGGATTGAATGGTGACATCTTTTGATTTATTTTCGAGTTGATAGATACTGAGATTATTTTGAATGATAAAAGATTTAAAATGAGCGTTTGGCGTTGCCGCTTTGCCATCAACTGCTGTCCTTGATTCTATTTTTGTAAAAATTCCATGTATGCTGCTAATAGCTATTCTTATTCTAAGACTTATATTAAGTATCTTCACTATAATAAAGGAATTCATACTGTTGGCTAGTTAAGCACCTCGGTCATTATTTTGTGATTTATTACAATCAGCTCAAACAAAATTAGGTACTAGGTAGATGACAAAACATGTAAAAGCCAATGATATTATAAGAAAAGTAACAGCTTGGTACATACTGCCAGCACATCAAGCTACTACAATCTGTCAAATTTCTTTAATAGATTTTCAACTTTATCGCTAAAGCTTAAGGTTCAAAGTTGATTGGGAAAATTTGATAGTTTCGGGTAGCTTGATGTGCTGGCGTCTGTACAACTGAATTATTAGCTAACATTTTTGCATTTTCTTTCAGATACATGAAATACCTGTATGACTACGAGTGCGAGAAGAAGAACCTGTCAACTAGAAGCGAGCTGGACGCAGCCATTGAAGGCAACAAGCGTGAGGGTCGCCGCGCATCGGGACAGTACGACGCACAAGCTGCTTTAGCTATGGTAAGTACCTATTACCGAACCAACTGATATTTAGGTCAACCAAGTAAGACCGAAATAACATAGTCTATTATTTCTATAATTCTACACAGTCGGTAAAGCGTTTACCCACTAAATGATTAAACGATCAGAGTGTTGAGTCAAATTGCGTCTGTCTAACTATAGTTACATAAGGCTTCAAGTTAGCAATATGATGTTTAGTTCTCTTTTCAACCTTTTGTTTTTATTCTAATTTATTTGGACTCTGCACAATACTTTTTTAAGATCTCTCAATCTGTCATCTCATTATTCACATCCTTCTCAATCACTTCACCTTTAATACAATCCGACCCTCTTTTCTGACAAAGGAAATTTAGAACTACTGGCATAAACTAAATCCCCATTTACACGATGTAAGTTTCTTGCTTTGGCATAAAATAAAATTGAAACAACAAAAGAGTTGCGTGTAAATTTTACTGTTGCTTCAAGTTATGGCAATTAAATCTCGCTGTGCAGGTTCATTCCATCATCACTGATGCCTGATCACCCTCACCTCACGTCCTCGTCTTCTTGCAGCCCCCACTAAACTAACTTCTGTAGTGCTATTCTGTAAAAATTTCTGCTGTCTAAGTTCGCTGTGAAGGTCAATTCACGTAATTAAAAACGTTCAAAATCTAGTTTCAATCTCATCTCAGCGACAATCAATGTCAAAAACTTGTCAAAAATGGAGAAACTTGTCAAAAATGGAGGGAAATTAGAGGTGGTTTTGACAGATTGAGACTGAGATCAGACTGTGAACGTTCTTAAAATTACGAGAATCACCCCTCTAATGCTAGGAATTGACACAGCTCACTTCACCTAAGTTTTCACGGTGAGATTTTTACAGAATAGATCAGCTGGTGTCTGGCCATCGTCACGTAACGTCCCGGTCTTCTTGCAGCCCCCACTAAACCGCGTGCCCGCGTCTCTCGCGCAGCTGTCGCAGCACATGCAGCCGTTGTCGCTGTCGCTGGGAGGTGTCGCACCACGCTTGCCGCCGCTGCCGCCGCACGCGCCGCACCTTGCGCAGCACGACATTGAGTACAGGGTGCGCGAGTATATGAAGATGATACAGCAGCAGAGGGAGCTAATGAGAAATGGTAAGTTAAAATGAGGTGAAAATATAGTATTGCAACTTGTGATTTAAAAATGAACCTATACGCATTTTGACACCATAGTGGTTATTCTAAAGGCCTCTAATTGCACGTCAATGACCTTAATCATCCACCATCATCACCTTTTGTTGATTGAGCTATTGCCTAACCTGATACAACAAAAGACAAAACATAGATAATTATGTCTTCGTTATTAAGTATAATAATATTATTGTGATTAGGTTTAAAGAACAGGCTTTTTAATAGATTTCGAGAGAATGTAATTTTTTAAACTTTGGACATATTATAGAAAGATTTACCCAATTCTTTCTTGCTTAGTCTGTAGTTATTGGTTGTACGTTGCGTTATTGACAACAGTTTCTTAGAATTTCGTTTCACATACATTTTTTCTCATATTCTCATTTCATAGAATACTTAATAAGAAGAATACTTAGTTTGAAAAAAATTAAATAAGTAATAGATTTTTGTTACAAATAAAATTTAATGTTTCGATATTCATATCATAGAATAACAAATCAAATATTCTTTATCCTCATATTGATTAGTTAGTATAAAACTTATTACCAAGAAAAAAATTTTATCGAGTGACAGTTTCTAAACGTTCAATTCGTGGGGAAGATCACGTGGCGGGTCTAAGTTCGCGGTTTTAGCTTCGCGAGGCCTCTATTTCTGTCTACAGGGTTTAAAGGAACCTATCCTAACCCAAGTGGGGGTGCCCCAAGTCCCGAGATGGCTTATAGAAAACATTATTTTTATAGTTCATTCAAATACCATGGAAAAGTACACCGAACAAACAATATTCGTTAAAAATAATTCTACTGTTTGATTAGTTTGTTAAATAAAAAACGTGAATATAAAATTAATTGAAGTGTGTTTCTGGGGTCCGTGGCTAAATAATAACAGCCGCACAGGCCGATCGATCAGGTTAAGCTACGCTTGCCGCGGTTGGTCTGTGGATGGGTGACCATCTTTACATGACCCCTCCGTGCCTCGGAAAGCACGTTAAGCCGTTGGTCCCGGCTGTCATTCGTGGATCATTTACAGTCGTTACGGGTAGTCAGAAGCCCGAAAGTCTGACAACCAGTCTTACCAAGGGGTATCGTATTACCCAGTAACTGGGTTGTGGAGGTCAGATAAGCAGTCGCTCCATGTAAAATACTGGTATTCAGCTGCATCCGGTTAGACTGGAAGCCGACCCCAACATAGTTGGGAAAAGGCTAGGCAGATGATGATGTGTTTCTGTGAAATATTTTTCATTCAAGTAACTAGTCGTTAAAACAATAATATTCGAAATATAAATACAAGGACCAAATACTATATAAAACATTTTCTGCGAAACGAAATTCTATGAAATTTCTGTCTGCGAAACAGGGGAATACCGTATTAATTTCAATGAACAAATTACCGTCTTTTCACAGGTTCCGAATCGCCCCCTAGCAATGGTCCTGCTCCTATAATGTCTCCTCGCGACGCAGCGGCCCTCAGTGCCATCGACGTCTCCCGCCTCACTCTCTGGTCGCTCTACAACAATAACAACAACAACAGCCCACAACCCGACCTCGAGCCACAACGGTAAGTTGATGTTACTTGATTCAAATGTTTGTTGTGTAATCCCTATTCAGTGATTTAACTCATTAATATTTCATATGGGTCCCAAGATAGTTCCCTGGGGACACTGTATTGTTTGCTGATCTTGTAATACAGAAAATACAAGATACTTCGTGAGATGTTTTAGAGTCGATTACCTATATATAAAAATAGATCAATTACAAGATTTGAGTCAGCCAGCTATAGTATCTGCTGTAGCAGTGTGCCATTATTAAGTCGATTGAAAGCAGTTGTCAGATTTCTTAATGATAGAGCCTGCGCTACAACTGCAGTATGGCAATTCATTAAGGGATTGGAATCATTGCGTACTTTATTTCCAGTTACGTTTGTTTTTAAGGTCAACTATGGTTGACAAATTCTGACACTCTCCTTATCCTCAGTATGGGTTACAGCGAGGCTCTGAACCTGAGCGAGAGCCCCAACTCTCTGACGAGCGGCGGCAAGCGCGAGGCGTGCCGCTCGCCCGCGCCGCCCGCCAAGCGCCGCACGCCGCGCCCGCTGTCGCGGCCCCCCTCCCCGCGCTCGGACCACTCGCCGCCGCAGCAGCTCCACAGCCGCAGGGACGCCACCTCGCCGCCACAGATCAATGGCATGCCCAATTCCAACGGTGTCAATGGAGCTGCCTTCAAGATTACTACCAGAGGTAAGCATCTAAAGCGATGACTTGTTTGTGGGATTTGTGTCCACTAAGATCTTAGAGCTATCTGATCAAAACTGTATGTACCTGGTAGATACACTATCAATTTTTACACTTTAATATTTTTTTTTTTTTAAGTATCTATTTACTTACACAATGACATGTACATTTACTGTATAAAGTATTATATTATTTTAATTATTGTGAATGTGAGGACTATGTGGGTCATTGTTTACATTTTAATCGTGGTCTGGCAGTTTGAGTAGTTTATGCGGCCTACCCAAATGTCCTGTCTTTGGTATTGTTCGTCGAATCGTTGAGCTCCTGAAGTTCTGAGTTGAGCTGCACGGTTACTGACAAATGCGTGCACTGACTGGACAGGTCCACTCAATCTGTGTGGTTCTTTCCTCAAAAGATCTTTTCAGACACTAATCTACATGGTCCTCAAAGATTATGTCCGGATTTTTATATACACATTGACATTGATGAATTTTATTTAGACAATGACATGAATATTTACTTTGTAAAGTATTTTTTTTTTTCTTTTCATTTAATTATTGTGAATGTGAGGACTATGTGGGTCATTTTTTTTTCTGTGTTCCTTCTTAGTTTTAATCATGATCTGGCAGTTTGAGTAATTTACGCGGCCTACCCAAATGTCCTTTCTTTGGTATTGTTCGTCGAATCGTTGAGCTCCTCATTTCTGAGTCGAGCTGCACGATTTTTGACAAATGCGTGCACTGATTGGACAGGTCCGCTCAATCTGTGTGGTTCTTTCCTCAAAAGACCATTTCAGACATCAACCTACATGGTCTTCACACGATCTGACCAAGATTTTGTCTGGACTTTAAAAGAGACTGTGACCTCTGAGTTTGTTTCGGCCTTTCTTCTCAGAGTAGTCAGATAGGAAACGCCGACCACATCTAGTTTTAAAAAATATGATGACGTGTAAAAGTGTTTGTAAAAACCTACTTACAGAAAATAAATCATTTATCATTTATCATTTAGATATCAATACTAAATAAAATATGTTTGCTTTTGCTGGATTGAGTATTTCTTCTTGAGATAGACCATCTTCTCCTAAATTCGCCTCAGTTCCTTCAACGACGAGTCTTCTATCAATTTGTAATACAATTTTCTTTTACCAAAACAAATCTTCGATCATCATTATTATAATTCAATATTCTCTTGTCCCCCAGGAGATGCGAGCACAGGTGACCAGCAACTGGTAGTATCAATAGAGCTGAACGGAGTAACATATGAAGGAGTACTCTTTCCCTCAGGCAACGGTCAGAATGGACACAGACAAATGGTGTCTTAAACACACACACACACACATAGTTATTAGCTGCTGCGGTTTCAAGCATCGAGTATTTATTCATTATCTTAAATTTGGTAGGTACAGCACAACATTTTTGGCTTCAGAGAAGCAGAATTGTTGTCTTGAACATCATTTTTGTTAAAATAGACTTAAATATTGTTACAACGCTTTGAGGAAGATTTTGCCATCCTATGCAGAATGTTGATGAATTGTCCATGTTTAGGAGTTGTGTTGAGTGAGGAAGACGCGGTCACTGTTTGTATGGGATACATACATAGGACAAGATCCTGAACTCTACAAATCTACTTTTTATTACCTTTATATGTATAATATTTAAAAATCCCAGCTCCATTTCTCCCAACTCTCCTCTCCAGAGCATAGGCAGTGAGTTTCGTCATCAGAATGTGTATCACAGTTGAGTTTATGTCGTAGAGTGCTTGTAATAAAAAAAAAAAAACAAAAATAGGGTCGTCGATGCAGACAGTTCACTTAATATTTTGAGCTACTCATATTGTGAAAATTGTTTTTGTAACATCTTAAAATTAGTCTGATGTGAACTCAACCAAGACTGACTCACCGACGAAGCCTACAATTTAAATTTTTTCTCTGACCTTTCTGATTTTCCTTGATAAATATTCGGGACTTGAAATCGTAACTAGTAAGTATTGTTTTAAAGATTGAACTCAAATTATTCGAGATAAGTACAAAATTTTCACCTTACGGATCATCCAATAAAGATATTATCGTATGTACTTAGTTATTATTAAATGTGATTAAGTTTTTTTTTTGTATTTTTTCAAAGTATTTATAGTTCTCTAAAAAAAAATTACACTGCCTAAGAAGAACGTGAAATTATTTGTAAATAAAAAAAATATACTTAAAATAATTTCATCACTGTTCTTTAATGGATGTTTTGTATGATAATTTTAATACATTTGTTTTATGTCATACGTTAATGACAATTTGTGTAAATATAGTTTTTACGTTATTTATAATTTGACAGATGTGTGACGAGTGGTCGGGGCGTCTGGGCTTGCGTTTGCGTGGTGGAGGAACCTATTTAGATTATGTTGTTCTACGTATACTCAGCTGCAGAAGTGAGTGAGCAAATTGGAAATGCAAAGTGCCATTGAACGAGTTGACTGATGTATGGGTACTTAATTTTGTACTTATAATTTGTTTCCTTATTACTGCACCGGCAGCTGTCTACCTTAACTATTAGCTGTAGCACATTATAAATCTATTTAAAAACTCATTAAAGTGACAAGTAATTTTAAATATAATGTGTTTTTGTAAGTAGATACTATAACGTGTTAGAAGTAATAATGTGAGTTATATTACGTCTGTACTTAGTTAACGTAATCTAAATAAGTTTTTCGTATATTTGTATATTATTGTAAATAGAGATATTATCGTGTGAAGTAGTGCAGCGTTTTATACACCGTGTCGTACGTTTGTGATTCTTGTATCAAAAGGTGTATATTTTAATTTTTCTATGAAGATGTCAGTATTGTACTTAGTGAGTAGGTATTTATAAATTGTGGATTGAAACTGTGTGCACTTTGGGTGGAGAAGTTGGTTGATGTACTGATGAACAGAGAAGCGTCTGTAAAGCAGCTATTTCGATTTAGTCGTGCAAAGTGTACGTAGATTTCCTTTTAAAAATGTAGATGTTTATGAAAATAATGAATGTTACTAAAACTTTAAAGTACGCGTTTTTTTACTTTTTTATTTCAACTTTGTCATAGTTTTTATTTGTTGACATTTTCGGCTACAAGGTTGTTGAATGAAAACTGTGACTTACGCTGAAAGTAATTCTCGAATAGAAGTTTGAAATAGTCAAACCGTTATTATTATTATTTTATTGAATAATTCAGATGAGAAAGGTATTATTTGGATGAAACATTTCAGGCTACTTAAAGTTCACAACTAGTTCGTTTAGCATCACAACATGCCATTTTATTAGTTTTAATTAAGTGTAATTTAAGTAACTTTGCCGAAGTGATTGAATGAGCCCGTTGAGCTGAGCAGTCGAGTGGTGGAGCTGTGGCAGCTTGCCCTATCCATAAGTTTTCATAAATTATAATAATCGTAGTGCAATAAGCAACATCCAAAATTACAAAAAAAAAATCTCCCGTAAAATAGAAAAAATCTTATCGTAGCATTGTTGTAAAAAATATTGAAAAAATGATTTTTTTGTAAATGACTGATTTAATGTTTTATAATCTTAGTTAATTTAATGTATTTAATTTTAAAGATTATTGTGTAAAATTCAATTAACTGTTAGCCGCATTATTGGAGCTAAGTAGTGGTAGATGTTAGTACATTCCTGACAATGTACAATACTTGTTAAGAGCAACAATATATATACTGGCCTACTTATATACAGGTAGTTAGGCCAGGGGATTGCGCATTAGCGAATTTCGTATTACACCAAAAATTTTTGATGTAATCAAATAATTATACACAATTAAATAATTATGTATTACGAATTATATATTTTATTTAAACTCTAAATTCCCAATCCAAAATCCATAGTGATTGTACCTACTGTATTACGGCCTGGCCACGGGACATTCGCTGCAGCGTAAAATCGCGCGGTGCGAATGGCGCTGCAAAGCGTCTTGCGACTAACCCGCTGGCCATTGGACAGAGCGTCGCGACCGGCGATGCATCTGGCGGCGCGGCAATCTATGCGGCGCAGTTTGCACGGCCACGGGCTAACCCGCTGGCCACGGGACAGGGCGTCGCGACCGGCGGTGCGTCTGGCGGAGCGGCAATCTACGCGGCTCAGTTTGCACGGCCACTGGCTAAAAGTTTCGGTGTTCATTATTTCGCGGCGAATACAAATAAACTTGTTTAGTCCACTCAGCGAATGACCCAAAAGGAGGTGTAGAGTGCGTGAGCTGGGCCCTAAGCGATTTCTTCAGAAAGTTGTTTAGGGTGCTTAGGGAGTAAACATACTAAAAGTCCCCGCATCTAGGACGTGAGCCAGAGTTGGATAAAAGTTCCCACTTTTGAGTTTTTCGCTAATATCTTTAAAACGGTGCGTCCTAGAAAAAAAATATGTTCTATGTAATGAAAGCTAATAGGTACCGTAAAAGTGAACATTTTCGAAAAAAACGACTATTATCAAACACTAGCTGTTGCCTGATACTGCGGCGTCATTTCGGGATAAAAAGCAGCCTATGTGTATGTTAATCCAGGTCCTAATCTATCTACCTACCAAATGTCATCCAAGTTTCGATAACTCGACGGCTAGAGAACGCACTAGCCGTCGAGTTATCGAAACTTTTATCTATGTAGCAGCACGCCGCGGTTTCACCCGCATAAGTTTCCCGTGGAAATATCGGGATAAAAACTACCCTATGTAAGGACATAGGGTAGTTTTTATCCCGATATCCGTGAAAGGTCCCGGGACTCAAACTATCTCTTTACCAAATTTCATCTAAATCGGTTCAGCAGTTTAAGCGTGAATAGGTAACAGACAGACACCAGCGGAGCTCTGCAGAGCGTGATGCTCGAAAACTGATTAGAATTTAGAAAAAGTATTTTTATCCCGAAATAACGCCGAAGTAGCAGGCAACAGCTAGTGTTTAAAGTGGTTTAATCGAAAATTTTCACTTTTCCGGAGCGTGTAGTACGAAAATGGGTAGGAATTTGAAAACGGCGTGCAAGATAAAAGTTGTAGAAAATTGTATTAGCTTTCATTACCTACGTAGAAGATATTTTTTCTCTACGACGCACCGTTTTAAAGATATTAGCGGAAAACTCACACAACTTTTATCCCCCTCTCCCCACTCCGGCTCACCTTCTAGACGCGGGGACTTTTAGTATGTTTACTGCCTAAGCACCCTGACCAACTTTCTGAAGAAATCGTTTAGGGCCCAGCTCACACACTCTACAACAGCTTTGTTGAGTGGACTAGTTTAGCTTCCTGCACTATTCACCGCGTCTATCGCGCCAGTCGGTGGCATGCCCTGTAACGATTCATACATTTGTTTTGCCCACCGCGCCGCCAGAAGCTCGGGCGATTCGCTTGGCAAACATCGCCGGTCGCGGTAAATGGTCATCAATAATATCCTGTATCTATATTAGGTAATTAGGCATGTTTGAAATTGGCGCGATTAATCGAGAATCGATCTTTTAATGCTCGATATAAACAAGAATCGATTCTAGTATGTTCAATTTGAATCGAATCGGAGATCGATATTTTTTAAAGTGAATCGACATGCCTACCGCGGAAGAGACGCGACGCCCAAGCGACCGACACGCCGAGTCGCGCGATACTAGTCGCGGACGCGTAGGATACCAGTAGCGTAGTATGCGAGCCTGCATTCAAATGTATGTGAGATACTTGGTGGCGACTAGTCTCCGATACTTGCAGGATACTTGAGTTGCCTGTGCGTATCGTAATGGGAGAAGGGCTTTACATTTATATACATTTGTTTTAGTCGCAAGACGCTTTGCCGATCGCACCACGCGAATTTTCACTGCAGCGAATGTCCCGCGGTCAGGCTGGTAGTGTCTTGGGGTCCAAACGTCCCATAATCAGTCAAAAGTAGGTCAATTACCTACATCTGGGAAAAAATACGTAACTTCAGTATTAGTAAGAATCCATGCACCTACCTAGATCCTGAGGCATAAAGATTCCAAGGCTGTTCTTTAAACCAAGTGTCAGCCATAGTTAAATAACACTGGTAAACACTGCTTTTGTCGCACGATCTTTGCTATGATTTTTGTTTATGTTGGTGTACCTACCCTTATTAAAAATATATAACAGTTTTGTTTCTATCACATCCAGTTTTCTTGTGACAGCTACATAATTCATTTCTGACCTCATATACGTTTCTTTGTTTAAATAACTGCATTGAGTCGACTGTGTGACTATTGTGTTTGCTAAATTACATTTTATTTACGTTAGTTAGATCGTAAATATGCCACGAAAGTGTTTGAACAACCCGGACAGTTTTTGTTATGTGTCTGGAGAATTAACTTTTACATCTCAGCGTCGAAATTTCACATCACTAATTGAACAGTGCTATTTAGACTATTTTGGTCTTCCTGTGAGGAATCAAGACAAACCCTGGGTTCCACATAAATGTTGTGTAACGTGTGTGAGGCTCCTATTAGGTTGGGCTAAACAAGAACCTAGACATTTGCCATTTGCTATACCAATGATTTGGACGGAACCAAAGGATCATCTAAGTAAGTGATTGTTATTTTTGTTTGACTCAAACAAAAGGCATTACTACCAAATCCAAACACACTATCCAGTATCCAAACTTGTCTTCGGCCAAGATACCCATCCTACATAGTGCCGAATTGTCTGTGCCAATGATCAGGAAAAACGCGCCTGGAAATGTTTTGTGAATGTTGTTCAAAATTTTCTAGGTAACAATAAAGCGGAAAATTACAAAGATTTAATAAATGAACTTATCATATAAAACTTTGGGGTGTAATATGTCCTTAAAAATACATATGCTGGACTCTCATCTATCCAGATGAGAGTCCAGCATATGTATTTTTCTTTCCGGCAAATTTGGGTGCTGTGACTCTGTGAGTGACGAACAAGGTGAGAGGTTCCATCAGGACATTTCCTTAATGGAGAAGCGCTATCAAGGGAATTGGAGTCCAGGAATGCTAGCAGACTATTGTTGAAGACTAGGGACCTGCCAAAAGCTAAAATATTCAAGAAAATCATAAGTATTTATTAGATATTAGGAAATGATTCTGTAAGTGTGGCTGATTTTTGTACTTTTTACGAAAATATATGTTTTGATGTCACAAAAAAACCTGATGTGTACCTACATATTTTTTATTGATAAGTATATTATTGTTTGGTGGCCCTAGTATAGGTATTCAAAATTCGATATAAGTTTTCATGTGACAAAAAAAATTACAAATTTGTTGACCAGTGTAATCAGGCTAGCCTTTCCTTGTAACAGCAACTCTATAAAAAAATCTAAGATTGATTGCTGCTTTAAAAATCCATCCAAGCCTACTGGTTGATATAGGCGCGTTAACATAGAATTATCCATTAGCACTTACTGAACTCAGACGAGTTCAGTAAGTGCTAATATTTTATTATTATTTCCAAAGTAGACACTGGTAATAAAATATTAACTCTAAAATACCCAGAGTTATTTCGGTTATTTATCATAACGCCATCTATGTTATAACTATGAAACTTAATATGTTAGTACTACTAGCGACATCTGTACTGACTTAATAGAACGAGAAAGCGACAATAAGCGCTGATTTGCGATGTGTTGGCTGCTAACCAACTGCTGTTGCTGTGTTGGTAAGCAGTTTTGGTAATGTATCTGTAGATGGCGTTGCAAGTCAGATCAGAACTTTTTTTAAAATCGAATAACTCAATTGAGTTATTAAGGGCTGATAAAAATATAGGATCGGAGTTTCGGAGAATGGTAAATTTTCATCTATTTTTTTATACAGGTTGAATTTTCCAAGTGGGCGTGGATGGCCAAATCCGAAACAATGAGGAATAGCGAAAAGTACTCAAAGGAGTCGCGGGCACGATTTTGATGAAAACTAAAACTGCATCATTGGATTTTTGAAAAATCAATATTACTAGCCAGGAATCGAACCCGTTGATTTTGAAAAAAAAAAAAAACACTGTATTATTACACCATTGATAGTGTCGCTGATAAGGATCGAATTCATAAAACAAAAGTGATTCTATAAGGATTCCGTTTTTTCCTTTTGAGGTACCTACGAAACCCTAAAAACTAGCTCAGCCCAGCGGTTTCACCCGAATAAGTCTCAATCTCGTGGGAATATAGTAAGAAAAGTATCCTAGTCCAAGTCGTGGTTTAACCATGTGCCAAATTTCATCTAAATCCGTTCAGCCATTTTAGCTTGTAAGAAACAAGCATAGAAAAAATCAAATATAGTAGATTGTTATACAAGGGTCGGAAGGAATCAATTCCCATACGAGGCATTTAGACGCCCGAGCGCAGCGAGGGCGGCTATAGTCCGAGTGGGAATTGATGACTTTCACCCGCGTTAAACACTCTACTTTTTATTTCGAATTTAAGGAAAGTAAAAACTAGTAGTTTTTCTAAAATATTTATTGATAATAATTACATGAATAATAGGTACCTATTTATTAGTCTTTTTTAAATTTGAAGTATGGAACACACCACGTCACCGCCACATGAGTAGATTCTGTGTCACCACCGCGGGCCGTCCCGCTTACTAGGGCCCGTATTATTATCATTCTGTCTGCATTCTTACTTTTACCATTTTTCATAAATTACTTAGGAAACACGATAATCTTGATAAAAATTACTAAAAATTGTGTTGCGACGTGACACTTTTTAGTGCTGACCGTCCACCCAACTTTTTTATTTCGATTCAAAACTTGCATACAGCCTAATCGATACTCGCAATAAAAAAATTTTGTAGAAACTGAATAAAAACTCTCTAAACTAACAAAATGTATTGAAATGTAAAGTGTTTGCAGAATATCCCATCTATAGAATTAATTAATTATCATCATTCACAAAAAAAACTTCTGGAAAGCCTACCTAAAAAATTTTTATTGGGAATTCTGTAGTAAACTATTAGAAAGTATCAAAAATAAAATCCACAATAAATAATTGTCCAATAAATTAAAATAATTTTAAACAGCGAGCGCATTCCGAATATAAATTCAATTATAGAAGCATTTCGGCGCGAAATTCACTAAATGAGGTACCTATGTCCGCCTGTCTGTTATTGACATGATATTAGAAGAGAATGAAATTATATTAGAAAAGCATAAATCATTATTATACACAATGCTTGTTGTATTTATTGCTTAAAATAGTTTTATTTTATTTTCAAATATCGATTACATTCGTCATATTAATTACTCGAGTCAATCGAAATTTAAAAAAAAAATTGTTTGGAATAATCGCATTCACACATCATTGCAATAAAAAAAAAACAATAATGGTCGGCGATTCTGAACACAAATTGAGTAGTGGTAATGATTAATACGTATTATTGAACCTGTGTTTGAATATTACGTTAAAACCTGGGCATTTTCGTGTTGTTTATAATATTATCAATAACATTTGTCACATTTTAAATCTTATCTACATCTGTGTGTGTGAAATTTGTGAAAAGTAAAAATGTAAACACACGATTGGCGCGAAACTTCGACATTAGATATCAAAAAAACTTCATTACCACTACTTATTTATCTTAAACTATGGATAAATTCGTCAAATAATTTAATGATGTATATTCACAGCCCCATATGGTAAAGTCAGGATGTTCGAAATCCCCAATTTTTATGTTTTTTAGCCTCGACCACAACTGACATCAAAATGGTGATTATCGTACTTAAGTATGTTGAATTTATTCAAGGTAAATTATTAACTTGTGCGCTAAATATGAAAGATTTAAAGGCGTTAACATAATGAGCTTTTTATCCAACTCTCCTAGTTAACGCACATTCATAGGATTTGATGGGTAGCATAATAAATATTTACATAATCAATTAAGGGTGTCGTATGGTCTGACTGAGCTGAGTACCTAACTAAATTTAGTTCTATTTTCAAATTTCATTCCCGCCCTAGGGAGGGAATCAATTACTATGAGTATTTCCCACCCAAGGGTGGGAAGCAGCGTTTTCCACCCGCTATTCGGATCAAACAAACACTACTTTCCGAGTATGAGAGATGAAATAGTAGATTGTTATACAAGGGTCGGAAGGAATCAATTCCCATACGAGGCATTTAGACGCCCGAGCGCAGCGAGGGCGGCTATAGTCCGAGTGGGAATTGATGACTTTCACCCGCGTTAAACACTCTACTTTTCATTTCGAATTTAAGGAAAGTAAAAAATAGTAGTTTTTCTAAAATATTTATTGATAATAATAATAACATGAATATTACCTATAGAATAGTCTTTTTTAAATTTGAAGTATGGAACACACCACGTCACCGCCACAGAATCTACTCAATATTCTGTGTCACCACCGCGGGCCGTCCCGCTTACTAGGGCTATTATTATCATTCTGTCTGCATTCTTACTTTTACCATTTTTCATAAATTACTTAGTAAACACGATAATCTTGATAAAAATTACTAAAAAATGTGTTGCGAAGAGACACTTTTTAGTGCTGACCGCGCGTCCACCGAACTTTCTTATTTCGATTCAAAACTTGCATACAGCCTAATCGATTCTCGCAATAAAAAAAATGAAAAAAAATTGTAGAAACTGAATAAAAACTCTTTAAACTAACAAAATGTATTGAAATGTAAAGTGTTTGCAGAATATCCAGTCTATAGAATTAATTAATTATCAGCATTCTCAAAAAAACTTCTGGTAAGCCTACCTAAAAAATGTTTACTGGGAATTCTGTAGAAAGAAATCAAAATAAGTCTATTAGAAAGTATCAAAAATCCACAATAAATAATTGTCCAATAAATTAAAATAATTGAAACAGCGAGCGCATTCCGAATATAAATTCAATTACAGAAGCATTTCGGCGCGAAATTCAGTAAATGAGGTACCTATGGCCTGTCTGTTATTGACATGATATTAGAAGAGATTGAAATGATAGTAGAAAAGCATAAATCATTATTATAAGCAATGCTTATTGTATTTATTGCTTAAAATAATTTTATTTTATTTTCAAATATCGATTACACTCGTCATATTAATTACTCGAGTCAACCGAAATAAAAAAAAAAAATGTTTGGAATAATCGCTTTCACACATCATTACAATAAAAAAAAAAACAGTAATGGTCGGCGATTTTGAACACAAATTGAGTAGTGGTAATGATTAATACGTATTATTAAACCTGTGTTTGAATATTATGTTAAAACCTGGGCATTTTCGTGTTGTTTATAATATTATCAATAACATTTGTCACATTTTAAATCTTATCTACATCTGTGTGTGTAAAATTTGTGAAAAGTAAAAATGTAAACACACACGATTGGCGCGAAACTTCGACATTAGATATCAAAAAAACTTCATTACCACTACTTATTTACCTTAAACTATGGATAAATTCGTCAAATAATTAAATGATGTATATTCACAGCCCCATATGGTAAAGTCAGGATGTTCGAAATTCCCAATTTTTATGTTTTTTAGCCTCGACCACAACTGACATCAAAATGGCGATTATCGTACCTATGTATGTTGAATTTATTCAAGGTAAATTATTAACTTGTGCGCTAAATAAGAAAGATTTAATGGCGTTAACATATGAGCTTTTTATCCAACTCTCCTAATTAACGCACATTCATAAGATTTGATGGGTAGCATAATAAATATTTACATAATCAATTAAGGGTGTCGTATGTCTGATTGAGCTGACTACCTAACTAAATTTAGTTCTATTTTTAAATTTCATTCCCGCCCTAGGGAGGGAAGCAATTACTATGAGTCTTTCCCGCCCAAGGGTGGGAAGCAGCGTTTTCCACCCGCTATTTGGTTCAAACAAACACTACTTTCCGAGTATGAGAGATGAAAAAGATTTTTTCTATAAGTGGGTTAATAATATTATTAGTTTAGAAAAGAAATTGACACTACGTCATAGTAAAAAAATTATTCAATTACTTATTTGAATTAATTTTTTAATTGAAGAACAAGCGAGGTCTTATGGACCTAAACGCAAAAAACGCAATAAAAGTATATGATCGACTACAGTGAAAAATATATAATATTTTTCAGGATATATGCTAGGTAGATAGTGTGTTGAAAACATAATACAACTAATTTGATACGATAGAAAAAATCATGAAGATACCTCTAAAAACTATCTTTTTACAATAAAAACCACTTAATATACATACATCATTCCGATTTTTTGTCAGATTATTCTACAAGCAACATACTAAAACATTAGTGTTTTAATTCTTTAGTCGAAACAATAGATTTTTTGTAATTAAATAATTGCTTCATATTTTGAAATAAATTACCAGCGTTGTGTCATCGCGCTTCTATTTCGTTTCTCAGCTCAGCATGTTTGATGTGTCAGGCAAATAGGTAAATAGTAGGTACCTGACGCTGATACTCTGCTGTATGACTTGCAGTACTCACGCCATATAGTTCTGAGATCGATCGATCGTTACTGACAGGACTATTGTAGCCAATTCTTTTCCCAACTATGTTGGAGTCGGCTTCCAGTCTAACCGGATGCAGCTGAATACCAGTATTTTACATGGAGCGACTGCCTATCTGACCTCCACAACCCAGTTACTAGGTAATACGATACCCCTTGCTAAGACTGTGGTTGCCAGACTTTCTGGCTTCTGACTACCCGTAACGACTGTCAAAGATCCACGAATGACAGCCGGGTCCAACGGCTTAACGTGCTTTCCGAGGCACGGAGGGGTTACGGTATGTAAAGATGGTTAACCTGATCGATCGACCTGTGCGGCTGTTATTATTTATCCACGGGCCCCTCATTATTATATTATTATCGACTATTGTAGCCAATAAGTTTGATAAGTTTGATATTGTGGTGATAGATCGACGAGAGCCGGCCGTGCAATGATTGTTGATATCGCTGTCCCTCATGATGAGAATTCCGTCAAAGCTAAGATAAAAAAATAAAAAGATCAAGTATCTTGGCAAAGATAAAAAAATAGATAAAAATAATCAAATCAGATAAAAAAAAATCAAATCTCGGCAAAGATAAAAAGATCAAGTACCTTGACTTAACCCACGAGGTTATCGACATGTTCCGACGTGGAGACTGCAATCATTGTAGGTACTAATATCGCACAGGTAAAAGAAGTCCTCTTTTGTTTAACTGTTCTGTGGTTACAGTAAAGGGCTTGATAGCGGAGTCTCGATCAACATCACTAATAACCTGGGTCAAATATGAAAGAGAAAGAAACCTTCTCACTATGCGTCGAGGAGTAAAAAAAAAACTGGCCAGGTGCGAGTCGGACTAAAAAAAAAACGCCGACAAAAACGTCGGAAAAACGCTGAAAAAACACGTTTGTTTGTTCCCATACAACAAACCTGTTTTTTTCGGCGTTTTTGCCTTGTGGTACGGAACCCTTCGTGTGCGAGTCCGACTCGCACTTGGCCAGTTTTTTTTGTTTATTTCTGTAGAAAACAAATCACTGTTAATTACAACTACAATTTCAAACTTTCATCAATAAACCCTACGTCAAGCTTAGTCTGAAGAAGGCAAAGCTGTAGGGTTATTATAAATGCTTATTTACAAGCATATAAAGAGAAATCGTCAGAAATGATTGCGCTATAATAGGGCAAGATACAGAAATGCTATAAAATGGCGTTTAACTGCAATCATCCCCAGGCCACGGCGTTTTACGAATGAATATTTTATAACTGTTTGACATTTCTTTGTTTTACTACTGCTAGGGGAACGTTTGTCGATGTGGTGTAAAGTTTTGTAGACTAGTATTTCTAGATATTGCGCAAAATAAATATTCAGAATTTAGACTACGAAACCAAAATCTAGAAAACAATCGTTATTCTAGTCATTCACAGAAGTGCACATTGTAAAAACGATTTTGAACAAGGTACACTGTACCACTTACTACATATATGCCGACAATTTCATTGGTAACAGTTCCACAGTCCTAGCACAAAATACAGATAGTATCTGTATTTTGTGGTCCTAGTCTAGCGGGTCCTTGGGGACGCGGGTAAAACAAATGACACGCACCTGACCTCACAACGTATAGCGTTGTCAAACATAAGTCTACAGTCACGGAACATTTCGTGATTTACTTCAGCTGAACCTATCCACCAACCCTAACTGGCCCCACGTGGGGTATTAAGGCCCACTCCCCCTCAGAGAGAGGAGGAATGTGTCCCTGCAGTGGAAACAGTCTAGGCTGATTGTGACGTCAGCTGAATGAAGTTTCAAGTATAACATGATAAACTAGTTCCCGATCAGTTTTGTTTCTTATTGTACCAAAACAATACTCTCAGTAAACTAATGTGCATTGGTTAAGTTTCTTCTCCATAAAGTTCTACATTTTGGAATAGGCAACTAGCTTCAACTTTTGGACTAACTGACCGACTATTTGACAATTCAAAAGTGCCTGTAAATGGTTTAATTATAAATAAATGCTTTGTGTTTGAGTCTAAACCATGCAAATCGAATCAGTTCAACCATACAAGACACAATTAATAAGGGGACAAGAATCTTGTGGTCCTACCCCAGACATTAAGTACCATTTCGAAAAACTATTTACGAACTTCATCTGACTTATACCACAAAATACAGATAGTACAGAAGGCCACGGCAATCACATGTATGTACTTCACTTTTCATAACGCTCGGCGGTCGCGCTTTGGTTGTCAACTTTGGCTATGCACAAAAAACTATAATGGTAGTGGCACCCGTATCTAGTTGATTTATTGTTGAGCTTATTCTACAATATTAAAACAAAACAATAAACATATTATTACATACAAAAAGTTTATAGAACAAAAACTTGTAAAATTTTACATTTGTCAATTCTTACTATCGAAAATCCCTAATAACTTCAAAACGGATTACCCTATTTACACAATTTATTTTGCCCTATCCGTTTTAGACCTAAACCTATCAAATAAAAACAACACAATTCCTACACAAACAAAAAATCATGTTTTCAACTTACGTAATAGTTGGTGGCGTGAATTTACCTTACAAAAAAGTTACTTCCTTTATACTGATTCAAAATAGGAAACTATTATATAAATCGAGCTTAGATAGGCATTTTTTGTTGCTCCATTTTTGCACTTCACAGACGCGTGTCTCAAGCGGATGGCACCCGCGCTCGCACTACTCGTAACCACTCCGAGATAACTTATCCGTGAGCGGTGTCTATGTGTGCGTTGCTCGAGCGTACTTTGTATGTAGATTGCCTTCTGTACTATCTGTATTTTATGCTTCTACCCATCCCTGAACTAGTAAACTTCCAAATTGTTTACTTCTAAGGGTCCAAAATTAACATTTGAATAGGGCCTAAGTAGATAAGTTGACCCGTAGTGGTGGGCCTTTGAACTCTGGGCTTTGGGCCTGCTGTTAGCTTAGGACCTTTGCTGAATGGTTCAAGGAGCACATACAGAATCTCATCAGAAATACCCATTATTATTACAAGAGTGAGGTTTTGATTGATATCGGTCTTGTTACGATAGATTGGTTTTAAAGTTCTTAATGCCTTAAAGTTATGTACCTAAATATGAAAAGTAATAATGTATTCAATTCTGCCGTCTTAAAAAAACAGCCACAACTAACATTTTTTCCAAAATTGAGTTAAATACATATTTGGAATCAGAAAAAAAAGGCGCATATGCCAGTTTTTTTTTACTCAATTTTGGAAAAAAAAAAATAAGTTGTGCCCATTTTCTTCATGACGGCAGAGTTGGTACCTCAATAGTTTTGGGCTAAAGAACCTGTTAGATTAGTTAGTAGATAGCTATAGTTATTGATGTGTGACCTGCGTATCATGCGCGTTACCGAAGGCCGTGTTAAATACAACGGCTCAAAACTATTGAGCACACAGAAAGCCTTGTGCCACCTCGAACCAACCGTCGGTATTCAGTCGGCTGCTTCAGTAAGTAACATTGGTTACCGTTTCGTGGGTACGATTGGTACAGTGTCATGCAATCATCATCATCATAATCAGCCATAATAATGTTCCCACTGTTGGGACACAGGCGTCCTCCCTGTGTGAGAGTGTGTGTGAGTACCAAATTGGTACTCACAATGTTTATAGTGTTTTCCTTCACCGTTTTGAGAGCAGTGATGATGAAGTTATTTATACAAAGTAAAGCGCTTGTCTGGGTTCGAACCCAGGACCTACACCCACATTCATGCAATACTTTGTACTTACTGGTTTTAATAAAATCATCAGCTTCTACAATACATTTTGTAGCCCAACCTAATTCCCAAATCCAATGCCTTATTTTTGGCAAAAGATCGCAGTCGCTATGTTAATAGTGTTTGGCCAGAGTGGCAGCGCGAGCACTGGGCGGGCGCGGCGCGGCGAACTCAAACATATGCATGAGTGCCCATAGTGGGCACCATGTGGGCACACTGGGCACGCGGGCTGCTCGGCGCGAGGAGCGCGCGGGCAACTCACGCCGTAGCTCGTTCATTCAAGTAGCCGCAGTGGGTGCACGGCGCGGTTGCGGGCGGCCCGCGCGGTGACCGTGGTTCTCAAACTAGTTCGAGCTTTTTTCTAGTAAAAATAAATCTTTTTCATCCATACCTATTATATTTTGACAAACACTGGACACGACAACACACAGAACGCAGTCGCGCTCCAGTGCGGACAGGCAGCCCGCGCGCGTTCCCACACCCGACCGCCCTGCGCCCGGGCCCCAGTCTGGCCAAACACCAGATTATGTTTCAGCGTCGAATTTACCCTGAGTTCCTGACACTAGTTTAATCAAATATGATTGGGATCATTCTATTTAGGTACTACAGCACTATCATGATGAAGTTACATATATATCATTCACAATTGCTAATTATATTGCCGTTCAGTTCGTTGCGTTGTTTTCATCGACTGACTGAACATGGACTTGACGAATAGCGTATTTGGCAAATTTCGTAATTGGACAAAAAGACGATTTGACGAACTACAGCTTTGACCAATATCAAATTTGACGAATTACCGATTTGACGATTATCAGACTTGACCAATGTCGTTCAACAAGTGCTTGCTTTTATTTTACGTTGTGACGATCCATTCGTAACACAGAGCAATTTAGAACATTCGTAATTCGTACACCACTGGACATGCATGATGCAATAAATCAAAGCGAATTATTGTGACGGCTACACATGTCAACAGCGGCACGGATTTCGGAGTGTTGACACGGAATAATTGATGGCACTACCGCAGGGTTGAACCCGATTGATGCTCCATTGGATAACTTTGTAACATTCCGGGAATTTGAAATGAGCGTGAGGTTTCCTCAGTTATAGGAGTTACGGATTACTGGGAATATTTATTATTAACTAGCTTCTGCCCGCGACTTCGTCCGCGTGAAATTCGTACTTTCCTGTTATAATTTCGAAAATGTATGTTTATGGTTTTTATCATTTATTTAGATATAAATAAGTATTCGCGCCAATTTTTTAGTTTATAGCTCAAAGGGATCAGATTTCTCAAATAAACTGTATCCCAGCTTTTTACCCCCCCAGGAGAGTAATTTTGAAAAATCGTTTGGGATGTGTTCATAACTTGACTCAAAGACCCATACCCATTTTCGAGTTAATGGAAGCAAGCAGTAGAATTTTCCACCTTCGTAGGAGTAAAGTTTTGAAAAACCCTAAATCACTTTTTTTAAGTTGTTTTGTTTTAGTAGAACCGAGTTTCGAGTTAATCCGACAGCGGGTTAAATATTTTTCTAATCCATCAACTTTGTCACCCCCCAAATCCTCTGTGAGGGATTTTTTTAAACTAAAAGTGACAATCTTTATTATTTACTGACCCAAATATTGCCAAGTTTCTAATTTATTAACCAAATGAATAAGATTTTTCATATAAACTGTATCCCCTCTTTCTATCCCCATAGGGGTGGAATTTCGAAACATAATCTAGATTATTTATACCAATTTTCCAGTTAATCAAGCCTCGTAATAAAATTCTGCCCTGTGAAATTGACTACCCCTCTTCACCCCATTAGCGGTAGATTTTCGAAAAACCCTGAACCACTTTATTATTTATTTTGGTCTTAGATAGGTACTGAGTTTCGAGTTAATTGGACCGCGCATTAAAATTTTTCCATACTAAATTTGACACCCCCAATCTCCCCTTTGGGTTAGTTTAGAATTCCAAAAAAATTCGAACTTTATAATTATTTGTGCCAAGTTTCAAGTCCAAATTTATTTGTACCATTTTTTTTGAGTTTATCAAGGCACTCATTAAAATCCCCTTATAAATCGAATTACCACTTTTTGTCCCGTCAGGGATCAATAATTTTCGAAAACCCCATACACTTACTATTGATTCTTCATCTGCCTAGCCTTTTCCCAACTATGTTGGGGTCAGCTTCCAGTCCAACGGGATGCAGCTGAGTACCAGTATTTTACATGGAGCGACTGCCTATCTGACCTCCACAACACAAATACGATACCCCTTGATAAGACTGGTTGTCAAACTTTCGGGCTTCTGACCACCCCTAGCGACTGTCAAAGATCCACGAATGACAGCCCGGACCAACGGCTTAGCGTGCTTTCCGAGGCACGGAGAGGTCACGGTATGTAAAGATACCTATCCACAGACCAACCGCGGCAAGCGTAGCCTGCGTAACCTGATATTGATTATTTTTTGTCAAAAGTATTAATACTGAGTTTCGAGTAAATCGGACCGCGCGTTAAAATTCTTCCACACAAACTTTAACACCCCAACACAAAGGGTGTTGGGGTGTTTTGATAAACGAATAATGATAAACTTTATTACTTGCTTAGGCAAGTATTTTTGCCAAGTTTATTAACCAAATTAATAAGATTTTTCTTATAAACTGTATCCCCGTTTTTCACCCCCACAGGGGTGGAATTTCGTAAAATTGTTTGGGATGTGTTCATTACTCGACTCAAAGATCGTTTATACCAATTTTCGAGTTAATCAAGCCACGCAGTAAAGTCTTCCCCTATAAAATTAACTTTTCACCCCGTTAGTGATAAATTTTCGAAAAACGATGATACACGTTATTCTTTATTTTCGGTCTTAAGTATAAATACTGACTTTCGAGTTAATCGGACCACGCGTTAAAATTCTTCCATACAAACTTTGACACCTCCCAATCAATCAAAATCAAAAATTCAGGGGGTAGCTTAGAAAAAAAATCCAAACTTCATAATTTATTTATTTATTCGTGCCAAGTTTCATGGTTATTAACTCAAAGAATAAGATTTTTCCTACAAACAAAATCCCCTCTTTTCACCCCTTAAAGGTTAAATTTCCAAAAACCCCTTCTTAGTGGATATCTACTCTTCACAAAGAACACACCCTCCAAAATTAATTTCTCTACCCAGCGGTACCGACCAGCGTTTTAGGCTGTGCGTTGATATACCTATCAGTCAGTCAGGACAAAATTTCATCCCCCTTTTCTCCCCCTTAATGGATGAAATTCTAACAACACTGTTGTGTTAGCTTCCAATCATAAGCCTAGATAATAATTTTGTGGTTTTTACGTCGAAAATTAATGACTTTCTATACACAACTTCATCCCCCTTTTTAACCCTTCGGGGGTGGAATTGTCAAAAACGCTGAGACACGTATAAATTAATTTTCAATTATCAGCCTAAATACAAAATTAGAAGATCCTAACTTCAAAACTGTCGGACTTTCATATAAACTTCCATCCCCTATTTTAACCCTTTAGGGGTTGAATTCCCAAAAATCCTTTCTTAGTGGATACTTACTCTTCACAAAGAACACACCTTCTAAGTTTCAAGTCTCTAGGACCAGCGGTTTGGGCTGTGCGTTGATATATCAGTCAGTCAGTCAGTCAATCAGTCAGGACTTTGAATTTTATATATATAGATATTAAGTACGACGAATTTCAAAAGAACCAGTCATCCAATTTTTCTGCTTGAGATAACTCTGCGTTCATAAACTAAATATATATATCGCACCTTTAGAATTATAGAGACCTAATTCGAAATTTAAAGATTTCATTTTAAACGACGACCACGCACGACCATCTTCATCGAATCATAATAAAACAAAGACGTAATATGTCAGTCTTTTTAGATATGTCAGAGTAGTCTAACCTAACTTAATATATTTTATTAAGATTCGATGAAGATGGTCGTGCAAGGTAATTTTATGAGTCAAAGTTGAAATCTTCAAATTTCGAATTAGGTCTCTATAACTCCAAAAGGTGCGATATATTAAGTATAGCTAGATTCTGCGTTCTAAATTGATGGAAAACATCGTGGAGAGGAAATTTGGATTAAATTCTTTGAAATTGCCGATGCATTCTTTGAAATTGCCGATGCAATGGTGATGAAAGATCGTGCTTTCTAAGATGTAAAGAGACTCTTGGCCTGCAATGGTACAATTTATAGCCTTATTAAGTTCATAGTTGTCCCAAAGTCTGAAACAAAGGTTAGAAAAAACCTAAATCTGTCAAGTCATTACCTACATAAATCTATTCTCGTGTTATCATTTGTACAGACGCCAGCATATCAAGCTAGCCGAAACTGTCAAATGTTCCCTATCAACTTTGAACCTTAAGCTTTAGCGATAAAGTTGAACATCTATTAAAGAAATTTAACAGATAGTAGTAGCTTGATGTGCTGCCGTCTGTAATTACATGTTATTAATATCTCGCATTGTGAGCGACCACGTTTCAGTGCCGTATGTCATCACTGGCAACACGCACTGGTTAAAGACTTTCGTCTTGAGACACAGCGGTATGTGGGACGAGAAGATATTGCGTAGCTTCCCGATCGCTGCCCAGCCGAGTCGGATTCGACGATTGACCTCTTTCTCGAAGTTAGACCTACCTAACTTGGCAGTTTGTCCTAGGTAAACGAATATAAAAAAAAACTTGGAGAGAAACAAACAAATCAGAAGACACATGGACAAACTACAGATGGCAGTTTAGGTACCTACACTTTTAGTAAAAGGATTTTAAATAAATTCTTTATTCTTTTTATATGATAAGGTGAGCAGTGGTGGCCCAGTGGTAACGGCCGCGACTTACGAGTTCTAGGTCGTGGGCTCGGACCCAGTCAGGCACTTTACTTTGTGTAAATTATGTCATCACCACTGCGCTAAAAACGCTGAAAAAAAAACATCGTGAGGAAACCGGCATGTCTTAGAACCCAAAATTTGCAGACATGTGACATCTACCAAACCCGCACTGGGCCCGCGTAGAAGGCATGAGAAAGTAGTGGGAACATTATAATATGCTGATTATTATATGCTATACTAACAGCGCCCCGCGGTTTCACCCGCATAAGTGTCGATCCCATTCGAAAGACACGTGGCTCCATCTATTATCATAATAACGTTATTGTTGTTTTCCTCGGGAACAGCATTTTTTTAGGGATGAAAGGTCAGTTTCTGTACACCTGACAACATATATGCAAATTTTCAGGATGATCGGTTCAGCGGTTTAGGCACACAACAAGCAAACTTACTTTCGCATTTATATTATTATAGTTAGGATTAGGTTAAAGCGAAAAAAGTTCAAAGTAATATAGGAAGGCAGAGCGTGTCAATAGAACTCGACGTATATCTAGCGATAGCGCCGTACCGCGATGTCACGCATTCCACGCCGGGGGGAGACCGGAATATTTCACAAACAACAACAGTACCAAAATGGAATAAAAATGTTTTTACTCAATTAATTTTACCTTCCGGAGGTTTGGCAGACATGATGAATACTGGGTGACAGGGACACCGAATTAATTCTGCACATGATTCTAGGCCCTCTAGCGATTTTTCGCAGCAAAAAGGCTGTTTCATAGAAAAGGTTAAAATGTAAGGAACTATAGAGGTTTGAAGAACAAGGTATAAAGTTCACTCAACCTCCATAGAAAAGGGAGGATCCTCCGACCAGACGGGTGTTGTCTGGCAACTGCCTGATGATTCATGTCGGGCCGTTGTATCTATGCTAGTTGCGCGGTAAACTCTGCTTGCGTGATGCAGGACTTTGCGTGTCGTGAGTATGACGCGTTGTTCACATGTGGCGTTGTAGACACCGCTACAGAACAGATTTTTTTTTTATAACCGTCGAAAAATTCAAGGCAGGGGCGTTCGAATCATGTACTGAATCCATGGTAGCATGTTGTGCGTTGATGTCCCAGTCCCAGCCAGCCTGTGTAAGGCATTCAGTTAACATCTAGCTTGACTTTGACGCCGTTACAATAAACCATAGTGCTTGAACACGTTGACTGGAGGCCCCGTGGCGGGCGCGGTCACGAAATATCAATTACACAACACAGTAGATAGATAGCAGTGATGAAGGTTCCATACAACTCGATTCCTACCGGCTTCCCTTTGAAAAATGGCACAGTCAGTATTCTATAGACAAATAATATAATCATATTAAAGATATCTACTCCGGCTTACCTCTTACAAAAATTGACCCTTCGCTACTGATAGATAGATAAACCATTTATTTGGCGCACAAAAAAAGACAGCACAACACACAAAAGTACAATATTAGGTGATAACCAAATTACCCACATGATTATTATATAAAAAAAAAAAACAAGGTGCCGATATAAAAACAAAATGAAAAACACACATATCGAAATAAAAGTGACACTATGACGAATAAAATATAATAAATAACGAAACACACAGTGCGTTGTGCGTCTCAAAGTTGCACCAAATGGGAGTCCAACTCAGGTCTCAGCATTTGCTAGGAAAATGTACAGACGCCAGCACATCAAGCTACTCTACACTCTGTCAAATTTCTTTGATAGATTTTTAACTTTATCGCTAAAGCATAAGGTTCAAAGTTGATTGGGAAAATTTGACAGTTTCGGGTAGCTTGATGTGCTGGCGTCTGTACCTGACGCTGATATTCTGCTGGATCCCTGCAGTGGCACACGGACTTTGAGAAGACGAGATAAATTGCTGTTGTGACAGGTGTTAAGTACAGAGTGAAGTTTTGTAAGTATGCCCGACATTTTAATTATGTATTCTACAGTTTGGGAAACGTTCTTGTTCGTAGGCGTGTTAGTATTGTGTTTTGATTAATTGATTCTTATATTATTTATAAAGTTATATGCAGTATAATGTGTAAATGAATAGTACGCAAGTGTTCACGTACAAAACGCAGGTGCAGCGAACCAAGTCCGCCGCGCGCGCACCCGTCACCGCGCCCGCGCGTACCTACGTGAACAAGCACTTAAACTTTCATTAAATTTTTTCCTATGTAAATGAAATAATGTAGGGTTAGTTACACTATTTATAACTCAAGAACGGCTGAACCGATTTTTATGATCTTAGATTTGTTGGATTTGTCTCCGTCTCGAATAACAGAATAACTATAAAAGCATGGAAAAAATCACGAAAAAAAAAAATTAAGATAATTAATTTTCTCATAAATTTTAATGGAACGGCTTTTTTGATGATATGAAGCGCTGCGAAGTCGCCGGGTAAGCTAGTAGATGATATACCGTGGTTTAATTGATTCCGCAGGTTAGGGGTCGTTCGGCCCAATATGGAACTGGGACCGCGGACCAGTTACCCCTTTTAAAAATTGATAATGGTTAACTGGGCCCACATCTGTTTTGCTTTCAATTAAGCGAAGGGTGGCTTAAAACGGTGTGGAACCTAAGATAAAAACACGCTTGTACGACTTGATACGACTACATACAGAAAGCACAGCCAATAGAAATCTCTATTCCTAGACAGCACGTTTCGCCGAAAACTTTGTTGATAGAAAACATTGTTTGTAGATATCTCGGTACATAGGAAGCACTGTTGACAGAGACCTCTGTTCATAGATAGCACTTCTTGCCGTAAAGTTTGTTCATACACCACTGTTCCCAGATACCTTAGTTAAAAAAGCGCAACGTAGGATGGAAGAGCGAGCGAAGGGGAATACAGCTTAATTAAAAATAATGATCTAATTGGTTTCCGTGAACCAAAGGCGCTTTCTGTGAACCAAGGTGAAACAGTGGTTTCTATGAACAAAGTTTCCGGCAAGAAGTGCTATCTATGAACAGAGATCTCTGTCAACAATGCTTCCTATGAACCGAGATATCTACGATTCGCACCCTTCACTTGACTGAAAGCAAAACAGATGTGGGCCCAGTTAACCATTATCAATTTTCAAAAGGGGTATCTGGTCCGCGGTCCCAGTTCCATAGTGGGCCGAACCGAACGACCCCTAACCCGATTCCGCCCGGTACCCAGCGCCTCCATCAGTTGTGAAGAGCTGATGAACTCTTCAGGGTATCTACCCAAAAAATCAAATAAAATCAAACGACGCTTACGGCAGTACCTCATACAAGCGCAAAGGAAGCTTGATAATATGGTCCCACTAAATGTCTTTTTTTTTTGTGGATGGGAAATCATCAAATGACTCCTCCCGCTCTGGGTGGAGCAGAAGGGAGTGTCAGACTCTTACTGACTAAAACCCACCCGTGTTCCTTCCTTAGCCCTTTATGTTCCGGGCCAGCGGTAACCCTTTCGGACAATCCCGCTGACCCGGCAGGCTTCGGCCCTAACCGGCCCCTTCTCGAAGCTGACATCTCTCATTTATGATGTACGAGTACCTACCCACTTGAGTATGTGTCAGTGTTTCTGTTGGTGAATGTTGCATGAAAATGTACATAAATAGCTGAAAAAATACTATACAGTCTTGTTGCTGGGAATTGCTCTTGCTCATGCTCACGCTCGGCTCGGTTAGCTGGCTGATGTTGTTGTGGTTGCGTTATCCGCGGCACTGCTGCGTCCCATTCGCAGATGTGAGTCCTCAGAATACAAGACAAACAAATAAAAAAAAACGTTTATAATCAACTATTGCATCGCTGAGCCACGTTTTCTTGTCAACGTACCCAATGTTGCCTGGCCTATTTGCACACGAATGAGATCCATTAGATATTTGTTAATTAAGTACATCAACTATTTCTATTATCGACTAGCGCTTACCTTTCATCCTATTATGGTGCGATAACATTACAGTGCACGGATTAATAAATTATTATGACAATATGTTGGAGCATGGTAGTCGGGCATCGTTTAAATTAAAACAGGCTTCGAAGAATTTCTTTATTTGCTTAAGAAGGTCTATCATGCGGCCATCTTATTTATTTACCAGTATTATTATTATTATTTTTTGTTTATTTTTGCAATGTTACTCAATATTGTTTTTATGTGACACAAATTTTTTATTTATTTTTTTAACTATGCATACACACGCCACATTGCAGTATAAAACTGATTTACATCCAAATTTACATCCGTCACCTCACACGTCAGATCCAGTTGAAAACCAGTGTCAGGTACTAGTTTTCTCCCCCCCGGTGGGTTCCCGCATTGTCGAGGCGGGGGGGCTCAGTAGCCGTGGCTTGGACACCCACGGTGAAGCGAAGAGGAACCCGAGGAGGGGCCGCTCGTCAGGGCTTTTGCCTGTAAGCCGACGACGTAGCGGCCAACAAGTAGGTTGCGGTGCCGCTTCGGCGACATCGCAACTGAGGAGGGCCGCGATGTCGTAACGGAGGCATCGCGGCTGAGGGTTGAAGGCCGCGGCGGGAGAGGAGTGCCGGTATTGCGGTGCGCCGCTCTCCCTACCTTCCGCGGCCTTGACGGGGTCGCCACCGTTCGATGGCGGACGCGGTGGGGCCGCAGGGGAGGAGGAGTGTCGGTATGACGTTAGCCGCTCTCCCTATCCTCTGCGGCCGAAAATTGGCAGGCGGCGGGGCCAATGTCCTGACCCGTCGCAGGGGGACCAAGGGTGCCCAGACACGGGGTCGTCTGGCGCCCATGTGCTGGTTTGGTCCCTAGGGTGGTCACGGCGTGCTATGTGTTCTGGTGCGCCGGTGATGGGGAGTACTCCCCAGAGGAGGGTCCGGTAACGGACAGCCGCGGCGGGTTCACGGATGAGTGCTAACGCGTGCCCGTGTTCCCGCCGTAAGCGGGCAGAGGAGGACACCGTGGAGTTTTAGTGGGTTAGAGTCCCACATAACTGCACTATCTCCCCGTGGTAGTGCAGAATGCATGAGCATTTCTCCACGTTAAAAAAAAAAAAAAAAAAAAAAAAAAAAAAAGGTACTAGTTTTCTGGCATTTTTGCTGAAATGGGCCTATTTGGCGCAGCCGTGAGGCACACATTCCTGCTAATTTCTTACATCAGACTTTACACGTTTTATTTATATCTTTATTTTTGTTTTTATCTGATGTACGACTATTATCTGACTATCTGGTGTGTTGTGTGTCTTTTAGTCTGTGCTAAATAAATGTATTTTCTTTCTTTCTTTCTATTTTACATCTTTTTCATTTTGCTTGTCAGCCAAATCTGACACCTCATCATCATCATCGACCCACTGACCCATCAGCCTATAGCAGTCCACTGCTGGACATAGACCTCTCCTATTGCACGCCATTCAACTCGATTTTCGGCAACTCTCAACCAGCTGCTAAATGAGTAATCTGACACATACTCCCTTCTAATCTTAAACTAACTTTATGTTTGTCTCGTTTTTCATGCCAATAACTTTTAACTGACTCGCGTAGGTGGCATGTAAGCACCAAATAGGCTATAGTCTCTACAGTACTTAGAAGCTTCTACATTTAAGGTCAAAACCTCAGAGCAAATAAAAAGTCAAGACATAGCGCTGCGGTACAGTGAAGCATGCAAAAACTACACCTCCACTCTGTGCATGCACGCACACATTTACAACCATTTACAATCAAACTACACCTCACTATGTGCACACATGTTTACGAAACCGGCCTCACTTTACTGTTGACAGTTTTGGTTTTTTATTTGGTCTGAGGTCAAAACAGGCTGCGGAAAATCCCTTAATAGCTAAGTAGCTTTAATTATAAATAGATCTTGCGGCGAGGTCGTTAAATTTACTCATGACTAAGACTTCCTGAATGTTTAATAAAAATTCCATTTCATCCTTGGGAAATACCATAGAGGAATAACTTCCTGAATCTGCTAAATATGGACGGTTACAATAACTTATTGTTAGCCGTAACCTAGTAACACAGATTATCTTCAGTAGATTGGATTCTGTGATAAGATAATAATATTCAGTTTCTTCTGAATATCATTATCTCTGTAAATAAATAAAGAAAGAAAATACATTTAGGTACTTAGCACAGACTAAAAGACACAGTTCACCAGAGACATACATCAGATTATAAAAAAAATCAAATAAAAAAGTGTAAAGTCCGATGTAAGAAATGAGCAGGAAAGTGTGCCTCACAGCTGCGCCATAAAGGCCCAGTTCAGCAAAAATGCCAGACAACTAGTGCCTGACGCTGGTTTTCAACTGGACCTGATGTGCAACGTGACGGATGTAAATCAGTTTTATACTGCAACGTGATGTGTGTGTGTTACGGCTAATAGCCGAAGTGCGGCTACACCTAGTTTTAATCAAACCTAACCTCGGGGTGTCCTTCGCTTGCTCTTGCATCCTACGTCGACGGAGGCCCGCTTTGCGGGGCTCCTATTTCTCTGTGAGGGGTTTATAATAACCTAACCAAACCTAACCTCGGGGTGCCCTTCGCTTACTCTTGCATCCTATGTCGCCTCCGGAAATACACGCGACCCGCATGTGGCCGGCTGCACCTAGTTGTACCTACCCGGCTAAAACTAGGTGTAGCCGCAGTTTTACCCGGCTAAAACTAGGTGTAGCCGCACTTCGGCTATTAGCCGTGACATATGCATAGGTACTTAAATAAATAAAATACATTTGTGTCCGATAAATTAATACAGTAATGCATATGTGTATAAATAGTGGGATATTGAGTAATATTGCAAAAACGAACAAAAATACTGATAAATAAATAAATGTGATGGCCGCATGTTAGACCTTCGTTAATAAACAAAGAAATTCTTTGAAACAAGTCAGAACAAAAACCGTTTTACGTGAAATATATATTGCTAGCTTCTGTCCGCGACTTTGTCCGCGTGAAATTTCTCGTTCCCCCGACCCACCCCGTCGCATCGCATTGCCTGCCCGCACTATGACTTCGTTTTCGCATATCGTTCTTTCTGACTTTCTTTTTGCTGGGCTCCTAAGGCCATAGCGTGATGTAAAGTAGCCTATAAACTTCCTTAGCCTATAAAATCCTTTTTGAATTTACTCAAAAAGAAAATTAATTCAAAAAGAATTATATAATATAATTTGTCAAATCGACTGGTAGTTCCAGAGATTAGGAAGTGATTCCTGAAGTGTCCTAACTATTATAATACTTTTATTCAATTCAATTCAAATCATTTATTTCAGATAAATATCCATACTTACAAATCAAATCAAAACAAATCAGAATAAAATTGTACACTTATAAAATTAAAATCAAATATTAAAATCAAAATTAAAATCTAAATAAAAAACCTAAATTAAAATCAAAATTAAAATTAAAATCAAAATTAAAAACAAAATTAAAATTAAAATCAAATTTATATATTTATTGCGAAGAAAACCTACCGGTTCAAATGAATCCTAACTATCCTACTAATACTCGTACATATTATAAACGCGAAAGTTTGTGAGGATGATGGATGTTTGTTACTCTGTCACGCAAAAACAACTGAACGGATTTTGATGAAACTTTACAGTAATATAGCTTATACATCAGACTAACACATAGGATACTTTATATGCCGATATTCCAACGGGATGGAGACTTATGCGGGTAAAACCGCGGGGCGAAGCTAGCACTGTTATAAAAATAACAAGTTATGAGATCACGCTAGTAATCCCCGACGAGTAAAGCAGAGGTGGAAGGGCACCCAAACACACTCGCACACCCCCACACATACACACACACACACACATTTTGGCAGTTATGAGTAATAGGGGACGAGCCTATTGCTATTAAACGGGCACAAATCCAGACTCCGGGATGCTACTGGGTAAAGGCTCCTGCAAACAGGCGCGACACGCGACATAATCGCGCGCGACAGAAAGGCACCACTCGTTGCGCGACTTGCGGTGCCTTTGTGTCGCGCACGATTTTATCGCGTGTCGCGCCTGTTTGAAGGAGCCTTAATTCCTAATGGAATAACCCAATGACACTTTTTCTGACCTGCGAATCGAACCAAGGACCTCATGTTTATAAATAGACGCAGTAAATAACATTAACGACAACTCTGAAGAGGATCCTTACGGCCTTAAATCCGCAGGGAATACCACAATTTCTACACCTGGCTAACGGAAAGCTGATCGTGTTATTTTCTGTGGTTTATATCACTCACTATAATAATTCGGCATGGCTTTTCGAGACAAGTGCGATGAAATATGGTTGAAGTATACTGTTTTTTAGGGTTCTGTGCATTAAAAAGAAAAACGGAACCCTTATAAGATCACTTCGTTGACCGTCTGTCAAGATCCTTTTTCTCAGGAACGCGTGAAGTTACCAAGTTGAAATTAATATCAAATACTCAGGGCTGCAATCCCTTGAGGCAGTGAAAAAACAAACTTCTAAGTCAACGCAATCAAAAGATACGGGTGTTTATTTTCCGTTTATGCCGCATTTTTTGACACTCGCAAGGGAATCAAAACTTATAGGATACTTCCCGTTGACCTAGAATCACGAAATTTGGCAAGAAACACAAGTCATCATCATCATCTGCCTAGCCTTTTCCTAACAATGTTGGGGTCGGCTTCCAGTGACACCGGATGCAGCTGAGTACCAGTATTTTACATGGAGCGACTGCCTATCTGACCTCCACAACCCATCACACTACACAAGAAGCACTAGTAAAGGAAAAAATCCGAAAACCGTACATTTGTAGTTACATAGGTACCTACAATTTTGTACGGAACCCTCGGTGCTTGCTTGAACGTTTTTTTTGTTATAGAATCAGATTATTACCAAGTCAAAAAAAAAAAAAACTCCGGGCAAAAGCACTCTCGTTGACTTCAGAAATTATCCCACAGAAACGTACAGTCAACAGCAAAAGTAGATGATCAAAATCAGAAATTCAATACTAATGAATGGAGTTCGCGTCAGAACTGTGTGGCGTCGAAGTGAGTTCATTAGTATTGAATTTCTGATTTTGATCATCTACTTTTGCTGTTGACTGTTCTACCGAGATAAAAAATCCTTTGTGTGTACCTAGGTTCCAACTGTGTGCCAAATTTTATCCAAATCCGTTCAGGGGGCCTATAAAGGCCACTTTGGCAGAATCCTAAAAGGATAACAATATGAATCATAATATGGCGAAGACAGACCGTGTTTTTCTTTTTTTTCGCTGCACTACGTAGGTATAATCAAAGAGATTGGATTTGGATTAGATTGATTGGTATTTTAGCACAGACAAAAAAAAAAAATAACTGAAAAATCCTTCACCAATGGGGTTTGATACGGTTAACTTAACAGTTAACTGTCCATTATGATTTATAATGTTGTCCTTTTATGATTCTGCCAAAGTGGCCTTTTTAGGCCCCCTGCTGCTTTTGCGTGATGGAGTATCAAACATATGTTTCACATTTTTATTCGTAGGAAGTAGGATGCTAGTTCCTTTAACAAGAGAAGTTTTGAAGTCCCCAAATGAATAAGGTGCGACCATGATTCACCCGTACAGACCTAATCACCCGCTATCCTAACTTATAAAATTTGGAAGTGGGAAAGTGAGCTTGTTCGTTTGTTTGTTTCCTCATTGAACTATAACCCCAGTCGGCCGCGGTGTCATGCGCAGAAATGTTATCAGCCTTGCTGAAGTTGATGGTATCACTGCTCACAATATTCCAGATTCTAAGCAGAAAATATGATTAAATTGTTTCAAAGAGGCGTATCGTGTTTCTTGGGAACTCCGCAGTCAACAGGTTCTGACTATCACAAGACGATATCACAAAGTAATATTCTTCATTTGAGAACTTGAAATTCTTGAACATTTTCATTACTTTCTGCCCCTGTAAAATTAAACCATTAAGTTATTATTGATTAAAGAGCTTTTCATGTTGAAAATACCTACCTGGTGTAACTTTTCCAATGCTAGACGAAAGCCTATTTTCGTAGAAGGAACAAGCAACAGGCAGTCAAACTCAAACTCAAACGGCCTAATTACAAAACAAGATTTATCTTTAGACCCAGGTTTAAACCATCCAGCCATTTTTAAATTTCGAACTATAATCCGACGAAGCTAAAGTTCTTATTACAAAAACTGACGTCAAACCTGAGTCTAAGTTATCAATTATGCATTAAGAACTTTACGTTTGTCGGAATAAAGTTCAAAATAGAGTAACTGGCTCGAAGGTTTAGGCTAGGTCTAAAATTAGATCTCGTTTTGTAATAAGACGGAAAGCATTTATTTAAATTAAACCTTGTACAGGCACTTTTGAATTGTCAAAATGAAATAGTCTGTCAGTTAGACAAAAAGTTGAAGCTAGTTGCCCATTCCAAAACGTAGATCTCTATGGAGAAGAACGGGCAAGAAACTCCATGGACACTCTTTTAAATCAAGATATTACAAAATCCTGAGTCCATTATTCTTGTTGCTTCAACAATGTAAAAAAAGACAAATGAGGAAACAATTCAAAATATAAGATTAAAAACTTTTTTACAAAAAAAAACAACCGACTTCCGAAAAACACTATAAAGTGAAAAATAACTTTATTTTCGGAAGTCGGTGTCATTGGATTTGTTTTTTAGTTTTTTGCCACCGACTTCCGAAAATAAAGTTATTTTTCACTTTATAGTGTTTTTCGGAAGTCGGTTGTTTTTTTTTGTAAAAAAGTTTTTATTTTTCACTTTTTAGTGGGTCAGTTTGTAATTTATCTAAGTTACAATAGCCTAATGTCAACTGCTCATCACCTTTTACAAAATATTGCTTTACCCGATGCAGGGACGTTAATTGTTGAGGAGTTCCCCTAATAAGAGCCAGGAGAACTGGAGCTGTTTGAGAAGTCACTATCAGCTCCATTTCACCATATGCATTGTAACGAGCATAAATTGCTTAGCAACCATATTAAAGTAATCGAATCGCAACCCGTGAAATATTTGTCATTAAGTAGTTCCGATAGCCATCTGTGGTCTTTATCATCAGCTCCACTTTACCAAATGATGATTTCCAAAAAAGTATTTTCCAAATCGGTTCGTAAATGACGGAGTTATGAAATATGAAAAGATCGTTAATGTAGATAAATTTTTAGGTTTTTGTTGATTTTTCAAAAACCGCTTGTCCGATTTCGATAAAATTTTCATGGGACCATTTGGGAAGCATTCCCTTTCCAACAAAAAAAGAATTTTTCAAATCGGTTGGCAAGCAACGGAGTTATGCGCGAACAAACATAAAAAAAAAAAAAATACAAACATCCGAATTGAGAACCTCCTCCTTTTTTAGAAGTCGGTTAAAAAATAAGCCTTGACAGTTAAGAGATGACTAGTCTCAACCGACGGCGCCCGTTTACGAACATGACGCGTGGATGATCACTCATTATTTACAACTTTTTACTGAGTCTTAGATCAGACCGGAATAACACGTTATTTCAAACAGTGGGATCCTGATTTCGTCACAATGTTTTCTGTTCACATAAGTCATAATATGACTTATTTCATAAGGCCATAAAATTATTCTTTATATAAGAAATATACTATATTATAGTAAGTATGTTTATTTTAAACACCAAAGAATAATTTCTACGCTTGGGGTTCTAGAATCATGGTAATATATACCAATGTCAATGTCACAATCTGTCACATAAAAAATCCATTTTTACAATTTTAATATATTTATATTACTCTAAAAATTAATTGAGTCTCAAAGAATGTGCGCAATACAGATGGAGCTATGGGAAAGTGTCTTGACGATGCGTAAGCATGCGTGATCCATCGCCGCCCCTTCGATGTCCACCGCGCACAGGATGGACGGAAAGCAGCACATGAAGTGATTTTTTATTCCGTTGGTGTAACTGCCGTATGGCATTCCAGTGGGAGGATAAATAAATAAATGGTAAAAAAAAACGAATGAAAATCATGAATTCACGGTAATAGTTGGCGCATCGATGTCTTCGTCACCCTTTATTAATTTAGAAACTAGCAACATAATAGTATAAAATTAAACAAGTCACATGGTATGGTACACTTTACTGTTTAGAACCTACAACTTGGCCTACGACGCTACGCGCTACGTCGTAGCAGTTACATTCCTTGTTTCGTAGCACGCCCTTTTTTTATACGATAAATTTTTTTTTACCGTGTTTAAGCACATATGTATACCTATTTCGGTAACTAAATATGGTTTGTGATACTTTATTTCATTTCGTTTTGTTTTGTTTTATACAGCCCTACTTTTTAACGAGTTTCGGTAGAAATTTATCCCACACAGAACAATGATTAGAGAGCATTCGACGGAACCCATTGTGCTCCAGTTCAATTCGAATTAGTCGTAACGTGAAATCCGACACAATTTCCATACATGCGTACGTACATGCGTTCCGTACATGAGTACGTATGCATGTCATAACTACGTTCGCGTATGAATGTGCTAATACACTGAAAATACACGCATTTCGCATAGTTATGTGAAATATTCGAGTAGATCAGTTTGATTCCGTGTTATTTCTTGATAGATGATTCTGTGGGAGATTTGGTTCAAAATTAGTGATAGTGGTGGTAATTCCTAGGTTGGCTAGGTGCCACTATAAAGCTAAAATTCAAATTATCCGGAAAAGAACAGGAGTTACCGACATGACTTGCAGAGTAAGCAAGCTAAAGTGGCAGTGGTCTGGCCATGCTTGTTGAAGAACCATGGCCGGTAGAGCGGGCCGCGTATCGGCAAGCGTAGTGTGGGATGACCCCCAGGTCGAGGTGGATCGAAGATCTTAGAAAGGTAGAACAGGGTGTTACAGTTGTGTCGCAGCCCGGGGGAGGCCTATGTTAAGTAGTGGACTGCGATATGCTGAGTTGATTGTTTGATTGGCTATAATGCTTAAAAATACGTGTTCAACCAGTCCAACGTCGTATGGGAATCCTCCTTCTCTTGACATCAACCTCGCCTGATTGAAAACAATGGATGAGGTCCTATTTGAAATGATTTTTAATTTTTTCTTCACACGAGTGTGTTCACGTTTCATGACCTTGACATTTTTTTTACAATGAACTATTGATCCTTAGTTGTCCTTTGCACACCCTCCAGAATACCATAAACAGAGGGACCCATTACTTTGTCGAAAAACACACAGTAGGTATTTTCCACGGGTATTTTACTACAAAGAATTTGTGTCAGTACGGAATATAAAAAAGATTTCAGAGTGTGTTGTCACGAAGCTCCCCGGAGGATGCCAATTACTACCTTGGTCGGAAATCAGGAAATTGGTGGAATTGAGCTTGAAGATTTTTTTATACAAACACAAGATAGTAGAGCGTTGACGTCTATTTTGTAAATATAAATGTAGGCTTTAATATCGTTTTTTTGCAAATTATGTTTATGTGTTTTTATTTTTAGTAGGTACTTAAATATTTTGATAGCCAATTAGATAATCGGTATCTCATCATTATCTGCCTAGCCTTTCCCAATTATGTTGCCCAATTATGTTGGGGTTGACTTCCAGTCTAACCGGATGCAGCTGAATACTAGTATTTTACATGGAGCGACTGCCTATATGACCTCCACAATCCAGTCACTGGATGCGATACTCCTTAGTAAGACAGGTTATCAGCTACTGGGTACCAGGTTATTACTATACACGCAACACACACATACAGGCACACACACTCGCGCGCGCACACACACACCACACTGACTACTTTTATGTCAGGATTCATTACACTAGTAGTGATTTTCATTACTAAATCTTTGGATGAAATCATTATTATCCCAGCTCCAACAATTTTTCTGAATTTCAATTTATAATATGAGGCTATTATTTTCTTTGTCTCGTAATTACATTTTTTATGTGAACGTGGCGTCTTGTTCAGCCCACGCTCAGTCTGCCACTAAACATAACAAAAAATACTAAAACTACCTATTTTTTAGGGTTCCGTACCCAAAAAGTAAAAACAGGACCCTATTACTAAAACTACACTGTCCTTCTGTCCGTCTGTCACCTGCTGTATCTCATGAACCGTGATAGCTACACAGTTGAAATTTTCACAGATGATGTATTTCTGTTGCCGCTATAACAATAAATGCTAAAAACAGAATAAAATAAATATTTAATGGGGCGCGAGCCCCCCTTAAATAAAAAAAATGTAATAACGAAAAAAACAAGATACAAAAACGCCGAAAAATACGTTTGTTGTATGGGAATACAACAAACGTGTTTTTTTCGGTGTTTTTGCCTTGTAGTACGGAACCCTTCGTGTGCGAGTCCGACTCGCAATTGGCCAGTTTTTATGCTTTATTTTAATATCAAAACATTACATTTTTATTTATAAGCTCAGATTCTTGAATAAGGCTACCTATCAAGATGTATTTTTTTCTAAGTATGTTTCGGTATTTCTTCCGTACTAAAAAAAAAAAAAATACAATTGAATTGAGAACCTCCTCCTTTTTGAAGTCGGTTAAAAATGGAATATTTGACAAATCCGCGAAGCCAGTGTTGTAAAAGTGTATTTTAAAGAACTACTTACTGATTAAAATAAACATTAAACTTTTATTATAATCTCTGGAGAAAGTTCCTAAACTAAATTTAGGATAGAACTCTTCCAGAATAGAAAACACTTGTAGATGGATAATAAAACAAAATCTAAGTGAGTAACCCTCACGCACGAAAGTCATCAGCAAACTATTAGAATTAGCATATTAATGAAGCAACAGTATTAAAAGTGTGTTATACTACTTGGTGGTTATGCTAACATTTTTCGCTTGGGCGGTGGCGAGGTGATGGGCGGGCGGGGACTCGTCCGACGTCGCTACTTCGCCAGTCGTCATGCACCCGCGGCCGGAGGTGCACGCCGCGTCGCTCGAGCCAAGCACCCTCCGACATCGCCGACTCGTCTGAGTATCAGACCTCCCTTGCCCCCCGCGGCACGTCCTCCGCCAGGCGACAGAGGGGAAAGTGGATTATTACAGAAGTACCCCGTGAATGGACGTCGTGATTGTTGAAAATTGACGTTTCACGAAAACTAGAGTTGTGTGTTTAATGTGTTTTTGTGTGTTGTGTGTGAATTAGGTAAGTGGGCGTCGTTTTTATTATAATGTTATTTATTTTGACGTGTTTTTGTAGTCAGCTGATTGTTAGGAATTAAGTTTGTAATGGACACGTGTGTTCTTCAAGGGTTTAATTTTCAGAAATTGCGAGTAGATATTCCTTTTGTCTTTTTCTGTTAATCTTTTTTCGTTGCATCCTTATTACAGAAAGCACAAAATAAAATAATTGAAATTTTTCCTGTGTCTCAAAGAAATTCCGAGAGAAACGTACGCACAGTGTAATCCCGCCAAAATTAATCCAAGTATTATGTCACTGTTGTTGGCATATCCAAACAATGTGTTGTATTATATTTTGTCATATTTCAAGTAAAACTGTAGCTTAGTCTCTTATCTGGGTGATAATTTATAACAATGTTCTCGGAAAGTATATTATGCTGATATCATTATTTCTGCTTGATTTAAATATGGTTTAGTTATATGGTTGAGTTCAGCATACAATTTGAGTTAAGATAGATTCGGATTCAGTTACGAAATTGGCGATGCTCTATAAAATTAAACAAATAATATAAAGTGGCAATAGCTCAATAGCTGTGGCATGGAACAGAAGCTAGAGGTCGTGAGTTTGGTCCCCATCTGTTGCATTATTTATTGACGTGCATTCTCCCCCATCCCAAGCATTTTATTTGAGAGACAATCTATCTTTTGTGCAATCAACTTAATTATATCTTTGTCTTAAAGATAAAACAAGGCAAATATAGTAAATGTAAGAATCCGCGTAATATATAGTGAGTTACGTTATGATTCCATCCGCTAATTTTAGATAATTTCTAACTTTTGCTAGAGTCTGCAATATTCTTCAGGTTGGTTTAAAAAATATTGTTTAGATTTATGTATTGTTTTGAATTCATATCTGATTTACAAAATATAAACTTTAATTCAGTACTCACATATTTTAAAATGGAACAGAAAATATATTAGCCGTAGCAAGCACTCGTTAAGGGGCTTACGGAACCTAAACACAAAAACAGTAAAAGTATATGATCAACTACAGTAAACAAAATCAGAAAAATATATGATATTCTTCAGGATATATGCTAGGTAGGTAGTGTGTTGAAAACATAATACAACTAATTTGGTACGATAGAAAAAATCATGAAGATAGGTACTTTAAAACTTTTTTTTTACAATAACAACCATACTAATATATATACAATCATTCTGATTTTTTGTCAGATTATTCTACAAGCAAAATACTAAAATACTCGTGTTTTAATTTTTTCGTCCAATTTCGTCGTCGTATTTTTTGTAATTAAATAATTGCTTCATATTTTGCACTAAATTACCAGCGTTGTGTCATCGCGCTTCTCTTTCTTTTCTATGCAGTCCGACAGTGACCGCGCTTTAGGTCATGCAAGCCCCTTAAATAGTATTGTCAAAATCTCAATTATAAAACCCTGTTTCCTAATCGAGGAATTATCCTGTTTCTCATGTGTTCTGTTTTTCAAAGAAAGAAAACATATTTATTTGCCTCAGAGGGCCACCCTCAACACAACTCTGATTTTCAGTGGTTACCCCTAAACGACGGAAACAAAGCGTCCGGTTTAGAGATTTGTATAGACTAAACCAATAGCTAAAAAAGAAAAATAAAATAAACAGTATTTAAAATAGGACATGTGTACATAACAGTTCTTTAGATATGACGGCGCATCCGTCAACGTCAGCCGTCAGGTTGACTTTTAGCTGTCAAAGTCAGCCTAGCGAAGCGTCATTGTCGATGGTTGTGAGGGCGGCCATCTTGACACACTGTTGTTCGAGACGGCGCCCGCTCACCACGCTTGTGACGAATCGCTTTGCATCCGAGTAATAGTTTAATCTAATGGTATAATTAAGTTGGTGACGTGTTGCTTAGACAATACATTGTTAATTTGACTGTGTATTTCGATTATTAAACCCTGTGCTGATTAAACAACTGTGATTGTAACAAGGACTTGTGATATTTCTGCTCACGCCCGCCTGCCTACCTACCTACCCACATACATCACACAAGATGAGTTCTGATGAAGGCCCTCCTGCCCCTTCATCAGAAGTGGGATTGGATGGGGCTAGAATTGAGCAAGAAGCACCAAAATCGGATGCAGAAAAATTGCTGAATAACATGGAAATGCTTTTATCTCGTGTTCTCGCAGCCCAGCCAACGCCAACTGTGAGTACTAACCAGGCAACACATTTCTTACCATTTAATCCAGACGAACCAGACTGTGACATAGATGGTTGGTGCAATATTACCGAAGCGATTGTTCATAATAAGCGCTTAGAAGGAATAGACTTGCTCATGGCTCTTACTACCTCTTTAAAAGGACGAGCGGCTGCCTGTATCACTAAGCTAAACTTAGATGAAATGTCCTGGAGCGTTGTCAAACAGATACTGTTGGCTAAATTTTCAAAACCAAAGCTTCTTCAGGACTATTTTGACGAAATATTGCGATTCCAAATAGGAGCTAAAGAGACAGCTTCAGAAGCTGCTCTTCGTTTATGGAACTTAATCGAACGAATACCTAAGACTGTGATGACTGAAGAAGTTGTGACTGGATTCGTTATTTCTGTGCTTTGTCAGAAGGACAGCCTGATAAGACGCGAATTGATTGCGCACAATATCACAACTCGCACTCAATTGTTCCGGATCCTGGGAGGCGTATCTCTTAAGCGGCGTTCAGACGGTGTCGAAGCTAACGAACCTGAGGCGAAGCGTTTTCGTGCTCCCGAAAGGTTCACTGGCAGATGTAACTTTTGCGGAATATCGGGACATCGTTTTGCGGAATGCCGAAAACGTCGTGACGCGCTGGGATCAGTCGAGCCTCGAGACACTCCGAGTGCTTCCCGTCCGTTGGAGAGGATGTCCGATGTAACGTGCTACACTTGTGGCCAAAAAGGTCATGTGTCAACTAACTGTCCCGATAAAAGGAACGGTGGTAAAGCTGCGGCCAAGGAAGTCCAACATTGTGAACACCGTCCTTCAAGAGGTATCTTGACAACATCTTCCGGTGAGTCTGTGCCTTTTCTATTCGACAGCGGATCGTCCTGTTCTCTTGTGAAAGAGAGTTATCGTGGTAAACTCTTGGGTACTGTGTGTAAAAGTCTCGTCTATCTGAACGGCATTGGAGGCGATGATATACAGTGTACGACTCAAATTCAGGCCGTTGTTAAAATTGGTGATCGCTTGATTAGTTTACTCTTTCACGTGGTTTCCGACAATAATATATCTGAGCCTATGATTATTGGTAGAGATATCTTTGATCAGGGGTTAAGTGTAGAAATTGATAATGATAATCTTGTTATATACTCTAAACAACAATCTAATCTTTGTGTCGCGACATCAGATCTCCCAGATTTTTCAAAAATTGACACGGATTTGCAGGAACGGGATAAAGACATGTTGATTTCCATATTGAGTAAATATGCGAATAACTTTATCGAGGGTATACCTACCAAGCGTGTGAAGACGGGAGTATGTGAAATTAAATTAGTAGATCCACATAAAGTTGTGCAGCGTTGTCCCCATAAAAGAGCACCTATAGAGAAACAAATAATTAGGGAACAGGTTCAAAAACTATTAGACGCAGGGGTGATTCGAGAGAGTACGTCTCCATTTGCTAGTCCTATCGTTCTTGTGAAAAAGAAGGATAATTCCGATAGACTTTGTGTAGATTTTAGGGAGTTAAATTCAAATACGATACCTGAACATTATCCCTTACCTCGAATCGAGGAACAAATCGACCAGCTTACGGATGCTAATTTCTTCTCTTCATTGGATATGGCCTCTGGCTTCCACCAAATCCCTATCCACCCTGAGTCAGTGGAGAAGACGGCTTTCGTGACAAACGAAGGGCAATACGAGTATCTCGCCATGCCGTTTGGTTTGCGAAATGCTCCTTCAGTCTTTCAGAGATGTATCACAAAGGCTCTTAGTCATTTACAAGATAAACCACTTATCTATATGGATGACGTGTTATGTCATTCTGCTAACATCTCCGAAGGACTGAAGCGCCTTGACTTTGTTTTAGGTGCGTTATCAGAAGCCGGGTTTACATTCAATATAAGGAAATGTAAATTTATGAAACAACGAATTGACTACCTAGGATATTCTGTACACTCCGGTGAGATTAGGCCCAATTCACGGAAGATTCAAGCATTGGCAGATGCCCCAGAACCTAAATCAGCTACTAATGTTCGCCAATTTCTCGGTCTAGCCTCCTACTTTCGGAAATTTATTCCTGAGTTCACACGAATAGTCGGTCCCCTATACCCTCTTACAAAACTTAAAGGACGAATTACTTGGACTACCGAACATGAAAAGATACGGCGCAAAATTATAGGCATTCTCACGTCCGAACCGGTGCTAACTATATTCGACCCAGAACTTCCGGTGGAGCTACATACCGATGCTAGCTCAGAAGGTTATGGAGCAATCCTTCTGCAAAAGAAAAATAATCTTCCGCACGTTGTAGAGTATTATAGCCGCCGTACAGCAGACGCGGAATCTCGTTATCATTCATACGAGTTGGAAACTTTAGCGGTCGTCAGAGCTGTAGAGCATTTTCGCCATTATTTATATGGTAGGCGATTTGTTGTAGTTACCGACTGCAATTCACTCAAGGCGTCGAAATCGAAGAACGACCTAACGCCCCGCGTTTACCGATGGTGGGCTTATTTACAAGCTTACGATTTCGATATTATATACCGCGAAGGAAGTAAAATGGAGCATGCTGACTACCTGTCCCGAAATCCACTGTCAGATTCTGCTGTTCCTAACACTCCGGTAATGCCTAAGCCTAAAATTGTCAATTATGTTGAACTACATCAGGGCTGGCTGTCAGTTGAACAGAAACGTGACGCAGAAATTCAGGATCTTATCGCAAAACATAGTAATAATAGCTTTCCCGAAACAGTAGGTCACACATATGACGTTAGAGATGGCATACTCTACAGGAAGATTACTCGTAACAAAGCGGTTTCATGGCTACCCGTAGTTCCACGGTCTCTTATTTGGACACTAATTAATCATGTCCACAACGAATTGCAACATTTAGGCAGGGACAAAACTCTAGACAAGCTGTATGAAAAGTATTGGTTTCCCGATATGTCTAAATGTGTACGAAAATTTATAGATTCGTGTATCATTTGTAAGGCATCGAAAGGTCCATCGGGTGCTCAGCCTGTTCAGCTTCATTCGATTCCAAAAGTATCCGTGCCTTGGCACACGATTCACATAGATTTTTCGGGGAAGCTGAGCGGGAAGAGTGACCGAAAGGAGTATTGCTCGGTAATAATCGATGCCTTTACCAAATACGTTTTACTCGAACATACTTTGTCAGTCGATTCCAAGAGTGCAATATATGCCGTACAAAAAGCGGTGTGTCTTTTTGGAGCCCCTAAAAGAATCATCGCAGATCAGGGCCGTTGCTACATTAGCTCAGATTTTAAGAGCTTTTGTCAAGAGCATAAAATAGACCTCCATTTCATCGCGACTGGTACGAGTAGAGCAAACGGCCAAGTTGAACGAGTGATGCGTACTCTAAAGAGCCTCCTTACTATAATTGAAAACGACCCTAACAAAGCGTGGCGTGACGAATTAAGTAACATCCAACTTGCTCTCAATAGTTCTAAATCTTCCGTTACCAAATACTCACCGTCAGAACTAATGTTTGGAATTCGTTCTAATTCTTTAGGAATGTCTAAGTTGAACGCCGATAATATAGATCATGAGGTTCGCTTAGATTTAGATTCGATAAGAACTGATGCATCAGCTAACATTTGCAAAGCTGCTGAATCTGATACCCTTCGGTTTAATCGTGGCCGGGCCACAATAAGACCTTTCTCTAAAGGAGACTTCGTCTTTATTAAAAATTGTGAACGGAATAAAACAAAATTGGATAGGAAGTTTCGAGGTCCATATGTTATAGTAGAAGTACTTGAAAACGATCGCTACAAACTTAAAAGTTTAGGTGGTTCTCAGAGAACTTATAAATACTCTCACGAGAATTTGCGCGCAATACCCCAGGGACATATCGGATTGATCGAAATAGCTACTAGTCTTTTAAATTGTGAGGAGGCCGAGACGGCGTCGGAAGATGAAGAAATTATAACTAATTCAAATCATGACAATGATAGCTCTGACACCTTGACCGTATGCTCAAACACTGTTTCCGCCGATTCGAGGACGCTCACAGCAGGCTCAGACACTCTCAGTACATGCTCAGATCCTGAGACTTGGGAAATGTTGCACGAAACTGAAATCCATACAGAACAAGACGATTCATAGTCGTAGGTAAGTGGAGCGACCTGTAAGAATCTCTTTCCTGCCAAATAGTCAGACGAAATATGTCGTCCGAGTCAGTATCAGATTGACTTGTCTCTGTGCTTTTGTTCTATGAGACGAAATATGTCGTCCGAGTCAGTATCAGATTGACTTGTCTCTGTGCTCTTGTTCTATGAGACGAAATATGTCGTCCGAGTCAGAGCCATTTAAGTTGACTGACTTGTTCTGGATGTTTTGCAGATCATGGTAAGACGAATATTGTCGTCCGGGTCACATCCACCAAAGGATTGACTTGTCTAATAGTACCAATTGTGAACAGTTAACCTACATGCTGTTTAGTGACGAGGCTGTGTCATCCGGCTTAATTGTTGTGAGACACTCGCCTTAAGTCTTAAGTATCATAGCGCATTGTGATAATTGTAATTAGTTATCCGTCAGGATGCCGAACGGACTATGTACGATTGCAACTCATTGTTTCAGAAAATCGCCCGAGGACGGTCGAGTGTCAGTCCGGCCGTGACGGCGCATCCGTCAACGTCAGCCGTCAGGTTGACTTTTAGCTGTCAAAGTCAGCCTAGCGAAGCGTCATTGTCGATGGTTGTGAGGGCGGCCATCTTGACACACTGTTGTTCGAGACGGCGCCCGCTCACCACGCTTGTGACGAATCGCTTTGCATCCGAGTAATAGTTTAATCTAATGGTATAATTAAGTTGGTGACGTGTTGCTTAGACAATACATTGTTAATTTGACTGTGTATTTCGATTATTAAACCCTGTGCTGATTAAACAACTGTGATTGTAACAAGGACTTGTGATATTTCTGCTCACGCCCGCCTGCCTACCTACCTACCCACATACATCACACAAGATGAGTTCTGATGAAGGCCCTCCTGCCCCTTCAGATAGATTTAATATTCAGTGTTTATATAATTTAAAAGCTAACTGTCTTACAATAATAATAATAATACGTAGGTACACGTATATAAAAAGGAGGGGAAATAATCAAAGGGCATCAAAAAATTCGTCCTCATAACTGTCAACAGGAAACTTCCCCAAAAGGCTGGCAGCCTTGCCACATTATATGGCAACGCTGATTCTTAACTGACAATGAGATACAACGGGATTCCTAAGTATTTCTAGTAGTTTTAAGTATTTGTAAGACGAGTCAAACGTCTGCGCTAGTTATCTTAAAATATTTTAAGTTGTAATCGTGGATCGTGTGGAATGTTGAGCACTTTACTATTAGGATATCTTGGCGTTAAGAGTCGGTGAGGCAGAGAAGCAAGAGTTAATGATTTATACTTTAGATAACATAACATCACGCCGTTCATCACGTTGGTCCGTGGATGGGTGACCATCTTTACATACCAAGACCCCTCCGTGCCTCGGAAAGTACTTTAAGCCGTTGGTCCCGGCTGTCATTCGTGGATCACATACACAAATATGATCAACCTATGGAAGCCAAAACTTACGACTAACAATTATTGAAAATATACAAAACATGTTAATTTTGAGTTAACATCCATGTTCGACTACTTCCTTGGGATAGCTACTTATGTACTTATGTACATCACCATCCTATTTAAAGATTTTTCACTCAAACCCTTAAAAACCTTTCAAACTGTGAGTTGGTACTTTAATTCATTCTTGAAAAGCAAGTTACTCCGAAGTTTTTAACTGAAGGGTTAGAACCACTTAAACCGTTTTCAGCTTAAACGATTTCGTTTTACAGAAAGAAAAGAGATGGTCGGGGATAAAAACGTTTTTCTATTGTTTTTTATTCAGTGGATGCAGTTTGCGTAAACAATCGGATGTTTGGTTTTTGTTGTTTCGCCTCGAATTGTGAGTAACTAATTAGCTTTATGTAGTAACTAATCAGCTTTATAATTTTTGTCTGTGTGGTGCCGGACTTAAAGAATAGCACCACCCCATACTCCCCGTGGGTGTCGTAAAATGCGACTAAGGGGCGTACCGGAGAATGGGCAGCAGCGTTCTCTATGCATTCCACCACCATACCATACTGCGATCGCCAACCCGCCTGCCAAGCGTGGCGATTATGGCAAATCCCCCCTTTTGGGGGAGGCCTATGTCCAGCAGTGGACGTCTTTCGGCTAAAATGATGATGATGATGATGATGAGGCTTCTCTAGCTATTTATATTAATTTATCTGTAACTGGCTAACCCCGAATTTCGTACTGCATCAGAATCAAAAAATTGTCGTGTGTATGAGAAAATGGATTATCTTAATTTTTGTTTTTTCTTTAATTTTTCCAATGTTTTAATAGTTATTCTGCTGTTCGAGGCGGAGACAAATCCAATAACTTTACTTGTTTTATTTATATAGAAGATAGATTAGATAAAAGGTTAAAAAAAAGATCTGTACCTGTTTTCGTGTCTGCCTATGTCACACGTAAAAACTATTTATAATTTCTTATTCATATAACACTGCTGACATAATTTATGGTGCACAAATATCTTCCCATAAGGCCTACTAAAATATTTTATCGAATTAATCTCATTTTTATCATATTTGACTCACAGCCAAAGATCTTGATGACCGCCCCAAACGTTTAACGGTAATATCTTACATTACCGTAGTTTAACTTATCTCAATATTCATTCACCCATGTAACCCGTTCCTTTGCGGCATTGTTCAACAGACCCAACAAAAGAAATATAATATACTTCATAAAATTCACTTACATTCCATTATCGAAGAACGTCAACCCTTCTATTGTTGGCAAAAGATTTCTTAAATCAATTTCCACGGCGATCGGGAATATGAGAAAACTGCGTATCTATTTTTTTATTTTTGTGTCGAAAATTCTGGGAACTGATTTTGACAGGTTCTGAAACCTTTTACTGCTTAGTAATACCACAGAATAACTAATAGTAGGTACTTAGTAGTAATGCCGTGAATGATAGGGGTTTTCGTAAGAACTGAAAAGGAAACAATGAAATGAAATGGAGAAAAACAAAATTCAGTTCTTTAATGCTAAATTCATTTTTGAATTTATTATTGATAAAGTTTTCCTTAAAAGTTTAGGTCAAATATTTTTCTTTCAACTACGTACAATAGTAATGTTATCATTAATCACTATAAAACCGATCACAAAGAACGTATTTTTTGCTTGGAACCAAAACAGTACAGAAATGTTATATGAAATCATGGTTGCACAGTTTTTCATTAATGCACTCTTTTTATTTAGATATACATTTTCCACAGAGGTTAAATGTCTCCCATTAAGTTTAATATAAAATTAGATCAAAAAGATACTGGCTGAAAATAAAAATAAGCTGAATAAAACCGAGTTTATGAAAAAAAAAATACAAATGGCGCGCATTTTGTACCATTGTAAAACTTTGATACTTTATATTTAGCAAGAAAAGTTAAAAAAAAATGGAAATAGACAGCGATAGCGATAAGAATTCAACTCCAGAAAGTATAAAAACAGCTGCAAATGAAATCGTTAATAACCTTTTGCCGCAAAAGTGGCAGGATAAATATTTAAAAACGGTTACGTATTATAATAACTACAATTATTCTAACTATTTTCGATATAACTACGGTTGTTCATAACACATATTGGTCGACTGAACTACTGGTTTACTTACTTAATTTTGATTAAACTAAAATTAATTGCACTAACGAACGATTAATCTAATGGTTTTTCAAGATATTGGATATTTCAACTATGTATGAAATACCTAATGGACGACTCGCCTACAGCTTATAATACTGCGTGCTAGTTTTATTTCTAACGACGTCAGGTCGACGGAGCCCCGAGGTTCCTATTTCTGTCTGCAGAGTTTAAAGGAGCTAATCAAACCGAACCTCGGGGTGCCCCTGACGTCGACCCTCTTCTTCTGGTTCAAAATCACAAAAACGGTCAAAATCAGGTTTTTGTTCAAAAACCAACAATACCTTAGGTTTATTAATTGTAGCTGAATAAACCGTAGGCGAGTTAACCATAAGTGTATTCTCCTTTATGTATTTCATTCATCAGTTATTACACTATTATTGTTATTAACTAAGATCTATGACTAACAAATATAATACCTCTGAAGATCTAATGAGGGAATATGTGTTGGCAATGAATGAGCTGGTGAACTCACAAACAAACAGCTGTGAGCGCTGTCAAACACCATCCAATGTACCTACACCAGACCATTCATTATCAGCATGCAATGCCACATTACTGCATCCTTGTGTTGATTTGACTATTCCCTCTGTTAATAGTTCCATTATACCATGTAAAAAAAAATGTAAATCATTATATTGTATTATTTTGTGATGAGATTGGAAAAGACTTAGGTCACTTGTTGACAGATGAATATCCGGGACACTCAATAATAAATTACTGTATGCCTGGTTGTTCTTTATTTGATATTATGAAAGAAGTTATTAAATATAACTTTAAGCAGGAAACAACTTTATTAATATTTATGGGAAATAGGGGTAATTTAAATAAAGGAGAATTGCTCCAATATCATCGAAAATTGTGCAACCTTAGATTAAGAAAAATTGTATTGTTTACATTCCCTTACAGTAACAGTTTGCCACAGGAAGAAAATAACTTAAGATTTGATATGAACATGACATTGCACAATTTGACATATAATGATAACCAATTCCAGTTAATTGATACTAACTATTATGTTGGTAATAATTTATATTTGACAAAAGATAGATATAATATTGTTATGTACTATCTTTCTAACTATCTTAAAAGACAGATAGCTGTGTCGCTATCATATTTTTTTCAATTTCAGCCAAACAAATTGCTCCTATTGAGCAATGCAATGACTTTTTAAAGTATTCTGCCAATAATTTGGTCAAAATTAATGACATTAATCGTCATTTAAATTAGACATTAAGACAATAGAGGCAACCTCTTGCAAAAATGTAACTAAGGCAAATAATAAGTCAAATGAAAGTGTAAAAAAATTAAATAGTATCAATCTGGTGCATCAAAATATTCAAGGATTTTTAAACAAAGACTTACGGTCTTATTCATAATAAGTTATAGAACATCTAAAGGCTTGCTAATGTCTCGTTGTCAAAAATTGTTATTCATAAACGCATTTTAGCACTAAAACGTTCGATAAACCTACTATAAAGTTATGAAACCCAGACCCCTACTATAACAGTACTATAAAAATGGCCGACTCTACATCAGCTGATAGAAAATTACGTTTGACCTACAAATGTAACATTTGTGCAGTTGTATTTAATTTATGTTGCACTTCTGTTTAACCAATTTAGTTTATTATTATATACCTACAATGCAAAATACAAGCAAGGAAAAATATAACGAAGCACATAAATTATTGCAACAAGAATTACTGTGGGACGCTGCTGCTTTGGGCTGTGGAAACAACGCTTTTCAATGTCTTTTACATGGCATACATGCAAACTAGGAAATGTGAAAACAACCATAGTGGCTAGAGCAGTACCTTACAATATTGCAGTTGACCATGGAGACATGCAGTTAGTAGTAGTTAGTAGTTAGGGTAGCAATATCAATGAATATCATACAAAGTCAGCCCAAGAAGCCTAGGTGCAAGGGGAAATGCAAATGCTATTTTACAAACTTTTGAGGAAACATTCCGCCGAGATAGCCTCACTTTACCAGGTTAGAGGTTCATCTTCCCACTTGTGTCCGGAGAGGGTTCAGGGACTTCTGTGTGGATCACGGAAGTTTACACCCTGCAGGGAGATGCTCCAGTAGGATGCGGCAGTAGGGAGTGGTTGTGAAGCTATGTAGCAAACCATGCTCCTCCTCCTATCCTACCCTAGGCGTTCCTAAACATGCAGTCAAAGTGACCTCTGCGCTGCCACTGACGACGTTGTGGAAGTAGCAAAGTTTTGGGCCAACAAGATCTGAAATACTGTCGTCCCCGCGACACGAAGAAGATAAAGAGGAGACATTTTAGCGAGTAGTGCATTAATAAAAAGCTTTTAAACAGATATCAGTTTAATTGATTTATTTTTATAATAAGTACTCTAAACTTTAATTCGGCTTCTAGAACTTGTGCTAGCAGAACAACATTTTTAAAATGTTTCTTTTCATTTGCCATCTATGGCACCTCTTCTGTAGGCCGTTTCAGTTTCTGCTATTTGTTCTGAAGCACCATCCTTCCTACTGTCCTGAAATACAAAATGAATGTTATAATTCTTTCTCTTCATCAAACGAAGTTCTTGACATTCTTACTCAGGAACTTTGTAACTTATAAGTAAATTGGATAGGTACCTAATTCGTAAATCATGCCATGCCGCCGTTTTCGCGTTGGTGTCAGTCAGTATGTGTTTTTATTTTCTATCTTCTTCTTAGTGTGCCCAGAATTCGGCTACTTGTTTGGCGCCATCACCAGCGTCCACCTTCATTTTCTATTATGGAAATCCTCTCCCTAACCAATTCTTCTAAAAGATCTAAGGAAAAGCAAAAGCAAGCATAAGTATAAGAAATTAACACATTGAAGGACACTGAACGAGACACAATAGAAGTTTTATTGTTATTACGTCTATAGGCGTTAAGTGTCCCGCAAAGAGTTAAGAATGTTTACAAAACAAAACTTACTTTGAACATAACTGCTTTGAACACATTTTAGTTGTAGGTAATACACACCTTATCGTCCTCCAACCAAAACGAGTATTCACTTCTTTGCCCTTTCTTGGAACTAGTCTTTTTTTTTTGCGGATGGGAAAATGGATGGATGATGATGGATTTGGAACTAGTCTACGCTCTTAATTCCATTTCTTTTAAATACAAAAATATATTCCAAGGTTTTCGCTCGCCTGACAATATTAATAACAATATCAAATTGATTGACTTAAAAAACCATGGTTACCATGGTAACGCGGCAAAACTGTCGAAACTGTAGACAATAAATTAGTTTTCAGTACGTCATAATGTCTATGGTCACAATTATTCGGTGCGTAGGCAGATATTCTCGTTTGACAACTCAATGTGTTGGCCAATTTGTTGGATGACTTCAATAAAATGGCAACATTTATAATTATATTGAAGTTATAGGACACTCTAACTATAGAAGGTTTATGAAGCGTTTATGAATACAAAATGTTATCGAACGTTTTAAAGGCTTATCGAGCATTTTAACTAATCAACGTTTTAAACCTTCTATAAGCTTTTTTTATGAATAAGACCGTTAGAAGTAGAATTATTCCTGAATTGTAACAATATAGATATTCTTTGTTTGACAGAACATTGGCTTAAAAGCCACCAGTTCATGTTCAATTTTAGTAATCACCAGGTTGGTAGTTCATTCAGCAGAGTAAATGCTATACATGGTGGCTCATTAATTTTAATAAATAACCAGCTTAAGTTTAAGGACCGAAAGGATATCGTGAGCCTCTCTGTTGAGCGAACAATTGAAATAGCCTGTATAGAATTGGAGCAGTTCATTATATTAAGTGTATACAGACCACCTTCAGGATTGTATGATTGTTTTGAAAAAGTTATGGATGAAGTGTTATACAAAATCTGTAATACAAAGAAGTCTATCATCACTTGTGGTGATTTTAATGTTAATTTGTTAGAAAATTCTGGGATAAGTACTAAAATTATAAGTTTGTTTCAGTCATACAATCTTGCTAACCAATTTTTAGAGCCCACTAGAATAACTCCTACTAGTGCCACATGCCTAGATAACATTTATACAGATGTTATACCGACCCATAAAGAAATTATAAACCTAATAGACTCAGATCATTGCGGGCAATTGATCAGTATTCCAAATCACAACAAAAAAGTTACTAAAAAAGATATCACTGTTAACCCAAAAACAACTAATCGCTTGGAAACATTTAAAACTAAACTCTTGGGTAAATTACCACTTTTGTTCACTAATGATGACCCTAATCAACAATATAATGATTTTTTTAATATGTATTGCACACAATTTGATAACACTTTTATTCCAAAAACATTATCGGTTAATAGTAACGCTTCCTTCAGTGACTGGGCCACCATTGGTATACATAAAAGTAGAAAACGACTTTATGAATTATATGAAAGAACGGATTTGTATAAACACTGCTGAATTTAATTTATATGTTAAGAATTATTCTAAAATATTTAAAAAAGTTTGTAGTATTGCCAAGTCGCGTTATTTGAGTTCAAAAATTAAAAATAGTAGCAACATTATTAAAACGACTTGGAATGTCATTAATAGCGAAACGGGAAGGTCATGCACCCGAAGTAGTGACTACAGCCTTGCTATTGATGACAATATAATTAAATCAGATTCTCAAGTCGCCGCGGCCTTTGAAAATTTCTTTGCAGAGATTCCAGTATCAACTACTAAATCTCTTAACTCATCACCCGCTGCCGCAGAGTCTTTACTTAAAGAAAACGTTTCAGTCTGTGATTCTGAATTTCACTTTGAATATGTAACCTAAAACATTTCACACGTTAAATGTTAAAAAGACCGCAGATCTATGGGGTAATTCTGTGGATGTTGCTAAGTCGATTATAAACATTGTAGCACCTACTTTAGCTGTTATATTTAATAATTGTATTGACCGTGGTGAGTTTCCTGATCTTATGAAAAACAGTAAAATAATACCGTTGTTTAAATCGGGTAGTACATCAGACCCTACTAATTATCGACCTATTTCAGTACTACCTACCTTTAGTAAAGTTTTTGAAAAACTTATTTTGAATCAATTGCAAAGATTTTTTAATAAAAATAAATTACTGCATAATAAACAGTTCGGTTTTACAAGGGGTCGTTCGACTACCGATGCAGCAGTTGAACTTTTAGGACATATTTATAATGCATGGGAGGACAAATGCGATGCCTCGGGCGTCTTTTGCGATTTGTCCAAGGCATTCGATTATGTTCTTCATGAAACATTAATCAGGAAACTGCACCACTACGGAATCCGGAACGCCTCTCTGGATCTTCTTACGTCTTACTTGAGTGATAGGATTCAGAGAGTTGATGTTAACGGAAAAAGGTCACCCGGATCTGTAGTAAGAATGGGGGTCCCCCAGGGCTCAATTCTTGGTCCTTTCTTGTTCCTTATTTATATCAATGACTTGCCGTACCTCATAAAGGATAATCATGATATAGTGTTGTTTGCAGATGACACTTCTCTTTTGTTTAAAATCAAACGTCAGCAGCTGGTTACTGACAATGTAACCTACTTCTTAACGGAAAAAAAACGAAATGTATTAAGTTTACGATACCCCACGTTAGACAAGTAGAAACTAGTGTTCTCATTAAGGATGAAGAGTTAAAACCCGAAGATACCACAGTATTCTTAGGTATAACGTTGGATGCCAAGCTTCAATGGGGCCCCCATATAGATAAATTGTCAAAAAGGCTTAGCTCTGCAGCATACGCCGTTAGGAAAATTCGTGATTTGACTGATTTAGAGACAGCCCGTTTAGTTTACTTTAGTTATTTTCATAGTGTGATGTCGTATGGTATTCTGTTGTGGGGAAATGCCGCCGATATTCAGACAATTTTTATTTTACAAAAAAGGGCAATTCGTTCTATTTATAAATTAAGTCCCAGACACTCCCTCAGAGACAAATTTAAAGAGATTAATATAATGACTGTGCCTTCTCAGTACATTTATGATAATCTTTTGTATGCACATAAAAATATTAATCTATTTAAAAAATACAGGAGGGGCCCGTGGCTAAATAATAACAGCCGCACAGGTCGATCGCTCAGGTTAAGCTACGCTTGCCGCGGTTGGTCTGTGGATGGGTGACCATCTTTACATACCGTGACCCCTCCGTGCCTCGGAAAGCACGTTAAGCCGTTGGTCCCGGCTGTCATTCGTGGATCTTTGACAGTCGTTACGGGTAGTCAGAAGCCCGAAAGTCTGACAACCAGTCTTACCAAGGGGTATCGTATTACCCAGTAATTGGGTTGTGGAGGTCAGATGGGCAGTCGCTCCATGTAAAATACTGGTATTCAGCTGCATCCGGTTAGACTGGAAGCCGACCCCAACATAGTTGGGAAAAGGCTAGGCAGATGATGATTTAAAAAATACAGTGATATCCATAACATAAATACTAGGAACAAACACAAAGGGAATCACCAGTTTCGGCTAAGCGTGGACAAGATGCCCGGTAAAAATTATTTTTACTAAACAATATTATTTATTCTAAATGAAATATTTTTGCGCATCACATAGTAGCCAGGTATACGAACAAAAAGTCGAAATAAAGAGTATTTAAATTGTATCCTACAGTTAAAAAGCATAGCCATTTGTTTGACGCAGTGTTACCAGCGCGGAAATAAAACACCAATTTCAGTCTGTAATCGATTAGATAATCAATAATTATGGTCAATATTGTATGAGAATATTATACTCATTTGCATTGTTTTAAAATAAAACAATCGAAAACGTTATTAGTATTGTGACATTTTTTTTTTAGATTAGAGTTACGGTTCTATAAATCGATTACTGTCAGATTTTATTCCTGGCAACTCCTACTGTATCGCTTTTAGAGATGATCGATCCTGTTGCTTTGTATCGATATTCTGCTTCGCAATGGCTCATTTTGATCCGAGTATCGATATAAAATCGCTTTTAATTAATATTTTTTAATATGTTCGCCTTTAATTCCATTCAATTTCTTACAGACAGACAGACAAACAAAGCAGAGTCCCGATTTTGCCCGAACTATTTTGCCAATATCGGTTGTGATTGAGAAGAGTGTTTTTGGAAAATAACGGCCCGCCTTAATAGTATTTTTCCTGAGATTTTCATTTTTTCTCATTTAACTTTCACACACAATAACCTTTATCAATTTACTGTAGTGGATCGTATCGTAGTTGAATCGATGTGAAAATCAATCAAATTCTGTTTTACCGACCCACTTGAGTATCGATTCATATCGAACATCTCTAACGTCAAGTGAAATGACATCTGACAACTGTAACAATGAAAAAACCATTCGCCATCCATTCGCTTTGTTTTCGTGCACTGTGGATGTTGTTTTGTTTTCTCGCTGCTTCGAACGTTTGTTTTTCTTATCAGATTATATCAAAATACTACTGGCAAATAATATATTATAGAAAAGAATAAGCTTATTACAAAGATTTTACCCGGCAAGGTTCTAATATTTCACATGCCAGTTGAAGTATATTCTTGCATCTTGCTACAACTTTATTATAATATTTACTTTCCTATAGATAAGTAATTATTGAAATGCAAGTTATTTATTAATAAAGATCTTGTCCACGCTTAGCCAGATCACCCTAACAAAGTGAGCAATTCCCTTTGTTGTTCCTACAACAAGGCTCAAGAAAATAGGTGGCTCGTTTAGATGCCAATATATACGTTTTTATAATAAACTTCCTAGCCACATTCAAGAACTAAGCCTTAATAAATTCAAAGCTTTTATAAAGCGAAAACTATGCCAGAAAGCCTATTATACTGTAAAAGACTATATTGAGGACAAAAAGGCTTGGGATTGAGCTGCTCCAATAGGTTTAGACAGTGAATGTTATTTTGCAATTTTACACTTTAATATTTTCTTTTATTTTTTTTTAAGTATCTATTTACTTAAACAATGACATGTACATTTACTGTATAAAGTATTAAATTATTTTAATTATTGTGAATGTGAGGACTATGTGGGTCATTGTTTACATTTTAATCATGGTCTGGCAGTTTGAGTAGTTTATGCGGCCTACCCAAATGTCCTGTCTTTGGTATTGTTCGTCGAATCGTTGAGCTCCTTAAGTTCTGAGTTGAGCTGCACGGTTACTGACAAATGCGTGCACTGACTGGACAGGTCCACTCAATCTGTGTGGTTCTTTCCTCAAAAAATCACTTCAGACACTAATCTACATGGTCCTCAAAGATTATGTCCGGATTTTTTATATACACATTGACATTGATGAATTTTATTTAGACAATGACATGAATATTTACTTTGTAAAGTATTTTTTTTTTCTTTTCATTTAATTATTGTGAATGTGAGGACTATGTGGGTCATTTTTTTTTCTGTTTTCCTTCTTAGTTTTAATCATGATCTGGCAGTTTGAGTAATTTACGCGGCCTATCCAAATGTCCTTTCTTTGGTATTGTTCGTCGAATCGTTGAGCGCCTCAATTTCTGAGTTGAGCTGCACGATTTTTGACAAATGCGTGCACTGATTGGACAGGTCCACTCAATCTGTGTGGTTCTTTCCTCAAAATACCATTTCAGGCATCAATCTACATGGTCTTCACACGATCTGACCAAGATTTTGTCTGGACTTTAAAAGAGACTGTGACCTATGCGTTTGTTTCGGCCTTTCTTCTCAGAGTAGTCAGATAGGAAACGCCGACCAAATCTAGTTTAAAAAATATGATGACGTGTAAAAGTGTTTGTAAAAACCTACTTACAGAAAATAAATCATTTATCATTTACAAAAATCGATGAAACGATCTTTAGGTATTTTGAACAGTAGGTCTTTTGACCATAATTATCTCGAAAATAGTAAAAATAACTTTAGTTATTATAATAGCCTTAAAAACTTATACCATAATGTTTTCATTAACTTGTGTTTTTATTATGAGTAGGTTTATTTTACGGTAGGTAGATTGGTAGTTGAAAGAAAAGTAGATTACGCACCTTGCTCAAGTGAGTAATTAATGCACTCGTGTTAATTTAGTGCCCTAATATCTCTCTTTCTTCTTCTTTTTTTTCTTCGAACTTTGCGCTCGATGCAACAATCACACTAATATTATAAAGGCGAAAGTTTGTGAGTGTGTGTGTGTGTGTGTTTATATGTTTGTTACTTCTTCACGCTCAAACGGCTTGATCAATTTTGATAAAATTTTGTATGGAGGTAGTTGACATCGTGGATTAACATATAGGCTACTTTTTATCCCGATATTCCCACGGGATCGACAATTACGCGGGTGAAACCGCGGGGCGCAGCTAGTCTACTAATATACTTTTATCACATAGCTCACAATTGCTTCATCATAATCACACTGCTGAGACACAGGCCTCCTCTCTGTGAGAGGAAATGGGCCATAAACCACCACGCGAACGTGGTGGTAGATATCACAGTCTATTTTACAATAATGACAAGTTTCTTACTAATTATTGCTCTAAAACAAACATAATAAGGGGGACCGACGACCTTGTGAAGGCCGCAGGAACCCGTTGGATGCGAGAAGCACATAACCGGTCAAGTGAAGGTGCTTTGGGGGAGGCCTATGTCCAGCAGTGGACGTCTTTTGGCTGAAATGATGATGAAGATGAAACATAATAAAGTAGGATTATTAACACTTATCCAATTACAAGCTATACAAAAAGAAAATATCGTACGTACAAAGATAGGTACCGTTCTAATAAGAAACGTACCTATACCAAAATAAAGTCTAAGTATAAAAACGTGGCTAGAAAATATTCTATGGTAACAATAAAACCCTATAGAATTCACCTACGTCTGAACCCATATCGTAAGACATATGAAGAAGGACAGTCCAGCCAGTGACCCCCGCATCTATCATTCATACTGATAAATAACTTTCAGGGGACTAACCTGAAGCTGTAGGTATATACACGAGCAATTTTTAAATTATTTCCCAGTAAGTTGATTCATGTTTCCTTTCTGAGTTTATATTAGACATTACTGACGTCAGTGAAGGAAAACATCGTGAGGAAACCTGTAATGCTATTCTGTAAAAATCTCACCGTGATAACTTAGGTGAAGTGAGCTGACATTCCACCAAGATGCTAGAGATTGACACTATTGACAGCTCACTTTAAGCTCACTTCAACTAAGTTTTCACGGTGATCTTTTTACAGAATAGCACCGCTGGGTGATATTGAAAAAAATGTGGTTTTTCTTTTTCGTGTAACTTGTTAAGTATTTGGAATAGGGATATAACATTTTGGTATGTGTTTTTTGACTCTTTGGTCTGGTATCATGTAAAAGGAATACACGATTGAAAGAATTTTTCTCGATACAAAAAATTGCAATGGTATATCTATTCGACATCACGGCGTAATGCTTAAGAGTTATTCAATGGAATTCACTTTAAAACATAGAGAATTATCGTCGAAATCAACGTTTACTCAAAGTAGTTTTAAATTTAATTCATTTATTTTGTTAAAAAGGAGTAAATTCGTTTTGGCACATGCGTCGTTTTGTTCCGAGCGCAGGCATAGTCATCACTCTTCGTTCTGATTGCATCACTTTCGCTCGCTTAGTAGGTTTTCGAGGATTTTAGATTTTCGAGGTAGCGCAGAAATCGCCAACCCGTCTTGAGCAAGCGTGGTGATCAAGCTCGTGCCTTCTCTGTATCAGAAGAGGTCTTTGCCCATCAGTGGGACAATAATAGGCTGGAATTATTAAGTCGATGGATGTTGAGCAATAAGGAAAGTAACCTGCACCCTAATTGCGTAATACATTTTACAATCGCAATCCGAAGGATTTTGAAGTAAATTTCATAATACATTGCTTCCTACATTAGGAGAATTAGCCTGCTCGACAGCGTAAACAACGCAATGAATTTTGTTAAAATGTCAAAATAAAAGGCATTCCAATGTAAGAGTGTTTGGCAGCTGGAGTATTTCCTAAAAGCTGGTCCCATTGCTTTCTGATTATTACAAGCTTTTATTTAGCTTCAACTTTCACTATTTTTTGTAATTCTGCTTGTTTTTATTTAATTTTTTTACTTTTCATTTTAAGTGCCACTTGCCCAAGGGTTATAATGTGGTTTCACATTACCTATTCTAGAAATAATTATATTTCTAGAATTAATTTCTTACATGTTGGTATCACAGTACAGTAAGTAGTAACTATTTAGTAATCTGTGGTACAGTGCTTGATGTTGTCTCGAATATTGTCCAGAATCAAGCAATTTAAGTTGCCCGTGTAGTGTTTACCTCAGCCTTAACAGGAAAAGACGGTTAGAATACGTTTCAATAAAAGCCCAACAGTTTTCCCTGAGGTGACCGCTCTTAAGTGCTTTTCCTAACCGGCGTCCTTTTTCTGTCGGCGACAATTTTCGAAGATACGGTGGATAATTGTGACCTACGTTTATAAATGTGATTTGGTCTGCGCATTATTGTAGGTAGTCTGAATAACTGTCTAATTTTGTAGCTAACTTTGTCAAGAATAGGCCACTTTGGGGCCCTTCGACAGTATAAGTGTTTTAACTATAATAACACTGCTCATACAAGTACAGTCAACAAAAGAGATAAGTATGCAGGATCGTCGGATATAGTTGAAGTTTAGTAAGAAACCGATGGACGTTATTGACTGAAATTTAAATTGATAAATTAGCTGTTTTTTTAATATTAATTTTGTTTAAGATATACAGGTACCTGTATATCTTATTGTATTTCCTGGATATAAATATTATATTTCTTTAATTCTGTGAATCTTGTTATTATTCATTCTGTTAGGATTTAAAACATCACCGATTCATTATCGCTTTCCGTCAGGCGTGATCGAGGTCAAGAGTGAGGTCCATTCAGCAATAAATATAAACTGGCCAAGAGCGAGTCGGACTCGCACACGAAGGGTTCCGTACCACAAGGTAAAAACGCCGGAATAACTCGAAAAATAACACGTTTGTTGTATGGGAGCCCCCTATATAAATATAAAAAAAATGTAAATATTTATTTTATTCTGTTTTTAGTATTTGTTGTTATAACGGCAAAAGAATTACATCATCTGTGAAAGTTTCAACTGTCTAGTTATCACAGTTCATAAGATACAGCCTGGTGACAGACAGACGGACAGTGGAGTCTTAGTAATAGGGTCCCGTTTTTACCCTTTGGGTACGGAACCCTAAGAAGAACTATAATATTATATCCTATCAAGTCCTAGCTGTCAATTTGCCTGCTAATATTTCTGTGATTGGTATGGGCAAGTCAATTGATTGTTTATAAGCTGGATAACATGCTTCAGAACATGCTGTTGGAAAACATATTGCACTTCATAGGTTTTAATTTCCCGTCAAAATCGATTCAGCCGTTTCGTAGATTAGCCGGAACAAACAGACACAAAAAAAAAGTTTTTTTATAAGTTCCGTATATTTAAAAAGCTGTTATTTTGACATTACAAAAAGACACTTATTTTTCCGTACATAAAATACGCGCATTGACGTGAAGTTGCGAACACCAGCCCGTATTACCGATAACATAAGGGCTGATTTTACCAAAGTCTGTATATCTAATCATGGAATAAAATTGACGTCTGACAGTTCTAGTATGGTACAACTGTCAAAAATCAAAATTTATTCTCAGGATATGACTTATAGGTACATAAGATTGGTGGAATGCGCCCTTAAGTTTTCAACATCAGAATCTCGGCCGAGAGTCCTCCACTGCTGCACCTAAATGTAGGCCTCTCCATAACAGTAAAGATTATTCACAAAACCTCATAATATTTTTTACAGGATCGGTCCTGTAAACAATATTATAAGATCTTGTAAATAATCTTGAGTACCCATAATATACAAATGAACACGGAAATCAAGAATTAGGAAACAAACGATATCAATTTTTACTCTGTGAATTGAATTTTCCATTCGTATTCAAATTCCTCCGTCTCTCGAATACTCCACCCAATTTTTACAACTGAAACTCACTAATCACTTTATAGGAAATCTTGTTACTGAGCGGAATGGAGTTGTCCAATTAATCCATTAGATTTCCTTAATAAAAAAGGGTCTCTCTAAAATCCTCGCCCTCTTACAAATTCGTTTGTTAGGTAGGTCCCTGGGGCCCAAGTATGGTATTTTTATAAATTCGCCATTCCAACACGATCCCATTGTCATTTTGCTAAAAGTTCGTAATCTGCTAAATTCTTAATGGTCGATCATTGGTCGGTCAATGGCACAGAACATATACGATACTCGTAACGAATTAAAAGTAATGACTGCACAATGACGTTCTAATGGTAGGTCACTGATCAAAGGAACTGTCAAAATTTTAGCAGATTACCGCCTAAGTCAGTCATTCATTTGTCTTTATGTACGAGATTACCATTCTATGCCGTTTCTCTCAATGGAGTGTCAGTGGTTGACTATTGGAAAGTCATAATGACGCCATTATATTAGTAGATTACCGAACTTGTCGAAATCAACAATTATGAAATCAATGATAGACCATTCTGACACTATTGTAATAGCACACTTGAGGCCGATATCCTTGTGAATCTCTGTGAGGATAGGCAGAGTACGGATTTGGGCCTTTGTTTTAGCACGTTATTGCAAATATTTTTGTATTTATCATTATATACTGAGTAGCAGAGGGGCTCGTGGCTAAATACAGCCACACAGTTCGATCCATCAGGTTAGGCTACGCTTGCCGCGGTTGGTCCGTGGATGGGTGACCATCTTTACATGACGAGACCCCTCCGTGCCTCGGTAAGCCCGTTAAGCCGTTGGTCCCGGCTGCCATTCGTGGATCTTTGTCAGTCGTTACGGGTAGACAGAAGCCCGGAAGTCGGACAACCAGTCTTACCAAGGGGTATCGTATTACCCAGTATCTGGGTTGTGGAGGTTAGATAGGCAGTCGCTCCATGTAAAATACTGGTATTCAGCTACATCCGGTTGGACTGGAAGCCGACCCCAACATAGTTAGCAAAAGGCAGGCAGATGAAGACAGGGAGTAGGAGAGACTTCGACGCGGAACCTGTTACCATGGATTCTATACATGACTCTGAACCTTCTCGCGTTAAAATTATTGTTCGGTTATTTAAAACGTTAATAGCGCCCCGCGGTTTCACCCGCATAAGTGTCGATCCCGTGCTAATATCGGGATAAAAACTATCCTATGGCCTTTCCCGGGACTCAAACAATCTCTATACCAAATTTCATCTAAATCGGTCCAGCGGTTTAAGCATGAAGAGGTAACAGACAGACAGACACACTTCGCATTTATAATATTAGTATAGTATGAATAAATTCGCCGTTCCATACATTTGGACCGCGTAGCTTTTGCAGTTTTCTATGAAACATTTGATTTTTTTTTTGATAACTGACACACATTACTACGCTAGGGCGTCTAGAGTCGCGGGATCGTGAGAGAGCCAATCTAATCCCGCTCGGAGAAGAAGGCGCCAAGGAGGCAACCGCCTAGACGCCTAACACGCCGAAACCCCACCTGCAACATTGAATGCAGGCGGGACTTTGGAATCACGGGCGCTAGGAGTGGGGACTCTGATTGCCCACCAAGTGATTTCAGGGAATACGGTGGCACTGTTATCACGTGCTGCCGTGCATAGTGAGGCTCAGGGGAGACCACTTTATAGTCTCCCCAGAGACGTGCCCTAACATGCGTTGCACTGAGGGGGTTCCGGATTGGACTATTAAGAGGTAACAAGCCCCCCTCCATGTGCTGATGGTGATCACCGGGGTGGTTTTAGTGAGGTAAGAATCCCACACTACCTGGTCTTTTTCCCCAAAGTCCAGGTGCATTTAGAAGGTTTCCCCCTGGAAAAAAAAAGAAAAAGGGCGTCTAGAGTCATGTGCTGGACTTATAGTTTCACTTTGCAAGTCGATATCCCGACCAACCTGTTTATTAGTTTATCTCTTGATGACTGCAGAGTTTTTGAAGAAATTATTAAACTTACTAACACTTATTTACTTGTATTACTTACTTTACTTAAACTTTCACCATACTCATGAAAATGAAATAAGAATTCAACAGCCAAGTAATACTCGTCCAACAGCATCAAGAAAAGGTACGGAAATTCAAGATGTTTTCCATTTCTTTAATCGATAGCAGTCGGCAAACCTAACCTAAACAAACAGATCCAGTACAAATATTGAATCGAGATCAAAAGAGTTTTAAAAGGGTTCTCGGTACAGTGAGCTTTCATCAATTTTATGTGTACTTTTCTTATTGCCTGTAACATGTTGGATGAATGAATATATTGCCTTAATCATAACCGTGATCCAAAAAACAAAAAGTGGCCAAGTACGAGTCGGACTCGCACACGAAGGTTTCCGTACCACAAGGCACAAACGCCGAAAAAAATACGGTTGTTATATGTGAGCCCCCTTAAATATTTATTTTATTCTGTTTTTTGTTGTTATAGCGGCAACAGAAATATATCATCTGTTCATGAGATACAGCTTGGTGACAGACGAACAGACGGACAGTGGAGTTTTATTAATAGGGTCCCGTTTTTACTTTTTGGGTACGGAACCCTAAAAAATAAGTAGTTTTAGTATTTTTTGTTATGTTTAGTGGCAGACTGAGCGTGGGCTGAACAAGACGCCACGTTCACATAAAAAATGTAATTACGAGACAAAGAAAATAATAGCCTAATATTATAAATTGAAATTCAGAGAAATTGTTGGAGCTGGGATAATAATGATTTCATCCAAAGATTTAGTAGTGAAAAAAATTGTTGTTATAACGCAAACAGAAATACATCATCTGTGAAAGTTTCAACTGTCTAGCTAGCTATCACGGTTTATGAGATACAGCCTGGTGACAGACAGACAGACGGACAGTGGAGTCTTATTAATAGGGTCCCGTTTTTACCCTTTGGGTACGGAACCCTAAAAAACAAGATCATATCTTCTAAAAACTTCTCGTTGGAAAATTTGACTTACTAGGAAAATCGAGCTCCAGGAATATGCAGGGGGCAGTAGAGCAGTGGTGGCCCAGTGGTAACGGCCGCGACTTACGAGTTGTAGGTTGTAGGTTCGAACCCAGACAGGTGCTTTACTTTGTGTAAATTATTTCATCACCACAGCTCTCAAAACGGTGAAGGAAAACATCATAAGGAAATCGGCATGTCCTAGAACCAAAAATTCGAGGACATTGTGACATCTATCAACACTGGGCGGGGTGGTAGATGACAGCCCACTCCCTCTCGAAGACCAATAACTAGGTTAAACTGATTTCGAGAAAAACGCGGTTAAAGATTTTTTTTTTGTTTTGTTTGTATCTCCATCACTATATTATGCTTAGTATTAAAACCGGCTACGTCATGGATGCTTAAAAAGTTTCTAAAAAGAATATTTAGATCGCATTCTGCAGATTCCAATTATGTACATATCTCAATTTGGGGCGTGAAATTTGACAGTGGGTCCAGTCGACGTATTCAAAATGTGATTACGTCAACTGGATCCGCGGGTCCAGTTCGAGTGGGTCCAGTTGACCAAAGACTCGAAACTCGAGTTATTGCGCATTTCGTAAGGACGGCAGAAGAGAGGAGGCCTGGTTCCCAGCAGTGGGAATATGATTAAGGGTTAACACACAGTAACAGTCTTAGCACACAGTGTTAGTGTGACTAATTTTAATTTTGCTTTGCTACCAACAAAAAATCCTTAGAGCAGAACTGCTTCCAAGTAGGACAGACAGATTGATTTTTAGAAAGGTTTTTTCCTCTATGCCCATTTACAAAAAGCCTTACATCAACAGTAGTTATTCACGAGCTTACACCAGGATCAAACAACCTACATGAAAAGAGAATCAACAAGCGCACACCTATATTTCCCTCCTAACAGACGTCTAATACACCTACGACAAATACTCGTAAGTTATGTTATAACACAGCACACACGCCGATCGAGGCCATGCTAACTATTTCGTCATGCTGACGTTTGTTGACATAACACTCTCGGGACTTCCTGAATTCATAATACTTGCCTGCAAGGCGGTTCAGCGCCTGAATATATTTGAAACTTGTGTTAAAGACAAGTAAATCTGGGTTGAAGATGTTTTGTTAAAATATTTTGTATTGCGTTTGGATTTGGGCCCGGTTAATGGCAATATCATCATCATCGACGTCGACTGCTGGGGGCCTAAAAAAACCACTTTGGCAGAATCATAAAAGGATAACATTATGAATCATAATGGACAGTTAACTGTTAAGTTAATCGTATCAAATCCCATTGGTGAAGGATTTTTCAGTAATTTATTTTTGTCTGTGCTAAAATACCAATCAATCCAATCCAAATCCAATCCCAATCGTTTCTTTTAATCCTTTTATGATTCTGCCAAAGTGGCCTTTTTAGGCCCCCAGGACATAGGCCTCCTCCACTTTGGCTGGTTCTGTGCTTCTCGCATCCGACGGGTTCATGCGGCCTTCACGAGGTCGTCGGCAAAAGCAATATAATGTATCCAGACTAATATTATAAATTCGAAAGTAACTCTGTCTGTCTGTCTGTCTATATGTTACCTTTTCACGCCTAAACCACTGAACGGATTTCGATAAAATTCGGCAAAGAGATAGATTGCATCCCGGGGAAGGACATAGGATAGTTTTTATCCCGATACTCCGACGGGATCGACACTTATGCGGGTGAAATCGCGGGGCACTGCTAGCATGAGATAATTTGTAAAAATATTTTGTTTTTTTGTCTATATCTGCAAACATTTAATAGTGCATGATTCAATAATCATCTTAGTCTGAAAACGTCCACTGATGGACATAGGTTCTCACTAAAGCTATGCGTGTGGTGAACGATGTACTGTGGTGCAACTTGAGTGAATTCGCAAAAGCTACTAATAATAATAATATAATAATTATCCATTTATTTCAGACATCACAGGCCCATACATAAATACCTTAATCTAGCTGAACATACATATTTGAATAAAAACTAACTATTGTGCACGAAGTGATGACTGTGTCGGCGTAGTTTTGCGCTGCGTGGTGTCGCGTAACCTTCCACGAAAACGTCGGTACGCTACACCTTTCGGCCAAAACTCTTCCTTCATGAAGGTTTCCAGGTACTGAGTTGGAACCCGCACCACAAACGATTTGAAGTTTATGTTGTGGCGCGATTCCAACTTCTCTACTCTCAAGGTCCACTTGGTCTTGCTTCTGATGTATTCCACGATGTCTGGAGCCACCGTGGGGTGATGCAGAGTGATGTGATGTGAGTTTGTTTTTGCTAGGAAATTAAATGACACTATTGACAGCTCACTCCACGCTCACTTCACCTAAGTTTTCACGGTGAGATTTTTACAGAATAGCACCGCAGTTTGTGTATCTGTATAGATCCTGTATATTTATATGGCAAAAAATTCTCTTTTATCATGAACTCCAGTCAGTGCGGCCATATAAGTTTATTGTTATATTCTACACGACAGTTAATTGTGTTGTAAATGTTATTTAAACACGACTGTTTGTTTGTTTGTCGCTCACACTCGTGATGTTGACTGGCATGTGTCTGTTTTGTTATTATTGTTTAACGCTGATAACACTTTTCTTTCTACAGATTTTTAGATAAGTAACCTATTTGCAATGCCTAGAAAGTTGCAAAAAAAATATTCGTGTGTGATTCTTGGAAATTTTATATAGAGTGGCGATTAGGTTATTACATTAAACAGTACAGCTGATATTACAAGTCTGTTAAAATAATCAATTTAACTAAAAATCAAAAACTGAATTTTTCAAATAAAATAAATAACTTAAAAATTAGCACGACATTAATATAAACCACCCTTGATAATAAGGTACTAGACACGCGGGGGGCCATGGTATCAACAATTCAACACAAACTTTATGGTATTGTTACCAAATAATCACAAATTAAATTTAATGTTGTTAAATACACAAACGAAAAAAAGGTCCTACGGCTAGAATGTTAATTGTTATTAATTATTTTAATTCATTATCATCCGCCTAGCCTTTCCCAAATACGTTATGTAAAATACAGGTCCAGTTGAAAATCAGCGTCAGGTACTTGTTGTCTGTCATTTTTGCTTAACTGGGCCTTTTTGGCGCAGCCGTGAGGCACACATTCCTGCTAATTTTTTACATCGGACTTTGCACTTTTTATTTTTATCTTTATTTTTGTTCGATGTACGACTATTATCTGATTATCTGGTGTATTGTGTGTCTTTTAGTCTGTGCCAAATAAATGTATTATCTTTCTTTCTTTCTTTTACGTGGTTTCAATTAATGTGATAACACTGAATAGTAAAAGTAATTCTAATAAATGCCTATCTAACTCTAAGACCCAATAACACTAACAAATATATCCCATTAAACTTTCGCAATCAAACATTTTCAAATATTCAGAACTTTTGAAATACAACTTTCAAAAAAGTTAAAGTACATCATACCCTCGGGCTACTGCTCTTTGTAACTTTAAATTTACTGAATTTCAAACAACTGCAGACGAAAGGTGCCATTAATATTTTAACGAAAGAAAATGAAATAAAAACACTTTCACTTCAAATAAATATTGTTGGAGGTGAAAGACCCTTTAGAGAGTAAAAAGTTTAAAACATTTTCGAATACATTTTTAGAACATATTTTTACAAGCATATTTTCTTAAACACCTTTAGTGGCCAGCGTACCTAATGTAAAAATATCAAGTATTTTTTAACAAAATAATATAAAACCTAAACCTAATAATAGGCCTTCACCTCAAAATGCTTTTCTCTCAGAGCCGTTCAGTCTTTTTTTTTTTCGTTACGCGGGGTCGGCTTTCCTAATCATGCGGCGCCATTTATTTCGGTCTTCTTTATTAAATATTTAAAAATGTTTATTGGAATCAACAAGTTTTCATATTACAACAGTGGTGATTGGAGCCTCCTTTTAAGCGTATAAGGCCTGTTTTAGGGGACTCCGCTCTTCCATGCATTATAGTAGTACTTATTAATACTTGTTTATTTATATTTTACCATATTTATACAAATAATAACTTAAAACTATAATGGGTTACATTTAAAAGTTAAGCAAAGTGCGTGAAAGACTGGAATTGTGTGTGAGTCAGGATGTATGTGTGTTGTGGGATGTGTGTGGTTGCGAGAATGACATGATCACATGAGTGAAAGGCATTGAGTATGACTAGTGATGGTGTGTATCTGTGTATTTATAACAATAAAGCCTATGTTTCTTCATAACTAAGTGGTTTAATTCATTCAGTTAGTATTTTTACGCATTCATGCTGTTTTTTTTTGTGTATGTAAGTTACTCTATTACATCTGTTCATCTGTTGTAAAGCTGAGCAGGGGGCCTAAAAAGGCACTTTGGAGAATCATAAAAGGATAACATTGTGAATCGTAATATGGCGAAGACAGTCCATGTTTTTCTTTTTTTCGCCGCACTACGTAGGTATAATAAAAAAAAGGGTTTGGATTTGGATCGGATTGATTGGTATTTTAGCACAGATAAAAAAAAAACTGAAACTGAAATGCTTCACCAATGGGATTTGATACGATTAACTTAACGGTTATCTGTCCATTATGTTATCCTTTTATGATTCTGCCAAAGTGGCCGTTTTAGGCTCCCAGAGCGTTTTTTGTATTGAATACTGGTAAATTTAGTTTTAGTTTGTGGAACATCTGCTATTAGGTATTTTCTTCATCTTCTTTCATAAGTCCCATCTCTTTCATGCCCTGTCGGACCTGCGTCATTCACATCATTGAGGTCTTCCTCTTCTCCTCTTCTGTCTAGCTAGCCTCTACGTTGTTGCTTCTTTCAGTCGTTCACTGTATGTGAATATATAACAGTTGGTCAATCCTGAAAAAACTCACCGTGAAAACTTAGATGAAGTAAGGTGTCATTTCGCCTAATGCTAGGGATAGACATTTCACTTCACCTAAGTTTTCACAATGACATTTTTACAAATTAGATCGAATTTATATCATTCCGTGGATAAAAGATTAGTCAGTTATAAAGGTTAGTAGTTAGCCTGCTGTAGGGCAGTAATTCCCATTTCGGAAGGCAGTTTAAACAAAGCTCCAGGCAAGTTTAAAAAAAGACTATGCTCCCTCCCACATTTAACCCGTCTGCCTTCAAAGCAAAATTGAACAGGCATCTTCTGAGCACGCTCGTTCCATCATAGACCTCATCCATCGCTATCCATCAGGCGTGATCGAGGTCAAGAGCAGGCCCATTTAGCAGTAATTTAAAAAAAAACCGGGCAAGAGCGAGTCGGACTCGCGCACCGAGGGTTCCGTAACATCCGGGTTTATGCATAAGGTTTATGTTTATAAAGTTAAATGTTTTTTTTAATTTTGAGTTGATTGAATGAATGGTAAATTGTGGTTTACGATTTATGACGTATTAAAAAAAAACTACTTACTAGATCTCGTTCAAACTAATTTTCGGTGGTAGTTTACATGGTAATGTACATCATATATTTTTTTTAGTTTTATTATTCTCTTATTTTAGAAGTTACAGGGGGGGACACACATTTTACCACTTTGGAAGTGTCTCTCGCGCAAAATATTCAGTTTAGAAAAAAATTATATTAGAAACCTCAATATCAGTTTTGAAGACCTACCCATAGATACCCCACACGTATGGGTTTGATGAAAAAAAAAAATTTGAGGTTCGGTTCTAAGTATGGGGATTATGGGGAACCCTAAAATTTATTGTTTTTTTCTATTTTTGTGTGAAAATCTTAATGCGGTTCACAGAATACATCTACTTACCAAGTTTCAACAGTATAGTTCTTATAGTTTCGGAGAAAAGTGGCTGTGACATACGGACGGACAGACAGACAGACAGACGGACAGACAGACAGACAGACAGACAGACATGACGAATCTATAAGGGTTCCGTTTTTGCTATTTGGCTACGGAACCCTAAAAACACCATTTTCGAAAACATCGTTTCTATAAAAACGACGCCAACAAACGCCCAACACAAGCACAAAAAATGTGCAAAACAAAAATCCTTTGCACAAAATCCGTGCCACAATGCCACCATTCAACAGGTAGTAGGTATGGGGCATTAGTTCTAATACATTGTGTATGATAAGCGGTCTCATCATTCGTTATCACAGCGATAAATAAAGATAAGGGGGTACGGAGCACTTAGCCGAGTTATCTCGCCCGGGTCACACTAGTCTTAAAATAGTTGGGCAATTTGTGACGCACGGCCGGAGGATGCATTACTTACGTGTTTTATTTTGGAACTGCTGGATTATGGGGCTTATAGATTGGCTTTTTTTTGGCTGCCGACTATCTGGATAAACAGCTAAAAACATTAGAACACCTACCTATTGCTGCTTGTCAAGTCGATGGTATGTTCTATATTTCTTGGGATAGGTTACCATGTTAATAGCTGGAGTGTCCAAAGTGTCCATAAACATGAATTTTGACGAAGAATAAAATACTCTTTAATAAGTACACAATACATATAAATTGCAGATATAAATGTAGAATTTTTACATAGGGTGACACAATTTGCGATCGTATCATTAAAAGCGATCTTTTAAAGACAACCTTTGGATGGATTAATATAAAGGGGAAGGATCGAGACAATACTGTGATTAGTCTCTGGTGTACCATTTACAAGTTATACAATAAATACATACAGCCTATACTAATCTTCATATTTAAATATGTATATAACTCATGAAACAGGAGCAAAGAAAATACAATGATGATGTTTAAGGAGAGATACAGTGTTTGTTTATCAAATATTTTTTCACACCACCTGCTCGAAAATGTCAAATTATATGTCAAGCAACCTTAACCTAAAGTGAGTCATTAGTGGCCGGGGGCACAGCCGGTCAATAATGTCGTACTGGATTTCATTATGACCCGCTGGTCAATAATGTGATTTGAATTTGGAATCTCACATGCTCAGCATAGTACTAACAAACACCCTTTGGTGCCAGAAAGAGGAAAGCTATTCTCGAAGCCCTTACTACGCGTGGATGATATTCTCGATTTCCTACAAAATCATACCGACTGCTTCTTCATATCGTTGCCATGTTTTCGAAGACATAATATTGTAAGAATAATTAGATAACTACGAACCATTTTTTAAAAGGAAGGGATAACATTAAAACTGGCATTTATAATAACAAATACCGTACCGCGCCGTAACACCGTAATAGTAATTGGCTGTAACATTAGTTAATTTATTTTAAGTAAACTACGCTAAGATTGCTGTGGATTTTGTGAATAAATAAATAAATAATAAAACCTATGTATACTACAGTCGATTTATCACATTTTATCAAAAATACTCTATTTTCACGAGCGTCTCCAATGACGTTCTAAATTCAAAATGCATACAGCCAATCATCCAAAACCACCAGCCCTGTATAAAGCTTAGTTTACACAGCGCCACTTCTATGAGAGTGATATCAATAGACACACGACAAAACCGTAGAGAAGACTTTTTTTTTTGAAAATCGAATTGATCGTGTCTTGGCTACTTATTGGTAGACGCAATTATGGCGCGAATTTTCGTACTATGGCTTTTATTTTCTCACAGTAGGTGTAAAAAGTAGAGTATCCTCCTCTGGGCTAAAGGTGTCTTTGCCTTGGGCTAGCTTGAATCCCTCGCTGCATTCAGGATTCTTGTATTAACTCCCTCGCTTCGCTCGTGAGTTAAACTCTTAACTCCCTCGCTGCGCTCGGGAGTTCACTTCCGAATCCTTCATTGCGCTCGAGATTCAATACGACGCCCTTGACATAAGACACAACTTTAGCCCCTCGGTGCATAATCTACTATTAAAAGTAGACAAAAATTTAGCACGCCTTATCGACAAGGAAGAACTGAACAGAAGACAGAAGTTTATTGTATATGTTTAGCGATACGTAGCTACATTTAGTTAGACTGGAAGTAGACTTCCACAAAACCAAAGTTGAATGAAGCAAAGATGATGACGAAAATAAACAATAATGCGTAATTTTTTGGAAATCTGACGATAGACATAATGATGATCGATTCACACTCGACAAAATTTAGTAATTTAGCTGCACGCTGACTGATGATGGCGACTCACAGTCACAATATCGAAATCCACATGAAACAGAAACGTTGTGTGAAATATTATGATGGTTAGGAAAGAAGTAAACACTATGGTTGCGTTATGACTTCTAAAGATCAAAGGGAGTAAATAAATAGCACAAGTCTAAAATTCATGGGAATAAGTATGAAAAAGATTGAAGATGAGAGGAAAATGGCTATCAATCGACAAATCCAAGCAGATAGGTACAACATAATCAGCCTATAATGTTCCGACTGCTGTGACACAGGGCCTCCTCTCTGTGAGAGAGCGTGCCATAATCCACCACGCGGGCCCTGGACAGGTTGGTGGATGTCACGTCACAAGTCTCCGAATTTTTTATTCTAGATAGATAGATAAACCATTTATTTGGCGCACACAAAAAGTCAGCACAACACACAAAAGTACAATATTAGATGATAACCAAACTACCCACATGATTATAATATAAAAACAAGGTGGCGATATAAAAACATGATGAAAAACACATCGAAATAAAAGTGACACTATGACGAATACTTAAAATAAAATTAATATTAATAACGAAACGTACACAGTGCGGTGTGCGTCTCAAGGTTGCACTAAATGGGAGTCCAGCTCAGCATGTATCAGGCAAATGTACCTGATGCTGATATTCTGCTGGATCCCTGCATCCCTGCTTCTAGGACATGCCGGTTTCCTCACGATGTTTTCCTTCATCCTTTTGAGAACAGTGGTGATGCAATTATATACACAAAGAAATGTACCTACCTGGTATTCGAACTCACGACCTACACTATACCTGTACTCGTAAGTCGGGGTCGCTACCACTGCGCTACCTCTGCTCAGCAGATCAGTAGTCACCTTTATTTTCGAACGCTAGAACTAGAGTTTCAGTTTGATAAACCGGTATTACGATTAATGTATTTTTTATCTTTTGAGCCCTAATGTTGGTGTTGTTATGACGTGTGTGTTGTAATGGCTGCTGTACTCAAGGACTATGGTAGCGATTTTTACGTTCTCTATTGGTTCTTTTCGAGATTTGTGTTGTTTTGAGAGCTGTGTCAGTGTCAATTTGATTTCTTCTTTAATGGACGCCACATTGTCATTTTTATTATAGCTCATCTTGGATGTTTTCGTTCCTGCGTTACAGGAACTTTCGAGGTGTTTAGTAGATCAATCTCGATCTAAGAAGTGTCTTTGTATGATCTATCTGTCAAAATATGCAATCAAAGTGACCTCTGTGCGGCTACCGACAACGCCGTGGGAGTAGGAAAGTTTTGGGAAAACAAGATTCAAAATAAAGTTGTGACATTCGTGGATCTTTGACATTCGTTACGGACGGGTAGTCAGAAGCCCGAAAGTCTGACAACCGGTCTCACCAAGGGGTATCGTATTACCCAGTAACTGGGTTGTGGAGGTGAGTTAGGCAGTCGCTCCATGTAAAATACTGGTATTCAGCAGCATCCGGTTAGACTGGAAGCCGACCGACATAGTTGGGAAAAGGCTAGGCAGATGATGATGAGTTTTATTGGAAAAAAATATCAGTTACCAGACCAGGGTTTCTAATATTGCATCCCATAAATGTCAATATGGCTGGCCTTATTTTATGTGGCTCGAGACTGCCATCGGAAACGTATGTAGCTTCACGTCGTTCCACTGTTTCTTTTTTTTATAGAAAACATGACTTTTACTGCTAATTCTTAGCCTTTACAGACGATGATTTATAGTAAAAAAGATGTTACGCAGTGAATATGGAGTAAACGAAAGGAATTTGATTTAGTTCGTAGACAAAATATTCCGAATTCTATACATACTGAATGAGATTAAGATATAACTTTCTGTATAGGGCTGTTACCTAGAATCTAAAATGTTTTATAGTGTGTCGATTTGTCCATGTTAAATTCAAAATATAAAAGGTTTTGAAGAGAAACTTTTTGGACGGGGCGGTTCGGTAATGGGACGAGAATTGAGAGTGAAATTTCAAGGACGCGTCACGTTTAAGCACATTTCGTTACATGAGAGAGAAGGAAGATATAACTCTCTCTGACTGTCACACTAAATCTCTCTTATTTTTTAAGAAGTTTTACTTCTACGACTTGTAGGGTTTATATTACGTCATTGGCTGCATGCGCGTTTTTTCTTTTTAGTAATACTGTAATTTTTTTTGGAATACGCTTATTCGTTCGTTTTTTTTTCGATTAAAAGTATTTATTTACATAATCTATGCTAATATTTAAAATAATAATATGCATTTATATGAAAAAATAAGTAAAATAATCATAGGGCATCAAAAAATTCGTCCGCATCGCTGTCAACAGGAACAGTTCCCAAAAGGCTAGCAGCATTGCCACGTTGAATGGCAATGCTAATTCTTTGGCCAAGAAATAGGCCAGCCCTTTGGTCACGTGAAGAGTCGACTAACCGCTTGGCGATATCTCGAAAAACCGGGCGGGCACTCGGACCCCATGGCCCTAGAGTTTCAACCCGCTCGGCTCGAACATATAACTCCCAATCAGGTTTTAATATTTTCGACGTTTGAGGTTTTCTGCACCTGCAGCAGCCGCCCCAGCACAGCCCACCGTGCTAGGAAGGTGGGATGGCGCAAGGGTGTCGACACATGTTGCATCCCACACCAAAGGTCTGCCTAACTTCCAGGGCATTATGGTCATCCCGTCTGGTCTCTTCCCATCGTCGCGTGCCAGGCCGTTGGGTTCTAAAACAGTTGGCACCCCGGCGGTGACAAGAGCACAACGGATGTCATTAATGCTGGCGTGCCGTGCTATCCGGCCTGCGCTCGTACTGCAAGATAGGCCATGGTGTCCGAGATAGTCGACAGCTTCACCGCACTGACAGCGATGCGGAGCCCCGCAAGGAGCGCCCAAATAGATTGAAATTCCTGTTTGAGGAATATTCGTTCGTTAATATCAATATTTTTTTTTTAATCTTCTTGTTTATTAATAAAAATCTTATTAAAGACTAGCTTCCGCCCGCGACTCCGTCCGCGCGGATGTCGGTCTTCGCGTGGATGGTTTATTTCTCCATTTTGAGTAACTCTGACAATGACATCTTATAAATATCTATTGGACCCAAATACGGCTAAGCCTATAATAATTAAGGAGATCCCTCTATTGAGCTACTGCTGTTGAGCTCGCGTTCTGTAGTAGTATTTTTCCATAGTAATTCCGACCTTGATAAGTAGCATGTAGCAGTAAATTACTGACAGTGACGAAAAGTTTGCAATAATAAAAAAGTGATCGTGACAATGCGACAGAAAGTTAATTGAGAGCTTCAGCATACACAACATTGTGTTAGTGAGCTCGTCCGGAATATGAACATGAAGATTTCTTGGACTGCTCACACGGGAAAGAGCTACGTAAAGTTGCCCGTGTGAAAAACAACTCGCGGTAAGATCTACGCCAGCAACTCCTAGGGTCTGACCTTGAGCCTTATTTATTGTCATGGCGTAACACAAAGCTACAGGAAACTGTATTCTCTTAAATTGAAATGGAAAATTATCCACTACGGGTAATGCAACGTGTGTTCGCGGTTCTACAGAACAACGTCTATGAATAAAACCGAAAAATAAGATTTTTTTTTCTACGTATTTTTCCAGGATAAAAAGTATCCTATTTTATGCCCAGGATAATAAGGTATAATTATACCAAGTTTCATCGAAATCGAACCGTTAGTTTTTACGTGATGCCTGCATATACAGACAGACAGACAGACAAAATTTTTTTTAATCACGTATTTGGGTTTGGTATCGATCCAGCAACACCCCCCGCTATTTATTTTTTCAATATTTTCAATGTACAGAATTGACCCTTCTACAGATTTATTATATGTATAGATAAGTACGATACTTTCTGATTGTGTGAACGTAAAAATACTTTGGGGATCTTGTTAAATTTTGTTTAATAATTTATCTTCCGAAGTTTCCGAGACAAATATTATTTCTGCTGATACGTTTAATCTTGATCTTTGATGTCTTGCAAATAACAATATTGTGTTAAAGCAAGATCATAATCTGTTTACCTACCTCATCATCTGCCTAGCCTTTTCCCAACTATGTTGAAGTCGGCTTCCAGTCTAACTGGATGCAGCTGAATACCAGTATTTTACATGGAGCGACTGCCTATCTGACTTTCACCGACCAATTACTAGGTAATACGATACCCCTTGGAAAGACTGTTTACCTACCTACAGAGAATATAATACCTATGTAAACAGCGTTAAATCACTTCTTATGGATTCTTGCTGTCAAAATTTTCCCAGCTGGAACTGAACTGGGACTACCTACAATACATATTGGATACATTTAAAAAAAGTAACTAAGGAGTTTCTTGCCCATTCTTCTCTATACGAAACTACCTTTTGTAGGCAACTTAAATTCTGACGTTCATAATGTCTACTGGAGAGGTTACCTGTGCAGGTCAACCACACGTCGTTAGCGTGTATGGGGACGTTCCGGTCTTCGGTTCTTTTACAGGTACACTCGAAAGAATTGGTTTTTGATTTTGCGCCTTTCGCCTGCGCAGGTTCAAGAAAACTGCACAGGTCTATTCTCATAGACGCTCCGGTTCACCTGCGCAGGCATACCTGCACAGGAAGACCTCTCCAGTGGACCGTAGTGTGTATGGCCGGCTTTAGTATGACTTTGACAAACTAGGTACGATTTCAGGTATGATGTTTTCAGAAATGAGTTTATTTCTAAAATTAACCTCGTTATCCCTTGGGGATCTCAATTCATGTCCGCGTGCGTAGTTCCTGCGGTTGCCTGCTTATCGTATCTAAACTAATATTATAAAATAAAAAGAGAAAATATTTCATTTTTTGTATATTTGTTTGTTACGCTTTCACGGTATAACGACTGAACGGATTTGGAAGAAAATTTGACACATGAATAGACCATGACCTGGATTAGGATATACCTACTATACAGGGTTATTGGTAAAAGATTAACAACCTCTTCAGAGGTCATTGTCCTCATCATTATGAACAACTTTTACTATGGGACAAAACTCGAAATCGCGAAAAAAAAATCAGCTGTTTCCTACATTTATGTTTGTATAACTCGTCAAAATGTAGGGAACAGCAGATTTTTTTTGGGACTTATCGGGGTGCAGTTAGTAGCCTCTATACCAGTATCTACTGCTAAAATAAATTAGTAATTCGAAGGTTTTATTTATAATCCATCATCATTGTACACCAAAACATACATTGTCTTGTCTTCCCTTTGAATCATCATACTCTTCACATTCTGACGTAGCCAACCATCAGTGTTGCCATAATAACGGTCTAAACAAAGCCAAGCATATCAACGACCTGCTGCAGTACTGACGACATCCATATTTCGTATGGCGATTCTAAAATACACCACTGACGATGCTCTGACGTCAGATTATAAATAACTTTCGCTGTTGAGTTCGTCAGAGATTCAATGTAATCGAACGAGAAAATCGAGGAGATTTGAGTTTATGATTGATTTTATATGATGCAAAATGAGCTCTAATTAATCGAGAGCGAACTCGAATAGATTTATTTTAAAGTTGCGAAATAAAAAATTATGAATGATGGTTTGTTTTTGTGTGTGTGTGTGTGTGTTGGTGAATGATGAATCTATTACTCGCAGTTGGCATAGTTGACCGTTAATGATAATGTTTGGTGTCAAAAATTACTGTAATATGTTAGATCTAAAACAATATTCTCTCTATTCTTGTCTACTATGTTATTTTTGTATTTTTAAACATCTGTTTTACTCTATCCTCCTTACAAATAAACGTATTATTTAAATTAATATCAGATGAATAGTTACACACTGATTTCTCTCTGGAAGTCGTCAGAAATTGGACTTTCGAAAGAAGAAAAAGCGTTGTGTAACTATACAGACGCTATACAACGTTTATTAGTAAGGGCGTATAAATATTACGTGTGTCAGTCTGTTTCTAAAATAGACAGCGGGAATGAAAGCACCATCGGAATTTTATTCGAAGTGAAGTTCATGATTTTTTCATACAGTTGGGAGCATAAAAACAGACGCAGTATCGAAAACGTTTTATAGGTATGGGAAAGTTCCCATGCCCAAAACTTTATTTGCACTGCACTGTATGATTTGACACGTCACACGGCATATCACACTTTTTATTAACGGTACGATGTTTGGATAAACCGCCTAGACTTTTACCAACTATGTTGGGGTCGGCTTCCTGTCTAACCGGATGCAGCTGAATACCAGTATTTTACATGGAGCGACTGCATGTCCACAACTCAATTATTCAGTACCACGACACCCCAGACTGATTGTCAGACTTTTAGGCTTCTGTTAAACCGCGTGAATCCTTTACTTCAACTTGTCTTCCTTCTTCCCTTATGAAAACTTTTGATAGTCATGTGATTGTCAAAGGTTTTGCCACCGGTTTCGATCGACCCCAATTTTATTTGCCCTGTTCGAAGTGTTGATAAGTGTTTTTGCTGTCGAATGCTCTCGCAAATTGCTTCCATGGGGTTTATAAATAAATTTGGTGTACGTCAATCACAATCTTTCTGTGAATCGGACGCTTTTCGGCGCCATATCTGATTGGAACATTGGTCCATGTATGATGTCAGATTTAAAGTGCTTTTTTGATTCACAGAATGTGAATCAAAGCTGTACAAAATACTGACTGTAACCGTGCGATCTGATCGAAAAAGTTGACTTATTGCAAAAATATTTGTTTATCGCATCTATTCTAAAAGAGCTAGTGTATTCTTCGTAAACAGGGACTAAAATAGCTCTTTAATTCCTAGGGACTAAAAGTGATTTGAATTTGGAATGTGGATATTGTTAAGTAGTAAAAAAAAAGTTTGTGAAAAAATAAAAGTCTTTTACTCAAATTAGGATTTTACTTAGTTTTATAAAAGTAAATATGTCTTCCTCAAGTAATTGTATGTAAATAAATAACCGTACTCTTCTTGCTCATACGTTGGCACTTACTTATTTTTTCATAGAGGGTGATAAAAAGTGGAGTGCCCACCTCGGGAGCAACACTATTATAAGCTCGAGTGACGTACCTACTTTGAAACCCTCGCTGCGCTCAGGATTCTACTAAGCACTCTTGCCTTCAAAATCGTTGTTTGCTCCCTTGGCAAACAATCTACTATTTGTGTTCCTCAGCATACGCATAAGCAAAATCAGCTTATAATGTCCCACTGCTGGGAAACAGCCCTCCTCTCGAGAGAGGAGGGCTAATTCCCCACGCGGGCACAGTGCGGGTTGGTAGATGTCATATCTTCGAAATTTGGTTCTAGGCCATGCCGGTTACCTCACGATGTTTCCTGTTATGCTCATTACTCATGTAAAAATACATCTCATATTCTTTTAATTTGTAAAAAGAGGTTTCTCAGACTTTCATTAATAACCACTATAAATCATAACTAGAAAAAATATTTTTGTCAAAAATCAAAACGCTATTTATTTCACAACGCTTCATTGGAGGGGCAATTATCGTAAATTTAAGTACGTTCGCAGTCTGATCTCAGTCTCAATCTGTCAAAAATACCGCTAATTTCCCTACATTTTTGTGTATTTTTGACATTTGTTTGTCGCCTAGTCATGAGACTGCGACTAGATTTTGAACATTGTAAATTACGCGAATTGGTCTTCAGAATAAAATCAAATACTATGGACAAACAAAATAGGATCTAGCTCTTCATTGATTTGCACAAATTGTCTAAACGCCTCGGTATCGAAACATGAATCGAACCTCAATCCCTCATATGAAAGGCTAAGCACGTAAACAAGCGGACAGTTACATTACTCATATTGTAATTAACTTTCGTCGTACATGCGACTGGCATTAAGTGATCGTCTGTAGCCAATCACGGGTGTCTTTAGGAACAATTATAACTTGTCTGTCTGGCTGAATGACGTCATGTTATGGAGGGCTTATCAGAGCGTTTCATCTTTTGGCCGTGGATGGCATACTAAAGAGACGGAATTTTCGGCAACGAACAGGAAAACTGATACAGCCTGAGTGGTTAAGCATTTAACCTCGCTGACTGGCCTTATTTACTGTGGTTTAGTGTTCATACACACGAGCGACACGCGTCAGCGGCAGAGGCAACTGTAGCCGCCAACAAGCGTCGGCGGCTGCCGTCAACTCGTGTCGGCGTCTGCCGTCAACTCGTGTCGGCGTCTGCCGTCAACTCGTGTCGGCGTCTGCCGTCATCGCGTGTCGGCGACTGCCGCCAACACGCGTAGGCGGCTGCCGTCAACTCGTGTCGGCGTCTGCCGTCAACTCGTGTCGGCGTCTGCCGTCAACACGTGTTGGCGACTGCCGTCAACACGTGTCGGCGGCTGCCGTCAACGCGTGTCGACGACTGCCGTCAACGCGTGTCGGTGGCTGGCCTCTGCGTTTGACGCTTGTCGTTTGTGTGTATGCACACTTACATTATTTTCTTATAGTTTGTGCCGACAATAAGATGGAGCGGCTGCAGTCAGCTAAAGACCAATGGCCGGCGCGGTGGAGCAGACGAGTTCTGGAGTGGAGACAACGTAGCGGCAAGCATAGTGTGGGACCCCCCCCCCCCCAGCTAGATGGACCGACAACCTTAAAAAGTTATCTGGCCGGAACATACTGGATTCGGAAGGAGGATGATAGGGTGTTATGGCGCAGCCTAGGAGAGGCGTAAGTCCTGCAGTGGACTGCGATAGGCTAAGTTGATTGAGCCAGCACTTTGCCTGACTTGGGAATCGAACACAGGACTTCATGGTTAACAGTACCACTAGACCAACGATTCAATCCTTTCTATGACCTGGCACTGAACAGAAGCTGTAGGGTTTTTCTATTGCTTTTTTTCTTTTTGGTCGGCTTCTAAGTTTCGTAGCGTGATGCCTAAAACCTTCCTCAAAATGCAAAAATATTTTTTCAAATCAGACTGGTTGTTGCAGAGATTAGCGCGTTCAAACAAACAAACAACTGCAAACTCAAACTCAAAACTCAAAGCATATATTTCAATTAAACCTTTTACGGGCACTTTTGAATTGTCAAGAGTAGCCCATTCCAAAGCGTAGGTACATATCGACGGCGAAGTACCAATACCTCGTAATTGACATTTTTTGAGAAATTCACTTTTGTATCGTTTTGAATTTAAAAGCTTTATTCACATGTTTTAGTGAATCGCCCAAGTGTATTTTTAGTTGCAACAGCATTCAATTAAAATGTTGAAATATGTACCTCCCAACTAAACCAACGCAACGTGTCTATTTTTGAACGATTTTTTCAGTTTGTGTTTTTTCAGTTTGTGTAAATTTTTGACTTTGTCAGTTAGGAGGTATTGGCACTTCGCCGTCGAATTATGGAGAAGAACGGGCAAGAAACTACATGGACACTCTTTTAAATCATATTTTTACAAAAATATTAGTTACATTATTAATGTTGAATGTGTGTTGTGAGAACGATGTAAAAAAACGTACGCGTAAAAATCTCTTCAGCTTTATTAATAGCAGTATACATAGATATCCTAATGTCATTTCCGTACACGCAATCGACTGTAACATGATAAGTCTTCAGAACTATATGTTAATATGTCTACTTGTATGCATGTGCTTTGTCTTTCAGTCAGCTTATCCTGGAACAGCAAGAGATAAATTAGATAATATTATTTTACACGCCAGTTACTTCCCCTAGTTCCCCCATAACTCCTCGCTCCAACGGAGTACAGTTCCGCCGCATCGCGTCAACGTGAACACCGCTTATCTTGTATGTACACTCGCGCACATCAGCGTTTGTATTGTGTTGTATTAAATATTTCACTGCGCTGATTCTTCTATAGAAATCGTGTTTATTGCGATACTGTTTTATAGCCTTTTCAAGTACTTATATTTTATTTATATATTGCCTTAGGTAAAAATATCTACTTGTCTGTATGTATTTTGATCATATAATGGTGGTGATTAAGGCCTTCAGCTCCAATCCCATATCTCAATCTGTAATAAAATGCCTGTATTGTATGTACATTTTTGACATTTGATTAGATTTTAAACGTTACGTACGGTAATTGGCCTTAAGCGGGGAAATTGCGTAACACACTATCAGTAGCAAGGGGTTTCATTTTGACAGCTCAACTATATTCATTGCGTTATTAACGTTGTTGAGCAGACACATTTTTCAAACATATGAAGCAATGGATTAGCAATATCCTTCAAAATCATTCAGATTGAGATTAATAGTGCGTTAAGCAATTAGGGTGAAGGTTTCATATGTAAAATTAATTACTTTGAGAGTAATATACCGAATTTTAATTATATATTATTTATATTATTTTAATTTTATTTTATTATTTTATTTTTATTTTTTATCTCTAGCCTAGCCAAATAAAAAGTACCTAATAAGGTATTCAAGTTTATTAGTATAGTGTAACAGCTATTAAAGTTTTGCTGCCAAAAAATTTATAGAAACATAAATCAACATTACATTCTCTCTTGAGACCAAAACCAAAACTAAAAATAAGCTAATCAACGATCAAAGGCCATTTAACCTGAAACCACCTGTACTCTAGTTTGACCATCAATCCCCCAGGACCCTCTGGTCATATCAAACATTATAATGAAGCTCCATTAAACTAATTAATAATTCCAAAGTAACCTTTGTCAGCCATGACAGCGGGTTAAATCGCCATTTTGTATAACTAACTCAAACAAACATGGTTGAATTTTCATGTTTGTTTTACTAATTTAGAGGCGATTTTCCTTTGATGTGCTTGTGAAAAATCGGTGGACAACGGTATTCCCGTGGGTGTATGAATGAGTGCTATTGAAATTAAATGGTCGGGGAATTATGGTTGTCATTCGCTTTTTTTGAGGTTTTTTTGGCACCGACACTCACACTGACGTACAAGATTTTTACCAAATCAACCCAACCCAAGGTCGTAGTAGATACCTAAGGTATTTTTTTGATGATGTTGTTATTCGCAACTGACCACAGATGTTTGATAAATAAATAGGAACCAGGGGGCTTCTAGCTAATTGATAACAGCTGCACTAGTCGATCGAAGGTTAATTTATTTATTTATTTTAGGCATCAAGGCATATTTTAGGCATCAACAAACACATACAATACAATATTAATATAACTTAAAAATACTATAAATACTTACAACATAGAATTACACTAAAACTAACGCACACGAAGTGTCTGCGTCGTGTTTCGCTGACTGGTGTCATGTAGCCAGCCACGAAACCGGCAGTACACAACACCCTTCGGCCAGAACTCTTCCTTGAAGAACTTCTCGAGATGATGTGTCGGAACACGCCCCACGAACGAATTGTTCAAAGTTCGTGTTGTGACGCGACTCCAACTTCTCGACCCTCATCGTCCAGTTGGTCTTCACACGCATGTACTCCATGATCTCTTCAACCTTCGTGGAGTGGTGCAGTCTGGACACGTACAGCTGCTTCGTCGGGATTGCTGGTTGCCACGTTCAGTTCGTGGATAGGTGCCCGCGAACCGACTAGTGCAGTAACTTGGTTGTGGAGGTCAGATAAGCAGTCGCTCCGTGTAAAATACTGGTATTCAGCTTCATCCGGTTAGACTGGAAGCCGACCCCAATGTACTCGTAGTTCGGAAAAGGCTAGGCAGTTTGATTTTAAAAAAAGTGAGTGGGGTGACTACAGTTGCTACAGATTTACGTATCGATTTTCAGTGAAACATTGTAGGGGCAATCTTTGCCCCCATTTCTCTCTGCGAAAGCGGTTGATCGTTCGCTCTATATTGTCCAAAATCCTGTGACGTCTGTGTGAAATATTTTTTCCTAGAACGCTGAGATACTTTCAATGTCATTTGGGTCAGCTGTCCTGATAGCTTAGAAAATGAAACTTTTATTCTGCTGGATTTCCAATTTTTAATTACAGGGATTTTTTTTTCAATTACCTACTTAATCAACTTTCCTTCAAGAACTTTATTCTTGATCACTTTCTTAATAGGATATAAATTTTAGACTCGATTTTATACTCTACTGCCTTTTGAATATAAGAGGAAGTCTGAAAGTGGTGACTGAAAAATTATGTGGAAATCGGTTGGCATGTTATGGTCATCATTGCAATTCTACCATTTTGAGGCATTTGTGGAGAGGATGGCCAAATAAAAAAAAAAGAGAAACTTGTACCTTACTTGGCCATCTTCTGTACAAAAGGCTTCAAACTGAAATACCTCATAATAATTTTACTTACACTAGCTATAAGATATTACTAACATTAAGGATCTTCATTCTCTGAATAAATAAATTTTGATTTGATTTGATATGATTTGATATGGGCATGTGATGTGGGGCATGAGGAAAATGTCAGGGAAATTTTGAGTAGCAAACCGATGTGGACTCATATAACCATATGAGTAGGGGATGACCGATGTTGCCCTGACCCCAAATGAAATTGAGATAAGGGCAGGAGATGACTCTAGAAACAGCATAAGCCTCTACAAACTCTAACTCTTAGTATCATGGCAAATTATTAAATCACTAATAACTTTTTAAAGGGCTTACAGGACCTAAACGCAAAAAAAGCAAGTTTTTGAAACAATAAAAGTATATGATCGACTATAGTAAACAAAATCAGAAAAATATATGATATTCTTCAGGATATATGCTAGGTAGATAGTGTGTTGAAAACATAATTCAACTAATTTGATATGATAGAAAAAAAAAATGAAAATACCACTAAAAACTTTCTTTTTAAACTTTTTTTTTTTTATTTTTTGTCAGATTATTCTACAAGCAATATACTAAAGTACTAGTCAACTAGTGTTTTAATGTTTTAGTCTAAACCATAGTTTTTTTTGTAAATAGATAATTGCTTCATATTTTGCAATAAATTACCTGCGTGTGTCATCGCGCTTCTCTTTCTTTTCTATGCAGTCCGACATAAACCGCGCTTTAGGTCATGTAGTTGCCATAGAGTGATCACTGTTTTAGACTCACTCTTTCTGAGTAGTGAACGAAACTGAACAATTACGCTCAGGTTGGTAACGCAGAATCGGGGATACTCGGCTCCAGTCGGTCGGTGACGCTGAATCGCGTATGCTTGGCTCCTGTCGTAAGTTTTCAATACTATCTTGTGGTCATAAGCACACAACGCCTTTTTAACCGGCTTCAAAAAAAAGGAGAAGATTTTCAATTAGATTGTATTTAAAAAAATTAGGTATACAAAATGTTTGATATTTCTACGCTAAGAAATACTTACATACCTAGGTATCCTTGCTTTACCTTCTAATGTCATCCTAAATACTTGACCTACTGACAAACTCTTAAGGGTTAGCTACCCTTAAGTAAAACGTAGATAAATGTTTAAATAACTTATGCAAACCATCCCTATTCAAAAGGGATTAAATTGAACTGTGAAACTCGATTGAGCACTTCAATTTGAGAGGTTAGGTATTTTAGTTATCCTAAAATGTTCAATGGAATTCTGTCCTTCTGGTTATGATTTAATTATTTATAAGGGTTTTATTATTGCTTTAGATAATATTTTGTTTTATTACTGTGAGTGGTGTTAGGGAAATGGTGGAAATAATTAATTTTGGAAATGGATTTTTTGAATTATACCTAGCTGCGGGTTTATTATGACTCGTGCCTGTAGATAGCTACTCGTTAAAATTCGTGAGATAGAGAAAAAATACCAAATACGAAAATATTTACCTACGTGAACCAGCGACCCACGTGCTGCTATTCCGATGTTTCGGGTGCAACTGGCCTGTTTAAGATGACGTCCGTTGGTACGCTATGGCGTTGCGTTTCTCGACGTGTTTACTCAATATCCCTATCTCTTTTCCTCGCGAAATTATTCAATCAATCGGAACAACTTAGCCCGGTAACTTCTAGCCCCGATCTCCCCTCGTTACTACTAGTCTGTGAGTGTCAAATTTTTAACATGTAGGAACATAAAGAAGATGGTCGAATGTCATTCTGTGCTTTTGACACTATGAATTGCAATGAAAATTGTTTTATCATATTTACGAGTATATATCGATTCGAGCGAAACTCCGCAAACGTGGTGGGGTTGCGGAGTTTCGCCAGCTAATTTAATTTGACTCTGTATAATGCTGAGTCGGCAAGGCAGATTCTATGGTGCAATAAGCAGACAAAAATAGCGAACATATATTTTTAATGTGACTGTACCGATGTTTTTACTTAGTGTTTGACCAGATTGGGGCGCGGGCGCGGGAACGCGCGCGGTCTACCTGTCCGCAGTGGAGCGTGGCTGCGTTCTGCGTGTTGTCGTGTCCAGTGTTGGTTGTCAAAATATAATATGGATGAAGAAAACTTATTTTTACTAGAAAAAAGCTCGAACTAGTTTGAGAACCCGCGCGGGCCACCCGCGCCCGCGCCACGCTTCACTGTGGTCACTTGGATGAACGAGCTATGGCGTGAGTTGCCCCCGCGCTCCCCGCGCCGAGCAGCCCGCGCCACTCACCGCGCCAGCGTGCCTACTATGGACACTCAAATGAAGTTCATTATGTTTGAGTTCGCCGCGCCGCACCTGCCCCGCGCTTGCGCACGGGGCTGCCAGTCTGGCCAAACACTTACACTATACTGGTTAAAGGATCTAAGGACTGGACAAATAAATTACCAACACAGTAAGCCGACTTTTCCTTCAATAAATTGCTTGTCAAATACGCGATAATTTCTTAATCACACTAATATTTTAAAGGCGAAAGTTTGTAACTGTGTGAGGGTGTGTGCGTGTTTATATGTTTGTTACTTCTTCACGCTCAAATGGCTGGACCAATTTTGATAAAATTTGGTATGGAGGTAGCTGACACCCTGGATATAACATATAGACTACTTTTTATCCCGATATTCCTATCGAAACTTATGCGAGTGAAACCGCGGGGCGCAGCTAGTCCTGTAATAAAATACCTTAACCTAAAGTACATTAAGAACAAAACAGACCCCGAAGTACCTCATTAACACCCATCTGCTTCAACTTAATGCCATCAAATTAATTATCGGCTAAAACCTTCAGCAACAATGTTCTCACTAAACCGAATTATTTTCAAATAATGACCTCAAGGGAAAACGGAAGGAACGAAGACATCCCACCCCTAGTTCTTGTGGTAACAAATGCTCTAGAGTTGCCCCCGTAATTAACAGAGGTGTGCTGACTCGAACTAATGAAGTTGTCTGGTCAATTGAGATGAATTGTCAATCGAATGGATGTCTTTATTGGTTACACTTAAATTAAGTATTGTTTGGAAAAATCGATTAGTTGATGCCGATATGTGTAGGTAGGTACCGATGTTTTTTATTTATTTTTTTGTTGCTGAATGGGCCCGCTCTTTACTTCGATCATGCCTGATGGAAAGCGATGGTTGAGGTCTATGATGGAACGAGCGTGCCCAGAAGATGCTTAAGGCACTGGAACTCCCACGCATCGACGAAATACAGCAGCCTGCTTGACGCCGGACTCCGGAGGGAGGGTGGTTGCAAACCAGGCGGCCCTACCATCTCAAACATTTCAAGGGAAGAATTGGCCAGCCAAAGAAGTTTGGTTGGCGGAACAAATTGCGCTACACGAGGAGGCTTCTTCATGCATTCTCCATGCATGTTTCTTCGTATTAGCAAGTTAGAATTATTAGGAGAAACAAACGCACACCTAATATAGCACCTGTATTTCCAAACGGGTAAGCATATATTTATTAATCACCCACATTCACACAATCGTCGGATAACTTTTATCTGATGAATAAAATATGGTAGGCACTTTGACAGCTTTTGTATAGAAAATATGTCAAACTGTATGTGTGTGAATTACTCTCCAGATAAACGTGAGCTGACGATTGAAAAACTCAGACGTTATTTTATTGCCATTAAAAAGATCGATGTAAAAAGTTTTCACCACTCTTCGTTGCGATTTTATCAAAAGAGATTCGTATGGTTTTGTGGCCAGTATTATTGCTGGCTATAAATTATAACGATAGTCGCAGTAAACGGTCCACTTTCCCGCTAATTGGCCACTAGTTACCGTGCAGTTTTAATTCGTTGTAAATCATGGCCGTCAGTTCCTCGAGGATTAAGTGCTTGGAATATAAAGGTAAGGCTTCCGTGCTATAATTTTGTACCATGAAATGCAAAAATAAGTTCTTATTTTTGAACTTTCCTAGATGAAACAAAAACCGAATCTATCATTTATAACCAACTAGCTGACCCGGCGAACTTCGTACCGCCTCAGAGAATTAATTAATACAAAATGTATGAGAAAATGAATTATCTTCATTATTTTTTTTTTTGAATTTTCGCCATGTTTTAATAGTTACTAGCTGACCCTGCAAACGTTGTTTTGCCATATAAATGATTTCTAACTTCCCGGCGCTACTTTGTTCGCGTGGTATCCTACCCCTTATCCTACCCTACTCGTACACTACTCCTACCCTACTCCTACCCTACTCCTACACTACTCCTACCCTACTCCTACACTACTCCTATCCTCCTCCTACACTACTTCTACCCTACTCCTACCCTACTCCTAACCTGCTCCTACCCTACTCTTACCCTTCTCCTACCCTACTCCTACCCTACTCCTAACCTACTCCTACACTACTCCTACCCTACTCCTATAAGAAAAAAAAAACGTATAAAAAGTATCCTATATCCGTCTTCTGGTTCTAAGCTACCTCCCCACCAATTTTCAGCCAAATCGGTTTAGCCCGGTTCAGCCGTTCTTGAGTTATAAATAGTGTAACTAACACGACTTTCTTTTATATATAAAGATTCTGCTATTCGGCGCAGAGCTAAATCCAATAAATCAAAGATCATAAAAATCGGTCCAGCCGTTCTTGAGTTATAAATGGTTAAACTAACCCGACTTTGTTTTTATACTATAGAACTATAGATTAGCATCGACGGGCTCTTGACTTGTATGTTTACGACTTAAAGTAACATCAAGATTTCTTTGTTAACTAAGTTAAATATGAATGTTTCATACACATAAACCTACTGGAATAAATTCTCTAATTGAAGGTGAAAACCACATCAAAATCTGTTGTGAAGTTTAGAAGAATAACGTGATCAAACAAACAGCGACTTATAATAAACTGGCAGCGCCCCACGGTTTCACCCGCATAATTGTCGATCCCGTGGGAATATCGAGATAAAAACTATCCTATGTCCTTCCCCGGGATGCAATCTATCTTTCTGCCAAATTTTATAGGAAACCGTTCAGTGGTTTAAGCGTGAAAAGGTAACATACAGACAGACAGACAGACAGACAGACAGACCGACAGACAGAGTTACTCTCGAATTTATAATATTATTGTAGTATATATAGTATGGATGTTTTCATTCTAACTGGAACCTAGTTAGCTATCTCAATATATAACATATTTGCATGCTAAGTATGTCACAGCTCAATCCTCTAACCAACCTTTTAATTAATGGATCGAAAAACTGTTTTGTATATTTATTTCGAGTACCTAGCGTTTATTTTTTGTCAACTGTTATATTATATAATCTCCGTGGCGACGGAATACTTTATACGTTTTCACACTTTCTTTCGAGCCATAAGGGCGAACCCAAAGAGCACTTGACCGATTTTCATTATTGCCTCCGTTGGTTACAATACGGCCCGCGTGAGACGGGAATCTTGTCATAAAAAAAAATTGCCAGAAAAATGGGCCACGTAACCGGAATAACTCGTAAAGAAGAATGGTGGTAATGATGGCAATAAACTGAAATTACGGACTGCATACAGTCTAAATTAATAGTCTTTATTCAAATTTTTAAATTAAATTCTGATTCTGAACCTAGTTTGATAAATGATATCATCATCATCACCATCATTTCAGCCGAAAGACGTCCACTGCTGGACATAGGCCTCCCCTAAGCACCTCCACTTCGACCGGTCCTGTGCTTCCAGCATCCAACGGGTTCCTGCGGCCTTCACGAGGTCGTCGGTCCACCTTGTGGGAGGCCTTCCAACGCTACGTCTTCCGGTACGCGGTCCCCACTCCAGAACCTTTCGGCCCCATCGGCCATCTGCGAGCAATGAAATGATACATCATTTATCAAATTTTAATGTTCAAAAAGTGCTGATTCTCAACCTGAGAGTCAGCACTTTTTGAACCCAAAACGCCCGCCTTTCACCACTTCCTAATGCTTTAGCTGGGGTTACGGAGCGGCGCAACAAACTTCGCACCTCAGTTAGAAGACCTTGATATCATTCACATACTATAATCAGCATATAATGTTCCCACTGCTTCCCAGCAGTGGGAACATTATATGCTGCTTATAGCATAGGCGTCTTCTCTTCGAGAGGGAGTGGGCTGTAATCTGTAGCGGTGTCTACAACGCCACATGAGAACAACGCGTCATACTGACGTCACCCAAATCCTGCATCTCGCAAGCAGAGTTTACCGCGCAACTAGCATAGATACAGCGGACCGACATGGAATCATCGGGCAGTTGCCCGCCAGATACAACACCCGTCTGGTCGGAGGATCCTCCCTTTTCTATAGAGTATGAATGAACTTTACACCCTATTTCTCGTACCTCTATAAATCTACCACTCGGCCCAGTGTTGGTAGATGTCACATGTCTTCGAATGTTGGGTTCTAGGACATGTCTGTTTCCCCACGAAGTTTTCCTTCACCATTTTGAGAGCACTGGTGATGACATTATTTACACAAAGTAAAAGCACCTGTCTGGGTTCGAACCCACGACCTACAACTTTTAAGTCGGGGGCCGTTACCACTGCTCTCGCATTTATTCCCATGGCAGCATAGATAACACGAGCTCAACAGTACATAAGTCCACAATCCACATGCAGTCTATTCCGCTAACTACCTGAGCACACACTGGTGTATTCCTTGTTAATAAACTGACCGTTGCGGCAAATAAATGTTCTAGAACAAATATATCGGTCTGCGTCAACAGTAGCAGTGGCTGTGGCGTTCTCTGTATTGATGAGAAGAATCTAGCTTGAACGGTACTGCATTATTTTTATTGGCTTTTCTTAACTATATTAAAAGTTCAAGATATTTTGTTACGTGCAAGAAAGAAGGTAACAAAGAATCATACTTCAGCACCCTAGTTTCGTAATAAATCAGAATCTGAATTGAGGATATTGCTAATCCATTGCTTCATATGTTCGAAAAATTGGTCTGCTCAACAACGTAGATAACGCAATGAATGTTGTTGAACTGTCAACATGAAAACCATTACTACTGTCAGTGTAGTAAGCAATTATCCCGCAGGGTGAAAAGTTTCCACCTTAACCACAACTCTGGCCGCCCGCCTGTCGAAACGCCCCAAGTGTCAGCGTAGTTGAACGTACTTTTAGATTTTTGGGTAGGACTTCAGAAAAACTGAGAAATCGGCAATTTATAGCCATTATCATGGTATATATTATACCTTCCTGGCTTCGTTATGAGTTTATCTAAGTATTTATACCATTCAATAAGCAAATCAAACTGACCTTACGTCGCAGTGATGTGATACGTTTTCACTTTCATAATTTTCGTTGTGTACATACGCTGTACAGTTGACATTTGAGGGGTTAATTATACGCTTTGCTTGGGCCTACTTACATCACAAATCTCTAAATGCATCAGTGCTAAACGAATAAAAAAAAACATCGTTCTATTAATTTCATTGGTTTGAATTGACGGAGACCAAATAATGAATTAAATCATTGTGTTTAGGTAAATGCGAAGACTTGGCATCCTGCCAACCCGCATTGAGCCCGTGTGGTGGATTCTTCATCCAAGAGATTGTCAATCGGTACCAGCTATCACATTCGAAATATCGATCATCAATATTTAGAACTGGCTTTTCAACTAGCAATATGATTGTAAGTACTCGTAAAAGCGAGTCCCAACCAAGAGAGGGCTTCACCGCGATATTGTCATTATCGGATTTCAGTTCAAGTATTCTACCACTATTAATAACTATGAGCGATGGTATTGCACAGTCCGTAAACCTTCGTTCTCTGTGTTCGTAAGATTATTTTGAGATAAAAACTTAGATTTATGATATAGGTGCCCACTTACTGAATTGTACTATTAATATACATCATTTATGTGAAGCATTTTCTCGTAATGGAGGTTGAATAAAAATATTATTGTCTTAAAGAGTATTCTGGCGAAATAAATTAGTTGTGGTTTGGCTTTAATCAAAACACTGTATCGCACGAACACAACCAAAAAAAAAAATATAGGTAGGTATATATGCGGTCGAATTGAGAAACCTCCACCTTTTTTGAAGTCGGTTAAAAAAAGTTTACGTTGAAAGCTAGAGGGTTACAGGGGTAAATATATCGACGGTTAAAAGGATATAGGGTGGTATAAGCGACAAAAAATGAAATGTTCAGGAGAGCCGTTCAAAGTTTTAAATTTTAGAAAAACTGACGTGAAAATGATTTTTGCTAGGGCATAAACTCCAAAACAGTCATCGTAATCGAAACCAGTGTCATCGTAAACAGTCATCGTAGTCATCGTAGTCATCGTAGTCGCTCTTTCGAATGCGCTTACTCCCATGAGGGAGTAAGCGCATTCGAAAGAGCGGAAAATTTTACGTAGGATGGCATATTATAACTCATTTTAGACCAAAATGTCGCTTATGCCTACTTCCTTTTTACCGTCGATATTGAGCTATTCCGGTCTGAACCCCTGAACCCCCCTCCGCCCCCTCCTCGATCGCCTGCTACTTCTTCTTCTGTTTTAATCTCTGTCTGATCCAATATAAACTTTCTCATTCCGGTTTTAACTAAGTACCTCTGCTAAGTACTTAGCAGTTAGCCACGATTTCATTCGTTTAGGTAACTTTATAACCTTGTTTAACTCTTTCAAGGGTTTGAGTTCCTAAAAGTGATTACTAAGAGCACCCTGCTTGTTTTCACTAACAAGAAGCTACACCTTAAGGCGACAACATGATCTAAAGTGCGGTCTTTGTCGGACTGCATAGAAAAGAAAGAGAAGCGCGATGACACAAGGCTAGTAATTTATTGCAAAATTTGAAGCAATTTACAAAAAATCTATTGTTTGGATTAAAAATTAAAACACTAGTGCTTTCACACAAACAAAAAATTATAATGATTGTATGTATATTTATGGTTTTTATTGTAAAAATAAAGTTTTTAGAGGTATCTTCATGATTTTCTTCTATCGTATCAAATTAGTTGTATTATGTTTTCAACACACTATCTACCCAGCATATATCCTGAAGAATATCATATATTTTTCTGATTTTGTTTACTGTAGTCGAATATACAGGGTTATTGGTGAAACATTAACAACCTCTTAAGAGGTCATTGTACTCATCATTATGAACAACTTTTACTATGGGACCAAACCTGAAATCGCGAAAAAAAATCTGCTGTTCTCTACATTTTGACGAGTTATACGAACATAAATGTAGGGAACAGCAGATTTTTTACTTTTACTTGCGTTTTTTGCGTTTAGGTCCTGTAAGCCCCTTAATGAATGCCTAAATGAAAGCACGCTGTTGATTTCTAACGCTCGGCTCTGAACCGAGAGTTGAAAATATTATAAATATAAAATATTTATACATTCATTTGAGTGCTGCTTAGTGAAACCGAGAATTATTATCCTTTTCCTATCAATTTGGGTACGAGGTGTACGTAAGAATACTCGATCGTCTACAGCAAATTAATTATAGAGTGGCTGCCCCAGGCGAACACTTACCGTCGCTCTGAGGGTAAGTTACAGAAACAAAACTGAGCGTAAACTTACCCTTTGATCAGTCAACTTTACACCGAAATGTACTGATCAACACAAGCCCAGGCGACAAGCCAACAAGCCAAACACAACAACAACACACAACAGACAAGACAACAAACAAAGCGACCAGACAAGCGTAAGTTTACGCTAAGTTGTTTTTAGGGTTCCGTACCTATCCAAAGGTTAAAAACATGACCCTATTACTAAGGCTCCTTTGTCCGTCTGTCCGTCTGTCACCAGGCTGTATCTCATGAACCGTGATAGCTAGACAGTTGAAATTTTCACAGATGATGTATTTCTGTTGGCGCTATAACAACAAATACTAAAAACAGAATAAAATAAATATTTAAGCCGGGCTCCCATACAACAAACGTGTTTTTTTCGGCGATTCTGCCTTGTGGTACGGAACCCTTCGTGTGCGAGTCCGACTCGCACTTGGCCAGTTTTTTGTATAGGTATGGCGTAGTCTAGGCTAAGCTTTATTGATTTACAAAATTTTAACATGTTCAAAGAATTGTTTCGTAAGCTTTGTCTAATAGTCAATTAATCACGAAATAGTTTTAATTCTGAAACAGAATCAAACTCCATGATAAAAAAAAACGTCTTTGCTGTTAGGAAAGATACCAGACGTTCGCACCAGGTAACAGCTACTAAGAAAAAAAGTAAATACAGACGAGATCAATTTCAATTTTCCTAACGAACTAAATTTCGTGTAGGTAGCCGAGATGAAAAATACAGGGATTACGAGATGAGGGAGGATGACGCTCAGCCCGCACTTGACCCACTTCTGATAAAAATGATAAATATTCCCTGCTTTAGAATGTGCCCGGTATTTTTATTTTATATTTTTATAAAATTACCCGTGGTGTTGGCGGATCGATAGCCTGAAATGTGGTTAAGGTAATTTGGACGTTGTATTTCGGTGTTTTATTCATATTTTGTGTTGAAAAAAATCGTAACTTTTACGTAACACTCGGCGGTTTCATAGTTAATTATATACGGGTTCTGGATTAAGTTATAACAGGGCCATTATAGTCGTGGTAATGATAAAGTTTTCTTAGGAAAATTCTATAAAGGGAATTCACCTTTCCATACCGTTTTTCTAACAGCTTGTCATAAATATGGGAAGTCAATTTCGCTTTATAGCTTCTCAGGCCAGCTTTGTGTAGAATTAGCAACATCCGCTGTCAGCTTCCCTGCACTAGGTAAGTAATTAGTTTAGATTTTTTTTATTGCAAAATCTACCTTAATTATCAGTAGGTAAGCGATAGCTAATTACAAAATCTGCAGTCTGCCGTTTGTATCTACTGAACGTCCAGGTAAAGAAAGTAACCCAAGAAGGGATACTGAAATGTTGCAGAATATTCTTTAACCATATTTATGTGCATCGTAACAAGTCTGCGAGATAGGTACAGACATTCGAGCAACGACGTAATCATCTACGTTCCACGTTGTGAAACATTCGAAAGCTCGGGTAAAAATAAAAACAGAACGCCTATGTTTACAATCTCTGAACTTCTTTTATCTCCTTTGACTATAATGACGTTGGTATTTTGTGAAAGTATGAGCAATGTTTTGGTAAACTCTTTCAATTAAAATAATATCAGAGGTCGACACAAGTGAAAATGTCACGAGTCCCGACATTCCTAAACAGAATCATGCAACTATTTCCTTTCCAACTACTAGCCTAACAAATTGATAATGATTTCTATTACTTTAATAATTAAGTATTAGACGAAACATTTTTCGGTAACGAATCTCCTTGTAGATATATTTTGCAGCCGTGTTACAACATAATAAATGTAGTTATAGGTATCTTTGGGGTATTTAAAATTGCCTGAAAATGAATGAGTCAATACTTATATTATCGTGCACCCAGAGTATCCAAGCCAAGTTATCAGCTTGTTGAATGACTAATACATATTCTTATATCACTGTATAATCTATGTGATACTAGAAAACGTCTGTAACATTAGTTCTGTAAAAACAGCGCCAAGTGCTAATAAAGCGATAAATGAAACTACAAATTGCAAGTTAGCAGACAACTTGTAAATCAAATTAACTCGATTGGCTTACAGAAACAAAAGCGCTTTACAAACCTGTCAGATACCTTTCACACGTCAAGTTAGAATTCGCGCGAGACGTGTTGAAGTACAATAGCGTACCGACGTCGCGTCGCCGGCGACGAGTCGTGACGTCGACGTCGAGGCGCGGTTTATTGTGGTAGCGGAAACATGCCACGCGCTGAAAAGGATATGGTGAGAAGTGGATAGACTAGAAAATAATATAAAAAATGCAAATAATTTACTTAGTAAGATACGTTGTACCATGGTTCGTGAAACGATAAAAACAAGCATGCGTGCATGAAGAATGTTTGTGTTGCTACATCAGTATATTTTTAGTCTTGTGCGTTAATACGTCTATTTGTCTGTAATCTCCATTCAAAGAAAATGTTTATGCTTATCGTTTAAGTTGAGAATTCTGTATATTCGCTCGCTCTGTATTTTGTGTATTCGCTCATTCTATAGATCAAACTAAGTAACATTGAGTAAAACATGTTGTTTTTGGCATTCCCAAAACATTGCGCTTATGAGTGCATGCAACGGAACAGGTCAAAATGTTCACAATGACGTGGAGAACAAGCGACTCTCTGCTTCGTTTAAAGCGCTTTTTAAACGAGTTATTTCAAACTAACTGTCCTGCGTTTTCAGCCGCACAAGTCCGAGACTTTTCCGTGGAAATATCGCGATGAAAAGTACTTTAAATCCTAATCCAGGTCATGGTCTATCCATGTGCCAAAGTTTATCCAAATCCGTTCAGCCATTTTAGCGTGAAAGCGTAACAAACAAACATACAAAAAATCTAATCTTTTCTCTTAGTTTAGACCTCCAAGCACATTTCTCTCGACCCTTTAAGACCCAGTACAGGTGTCAGAGCAGAATCAAACACACGTGTTAGAATATTATATGTAACGTGTCGAGGTGGTGAGGTACATAAGCGTCGTTTTCCCGACGGGCCATGCGTTGTAGGTGAAAGGAAACACATACTGGGACAGTAACAACATATTTTATATGATCAGAATCGTGAAAGCTCGCAAAATTGTTTTGTTAAATGATAACTCTGCATCTGCATTGATTACGATTGTATTATATTAAGATTTGTGAAAGAAAAAAAGGTAATTCTACAAGTTATTGAAAGTTTAGAATTTCACCAAAGGTCCCGTGTGTTATGGTCTGAAATTCTTACCTAATCCTGTAAAATATGGCAAATTGATACATATGCACTGGCAAATGAATATTTATTATTTAATTTGTAAGAAACAGTTCGAACTAGGTAGATAGATATAATACTCTTTATTACACTGCACACGTCAGCGGGATTGTCCGAAAGGGTTACGCTGGCCCGGAACATAAAGGGCTAAGGAAGGAACACGGGTGGGTTTTAGTCAGTAAAAGTCTGACACTCCCTTCCGCTCCACCCAGAGCGGGAGGGGGGTCATTTGATGATTTCCCACCCAAAAAAAAAAATGTACTGCACACCATACAAATCACAGTTAAAAATGTGGTTTGCGTCTTCTCGCTAAAAGTGATCTTATATAGAGACAAAACTAAGGTTTTAAATCTTTATTTCGGTGGTTACCACACACTTTATACGGCACAAAAATCGCATTTCCTATCGATCGACCCCTATATCGATGCACCGACTAACTGTAATCCATAATTAGAATATAATCACTTAATAAGACCAATTAGTTGAAACTGTTAGCTTAGCCCAGTTCACATAACAGACATAATACACCTTTAATAATGTGTGCAAGGCCAGGTGTGTAATATCGATTAAATAATTAATATGGGAATGAAAATGAAGAATAGTGGGGAGTGATAGTGTGTTTCTCTGTATTTGTTGTGTAGAATCCTTTAGAATCACCGACGATGACGTATGGGAAGTATGGTGGGAGGAAAACTCTGTTATTGTTTGTGTTGTGGTGTATCTATAAGCGATTAATTTTGGATCGGCAACTGTCATGGCGAAATACCGTGAAATGTTTCAGACATTAATATGCAGTCTCTTAGCCTTTGATTCTAGAACCCGTAGCGTAGACATTTTACGGATGGTTTCGGTTATCCTAAGTTACCAAAAAAAAAAACTGCTGTTTCATAGAAAAGTGCAATACCTACGCGGTCAAAACGTGTGGAATAAATATTAAAAAAAAAAAAATTATATATTCAGTTTTGAATTTAAAAAAAAAAATTTTTGACGTTAAAAAAAAAAATAACGCCCCTACATATTGAGCAAGAGCTGCTCAACACAGAGTGATGGATTGGTTTTTAGAGCCTGAACTGTGATATACCTATGCGAGCGACGACGCTCGCATGACTAAAACTCCCATCTCCATTTTCTCATTTTTTGGCTGATTTGGATTTGGGACAGCTACATTTTTTCTATTCCTGATTCTTTACACTTTCCACTAACCGTCGTACCTCTATGTTATTTAGATCTCAAAATATAACCATTTTGAAAGGCAACAAAATGTAAAGAATCACGAATGGAAGAGTGTAGTTGTCCTGATTCAAATCGGCTAAAAAATGAGACAGGACTTTTAGTCATGCGAGCGAGAATAATTATGTGGTAAATAGAGACAGGAGCTCAATGCTTAAGAAAATAAACGACATAATTTAAATTTTTGGAGAAGTTACTGGGACAGTAACAACATATTATGTTATTGTTACATATTTGTGCTTATATTAATATGTAATTAGGTATATATTATATTAAGTTTTAATAGGTTTATGCGTATTTTTATATTAAAAATATTTATTCCTCAATGTTCATGATTGCACCTACCACCTGTCTCTGCTTCACCCAAAGGTTGACTAGTAGAAAATGCCTATGGCATTAAGCCCGCCTCTGTACATTTATGTGCTTGAAGTGTTAAATAAATAAATATGATCCGATTGTCGAAACAATTAATAAAGTTAAGTCTCATAAGCCTTAAATTTTTAAGCTCTCCGCTTATAAAGGCAAAGCTTATGAGGCTTACGTATATTAAGTTCCTTATCATTATGAACTCCACACGACAGTCATTAGCTTAGACATCATCATCTGCCTAGCCTTTTCCCAACTATGTTAGGGTCGGCTTCCAGTCTAACCGGATGCAGCTGAATACCAGTATTTTACATGGAGCGACTGCCTATCTGACCTCCACAACCCAGTTACTGGGTAATGGGATACCCCTTGGTAAGACTGGTTGTCAGACTTTCTGGCTTCTGACTACCCGTAACGACTGTCAAAGATCCACGAATGATAGCCGGGACCAACGGCTTAACGTGCTTTCCGAGGCACGGAGGGGTCACGGTATGTAAAGATGGTCACCCATCCACAGATCAACCGCGGCAAGCGTAGCTTAACCTGATCGATCGACCTGTGCGGCTGTTATTATTTAGCCACGGGCCCCTCAGTCATTAGCTTAGACAAAGACTTTGATAAATTCAACGGAAAATAAATGCACCGAAGTTTAGCTCGGTGTGTAGACAAGGTAATTTGTCACTCGTTTATACGCGACGGGAACGCATTTAGAACGACTCAATGTATTTTTCCTCAACGCAAGTTTCAACATTTATTTTTTTGCTTCGAAACTTGCTGTTTTTACTGAGGAATGAGGACTCTTGTTCCGGTTGCTACTACAAAGTATACTCAAATAAACTAACAAAAAAAAAATAGAAAAAAATAAAATATTAAATACTTTTTTTTGAGTGTGGGAAATTATCAAATGACCCCCCCGCTCTGGGTGGAGCGGAAGGGAGTGTCAGACTCTTACTGACTAAAACCCACCCGTGTTCCTTCCTGAGCCCTTTATGTTCCGGGGTAGCGGTAACCCTTTCGGACAATCCCGCTAACCCGGCAGGTTCGGCCCTTCAAACTAAATATTAAATACGTACTTACTGAAAATAATTTAAATTATATTTTACAACTTCCAGACAATTTTAAAACATTTTTCTATTTATTTGCATAATATCTGACTCATGCCTGATTGGTGACACTGACAAATTAAAGTTTCCATATGACTTGGAACTTGGCACCGACCATAATCAGCCTATAATGTTCCATGGGTCACAGGTCTCCTCTCTATGAGGGAGTAGGCCATAATCCACCACGCGGGCCCAGTGCGGGTTGGATGGATGTCACATGTCTTCGAATTTTTGATTCTAGGACATGCCGGTTTCCTCACGATGTTTTCCTTATCCGTTTTGAGAGCAGTGGTGATGAAATTAAATACACTAAGAGCATGGCCTGGGTTCAAACTCCCGACCTACAACTCGTAAATCGGGGCTGATAACACTGGGCCAACACTGCTCTAGAACTAGCTAGCAACTAGAAAGTAAACTCAATTACTTACTGAATACAATTTAAATTAAGTATATTTTGCAACTTTCAAAATATTCTAAAACATTGTTCTATTTATTCTTACAAAAACTGACTCATATGCCTAATTGGTGGCAAATTAAATTTTGCATACGACTTGAAACTTGGCACCGTCACAACCACAAATTAGCGATTTAACTAATTCAAACGTCCGTCACAATTTATTAATTTTAACACAAATCCAGTCACTCATAATTACCCACTCCACATAATTTCACAAGATTTAAGCCAGCGACACATTTGTAACAGAACACGCGTGCTCATTAATCACTTGATAGAAACAAAAACTCTAGAACGAGCGTCTACTCGTTCTAGAGTTTTTGTTTCTATCTACACGTTTAGCTGATAATTACACGATAGAATCAGTCTTGATTCTATCGTGTAATTATCGGCTAAACTTGTAGATTGGAGAAGATGTTGTTGTCTCTGGTAAATATGTGAATAAGAGAAGATAACATATAGCAGATAGCAGTAACCTTTTGTAATAACATGAAACCTAGTCAATTATATTTAGAAGAGTAACCGTGGAGTTTCTCGTTAACTCTTTTCAATAGGAAACGACCAATTGGAACCGTGAACCTAGCTTCTGAAGTTTGATAAGTGCCCATGTAGGTTTGTGTAAAATAAAAGATATTGATTTTGAATATTCAAGGCTAGCTGAAATCATCAGCCTGCTTGCAGCCATCTTAAAATCACATCGACGTTATAAAAAATAATAAAATGTAATCGCTGAACAAAGATCATAACCGCGTGTCTTGATATAAATGTGTTCTCACCTTTTCTTGCTAATAATAAAATATGTTGAAACGCGACAAGTCATGACGCAGGTCGTCAACAACAAAAAGCTTTTTCTATATTTACATTTTATTTTATGTCTGGCTGTGTGCGGAATCATTTCACTGTGACCCGTCCAGCGTTTGATGATTCTTTTGATACGAAATAATTCATCAATTTGATGCAATTGTTATATTTGGATATTACACAACATTTCGTGCAAATAGAATGTTTCGTGGAAGCTGCTATTTGTGCGAAATGTGCTTGAATTCCTGAATTAGGGGAAGTGTATATATGTCAACAAATAACAAATAATGTAGCGTTTATGTTTCCGTTTACATAGAAGTTGTTACCGCCCTGCATTCAATAATCGTACGATATTTATGTTTCATTCAAATATATTGTGGTCTATGGCTCTTTGTAAATTAGGGAAGCTACTTCATGATTAAATCTGAGCTTAAAGTGTTCCTAAGCGATCTTTTAAATATCGTAAGAAAACACTTTTTTTTTAGCCTATACTGTCCCACTGCTGGGCAAAGGCCAAATCCTTCCAGGAACTCTTTTCCCGCTATCATATCTCACATTAAGTACCTACTGCTGTCACTTTCATGTATAAATATTTTTTGATATTACGCAACGTCATTGCAAAAATATCTTAATTGCTAGGCATAATGCTGATAATCTGAAAAACGTTTACGTTTTTGAAATAAATAATGAAATAATGAGAAAAATATGTTTATTAGTAGGTACTCAATTATTTTTCTACATAGATAAATGATTTATTTTCTGTAAGTAGGTTTGTACAAACACTTTTAAACTTCAATCATATTTTTTTAAACTAGATAAAGTCGGCGTTTCATCTGACTATTCTGAGAAGAAAGGCCGAAACAAACTCAGAGGTCACCGTTTCTTTTAAAGTCGAGACAAAATCTTGGTCAGATCGTGTGAAGACCATGTAGATTGGTGTCTGAAATGGTCTTTTGAGGAAAGTATTACAGTTAGTTAGTATTAGTATTAGTAATCCTGTCCAATCAGTACACGCATATGTCAAAAATCGTGCAGCTCAACTCAGTACTTGAGGAGCTCAACGATTCAACGAACAATACCAAAGAAAGGACATTTGGATAGGCCGCGTAAATTACTCAAACTGCCAGATCATGATTAAAACCAAGAAGGCAAACAGAAAAAGAAAGAAGAATTGACCCACATAGTCCTCACATTCACAATAATTAAATAAAAAAATACTTTACAAAGTAAATAATTATTCATGTCATTGCCTAAATAAAATTCTTCAATGTCAATGTGTACATAAAAAATCCAGACATAATCTTTGAGGACCATGTAGATTAGTGTCTGGAATGGTCTTTTGAGTTAAGAACCACACAGAATGAGTGGACCTGTCCAGTCAGTGTACGCATTTGTCAGTAACCGTGCAGCTCAACTCAGAACCTAAGGAGCTCAACAATTCGACGAACAATACCAAAGACAGGACATTTGGTTAGGCCGCATAAACTACTCAAACTGCCAGACCATGATTAAAACGGAAACAATGACCCACACAGTCCTCACATTCTCAATAATTAAAATAATTTAATACTTTGTATAATAAAAACGACATTCACTGTCTAAACCTGTTGGAGCAGCTCAATCCCAAGCCTTTTTGTCCTCAATGCAGTCTTTTACAGTATAATAGGTTTTCTGGCATAGTTTTCGCTTTATAAAAGATTTTAATTTATTAAAGCTTAGTTCTTGACTGTGGCTAGTAAGTTTATTATAAAAACGTATACATTGGCATCTAAATGAGCCACCTATTTTCTTCAGCCTTGTTGTAGGAACAAAAAACGGTGGGCCCAAATGTAATGAAATGAGATATGTTCTAAAAAATTAGTCATATTTTTTTATCTTAGAATATGAAAAATCACCTCAATCCGCAATCTGGAAGCAGAGAAATATGAGAAAGATAGTTTTCGTGAGATTATCGATTGAGTAATCGATTACACAGTTACGAAAATAAAACCTTTGCACTAAATAATTAACTCAAAGTAATTAAATGCACTACTGTATGCTATTGCATATAATTACAGTCATATTAATAAATAAAATATCAATTAATTACTGAAAAACCAATATTAATGATTATCGATTTCATATCGATTAAAATCAGTCTTCTATTTTTAGTCTATGTATTTATGTCACTGGCACACTGACCTGTATGAGGTCAATGGCATGACAGCTGACTGACATTGACACTAGACAGTTGCTTTCAGTCTATCAAAAAGTACTCTGTGACAGTTGCCGACTCCTCTTGTTTGCTCACTCGTTTCGTGTTTTCAGATGCGTTTTGAGTGCTTTCTCGATTATTCTTAATTTTTCACGACCACTGCTTTGTATTTTACGGATTCCGACCCTGCCCACCTTGTACAACCCTTGCATTCACACTGGACACAGAAGATCACTCACACCTTTGACTTGGGATTGTTATTTTGGATTTTACCGCCGCCGGCTTGTGGATTGGATATTGTTCAAACTATGGATCGCTGTGTGAGGTTGTGGGGTAACAATTGGTCACTGCAATACACTGGGCCGACGACTCTTACATGATGAAACAATTCTTGGATTGCTGCGCTTATATAATAAGCATTATATGGTACCTTAGCTGGGCTAGGTACCAAGATCATATAGTACCACCTGCACAATTCCTAGACGACATTTTAATTATAATAGAAGACGAATAAAACACTATATCAAATGATTTTTTATTTTATTTTAGCAGACAATCATCCTTTTCTTAACTCCATACCTACCTACTTATGACTTGAAGTCATTGACGTTCATTCGTATGATTTTTCAAACATTTTCTACTAAATATAATAACTATTAGTGCAAAAGAACATATTTTGCACTTCAGGAATCAGCTGTTAGTTAAATATTGTAACATAACCTCACTTTTACTTAATCTCTTATATCTCTGATCTCAGATTGACAAAATCCGCAGAGTTTCCAGTGAAAGGTTGATAATATATAAGCTATTAATTGACACTACTTTCATCTTTTTACACCCAGGCCCAAGATTGTATGTAATCGTTTCAGTCTCCTTTGTGTTTGTTCCTAGTATTTATGTTATGGATATCACTGTATTTTTTAGACAGATTAATATTTTTATATGCATACAGAAGATTATCATAAATGTACTGAGAAGGCACAGTCATTATATTAATCTCTTTAAATTTGCCTCCAAGGGAGTCTGGGACTTAATTTATAAATTATTTAATTTACAAAAAAGGGCGATTCGTTCTGAATTGCCCTTTTTTGTAAATTAAAAATTGTCTGAATATCGTCGGCATTTCCCCACAACAGAATACCGTACGACATTACACTATGAAAATAACTAAAGTAAACTAAACGGGCTGTCTCTAAATCAGTTAAATGACGAATTTTCCTAACGGCGTATGCTGCAGAGCTAAGCTTTTTTGACAATTTATCTAATATGGGGGCCCCATTGAAGCTTGGCATCCAACGTTATGCCTAAGAATGCTGTGGTATCTTCGGGTTTCAACTCTTCATCCTTAATGAGAACACTAATTTCTACTTGTCTAACGTGGGGTATCGTAAACTTAATACATTTCGTTTTTTTTCCGTTAAGAAGTAGGTCAATAACCTAATTCTTAACGGAAAAAATACGAACATAACATTAAACCAGTTAACTTCTTTTGCAAGGGCATTATTTACATTGTCAGTAACCAGCTGCTGACGTTTGATTTTTAATAAAAGTGAAGTGTCATCTGCAAACAACACTATATCATATTTATCCCCTATGAGGTAAGGCAAGTCATTTATATGTAAAAAATGGGCCGAGAATTGAGCCCTGGGGGACCCCCATCTCTGAAGTCAACGACAAGTTTACATCACGTCGTGGGCGGTCTCCACTCAATCTCTAGATTGACAGCTACAACAACAAACACCTCTCTTTTACACCCACCATAAAAGTTTAATTACGAATCACCATCACAAAAGTAACGCAAAGAAACTGAATTTACTGCCAATAAAATTGTGCAAAGGAAAATATATCTCGCATATTAATTTAATCTTAGTGGGTGTGCAGACGAGCGACTGTGACCGGACAGACTATTATTGCTCTGTTGAGGGTATCTCACCTGCATAACTATTCACAACCATTCGACAGGCTTCTGAATCGGAAATGAAACATTTTCGGTTACTTGATTTGCCTAGTCCAACAACAATCACATCAACAGTTGTCAGAAGAATAAAGGCTCCTTCAAACAGGCGCGACACATGATAAAATCGCGCGCGACATAAAGGCACCGCAAGTCGCGCAACGAGCGGTGCCTTTGTGTCGCGCGCGATTATATCGCGTGTCGCGCCTGTTTGTAGGAGCCTTAACGGTCGTCTATTTGGTATAAACTGTCAAAATTTACGGGTTTAGAGGATTCCTTCGATAACATTGATTGGTGTTCGCTTCGGCACGGTTACGTGTCAAATACTTGTAAGAGCTATGCTGGTGTTTGTTTGGTTGCTCAACCAATCGTAAAGAATCATGACCAAAAGTGGTACCAAAAAGTCTCACGCCTCAAGACCAAAATATTATAGTAATTATTTTCAGAATTTTTTACGACGGTACGCATCGGGGATTTTATTTTTGAACAGAGAATTTAATTTAAAGTAAAAAGTATTGATTTTGTTGTATTCCCTTTACATGGCGTTCCGTTTCAAATGATATGATCAATACAACATAGAAAGGAGACAGTTTTATTTATGATTAAAAAAAATTAACATATTTATCATTTAAAATGGTCGATTTTTTTCAATAAAGTCTAACCAGATTTTGTCAAGTCACGAAATCGTAATAAAAAGACAATATTTTGATAATGCACTCAATTGATTCAATTCCAGATAATATATGGTCGTCAATGTCATATTTGTACACGTATTGAAACGTTTTTTACGATGTTAAGAAAAAAAAAACAAAGTATATACATAATTACAGTTCGAGGTGGTAAACGAATCTGTTTCATAAATAAAAAAATGTACCATTGACGCTGCAGCAGGTCTTCCTGTGTTTAATCCCATATTTTTAAGTTTGCTGACTCTCGCCTAAAGTAGTGCAAATATCAACGTGAAACGGATTGTAGTTTTTTCGTTGTTTTTCAGTTTGACTCTAGTGATGTTACTCAGTCATTAACGTTCAGACACACGATTTTCTCGATTATGTAATTCGAAAATCAAGTTTCCAGCAGTTTCGTACGTTTGAAATGCACACAAAAAAACTTAAAGAAAAGAATCATAGGACGATCCAAAATACAACAACCATTAAATTTTGGTACTTTGAGGTTTAAGTCAATGACATTCGTCTAAGATCGGCCTTGTTCGTCTTTGTAAAGAGCGTCTTCTCCTACTCACATTCCACTGTCAATCTGATAATCAATGACGATACGATTGCGATTTTAATGACAAAATACACGTTATCAACTGACAGAACTAACCCACAGAATATCGTCGTTCAGCCGATAGACGTCCACTGCTGGACATAGGCCTCCCCCAAATTTGGGAGGGTTTGCCATAATCGCCACGCTTGGCAGGCGGGTTGGCGATCGCAGTATGGTATGATGGTGGAATGCATAGAGAACGCTGCTGCCCATTCTCCGGTACGACCCTTAGTCGCCTTTTACGACACCCACGGGAAGTAAGGGGTGGTGGTATTCTTTAAGTCCGGCACCACACAGACCACCCACAGAATATGTATTGTTATTACTCTTATAAAATCCTGTGACTGCTGTGTACCTCACAGTATTTGACGGTTTATTGCACTAAATATCCCTGTTTTATTACCTACCTTCCCTTAGCTTCCCTTACCTTATTCAACAGCAACACTGCCGTGTTGGTGATATTTATCTAATCGAGTGGCACCTCGAGAGTAAATGGACTTGCCCATTTATTTTATTTAGTCGAGTTACGAGTTTATTAAATCGAGCCGCATCACTATGTCAATTAATTTTTCCCGTTTCTTTCGAATTGCATGAAATTGATAGGTATTTCTTTTTCCTGTGTATAATTGAAGGATTATAATGCATTTACTCCAGAAGGAATGTTGTGTTAATTGTTCATTAAGATTTCAACGACATTGTTTGAAACTGCTTCAGATGTGCGATTTTGCAAAATATAGTAGGTGCCTAGTTTATAGGTTATTTTTATTTATTTTTTAAATTCCGAAACTCGAGTTTTGTTTACAAGCTAAACTTTTGTAGGAGTTAATACGATTAGTGTAGTCTATAAAGAACAAAGTTTGACTTTGATGCAAAATGGTATGGGAATCCATACATCCAAGAGCATCCTTTGTGTCAGCGCGACTATGGTTGCGCCACCATGGAGTTCTAATGTGAGCTTAGATAAGCAGTTTGGCACAATCATTTTAATCTGTGGGAGAGTTCTTATGGATAAAGTCGGCCATTTTAAAAGACTTTGAGAGATTTTTTTTCCATATGAACCAGATGGGTCTCGTTGTTTTCGCAAGTTTATTGGATATCATCAGCTTTAATTATGTTATCTTAGCACTGACGTTAATGGAAAAATTAACACTTTTTTCTTACGAAGTGGAATGTTAAGATAAATTCATTTGTTGATTATTATGATAGGAAATGGAGCTTGCTTGCGTCATTGTGAAATACTGTAATGGGTAGTAATGCAGCCGCTTGATGTCAAGCTGTAGATTTTGTTGGAGCTTTAAGGCTCCCGCAGATAGGCGCGACGCGATTCTAGTAGAACATTTTCTAAGAAAACTTCGTCAAAATTGTTCTACCAGAATCGCGTCCTACCTGTCTGCGGGAGCCTTTACACTTAGGTACCTACTTACTTACTTTTTTTACTTTTTCTACTACTTCCTCTTTTCCTATCTAAGTGGTAGGTTGGAAAAGGGGTAGGTACATCATTTTGAACATAAAACAACGCCTTATACTTGATAATTAATCAAAGTCAATCAACTCATCCTATCGCAGTCAACTTCTGGGCATAGGCCATGTCAAATACTGGACTGCGATAGGCCGAGTAGAATTTATAAAAAAATTATAAAATAAATATTTAATATTTTAATGGACGCATAAATATTTTGAATATTATAACACTATCTTCTGCCTGCGACTTCGTCCATGTGAAATTTCTTGTTCCATCGATCCACCCCATCGCATCGCATCGCCGGCCCGCGCTATTACTTCGTTTTCGCTTAGCGTTCTTTTTTACTTTTTTCTTTTTGCTCGGCTCCTAAGGGTTCTAGCGTGATGTTAAATAGCCTATAGCATTCCTCAAGAATTGGGCTATCAAATGCAAAAAGAAGTTTACAAATCCGACTGGTAGTTCCAGAGATTAGCGCTTTCAAACAAACAAACAAACTCTTCAGCTTTATTATTGGTATAGGTAGATATAGATAATAGAAGATAAATAAATCAAGTCTAAATTCGCTGATAATTTGAAGTTTTAGCCCGAAATCCCTACAGAGGTGGCTTGTAGAATATTTTAATTTTATAGGATTCTGCCTTCGGGTAGGTAGGTATCCAATAAAAGGGGGTAATCCCCCTAAACAAAGAAATTTAATTAATTTGAATGAAAAAAAATATATTGTAGATTCGATTTCGTAGAAACAACGCGGCAACGCTACCAAGAAATTGCTAACACCTCGACTTTGTTAGAGGATATGAAAACATTCTTCTTGGAAGGACGAAATTATTTCTCGGCATTTCTGATAAACGTACCTAAAGGCTTAATAGACGGCTTGTCAATGTCATTTGGAACTTTATGTCTCCAATAATAGTGTTCAATATTACAGTAACACGCAAAATTAATATTTCGATTAATTATGTTTCCAAGAATTTATTTGTGTAGCAGATATAAACGTTCAGTTCCATTTTAAAATAATATGGTAGATAGGTGACTACTAGAGGGGTTGTGGCTAAGTAATAACAGCCGCATGGGTCGATCGATCAGATTAAGCTACGCTTGCCGCGGTTGGTCTGTGGATGGGTGACCATCTTCACATACCAAGACCCCTCCGAGCCTCGGAAAACACGTTAAGGCGAAAGCGCCAGGGTAGCTCGCTAAATTAATCTTTTTTTACGTTTTTTGCAATTCGCTGGTCAGTATTAAGTTATACGTTGATTAAAATATGATTCGCGGCCGTAAAAAATATGTATTTACAGAATTATAATCATTAAAGTCATCAACACAACTCTCTAAGACCAAGTAATCCCCAAGAATGACTATTTCATGAAATCTTGACATTTGGGGATTATACTAACTTAACAAGTTGTATTACTGATTTTAATGATTATAATTCTGTAAATACATATTTGTTACGACCGCGAATCATATTTTAATCAACGTACAACTTAATACTGACCAGCAAATTGCAAAAAACGTAAGAAAATTTGAATTTCGCGGGCTACCTTAGAGCTTCCCCCTTAAGCCGTTGGTCCCGGCTGTCATTCGTGGATCTTTCACAGTCGTTACGGGTCGTCAGTAGCTCGAAAGTCTGACAACCAGTCTTACCAATAAGGAGTAGGTATCGTATTACCCAGTAACTGGGCTGTGGACGACAGATAGCCAGTCGCTCCATGTAGAATACTGGTATTCAGCTGCATCCGGTTAGACTGGAAGCCGACCCCAACATAGTTGGAAAATTGCTAAGCAGAAGATGATGAGTGATTACTAAAGAAGGGTGAAAGCAGAAGACATGCCGAAGTCGGCTTCGGCATGTCTTCTGCTTTCACCCCTTATCCATTTATATGGGGTCGGCCCCATATAAATGGATAAGGGGAAGAGAATGATGAGGAGCTAGTGACTAGGTATACGAAGACTCCACCAACCCACCAACCCGCACTGGGCCCGCGTCGTTTCTTATAGATAGATAGATAAACCATTTATTTGGCGCTCACAAAAAGACAGCACAACACACAAAAATACAATATTAGATGATAACCAAACTACCCACATGATTATAATTATGGCCCACTCCTTCTCACAGAAAGGGGGCCTGTGTTCCATCAGTGGGAACATTATTGGCTGATTATCTTATATGCTTATACGAAGCCGGAACTGTAAAATGCACAGCACCTGGACAGTTTTAATTTATGTGCTTATACGAAGCCGATACTGTAAAGGGCACAGCACCTAGACAGTTTTAACTTATATGCTTATACGAAGCCGGAACTGTAAAGGGCACAGCACCTAGACAGTTTTAACTTATATACTTATACGAAGCCGGAACTGTAAAGGGCACAGCACCTAGACAGTTTTAACTTATATGCTTATACGAAGCCGGAACTGTAAAGGGCACAGCACCTAGACAGTTTTAACTTATATGCTTATACGAAGCCAGAACTGTAAAGGGCACAGCACCTAGACAGTTTTAACTTATATGCTTATACGAAGCCAGAACTGTAAAGGGCACAGCACCTAGACAGTTTTAACTTATATGCTTATACGAAGCCGGAACTGTAAAGGGCACAGCACCTAGACAGTTTTAACTTATGTGCTTATACGAAGCCGGAACTGTAAAGGGCACAGCACCTAGACAGTTTTAACTTATGTGCTTATACGAAGCCGGAACTGTAAAGGGCACAGCACCTAGACAGTTTTAACTTATGTGCTTATACGAAGCCGGAACTGTAAAGGGCACAGCACCTAGACAGTTTTAACTTATATGCTTATACGAAGCCGGAACTGTAAAAAGCACAGCACCTAGACAGTTTTAACTTATATGCTTATACGAAGCCGGAACTGTAAAGGGCACAGCACCTAGACAGTTTTAACTAATTTTCAACTTATATAATGTCTTAGGCAGGAAGTAGCCAGGTCATAAATCGAACTAAGTGTCAACGTGTCAACGACATTATACCAATAGGCATGGGACCTTATTAACATAACACATTAGCTTTACGTGCTTAGAATATAATGCTATTATGCTCTGTAGTTAATTAATTTGGAATATAATTAATTAAATGCATTGTTTTATTACTTCTAAATAAAAGGTTGATGGAACGTGCCGTAGACTTGAATAGAAGTTATTGTTTATGATTGATTAGGTACTGTGGAGACCCAGATGGGAGCTCCACGGTATAATTAAAAGAACTTTGACTTGGATCTAATATATTTCTAAGAAGACTTTACAGTTTCACGTTATTTCTAGCACTGCTTCTATTAAACAAAAAACACCTTATTAAAATATTTGACACTTGCTTGAACGTTCGAATGGAACACACAACACAACAACAATTATGACCAGCCAGTATCTACTGCTAAAGGTAGGGCTTCACAGCCTGTACAGTACACTGTAAGCCATAAATACTATGTAACATGGTGAAAACCGACTTCATATACACAGAAAACAAAAAATAAAACTGAGCTTCTTGAATTTAAAATCTTCATTTACCATTACTGGGACACAGGTCTCCTCTCTATAAGAGGGAGTGAGCCATAATCCACCACGCGGGCCAGGGCGGGATGGTGGATGTCACGTGTCTTCGAATTTTTGGCAGTGCTTGCCCACATTTTTTGTCGCTGCGATGTGACGTGGTCGTGGTACGTGTGATCCCTTAACGTGCTTTCCGAGTCACGGAAGGGTCTCGATATGTAACGGATGGTCATCCATCTACGAACTGACTGTGGCAACCGACCCGTGCAGCTATTATCGATATAGACGAGAACAACTGTCGACAAACTGTTACAAACTTCATACGCATAAGCAGGATACAGAGGTCTAAAAAGTTACTCAAGAACATTTTCGAAAAATAGTGTTGCAGCCAAATTAGACCGATTTTAAATTTTCCATATAAACAGAGATTTCCAGTTTTTTTTTAAAATATTAAATTTCGAAAATGTTCAGTAACTTTTTAGACCTTTATATCCTGCTTAAGCGTATGAAGTTTCATTAAAATCGGTTCATTCATTTCGAAAAACAAAGGCTTGAAAGTTTGTATAAAATGCCGTACGGCGTAAACGCTCATAATACAGATTTAGAATAAATAAGTAAATAATAATAATAATCATTTTGCCACAATCTCTCATGTTCTTCGTAGAACGACATACTTACCTATACAAATAGTACTACGCTACAAAAATAAAACCATTTCCGTGTAGCTCTTGTCTCTACATATCAGGGGTCATTACTCGACCCACAAATGATTGCGCGGTGCGACACTAGGCCGATGTTATGACATCACTACGTTTATTTTGAATGTTAACTGCGTCTTTCGAGATAAAACTTACTCTTTAGACTTTTATGAATGATCTAGATTTAATGTTTTGGGCGAGTTTGACTCGTTTTGGACGAGAAAGATTATTTTTGTTCTTTTTTTTCATATAAATGAATATAATTATGAGTTATTAGCAGCGCTCCGCGGTTTTACCCGCGTAAGTTTCGATCCCGTGGGAATATCGGGATAAAAAGTATCCTATATGTTAATCCAAGAAGTGGTCTACCTATGTGCCAATTTTCATCCAAATCTGTTCAACGGTTTACGCGTGATTGAGTAACAAACATCCAAACATCTTCACAAACTTTCACATTTATACTAATATTACTTACTTACTAGAGGGCTTAAGATTATTTATTGATAATTCTATAATATTCCCACTGTTGGGACACAGGCCTCCTCTCAGTGAGAGTGGGCCGTAATTTACCATTCGGGCCCTGTGCGGGTTGGTAGATGTCACATGTCTTCGAATGTTTGGTTTAAGGACAAGATGTTTTCCTTCACCGTTTTGAGAGCAGTAGTGATGAAATAATTTACACAAAGTAAAGCGCCTGTTTGGGTCAGAACCTACAACTCGTAAGTCGCGGCCGTTACCACGGGTTACTCCCTGAGTACCCCGGATCCCCGTCCCGGAGGACTGCGATTTATTTTTATCTTGATAAACCCAATTAAAAGTCAGTTTAGCTTAAAAGTACCGTCGGCAACTGGGACACCACTGCTCGTCAACGTTTACTAAAACTGTGAGCGCTCGTGTGTGAAAATCCTAGGATACGAAGAACTAATAGTACCTTTCTCATCCTATATATATATATACCAGTAGCGAAGGGTAAATTTTTGTAAGAGGTAAGCCGGAGTACTTAGGCGCGGGCCTGCGGGCAGAGAGTAATGGGTAGCTCACCGTCCGATCAGGACCAGGCCCGTGCCGGATGGCGCGTACTTGTTCCACCCGCGCCTCAAAGAGATGTCAGCATCGAGGAGGAGCTTAGAGCCGAAGTCTGCCGGGTCAGCGGGATTGTCCGAAAGGGTTACCGCTGGCCCGGAACATAAAGGGCTAAGGAAGGAACACGGGTGGGTTTTAGTCAGTAAGAGTCTGACACTCCCTTCCGCTCCACCCAGAGCGGGAGGAGTCATTTGATAATTACCCATCCGCAAAAAAAAAAAAGCCGGAGCACTATATTATTTGTCTATAGAATACTGACTGTGCCATTTTTCAAAGGGAAGCCGGTAGGAATCGAGTTGTATGGAACCTTCGCCGCTGCTATATACCTACTGCACATGAGGTACAGTAAACAAATGAGATAAGTATGCAGGATCAGGGAGTTGGAGGTTAAGAAACTCAGATGTTGTCGACTGAAATTTAATTTCAAATTAAATTTTAATCGAGAACATCCATCGGTTTTTACTAAACTTCAACTATATCCGACGATCCTGCATACTTCTCTCTTTTGTTGACTGTACCTATAAGTTACAGATAACAAAGTAGGCCGTTGCCTACCGCAGGGCGCCACGGCATCCCGCCGCGGGAGCCTGTGGCGCGTCTTTCAATGCCGTGCAATGAAATCCCTTTCGATGCCACGGCATCATTTTAAAGCATAGCAATTTATGTCGTATTGACTGTCCATTAGTAAAAATTTTAATCCCTTGCCATGCCGTCCCGGTCTGCGTAGGCCTTTACTGTCGTGCCAGCGACACGAAGAAGAAGAAGAAAAATACAAAGGTTTACTTACCTACTAAGCTTTTAGTGGCAGCCATAAACACAAATTATTTCTCCGTCATGTAAACACATTCAACGCTTTCTCCTTTACCTAAACAATAACCGCAAATCTTCCCACGTGGATCAGATAAATAAATTAGTCGACCATTTTGCATTCAGCTCCTTCACCTGAAAGCCGTTCATCATTCACAATAACTCAAGAGAAACCTACTCAGAATAAGATATGAGAACAATTGTGCAAGATATGCTTAACTTTGATGGGACCTTGGCACGTGAGTCTCTGCCCTTACATGTCATGGGAATATACCTAGAGTCCGTTCATAGTTCTTTTACTTCGACAGTAGCAAACTAACAGCAACCTTATGCTGACGAGAATAAAGATCATAATGATTTTGACAAACTTTTCAATGGCAGCAACCTAACAGCAACCCTATTAGAATGAGAATAAAGATCACTGTGATTTGGACAGTGATGCCAAATCGGAGGTAAAATAAGTGTAAAGGACTGTAGGTATTACGCATTTTAATGGCGTATTATAGTGTGAACTTGAGTTTAAAACAGCTGATGTTTTTGACATTGTAACGGCTCAAGTTTGATCGCTATCTCCTCTGATGTTATTCGATGAATGGTTGACGCTTGCCTAGAAGTAAATGGTACACACATGCTAAGAATATTAACCTATGCACTACCTTTGTAATGTGATTTGGTTTTCATTTGATGTTAATTTGTAAAGCTATAGGGTTTCCTAAGACAGTGGCGGCCGTCACATAGCGTCCGCAATCTACCGTCGAATGTCGTCACTAATACGTTATTTATGAAAATCAGTTGGCGTGTTTCCCTAGAAGGGTGTTTTTAACACCGTAAAGTTAAACCCCGATGCCATTATTATCATGACGGCCGTCATTGCGGCCATTATTTGGCGGTCACCGCTTTTCCAGGAGACTGTATTTTACGTTTGTATTTTTGCAGAAAAATACCGTACTAAACTTTAAAGTCTAAACATAAATTCTAGAAATAACCCTCCTTCATCTCTGGGAGTTCAACAACTCCTTATACTTCCACGTTTTTCATTTCACTAGACATTGCATCGAAAGCAGAAATGCCAATTCCTGATTACTCTGACGTCATGACAACAAGGAGTATTGTCCATCCTTTCGAAAAATAATACCATGTTCACCTTTTATAATTTATTTGTGGCCGAGATCGGTCGTTTTCGGACGTACATATTAAATATTCGTTAATTACTTATAAACTTGATACGATACCGTTCAGGTTTGTAATTGTAACTTTTCACAAAAGGTTGGTTGGTTTAAAGGTCAGAGTTTACCGGTGCTAAAGCCATTTTGTTTCGTAGAATACCGATTATAAAACTACAGAAAATTAAAAAGTAAAAATCTCTAGGTACTTTTTTCCAGCTGCATTCTAGGTATTTTGCTAACGTAAACAAACATCATAAGAATCAGAAGAATTGCCAAACTCAAATGGCAGTGGGTAAGGCACATTGCTCGCAGACCAGCCCTAAAAAGGGCACTTTGGCAGAATCATAAAAGGATAACATTATGAATCAAGAAGCCGACCTCAACATAGTTGGGAAGAGACTAGGCATATGATGATTATGAATCATAATGGACAGTTAACTGTTAAGTTAATCGTATCAAATCCCATTAGTGAAGGATTTTTCAGTATTTTTTTTTTGTCTGTGCTAAAATACCAATCAATCCAATCCAAATTCAATCCCAATCTCTTTGATTATACTTACTTATTGCAGCGAAAAAAAGAAAAACACGGAGTGTCTTCGCCGTATTATGATTCATATGTTACCTTTTATGATTCTGCCAAAGTGGCCTTTTTAGGCGAGTGGCGACCGCGTACCTTTGGAAGGCTTTCCTTGTGGAAAGCCTAGTTCACCTTGTGGTGAACCGATGACCTTGTGGAGTCCGCAGAAACCCACTGGATACTGGAAGCACAGAACCGGTCGAAGTGGAGATATTTGGGGGAGGGTTATGTCCAACAGTGGACGTCTTTCGGCTGAAATGATGAAACAAATATCTATCTTGCCTATTTCACTCCAATTATTAATTATTTCTAAGCTGTCGAATTGCTTGTCTTGCCTATTTCACTCCAATTATTAATTATTTCTGAGCTGATGAATCAGTAGGTATATGTTCAGTGTTATCGTGCTGTTCATATTAAATATCTATTAACCATTATCTCATTCTTTTATTACACAACAAATAACATTACCGATAACCTCACGAAACGTACTGCAGTCACATGAGTAAAGAAACGGTTCAGTGGTTCTCAAGATTAGCTGACAGTACGTATAAAAGAAATATTACGACAGATATGAACATTTCCTTATATAAGAACCATATACCTATAAATTCAAACAGTTCAAACCACTGAGACATTTATGCTAAACCAAAAACAAAAGACGATTTCGCGGTAACGCAACAAAAAGATGGCGGACGGCGATAATACATTTTAATTAGTAACTGTCAAAAAAACTGATATTTTATTTTTAAAATGCATGCAAATTGGTTTTAAAGTGAGGAAATATTGTAAAAGCGTTGCTTTTGTTTTGAAAAATAAGGAAATTTCTCGGTTACCGTGTCATATTGTTGTTCTAATCGCATGATAGATGTTTTCGTTTACATTATTGAGTTATATAGTAAGTAATTGATGTGGCCAATGCTCTAATTTGACGGGCGTGACGTAGAACAAGGTCCTTGACATACTGTTGTGTTATCTCGCTGACGGGTTCACTTATGTGTTTACGATAATGTAGAGTGGCGTTCTGTGTTTTATAATAAAGAGTGATCAGACTCTACAGGAGACGTTGCTTGAGGTTGCTGCGCGGTGAGAGAGGGGTGATAGATGTCACAAGTTGACGAATCACTGAGCTCTCGCATCACGTCACCACACCCCTCCCGCACCGCGCTGCTACCTCAAGCAACGTCTCAGTTAAGCGGTCGGCCTATTATACAGCATTGTTAGTATTTGTAAGCACGGGCATAGACTTTTTGTTTGGAAAGGAACCCTTGAACAACGGGTTCAACCTGGGCCATGCTAGTTATTCCTTATCTATACTAATAAGCTGAAGAGTTTGTTTGAAAGTGAAATCTCTGGAACTGCCAGTCTGATTTGGAAAAATCATTTTGCATCTGAAAACCCAGTTCTTGAGGCAGGCTATGGGCTAACATCACGCTAGAGTCCATGAGCCGAGTAACAACAAAAAAAAGTCTGAAATATCGCTAATCGAAAACGGGTTAATAGTCCGGGCAGGCGATGCACTTCGACGAGAACAAGAAATTTCACGCGGATGAAGCCGGGGGCAGACGCCAGTACTGAGATAAACTGGACTGTCCATGTAATAGAAACAAATAAGAATATGTCGTGTCATGCTCACTTAAATGCCTCACTGATGGTGGCGCGTGTGTTGGATCATTCGGTTCCCTACAAAATGGTTGAGCTGGAAGGTGCTGATCCACGCGTCATGTTCGTAACGGGCGTCGTCGGTTGAGACTGGTCATTTCTTAACTGCCAAGGCTTATTTTTAATCTTATATTTTGAATTGTTTCTTCAATTGTGTCTTTTTTTTACATTGTTCTCATATAATGCAACAAGAATAATGTAAGTACCCATAATGTACACAAAAGAGTTTCCATGGAGTTTCTTGCCCGTTCTTCTCCATAGAGATCTACGTTTTGGAATGGGCAACTGGCTTCAACTTTCTGACTAACTGACAGACTATTTAATTTTGACAATTCAAAAGTGCCTGTACAAGGTTTAATTGAAATAAATGCTTTGAGTTTGAATGCTTATTCCCAGTTCAGTGTCTTATGCACTGGTACGTTAGTACCATTAGTTATTCTGTGGTACTGGTTTAATTTGGCTAATACAGAGGAACCAATGATTCCAAACTCTACGCAGATATACTGAAGTGTTATGAAAGCAAAAAAGTATGAGCTTTATTTTAATTAATAACTCAAATCACTCCACCGGCCATACTCGAGCCGGTAGTCCCGGGCGACACTCGTGTCACGAGTCACGCGTGATGTAGGTACTATAATGAGCTCTCGAGTAATGTGGAGTATTAACCTGCCTGAATGTTAAGTAGACTCTAAGTATGTGAGGGATACTAGCTCTTGCCCCCTGATTTAAGGGCATTCTATGGAAATTAATTCATGTATTCGGATAAAAAGTAGCCTATGTTTTAATTTAAGACATGGTCTAAATGTGGGCTATATTTCAGCCAAATGCTTTCAATCGTTTTTGGGTGATGGAGTAACAAACATCTGCTGAAACTTTCACATTTACAATATTATTCTTGAGGGCTCGCCCCGCGGTTTCATCCACATATCGGGATAAAAAGTATCCTTTGTTCTAATCCAGGTCATTGTTTACCCATGTGCCAAATTTCATCCAAATCCATTCAGCCGTTTTAGCGACACAAACAAACATACAAACTTCTCGTTAATAAAGTTCTAAAAGTTTAGAAAAGTAAAGTACCTAATAATTAATAGAGTAAGTATCTAGCAATAATTGATACTAAAAATACTAAAATGAAAGCAACAACTATTGATACGCTTATGCGACACAGGATATTCTGGAATTGATTCCAAGAAAACTTTGTGTCGTTATAATGAGGCAAGGAAAGACGGTAAGATGACACTCGGTAGAAAGTCTCCCAAGTCTTATATTCAGCTTAGACTTGACTGTCACATTGTAAATATCAATTTTATAAATGGATGAAGATCGGTTGCTAAATAAACCGTTTTCCACGTAGCACCTGTGACCCGAGAGAACAATTTTCAAAGCGGTCTCAGTAACTCGGTTATTGAATTTCACACACTTTTGAACAGTCGTGCTCTACGTCATCTTACGATACAGGCAAATCAGATAATACCTTATTGGCAGTTTTTAAACGTGAGGGATTTGTATACACTTGCTTTAGCTATTTATTATCAGCACCGAATTGCGTAACACACTATCAATCTCAATTTGAATAATTTTGAAGGATATTGCGAATCCATTGCTTCATATGTTCGCAAGATTTGTTTGCTCAACAACGTGGATAACGCATTGAATGTTGTTGAACTGTTGCTGAACTTAGAATAACTAATACTGTATATTAAACACATCTGACCTTGATATATTCAGCAATAAGCTACCGGTATTCAGAAAGAAAATCACGCTATCCTTGCCAAGTTGCTTTTAATTTAAATGTTTATATTAATATTTTTAATAATTTTTTTTTTTAATTTGAATTTTTTAAATTATTGTTTTTATTCTTAAATTTTTGTTCATGTTTATTACCCATCTTGCTTACTTTAGTCTGTTTTAGTTTATATTAGTTTTGCTATACTTTTCAAGGCAGCAAGATATAATTATAATCAATGCTATGAACGCCGTAATTGTCATGTTATTAGTCCTTTAGTTATTAAGATTATTCTAGCATGAGTTTAATGTACGTGATGTGGCTGTGCTTTTTAAATAAATAAATAAACTGTCAAAATGAAAACCATTGCTACTGATAGTGTGTTAGGTACCTACGCAATTAGCCCACTGAAGAACAATCAATTAACTTTGATTTTCGCAGCACCACGAAAATAAAATTTCGTCATGGTCTTTCGTTGCAAAACACCAACTGCCCATTTAAAATAACTTCAGTTAAAATCCTCCAGATAATTTTAAAAGCGCTACTTCTAAAATATCTCGTAGTACTCTTCGTCCATTAACTTATACCATACCAGATTATACTTCTGTTTAGATAACGTACAGAATAAACAACTTTTAAAATAAAAAATAAATACATATTTTGTTACATTGTGGGCTCTTAGGACCAAGTGGAGGGCTCAAATAGTTATGATAACAACAAAAATATGATGTTGGTGACACCAGTCTAAGTATCGATGTGGGTAGTACCTATTAGGCGGTATAAAGGTTGTGATACAATGCGAAAGTAATTCTGACTCATAGTTTTTCACGCCTAAACTATTGAACCGATCGCGATCTTTCTGAAATCTGACAGGTAGCCTGGGACTTAGAAAGGGACATGTTCCTTTTTTTCTGGATGTTTGTTGACGACAAATACAAAGTAGCGGACAACAGCTAGTAATTTTTTTTGTTAGATTAGATCGCGCACGACACAAAGCCGGTTGCGTTCGTTGCAAAGTTCGTTGCGCGACTTGCGGTGCCGTTGTGTCGCGCGCGATTTTATCGCGTGTCGCGCCTGTTTGAAATAGCCTTTATACGTCCCTAAAGGCCCTTTTATTTGATAGAATATACGTTGTGATTTTACTCCTTCACTTTCGTTTCTGGTTGCCAACAAAACTTTTGCTGATCAAATAATATCGTTTTACTAAGCTAAGTTAAAGTAACTATCTCGATACTGAAACCAAACACTATCACTTCAAACTAAGTGATATTTAGTGAAGTACGGTATTCTAGTATTTATTTCCATCTAGGCTGAAATTGCTAGGACATGGGAATATTGAATCAAAATGGCGTGATTCAGTTTGCATAGGTTTGAACATCGCCATCGATCGCTCTTTGGTCTGCGATAGTGATGGTCAAATCGGTCGTTTTGCATATTTTATTTATGGAAGGCTCCGTACGTGATTATAATTTATAGCAGCTGTTTTATATCATAGCTACAATTATAAAATTGCATACTTTGCGACTCATATTGATTTTCAAGTTATTTTGCTTCCAGTTTGTGTCTTACTTTTAGCATCGTGTTATAGATTCCATTTGAATGGAAAAATAATGATTTTATATTATCTGATATGATTTATTTCATATCAAAATCATATATTTATTATGATTTTGATATGATTTTTTATTATTTTCTTACATAGTTCGATGATATCCAAAGTTTTTCTGCATAAAGTAGCAGATACACTCAGCCTTTTCCCAACTATGTTGGGGTCGGCTTCCAGTCTAACCGAATGCAGCTGAATACCAGTATTTTCCATGGAGCGACTGCCTATCTGACCTCCACAATCCAGTTACTGCGTAATACGATACCCCTTGGTAAGACTGGTTGTCAGACTTTCGGGCTTCTGACTACCCGTAACGACTGAATAAATACAATTCCGAATATCCACCAAAAATTTGTATACAATCTCATAGATACTCGTACACATACAGACACATTACTCACAGGTATTCACACTCGAATCATACTTTCACTAATACCCTTTTTTTATTTGATATTTTAAGTACCTACGATTTTGTGACTATGGAAGAGCGGAGGCTCCAAACACTAAACCTTTTTGTAAACTGAAGTAGGTATAAATAAAAACTTAAAACCTAAACTTTTTTGCTCTTTTCTTTCTGTATTTTCTTTTCGTTCTGTCTTTTTTTTTTGGGAATGGCATCTCGCAGTTCAACCTGTGAGGTTGTCGACTGCTTAACCGGGCTTTCCTGTAGATGCTTCAATAAATTAAGGCCTCCAGGCAGGGCATAAACAAACTTAAAAACTAAGCGCCTGCACGCTAAGGGCACCCCCTGTGGGGTCCAGACCTCGGCTAGGGGCGTCGCTGGGAGAGGACAGACTTTACAACCTTACAAGTATTTTTACAGTCGTTGTAAGACCACCGAGTACTTATGTAAGTATGTAGTAGGTGGCGTTCTGTTGTTTCTGCCTAGCCCCATGGGTAGAAAGTTTCTGTTATAAGACCGCCAGTTGAGCACAATTATTTAATTTTCCCTATTTTGTTTATCCTGTTGGTGCAAATAATTATAAAAAAAAAATAACCCACCTAACCCACCCAACCTACCCACCACCCCCCTAACCTACTAATCATACTATCAGTGATCCATACTGATAATTTAAATACGAAAGTGTGTCTGTCTGTCTGTTACCTCTTCACGCTTAAACCGCTGAACCGATTTAGATGAAATTTGGTATAGAGATAGTTAGTTTTTAAACTACTGAACGGATTTGGATGAATTTTGGCACACAGGTAGTTTATAACCAGGATTAACACTAACACTTTTATCCCAATATTCCTATGGAATCGAAACTTATGCGGGTAAAACCACGGGGTGTTGCTAGTAAATTATAATTAAGCACATCCTAACGACAGTTATCAATCATACTAATCTTCAAACACCTGTCCAATGCTCATTGCTCCACACCTCGTTCATTTTGATGTCACAGCACTCAGTATTATTGTGTTAGAGCATTACTTTATAATTCCAGTTCCGATAATAATTTGTTATTACTGACAATTTTCCCCTCGAAGAAAGTTTTGGAAAACTTCTAAAATGACTTGGACGGCTTTACCTAATCAGACTTTGGGGATTGACTTGTTGGAGTATTTTATCATTTCGAAGTTGCTATTGATAAGGAGGGCAACTCCGGTAATTTGAAGAACGTCCACAATCTGATCTTAGTCGCAATCTGTTAAAAATACCTGTAATTTCCCTACATTTTTGACATTGATCGTCGCTGAGATGAGATTGCGTCTTGATTTTGAATGTTAATTATGGGAATGGGCCAACAGGGGGCCTAACAAGGTCACTTTGGAGAATCATATCGTAATATGGCGAAGACAGTCCGTGTTTTTCTTTTTTTCGCTGCACTACGCCTATAATCAAAGAGGTTGGGATTGGATTTGGATCGGATTGATTGGTATTTTAGCACAGACAAAAAAAAAACTGATAAATGTTTCACCAATAGGATTTGATACGATTAACTTAACGCTTAACTGTCCATTATGTTATCCTTTTATGATTCTGCCAAAGTGGCCTTTTTAGGGTTCCGTACCCAAAGGGTAAAAACGGGACCCTATTACTAAGACTTCGCTGTCTGTCCGTCTGTCTGTCACCAGGCTGTATCTCAAGAACCGCGATAGCTAGACAGTTGAAATTTTCACAAATTATGTATTTCTGTTGCCGCTTTAACAACAAATACTAAAAACAAAATAAAATGAATATTTAAGGGGGGCTCCCATACAACAAACGTGTTTTTTTCGGCGTTTTCGCCTTGTGGTACGGAACCCTTCGTGTGCGAGTCCGACTCGCACTTGGCCAGTTTTTAAGCCCCCAGGTCACTTTAGGTATTTAAGGGCTGATTTGTCCATGGCCAGATAAGTTTTATTCGAGGAATATAATTGACGTTTGACAGTTTTTGTATGAAATAAGTGTCAAAATTTCAAAATTGTTCCTCGAATAAAGTCATCAAATGATTGAAAAATCGGCCCTAATATTAGGAATTGAAATAGTTCTTTTGTTTTCTCTTGATCAAAATTAGAAAATATTGTTAGAGTACAATAAAAAGGGCACCTGGAGGATTTAGACTCAGATAACCTTTAATGAAAAAGCTGAAGGGCGTTGACACCAATATTATGACGTGGGTGATATTGCCCTTTAGTAATATATACACGATAATGAAGTAACCTTCGGACGTCATTACTCACTCTCGATGTAATTTTGATCTCAAGTTAGTTAGGTAGGTACTACCAACCATACCAACTACCATACCAGTACCTGACAACCATATTAATATTATATATTCGAAAAATCTGTCTGTTTGTTACCTTTTCACGCCTAAACCACTAAACGGATTTCGATAAAATTTGACAAGGAGATAACGGGATAATTTCCAACATGGAAAGCCGCAGGTACAAGCTAGTCTGTTACAGCTAAATAAGACCGATTTTAAATTTTCCTTAAAAACAGAGATTTCCCGTTATATTTTTTTACATAAGATATTTCGAAAATGTTCTTAAGTAACTTTTTAGACCTTTGTATCCTGTTTATGCGTTTATGAAGTTTCATTAAAATCGGTTCATTCGTTTCGAAAAACAAGGACTTCAAAATTTGTATTTGCGTAAACGCTCTTACGCTAATATCATTTTTATGCTAGTGTAAATTCATTTAATTTCAGAATGACTCGTCGCTCTTGAAAAATTGTATCGCAAACTGAACTCTATGAGTGGGTGTATGAGATTGTTTTTCCAAAAACACATACTTATTTGTTTAAACGCTTGGAAACTAAATCTCGAACGCAGTAATACATTGACTACCGTTTCCTAAATAAAGCGTTACAATATTGCAGAACACAATTATATCAGTTCCTACAATCATTGTTTACTGCATCACGAACTGGGCCTTTGACCTTCATTCTCTTATGGGTCAGGACTTGGCATAAAATGGCAGACATTTTGTTTGCTTTATTTCTCATAGAATAACGAACGCGGTTTAAGATGAAGTGATGATTCGTGGTGATGGCAAGGCCTAAGATAAAAAATAGTTGAAAATTAGCGGCCAGGTGGAATACTGTAAAACCTGGATGCGATAGGCACATATACGAGGGTGAAAAAAAAATTATAAATAAAAATAAATACCGAATTAAAATAATAATAATAATTTTTATGTTTTATTTGTTCGCCATTTTTTCTCGTATAACTAGAAATCATAATATTTTAAGTGAGGATGCTTACGGTGGTAGGAGCGATGTTGTTAAAGAAAACAAATAATAAGGTATCCGTATCATCTGGCTAGGTAGTCAGTCGAATGATAAATCAGGTTTGTACAAACACTTTTACACGTCAATCATATTTTTAAAACTACATGAGGTCGGCGTTTCCTATCAGACTACTCTGAGAAGAAAGGCTGAAACAAACTCAGAGTCACAGTCTCTTTAAAAGTCCAGACATAATCTTGGTCAGATCATGTATATTGGAGTCTGAAATGGTCTTTTGAGGAAAGAATCACACAGATTGAGTGGGCACGTCCAGTCAGTCCCCGCATTTGTCAGTAATCGTGCAGCTCAACTCACAACTTAAGTAGCTCAGTCAACTGTCTTTCTGTCATTAAAGGTGATTGTGTCCAGAGTTAGATCGTAGAGAAAGCCATATCAAATCTTTGAGACATGACATGGTCTGAAAACTTGACAAAGTATCGCTAGGAGAGCTGCGGAAATAACCAGTCTTACCAAGGCGTACCGTATTACCTAGTAACTGGGTTGTGAAGGTCAGATAGGCAGTCGCTCCATGTAAAATACTGGTATTCAGCTGCATCCAGTTAGACTGGAAGACAACTCCAGCATAGTTGGGAAAAGGCTAGGCAAATGGATGGAGGTAATATTAATTTGATACAAAGAAAGAAGCGATACTGAAATAATTCGTCGTAATGTCGTTTATGTGGTTCCTAATAAACTCAAACTCAAAGCATTTATTTCAATCAAACCTTGTACAGGCACTTTTGAATTGTCAAAATGAAATAGTCTGTCAGTTAGTCAGAATGTTGAAGCTATTTGCCCATTCAAAACTTAGATCTCTATGGAGAAGAACGTGCAAGAAACTCCATGGACACTCTTTTAAATGAAGATATTAAAAATCCTGGGTACATTATTCTTGTTGCTTCTGTAACGTGAGAACAATGTAAAAGAAGACACAAATGAAGAAACAATTCAAAATATAAGATTTAAAAAAAGCCTTGGCAGTTAAGAGATGACCAGTCTCAACCAACAGCACCCGTTCACGAGCACGACGCTTGAATCAGCACCATCCAGCTCAACCATTTTGCAAGGAGCCGAATGATCCAACACACGTGCCATCATCGGTGATACATTTAAGTGAGCATGACACGTTCTCAACTGCCCTGCTCTTTCAAGTCAACATCAAAAAACTATAATAAACGGATACATGGTTTTTACATTTATAAAATTTTAAAAAATGCTTCTAAATTATACAAAACTATAGTTTGCTATTTATTTAAGAGATTAATAGAATTTTACTACCAAACAGGAAGAGATATTTAGTATTGAAGTATTTAACAATTAAAACTTGATTGAATAAAATAAATTATGTTCGTAATGTCAGAAACACTACAAAAAACCGGCCAAGTGCGTGTCGGGCCACGCACAGTGTAGGGTTCCGTAGTAGCCCGTTATCACAATGTAGTACGATTCTGTTGTTCTTTATTCTGAATAGGTAAAAAAAAAAAACATATTTTGGTTTTCAATGCAAGTCTTTACCCATTATAAACAAGCAACTACTTCATCTTAGTCACTTTAAAGGATTAATGCTAAGGATTTTGTATTTGGTACAAAATTATCCAACACCCAAGTTCAACGACTATTACTGCTAAACTAATAAAGTTATCTTAACCGCTATACTTTTCCTTTAAAGTTCATGAAATGCACTATCATCGAGAATTTTTCCAGATTTTTTAAACCAGTAGTTTAGCTTTTAGAGGGGGGGGGGGACGCCCTACTGGAACAAAAATTTGCACTTTAAACTTTAATATTTCGTAAATGGAGCATTCAATCGAAAAATAATTTTATCAACCCCTAAGCCATTTTAGAAGACCTATTCAACGATACCCCACACGATGGGGTAGATGATGAAAAAAATATTCATCCCCACTTCATATGTAGGGGAGCTACCCTAAAAAAAAAAATTTCCAAAATTTTATTTTACCACTTTGTCGGCGTAACTGATATACGTACTCCTACAAAATTTCAGCTTTCTAGTTCTAACGGTCACAGAGATTAAGCGAGGACGGACAGACAGACAGACGGACGGACAGACAGACATGGCGAAACTATAAGGGTTCCTAGTTGACTACGGAACCCTAAAAAGGGAAGCACCTCTTCCAAATATTGAAATTTTAATAACTAGTGAGCCCAAGTGCCTGTGGAGCAGGAGCAGCATTTTTATCTACAATATAATCATCCAACCTGTAATACGCTTGTCTACATAGTGTGCGTTTAATGCCTGTTTTAAATTTCTCCTCATTTAGTTATAGAATATCGAGTGGTATTTTATTATAACATTTTACACAGTAATCCATAAAAGAAGTTTTTACTTTAGACAATCTGAAACGCGGTTGATCTAATTTGTTCCTATTTCTAGTGTTAAAATTATGCCTGTCACTTATCTTACTAAAAAGATGGAGATTTTTTCGAACGTACATAATGTTTTCATATATATATTGACAAGGAACCGACATGATGTTAATTTTTGAAACAGTTTCCGTAGAGACTCGCGTCTGCTGTACTTGTAGATGGCTCTGACAGCCCTTTTTTGCAGAATGAAGATAGAATCATATAATATTCCAACCTTACTTCACTAATTCATGCAAATACTATCCACACAGTCATAGATAATTGTAGATTCTGCGAAGAGAATGTTAGGGAAATGACAGCCGCTGTTAGCTTACTGACAGCAAAGGAAACTTATTATTAATTATGTTGAATTCGACTGTAAACCTGTAATCCCATCCCATCATAAAATATATCAACTTGAATATTATTTGTAGATTTTGTAAGTAGAAATAAGTTTAAATAATATTGACTTAGATATCACCAAAAAACTCACTTTTTCGATTTATAGGTGGGTTTATTTAACTTATAGGGGATTTACACTAGGTCGTGTAAAACCGTGCAGCGGTCTCTTACATAATCGCCTCACAAGCCGAATCGCCACCCCTTTTGCACAGGTCGATAAAAATTGGAGCTGACTATTTAATTTTGCATCAAAATGTCGACCTTCACGCGGCGGGCGATCGCCTGCGACTGAGCATTTTCTCGGTCGATTTCAGTCACCCGTCCCATGCGACCTGTCGCTGCACGACAAAAGTCGAAACCTACTCTAGTTTGGCTTTTGCGATTTTAGTCACCTGCGACCAAGTTGAATTGCCATTTTGACAGTCGATTTTCACTGTGCGGCTCACCTGTGTAAAGCCCGCATTAACATTTTGTGAGACCCTAACACCCTCAGACGTAATAACAATAACGGCCTACGCAGACCGGGACGGCATGGCAAGGGATATTGCCGTCAGTGAACGCACACTAGCCGCTTAGATACCGCGGCATTCCCGCTTCTCTACCCTCGCCGCCTACCCCGTGATATGTCACAACGAGCGCCGGATCCTTGGCATGCTGTTGCCTACCGCAGGACGCCACGGCATCCCGCCGCGGGAGCCCGTGGCGCGTCTTTCAATGCCGTGAAATGAAATCCCTTTCGATGCCACGGCATCATTTTAAAGCATAGCAATTTATGTCGTATTTCTATATCGATACGTTTGAATGTCAATTAGTAAAAATTTAAATCCCTTGCCATGCCGTCCCGGTCTGCGTAGGCCTTTAAGCTTCTATAGGTCTCGTTCAGTACATCCTTTAATATTTTTGAAAAAAAAACGTAGAAAAAAATCACGAACCAAGTCCCACATTTCTACGATTTAGACTCAAACAAAAGACCATCAGCGGCTCATAAAAAATTCATAGGGACGATACCCAAGCAATGGACTTAATTATTAACATAGGTACATTAAAAAGTTCTAAGGGCAGAAGTTATGTGAATTAGCGCAGTCATTTTCCGTAATCGAGTTTTAAGCAAGGGGCGGTAATACCTCAGAGGTGTGGGTGATTAAAAACTTTTTTTACAAAAAAAAAACAACCGACTTCCAAAAACACTATAAAGAGGTCGAAGAGTCGGTGTCTTTGGATTTGTATTTTAGTTTTTTGCCACCGACTTCCGAAATTAAAGTTATTTTTCTCTTTATAGTGTTTTTGGAAGTCTGTTGTTTTTTTTTTGTAAAAAAGTTTTTATTTTTAACTTTTTAGCGGGTCAGTTTGAAATTTATCTAAGTTATAATAGCCTAATGTCAACTGCTTATCCCCTTTTACAAAATATTGCTTTTCCCGGTGTATGGGCGTTAATTGTTGAGGAGTTCTCCTAGTAAGAACCAGGAGAACTGGAGCTGATTGAGAAGTCACCATCAGCTCCACTTCACCATACGCATTGTAATGAGTATAAATTGCTTAGCAGCCATATTAAAGTAATCGAATCTCAAGCCGTGTGCCATTTGTGGTCTTCATCATCAGCTCCACTTTACCAAATCATAATTTCCGAGAGCAAATGCTCAAGTTACTTTAATAATAGTCTTAGACAAGAAAATTTTTGCTAAGGGCCAAGTTTATGTTACACTTAGTCGTGTAAAGTCGCTGGATGACATTGTATTAAGCGACTTGGAACCTACCAAATTGCTAAATAGACCACATGACGAAAAGGCATTGCGTGAAATGTAACGATTGAGGCTTTTATAAATCATCATCAGCCAATTGCAGTTCACTGCTGGACGTAGACCTCCCCAAGTTTGCGCCAACGTTCACGGTCCTCCGCTTCTCTCATCCAGCCACTACCGGCACACTACCTTTGTTAGGATAATTATACAGAAGAAAAACTCGCAAAAGCACTTTAAGAAGTATTTATTAGTTTTTTGACTAGATGCTGATAATCCTGGCTGCAGCATCAGGCCAGACTTATGTCAACATTGCATTGAACTTAAAATTTAGTCCTGTTTAAAATGAGCCCAAACACGACTACGGTGCTGTAATTTCAAGGTTTGTACTTTTTCTGATGCTCGACTAGCTTCAGCATCAGGTCTCTATGTACTTCGGTGTTCCTCATTAACAGTACGTTTATCCGCACATCGAGCCCTTTTCAATGAGCCTAAATACGATATATCTGCTGTTAGTTGTCGAGGAGTTAGGTACTCTGCAGACTATCCTGACTGCAGCATCAGGTCATAACTTGATGATCATGAGACCAAATGTGGCAAATGCCCTATCAAACATCAAAACCATTTACTAAAACAGTCCTTGCCTGTTCGAGTAACTTCTTACTGTTAAGGAGTTGTACCTTCCATCATTAGCCCAGCTACCTGAAATGGTGACAACCATACGCAAGTACACAAGATACTTCATAAAATATGCGAAAAACAATAAGTGAGCCTACAAAATTTGAGAGTTGCCCTCGATTTCTCTAAGATCCCATCATCAGATCCTAAGTTGGTGACAGTGGAACCACCTCAGAACTATCTACTTTCGAACAAAAAAAGAATTTTGAAAATCCGTCGACAATTGACGGAGTAGGTAATCGATGAACAAACATACAAAAAAAAAAAAAAAAACACAAACATCCGAACATAGTACCTCCTCCTTTTTGTGAAGTCGGTAAAAATAGCTAATCGTGAAACCCAATGAATTTTACTATAATTTCATTCTAGAACTTCCCAGTTTGTTTCGGCCTTTCTTCTTAGAGTTCTTCTTAGAGAGATGAGACGACTTCTATTAGTTTTTAAAATAAGATTGACATCTAAAAGTTTTTGTACAAATCTATTTACAGAAAAAAAAAACAATGTGTCTGTTTCGGAACACTAATAGTTATAATGTGAAAACTCGGAAGTGGCAGGGAAACGTACAGATTATTTTAAAAGGCACTTCGTTTTTAGTCAAACTTCTGTTCAGTTTTCTATAAATTTAATATTTGCGTGCGATTCTTGCATCAGCCCACAATTTGTTCTTTAATCTGCATATTCGCGTGGGCAGTAATATGTGAATATAAAAGCACCCACGACACTATAACTTTGCTCTATGACTACACACGTTATTATTACAATATTTCTCAGCGCGTAACAAAACTGCGTTCACGCCTGAATCGTATTTTCACAGTCATGTCTGTTATGATGCCAAGGTTCCGGCGAATTTACTGAAAAATGTACCGTCTTGTAAACAATGTCCAGCGTAACGAGGTCTTGTTTATAAAAAGCTGAGGCCAGAACGAAATGAAGCGTCAAGGATATTTCATATACGGTGAGGTAAGGAAAATTCCTAGGATACTGAATATAAAACAGATTGGTCCTAGGAGACGGTGTGACGGAATTGACTTAGATGAAAATTCTTCTTCTTCTTTATTTATTTATTTAATACTTCAAGCACATAAATGTACAGGAGCGGACTTGCACTTGAATGCTTTGACTTATTCATTTATTTTTAATGCATATACAGGAAGCTAAAGATCTTGTGTGGCGATGGGGTCGGTCGGGGGATCAAGAAAATAGACGCGGATGAAGTCGTAGGCAGAAGCTAGTGTGTAATATTCAGGATTATTGGTAAAACATTAACAACCTCTTAAGAGGTCATTGTACTAATCATTATGAACAACTTTTACTATGGGACCAAACCTGAAATCGCGAAAAAAAATCACTATGGGACCAAACCGGAATCGCGAAAAAAAAAATCAGCTGTTCCCTACATTTTGACGAGTTATATGAACATAAATGTAGGGAACAGCTGATTTATTTCGCGATTTCAGGTTTGGTCCGATAGTAAAAGTTGTTCATAATGATGAGAACAATGATCTCTTAGGAGGTTGTTAATGTTTTACCAATAACCCTGTATACAAAGTACAGATGACAGCAAGTGAAGTAAAGTATAGATGAGAAAAACCCATCAAACGTTACTAGCTGGAAAAACCTCAACATTGTTACATACTATGTACGGAGGTAAATAGAAGCAAGAAGCACCGTATATTGTTCATATTTGTATGCCTGTTTATTGCTTTCCGTTGCTTTATGCTCAATCAACGTACGAGTAATTTGCATTGGCTTATTACTTCGCCTACACAGCTTATTCATGGCTAATTATAGAGCCGCTCCTTCCGTGTTCAAAGACAAGAGACCCATTTACATGTTTATTATCGACTACTAGTTTGGTGAATTATTGACGAAAATAAAGTTTTTTAGTGTTATTTTACAAAAACCAATGTAAGTGTACTTTAATCTTTCTTTTAAACTCTAAAATATCTATTCTTACCGACTTCACAAAAAGGAGGAGGTAGGTACTATGTTCGGATGTTTGTATGTTTTTTTTTGTATGTTTGTTCATCGAATACTCCGCCAATTGTCGACGGATTTTCAAAATTCTTTTTTTACATGCCTTTTTTAACCGCATTTGTTTTTCTTGTTACGTTCGAAACAGAAACATAATTTGTTTTATTAAGCCGAAAAAATAAATTCGTATAAGTAATAGCAAAAGGTATAAATAAATATCTTCTTTGACTAAGAATTATTTTAACAATACCACCGCAATGTCACCGCATTAACGTGGAATCTTAAAAACAATAGTTGAGTGTCTTTTTTACTTTAAAGTAATGATAAATAAAATATTACTTGCTTCTGAACGTGTCTGACACTGAAATGTGCGCAAAAAAAACTTATTTGATAATAATAGCGTTGTCTTTTTCACCAAAAACTTTTCAACGCGGTTCAGCCACAAATCTTTCATTCACTTTTAACGATCCAAATGCCGCTGAGCGTATTGGACGTCATGGTACGACTTTGCAGCGATGCAGTTTAGGGACCTAAACTGAAATGTCTTGCTTTTGAATAGTTTTTAATTAGATCATGGTAGGCCACCTGGGCCTCAAGTCTGCTATTACAATAGTGTCAGAACGGTCTATCATTGATTTCATAATTGTTGATTTTGACAAGTTTGGTAATCTACTAATAAAATGGCGTCATTATGACTTTCCAATGGTCAACCACTGACACTCCATTGAAAGAAATGACATAGAATGGTAATCTCGTACATAATGAAAAGTACTGACTTACGCGATAATCTGCAAAAATTTTGACAGTTCCTTTGATCAGTGACCTACCATTAGAACGTCATGGTGCAGTCATTGCTTTTAATTCGTTACGAGTATCATATAATTTTTGTGCCATTGACCGACCAATGATCAACCATTATGAATTTAGCAGATTACGAACTTTTAGCAAAATGACAATGGGATGGCGGTGGGGTCGTGTTGGAATGACGAATTTATAAAAATAGCAGACTAGGGCCCCTGAACGTGTGTATTATGGATTGCAATAAAGAATAATTGAATTGAAAAAGCCTTTGCCCAGAAGTGGGAGACAACATAGGCTAACAAAAAAAAGGAAATGTTTTCTTGGCGTTCAATGTCTTTGCACATCAAACCAGTGCGTCTTTTGTTTTTAATGTCTGCATTGTACAGACATTTGTGATCATGTTTTATGATTTGTTATTGTCTGTGCTTCTGACAGAAAACAGAGTTTAAGGGGCTTACATGACCTAGCGCGGTCATTCTCGGACTGCATAGAAAAGAAAGAGAAGCGCGATGACACAACGCTTGTGCATATGAAGCAATTGTTTAATTACAAAAAATCTATTGTTCGGACTAAAAAACTAAAACACTAGTATTTTAGTATGTTGCTTGTAGAATAATCTGACAAAAAATCATAATGATTGTATGTACATATATTAGCATGGTTTTTATTGTAAAAAGAAAGTTTTTAGAGGTACGAGTATCTTCAAGATTTTTTTCTATCATATCAAATTAGTCGTATAATGTTTTCAACACACTATCTACCTTGCATGTATCCTGAAGAATATGTATTTTTATGATTTTGTTTACTGTAGTCGATCATATACTTTTATTGTTTCTAAAACTTACATTTTTTGTGTTTAGGTCCTGTAAGCCCCTTAACAACATGTTTTATGGAAATCATTCGTCATGCAGAGTTATTTTAAAGAGTTAATCAATCAATCAACTCAGCCTATCGCAGTCCACTACTGGACATAGGCCTCCCACTTTCCGCATCCAGTTTCTCCCAGCCACCTTTTTGAGGTCGTCTGTCCATCTAGCTGGGGGGCGTCCCGCACTTCGCTTGCCGATCCATCCCTCCAGGACTCTTCTGCTCCACCGGCCATCGGTCCTTCGACAGACATGGCCAGCCCACTGCCACTTCAGTTTGCGTACTCTGCAAGCTATATCGGTAACTTCGTTAACTTCCGGATTACTTCGTTTCTGATTTTATCCTTCTATGAAACTCCGAGTATAGCCGGTTCCATTAGCGCGCTGAGCGACCTATGATGAAGAGTGGACATTGTATATGTCACTGTATAAACATTTCACATACAAATATGTCTGTCACAGCATTGCTCCGTGTACATTTTTACCGTCAAATCATAATCCTGTATCGCTTTATTGTAACGGGAAGATAAATGTTCATGACGCCATTCCGACACCACAGAATTAAATGCAAAACAATGTTCGTGTAAAAAGCAACTTTGACGTAATGCAGTAAAGTTGGTATTTGTGTTTTGTTCGTCTATGGTTTTTGAAATCGAACGTTGCGTCGATATAAGGATGTTCCTACTAGAAGTGGCTGTTGTGAGTGCGTGCACAGGTGGTCTGTAAAAAGTCAATTGTCATATAACTACGATTCAATCAGGAAAATGATTATAGGTTGTGACGTGTGGTTTTGTATCACAATTTACCTGATTTTAAGCTAAGCGTGAACCACGATATTATTCTTTGCGGAATAATCGTCAATCTGTGAACAATACCAAAATAATAGAGTAAATATACATAATATTATATAATAGCTTGTAAAATTATATTAGCGTTCACGATTTTATTTCACATGAACATGCGATTTAAAACACGACGACACGGTTGGCGCAGTGGTTAAGCGGTTGACTGCTGCGCTGCGTGTCGCGGGTTCGATTCCCGCACGGAACAAATATTTGTAAGACCTATAAGTAGTTGTTCCGGGTCTGGCTGTTTGTGTATGTGAGTTTAAGTGTTTGTAAACGCACCCACGATACAGGAGAAATTCCTAGTGTGGGGAAACGTTTAAAAAAAAAAAAAAAAAACGCATCCCTTATTTGTTTTATGGTTATCAAAAAGTTCGCCAATGGTTATTCGCCAATGGTGCTCTAGTACTTTAAAGATTACCTATTATAATAGGCACGGTTTTTATACGAAGAAAAAAATCAAATTTCGTTTTTGGGTGCATAAATGGCGCAACCTTCAAAACGTACGGCACAGGCATAGGACCAGTAAGTAACAAATCAATAAAAAAAAATTATAAAATAAATAGGCCTCTTCCATATTCAAATTGTAAGATTTCTCCAATTTCGGTACCCCAGATACAAAAATAGCATGGAAGAGCGAAGGTGTCGGGTTGTAGGTGATTGATCATCGTCTCTGCCAGGCCTGAGATAATAGGCTGGATCGATGACACTTTCTGAAGGGAACTGAGGTTCTTTAATGCAATTATTTAGGTACTAGGGTTTCTGGTGACGCAGCTGAGTTTTAGATGCCTGTGAAATCTGCTTCCTGTTTTGAAAATGTAGGTATATACAGTTGGAGCAGGGTTCTTAAAATGATTAATTTAGGTATTTTCTTTTCATTATTTCTTTATTATTGTACACCCGAGAGAGAGAGAGTTGTAGAGATATTTTTTAAATTTTGTCGAACTTTGTCTGTGTTAACAAATAAAGTTCATCAAACCTGGGGGCCTAAAAAGGCCACTTTGGAAGAATCATAAAAGGATAACAGAATGGACAGTTGCTTCACCACTGGAATTTGATACGATTAACTTAACAGTTATGTTAAGTTAATCGTATCAAATTCCAGTGGTGAAGCATTTTTCAGTTATTTTTTTTTGTCAATCCAATCCAAATCCAATCCCAATCTCTTTGATTGTACCTACGTAGTGCAGCGAAAAAAAGAAAAACACGGACTGTCTTCGCCATTTTGTAATTCATAATGTTATCCTTTTATGATTCTCCAAAGTGGCCTTAGCTGCAGCTACAATAAATAATATTTATTCCATTTTATTTATTTTCCATTAATTAGTGCATCCGTGTTGTGTTACATGGGATAAGATAAACGTAAGATAGTTCTTGAATACGAAACAAAAATTATCAAAAAAGCAGCTTCAGGCAAAATATTGGTCATATCTATACACATTGTCACATTTTATACACATTCGCTCTTAACTCTACGCCAATGAATCACTCGTCAACCCAAGGGTTGACGAGTGATTCATTGGCGTAGAGTTAAGAGCAAGAGTGTGCAAGCACACTCTTGCAAGATGTTTAAAATCTCTGCCATTAAATATTAGATCATGCCACATCTAGCAGCCTATATTCATGTCATAACAATACATCTTTACACGATTTTCGGGAAAACTGTTTGGATGTAACATTGTACTCTATAACATCGACGTTAAGGTTGATATTCAGTTGCGGTGTACTGTTGACCTTGTGATGTAGCAGTTAGCGCGGTGGTAGATAAACACGTCATAATCTGAGATTATCTGACGGTGGCAGGCAAACATGCTAGGAGTACAACTTACAAGTAGGTTAGGCTATGTAGCCCTTTCTTTAGTGCGGTCGGCAAAAGATGTCCCTTTTAAGGCTGTGTAATCTGAAAGTGGGCAACGGCGCAAATAGCACGAAGATGGGTCTCTTCGATACCTCGCGGTCGCGGTGTTGCTCGCTACCTCGATGTCATGTCACCTCCATGAAAAACAAATGAAGAGTCCTGTCGCTCGTTGTCCAACTTTTAACCTTTTTTTTTAAATATTTTTCGGACAAAATATAAATATAACATGGGGTAAAAATTATTGGAATCGATTCAGCTACTAATTCTGAACAAAGTATATTCAGGTTTCGCATATACTAAAAATAACGTTGTATCACACTAATATTATAAAGGCGTTTGTGAGTGTGTGTGGGAGTGTGTGTGTGTGTGTTTATATGTTTGTTACTTCTTCACGCTCAAACGGCTAGACCAATTTTGATAAAATGTTGTATGGAGGTAGCTGACACCCTGGATTAACATATAGTTTTATCCCGATATTCCCACGGGATCGACAATTACGCGGGTGAAACCGCGGGGCGCAGCTAGTATTACAATATAAGTATGTAATAAAAAATTAAAGAAAAAGGCAGGAGCTCATTGTGCATCAAAAAATTCGTCCGCATCGCTGTCAATGGGATAAGTGCCCAAAAGGCTGGCAGCATTACCAAGCTGGATGGCAATGCTGATTCTACAATGTTTTATGTATTCACAGAATTTTGAATTAACTTACGTAAGCACTTCCAAAATTAATAAAATTATTACGCATTGTTTGTAATCTTTTTGACGTCACATTACCTTCCTTTGCGGAAAATTATCTTTTTCCTGGACTGCTGTAGGCTGTATGTCACTGGCTACAGTGTAACTGTCTTTATTCTATTCTGTAAAAACGTCACCGTAAAAACTTACCTGAAGTGAGCTTGAAAAGAGTTGTTATTCCACATGATGCACAACTTTGCCACTATTCACAGCTCACTTCAACTCAGCTCAGCATAAGTTTCAATTTAAAAATACCAGTCATTCTGTAAAAATCGCACCTTGAAAACCGAGCTGAAGTGAGCATGAAGTGAAGTGAAATCACGTGAAATAACACTGTTGTATATGTCTACAGAAACACCTGCTGTAGGTATGGACCTACTTATTTATTTATTCAGTTTCGGACAACAATACAATCCATTTTGTTAGTGAAAAAATACCTTATAACTAATGTTAGTAATACAAAACAAAACACACAATCAACACCGGCAACACCGAGACAAGTTGTTGAAAGAACGATCAAGCCAGAGATCAGCTACCTAGCTGACAATCCTCTCCACAAAATGCCTCAAAACAGGGGAATAAGGACTCTCCGCCACTAGTTTCAGGATACTATTGTTACTGACCCGCACTCGATGCGTCAGTGAAGCAACTTTTTGTGTATGACTGCGTGAAAACCATCAGTACGGTTTAGCGAAAACATCTCTGATGCACTACAGAAACGGGGCAGTCCCAACAGCATCCTAAAAACATTATTATATTGGACGCGTAAGGCATCTAGCGATCTTTTGGCGTAGCTGACCCACAGTCTCCTCGCATACAGACCCTGACAGAAAGCCTTGAATAGGGTGATCTTGACTTGGTCACTACAACGGGAGAATCTACGGGCCAACATATTCCCGCGGACCGCTAGTGCCCTACGTTCCCTCTCAATGTCTACATTATCCTTAAGGTCGTCGGTAAGCATGTTCCCCAGGTGCTTAAATTGGTTCACTTTATTAATGCTCATGCCATTTAAGGTAAAATTAGCTGTATGGTTAGGGCACTTACCGGCGGCCTTAAAAACCATGTATTCGCACTTCCTGACATTGTAAACCAGACCATGCGTATCAGCGTACTTCTCGCATACCTTCAGCATATATCTCAGATAGATCCCTCGGTTGGGCCCATCAGCGCCATATCGTCCGCGTAGCTAATGTTGTTAATACTAACACCACCAACCCGGCAGCCGACACGCATACTGCTGAGCTCGTCAATGAGATCATTTACGTAGAGGTTGAAGAGCCTGGGAGACGTCAAGCCACACTGTGTGTCTCACAGTCCAACTTTAACTTAACTTATCGTATTTACATAGGTACTAGTTAATTCGATATTTATAACCCACTAAAAAATGGGCTGATTATTTATTTATTTAATTTAACCGAACAAAAAAGTGCGTACAGACGCCAGCACATCAAGCTACCCGAAACTTGCAAATTTTTCCAATCAATCTTGAACCTTATGCTTTAGTGATAAAGTTGAAAATCTATTAAAGAAATTTGACAGATTGTAGTAGCTTTATGTGCTGGCGTCTGTACTTTATTTGTACTACTTCGGGTCGAAGCCAAGCACTGTCTTCCTTTACCTAGCAGAATCATCATCAGTCTACACTAGTCCACTGCTGGACATACCATCTCTAATTGCAAGCCATTTAGCTTGATTCTGAGGTTTTGTAAAAAACTTAGTTTAGGCACCAGTCTTCCACAAATTAAGTACAAAACTGTATCTGTAGACTAATTTAACTTTAAGCTGTAATTTGTGATAAGAAAATAAAATCTATTCTATTCTATTCTATTCTCGGCAACTCTCATCCAGCTGCTACCAGCCACTCGGCGAAGATCGTCGCTCCACCTAGCGGGGCGTCCCAACTTACATTTGCCTATTTGCGGTCCCTACTCCAGAACATGTACGGTCATCGGTCCTACGGCAGATATGGACGGGCACTTCAGCTTTCTTATTCTGTGAGTTATAGGTAATATGGGTTAGTAGAAGTAGTACTTTCGGGTAGTCAGAAGCCCGAAAGTCTGACAACCAGTAACTGGGTTATGGGGGTCAGATAGGCAATCGTTCCATGTAAAATGCTGGTATTCAGCTGCATCCGGTTAGACTGGAAGCCGACCCTAACGTAGTTGGGAAAAGGCTAGGTAGATGATGATAGGTAGTATGGGCTGGTAATACTAATAGGTAATGCCGGCCTGGTGTCCGGAACTCCACGTCAATACCCAAATCACCTTCCCTCTCTACACATACACGACAGACATCACACACTCATACACAAACCACACACACATCCACTTCCCACATTACACCACATCACACGCGCTTACTCACACACTATTGCTGCTGTTACACGTTTTAGACTCCCGAATTTTGTAAAATAATCTAATCGGACGAATGGATGGCCCTTAAAACACAGGATTTTCCTAGCATCGGGGTCACAAAAATTGAGCACAAATGTATTAACAAAATAAGTAACATGCATTGTATTTCTTCTTTTTGCTAAATAAATTATTATTATTATTATACGCGTATTTTGCGTACGGTTCTGTGAGTTATATCAACAGCTTTGGTTCCCTGCCGGGTCACCTCATCACCCAGGAGAATAAATTAATTTTCACTTCTGCAACAAACTAGAGAGAAACACACCTATATACATATGCTCCGACGGGCAAGGGACAGCACTATCGCACTATCCGACACCTGATAGTTTGACGGCGAAGTTTCCTACTCTGTGACAGAGTGCTAAGTATGTTACATGTAGTATTTAGCTAGGTACACTGTGACACGAGGGTAAAGTTGTTAACATGTAAATAGAAAACGACGTGGGAGCGTGGATAATGTATTCAGGTAGATATAAGTATGAATATTATGTGCTTATTCGCATAATATTATGGAAAATTCAAATACTCTGGCTAAAATATGTCATTAGGTAGTTACTAGTTACCTAGTGCTGTTAAAGAAATGGTAAGACCACGTTATTTGTTTTGGTTTATATTTTATACCTATTTGAAGAAAAATACCTCTCAATTCCGGAAATATTAATTAACCATTTTACGAGTATCATACAAAATTTAACGAAAATGTAATCGTTCGCCACAACAGGAAGAAATTTAAGAGACGATTACATTCGACCTTTTTTTTTAGAGATAACTTTGATCGAACATATTTAATGGATGCGCCCAAAACACTGAACTGTATTATAGTATTATACGTTTAGAGGTCAGTGGCCCAAAACAATCGGAATAAAGGTTTCCAAATATTTCTTTATTTGCGGACAATCCCCCTTTTTATTTCAAATCGTATAAAAATACCGAGATTTTAAAATATGTCAGTAGACTGTATATAAAGTTCGTTATTCATTAACGCTATTTCATAACAAACAATGAATGCTGTCGTAGAAACTGCGCAATGGACTGCAACAATAGCAACTGTGATTACATTGGCACAGGATCAAGGAAAACATTTAGTTCTTCATTTTGGAAAGAGGCTAGTAGTTTAAAGAGACAAGTGAGTCCAACACTGACGCGCGGAGTAAACGTAACTTAAATTCGAACGATTTTATAATTAAAATAATGTTTTGCACTTGATATTTACTTAGTTTTAAGACTTTATTCATGTCCAAGTCCCAAAAATTTAAACCAAAATGCTTTAGAATAATATATATTTTCGATTGAAAAAACGTTCCAAATTTTTGTACGGATTAGGATCAGTCCATACATGTCAGGGCCAATACCTTCTAAACTCCGAGGCGTCGTTGTCCGGGGCTTGAGCCCTCAATGTAGCTCTGACGTACACGATCATTGAGCCGGTACGATTCGGAGCCCGTAAGACCTTGACCTGTATGTTACGGGCAATTGTTACGACCCAGGATCAAAAATACATAGGTATAATACAATCAGGGCAATTCATTGTTACGCATTTGCGTACACCCTACGTCAATTTGCTGAGTTATAGCCATTTCATACAACTCTGTCGAAGAATGACAGTTGTGATTTGAATATATGAACAGTTTAAGATGGTGGTCAGTTTGCTTAATTATTAATTTCCCTGCCTTCACAATAAATAAAAATACAATTTCTAATGCCTCTCAAATAGATCTCAAAAACTAAACGTATCGAAAACTAGAGCCACTCTTAAACAAGTAGTACGTCACGAAAAACAGCGCAACACACTGAATGCGTATTGTATTAAGTAGGCAGTAAATGTCTAAATGTATGTAGGTTATAAACAAGCCACATACCTACTGTATGCAGCTCATAAATACGAGAATTCCGCGAAGAGACGGGAATACTTGCAACAAATATGTGTTTTAGATGACTAAATAATAGCATTACTCTCGACAATTATACTTGATCAGTTTTTTATCATCATCGTCCGTACATTCTGCTGGTCGATACAAGGTCGCTCAGCAAGCTATGGAAGGGGCTATGCTTGCAGTCTCTCTGAGGGCTCTAATCCGCAACGAGGTGATCCGGCAGTGAACGACAAAAAAGTTGTCGACATAGCTCACAGAATAAGCAAGCTGAAGGGCTGGCCATATTAGCCGTAGAACCGATGACCGTTGAGGTAGACGTGTTCTTGAGTGGAGACCGCGAATCGGTGGGTTGCCCTCAGGCAAGGTGGAGCGACGATCGTCGCAGTACGGCTGGTAGCAGCTGGATGAGAGTTGCTGAAAATCGAGTTGAATGGCGTGCAATAGAAGAGGTCTATGTCCAGCGTTGGACTGCTATAGGCTGATAATGATGATGATGATCATCATCATCTTCCTGGCCTCGAGGTCGCCCTAAGCACGAAATCCGTAATTTCGCCCGAGTTTACGGGCGATGCCTACTCCGTATCACCTACGGACATAGATTGATTTGAGAAAATGAAAGACACAACGATTTGACAGTTGTCCCTAATCCTGATGTGTTTTTACCCGTTCGAAAAAGCTAATTACTTCACTTCGATGTTTCGAAAATCTTTTGGACGGGCCCGTATGAAGATACGGATAGGGATATGCTCTCTAAATCAACCTTTGTTGACGGATTTGGAGAGCATGTCTTGTCCCATGTTACTTGAGGTGGGTGCAATCATTCCTCACACAATCCATCCATCTCTTCTTTGGCTAGAAACGCCCTCCACTCCATCCATCACAACATTTATATTCATCACTCTTTTAGTCACTTGATCACTTTCTATTGTTCTTTATAATGTACTATCATTGGCCCGCAGCTTCGGCCTCGTGTAGTTCGGTAGTTATCACACCTACGACTACGTACTGCCTAGGTAAAACGTATTTTATTACAAACTATACTAGAATACTAAATTAAATGACTAACTAACTTACTATACAAATAAATACAAAAATAAAGGACACTTAGGCGTCGAAGTACTCGTGCGCATCGCTGTCATCCGGAAACGTGCCCAGAAGACTGGCAGCATTGCCACGTTGAATGGCAATGCTAATAATTCTTTGGCCAAAGAACGACCCAGCCCTCTGGTCACGTGAAGTGTCGACCAGCCGGCGAGCAATTTCCTTAAAAAGGAGACGCGCACCGGGCCCTATGACCCGAGCGTTTCGACCCTAAACAGCTCAAAGCTATAGTTGCCCATAAGGTTACAGTATTTGCGCCGCTCGAGGGTCTCAGCAGCCAGCAGCCGCAGCAGCGGAGCTAGCACAGCCCGCCGTACTAGGAAAGTGAGATTGCGCAAGGTTATCGACACATGTTGCGTATTATCTCATTATTATCTCAACATTATATTACAGGCACTGATTAACAGAATGCGCAATCTTAAATAGAGAAAGGTATTTGAGTTAGAAGGGTCCTGAGTTACAGACGACCCGCCTCTCTAAGATAGGTTTATGACATGCACAATCTTAAATGGAGAAAGGTGTCCGAGATACGCGGATCCTGAGTTACAGACGACCCGGTCAATCTTAAATGGAGTAAGGTGTCCGAGAGCCGGGTCGTCTGTAAGTCAGGACCCGGCTCTCGTAGATAGGACATCTTAATTTACAAAATGGTTAGAGTCAAGATATTTTATAATAAAAGTTTAAAGTTGCATATAAGCAGAACCTTCAAAATTATGAGAAATATTTGAAAAAAAAAAAAAAAACCTGGGGAATATTGCAAATTATAAAGACTGATTTGTAATTTATCCTATGCCCTAACCCAGACTATGGCCTATGGCCTGGCTGCCACATTTTTTTAATAATTTCTCCACACATCAACGTCTGATGAGGTGTCTAAAGGTAACAGACAGAAAGAGTTACTTTTGCATTTATAATAAGCAAGTATAGGTATGGATTTCTAGTAATTTGTTAGAGAAAAATTCTAGTTTTTCAGGAAATTCGAGTTGTTTTTAGAGACTGGTTGTAATACATTCATCTTTTTTGTTTTTCAATCGAATCTAATTCACAGCTGATTCTAGGAATAAAACTGTTGTACAAAATATGGAAAAAGCTATGAAGTAAATGAATTTCGTGGAGGTAAGAACGATCGCTATAGAAGATAAGATAATCCAATATGGTTTGTGTAAACTTTCAAATGAAGCTTGAATAAAACCAAATCATCTTTTTAAAAGTTCTTTTCACTGATCTTATGCCTTATTAGTTCAAATTACAGTAATAAATAACGTAATCAGAATCTCACTCAAAGTTTGAAAACGCTTTCAGAGGGATTTCGAATAAAAACATATACCTAGTTTTCTTCCTCTTTAAATTAGACACCTCCGCAGTTTCCAAAACGACCATTTCTTAAAAGTCACCAAAAGATGGGATATTCCTGTCATAACCAAAGTCACCAAAAGATGAGATATTCCTATCATAACCAAACAAAGTCACCAAAAGATGAGATATTCCTATCATAACCAAACAAAGTCACCAAAAGATGAGATATTCCTATCATAACCAACAAAGTCGCCAAAAGATGAGATATTCCTGACATAACCAAAAAAAGTCGCCATATGATGAGATATTCCTGACATAACCAAACAAAGTCTCCTCGAAGCACGGGGGTATTCAACCGCCAACTTCCAAACTTCGGACTGTTACTAAGAAATTCCTAATGGAAAACCCAATAACACTTTGTCCGACCCGGGAATCGAACCCAGGACCCCACGCTCAGTCAAATACGCCTCCTATTACTACTTAAACATAAACGGCGCAATGTGGGTAGGTATTAGGGCATCACTGCTGAACCCAGAAACAAACCACGCGAGATGTTAGGTATGTTAAGTAATTATCCACTCTGATTCGCAATATATCACAGATTGCAAGCATCTTAAGGTAAGCCAAGCAGCATCTAGTTTCGCTTTGACAGCGCACACGACAGATGCCGTCCATCTACGCCGCCGCCTTTGTCCACGACACGGCACACCGGACCGTTACTCGAGATTAACTAAGTACTATAGGTGATAAACTAGAATATCTCTAAGTTTATACTAGATTTGGGATTAAGTTAAGGTAGTACGTACGGCCAATAGTGCCTAGCTTGCTATGAAATCTTGACAGCAAAAGAAAGTGTTGTTTTTAGGGTTCCGTAGTTCCTACAAGGAACCCTTATAGTTTCGTCAAGTCCGCCTGTCTGTCTGTCTGTCTGTCTGTCTGAGGTTTTGCTAAGAGACCTTTAGTACTAGAAAGCTGTAATTTTGTAGGAGTGCGTATATTAATTACGCCGACAAAGTGGTAAAATAAAAATGTTGAAAATATTTTTTTTAGGGTAGCTCCTCTACACGTGAAGTGGAGATAAATATTTTTTTCGTCGTCTACCCCATCGTGTGGGGTATCGTTGAATAGGTCTTCTAAAATGACTTGGGGGTTGCTAAAATAATTTTTCGATGTAATGCACCATTTACGAAATATTAAACTTTAAAGTGCAATTTTTTGTTCCAGTAGGGCGTCCCCCCCCTCTAAAACCTAAACTGCTGGCTTGAAAAATGTGGTAAAATTCAGGATGATAGTGCATTTCATGAACTTTAAAGGAAAAGTATAGCGGTTAAAATAACTTTATTAGTTTAGCAGTAATAGTCGTTGAACTTGGGTATTGGATAACTTTGTACCAAATACAAAATCCTTAGCATTAATCTTTTAAAGTGACTAAGATGAAGTAGTTGCTTGTTTATAACGGGTAAAGACTTGCATTGAAAAAGAAAATATGTTTTTTTGAATAAAGAACAACAGAATCGTACTACATTGTGATAACGGGCTACTACGGAACCCTACACTGTGCGTGGCCCGACACGCACTTGGCCGGTTTTTTACATAAACGTAACATCTCGCTTGTACTCCCTGAACTACAACTGCCTAACCTAAGCAAAGGTGTATGCGTTTCGATAAGTTAAGATGTTTAAGTCCCAATTGCGGGGCACATTATCAATCGGAATCGGTTTAATTTTGATCGTTCCACAACATTCATTGCGTTATTTACGTGTTGAGCAGATACATTTTTCGAACTTATGAAGCAATGGATTAGCAATTTGCTTCAAAATTATTTAGATTCCGATTGATGGTGTGTTACGCCATTAGATTTATTATCATAGGTAAGAACCTATACATAACCATACCAATACGGACCCCCATTATGTATATTTGTAATTATTATGGTGTATGTACAGTGGGTTGCATCAATTGGATACCCCAGTTGTATTAAAATTTTCATACAACTGGGGTACCCAATTGATGCAGCCCTCTGTACATAGGTAATAAAGATATTTTCTCAAAATTACTTGCACAAAAGATCAACTACGTTATTTTGTGATAAAATGGTTCTTATTTAAGCCTGAGGGGAAATTCTCGTAATTTTAAGAACGTTCACGTCTGATCTCAATCACAATCTGTCAAAAATACGTCTAATTTCCTTTCATTTTAGACAAGTTCTTGACACTGATTGTCGCTGTAGATTGCGACTAGATTTTGAACGTTTTTAGGGTTCTGTACCCAAAGGGTAAAAACGGGAACCTATTACTAAGACTTCGCTGTCTGTCCGTCTGTCTGTCACCAGGCTGTATCTCAAGAACCGCGATAGCTAGACAGTTGAAATTTTCACAAATTATATATTTCTGTTGCCGCTATAACAACAAATACTAAAAACAAAATAAAATGAATATTTAAGGGGGGCTCCCATACAACAAACATGTTTTTTTCGGCGTTTTTGCCTTGTGGTACGGAACCCTTCGTGTGCGAGTCCGACTCGCACTTGTTTAATTACGGGAATCGATTCTCTGATTTTTGACAAGCACTCTTTGCTACAGACAAAGTTTGCATTCCATTGTTTTAATGCCACTGATTTTTTACGAGCACAATCTTTTAGGTTCATAATTATGAGTAAAATTTCGTGAGGAAAGTTTTGAGTATAAATATCGATGGCCATAAGAGTAGGGAAGACCAAAGAAACGATGGATGGAATGTGTGTATGATGAAATTATTAGAAAGCGAACTACCGAGATGATTACTAATCGAGAAGTATGGAAGAAAAATACTGTTGCGCTGACCCCAAATAAATTGTGATGAGAGCAGGAGAGTGATAAATATTTTATGTTCATAGTTGTCATATATATTCAATTGTTTTAGAGTAAAGCATGGAATAAAATATGAATAAGTGCAGTAATCTCATCTCTAATAGAAACTCACTGCAACGATATTCTGTATCAAATATCAATATCTATGTGGCTACGTATAGACAATATCAGAGACGACATCTGAATCAAAATCGAAACTTGAGTAATTGGGAGGGGCAAACATGTCTGCCGATATGACTTGCCTGCAGGCAATATGGGTGTAGGCTTATGTCCGTGATAAAGGGGTATCGTATTACCGACTGGGTTGTGGAGGTCAGAGAGGCAGTCGCTCCATGTAAAATACTGGTATTCAGCCGCATCCAGAGAGACTGGAAGCCAACCCCAACATAGTTGGGAAAAGGCTAGGTAGATTGATTGATCAAGGTCCTGTCTATACAACACTGTGAAAGTACTACGTCTAAGACATTCTTGAATGGAAAGTTCTAGACTTCTAGATTAAAGGACGAGCTATTGTTTTCATATGGCCTAGATTCTAAATATATGTGCATCTAAGTATACTGTATAAATGAAGTCACGTTTTAGAACTAACATGTTTATAAAATTATTCCTACCTACTACGTTTTCCTTTACTTGATGTTGGTGACGTATTGAGATCAATTTGGATTATCTTACTTGATATTGTCTTATATGATTTACTTACTTGTCTTACTAACTTAAAACTGTACCTACTTGAGCTACGGAGACCCTGATGGGCATACACAAAAACAATGACGCAGTCGTGGGAACTACCGACAGACGTGAACACTTAAAACTCTTAGTGGTTTTTTTATTTTAAAATCAATTGTATATTATTATCAAAATTTTTAATTTTACATTAATTTGTAAATTAAAATTATGAAGCGACGAGGCGACTAGTGGATAGGGGCGATAAAATTTTGGTTATAGGATATGCCGGTTTCCTCACGATGTTTTCCTTCACTTTTTGAGAACAGCGAGCAGCGGTGATGAATTATTTACACAAAGTAAAGCGCCTTTCTCGGTTCGAAACCACGATCTACGACTCGTAATTAGGGGCTGTTACCACTGGACCACCACTCCCACAGAATAAAGAATCATCATCGTCATCATCAGCCTACAGTAATCTACTGCTGGACATAGGCCTCTCCAGTTGCACGCCATTTAGCTCGATTCTCGTCATTTCTCATCCAGCTGCTACCAGCCACCCTGCGAATATCGTCGCTCCACCTAGCCTGGGGGCGTCCTACCTTACGTTTGATTCGCGGTCTCCCCTCAAGAACACGTCTACTCCAACGGTCGTCAGTTCTACGGCTAATATGGCCCGTCCATTGCCACTTCACCTTGCTTATTCCGTGAGCTATGTCGACAACTATCGCTCTCTGCCGGATCACCTCATTCCGGATTCTATTCCTCAGAGAGATTCCAAGCAGCTCGTTCCATAGCTCGCTGAGCGACCTCGAATTTATGGACCAGCAGTACCGTGAGTGTCCACGTTTCGGCTCCGTAAGTCATAACAGGACGCACTGATTGAAGACTAGTCTTTAGGTTCTGCGGAATACGCGAATAAAGAATACATTCCTAAGACTAAGTAAATCATCTGCCTAGCCTTTTCCCAACTATGTTGGGGTCGGCTTCCAGTCTAACCGGATGCAGCTGAATAGTATTTTACATGGAGCGACTGCCTATCTGACCTCCACAACCCAGCTACTGGGTAATATGATACCCCTTGGTATCACTGGTTGTCAGATTTTCGGGCTTCTGACTACCCGTAACGACTGTCAAAGATCCACGAATGACAGCCGGGACCAACGGCTTAACGTGCTTTCCGAGGCACGGAGGGGTCTCGGTATGTAAAGATGGTCACCCTTCCACAGACCAACCGCGGCAAGCGTAGCTTAACCTGATCGATCGACCTGTGCGGCTGTTATCATTTAGCCTAAGTAAATAAAAAATAAATAAGTATTATATGCGCAACGAGATCTTCGATTTTAAAATCATTCGTTACATTACAGCTATCCATCATACACCAGTCTATTTGCATACCTAGCCTTCCATAATTTTTTCCGGTCATTACATATTCAAAACACAGTCTGAAACTGAAAAATGTACCGCCTGACACAATGCTAGTTGAATAATAAATACGCCAGAACAGGTAGAACGAATAAATCACTTCGACGGTTCAATTGTCTTATTTTGAAACCGGCAATATCTTTGTTAGTCGGCTATTTGAAATATCGTATGCAGTACCTATAATGCTGTCTGTTAAACAGAATGACAGGAGACTGACAGGATAACAGCAATAGAAAAACTAAACTATTCAATTTGGTCTAGCCATTTCGACTGAATAGAACGTCTTTTATTTTTCTTCATATTTTCTGACTGACCGACTTCTTGACAATTCAAAAGTGCCTGTAAATGGTTTAATTGAAAAAAATGGTTTGAGTTTGAGTTGAGTTTGAGTTTTTTAACTAGCTTCTACCCGCGGTTTCGTCCGCCTGAAATTCCTTGTTCCCCCGACCCATAAAGTTGCATCGCATCACTCTTCTTCTTCGCTTAGCGTTCTTTCTGACTTTTTGCGCGGCTCCTAAGGGTCATAGCCTGATATTAAATAGCCTTATAGCCTTCCTCAAGATTTTTTTTTTCAAATCCGACTGGTAGTTCCAGAGATTACCGCGTTACAAACAAACAAACACTTCAGCTTTATTATTAGTAGTATAGATATATAAAAAACAGGGTTATTGGTTAATCATAGGTCATTGTACTCATCATCATGAACAACTTTTACTATGGGACCAAAACTGATATCGCGAAAAAAAATAATCTGCTGTTCCCTACATTTATGTTCGTACAACTCGTCAAAATGTAGGGAACAGCTGATTTTTTTTTTTCGCGATTTCAGGTTTGGTCCCATAGTAAAAGTTGTTCGTAATGATGAGTACAATGACCTCTTAAGAGGTCGAAACGTAATTTAGAACAAAGATAAAAATATCGAATAACCAGTTACCCACGCGTAATATACCTACTGTAACTAACAATTGTATTAGAACTTACGTTTACTGCAAGACGTTAAAACACAAAGAGAATTAACAAGTTTTATCGTCTGTTAACAAAATGTGGGCAGATTCTTGGAAACTGTATCTTATCGCCTGTAGGTACACTCACGAGCATTAAATAAGTACCTTACAGTTACTTAAAATTCAAAGCGTTTTTCTCGCCAGATAAAAATTGCAACTTTGAGAAAAGAGTAAGGCCAATGACCCTTCAACTGTTGAATAATCAATATTTGATTTATAACAATAGAAATTCAATCGTGTCTTATTAGAGTTATTAGCCACAGTTGAGCTACTACAAACGCTTAAACCGCAGGTTTACTTTAACCAAGGTAACCGACATAGCCCGAAGAATTGCCAAACTTTAGTGGCAGTGGGCAGGGCACATTGCTCGCAGAACAGACCGATGGGGCCGAAAGGTTCTGGAGTGGCGACCGCGTACCGGAAGACGTAGCGTTGGAAGGCCTCCCACAAGGTGGTCCGACGACCTTGTAAGGCCGCAGGAACTCGTTGGATGCGAGAAGCACAGAACCGGTCGAAGTGGAGGTGCTTGGGGGAGGCCTATGTCCAACAGTGGACGTCATTCGGCTGAAATGATGATGATAATGAAACGCTTAAAATCTCGTCGCAAGCATCGTGTCTCAGATATATCACGTCGAAGTAAGCTATTGTCGAAGTACAGCATGCAGAAGTAGAGTACCTACGTCGAAATTGACTCTTGTCGGACTACCATTGTTGTCGAAGAAGCATGTCGTCGAAGTCGCATCGTTTCCTAGTTAAGTCATGTCGAAGTAACGCTTTGTCGGAGTACAGTAGTGTCGGACTTAAGGTATTTCGATTGTCGAAATGAAGACGTGTCGGAGTTCCGTATTGTCGAAATAAAATCTTGTCGTATTATGGGTTGTCGAAATTCGGTTGGTAAGTCTTCAGCAACAACCTATGTCAAAAACTTGCCAAAAATCCATGGAAATCAGAGGTATTTTTGACAGATGGAGACTGAGATCAGGAACGTTCTTAAAATTACTAGAATTGCCCTCTGTTTCATAATAGTATGGTTTCAATACCACTACACAATACAATTCATGATCAGCCTATAACGTTCCCACTGCTGGGCCACAGGCCTCCTCTCTGTGACAGGGAATGGGCCGTAATCCAACACGCTGGTCCGGTGTGGGTTGGTAGATGTAACATGTCTTCGAATTTTTGGTTCTAGAACATGTCAGTTTTCTCACGATGTGTTCCTTCACCGTTTTGAGAGCAGTGGTGATGAAATAATTTACACAAAGTAAAGCACCTGTCCGGGTTCGAACCTTCGACAAAAATATAAAAAAACGCATGTAATCCCCAAAGGTATATATATATGACGGGGAAGGTATAGTGTCTCTCGCTATTGTCAGCCATATTTTAACTACATGTGGGCTACTGTGGGTAAGTGTTGGATAATGCGCATTACAAAAACGGTTTACAGTTCAAATGAGATTATACATTCACAAACAATTTAATCACACTAGCAAATTACACGACTGTAGGTACGCGACACAACCAGATACGGAACGCGGGACAGTTTCTGAGCACATGTTGTTCGTACGACGTCCAATGTCCAAGAGGGCTCCACATCGTTCTTGTCGCGCTGTCGTAGAGCGTCGACCCCCTACGAACTCAGGCTAGACTCTGTCAAGCGCCATCAGATGGCGCTGGCGTTCCGAATGGTCACAGCACTTCCGCCTCGTTGTCAAGTCAGCTCCCGTACTAATGATGTCTCCGACATATACATATATATATATCCGCAGAGGTACACCTATAATAGTTCACCCAAATTTTGCCAGTCCCATGAATGGCAAAATTTGGGTGAACCTCTGCGGACTTAACCATGTAAGTCCATGTAATAGGGGGCGAGCGTATTGCAATCAACCGAGTTGCTACTGCGATATTCTTGATGGAAAAACTCAATAACACTTTGTCCGACTTGGGAGTCGAACCCAGGTCCTAATCCTCAGCGGTAGCTAACGCTACTGCTTAGAGAATTATAATCTATACATATAATAAATCTGTAGAAGGGTCAATTCTGTACATTGAAAATATTGAAAAAATAAATAGCGGGGGGTGTTGCTGGATCGATACCAAACCCAAATATGTGTTTAAAAAAATTTTTGTCTGTCTGTCTGTCTGTCTGTCTGTCTGTCTGTCTGTCTGTATATGCAGGTGTTAGAAAATATAGTAAAATCTATCTATAAGTGTAGGTATATATATATTATATTACCCAAATGTAAAGCTTTGAATATCAGAATGGTTACTAGTTATTTAATGTGTGTAAAGTGCCTATGAATATGGTATGTATGTAGGAAAAGGATTTTATGAAATAAAGCACAGAAAGACAAGGCTAGACATTTAATTCAATTTAGTCTTGTCAGTAATTAATCAGAAAGCTAGTCGTCCGTTCCAAATCTAGGTCATCAAGGAGAAGAAGGACAAGAAACTCCTTGGAAACAGTATTAAAGTATTCTATCAACAAATTGATTACATTGTCATAAACAATTAATTCTATCTCTTAGACAATGGTCCAAGGAATTCAGAATAATAGCAACATAATAACAATAGCTAGGAATATTCTAATAAACACCTTAAAACATTAGCAATATTGGTCATATTATAACAATACAGAACAACATAGTTATCATCAATAATCAAGATAATAATCAGAAGTAAAACATTTAAAAACAGTTCCTAATCGTCACATAATAATAACAGTAATAAAATAACAGAAAAATCATCATCATCATAAAATAACTTAACTTCTACCTGTAGGCCGGAGCTCTGTTCTGGTCGATGTCTCGAACAAGAATTGCCTCTGCCACTCGGAACTCCCCCTTTTATAGTCGTGAACAAACAACTTTGACGTTTCTATCTACAGTCATTTAAAATATAAAATATCCACGACATAAAAGGTGGATATCCGTTAGGAATATTTTCAATGTTCTGCTATACTATTAATTAAGATTTTAGCTAGTCTATTTTTACAGACATACTGAAATAATGAAAGAATTATTGAATAATGTAAATTAGGTACTAGATACTTGTTACAAGTTTTAGGTTATGCAAAACATTACTATCCTTTTTATATCCTACCAACGACTTTTACGTCAAACATCTACCGCCATTTTGAACCAATCACAGATCACCATAGATTATGGATTAATATCTTCCAACACAGGTAAACAAATCTTATGTAGTGAAACCGTTTTAAAACATTATAGTGTAATTAATTAATTTAATAAGAGTTGATTCGTAATTATTACAAGTCTTTTAAAAATAATATAACATCAACTGGCAGTATTGTGCTAATCATTTGAAACAGCCTACTATATTAAAATAGCAAGATTAAATCAATGATATACTACAAGTGTAATTAAATATCACTAAATCATTTATAGTCATAGCATTTATGTGATTTTTACAACTTAAGACTTTCTTTTTGTTGTAAACACAACATTGAGTCAAATTAGGTACTTTCAAATTAATACTAAGATTCGTAAATGTGACAGATGCCATTAGCCAACAAACTATATTCTAACATTAAAATTATATCAGTAAGAATAATCCAACACGGCCATACTGACATGTACTTCGTTCTCGAAGTACCTATGAAGCTATAGTCCCACGAAAACGACAGCGTTTGACAACCAACCAACAGAAAGTTATACATTGTTTCTTATTTTAGGTGCCGAGAGCCAATAATAACTTTTTTTTTTACTAATGTAACTAAATACCTTTGCAACTTCTGCTAGTGTAATAGGAAAACGTTAAGTACATAAATAATTGATGAAATAATGAATTGATTATCGGTATAATTTGCAGTTACTAATATAAAATTAGGATAGCAACAATTTGGTAAGCCATACATATTCAACAACTTTTGAAACAAAGCAATAACCAGCGAACATGACAATAATTCAAATAACTCATCGCTCGGTCAATCTGACAATGTTATTGACAACTATTCAGTAAACACATTTTCTGTTAACATTTTAACAAACTTTTAACATGGTCATTGAACATTACTTCACTTTGGAAGTAAAAACTTTAAACAATACCTCACAATACCCTAACAACAATACACACAATATAACCAATAATAAAAGAATTCGAGTCAAAAATTACTAAGAAAAAAAAATAAGAAAATGACTCTTTTCAGCAGGTGGTGACTGGAGACGGCAACTCGATATTGGTTAAAGGTTTATACTATTTGTATCTGTGTTATCAAGTAATTAAATATAGTTTTCTATGTAATGTAGTCTTCTCAGTACCATAGTTTTAAAAGTCATTATGTATCGTGACTCGATAAGCCAATCACAACTTTTTAAGTTAAGTATTACATTTAAAATTCACAATACGTTATTCATATATAACAGAATTATTATCTAAAATATCATACTGAATCTGTGGCAATGTATCGTCTGAACGTTCTGTTAAACTGAACTGAACCAAAATGATCATCAAAAAAAGCTTTGTATTTGAAAATAATCCATCATGGCTATTCTGAACTGTACTTTGCTCTCGAAGTACCCAACTAATTATATTTGTTTTGAAGAAGTCTCTGGCCTTGGCATATTAGTTCTATCATTTGCTGCACATGAATTTCAAACTAATATCAGGGCAGTGACCGACCAGCAATTCATAAAATAGCCTCTGGCCTTGACATACCAGTCCTATCACCTGCTGCGAATGAATTTCAGACTGGTATCAGGGCAGTGACCGACCAGCAGTAAGTTATAAATAAGTAGCCTCTGGCCTTGACATACCAGTCCTATCACCTGCTGCGAATGAATTTCAGACTGGTATCAGGGCAGCGACCGACCAGCAGTATTTATTTTATTTCAATCAGTTTAATTTTTCCTTTAACTTTTTATTTCTACTTTATATCCTTTATTAAACTTCGTTCAGTTCAGCTTATCGAAACTTAAATGAGTTTAACTGATTTTCATTGAAGTTTGCATATCTTCTTCTTTGTGAGCACTTGAAATTACAATCGAATACGACATACATACAATTTTATAATTATGTTCCTATAATAAAAAGCTCACAAGCTTATTTTGAAAATCGTAAAATATTCTAAACGTCATAGATAAAACTGCATGAAGTACCTACTCTAATCTACTTCATTGTCGCAAATTGTCACAATTTAAAACAGTATAAACTAGGTATAAATCTTAGCTGTTTCCTACCACATCCTATATACCTCAATATATCATACATAGGTATTCCGTTATTGAATTGCTTCTAAAATACTAAGACTACCAAATCACCCTAACAACTAATATTATAAAGGCGGAAGTTTGTGAGTGTGTTTCTATGTTTGTTTGTAGAATAATCTGACAAAAATCAGAATGATTGTATGTAAATTAGTATGGTTTTTATTGTAAAAAGAAAGTTCTAAGCGGTATCTAAATAAAACTATCTATTGTATACCTGTGACAACATAATTAGCTAAGTATCACAGACCTAAGGGGAAGTGACAGTTTCTTTTTATACTTGTAAAAATAAATAACTGAACGAAAAACCGATAAAATTTTCTATTTATGGTTAATGTAAACAGGATGTTTTAAGTAGGAACCTACTTCATAGTGTGTTTTATCTCAAAATTAAATGAGGTTACCCTACACACTACATCTGGAATCAGTAAGTTTAATTTTTGTGCATTATACTACTCTTTTCTATTATTGTATTCTCAAATTGTATTCTCAAATATTATTTTATAGCAATTTGTTCAATGATTATCACGTAATTAACATAGTCAAAACATACTAACTATTGTCCTTTATAACCCAAGTGTGAACTAAATATTACATATTAATAATATCTAAAATTATTTTGCAATACGTAACTTATCAATTTAATCTAATTGCACTTCGTTTTGATGTAAAAGAGCCTCTAAGCGCCTTACCGAGTATCGACTTATCCTTGGAATGGGTTTCGAAGATATTGCAGCAACTTGTAGCTTCACATTCCCGCTCTCCGAGTTTGCAGCACGATGTCATCGTCGTGGTGAGAGTCAGCGACCCGCCGACATCAATGGCTTCCAGCAGAACACCGATTGCTCCAACAGTGATCATGAAAATAGCAAAATAAAATGCATTAGTAAGCGGTTTACTATCCCACTTCTGATGTTAGAAAATATAGTAAAATCTATCTATAAGTGTAGGTATATATATATTATATTACCCAAATGTAAAGCTTTGAATATCAGAATGGTTACTAGTTATTTAATGTGTGTAAAGTGCCTATGAATATGGTATGTATGTAGGAAAAGGATTTTATGAAATAAAGCACAGAAAGACAAGGCTAGACATTTAATTCAATTTAGTCTTGTCAGTAATTAATCAGAAAGCTAGTCGTCCGTTCCAAATCTAGGTCATCAAGGAGAAGAAGGACAAGAAACTCCTTGGAAACAGTATTAAAGTATTCTATCAACAAATTGATTACATTGTCATAAACAATTAATTCTATCTCTTAGACAATGGTCCAAGGAATTCAGAATAATAGCAACATAATAACAATAGCTAGGAATATTCTAATAAACACCTTAAAACATTAGCAATATTGGTCATATTATAACAATACAGAACAACATAGTTATCATCAATAATCAAGATAATAATCAGAAGTAAAACATTTAAAAACAGTTCCTAATCGTCACATAATAATAACAGTAATAAAATAACAGAAAAATCATCATCATCATAAAATAACTTAACTTCTACCTGTAGGCCGGAGCTCTGTTCTGGTCGATGTCTCGAACAAGAATTGCCTCTGCCACTCGGAACTCCCCCTTTTATAGTCGTGAACAAACAACTTTGACGTTTCTATCTACAGTCATTTAAAATATAAAATATCCACGACATAAAAGGTGGATATCCGTTAGGAATATTTTCAATGTTCTGCTATACTATTAATTAAGATTTTAGCTAGTCTATTTTTACAGACATACTGAAATAATGAAAGAATTATTGAATAATGTAAATTAGGTACTAGATACTTGTTACAAGTTTTAGGTTATGCAAAACATTACTATCCTTTTTATATCCTACCAACGACTTTTACGTCAAACATCTACCGCCATTTTGAACCAATCACAGATCACCATAGATTATGGATTAATATCTTCCAACACAGGTAAACAAATCTTATGTAGTGAAACCGTTTTAAAACATTATAGTGTAATTAATTAATTTAATAAGAGTTGATTCGTAATTATTACAAGTCTTTTAAAAATAATATAACATCAACTGGCAGTATTGTGCTAATCATTTGAAACAGCCTACTATATTAAAATAGCAAGATTAAATCAATGATATACTACAAGTGTAATTAAATATCACTAAATCATTTATAGTCATAGCATTTATGTGATTTTTACAACTTAAGACTTTCTTTTTGTTGTAAACACAACATTGAGTCAAATTAGGTACTTTCAAATTAATACTAAGATTCGTAAATGTGACAGATGCCATTAGCCAACAAACTATATTCTAACATTAAAATTATATCAGTAAGAATAATCCAACACAGGCATCACGTGAAAACTAACGGTTCGATTTCGATGAAACTTGGTATAATTATACCTTATTATCCTGGGCATAAAATAGGATACTTTTTATCCTGGAAAAATACGTAGAAAAAAAATATATTATTTTTCGGTTTTATTCATAAACGTTGTTCTGTAGAACCGCGAACACACGTTGCATTACGCGTAGTGGATAATTTTCCATTTCAATTTAAGAGAATACAGTTTCCTGTAGCTTTGTGTTACGCCATGACAATAAATAAGGCTCAAGGTCAGACCCTAGGAGTTGCTGGCGTAGATCTTACCGCGAGTTGTTTTTCACACGGGCAACTTTACGTAGCTCTTTCCCGTGTGAGCAGTCCAAGAAATCTTCATGTTCATATTCCGGACGAGCTCACTAACAATTTTGTGTATGCTGAAGCTCTCAATTAACTTTCTGTCGCATTGTCACGATCACTTTTTTATTATTGCAAACTTTTCGTCACTGTCAGTAATTTACTGCTACATGCTACTTATCAAGGTCGGAATTACTATGGAAAAAATACTTACTATAGAACGCGAGCTCAACAGCAGTAGCTCAATAGAGGGATCTCCTTAATTATTATAGGCTTAGCCGTATATGGGTCCAATAGATATTTATAAGATGTCATTGTCAGAGTTACTCAAAATGGAGAAATAAACCATCCACGCGAAGACCGACATCCGCGCGGACGGAGTCGCGGGCGGAAGCTAGTCATTAATATATCTTTCTAAGTTAGATTTCTGCCACAAACCACCAATCTCTTATGGAAGTGTTAATGGTAGAAATCTAACTTAGAAAGATGTATTCATGATTCTAATGATTATAATTCTCTAAATAAGTACCTGTTATTGTCGCGAATCATATTTTGATCAAGATACAACCTGACACTGACCTGCAATTTCGCGGTCTTAACTACCCATTCACCTTAAATATGACCATAAAATACTGTGCTCTAAAAAAATCAATGGCACATAAACAATGGAAAGCAAACTTTGTCTGTAGCAAAGTTATTCAGTAGCTCTACCATGAGTTTGCACTGCCAAAACTCGCTAGCGTCTACGTAAATAATATGTATGAAATATTGTACAGCGCCCCTAGCGGTCACCGAAAGAATTAAAATTCGTACCATGAGCACTATAGATTTCGATAGGTAAGAAACCTAACGTAATCTATTCGATAGTCACTAACGTTTTTCAGTTGTCGCCATACAAAACGGCACCATGAGTTAATAATTTGACAGACGCTATCGAAAAATACGCTTACGATAGTAGTTACGTCACTCACTAGCATTTTGACGCGTGAAACATATGTTTACATTGAAATTATATACGTTTTTGAGTTTTTTGAGTCAAAATAATGTCTGGAAGAGCTTATTTAGCATGGAATATGTGGGCCGAATGTGGCCGCTGAATTTGAAGACCAACGACGTAAAAAACGTGAATTTCAAGCCAAAATTACAAGAAAATGAAATTCTAGCTTACCAGGGACATTTCGCAGCTTTCTAGGAGGCTTTCTGTGATGAATATTAACTTAAATTTAAATAAAAGACATTTTACAGCAACCTTTTCATTTATTTTATTATTATATGGGAAACATACAGCATATTTAACAAATTATGGAACACAAAAATTGACATAAAAACACATACTTATTACCTACTAACTAGGTACACATTTTTTTCTTTAAACATTGGACACTAAGATTTCCCCTGTATCGTGGGTGCATTTACAAACACAAATATCACATGCACAAACGTCCAGACCCGGAACAATTAGGTATTTTTCTTTGGAAGATTGGATCACACAACTTTTTGCTCCATGCGACAAATGAACCGGCGATTCTGAGCGCAGAAGCGACAGGCAGTTTCTAAAAATTGTGCCATACTGGTCCTCATTGTATTACTGTCATTTTGTAAACTTATTTAACTGAATTTTATTAAAAAACGCCGTGAACACAATGTCAACAAATACAAAATTACAAATTGAAAACGACACTCGATGACACAACAGTGACATATAAGGAATAAAAATTCAACAACCACCAAATACCTTAAGAAGTTCACTAACCGCCAACCATTCTATTTAGTCGGATTATTGCCTATCATAACATTTTAAGCATAGGCGATAGCACTACATTTTAAGCATAATATATGCCGTTCTCTCTCCTTATTACTGAGAAAGAAAGAAACAAAACTTAAGGAAGTGACGTTACATACGACACGATCTATCGAGTTTACCTTAGCGCCTGCGTAAAACTCCGTAAAACTCATGGTGCAAGCATTATCGAAATCTATTCGATCCACGTTAATACGCTAGCGAGTTTGACGCTAGCGAGTAAGTTTTCGATAACAACTCATGGTAGAGGTACAGAATTGACATACAAAGAGTGCTTGTCAAAAATCAGAGGGGAATTCCCGTAATTAAAAACGTTAATAAAAAACAAGTAATTAAAAAAACTAAAAAACCCACCTGCGGTAAAAAAAATAAGTTAAAATAAACTGAAAAACTAAAAACAAGGCCATTTTAAATTAAATAAAAGTTGGAAGCATGCGGGACCCATTTGAGTTTGAAAATGTAATAAAAAAAATGGTATGGGTCCCGCCTGCTTCCAACTTTTATTTAATTTAATTTATACCCAGTGACACTCGCGCTCCAAGACAAATCTAAAGACGTATAATTTATCAAAATCCGTTCATTCGTTTAGAAGTTACGAGTGAACAAAGAAACGGACATACATACATACATACAGGTCAAACGCATAACCCTCCTTTTGGGCTTCGCCGCATTCGGGTAAAAAGTCTAGTCGCAATCTCAAAAACCGAAAACTTGTCAAAAATGTAGGGAAATTAGAGGTATTTTTGACAAATTGAGACAGATCAGACTGTGAACGTTCTTACGCATACTTTCTCCCAAATTGTTATTTTGTTTTATTTTCTGTTTGTATCTTTATTTTTATGTCATGTTTGCCGCAAATAAACGCACTTTCTTTCTTTCTTTCTTAAAGTTACGAGTATTGCCTCTCTCTTTTGAATCGTGCGTACAGCGTAAGGTATTTATGCTCGTAACTGTACTGTACACGTAAAGCGAGAGTATTTTAGCGCCGTGCCCAATGCATCAACATCAGTATATGTGGCAATAACACATATTTAACGTATCCAGCTGTCTAATAAATTCTTGAAACAGCCACTTCGGTGCGAAATACGGACGCCTGACCAAATATTCGCTTTTTGGGTTTGGACGGCCGCCAAGCCGGCAAACATCAACAGGTATAGCTAAGGGTGTTTCCCTTCTCTACACACCCCCCTAAGGCCGACGGATCACGGCTTTAAGGTGGGATTCGGGCGAGCTATCAACAACTACGTTTACATGTCTACATGATTAAGTATTTTTCCGGCCCTTCTTGCCCTGGCTTTTCGTTGCGATTTACAGGGTTGATTTAGTGAAGGAAGGTCGTTGACTTATGAGTTTATTATAGAGCCTACCTTAATATGCGATGTTGTTGATGTTTGATGGAAGTCGGGACAAACATACAGTTTCTATACATATCGTATCGCTTTTCGTGTCTATGTGACCGCGTAGTTTTTCTAAACTATGCAATGGATTTTTATGCGGATATCGCCATCATTTATATGATTTATTTCTGACAGTTTATGTGCATAGTAATTTAATATTAAACTTACTTAATATCTTTACTAATAATAAAGCTGAAGAGTTTGTTTGTTTGAACGCGCTAATCTCTAGAACTACCAGTCGGATTTGAGAAATTGTTATTGCATTTGCGAGCCTATATTTTTTTTTTTATTGGTAAATTATCAAATAAGTTCTCCCGCTCTGGGCGGAGCTAGGGCGTGTCAGACTTTTACTGACTAATACCCACCCGTGTTCCTTCAGTTGCCTGTGCCAGGGGCCACGGTATGTCATTCGAACAACCGGCGACCCTGGCAGGTATCGTCCCTAGCGGACCCCGTCAGTTAGTGCTGACATATCTTTGAGGCGCGCGTGGAACACAACGCGCCGTGGACCCGGGCCTGGGGGCCGTATTACGAAGTATTAATGCCATCATGATTTCAGTGCAAAAAAGAAATGGTGCTATAGGTCATGTATAGCTCCGTCACTCTCTTACACTGGAATCATGATGGCAGTAAACCGTCTTAATACGGCACCTGGTCTACCAAGTATTAATGCCATCATGATCCCGGTGCGAAAAAGGGATGGTGCTATCGATCATGTATAGCTCCGTCTCTCTCTCATACTGGAATCATGATGGCATTAAACCGTCATAATACGGCACCTGACGGCGAGCTGGCCATTGCTCACCGTCTGCAAGCCCACGCCTACGAAAAATTGTTATTGCATTTGATAGCCTAATTCTTGAGGAGGGTAAAAGGCTATTTGACATCACGCTGCGAAGCCAAGGAGCCGAGCAAAAACGAAGAAATAGCGCGGACGGGCGATGAGTTGCGACGCGGTGGATCGGGGGCCGAAATTTCACGTGGACGAAGTCGCGGGCAGAAGCTGTAGTCAATATATCTCGATGTTTTGTCGTACTCGAAAAAACCGCTAGGAGTCTTTGGTCAACTGGACCCACTCGAACTGGACCCGCGGGTCCAGTTGATCTAATTACACTTTGAATAGGTTGACTGGACCCACTGCCCAATTTCATCATTAGTACAGTCACGGAGTAAAGCCGAATCTTTTAGTTATATTTCTATGAATTACAAATAAAAATAGGCTATTATTGACCAGTGATAACTAGCTAAGGAAAGTAACAATTTAATGTGTTTTGCCTGTTGATGTTTATTGAAAAACAACAGCAATGAAAACAATAATAGAACACAAAAAGTGACTGAATCCTCTTTGTTAAACAATATTCTTTGTTACATTATATTTATGTTAGCCGCAAACTAACCACAACTGCTCTGATTGTTTTTAAAAACAGTTGGTGCGGTAAAACTGTTTTCTAAGTCCCTAATTTTTTAAATAGGTTTATACAGTATTGTTTTATAAACCCTTGTGTTTCCTTTGATTAAGGAAAACATAATAAATACTAGTGTTGAGAGTTCGTATTTTTACTCCAAATTATTTTGTTATTAAAATTAATGACAGTGAAATAATGTGTGGAAAGCTTTGTGATTTGCGTTTTTTTTTACAAGCTTTTAATCAATTTGCTTCGTTCGTTAGTGTTTTCGGTTACTATTTTTTTATTGTTAGGTAAGTTTTATATTGTAGTTTGATATTTACGTACATATTTTGTCAAAGTTAATTAATTTATTATTATAATTTTACGAAGAAATAAACGCCTAATGATTTCTTAAGAAAGAAAGAATAACGTTTCTTTGGACACAGTTCATGAAACACTAAATTCAAATAACAAATTAAAAAGTGAAATATTTGGATAATATTATGTAAATCTATTTTAAACGGTGTTTTTATTTGCATAAATATGAACGGACTCATATTTAATTCAAAATCTGTAGGTAGGTATTCATGAGCATAACTTTTCACAAACTAAAAAGCTTAACTTTCCGCAAATCCGATTTCAAATTGGATGTCATATTTCACTCACTATCAAACTGCTAGTATCGAGTACCTATCATATTCTAGTGTTACAACTAGGGTTGCGAACCATACTGTTAAAAATTTAACAAATTTGTACTTTATTTTCCCCTGAAATACTAAAAATTGGTCAATCCATACTATAAATATTATAAATTCAAAAGTAACTGTGTCTGTCTGTCTGTATGTTACCTTTTCACGCCTAAACCACTGAACGGATTTCGATAACATTTGGCAGAGAGATAGACTGCATCCCGGGGAAGGACATAGGATAGTTTTTATCCCGATATTCCTACGGGATCGACACTTATGCGGGTGAAACCGCGGGGCGCTGCTAGTTAAAATATAAAATCCAAAATTTTGTTTGTGATAAGTGATAATAAATCCTAGTACAGAATCTTATATTGATAAATTCAAATTGAGCTTTACGCCACATGGAGTGGCGAGGCCATTATTTTTAAAAGCTTTTATTTAACTTGACTTGTTAGTTATTCTAGTATAATAATATTTGTCAAATCTTGCAAGCTGAATTAAAGCCTCTTATCAACTCTTATCAACATCTTATCAATGCATTTTTATGATGCAGACCTAACTCTACACCCAGGAATGGCTCCAGGCGAAGGAAGTCCTAAATTTTATTATTATTTCGTAGCTCAAGCGTTTGGTTTAAATAGTACTGTTTTTACCCGACTGCGTCATTAAAAATAAATGTAGAATTCTACGGTTTTTAAAAAAAACGTGCACAACCCTAGTTACAAGTACAACCCTACTACCCGACCTCACATGTCCAGTTCCCAGTTCCCCAGTGCTCTGGACAGCTCATTGTTGCCGCTGCGCCGCCATGACACCTCCATTCAATTAACAACACAATACCTTTAATTTCTTCTAAACAATCATATCTCATTTCTTTGTTTTTTCCAATCTCGCTAGACGGAGGAATCGTATGACGTCATAGAAAAGGGTACCGCCAGTTGTAATTGAAGGGGTTTCTCTATTTAATATACAACTTTATTTTTAGTATATGCGAAACCTGAATATACGAGTAGTTTGTTCAGAATAAGTAACTGAATCGATTCCAATAATTTTTACCCCATGTTAGATTTTGTCCCAAAAATATTTAAAAAAAGGTTAAAAGTTGGATACCGAACGACACTAAGTAGGTTATCCAATCTCCGCGCCGAACGGTTAGGTACCAAGGTACAATGAGCGCAAGACGGGGCGGCGCGAGCGGCGCGGGTGAGCATGTTTTTGTACGGACAAACAGGTAACTTAACAAGCTTAAAACTTTGTGATTTTTCATGATACAGTTTTGAAATTTTGTACATAGATTCTTTACATAAAAATAGACACGTATTTAGAGTTTCGCATATACTAAAAATTTAATAATGTTTTAGAACTAGCGACATGACTCTGGTTTTTACGACTTCATAAAACATTACGTTTTTTTTTTACCCGACTGCATCGAAGCCCAAAAGGAGGGTTATGTGTTTGACCTGAATGTAATTGATATCTAAGTTCAATGTTAATACTGGGTGGCGCAAAAGTACTGGCACTAAAGAAAATACTTTTTTTTTTTTTATATGACATTTTCTGTCATTCTGTTGTTGAAAATTGTGTAGTGAACAAATGTAAAATACACTGAAAATAAACATGGACCGTTTTACTCCCCAAGAACGTGGAATAATTGTGTCAATGTTCTTACGGAATAATTCATCAGTGATAAGAACACAACGTGAATTTCGTCGACGATTTCCCCACCGTCCGGCACCGATTGGTCGCACAATTCGACGCTTTGCCACACGCCTTGAAGCAACTGGCTCAACATTGGATAGACCTAAGTCTGGGAGACCAAGAACAGGCCGTTCAGCTGAAAATATCGATGCTGTGCGCGAAGATGTGGAAGAGTGTCCAGAAACATCAACGAGGCGACGTGCCACGCAATTGGGCATTTCCAGACGGACCCTGCAGCGTATTTTGGTGAAAGACTTAAAGATGTTCCCGTATAAAACTCAAATGACTCATCAGCTGCTGCCTGCTGACCACCGAGCTCGTCTAGATTACTGCCAGCGCGTCATAAACCTCAACCTTGAAGAGGATGATTTTCCTTCAAAATTGGTTATGAGTGACGAAGCGCATTTCCATCTCTCAGGGCATGTCAATAAGCAGAATACTCGGTTCTGGGGCACTGATAATCCGCGCATTATTCAAGAAACACCTCTACACCCACTAAAAGTTACTGTATGGTGTGGCATCTGTGTTGACAGAGTGATCGGACCCTATTTTTTCGAAGACGCTGGAGGCAATGCGATTACTGTCACTGGAGAACGCTACAGAACCATGTTACGTGAGTTTTTGATACCCAGTTTGGACGAATTGGGGCTGGAGCACATCTGGTTTCAACAAGACGGCGCTACGGCACACACAGCGCGCGACACTATGGACTTAGTGAGGGACGCTTTTCCAGGCCGAGTTATCTCTCGTTTTGGCGATTTGCCTTGGCCTGCAAGATCACCCGATCTGACCAGTCCAGACTTCTTTCTTTGGGGTTTTTTGAAATCTCGGGTGTATGTGAACAAGCCACAGACTCTCGCAGCTCTAAAAGAAAACATTCGTCAAGAAATAACGAACATATCGCAGGAAGTGTTACGGCAAGTTATGCAAAATGTCATAAATAGGGCTCAAATGTGTATCAACTCTGGAGGTCACCATTTAAAAGACATCATCTTTAAATCCTAATGGTACGAAATTTAATGGCACAAATATACATTTAAAAAAATCTAAATCTAGTTTTCTAATTTAGAAAAAATGTTATAGCTGAACCAAATAGGGTCTTTACTTTTGCGCCACCCAGTATATTATGCACATAAACCTTCCGGAATAACTTCTCTAGATGATGGTAAAAACTTCAACGCATCAAAATCCGTTGCGTTATTTTGAAGATCAACGCGGTCACACCGCGGTCAGACAGCCATTACGATCCAAATACAAATGTGATTTATAGTAATATGTATAAATACATATAGATACATACAGAAGTAAGTCTGAGGCTTGTGGCTAAGTAATATCAGCCGCACGGATCGATCGATGAGGTTAAGCTACGCTTGCCGCGGTTGGTCGGTGGATGGGTAACCATCTTTACATACCAAGATCCTCCGTGCCTCAGAAAGCACGTTAAGCCTTTGGTCCCGGCTCTCATTCGTGGATCCTTGACAATCGTTTCGGGTTGTCAGAAGCCCGAAATTCTGACAACCAGTTTTACCAAGGGGTATCGTATTTACCCAGTAACTGGGTTCTGGAGGTTAGCCACGTTCAAGATCTAAGCCTCAATAAATTCAAATCATTCATTAAACGTAAGTTGTGTCAGAAAGCCTTTTATACCGTTAAAGATTATATTGAGGACAAAAAGGCTTGGGATTGAGCTGCTTCCAATTTCTGCATTTTGAATTACTTTTTTTTTATACACATTGACATTAATGATTTTTTTATAAACAATGACATTTGCTTACTTTGTAAAGTATTATAATTTTTTTTTGTGATTTGTAATTGTGAAGACGATGTGGGTCATTTTATTAATTTTTTATTTTTTATTTTTCTCTCTGTTCTATTACTTGTTTTTTTTTTCTCATGGTCTCGCAGTTTGAGTAATTTATGTGGCCTACCCAAATGTCCTTTCTTTGGCATTGTTCGTCGAATCGTTGAGCTCCTTAAGTCTTGAGTTGAGCTGCACGATTTCTGACAAATGCGTGCACTGAATGGACAGGTCCTCTCAATATGTGTGGTTCTTTCTTCAAAAGACCGTCTCAGACATCGATCTACATGGTCATCATATAACCTGACCAAGATTATGTCTGGACTTTAAAAGAGACTGTGACCTCTGAGTTTGTTTCGGCCTTTCTTCTCAGAGTAGTCAGATAGGAAACGCCGACCTCATCTAGTTTTAAAAAACCATGATTGACGTGTAAAAGTGTTAGTACAAACCTACTTACAAAAATAAAATCATTTATCATAGATAGGCAGTCGCTCCTTGTAAAATACTGGTATTCAGCTGCATCGGTTAGACTGGAAGCCGGCTCCAACATACGAGTAGTTGGGAAAAGGCTAGGCAGATGAGATATAGAAGTAAGTAGGTACCTACTTTAAGAGGTCAAGGGAGGATCTTTTCTATATGTAAATGAGAGAGTTCCATTCAGATCTATTTTAATCAGTGAATTCTTTACATTGGTTGATACGCTGATTAAAATAGATTATCTGTTGATCTTTAGAAAAAAGGAGAATGTAAATATACCTACGCCGTTTGTTTTCGAACAAGAAAAAGGAAATAATTAGGCAAAATATGTTATGTTTCTTCGGGCCATGTGGTTAAGCATTCATTTTTAGGGTTCCATAGTCAACTAGGAACCCTTATAGTTTCGCCATGTCTGTCTGTCCGTCCGTCTGTCCGTCCTCGCTTAATCTCTGTAACCGTTAGCACTAGAAAGCTGAAATTTGGTACCAATATGTATATCAATCACGCCGACAAAGTGGTAAAATAAAATTTTGAAAAATATTTTTTTTTAGGGTAGCTTTCCTACATGTGAAGTGGAGATGAATATTATTTTCGTCGTCTACCCCATCGTGTGGGGTATCGTTGAATAGGTCTTCTAAAATGACTTGGGGGTTGCTCAAAATATTTTTCGATTTAATGCTCCATTTACGAAATATTAAACTTTAAAGTGCAAATTTTTGTTCCAGTGGAGCGTCCCCCCCCCCCCCCTCTAAAACCTAAAATCTGGAAAAATTCACGATGATAGTGCATTTCATGAACTTTAGAGGAAAATTATAGCGATTAAGATAACTTTATTAGTTTAGCAGTAATAGTCGTTGAACTTGGGTGTTGGATAATTTTGTACCAAATACAAAATCCTTAGCATTAATCCTTTAAAGTGACTAAGATGAAGTAGTTGCTTGTTTATAACGGGTAAAGACTTGCATTGAAAAGCAAAATACGTAATTTTTTTTTTTTTTACCTCTTCAGAATAAAGAGAGACTACATCGTACTACATTGTGATAACGGGCTACCACGGAACCCTACACTGTGCGTGGCCCGACACGCACTCGGCCGGTTTTCTTTGAAAGGTTTGCCAAGCATGTTTAGAACACTATAAAATTATCTGTTTACCCTTACAACATTATGTAATACCAACACGGGGCCTAAAAAGGCCACTTTTGCAGAATCATAAAAGGACAACATTATGAATCATAATATGGCGAAGACAGTACGTGTTCTACTTAGGTATAATCAAAGAGATTGGGATTGGATTTGGATTGGATTGATTGGTATTTTAGCACAAACAAAAAAAATAACTGAAAAATCCTTCACCAATGGGATTTGATACGATTAACTTAACAGTTAACTGTCCATTATGATTCATAATGTTAACCCCTTATGATTCTGCCAAAGTGGCCTAACCCAATTACCTATCAGACAGTTTTGGCATACTGGAGGTAGAAAAACCTATCTATCTCTGGTTTTAACATTCCAATAATCTATATCAGTAGCGATTTGTACCTCTACCATGAGATTGTTATCGAAAAATTACTCACTAGCTTTAAACTCGCCGGACTGCGCGTACGTGTTCCACGCGCGCCTTAGAGAGATGTCAGCATCGAGAAAGGGGCCCCTCAGGGCTGAAGCCTGCCGGGTCAGCGGGATTGTCCGAAAGGGTTACCGCTGGCCCGGAACATAAAGGGCTAAGGAAGGAATATGTGTGGGTTTTAGTCAGTAAGAGTCTGACACTCCCTTCCGCTCCACCCAGAGCGGGAGGGGTCATTTGATGATTTCCCAACAAAAAAAAAAAGCTTAACTCGCTAGCATAATAACGTGGATCAAATACTTAGATTTTGATAATGCCAGTACGAAGAGTTTTACGCAGGCGCTAATGTAAGCTCGATAGATCATGTCGTCTAGATAACTCTTACCTTCTTACCTATCGAAATCATGGTAAGAATTTTAATTATTACTATGACCGCTAGGGGCGCTGTACAATATTTCAGATATCATTTACGAAGACGCTAGTGAGTTTCAGCTGTGTAAACTCATGGTAGAGCTACTGTATTATACTGACATTTATAATTATACTGGCTACCATTAGTAGGTTATTGGGTTCGGCCGTTAGTCCGTCAACGAAAGTAGTCCGAAACTTGGGAGTCAAGCCTACTCCCGAATAACTAACTCTTTCGGACGGGCAATAACACATCCGGAGTAGGGACAGCTGTCAAATCGTGTTGTAGTTAATTCTTAGTTCAGGCCTCAAAGTAATCATTGTCCGTAGGTGTGATGGAGTATGAAATGTACGTACCTACGGATAGAGAAGATCCGACCGATCCGATCCTTCAGATCCGTAGTACTCGCAACCGGCGTGCGTGAAAGACAAGATGACTATGAACAGCAATAGGAGCATGTAAGGATAGTATGAGGTGGCGTTCTGTAGTTTCTGCTTATCCCCTGAAAAAAGGCGTGAGTTTGTGTATGTACATAATCTGCATTCGCGATAAAATGTACACAAATATGAGTTTATGTAAAAATAACTTTAAATCCTACACAATAAAGTTCCGGTTACGCTACAACTTGAAACATTTTTATAACTTTTTCAACCGTCCTTGTCCTAGTACCTCTAAAATCAACTTAATTACCGTTAGAATAAAGTTGATATTTGTTTAACTTGAAATAATATTAATTTAAAACATAAGTGCTCACACTAGACTCCACCACCACTCCACTACCACCACCACCAGTAGGCCACCACCACGTCTACCACTAGTGGACTTTAGATGTCTTAAAATTATACCAAGACTTTTACTACAGAACAAAAACAAAACGACATATTTAAATTAAAAGAGCAGCTACGTCCCGTAATTCGAAACAGTAGTGCCATTTATCATCTCTCACAATTTATCAACGGAACCCATTAGCTAATTAGAGCGGCCATCTTTGCGCGGTATGAATATTTTAAAATAATCTTTCAGTTCCCGCCTTTATATTGTTTTAGTCCTACTGGGAGGTACCTCCCAGTAGGACTAAAACAATATAAAGGAGCAGTATTTTTTTACATGGACACTGCGTTATCTCGTAGCGGATGATGTTCGTAGTGCAAGTATAACCAGTGATATGCAAATGACTGTACTTTCTGACTGAGTTTGCCCTTCAGCTCTTTATGGCCACACCCTGGTGTATAAGGGCCAGCGCTCACTGACGGCGTGGTACGGTATGGCACGGCAGGTTGTGCTGCGGCATACCGTGGCGTTTTGTGGCATTCCGTGGCATCCCGTGGCATCCTGCTGAAAGCCCGGCCACTCTGGCATCAATCAGTTTTGCTCCGCACCGACCGGACTGCGTCCCATTAACCGAAATGACCGCTGCACAAGTTTTAACCTTATTTCAACTAGTTTAGCAATCATAATTCCTCGGCACAAAGTGACCCATACGTCCACAACCCGTGGAGTGACACGTCATGCCGCAGCATCTCGCGGCGCGTCGCGTCATGCCGCAGCATCCCGCAGCACGTCGCGTCATTTCGCGGCATCGTGGTAACGATATAAAAAAAAAATCATTGAAATAAGACTCAAAATAACTTGATTAGTAATAAAATCCTTTGCCATGACACGCCGTGCCGTGCAGGCAGGCCCTAAGCATGTCTAAACTATAATTACTAGCCAAAGTCAAGGTTTGTTTTTACGACACTATTTTTGCTTAGCTTAGGTACCTACGCACATAGACTAGAAGCTCTAGAATATTCTAGAGAGTGTCTATTTAAGTACCTAAAAACCTGTACCTGTTTGAAACGTATTTTACCTTGAGTAATGTTGGTGTTTAGCAGTCAAAAATGTACGAGGGGCATTCAATAAGTACCTAGCCTCATCGCCAGAGGGCGCTGTAGTTTCAAAAGAGTTTTACCACAGTGTAGCACATTCTTTTTTAATTCTTTTTTCAAATTTTCATTACAATCCCTTCATTTGTTTTAATTTAACAACATATGGAAGCGAACGTATCGATCGGTTTTACAAAAATGGAAAAAGAGCAATATCGTTCGGTGATTCGATTCCTATTTTTTGAAGGGAAAACGCGCATCGAAATCAAAGAGCGCTTGGATGCTGTGTACGGTGACTCTTCTCCATCGATGGCCACCGTCAAGAATTGGTTCAACGAGTTTGCACGTGGCCGTACGTCGGTTTTTGATGAACCACGTCCAGGTGCACCGAAAACAGCTGCTACGGAGGAAAACATTAAAAAAATCCATGATCACGTATTGGCAGATCGCCGATTGAAGGTTCGGGAGCTAGCTGAGACTGTAGGCATTTCAGAAGGAACAGTGCATCATATTCTTCACTAGGAACTCAGCATGAGAAAGCTGTCGGCGCGATGGGTGCCGCGTTTACTCACACCGGAAAACAAGTGCAACCGTGAGACCATATCGGAGACGTGTTTGGCGCTGTTTAAGCGGAATCCAGCGGAGTTTTTGCGTCGTTTTGTGACCGTCGATGAAACCTGGATCCACTGGTACACACCAGAGACCAAGGAGCAATCAAAACAATGGATCCAGACCGGGGAACGTGCTCCAAAGAAGGCGAAAACTGTAAAATCGGCCGGAAAAGTTATGGCCACCGTTTTCTGGGATTCACAAGGTGTGATCTACATCGATTACCTCGAGAAGGGTTAAACAATTACAGGGCTTTACTATGCCAATTTATAGGGCCGATTCGACGCCGAATTAAAGAAAAAACGGCCACATCTGGCGAAGAAAAAAGTGCTGTTTCACCACGACAACGCACCGGTTCACAAGTCTGCCGTTTCATGGCCAAATTGGTCGAATTACGCTACGAATTGCTGCCCCATCCACCGTATTCTCCAGATTTGGCCCCTTGTGACTTCTTTCTGTTTCCTAATCTGAAAAAATATCTCGCCGGGAATAGATATGGATCAAATGAGGAGGTCATCGCCGCCACGGAGGCCTATTTTGCAGAGTTTGACAAAAACTATTTTTCGGACGGGTTAAAAAAGTTGGAGCATCGCTGGGCTAAGTGTATCGAACTAAAAGGAGACTATGTTGAAAAATAAATTGCCACTTTTCCAAAATTTTCGTTTACTTTTTGTAGGCTAAGTATTTATTGAATGACCCTCGTACCTCGAGTGAACGGGGTGGAAATTTTACCCTTAAAGAGAACTTTGAGACCGTTTTCCTGACATACACAGTACCTAAAGTCTATGTAAATCCTTATTTTTTGATGTTATTTCCACTTATACGAATATAAACTTTATACTAGTGTGAATTAAGTTGATTTCATAATGACTGCTATTACTGTAAATGTCATAAAATATTTGTAGTGGTAGCACAAACTGAACTTTATGTATGGGTATTAAAGTTCTTTTTCCATCATATTTGTTTACATGATTGGAAACTAAATTGCAAACGCAGTTTAGATCAAAAATTAACCTACCCTTTATTTTTATTTTTTTTTGCGGATGGGAAATCATCAAATGACTCCTCCCGCTCTGGGTGGAGCGGAAGGGAGTGTCAGACTCTTACTGACTAAAACCCACCCGTGTTCCTTCCTTAGCCCTTTATGTTCCGGGCCAGCGGTAACCCTTTCGGACAATCCCGCTGACCCGGCAGGCTTCGGCCCTGAGGGGCCCCTCCTCGATGCTGACATCTCTTTGAGGCGCGCGTGGAACACGTACGCGCCGTCCGGCACGGGCCTGGTCCTGATCGGATGGTGAGCTACCCATTACTCTCCGCCCGCAGGCCCGCGCCTACGGTGGCCGGGAGTCGTCACGCGGCTCCCGACGCCTGGGGCGTCCCCCGCGGCGGCTGAGACGGGAGGCTCTCTCCCTGAACCGTCCCGCCACCTCCTTCGCTAGCATGACTGCTTCGCAGAAGGAGGTGACTGCCTCCCACTCCCTCTCGCCCCGGACCATGGCTTGCACCAGGGCCGGACGCGAGAGGTCGCCGTCGCTGCCGATCGCCTCTACAAGGACACGGCGATGCTCCGCCCAAGCGGGGCAGACCTCCACCGTGTGCTCCACCATGTCCTCTGGGCGATCCTGGCAATGGTGACACCCGGGCGTTTCCTCCCGCCTGATGATGTGCAGGAACCTCCCGAAACTTCCGTGTCCGGTGAGGACCTGCGTCAGGCGGTAGGTGAGGGCGCCGTGGCGCCTCTCTAGCCACTCCTCAAAGAGGGGTCTTATCGCCGCTATCGCGGCGTGCCCTGCGCTGGGTTGCGACAGTCGCTCTTTCCATGCCGCCATGAGATCGCGCCGGAGATCCGTCCGCTCCGCAGCGATTTGCCGCGGAAGCGGATCCTCCCCCCGGCGTAGTGCCTCCGCGCGCCACTCATACAGGCGCGCGAGGACTATCGCCTCCAGATCCCATGGCGGCAGTCCGGCAAGGAGGATAACCCTTATGGCTACCACCTTCTGGGGCGCGTTCAGGTAGTGGGCGGCTCGCCGCCGCAGTGAACGCGCCCACACCGGGGCCCCGTATAGGGCCATGGACCGCACGACCCCCGCGTAAAGCCTCCGGCAGGAGGCGTTTGGCCCCCTCAGGTTGGGCAAGAGCCGCTTGAAGGCGGCCCCGGCCCGTTCCAGTTTGAGGGCCAAACGTCGGAAATGCTCCACGAAGTTCCACCGGCTGTCGAGGACGAGACCCAGGTATTTCATCGTCATCCCGACGCCGATGTGAACCCCTCCTACCGTTAGTTGGGATCCCGATGGTGGCAGGTTCCGGGGCCCATGAAACGACATGGCCTCGGACTTGTGCAATGCCACCTCGAGACCCAACTGCCGAATCCTCTCCACGACTATCGCAACCCCGCGTGTCATCGCGTCGGCCGCCGCCTGATGCGACCTCCCCTGCGCCAGGACCAGCGTGTCGTCAGCGTAGCAAACCACGCTGACGCTATCAGGGAGGTCGGCCCGCAGCACCCAGTCGTAGCCGATGTCCCACAGGAGCGGCCCCACAACCGATCCCTGCGGGACACCGCACGACATCTCTCGCCGGTTCCACTCCCCATCGCGACCGGGATAGCTGACGGAATTAACCTACCCTTTGGTTCTTCTTCTAATGTACAGACGCCAGCACACCATAAGCAACCCGAAACTGTAAAATTTTCCCTTTAACCTTGAACCTAATGCTTTAGCGATAAAGTTGAAAATTAATAAAGTAATTTGACAGATTGTAGAGCTTGATGTGCTGGCGTCTGTACGTAAACGCCAACGCTTCTGTTAACTAAGACTGCCCCGTTACAAAGTGTTATTGTGGTGGAAAGTGTTATTGGGTTTTTCCATTAGAAATTTCTCAGTAAAGGCTCCTTCAAACAGGCGCGACACGCGATAAGATCGCGCGCGACATCGCGTGTCGCGGCTGTTTTTAGGAGCCTTTACAGCCCGGAGTTTGGAAGTTGGCAGAGTGCCTCGGAAAGCACGTCAAGCGGTTGGTCCTGCGCCTGATCGCTCTCCGGTCGTGTCGGATTGCCGTCCCATCGGATTATGAGAGTGAGGGAAGAGTGAGTGCACCCGTGTTTGCGCATACACTTGTGCAGTACGTATATATGTTACCGGAAATGTATGAAACCTAGGAATTTTACACAATTCCTAGGAAATATATGCAATTCCGAGCCTACTTAGGAAACGTGTAAAATAATCTTTCAAAGATTCCCTAATATACACATTTCCTGTGAAATGTATGTATTTCCTGATATTAGGAAATCTAAAAAAAGTAATACTTTCTGCGACTAAAACAAATAAAACAGGTTTGTAAATTTCTCTTATCATAATAATGATTAAGCATAACATTCTAAAGCATAAATTCAGCATGCTGCATGTTTTATTTCTAACGATGTCGTTGTCGACGTCGACGTCAGGTCGACGGAGCCCCGCTGCGCGGGTCTCCTATTTCTGTCTGCAGGGGTTAAAGGAACCTAATCAAACCGAACCTTGGGGTGCTCTTCGCTCGCTCTTGTATCCACGTCGTCTAGTAGCACAACATATTGAATTTTTAAGATTTCTGATTGCTATTTAGGAAATGTATAAATTTCCTAGGATAAGTGCATATTAAAAAATATATCATAGATTTCGTATCTATTTTAGGAATTGTACACATTTCCTAGGAATTGTATAGAATGACGGATTGCACACTTTTCCGTTAGCATATACATATAATATCTCCCGCCAAGATGGCTAGACTCCATTGAGATTGACTGCCATGGCAAAATTCGGTCTAGAGGAATATTAAGTAAGACAGACACTGTTATTCTGTAACAGAAATACAATTATCTAAGCCCCAGGCAATTAATAACCCTAAACCTTATTAAATCATTCGTAAGTCAAGTACCTACCCAGTTAATCAAGCTCACGGGATTATGAAGTAAGACAAAACACGGGTACATTTCGGGGGATCTCTATAAAATTCCTTCTTAAATTAAATTGGTATAAACAGAATATTATCTAATATCCAGTTTGCCCGAGTAGATTGGGAAAATATCCCACGAGGATGTACTACCGGGATTAAAATTACCCTATCTGTTAATCCAGGCGTAATAATATATTTGTGCTAAATTTCATCCAAATCCTTTTGCGCCAATCCGGAATATACATCCAGACAAACGGACGAAATGAACGGGCAAAATTGTTCGTTGCTATTTTATTTTATTATAAAATTTTATTTTATTTTAAAACTAGCTGACCCGGCAAACGTTGTTTTGCCGTATAAATTATTTCTAGCTGCCCGGCGCTACTTCGTTCGCGTGGTGTCCTACCCCTTAACCTGCCCTACCCCTAGCCTATTCCTACCCTACTCCTACACTACTCCTACCCTACTCCTACCCTACTCCTACACTACTCCTACCCTACTCCTACCCTACTCCTACACTACTCCTACCCTACGCCCACCCTACGCCCACCCTACTCCTAGGGTAGGAGTTGGGTAGCAGTAGTGTAGGAGTAGGCTCCTACACTACTCCTACCCAACTCATATAAGTAAAACACAAACGATAAAAAGTATCCTATGTCCTTCTTCCCCACCAATTTTCAGCCAAATCGGTTCAGCCGTTCTTGAGTTATAAATAGTGTAACTAACACGACTCTTTTTTTTATATATATAGATTTAAGTAAATCAAATTTAACAACCTATAGTTGTTAAATTTGATATACTTAAATTTAAAGGTTGTGAGGTAAATGTTTTATTTAATGGCAGATAATACATACTTTTCGAATCTTGGGCTGCACTTTAATTGTGTAACACATTATCAATCACAATCTAAATAATTTTGAAGGATATTGCCCATCCATTGCTTTATATGTTCGAAAAAAAATTCTGCCACCAACGTAAATAACGCAATGAATGTTGGTAAGCTGTCAAAATGAAAGCCAAGTTGTTAGTGTTTTACTCGATTACCCCGCTGATTTATAAAATTATCGCAGAACTTAGCCCATTCAAAAAGAAAAGAATATTCTGTCTGTTCTGTAGGGAATTTATGTGCGACTGTTCAGCCAAATATTAGAGGCGAGAAAAAAATTAAGTTCTTTTATTAAAAAAACCGGCCAAGTGCGTGTCGGGCCACGCACAGTGTAGGGTTCCGTAGTAGCCCGTTATGTTATATTTTGTTTTTCAATGCAAGTCTTTACCCGTTATAAACAAGCAACTACTTCATCTTAGTCACTTTAGAGGATTAATGCTAAGGATTTTGAATTTGGTACAAAATTATCCAACACCCAAGTTCAACGACTATTACTGCTAAACTAATAAAGTTATCCTAACTGCTATAGTTTTCCTTTAAAGTTCATGAAATGCACTATCATCGTGAATTTTTCCAGAGCTAGCAGTTTAGCTTTAGCCTACTGGAACAAAAATTTGCACTTTAGAGTTTATTATTTTTTAAATGGAGCATTTAATCGAAAAATAATTTTAGCAACCCCCAAGTTATTTTAGAACCAACAACCAACCAACCCCACGGGGTAGACGACGAAAAAAATATTCATCCCCACTTCACATGTGGGGGAGCTACCCTAAAAAAAAATATTTTCCAAAATTTTATTTTACCACTTTGTCGCCGTAATTGATATACCTACACACTCCTACAAAATTACAGCTTTCTAGTACTAACAGACGGACAGATGGACGGACATGACAAAACTATAAGGGTTCCTTGTAGGTTCCTAAAAAACCGGACAAGAGCGAGTCGGAATCGCGCACCGAGGGTTCCGTAACATCCGGGTTTATGCATAAGGTTTGTGTTTATGAAATTAAATGTTTATTTTTATTTTTAAGTTGATTGAATGAATGGTAAATTGCGGTTTCAACAGTATAGTTCTTATAGTTTCGGAGAAAAGTGGCTGTGACATACGGACGGACAGACAGACAGACATGACGAATCTATAAGGGTTTCGTTTTTGCCATTTGGCTACGGAACCCTAAAAACAGTAGAGCTCGCTCGTATAGTAATTTTCTGGAGGAAAAATGTTAACAGGTAGCTAGCATGAAAGTGTATCTGTATGTATTATTTAAAACAAAACTAAACTCTCCCAAGACGATATAAAATATATTAAGCACACTCTCCGAGGATTTCATAGCTGTGTTATAATAATATAAATATAATGGGTTCCGTAGTCAGCCATTTCGTAGCTGCATTCTTTAACAACCCCGGTGGAACTCTAACTACGGGTAGTTTAGCTCCATTGCAGTCCCAAGCGGTGAAATGGATGCAGTTTTATTTAAAATAAGTACTCCTTTGAAATAAGAATTTGCAAAAGAGTCTGCAGTATTTTTATTAACTCGGTTTCATTTTTGGTTCTTAGGATGTTTTTCAGAAAACTTTTCAGTCTTGCAGTATTTTTCATAGACTACCTTGTTAAAGGATAATAATATCACTTAAATACGATCACAACTACATAAATAAGGTCACAAAAACTTTTTTCCATTTTCATTATCAGCCAAACTTTTATCTACATTTTTCGTGTCTCAATTTTCGTGCAAAACTTAAAAACAAAAAAGAATCATCACAAATATTCTACACAAAAAATTACTTTAAAATTAAAAGAAAGGTTAAAAATTCACAAGCAAACTCCAAACAAGATCTTTCTCGTAGAAACACGAGACCGCATCAGATTACCATTCGCACTAACAATAGAATGGATGCTACAACATTGTAGGTACCGCAGTTTGTTTCACCCAGCTTATACTGAACCACAGAATTGTACCTACAGAAGGTCGGCTCTAACTCTAAGCAACGAGCGATAACAGGCGCACGCACATAAACAGACATGTACGTACGGGGATCTCAATATAAATGTAAAGGTCGGTTTGGTTAAACCTAACGAGCACTGTACGCAAAATACACGCTTTGACGTAGAGTTGCGGACACTAGCCCTTATTACCTAGACCAAACTAACAAATTCTCTTTATGTGAATACAGCATTCTTTCGTTGGTCTATCCATACTAAAATGTCTTGCAAGAAAATTATTCTTTTGCTCTTGTCCTGGTTCTATAAGTTCGTTTGGCCTGCACCCACCTTCACCACCTTTCACCTTTGGCTCCACGCCAAATGCTAGTCGCGAGTGCGCTTGCACTCGCTGTACGTGAAGCGTGTCATTGTGTGCATGCGCTCTCGCTTGTTGGATGGATCCGTCCTTCTGTATCAACCTATTCTGTTACCAAGTTCCTCAGAAATCTTATCCTAGATAGCGAAGCATGAAATTTGATCTTCAATACTCTTTTATGTCTCACCTATGATTTTCTTTGGTTGAGAAAATCTCGATTCTTTTAGTTTTGCTGGCGTGGGGTTTTATAAGGTCGGGTACTATTCAGTTTTGGCTGACTTGGTGTTTGATCAGTGGTTTTTTATGGGTTTAGCTGATAAGGTTTTAATATGGGTGAAATTATATTGATATTAGCTTCAGCAAATCAGATAAATCATAAGGTATCATGTATAAATGTTTTTTTTTCTTTGTTTTCAGGTAAGTCTCTGTTCAAGAATTAGCCTTTTCCGTAGCTACCTAGAAAGAAGACAAAAAAAGAAAAGACAATACGTTTGTTTGCGGTAAAGATGACGCAGAGCAACACAAAAAGAACATGTTCGGGGAAAACATGCGTCACATTTACGCAAAACAGCCGTCGCTCAGAATAATGCTACGACCCTACACGAGACAGAGCCCCAACGTTAATTTTCAGCCTAACATAACCTACTTATTAGCCAACGAGGGACCCTACATGTAAGTATAACATTACGCAGAAGGTAATTTAATTTAATTTTTCCTAAAAAGGAGCAGGTGAAACAGTGCGAAGATATAAAACAAATATTCTCCTAGAAATAGCAACATTTATAACACGAAAACTTGGTTTATTTCATTACATTTTCTCAGAAAGGGACGCACACTCGAAAATTTAATAACATAGCATATATTTTGTTGTATACCTACGTTTTGTTCAGTCTGTGAGGCCTTAGGCAGCAACAGGTCAATTACGGGGAGGTCACGGGGTCATTACTAAGTGAAATGTATTGAATTTGTGCCCTAACTCGCACCATTAAGGGGAAAGTTCCAGTGTAGTAGTTTTTTGCAATTTGTAGGTCATGAAATAGTCATTCAATAGAATAGTTAGTCAATTTTGACTTACTTCATGGGTTGGAGCGAGTAAAACTTTGTTATTGCCCATTGAAAGAGCTCAAAGAGCTATTCTCAAGGTGGCTACTTGCCGCCCTTTACTTTTCCAGACTAACATCCTGTATAAAGGTTGTAAAGCACTTACAGTTCGACAGTTATTTAAAATGAGCACTGTACTAGAACAACACGCAGCGCTTCCGTACAGCACTGAATTTACAAAAAAACCGGGCAAGAGCGAGTCGGACTCGCTCACCGAGGGTTCCGTAACATCCGGGTTTATGCATAAGGTTTATGTTTATGAAATTACATGTTTTTTATTTTTATTTTTGAGTTAATTGAATGAACGGTAAATTGCGGTTTACGATTTATGACGTATTAAAAAAAAAACTACTTGCTAGATGTCGTTCAAACCAATTTTCGGTGGTAGTTTACATGGTAATTAATGTACATCACATATTTTTTTTAATCAATCAATCAATCAATCAATCAATCAATCAGTTTATTTGTGAAACATAGGTGTATACATAGGTGTTTACATAAATAGGGCATGCTCTATGTTTTGTCATAATTAAGACATACAAATTTATGAGGGACCCATTAGGAGTCATTAGGTAGGTACATTATGTCATAAAAATAAAAGTAAAAAAGAAAATTATTTTAAATTAATTAACATGAAAAGGATAAAAAAGATACATTAAATAGAATAAAATTAATAAATAGTAAAAAAAAAAAAAATGCATTATTCTAATATTTGGTCATTCAAAAATTCGTCTACATTATAATAACATTTGTCAATTAATAATTTGATAAGGGCTTTTTTAAATTTATACAATGTCAAGTTTTTTATGTCATTGGGAATTTTATTAAACACTTTAGGTGCCATACCAAAAAAACTTTTTCGCATCAATGCGGTCTTACATTTTTGATTACATAGTCTGTTTACATATTGGGCACGCAATGGAGTTTTTTTAGTTGAAGATATTTTTGTAAACAGTTGTGTGTTTCTTTTCACAAACAATGCAGTTTCCAATATGTATAATGCTGGAAGGGTAAGTATTTTTAAAGACTTAAAATAGGGTCTACAGCTATCCGTTGTTTTTTTATTACACATTGCTCTGACACATCTTTTTTGCATCCTAAATACAAGCTCACGGTCAGTCGACTGCCCCCAAAAAATTACGCCATATCGCAACACAGAAGCTACAAGTCCATGGTATGCTACCAGTAACGTATCTTTATTCACCTTTTTTGATAACTGAAAGAGTGCATAAGCAGATTTACTCAGGCGTTTACAGAGTTCTTCTATCATGGGTTTCCAAGTAAGCTTACTGTCGATGGTTATACCTAAAAACTTAGCATTATTTACTTCTTCTATTTTGTGGTTATTATAAGTTATATCAATATTTGGATGTGGTTGCCGTTGATGAAAGTGCATCACCTTAGTTTTATTTAAATTAATTATGAGATTATTATTATTCATCCAACAGATGATATTGAGAAGGCATTCATTAATATCATTTTGATAAGTTGTAACATTATCACATCCTATAACAGCTGTGCTATCATCGGCGAATAGGATCATTTTGTGTCGTATTATTTTTGGCAGATCATTTATATATATCAGAAATAATAACGGCCCTAGCACGCTACCTTGGGGCACGCCAAATCTTACGTGTCTTGGTTTTGATCTATATATGATCTGCGTTTTAGTCTTATGACATATTCTAGATATTTCCGTGTATTGATATCGGTCACTAAGGTATGATTCAACAAGTTTCAGAACATTGCCCCTTATGCCATATCCATGTAGTTTTTGCAGTAATATCTTGTGATCTACATAATCAAATGCCTTGGTCATATCAGTAAAGATTGCACATACTGGATTATTTTTATCTACTGATGTCATAATATGTTGTAATAAATCGTAAAGTGCCATATTAATAGTATGATTTTTACGAAATCCTTTTTGTTCCTTGCAGAATAGGTTTAACTTTTCAAAGTACGTATAAATTGAATTATAAATTACTTTTTCAAATATTTTTGAAAGTACTGGGAGTTTTGCTATCGGCCTATAGTTTTTTACATCTGTTTTGTCGTTTCTTTTAAATAGAGGTTTAATTATGGCCTTTTTTAGACCTTTCGGAAATATGCCATCAGTGATGCATAAATTAATGATGTGTGCGAGAGGTGGCGCTATAATTTCTTTAACATATTTAATAACTCTTATAGATACACCATCATAACCAATTGTGTTCGTATTTTTTAGATTGTCAATTATTTTAATAATGTCAGTCGTCAAAACAGGTAACATAAATAGGGATTGTGCTGTCAGATTTTCAATATTATTTTGATTAGTCCAATTCATGTCATTTTGTTTATTATTTTCGATTTCGTCAACAAAATAGTTATTGAATTCATTAGATATGTCAATAGGATTCGTTATAGAAAGTTGATCTTTTTGTATGGCATTTATTGTATCATGTGGCAAACTTGATTTAGATTTATTTATTATTTTCCAAACTGCCTTCGATCTATTTTGAGAGTTCTGTATAAAATGGTTATTTTGCGACTTCTGGGTTAAACGCATTATTTTTTTAAATAATACAGTATATTTTTTAAAAGTTTGTTTATTACTTAAGTCAGGATTGCACCTATATTTCCAAAGTAGTTGTCTTTGTTTTCTACTACAGAGTTTTATCCCACGAGATATCCATTTAGTTTTCCTATTGGTCTTTATGGTGACTGTTTTTTCCGGAAAGCAAAGTCTATAGAGCATTAGGAAATCATCTATGAACCTGTCAAAGGACTCATGGGCCTCTTTAGCATTATATACTTCCGAGAAAGATAAACATTCAAGGTGAGCTTTAAATGTCATTAAGTTGTCCGTAGAGATATCTTGCTTTTTGAATTTCCAAAGGGTTAATTTACATGTTTTTTCAATAGGCACAGTTAGAATTTGAGATGTGTGATCAGAGAGACCAAAATCAACAATTTTTGCCTTGCATTCTTTTTGATAATTGTGAGCAAAGTTATCGATACAACTTTTTCTACTCAGTCTAGTGGGGTTGTAAAGTGCCAGTTTAAGATTAAATTGCAGAAGAAAATGTTCAAATTCTAAAGTAGTTTTATTTCTCTTAAGTACATCAATGTTAAAGTCACCGGTTAATATAATTTTTTTATTTTGATTTAGACTTAGTTTTCGTAGTATATTATCTAATTTTTCGTAAAAAACTGACAAGTCATGTTTGGGTATCCTATAGATGCAAATTATTGTGATATTATACGATAATAGCTCCACAGCACAACATTCAAATATCCCTGAAACCGATTGTTTAGCTATATCCGGTAATTCTTTATACTGTAGTCCATTTCTGATAAAGATACACGTTCCTCCTCTTTTTGTATTTCGTGAAAAAATAGCCGCTCGGCTGTAGTTCGGTATGTGAACTAAATTTTCATAGCCAGCTTCTATAAAATGCTCTGTTATACAAATAATGTCTATTAAGGTTCCTTGATCGAACAGTTCATCTAATTTAACTAAGAGTGTATCTGATTTGTTAATTAATCCTGCTATATTTTGATGAAATATGTTAAGCTTGTTAAAGAAAAAACTGAGAGTTTATTGGTTTTGGCTTTGCAGAGATTTTATTGTGATTTAGAATGGAGTAGTCGACTTCTGAGTGTGCAATATTTAGGTCGCATATGTCAATAACTAGATTTTGCAAATCCGACACAACAATTTTTAAGCCATGTTTGTTTAAGGTTTTATACCGTAAGTTATATGTATCATAACTGTAGGGCAAATTTAGGTTGGAGTCTAAGATGTGTGCATAGCAGTGTGTAATTGTATCCATATACAGAAGATTATTAAAGGTTTCTATGCGGCTGTTAAACATAATGTTAGCGTTTTCCATATATTTGAAAGTTGGTAAACATATTATAAAGTTAGTGTGGGTTAGGTTTAACAATTTTTCTCTTATGAATATCACTAATTCTATATAATTACGGGTTTTAAGAAAGTCTTCTTCACCTATATAAATTATACAAAAATCAGAGTGGGTATAGTCCCTTACTTTTCCGTCAATTTTATCCAATAATTGTTCCAATCCACATTTAGGTTTACGGTAGTGGCACATGTCGTAATTTTGTAGACCAGTAGTGGTAGCAAGGTTATATAACATGTTTGAGGTTTCACTACTAATTAAGCATATTTTAGGTTTACTGGGGCATTTTTGTGTGTCTCGTATGACTTTTGTATTTGTTTTGCCTAAGCTGTCGTCATTCTCATCAGTCAAGTTATTTTCCGACGCGGAGTCATTTTCGCTAATCCTAATTGTCTGCGTTTGTTTGGTTTTTGTGAGCTTTTTTGTAATATTTTTAGGTGTCGTCACTTTTATTTTCGCTGGACTATTGGCTATTTTTTTGTATACCATGTTCTTCTTAGTAAATTCTTCGTTTTGTTTCTTCAAATTACTATTTTCTAGTGATAATGATTCAATCTCCTTATGCGCGCTATTTAGTTGAGAAGTTAAACTGTCTATCTTTTCCTTCAATATTTTTATTTCATTATTATCTTCGTCTTCCGATACTTCTGGTAAACTACTTGTAGTCTGTTCCAAACTTTGTGAAATAATGTCATCACTATCATCGTTTGGTTCCGACTGCGTACGTGTGCGCCTGAATGTTATGTTATTTAGATAATTCATTTTTATAATACAAATAAATCCTCAAAAAGATTTCACGCTCATAGGAATCGAACGCGAAGCCTCTTGCACGGAAAGCAAGTCCTCAAACCATTGCGCCAATCGCTCAAGTACAGGATCGACCAAATTGCGTTTCTATTGTGATTTCAATGACGTAAGTAAGTTAATTGGTAACTGATCCAACAGATGTCACTTTTTCCAATATGTTTTCATTGTAATGAAGTTATTAATCTTGGCAACCCCTAGTTTAGTTTTATCATTCTCTTATTTTATTTAGAAGTTACAGAGCCCACATTTAACTCTTTGGAAGTGTCTCTCGCGCAAACTATTCAGTTTAGAAAAAAATGATATTAGTAACCTCAATATCATTTTTGAAGACCTACCCATAGATACCCCACACGTATGGGTTTGATGAAAAAATAAAATTTGAGTTTCGGTTCTAAGTATGGGGAACCCTAAAATTTATTGTTTTTTTTCTATTTTTGTGTGAAAATCTTAATGCGGTTCACAGAATACATCTATTTACCAAGTTTCAACAGTATAGTTCTTATAGTTTCGGAGAAAAGTGGCTGTGACTTACGGACGGACAGACAGACAGACGGACAGACAGAAATGACGAATCTATAAGGGTTCCGTTTTTGCCATTTGGCTACGGAACCCTAAAAAGAAGACGGAAAGATATAGTTTGCCCTCAAAAAAGTACAAAACATGCTTTGTACCTCGGACCGCTGCTCTATAATAGGCTTAATGATGAAGGAAACATCTACTCCTTAAATCATAGTAACACCACGAAAATCCTTATGGAGGCTCTTCAAACTATGTCCTATGAAGATACAGAGAAGTTATTACTTGTGCTAAAGTAAATATTGTTTTCGTATTATATAATTTTATACACCTTTTTACATAATATATGTACCAATAAGATAAATACTATAAGTATGTCTGTATGTAGTCTAGTTCAGGCACAAATCATGGGTGAACTCGACATAGATTTAAAAAAAACTGTATTTACGTTAGTCTTTATATTTTTAAATAAATTTTATTATTTTTATAATTTATTATTCTATAAAATCTTATAGCATGACTATTTCATGACCTACAAATTCATATAATCTAAGTTGATATAATCATATGAACTCAGATTATGAACGATATGAACTTATATAGAAGACTAGCTTCTGCCCGGGGCTTCGTCTGCGTGAAATTTCGGCCCCCGACTCATCACGTCGAAATGGCAAAAAAAAATAATTGAAATTAAATCGTAGAAATATCTTTTAGATTGGTGCAATATTGGGCGAGAAAATAGGCGAGAGCCAAACCTCGAATTATTATTATTTTTTTTTTTTTATTGTATTTATATTTTGTGAAAAGAAATTTTTAGAGGTATCTTCATGATTATTTTCTATCGTATCAAATTAGTTGTATTATGTTTTCAACACACTATCTAACTAGCGTATGTCCTTAAGAATATTTTTCTGATTTTGTTTACTGTAGTCGATCATATACTTTTAGCCATTATAAAACTTACATTTTTTGCGTTTAGGCCCTATAGTCCCCTTAACCGGTACTGGCGAAGGGCCCCTTAGGGCCGAAGCATGGCGGTCAGCGGGATTGTCCGAAAGGGTTACCGCTGGCCCGGAACATAAAGGGCTAAGGACACGGGTGGGTTTTAGTCAGTAAGAGTCTTACACTTTCTTCCGCTCCACCCAGAGCGGGATGGGCCCTAAGGGAGCCCCTCTTCGATGCTGACATCTCTTTGAGGCGCGCGTGGAACACGTACGCGCCGTCCGGCACGGGCCAGGTCCTGATCGGACGGTGAGCTACCCATTACTCTCCGCCCGCAGGCCCGCGCCTACGGTGGCCGGGAGTCGTCACGCGGCTCCCGACGCCGGGGGCGTCCCCCGCGGCGGCTGAGAAGGGAGGCTCTCTCCCTAAACCGTCCCGCCACCTCCTTCGCTAGCATAACTGCTTCACAGAAGGAGGTGACTGCCTCCCACTCCCTCTCTCCCCGGACCATCGCTTGCACCAGGGCCGGACGCGAGAGGTCGCCGCCGCTGCCGATCGCCTCTACGAGCACACGGCGGTGCCCCGCCCAAGCGGGGCAGATCTCCACCGTGTGCTCCACCGTGTCCTCTGGGCGATCCTGGCAATGGTGACACCCGGGCGTTATCTCCCGCCGGATGATGTGCAGGAACCTCCCGAAACTTCCGTGTCCGGTAAGGACCTGCGTCAGGCGGTAGGTGAGGGCGCCGTGGCGCCTCTCTAGCCACTCCTCAAAGAGGGGTTTTATCGCCGCTATCGCGGCGTGCCCTGCGCTGGGTTGCGACAGTCGCTCTTTCCATGCCGCCATGAAATCGCGCCGGAGATCCGTCCGCTCCGCCGCGATTTGCCGCGGAAGCAGATCTTCCCCCCGGCGTAGTGCCTCCGCGCGCCACTCATACAGGCGCGCGAGGACTATCGCCTCCAGATCCCATGGCGGCAGTCCGGCATGGAAGCTTGCCGCCTCGCCCGAGATCGTGCGGTAGCCCCGGATAAGTTCAGGTAGTGGGCGGCTCGCCGCCGCAGTGAACGCGCCCACACCGGGGCCCCGTATAGGGCCATGGACCGCACCACAATTATGACTTCTTACATAGGCTTTTTCAAAAAGGCTCTCCGACCGCATTTCCTCTTACGTTACGATGTTTATCAACCTACACTGTCACTTATTTATTTTGTCAAAACTGAACGTTACACCATTAATGTTAATGGTATTAAAATGAAGTTAAGCCATTAAATTGTAAATTGACTATCGGTTACCTAAATTAAATTGATCTGTTTGAACATTCGGTGTATCTACAACATCAACATGTCATAATTGAAATGGGTGTCTAATTAATGAGAATTTGTAATTTCCACGTGAGTGTAATGTCCTTTTATTATCACACTATTAGTGTAATGGAAGAAAGTTGTTTGTCATGGCAAAAACGAGTATATTTCGGTCTAAATGTAAAATGTAATCAGTTATTTTTACGCATAAAAAAACTGACAGCTCCGAATAATCGTTCACGGAGCCATAAATACCATAAAACATGCAATATCTACGTAGGTACTTAAATACATTATAATTACCGTGTAGGTGTGAAACATTGCAATAGTAGGTACTAAGGTATTAAAATCGATCATCAATTCAGTTGCCAAGTTTATGCTAAGCGGACGTAGTACGGCGTGTTGTTCACTGGGTCGGGTCGGCTGACATTCGACTCGGCAGTATTTCTTAAACAAAAAAGCTGATTCAAAGCAATTACTACATATTAAGGCACCTGTCATATCGCCGGCGATAAGCGAGAAGCGAGTATGGCTAGCAACTACAAACGGGTTGGCGAGCAACGAGCATCGAGTGTGTAGTTCGGACAGCTTTGTCGTTGGACTACGAGCGAGTGCGCGAGTGCGCACAGTTCAGAGTGAGTAGAATGTGAATGAATGATTTATTCAATTACATTTTTCTTAACACTAGGTACATTGCCCCACAAAACTGCTTACGCAGTTTAACTGTGAGATCGTTGAGTCCCTATTACAGTAACCTTAATATCAGGTACATCTATAACCTATATATACTTAATACTTACGCTTACATAGAATCTAATAAATATTTTTTAAGTTTACGTGCGAATTTTACTTTATTATCTTCCTGTCTGATGTCAGCAGGCAAAGTGTTCAATAAATAGGGAACGCGTTTTTTTAAGGTTCTGTCGCCATAGTAATTACAACTCTGGGTACATTATATGTCTGCCCAGTCACTTGTAGGTATACGCATACCAGCAAGTACCAAGCAAAATCTCTCAGCGAGTACTCTGCACGCCAAGCGAGCGTCGCTGAGCGAGTATTTTTGATAGCTCTTGTCGTTGCAACAAACTTGTGGAGAGATAATTCTCGCCTGTAGTGTGAACAGTCAGCCACCAACTATTATTATACGCATCTGTTTCACTGACACGGGTCCTACATCTATTGTTGTTCGTTTCTTGAGCGAGAAAGACAGAAAGAAAGAAATAACGCTTAGCGAGAAGCGCGTGCAGGCGATGCGATGTGGCGGGGTCGGTCGGGGTACAAGAAATTTCACGCGGACGAAGTCACAGGGTCACTGCTAGTATTAAACAAGACCCAGATAAAAACAACACAAATTGATGTTTCGTAGCGCACAAAAAACAAATTGTAGATGCTATGCATTCGTTTGCCAACGTCGTAAAGAAACTAAAAATACGGTTATAATCCCGCAAATAGCCGGCGTTACCTAGAAATGTGGTGCTGCGAAAAATATTATAAATTATTATGAACGTAATATCATGCGCTCGGGTCCGTCTTCCTTAGAAATGAACCTGCATTTTTCTCGAGTAGAAATAAAATAAAACGCGAGGAAAGTTAATTTTATTATTTTTTTGCGAGTGTTGGAAATATTTTTCTCGTCTGTTTTTGTGTCGGTGCCGTAAGTGGAACATGGAACAGCTTAGGTGCCATGCGCTCAAGTTTTTCTCCAATGAATACCTCTTTTTATTAACTTACTATTTACCTATGTAACATCAAGCCGGTATTCCTCGAACGGGGTAAGCGAGCTGACGTCCACATTTTACCACTTTAGGTTTGAAGTCCCATCTAGCAGCGTTTAAGCCTATTATCAAATAATCCTACAAATCCAGAATACATTCTGTAACTAATAAAGCTCTGAAACTTTTATCTCAATCTTCCAGCCGTACTTTTGAAGCATGCTCTAACACGTTCTCTGTCAAAACGAAACACTATTCATCTCACAAAGTTCCCATTTTTACGAAAGGAAAGTGTCAAAACACACAGAATATTCTATGTAAGTCGAGAATACTATTAAAGGCAGGCAGAGACAAAGGAGCGGCAATTAGGAGAGAACCGCAGAATATTTCACTATTTGTCGGATCCAAAAATAGAGTTTGGGTAAATCGGATTTATTTGATCGGATTGCTCGATTGGTCGTAAGCGATTCGATTACCATTGGGCTGGATCGATTAAAGAGCAATCCACTAAATTGTTCTGAGAGATTCTTTTCTAATACTCTCGTCGGGTCCATGGAGGGATGTGTTCCGTATTCCTGTTTATCTATATGTACCTGAAAATAAACCGCATCATTTATGCGTGCCGATTTCCCCTTTTCCATTTGTGCAAATGGAGTTTGAATGTTTATCAAAGTTCGTGGGTTTTGGGGTGTCTAAGAATAGGATTTTTTTGGGCGCTTTAGTTCATCACATATTCTAATAAAAAAGGAAAAAGAAAGAAGCTCCATATGTTATAGTAAAATCTAAGATAGATGTACAGTGCCGTCCAAATGTTAGTTGACATTTTACTACTTCAGCTGTGATGCCACATTATAATTTTTTTAAATAAAAAACCGGCCAATTGCGAGTCGGACTCACACACGAAGGGTTCCGTGCCACACGGCATAAAACGTTTCTTTTATACCCCTTTAAATTTTAACTTTATTTTATTTTTTGTTGATAAAGCGGCAACAGAAATACCATCATCTGTGAAAATTTCAACTGTCTGGCTATCACGGTTCATGAGATACAGCCTGGTGACAGACAGACAGACAGACGGACAGTGGAGTCTTAGTAATAGGGTCCCGTTTTTACCCATTGGGTACGGAACGCTAAAAATAAACAGGTAAATCTAATAATAATTTTTTTATGATAAGTCACAAGTGGATGAATCCATACTAATATTATAAATGCGAAAGTATGTCTGTCTGTTTGTCTGTCTCTTATCTCTTCACACATAACGTTCCCTATTTAGACAGAGTGTAGAGTGCACGTCTATGCAGCTCTAATCGGTTTGTTTTTGTAGTGTTCTAGATAATCTACTAGACAAAATTTTTTTGGTTCTCCTTTGTCTCATTTATTTTTTAATTTTAGATGTTATGCATACCTGTTATTTGCATGGTTACTGAAATGCTAATTTTATTTGAATGAGATGATATTTTATTTGAATTGTAAGTGACTGTGCTGTTGTTGTGCTTATTATAAATAAACCGCTGAACTGATTTAGATGAAATTTAGTATAGAGATAGTTTGAGCCCTGAGAAAGGACATGGAATAGTTTTTATTCCGATATTCCCACGGGATCGACACTTATGCGGGTGAAACCGCGGGGTGCTGCTAGTTAGTCAATAAAAACAATATAGTGAACAGCTCAAACATTTGAAATTAGAATTTTAAATCAAAATGAGGCATCACAGCTGAAGTCGAAAAATGTCAACCAACTTTTGGAGGGCACTGTATATCTATCTATACAAATAAATAAAGAGGGCTGGAAGAATTTGTTTGTTGAAATCTCTGGAACTACCAGTCGGATTTGAATTTGTTTTTGACAGACCAATTCTTGAGGGGTTATTGCTGATTCCCTCCCTTCTTGTTTCCCCTGATAGTTATAATGAAAATATCGTTTAATTAGATTCTCGATTCCCCCAAAATTTAAAAATTAAATACAGTGAAGCGAGAAAGTACAACCACCGAAATGTTATTTTTAGGAACAAATTTAGATGAATATGTGAATGATACCTGCGAAAAAGGCGTAAAAGGCGACTAAGGATCTTACCGGAGAATGGGCAGCAGCGTTCTCTGTGTATTCCATCATCATACCACACTGCGATCGCCAACCCGCCTGCCAAGCGTGGCGATTATGGCAAACCCTCCCAAAATTGGGGGAGGCCTATGTCCAGCAGTGGACGTATATCGGCTGAAACGACGACCTGCGAAAAGTCAACTCAATGAGCACTATGCATACCAACATATAATTTAGTTATTTTTACTCAAGTTGTTGATTTTTATTTAAATCTGTTTAAAATATGTATGTTATTAGTATATTGTAATTATAACTTATTAATAATCACTTAGTACTTTTTTCTTTGTCTGTACCATCTCCATTTCGTCTGATAAAACAGGATTATAAAGTGCAAAACTTTTCGGGTGGAAACAAGAACGGGGGGAATCAGTACCTACTAACCCTTCTTGAGGAAGGTAAGAGGCTATTTAACATCACGCTATGAACCTTAGGAGTGGGGCAAAAACACAAAAGTATAAAGAAAAACTGGGCAAGAGCGAATCGGACTCGCGCACCGAGGGTTCCTGTACCATCATATGTTTTTAAATTTTCATCGGCGAGGCCTATATTCGTTAGAGAATTTTAACGCTGCGCACTGCGGTGTAGAATATTGCAGTTTTAGGTCAGCGCCGTCTCTTGACCGATAGTGAAACTAGTGTAACTTTTGTTGATTTCTGGAAAAGTCTGCTATTTAGAGACATCGTTTTATTTTTCCTGTAATCTTTACGTAAACTTCTATCAGATGGAATTATTTCAGATTTTTCTCTTTGCAAACTTCGGAGATAAGGGGGGGAGGGGGGCCGTATTTTTTTTACATTTTTCATTTAAAGTTGAAAACTATGCGGCCTAAAAAAAACGAAAATATGTTTGAGAATGTGCAAACTGCGCTCTTTCATATGACACCCCACATGCCCTAGTAACCCCACTTCGAATTTTTCAGACCCCCTTTCAGTCCCTATTGCAAAAATTATACATATATTTTTGTTTCTTTCTTATTTGCAAAATAATTGGGCAAACGTCATCTAAAACTATTCCAAATTTCAAATTGATAGCATTAGCAGTTCTTGAGATATCCAGCTGTGACAGACAGACAGACAGACAGATAGTCAGACAGACAGTCACTCAGACAGACAGACAGACTGGGTGAGCCATAAGGGTTACGTTTTACCATTTTGGTACGCAACCCTAAAACCTAGGCGCCAGCACGCCACTACAATCTGTCAAAATTTAATAGATTTTCAACTTTATCGCTAAAGCGTAAGGTTCAAAGTTGATTGTGAAAATTTGAAAGTTTGTAGCACTTGTTTGTAGGAGCCTTAAACCTGATTGTGGAAAATAGTTGTGAAAGTATGCAGAAAAATCCAACGGAAACTTGCAAAGTACAATCATAATAATAAACCTTTATGAAACTTGACCTTACTGGAAAAAAAAACTTCCAATAAATTATATAACTCGCATAACTTCGTCAAACAAAGGGATGTACATTCTATTGTATAAAACCACAGGTATGCATTCATATTATATAATTATGTATATGTATATTCACACGCATGACAATTCAATTATTCCTACGTCATCTCCTCTCAGGTGTATCTGCTCTAGTAATATAACTGTAAAACGTACTTACCACTACTATTGGTATTTCCTTTGACTTGGTTTACTGTGGCGAGTGGTCCAAAGTTGAAGCTTAGTTCGTTAACTATGAACTGCTGAAATACGTTCGTTATAGCGGACATAGAAATGTGAGAGAGAATAAAATTATGACGTGAACTGGGGGCCCTAAAAAGGCCACTTTGGCAGAATCATAAAAGGATAACAATTTGAATCATAATATGGCGAAGACAGTCCGTGTTTTTCTTTTTTCACTGCACTACGTAGGTATAATCAAAGAGATTGGGATTGGATTGATTGGTATTTTAGCACAGACAAGAAAAAATAATCCTGAACAATCCTTCACCAATGGGATTTGATACGATTAACTTAACAGTTAACTATCCATTATGATTCATAATGTTATCCTTTTATGATTCTGTCAAAGTGGCCTTTTAGGTTCACATTTTGAAATTGTATGCGTGTAATGTCAGGCAGAAAGAGCAATGTTGGTCAAGCGGTTACGGCCGCGACTTGCGAGTTGTAGGTCGTAGATTCGAATATAAATAAAACAAATTCGGGTTAGTTACACTATTTATAACTCAAGAACGGCTGGACTGAGTTTTGTGATCTTTGATTTGTTGAATTTGTCTCCGCCCTGGCCCCTGAATAGCAGAATAACTATTAAATCGTAGGAAAAATTCACGACAAAAGAAAAAATGAAGATAATTTAATTTTGATTCTGAGGCTGTACGAAGTTCGCCGGGTTAGCTAGTTTCACATAGAAAACTTCTGTAAAAGGTCAGGAGGATATACAACGTGTTTTTTTTTATATCCCATAACTCTAGGGAGTCTTTTTACTCATCATTATGAATAACTTTTACTATGGGACCAAACCTGAAATCGTAAAAAAAAATCAGCTGTTCCCTATATTTATGTTTGCGTAACTCGTCAAATTGTAGGGAACAGCATATTTTTTTCGCGATTTCGGGTTTGGTCCCATAGCAAAAATTGCTCATAATGATGAGTACAATAACCCCCAAGAGTTATGAGATATCAAAAAAAACATGTTGTATAAAGGGATAATAATCGCGTACTTCAAATTTGTTTGCTATAAGCAGCAAACAAATTTGAAGTGCATTGGTAGAAGGTATTATGGACTCAGTGGTTTATTCTTACTTCTTAGACAAAATTAGTTTAGGCATATTCAGCCTATAATGTTTCCTGGGACATAGGCCTCCTCTCTGTGACAGGGAGTGGGCTGTAATCTACCACGCGGGCCCAAAGCGAGTTGGTAGATGTCACATGTCTTCGAATTTTTGGTTGTAGGACATGCTGGTTTCCTCACGATGTTACCTTCACCGTTTTGAGAGCAGTGGTGATGAAATTATTTTACTCATATAGTAAAAGGCCTGACCCCAACACAGTTGGGAAAAGGCTAGGCATATGATTAGGAAAAGGCCTGACCTGCTTTAGAACCCACGACTCTCGTAAGTTGGGCTGTCACATCTGAGCAACCTGACCAAGATTATTTCTGGACTTTAAAAGAGACTGTGACCTCTGAGGTTGTTTCGGCCTCTCTTCTCAGAGTAGTCAGATGGGAAAAGCCGACCTCATCAAGCTTATAAAAATATCATCATCATCATTTCAGCCGAAAGGCGTCCACTGCTGGACATAGGCCTCCCCCAAATTCTTGGGGGGGGGGGGGGCGGATTTGCCATAATCGCTACGCTTGGCATGCGGGTTGGCGATCGCAGTATGGTATGGTGGTGGAATACATAGACGACGCTGCTGCCTATTCTCCAGTACGACCCTTAGTCGCCTTTTACGACACCCACGGGAAGTATGGGTTGGTGCTATTCTTTAAGTCCGACACCACACAAAAATATGATTGTTGGGTAAAAGTGTTTGTGCAAACCTACTTACAAAAATAAAATCATTTATAATTTATCATAAGCCACCATTGCTTTCTCTGGGCCAACACTGCTCTCTTTATACAAAACCAATAAAGTCGAATAAGCAGATGTTGGCACGTTATTAACTGTTCTGTCTAGGGAATGTAAAAATTTAAGTTAAAAATCACATAATATTATTATAGTAGTCATTTCCTGCATAATGAGGTAAGCTGCAATGTCTCCGGTAAAACATTACATCTATGCAAATACTGTCAATTATTCTAGAATCGAGTCTTGCCTAGCACAATTTTTTAAGGGCTTATAGTCCTGTAAGCCCTTAAAGATTAGATTATTAATAAGTAATGCCTTTCTAAAGAAGTCCATCGACAAAGAGGAGAAAATCTTACCAGCTCCCCTAAGCGGCTTCCTGAGTATATACGGACACTTAAACACCCTGTATAATAGCCACCCTGTCTAATAGCTAAGAGTAATAATTATTCTTTGAATTTTCACTTACTTTTTCTTTCTTCTTTAAATATTTTGTTAACATAATAAGATTCGGAAAGCTTAAGTATTAAGGGGCTTACAGGACCTAAACACAAAAAACGAAAGTTTTAGAAACAATAAAAGTATATGATCGATTACAGTAAACAAAATCAGAAAAATATATGATATTCTTCAGGATTATATGCTAAGTAGATAGTGTGTTGAAAACATAATACAACTAATTTGATACTAGGTATAGGAAAAAATTATGAAAATACTTCTAAAAACTTTCTTTTTACAATAAAAACCATACTAATATACATACAATCATTCTGATTTTTTGTCAGATTATTCTACAAGTAACATACTAAAACACTAAGTGTTTTAAGTTTTTAGTCCAAACAATAGATTTTTTGTAATTAAATAATTGCTTCGTTATTTATTTACAAAAAATCTATATTCATATTGTATCTCTATATTTATCTCTATATTTATATTTTGCAATAAATTACTAGCATTGTGTCATCGGGCTTCTCTTTCTTTTCTATGCAATCAGACAATGACAGTGACCGCGCTTTAGGTCATGTAAGCCCTTTAACTCTCCTATCACTTGCGCCACCCCCTACCACGGCTACCACAGACAAGCTTGTTATAGTTGTCCAACTCTACGGGGACTATTGTTTATGGGTCCCCCTCGAACGTTGTTCATGGATCCATAAATTGGCAAACTACTGAGTGATACGAGGGGCTTATCAAGTGTCTTCAATTAGAACTCTCATGAGGATTTGGTACTATTGTTTTCATTTCGTCGTCGTTTCAGCCGATAGAGGTCCACTGCTGGACATAGGCCTCCCCGAATTTTGGGGGGGTTTGCCATAATCGCCACGCTTGGCAGGCGGGTTGGCGATCGCAGTATGGTTTGATGGTGGAATAAATAGAGAACGCTGCTGCCCATTCTCCGGTAAGACCCATAGTCGCCTTTTACGACACCCACAGGAAGTAAGGGGTGGTGCAATTCTTTAAGTCCGGCACCACACAGACAAGTTGTTTGTTGTTTTCATTTATAGTTGTTAAAAGGAAAACTGGCTTTGGTCATAGTTTTAAAAATAATGTTGACTTATTGTGATGTTGAAATTGAAAAATTTTCTTTCTCAATACTCAATCATTTATTTACATTCCATGATGAGTACTTAGTCTTCAAATTATATGAGACTAGCTTCCGCCCGCGGCTTCGCCCGTGAGGTATGTCGATAAAAACTATCCTATAACCATCCCCGGGATGCAATCAAAATTTAGGCGTGAAAAGGTAACATACAGACAGACAGATAGACAGACAGAGTTACTTTAGAATCACACTAATATTATAAAGGCGAAAGTTTGTGAGTGTGTGTGTGAGTGTGTGTGTGTGTTTATATGTTTGTTACTTCTTCACGCTCAAACGGCTGGACCAATTTTGATAAAATTTTGTATGGAGGTAGCTGACACCCTGGATTAACATATAGGCTACTTTTTATCCCGATATTCCCACGGGATCGACAATTACGCGGGTGAAACCGCGCGGCGCAGCTAGTTTATAATACCTATTAGTATGGATCACTAGCTTCTGCTTACCCTACTGCGACTCACCCCAACGCATCGTATTGCCTGCCAGCGCTATTACTACGTTTTCGCTTAGCATTCTTTTCCACTTTATTTGTTTTTGCTCGGCTTCTAAGAGTCCTAGCGTGATGTTAAATAGCTTATAGCCTTTCTCAAGAATCGGGCTATCAATAGCAAAAATATATTTTATAATCCAACTGGTAGTTCCAGGGATTAGGGCGTTCAAACAAAGAAACAAACTCTTCAGCATTATTATTAGTATAGATATACATGGATATTAACATCAAGCTAGGCTTGGAGTAACATCAAGCTAAGACTCTTAGGAAAAAAAAATGGCCAAGTGGGAGTCGGACTCGCACACGAAGGGTTCCTTACCAGAAGTCATAAACGCCGAAAAAAACACGTTTGTTGTATGGGAGCCCCTTTAAATCTTTATTTTATTCTGTTTTTAGTGAGATACAGCCTGGTGACAGACAGACGGACAGTAGAGTCTTAGTAATAGGATCCGTTTTTATTACCCTTTGGGTACGGAGCACTAACAAGTAAGTCAGAAAGAACGTTAAGTGAAAACGAAGAAATAGTGCGGGCAGACATGCGACGCGACAGGGTGGGTCGGGGGAACAAGGTATTTCACGCGGATGAACTCTTGGGCAGAAGCTAGTAATATTATACCTGTCATAGTATCGGAATTTATACAGTGAGCCAAAAGTTAATTTCATCATTTCAGCCGAAAGACGTCCACTGCTGGACATAGGCCTCCCCCAAAACGGGGGGTTTGCCATAATCGCCACGCTTGGCAGGCGGGTTGGCGATCGCAGTATGGTGGTGAAATGCATAGAGAACTGCCCATTCTCCGGTACGAGTACGACCCTTAGAAACGTTCATTTGTTTAGTTTAATCTAAATTGACTGTGAACCTGACAGCAGAATTCTCGGCAACTGTCTCTGAAACTGAAATAATTGCTTAATTCAGCTTTAGTGACAGGTAATTAAGTAGTTATAATTGTATTGGCAGCTCTGCTTTTGTAGTTCAATTAACTGGAATTCACTTCTTGACAGATTTTCGGAACCAAACGAGGGTTTTAAAGAAAACCCATATATATTATTTTTGCTTTGTTTTCGGCAGAGATATATTATAAGAGATATATATAAATAACCATTTAAAGGTTATTGTGATAGAAACGACTTGCATCATCATCTGCTTAGCCTTTTCCAACTATGATAGGGTCGGCTTCCAGTCTAACCGGATGCAGCAGAATACCCCCAAAATGTCGCCACATCGACCAGTTCTGTGCTTGTCGCATCCAGTGGATTCCTGCGTATTCCTTAGCTACCAAATATACGCTGCAAAAGGCTGTTGAAATACTAGGTGGACGTACAACAAATTCGTTTCATTTATTTCTACCATTGAAAAATAGACCCTATCATAGAAAAAAGATATAGACTTCAGTGTGTATTTTCCTTTGAGTGGAAGTCAACATCGGGAAATGGATTAATATGGTGTTTGCAGACGTTGGCTTAGTACTGTATCACTAGGTACACAGACAGTCTATTGTTTGTATTTTATACCTGCGTGGTAATTAACAACATACATTGCGTTATTTACATTGTTGTGGAGCCACATTTTTCAAACATATGAAGCAATGGATTAGCAATATTCTTCAAAATGATTTAGATTGCGATTGGCAGAATGTTACGCAATTAGAGTGCTGGCGTCAGTTAGCTATAATAGGAGCTTTTTGTTATTGGCGTTATATATGTTACCGGCCAAACCCGATTTTAGGATGAACTAGTTTCGCCTAGGCCAAACCAGTTCACCGGCGACGTAGGATGCAAGAGCGAGCGGATGAACTGGTTTGGCCTAGGCAAAACTAGTTCATCCTAAAATCGGGTTTGGCCGGTAACATAATTATATATATTTTTCCTAGGTTTGATAATAAAATGTTGCTAAAAAATAACGAGGGAAAGGATATCTTTTACGCTCATTATTATTTTTTTAGCAATGTTCCATAAATTTTTATTTATTTTCCGTTGAAGAAACGAATAAGATCAATGATTGTATAATGATGTGATGATAATATAAACTGTTTTGATAAAATATTTTTCGAGTATTTTGTTTGCTTAATAACTGGAAGGTACTTTGAGGTGTTTTGAGGCATAAATACAAGCACAATTTGTTCGTATACTAAAGGACACTTGCACCACAAATCAAGCGTTTAACGCTACACCATACTCTCCCAGACTCCTAAATCGAACTAACTTTTTTTGTATAGAAGTCAGGTTAGCAGGAAAATCGACGCACAACCTGCTACCATGGATTACGGACATGATTCTGGACTCGCTCAAATGCAATGTGCAGCATATGCGGCTCAAATGTATGGAAAAACTGCTTTGTTATAAACAAAACAGTTTTGACAGTTTTGAGTTTTGTTTTGTTATGACAGTTTTTCCATACATTTGAGCCACATATGCTGCACATTGCATTTGAACCATATAATTATGTACATACAACGCGGTCGATGTTCCCGCCATCATGTATTATAACTTTTGAATGGTCGCAAATTTAAATTCAGAACAATCACGACACCAAAATGATGGCCAGTATGTCAGCGTCAAAAATGCATAAATACTTTTTCTTTTACTCATATATTGATGTTTCAGGCCTATAATACCTCATATGGCACGGTGGCTCGATTTAGGAGCCCGAGAGTGTATTTTTAATATCATTCTGTAGAAACAGTGCGATGTTTTTGCGTTTAGTGTTAGGGGGGATGCTCTAAGATAGTCCGGGAATTACGTTTTTTTGCAAATTGCAGGTCAGTGTCAGGTTGTACGTTGATTAAAATATGATTCGCGACCGTAACAAATATGGCTTGACAGAATAATAATCATTAAAATCAGTAATACAACTCCCTAAGTTAGAATTGGCCTCAAATGTCATGATTTCATGAAACAGTCATTCAATTGGGTAATATGAACTTAGAGATATGTACTTATTGATGATTTTTATGATTATAATTCTATAAATAAATATTTGTTACAGCCGCGAATCATATTTAGATCATCACACAACCTGATACTCAAACTCAAAGCATTCATTTCAATTAAACCATTTACAGACATTTTTGAATTGTCAAGAAGTCAGTCAGAAAATATGAAGCTTGTGGCCCATTCCAAAGTGTAGGTACCTATGGAGAAGAACGAGCAAGAAACTCCATGGACACTCTTTTAAATTATATTTTTACAAAAATATTAGTTAGGTACATCATTTATGTTGAATTTCTAATTATATGTGAGAACGATGTAAAAAAAAAAGTTATTTAAAAAAATAAAAAACCCGACTGCGGTAAAAAACTGAAAGCTAAAAACAAGCCCATTTTAAATTAAACACCCATATGAATTAGAAAATATAATAAAAATGATATGGGCTTGTTTTTAGCTTTTCAGTTTTTTACCGCAGTCGGGTTTTTTATTTTTATAAATATTTTTTTTTATTTCCAGCTATTTAGTTTACAATATAAATGTGAAAGATTTTGCAGACATTTTAGTTCTTGGTACGTGTTTTTTACGATTTTTCACTTCGAATTACTTTTAACCGTATAAGTTGTTTATATTTTTGTAATCACCTTTTAAAACCCTTTATTTTGATACCCCACTCGATAGGTTTTGAGAAAAAAACAATTTTTTGAAGACTTAATATTGCGCAAAAAGTCGGCCATTTTATTTTAATTTTTTTCAATTTTGATATATATATTTTGTCACTCTCACAATTAAGACGAATCTAACGGCACCTCTCAAGCTGAAATCGATCAAGCCGTTTAGGCTACAGAGCGTGCCAAAGAAATATACATACATACATACACTCGAAAAACATAACCCTCCTTCTGACGCAGTCGGGTAAAAAGACGTACGCGTTAAAAGCCTCCAGAGTACCTACAGCAAATAGTAAGAAAACAACAATCCATAAATAAAATCATTAAAAAACATCCCAACCCTCCTTAAACATATTTTGTAGGGTTCCGTAGTTCCTACAAGGAACCCTTATAGTTTCGTCATGTCCGTCTGTCTGTCTGTCAGTCCGAGGTTTTGCTAAGAGACCGTTAGTACTAGAAAGCTGTAATTTTGTAGGAGTGTGTATATCAATTACGCCAACAAAGTGGTAAAATAAATTTTTTGGAAAATATTTTTTTTTAGGGTAACTCCCCTACATGTGAAGTGGGGATGAATATTTTTTTCGTCGTCTACCCCATCGTGTGGGGTATCGTTGAATAGGTCTTTTAAAATGACTTGGGTGTTGCTAAAATTATTTTTCGATTTAATGCTCCATTTACGAAATATTAAACTTTAAAGTACAAATTTTTGTTCCAGTAGGGCGTCCCGCCCCCTCTAAAACCTAAACTGCTGGCTTGAAAAATCTGGAAAAACTCACGATGATAGTGCATTTTATGAACTATATAAGAAAACTATAGTGGTTAAGATAACTTTATCAGTTTAGCAGTAATAGTCGTTGAACTTGAGTGTTGGATAATTTTGTACCAAATACAAAATCCTTAGCATTAATCCTATAAAGTGACTTAGGGCTGATTTTTCAATCGACAGATAATTTTTATTCGTGGAATAAAATTGTCGTCTGACAGTCTTTATATGGAAAAACTGTCAAAAATTATTCCTCCGATAAAATTATCTGGCGTTGGAAAAATCAGCCCTAAGATGAAATAGTTGCTTGTTTATAACGGGTAAAGACTTGCATTGAAAAACGAAATATCAAACTTTTTATTTTTTATTTTTTTTTTTCATATTCAGAATAAAGAACAACAGAATGGTACTACATTGTTATAACGAGCTACTACGGAACCCTACACTGTGCGTGGCCCGACACGCACTTGGCCGATTTTGTTTTGTGGTGCAAGTAGGGTTGCCAACATTTCTTCGATGAAATATAGTATTTTTCAAGCTAAGCTATAAAAAAATATACTTAGTACAGTTCAAAAAATATAGTATTTTACATTGAGGTATAAAGTACTTACGTACTAGACCTGACATTGCGAACAAAATATGTTGTACAGCGTGGCAACGCACGTTTTACAGAAAATACAATAAACTTACCGGTGAACTTACTCCTTGACTTTTATTCAATTTTCTAGAGTGGTTTGAACAGTATCTCAATACACACGAAGGCATTTTTAGAATTAACTGTATCAGTGCTACATGTCACGTCGCGACAAGCGTCCGCAGACTAAAGGACTTCTGGTCCATGGACCACAAAGCGTGCTACAAATTATCGATTCGCGGCGGCCACTCTAGTACGTAAGTACTTATATCTCAATGGTATTTTATGGAAAAAGCAAAAATAGACAAAGATATTATATTTGCTACTTATTTATTTTCATAAAAACTATATTTTTTTGCACTTCTTGCATTTTTTAACAGTTTTTTGTCTAAAATAAAAGTGTAATTTAAGCTTTATCACATTCAATTTTTAAATTAGTGTAAATCAAGAGCTCATTTTTTTTATTAATGAGATACTACATCTGTTTCTTTCTTCTCGTAACTTCGAATTATATGTATAGATTATTTTCGGTACACTATAGTCGAACTGGAGAAAGAGTCGTTTTCTATCGAGTGGTGCGGAACATAGGTTGTTATAGTAAATCTATGTGGTGGGACGATGACTCTTTCTCCGGTTCGACTATATACCTACGCGACCGCATCAGTCAAAAGTTAATATAAAGGTACGTTTATACATTTTTTAAATGTTGAAAATATAGTATTTTTGCGTACTATATATTTCTTCAACAGTATATAGTACGCAGACCCGAAATACAGTACAATACTATATATTATAGTACGGTTGGCAACCCTAGGTGCAAGCGGGCTTAAGTTTATTACTAACACGAGTTTCTAAAACATCACGCTCGTTACATACAAATGCTTTTATTCGCTTAAAACAAGGTTACTGCTTGAACGGGCACAAGTACAAATACGTGACACAATAGCCAAACACCAACAACCAGAAAATAAGTAATACATTGACATCTGCAAATTGTTATTTCACTTTTATATTTATTTCTTCCGTCTTCCTTGTTCAATTTCCTTCGTGAAGGGGACTAAATTATCTTCCCTTGGGGATGAATAAAAATGTCGAATTGGTGAAAATTACTGGAATATTGGCGCGAATCTTACTACACGTAACGTGGTTCCCCCATTTGGAGGGCTCGGTTTGTAAGTACCTTGGGGACGCGCTCGACAGTAAAAAAAAACCATTTTGTTGACAACTCTGTGAAAGTTGCTAAGTTTTTGTTGACATTGATGGAGTTTACAACTTAACATCACTCGTGTAATGCCCGAAAGGCCAGGAAAAGATATGTATCCATGGCACATCCACATTTCGCCAGTTATGTTCAGAAAGGGCGAATTCGCCGCGAATATCTCGTACGTATTACGCGCGACCGTTACGTCCAGAAGGAGCGTACCATCGCGCGAGCATTTGTGTTCGAATTTTATTTGTCAGTAGAAAACATGGAGTTGAACCAGAGCGTTCGCGCGTCAACTGGACGCAATAAGGAGTCTCTAGTATCTCGACTCGCGCGAATCAAGCGCGAGTCGAGAGTCTGGCGAACTGCACGCGATTTACGCGCGTATTTTGAAATCGCGCGTCGCGTTGCTTACGGACGCATTGTTAACGATGATAACGAGATACTAGGCGCCAATGCGCGAAACATTTTGCGGCGAATTCGCTCCTTCTGGACAAGATCTGCGCTACTGCTGAGCATGAGGTTCTTTCTAGGTTCGATTCCCAGATCGGGAAAATGGTTATTGGGTTTTTCTAACAGGAATTTCTCAGTAGCAGCCCAGAGTCTGGATTTGTTGGTTGATGGCTATAGGCAGGCCCCCAGGCCCCCTATTATAAGGGACTTAAACCTCACTGGCGAAATGTGGGTTCACTATAGATCTCTGTCTAACCTTCTGGAGATTATAGGCGTGATGATAGGTTATGTTTATTGCAGTGTGTTTGTTGTTGTATTGTTGTGGTTTATATGGTGTACATAATAAAGAGTATTCTATTCTATTCTATTGTAGTGTAGTGAAAGCAAATTGTTTGCAAAATCATGGATTCATTTACGATACTGTAGTGTCTTATGTGTTCCGGCCTTTAGCAGAAAGGTCTGGCTGGATATAATATTCCATTCGAAGATTCAAACGAGTGTCAAATAATTTAATATGGTGTTTTTGGTTGAATACATAGGATCGATATAATTGCCTTGAAGCTGTAAAGTTCTTTTTAACAATATATTAGTTCCAAGTCTACGGTCTTTTAAGGAGGTCCAGTGTAGACCTTCACAGTACCTATATACCTGCATATTTATTACCTGTCTTTTACCGAGACTACTCAACTTCCCGATTCCAATCAATACCTATTAACCATTCTTCAGGCAGTACTCAAGCTGACGCCGAAATCAATGTCCCTGATTGCCAATAATAGTCAATTTAAATAATTAATCAAATTACATCCTCCTTTGAGTCCCGGAAACTAAATTGAGTGAATAAATTGCATTGTTTGGGACCGAATGAATAAATTAAAAGGCACTCTTTTATTATGACGTCGTGTGACGTGGGTGTGGCGTTCTGTGACGTCACATGCACAAGGGGTGGGTTTAAAAATAGCTGAAGGGTTCTTGCTGACGATGCGAACGTTGGCGTGCGTGCTTCTATCAAGTGTTTTGCGACGGACAAATAAATTAGAAGTAGGGAAATTTTGTGTTTTTTTTTTCCTTTTAGCAACTGAGCCGTTGTCGACTATTTTGCCAGCGTCATGTGGTGATTTGTGTTTATATTTATGTGACGAACTAAACGTGTAGGTACCTACCTAATAAAATAAATAAACGAATGTTTGATATAGCGAATATTAAAAGCCACTAAAGGGATTTTTTCAGGAAAGCACCTTTGAATGCTTTTTTTAAGTCTATTGAAAAAGACAAGCCTTAAAATTGCCTTCATAAGTATTCGCTAATTAATATTAGGTACTAATCAAATTACTACACTTATAGTACGTTCTCGCATTTCCAACACTATGTAACTAAGTACTCGTATGTGTTGCTAAGTGAGGAAGCTTTCTCTAATTACTACAGCGTGCACACAATTTCTGACATGTTATGTGTCTATGTAGGTACTCTAATTCCAAGTCCAAAAGTGAGTTTAAAAACCGGCCATGTGCGAGTCGGACTCGCACACGAAGGGTTCCGTACCACAAGGCAAAAACGCCGAAAAAAACACGTTTGTTGTATGGGAGCCCCCCTTAAATATTTATTTTATTTTAATTTTATTACTTATTTATTATTAAAGTAAAAATACAACTGAGTATTTTGTGAATATTTCAAGGGCAAAAAAATCGCGTTTGTTGTATGGGTTTTGGTTCTAGTACACGCCGGTTTCCTCACGATGAATTTCCTTCACCGTTTTGAGAGCAGTGGTGATGAAATAATTTACACAAAGTAAAGCGCTGGTCTAGGTTCGAACCTACGTCCTACAACTCGTAAGTCGCGGCCGTTAACACTTGGCCACCACTGCTCTGCACTTGGCCACAGTTACAGTTTCGACATACTTCCATGGAAAAAAGGCGTGAGTTTATGTTTGTATTAAAGTCTATTCAAACTTAGGTGTCAAATTAATATTAGTTAAAGTTAAGCAAATATCAACTTTATTTCAATGGTAATTAAGTTGATTTTAGAGTGATAAGGACTATTGAAATTTATAAAAACGTTTGAAGTTGGAACGTCAACTGAACTTTATTGTGTAGGATTTAAAGTTATTTTTACATAAACTCATATTTGTTTACATTGTTGGCTAATAAATCGCGAATGCAGATTAAATTAAAAACTGGCCAAGTGCGAGTCGGACTCGCACGCGAAGGCAAAAACGCCAAAAAAACACGTTTGTCGTATGGGAGCCCCCTTAAATATTTATTATATTTTGGTTTTAGTATTTGTTGTTATAGCGGCAACAGAAATACATAATTTGTGAAAATTTCAACTATCTAGCTATCGCGGTTCTTGAGATACAGCCTGGTGACAGACAGACGGATGGACACGGACAGACAGCGAAGTCTTAGTAATAGGGTCCCGTTTTTACCCTTTGGGTACGGAACCCTAAAGAAAGTGTCGTCTTTGTATCTCAAATTATACCTGCGCGTTATTCTTCTTCTTAAGCTATATACCTAGACCTACCTTCTTCGATTTGGCTATTAGATTAAGGGCTGATTTTTCAACGCCAGATAATTTAATCCGAGGTATAATTTTGAATGTTTGACAGTTTTTCCGTACAAAATCTGTCAGACGTCAATTTTTTTTCACGAATAAAAATTATTTGTCGATTGAAAAAATCAGTTCTTAGACAGATTTTTTTTATTTTTGGGCAAGAAATGTACGAAAACTTTCCAAAATTATTGAATCACTTTCTATCGTCGTGTGCTTATCTCAACTCGAGACCGTAAACAGTCTTCCTAAGACCATGGAACTCAAACTCAAAGCATTTCTTTCAATTAAACCATTAACAGGCACTTTTGAATTGTCAAGAAGTCGGTTAGTCAGAAAATTTGAAGCTAGTTGCCCATTCCAAAGCGTAGGTACCTACGGAGAAGAACGGGCAAGAAACTCCATGGAACAAGTCCACAACTCATAAAATAACTACCAACTAATACTCCTCAACTTTCCACGAGTCTATCTCTTTATTTATTCCGCTGGCGTACTCCTATATCTAGGCTATACTAAGGAATATGACATTGTCAATAATAAACAAGATTTCCTATGATCCTGTGCCCCGGAGTGCATCGCTGCGCCCCACGTATTACATTCCTTTCACGAACAGAACTATACGTGACTCGAGTTGAAGACAGAACGCATGATTTCGCTTTCTACAAATAAATTGAAGTCTGACATCTGGTATGATATTGAAAAGTACAATAGAGAATAAGAGGGAAAATGTTTTATATCGTGACTTTACAAAAATTATAACATCAGGGTTTTGCAGGGCAAATTAAAAATAACCTATTGAAGGATACTGAACGAGACAGAATTGAAGTTTTATTGTTATTACCTCGAGAGTGCCAAATTTTAATAGATTTCAAGCTGTCCTACCCTAGCCATTCTTCGCCGCCTATAAATAAAAATGTTCATTTATAGAAAAGTGTTCCTACGCGATCAAAATGTATGGAAGAGCATTTTTTTTTATCCGACGAAAAATTTCAAAGCAAGGGAATTCAGAATCATATACTGGATCCATGTACCCCTGTATACCTTCTTATCTGCAAGTTTTTTTAGACTAGGATGATATTTGCTAAGGGTCTAGAATTATGTGCTGAATTCAGTTTCAGTTTGCGCGTCCATGTCTCTGCCACACTGTATTGTTGGCGCTTTGAACAATACGCAGTCAATTTAATTTACTTTTCGATATCACTTTCCGTCAATGTACAGACGCCAGCACATCAAGCTACCCGAAACTGTAAAATTTTCCCAATCAACTTTGAACCTTATGCTTTAGCGATCAAGTTGAAAATCTACTAAAGAAATTTGACAGATTGTAGTAGCTTGACAAAACAAACAAAATGCTGTTGACATAAATCCGACCGATCGGATCTGTGGGCCATACTCAAAAGTCTTACAGTGCCCTCCGAGTCCAATTTAATAATGCGTTCAGGGTGCTGATGGGGTTGCGGTGATTCTGTAGTGCATCAGGCATGTTTGCTGAACATCGCGTAAGACTTCTTTTACGCTACGATGCGTAAAAGATGCGCATCCCTGGTGCGTAGAGTATGTGGCAGGGCCAATAGCGTCCTTAGCATGTTCGCTAGTCGGCTGAACTGTAGTTACATCAATCATTGCTGCGCCATTTAATTTTGTCCTGGAATAGCGCATTAGTGATTGTTGAGTTTACTTTCTTTATAAGTTTTGTTGTGGGTAGTTTTAAGTATTACTAACACTAGTCTATAAGAATATTGTTACTAACAAAATGGACACCATGGTCTGAAATAAAGTAATTATTACTGTTTAGTTACTGAACTGGAATGTTACTTAACATTTGTTGCGTGGCAGTAATTTATAAATTTCTACTTCGCTATGTCGTCACAAAATTAATTAATGCCTCCTAAATGAGTGACTGGAAACAAAGGGTGCCATTTAAATTAAACTTAAACAATAATGGAGTGGTTCAGTAAGGTGTACCTGAATTTTAATTTTAGAGAGCTTTAAGTATAGAAATATCAACTTAGTTCATCAATCAACTCAGCCTGTTGCAGTCAGTGGACTGGTGGCGGGCAGCGGAGAGGCTTGTGTCCTACGACTGCTGGATATAGGCCTCTCCCATGCTCCACGCCTATTTCAGCCATCTCTATTGCTCCACACCCTGTCATCCACCTTCCGCATCCAGTCTGTCACAGCCACCTTTTTGAGGTCGTCTGTCCATCTAGTTGGGGCGTATCCCACACTACGCTTGCCGTTAAGCGGTTTCCACTCCAGGACACGTCTGCTTTAGTTCATATGTAATGTTTTAATACTTTATCTATAACTAGCAGCGCCCCGCGGTTTCACCCGCATGAGTGTCGATCCCGTGGAAATATCGGGTTAAAAATAATCTTTTGCCCTTCCCCGGGATGCAATATATCTCTCTGCTAAATTTTATCGAAATCTTCAGAGGTTTAGCCGTGAAAAGGTAATATACAGACAGACAGACAGAGTTACTTTCGAATTTATAATATTATAGTATGGATTGTTTTAGTCGGAACTAGAGAGAGACGCCAAATGGTATTCAGTGCTCTGAATGAATTAAAATGTTGGAATTTTAAGTACTTTACATATCTTTCACGAACACCTACACTGGAATGTGACTCCATAACGTGTTTGGAAGCTATTCATGAAAGATATTTCCTCCGCCGTCTCTTTCATATTTTACCCCGGCGATATTGTCAATGAAATAACTCGATCCCTTACAGAATCGACGTTGATTCGATTATTCGTTTTCATAACGCTCGGATACATCGCTTAATGGAGTCCTTTTATAATGATTGCTTTTGTCACCTCATTATAATAAGTAATATAGTGAAAGCTTTTAAATAATTTTAATAAATGGAATATGAAATCTTTTGTGCAAAAATGTGGGTGTGTGCGTGTTGCGTGTGTGTTTTGTTGTGGTTGAGTTTGTGTGTGTCAGTGTAGGTACCTTTCATTTAACACGTAGCTATTGTTACACAATCGTTTTAATATGCATACTAAAGAACCGTCGATCTACATTTTGAAATTCTCACCGTGAGTAGGTGAAGTGAGCATGAACTTAGCTGTCAAATAGTGTCAACCCCACAGATATAGATATACCTAGATAACGCAAGTATCACGAACTGTATGAAAACCAAGCGTGCCATTTTTTGACTACCTACTATGACGTCACAAGCTCGCGCTCTCGCTCACACTTACCCAGCCAGCAGTACAAAGGACTGAGCGCGAAAGGGGCGGCTTACGATTTGTAATCATAAGTTGGTGCAATTTTTGGCACGCGAAGTAGTTACTCTTGCGTTATCTAGGTATATCTATATCTGTGGTCAATCCCTAGCATCATAGCATCAATAGGAATGACAGCTACCTTCACCCAAGTTTTCACTTTAAGATTTTTATAGAGTAGGGCTGTAGTCGTTGTGAAGCTGTAGTGAAGTCCAACCCCACAAAAGTTTAGAGATTAAAGTACTCTGTACATTATAACATAGCATTGCAGATTGCTTCACAAGCTCCCCCCCATTATTGACCTCAATTTTGCATATTACCAAGGAGGGTTGGTAATCAAGTGTATTGACAAAAGATGAAGAGGGGAAAAAAATGCAACATGCAGGGTCTTTCGAAAGCAAAGTACTATCCGTGGTACTAATAAGTATAATGAAATTGAAAACTTTCAAAAGTTCAGACGCCAGCACATCAAGCTACTTGAAACTGTCAAATTTTCCCAATCAACTTTGATTCTTATGCTTTAGCGATAAGGTTGAAAATCTGTGGGGTGCGTCTATATAAATAAAAACCGGCCCAGTGCGTGTCGGGCCACGCACAGTGTAAGGTTCCGTAGTATCACAATGTAGTACGATTCTGTTGTTCTTTATTCTGAATATAAAAAATAAAACATATTTTGTTTTTCAATGCAAGTCTTTACCCGTTATAAACAAACAACTACTTCATCTTACTTACTTTAAAGGATTAATTAATGCTAAGGATTTTGTATTTGGTACAAAATTATCCAACACCCAAGTTCAACGACTATTACTGCTAAACTAATAAAGTTATCTTAACCGCTATAATTTTCCTTTAAAGTTCATAAAATGCACTATTTTTCCAGATTTTTCAAGCCAGCAGTTTAGGTTTTAGTTTTTTAATACTGGAACAAAAATTTGCACTTTGAAGTTTAATATTTCGTAAATAGAGCATTAAATCGAAAAATAATTTTAGCAACCCCCAAGTCATTTTAGAAGACCTTTTCAACGATACCACACACGATGGGGTAGACGACGAAAAAAATATTTATCCCCACTTCACATATAGGGGAGCTACCCTAAAAAAAAGAATTTTCCAAAATTTTATTTTACCACTTTGTCGGCGTAATTGATATACACACTCCAGCAAAATTTCGTTGTTTTGGTTTCGTTCATACGTTCCTTGTAGGAACTACAAATTAAATGTTGTTCTCTGCTTAGCGCATTACTTGAGAAAGGCCGGACCGATCGATGTGATTATTGTTTGCTTTAAAATGTTCCGATTTAGGTTTTTTATGAAAAGAAAAATTGGAAAAGATTCTCGAAAGGTGTTCCAATTCGGGAAAAACTATACATCCTTTTTCCATGGACTTTAGTATGAACATCTGTAGGGTTAGCTAGCTGCCTAATAGTGAAAAAACTGTTTTGACTTTGACTGCTCGCAGTGTTTATTAGCCCTCGTGAACAAGTTATATAGTCAAGAACAATCCTTAAACATTTTAACAGCCTTCTTAAACATTTCATTTCCCTATTTAGACACAAAAAGGCTCTACAAGATAAGTCAATTACGCTTTAAAAATTATTGTCGTGTCCCCATAAAATAAATGCAAAATGATAGGTACAGTCAGTAAGAAAATTTAAGCTTTCCGAATCTTATTATTTTACCAAAATATTTAATTAAATTCAGAAGAAGAAAGAATAACTGGCCAATTGCGAGTCGGACTCGCGCACGAAGGGTTCCGTACCACGTTTGTTGTATGGGAGCCCCCTTAAATATTTATTTTATTCTGTTTTTAGCATTTGTTGTTATAGCGGCAATAGAATCTGCCGTCACTGTTGTGCCATTCGGTAAGAAGCTGTGATGTACAGACGCCAGCACATCAAGCTACTATAATCTGTCAAATTTCTTTAACAGCTAGCTTCATCTTCTTTAATAGGTAGCTTGATGTGCTGGCGTCTGTACAAGGCCGGCACTGGTCCACCAGACCACAAAATACAGATAGTACAGAAGGCAATCTACATACAAAGTGCGCTCGAGCAAAGCACACTTAGACACCGCTCACGGACACGTTATCTCGGAGTGTTTGGGAGTCACATTATTTGTGAAAATTACAACTGTCTAGCTATCACAGCACATTTCAATGAGATACGGCCTGGTGACAGATAGACAGACGGACAGTGGAGTCTTAGTAATAGGGTCCCGTTTTTACCCTTCGGGTACGGAACCGTAAAAAAGGAAGTAAACATTCAAAGAATAATAAATTCCATTAACAATTCCATTCTTAGCTATTATACAGGGTGACGGTACACCATGAATTCAGCATATATCGTCTAGATTCTCGATTCTAGACGTAGAAAGGGCTTTAAACCTATTGGCCTCGCCGTGGTCCACCTTAGTGTTACGAAGTAGTCAAAAATAAAGGTGTTGCAAAGGCAAAATGTTTTTATTCCATAGATTCTTTCTTTCCAAGTTTACATCTACCTTACATTGGTACTTAGTAATAATATTTCGATGTAATTACATAACTGAAGTACAGTTACGAGCAAAAGTATGTATGCACTTGGCTTTATTCAAAGGCGATTTTTTATTAGTAGGAACATGTATTTTCGAACCTATAGGTATATGTAAATTGTCGTATTTCAACGTTGCATTCGTTATATAGGGAAAAAAACCGCAATTTAAAGTTGCCAAGTGTTGACATATTATTGCTCGTGACTGTACCTACCTAATAATCATAAATGTAACACAAAATCATTCATTATCTGACGAAGCGGTGATCAGCGTTAATTAATGTTTTTAATGTAATGAGATGAACATATTTAGACTCAGCTATCTTTATCTCTATTTATCTCGGTAATGTGACACTTTAAGATATCACGATATACGTCATTTTTAGGGTTCCGTATAAAAACGGAACCCTATTACTAAGACTTCGCTGTCTGTCCGTCTGTCCGTCTGTCCGTCTGTCCGTCTGTCCGTCTGTCCGTCTGTCCGTCTGTCCGTCTGTCTGTCACCAGGCTGTATCTCAAGAACCGCGATAGCTAGACAGTTGAAATTTTAACAAATTATGTATTTCTGTTGCCGCTATAACAACAAATACTAAAAACAAAATAAAATTAATATTTAAGGGGGGCTCCCATACAACAAACGCGATTTTTTTGCCCTTTTTTGCTCGATATCAAAAATGGCAACAAGTAGGCACTTGAAATATTCACGAAATACTCAGTTGTATTTTAACTTTAATAATAATAATAATAATAAAATAAAATAAATATTTAAGGGGGGCTCCCATACAACAAACATGTTTTTTTCGGCGTTTTTGCCTTGTGGTACGGAACCCTTCGTGTGCGAGTCCGACTCGCACTTGGCCAGTTTTGTTCCTTTATATGTCCTCTATCTAAATATAAGTATATACAGAGCGTTAGGTTAAACGAGGGACATACTTTGAGGGGAGTTAGTACTCATGAAAATGAACAACTTTTAATATGGGAATAACCCTGAAATCGCGAAAAAAAAATCAGCCGTTTCCTACATTTATGTTCGCATAGCTCGTCAAAATGTACTGAACAGCTGATTTTTTTTTTGCGATTTCATGTTCGGCCCCTGGTAACTCCCCTCAAAGTGTGTCCCTCGTTTAACCTAACAACCTGTATATATAATTATAGGTATTGTCGTGTGACGCCATTTTGAAAAATAATCAATCTGGCCAACCGGGACGAGGGCAGTCTCCATAAAATTAAAAAAAAACTGCTGTTTCTTAAAAGAAGTGCAATACCTACGCGGTCAAAATGTATGAGACAGCAATTTTTTCGACGAAACCATGGTAACTGGTTATGCATCGCCATCCCTGCCACTCTGTATGAAATGCTAAATAGATTATCAAGTCATTTGGATGATGTGTATGTAGCGGTATCTACAACGCGAACAACGTGTCATTCTGGCGTCACGCAAAATCCTGCATCTCGCAAGCAGAGTTTACCGTGCAACTAGCATACATAGCAACGGCCCGACATGAATGATCAAAGCATAAAGTTCAAGGTTGATTGGAAAAATTTGACAGTTTCGAGTAGATTGATGTGCTCAGTCTGTACAAGGTTACTAAAAGAAAAGTTCTCACGAGAGATTACCTACATGAAGAGAATCATAAAAAATCTTTTTCATGTTCTTCTTATTCGTGAAGGTTGTAAATAAATGTCAGAGGAAGCCAGTGAGGGATGATACTCCTCTCATGTTTAGGCGGGTACGAATGTAGTACTGTCGTAAAGACAAGGCTTTATTGTGGATGGGGCGAGAAATAATTTGAGATAAGTAGTGTTTTATTATACCGGGTTTTTTGCTTGTTTGGTATAAGTTTTGTTTTATGACCTTTGACCTCAATTTCAATGACGAAAAAAGCTATTCTTTGATATCTTTTATTTAGCATGATACTCGTGTACTTCTCGTAGTAGCTACGAAACCTGTTTTCCCGGCCTACTCCCGAAGCACGAAGTCTGTAGTTTCGCCTGTAGTATTTACAGCATGAGTAATGACTAGTGAAAGTCATCAGTCGATAACGCCCTTGATACACCGTCTGCGGGGATTCCCCGTAGCGTACGGAGACCCTATGAAAATGACCAATGAATATAAGCCTTCAAGGAAACTGCCAAACCTGTGGTGCAGATTCTCTGTATACCGCAATCGTTCCCTATCGACTAATGAAAACGGTCGCCCGAATACGGGCCCTATGGCATGCGTTACAGAAATCTCCCACACTCCGCATACGAGCCCTATCGACCAATGAAAATGTGCCTTTAGTAATAGTTTGACAAGTTATCAACGTCAAATTCTCAATTCAGAATTCGCGGGTGACTCCGCTTGCATTGGGACTTTGCCTCGCAACTGTAAAGAATTTCATGGTATGACAGACATATAATTTATAGTTAGTTGTGCATTTGGAGAGCAATAACCCTTTGTAGCACGGTAGACACATATCTATGATCTTCTATTGAGAAAGTCTGACGCGATGTAAAAATCTGTCCAAAATATTTCAATCATATTTTTGTTTGAGTTCAGACACTCGTACTTTTCAATTTTTATTCCAATCCATCTTTATCCAACCATCTTTTAATACATCTACAGTCTACCTACACATATAAATAAAATTGAAGACTCTATTTATAATGTAAAAATAACAGCTTTTTACTAAATGTACCTATATGATATTTTTTATGATATTTTTTCTGTCTTTTGTTCTGGTTAATTTCCGACTCGGTACGCGGTCGCCACTCCAGAGTCTCCAGAACCTTTCGGCCCCATCGGCCATCTGTTCTGCGAGCAATGTGCCTTGCCCACTACCACTTAAGTTAAGGTATATCTTACTGTAAAGTATTTTAGTTGGGTACCCAGAGTCCGCACTGCGTGTAAACTAATCGGCTGAGTTTTATGTCCAAGGAACAACGAGCTATATCTACATTTGGCTTGATTTAGAAATAAAATACGGCGTATTTTCCCACCTTTTAAGCAAAAGAGGTTAATGGTTTTTTACTAATGGGATGACGTCATATTGTCCAGTTTAAGTTACTCCTGTCATTAGAAGATAGTGTACTACGTTTTTCACAACGTCTCATTACGTTTATGGTCGTATAATCATTAGAATAATTTGGAAGTACAAGCCATAGGTTTCCATAAAGCGATTTTTGAGTGACATTTGGTTCTCCCTATATAACCAAGTTGAAAACGGAACGGACCGGATTTTTTTTCAATTGAATTTAACCCTGCGCAACGTCGTCTAGAATGTCACAATGTCCCAGAACATTGTGTCACTCTCGTCCGTTCGGACATTTTGCGGTTTTAGCAAGCGGTCACTTTCATTCGCCGATCATTTGAGTGTATAAGTACAAACGCCAGCACATCAAGCTACCCGAAACTGTTAAATTTTCTCAATCAACTTTGAACCTTATGCTGTAGCAATAAAATCTAAAATCTATTAAAGAAATTTGACAGATTTTAGTAGCTAGATGTGCTGGCATTAAGTACCAACCCACCTATCATATTATGAGTTTGCAGGATATTTGAATGAATACTTTTTCTAATGTGTACTAATATAATAAAGCTAAAGTGTTTGTTTGAACGCGCTAATCTCTGGAACTACCAGTTGGATTTCAGAAATTCTTACGATAATTGATAATCCAATTCTTGGGGAAGATTATAGGCTATTTAACATCACGTTTAGATCCATAAGAGCTGAGCAATAAATAAAGTCAGAACGAACAGCCGGTCGATTCTGTAAATATCTCACCGTGAAAACTTAGGTGAAGTGAACGTGGAGTGAGCTGTTAATAGTGTCAATTCCTAGCAAAAACAAACTCACTTCACCCAAGTTTTCACGGTGAGATTTTTACAGAATCGACCGGCTGACAACTGAAACTACTGACAGCTCATTCCACGCTCACTTCACCTAAGTTTTCACGGTGATATTTTTGCAGAATAGCACTGCTGAACGCTAAGCGCTAAGTAACGCGGTACAGCAGCTGTAGGATATATTTAAAGTTTTGACAAGAAATTTCAGACGGGCGAAGTCGTGGCCTGAAGGTAGTGTTTTAATTATGTCGCGAACAATTTTGACTGGTTTGACGGTACAGTAATTCCGTATGTTCGTAACTTGACATATTCAATTCGCATTTATTTAGCAAAACCACATTATTTTCTACCCTCGTTACGTTTCGTTAACGGTAACTCAAAGAAACATATTTTAATTAAAGCCCAAGCTTTTTCGACGCGACTGTAGTGGAATCCTTTCTACTGAATTTATGGTTTCATGTATTTTGGGTATGTTTTGAAGATTTACTAATTGCATATACACTTGCGTGCAAAAAAATTAGCCCATCTCCATGCTCCCATTTCAGAGACGATAGGTATCTCAAAAATCGTAATGAATTTTTTTTTGAAGTGAAACTTCTTTACGCACGCTTGACTTGGGGAGTAAGCTGGCGAACGCGTGACGTAAGCGTTACGAAAAGTGTGATCGGGCAAGGCGAACGGAAGTTAAGTGGGGGATATAAGCAAGAGACAGCAGTGCGCGCGCACATTTTCTTTCTCTCTTCCTCTCATAGCCAAATACTTTCCGTATATCTAAAAAGTTTTTTTTTTTATCTAAGTTTCACTTCAGTCGTGTGGTCATAAGCACACTCGTTTTTTTTTTATTTATTTTGTTTGATGTTAGTTATAGTACAGTTTATTTGAACACACACTATATTTTGATAATTGTTAGTGAAAATTGTTGAATTATATTGTTCCAAATCGAAGAGCATTGGGTGGGTCGATTTTTTTGCACGCAAGTGTATTAACTTCAAATTGAATCGTTTTCCCTTAAGAGTAGGCAGTGAAAATGATACTTGTTTGGGGTGATTGTTAAACCCTTAACTAATCAAGCCAACATGAAACGGTTTGGGGTTCCGTACCCAAAGGGTAAAAATCGGACCCTATTACTAATACTCCACTGTCCGTCTGTCACCAGGCTGTATCAGGCTAGTGAACCGTGATAGCTAGACAGTTGAAATTTTCACAGATGATGTATTTCTGTTGCCGCTATAACAACAAATACTAACAACAGAATAAAATAAATATTTAAGGGGCTCCCATACGACAAACGTGTTTTTTTTGGCGTTTTTGCCTTCGCGTGCGAGTCCGACTCGCACTTGGCCAGTTCTTTAATTTAATCTGGATTCGCGATTTATTTGCCAACAATGTCAACAAATATGAGTTTATGGAAAAATAACTTTAAATCCTACCAATAAAGTTCAGTTTACGTTCCAACTTCAAACGTTTTTATACATTTTTCAATAGTCCTAGTCACTCTAAAATCACAACTCAATTCCCATTGAAATAAAGTTGATATTTGTTTAACTGCAAATAATATTAATTTGAAACATAAGTTTGAATAGACTTTACATACAAACAAGTTTATGTTTGTATGTAAAGTCTATTCAAACTTATGCACGCCTTTTTTCCATGGGAGTATGCCGAAACTGTAACTGTGGCCAAGTGCAGAGCAGTGGTGGCCAAGTGGTAACGGCCGGCCGCGACTTACGAGTTGTAGGTCGTAGGTTCGAATCCAGACAGGCGCTTTACTTTGTGTAAATTATTTCATCACCACTGCTCTCAAAACGGTGAAGGAAAACATCGTGAGGAAACCGGCATGTCCTAGAACCAAAAATTCGAAGACATGTGACATCTGCCAACCCGCACTGGGCCCGCGTGGCTGATAACGGCCCACTCCCGCTCACCGAGAGGATGCCTGTGTCCCAGCAGTGGGAACGTTATAGGCTGATTATGTAGGCCGAAACTAAAGAAAGCCACGGGGCAAAAGGAGTATTTAAGGAACGTAGCAGATCCTTAAATACTCCTTTACCTCATTTACGTTCATACATCTGAAGACATCGCGTAATTAAAATCGTTCGAAATCTAGTCGCAATCAATCTCATCTCAGCTACAATTAATGTCAAAAACTTGTCAAAAATGTTGGGAATATAGAGGTATTTTTGACAGATTAAGACAAATTAGGCTCAACTTACACCGCCGCGGACTGGAATGGAAGCGAATTTTTTTTGCACAAAGCATTATGAACTTTATGTCAATAGTGTAACGTACAAATTAGATACACCTATACGCACAGGTCACGCATCTTCTGGAGAATTATCGCGCATTCTCGGGAATTCCCGCAGTAACAAGCTCGTATCTAGTTTGTACGTTAGACAATTGACATAAAGTTCATTTTGCTATTACGAAAATTCGCTTCCATTCCATTTCGCGGCGGTGTAAATTATGCCTTAGACTGTGAACGTTCTTAGAATTACGAGATTTTCCCCTCTGGTCACACACGCACGTCGGTTACGAGTACTACCCACCTAACTTTTCTGAAGAATATCACCAATAAGATCACTATTATGTCCTTCTAGGGCGTCCGCTCTCGACGTTTCCACTAGCATCTGCCTTGTAAAAGCCTTTTATCAGTCGCCTTTCATAAATAACTAGCTGACCCGGCAAAAGTTGTTTTGCCATATAAATTATTTCTAGGTACCTACCCTACTCCTACACTACTCAGGCTAGGAATAGTGTAGGAGTAGGGTAGGAGTAGGCTAGGAGTAGTGTAGGAGTAGGGTAGGAGTAGGGTAGGTACCTAGAAATAATTTATATGGCAAGACAACTTTTGCCGGGTCAGCTAGTTATTTATAAAAGGCGACTGACAAAAGGCTTTTACAATGCAGATGCTCTACTCCTACCCTACTCCTACACTACTCCTACGGTAAAAGTCCTACCCTACTGCTACCCTACTCCTACCCTACTTCTACCCTACTTCTACCCTACTTCTACCCTACTCCTACCCTACTCCTACCTTACCCTACACCTTCCCTACTCTTAACCTACTCCTACACTACTCCTACCCTACTCCTCCTACAAGTAAATAAAAGTATTAAAAAAAAAAACGGATAAAAGGTATCCTATGTCCGTCTCCTGGTTCTAAGCTACCTCCCAACCAATTTTCAGCCAAATCGGTTCAGCCGTTCTTGAGTTCTAAATAGTGTAACTAACACGACTTTCTTTTATATACATGATAAGACAGCGGTAAGGTTTAAAAGATGCTGACGTGTTAAAAATTTAACCACTCGAGCCAGGCGTGGTACGATATTGGCCCATTACAATAGAAAATCAATTGTGTCTCATTAGCAGTGTTTATGCGTTTAACAAAGTACCAACACTTAGCTAGTTCTATGATCTATGATAATTCTCTCAAAATGACCTCATTTTAAGAAGATTGTTATTTTAAGCCTTATGAACTGTTTAAAAGCCAGTCTTACCAAGGGGTATCGTATTACCCGGTAATTCGGTTGTGGAGGTCAGATAGGCAGTCGCTCCATGTAAAACACTGGTATTCAGCTGCATCCGGTTAGACTGGAAGCCGACCCCAACATAGTTGGGAAAAAGCTAGACAGATGATGATGATGATTATTTCATAAAGTAGATATTATTTTGCTTTTTTTCACTTTGAGTTATTTCTCAGCATCTGTAGGCGTCTGTGGGAACATTGTCGGTCTTATTATAAAACAAGGATTTATTTTTAGAACCAGGTTTAAACCATCGAACGATTTTTGAATTTTGAACTTTATTCTGAAAAAGTTAATTTTATTTACAAAAAGTAACTGGTGAACAGAGTTGTTAATTTTGTATTAAAATAAGAACTTTACGTCTGTCGGCATAAAGTTCAAAATACAACTGGCACAAAGGTTTGGGTTTGGACTAAAGTTATGCATGTTTATGTAAACTCCTAGTTTTAAGAACGACTCGGCAGCAGTGCTGTGGTGGCCCAGTGTTAGCGGCCACTACTTACGAGTTATAGGTTCGAACCCAGACAGGCGCTATACTTTGTGTAAATTATTTTGTAGGGGTGAAACGTATATATCGTAACAGCTAAATATAACAGGTATCACAAGATAACAGACGACTGTAACTATGACAAACAAACTGAAAAAACAGCTTCTGTTCCACGACGCGACAACAGAATCCATCCACTCACAAGCTTCTCTCTATTCATGCTTATGACCTTAGTTAGAATAACATAAAAAATGGTACTGATACCCTGTTACATCGTGCGTCACAAGCTCTTTCCTTTTCTCGCATAGGTGAAACACCTTAGTTAGAAAGAGAAGTACCTACGTTTATCAGCTGTGGTAACAGAGAACACACAATAGTTTGTTCCCACATAGTATGAAATAACAGCCTGTTATTTTGTAACATGTTTTTGGAACTGTTAATTACATGGAACAGGAACAGGCGGAACAGATGTGCGATTTTACCTGTTACAACCCACACCTAAATTTCAATCACCACTGCCCTTATAAAGGGTAAAGGAAAACATCTTGAGGAAACCGGCATATCCTAGAACCAAACATTCGCACTGGGCCCTTGTGGTAGATTATGGCCCACTCCCTCTCACCGAGAGGAGGCACATTATAGGCTGATTATGATGCTAATAATGACTCTCACGTCCTTATGGCTAAAATACTCTCCAAGTATGAATCGCCAAAGAAACAATTTTATTGAATGATATCATTTCTGATAAAAGACGTACAACATTTATTTTCAAAATCAAAACAAACAACGTAATATTTTTTGCATATTTTATCAATATTCACAACAGCACTGAATCTACTTTCCTAACTCATTTCCCCTCCTCAGAGGCACATAAAAATAAAAACGAAATGAAATGAAAACGGCATAATATTCATAATCCCACAGGGCTTACTTGTTTGCCGTTCCGAATAGTCATTAAGGATCGTTGGCCATGGTTTCCCCATATCCCAGCCAACCATGAACGTATTAACTTCGTGCTAGGTATAAAGGGAAAATAAAATGGTGTTTGTACAGGCCACATAAGTAAATAACACGTACATATTTAAAAGATAGGTTTTACTTTCTGTTTTGTTTGCTTTCTTTACAGAAATTGGGTTATAATTAACGTTAGATTTTTTTCAAATGCGATACTCAGCTGTATATTATATTCTAGACTAGCTGCACCAGGTTTCACCCGCATAAGTGTCGATCCCGTAGGAATATTGGGATAAAAGTATCCTATGTGTTAAACCAGGTTATAAACTATCTGTGTACCAAATTTCATCTAAATCCGTTCAGCAGTTTGTGTGTGAAGAAGTAACAAACATACAACACACACTCATAAACGCCTTTATAATATTAGTGTGATGTCACAAAATAGCCGCTTTTATCAGTCAATAACCCTCGGGACGGGACACCCAGATCTTTCACAGATGTTCTCAGCAGGCCAGGAGACGTAATCAACTTCTGGAGTTACATGGGCTGGTTGCTATAACCACCGACGGCCGCCATGGTCCACACAGAATGGTCCACTTGAAGGACTAAGTGCAGAAACCAAACCCCATAATATAGAACATAGCCCAGCACATCAAGCTACTACAATCTGTCAAATTTCTTTAATAGATTTCAACTTTGTCGCTAAAGCATAAGGTTCAAAGTTGATTGGGAAAATTTGACAGTTTTGGGTAGCTTGATGTGCTGAATCTGTACCTACATCAGATGCAACTCATGCAACAGATATCTAGACAAACCATCATAGAGGCTAGTATCAGCCAAGTAAAAAGATATTTGTTAAAATTCCTCGAACAAGATCAAGATATGAAGCCAGTGTCCCATTAAAAAAGTTTTTCATCGTAATATTTATTTTATATACAGACCGTTTTAAAAGCAATCCCTACCTCATTGCTTCAGGGCAGGTTTTCCTGGAAAGGCGGTCAGTTTCATCGAGCCCCAGGCGATATTACATAATCTTACAAATAATTTTCCTTTGTGATGTTTTTGTCATAGTATGATTATTTTATTTCATTAAAAACATTGTGACGAAATGTCGTGAATAAAGTTATGAATAATCACGTAAAAAATAGTTTAAATAGCGCTTCTTGTTAGCATTTACTTTTCGTTTTATTCATTGATAATAATATGTACATAATTATTAGATAAATGTTGTAATTTTAATTTGTTTTTTATTTTCCTGGTAAATGGGGCTTTTCTTCAACGAAACGGCAGTAGCTATGTCGCAAACTATGCTCCATAATTCCATATCCTATCCTGTCCTTTGAGTCCCAAAACTTGCAGTCAAAACAATCTCTGCGCAAGTTTTGACGCCGAGGACGCCGTGGAAATGCAGGCCAACAAAATCTGAAAAAAGTCGGACCAGCAACAGCAACAAGAAGACTTTGATTTTAACTTAAATTAACTAATAGTGATATTAGTAATTTTTGTATTTTTTTAACTACTGATCACAAAACCAATAAAATTAATAATTATTGGAATTCTTCAGGAATAAATAAATAATCAAGGTGAGTATCAAATTATACAAACAGAAAATACCTTTCCAAGATTAAAAATAAAATCATCCTTATCAACAACAAAATAGTACTCCTTCAATAGATTAGTTTTTACCTTGACCTGGGTACTTTTTTCCAAGAAGTTAAGCTAGATAATAGAGCATATGAAATACCTCATAAGCTATGTCCTGGGGGTCTACTCCCTAACTCCGTTAACGAAGTAATGAGCCCGTCCGATAGTAGTCCGATACGTCGGAATGAACCCTACTCCCTAACGATTTCGGATTCATCAGTTTCAAACGGAATCATAGACAATATTCGTGAACGAACGACGCATGGCGATAGAGTTGCCCTATTTTACCGGTCGATTACCGGTTTACTTATTTTGTAGTTTTCTAGCTTATTAAACAAAAATTAATACTTTTGTCGTAAAATTACCACATTTAAAAATATATCCTTTTTATTATGTTTTTAAATATAGAATTAAATTATTTTTGCCATTTTTGTCCGGAAACCGGCATCATCCTGTTGATACCTTTGCCTGTTTACTTTTTGAAGGACATTTTCCACAGACTACTTTTGACACTTTCAAATGAAATGTCAAATTGTCAACCGGGAAGTTTTAAAATTTCCAATATTTTATTATGCTTACTAGTTAATTTTGTTTATATGGCCCCAACCGCTGCAGCAACACACGGGCAAATTGAGGCCCTTCTCGATTTTGTGGGTGAGAACCATGAATTAGCTCGCGGGTTATTGAGGGGTGCCGACGGGAGCGTTCGCTCAAAACGGCTGTAGGAAAACCTGTGCAACTCCCATAACTCAATGGGAAGTTGCACTAAGTCCGCCTAGTAGTGGCAAAGGGTGAGTTTTATACATTATTCGTCAATATTAATATGATTTTAAGGTCTTGTCATCAGTAAAGTGAATACAATGATAATAATCAGTCATCCTCCAAATACTTATCTGTAGGAGTACGTACGAGTATAGGGGTTTTTATATAGCTTCATAAAATTAGCCTAATATTCAAATTTTAGGTGTAGTCTGACAAAAAACGCCTTGCCAAAAAGGCTGCTGGAGCTGCCAGAAAGTCAGCAAGTGGAGGCACAACCCTCTCCCAAGTGGAATTAAAGATACTATCGATAATGGGAGAGGGTTTTAGAGAGCTGGAAACCGGAGCAAGAGTGCAAGCTTTTCCATTGGTAAGAATTACATTTATAATTTATGATAGTCTGTTCAATGGTAAAAAAACTAAAAGCAATAAGTATTGTATTTATAATTATGAGTCTTTCCCGTGTCTTTTTTTTATTAAATAATAATAATTTACAGATAACTACACAATTATATATGTTTTGATGTATCCGTCAATGATATTCAGTTTTTGTTGTACAGCTTCCACCTGTAAGAGATCCAGAGCCAGTAGCTACCTCACCCACTCATGCTCCTACACGTGCCGACCCACTCTTCCAGGAGCAACTCTCTACGTCCACTGAGGAAAACCTAAGATGTACCTACCAACTCTTGATGGTGCATAATGAAAATAAATGAAATAAACGATTAAAGTTAATTCATTGTTTTATTCCAAAAAAATCCAATATTGGCAAAACTTAGCATGTACTATCCCGAAACATTGTCTCTTTTTACCCGACTGCGCGGCGTAAAGGTGGGTAATATGTTTATCAGTCTATATTTATGTACTTATGTATGTATGTCTTCAAAAGAGGAATTAAATCCGCACTTAAGTCCTCGAATTATTCTCGAGTGAGCCTATAGTTCCCTATGAACTCAACGTCGGGAATACTCGCCAACCTAAAGTTTTGGCGAAAATTATATCGACGTTGCCTCCGCTCTTCCTGTAAAGCTTCTTCAATAATTAAAAAAGCAGCCATAGTTCAAATTCTTAACTTTCGTCTACAGCACGAGAACTATTTTGATGTCGTATCAACTGACATAACTATCCGTCGAAACCAATGTCAAGTTCAACTGTTCGGACGGGCAAAAACACATCGGGAGTAGGGACAATTGTCAAATCGCGTTGAAATTCATTATTCGCTCGGACCCCGAGCGAATCATCCGTCCGTTGGTCATAGGGAGTAGGGGGTCTACTCCCTAACTCCGTTAACGAAGTAATGAGCCCGTCCGATAGTAGTCCGATACGTCGGAATGAACCCTACTCCCTAACGATTTCGGATTCATCAGTTTCAAACGGAATCATAGACAATATTCGTGAACGAACGACGCATGGTGATAGAGTTGCCCTATTTTACCGGTCGATTACCGGTTTACTTATTTTGTAGTTTTCTAGCTTATTAAACAAAAATTAATACTTTTGTCATTACAAAATTACCACATTTTAAAAAATATCCTTTTTATTATGTCTTTAAATATAGAATTGAATTATTTTTGCCATTTTTGTGCGGAAATCGGCATCATCCTGTTGATACCTTTGCCTATTTACTTTTTGAAGGACATTTTGTCTTCTTAGTCTGTGACATTTTCAAATGAAATGTCAAATTGCCAGCCGGGAAGTTTTAAAATTTCCAATATTTTATTATGCTTACTAGTTAATTTTGTTTACATGGCCCCAACCGCTGCAGCAACACACGGCCAAATTGAGGCCCTTCTCGATTTTATGGGTGAGAACCATGAATTAGCTCGCGGATTATTGAGGGGTGCCGACGAGAGAGTTCGCTCAAAACGGCTGTAGGAAAACCTGTGCAACTCCTCTAGCTCAATGGGAAGTTGCACTAAGTCCGCCTAGCAGTGGCAAAGGGTGAGTTTTATACATTACTCGTCAATATTAATATGATTTTAAGGTCCTTGTCATCCGTAAAGTGAATACAATGATAATAATCAGTCATCCTCCAAATACTTATCTGAAGGAGTACTTACGAGTATAGTGGTTTTTATATAGCTTCATAAAATTAACCAAATATTCAAATTTTAGGTGTGGTCTGACAAAAAACGCCTTGCCAAAAAGGCTGCTGGAGCTGCCAGAAGGTCAGCAAGTGGAGGCCCCTCTGAACCCTCTCCCAAGTGGAATTAAAGATACTATCGATAATGGGAGAGGGTTTTAGAGAGCTGGAAACCGGAGCAAGAGTGCCAGCTTTTCCATTGGTAAGAATTACATTTATAATTTATGATAGTGTCTGTTCAATGGTAAAAAAACTAAAAGCAATAAGTATTGTATTTATAAATATGAGTCTTTCCCGTGACTTTTTTTTATTAAATAATAATAAATTACAGATAACTACACAATTATATATGTTTTGATGTATCCGTCAATGATATTCAGTTTTTGTTGTACACCTTCCACCTGTAAGAGATCCAGAGCCAGTAGCTACCTCACCCACTCATGCTCCTACACGTGCCGACCCACTCTCCCAGGAGCAACTCTCTACATCCACTGAGGAAAACCTAAGATGTACCTACCAAATCTTGATGGTGCATAATGAAAATAAATGAAATAAACGATTAAAGTTAATTCATTGTTTTATTCCAAAAAAAATCCAATATTGGCAAAACTTAGCATGTACTAAACTCTAATGGTAAAATCCCGAAACATTGTCTCTTTTTACCCGACTGCGCGGCGCAAAGGAGGGTAATATGTTTATCAGTCTATATTTATGTACTTATGTATGTATGTCTTCAAAAGAGGAATTAAATCCGCACATAAGTCGTCGAATTATTCCCGAGTGAGCCTATAGTTCCCTATGAACTCAACGTCGGGAATACTCGCCAACCTAAAGTTTTGGCGAAAATTATATCGACGTTGCCTCCGCTCTTCCTGTAAAGCTTCTTCAATAATTAAAAAAGCAGCCATAGTTCAAATTCTAAACTTTCGTCTACAGCACGAGAACTATTTTGATGTCGTATCAACTGACATAACTATCCGTCGAAACCAATGTCAAGTTCAACTGTTCGGACGGGCAAAAACACATCGGGAGTAGGGACAATTGTCAAATCGCGTTGAAATTCATTCTTCGCTCGGACCCCGAGCCAATCATCCGTCCGTTGGTCATAGGGAGTAGGAAACGCCCGTAACGAACGCCGAAGCGACGGACTTCGTGCTTAGGGAGTAGACCCCCTGACATGTTAGTCCTAAGACTTTCTTTTCAGACTTACAAATTCTTTTGTATGTGCACGTGGGTTTACGTTGATAATAAGGTCCATCGCATTTTAGATTTTTTTTTTAATAGATTTGCTCTTGACTCTAGTCTAGGTCAGAGATGACAGAGACAAAGTCGACGATGCGATGGAGTGAGCTTTTGCTGTGCGCATTATAAAGGACATTTGAAACCGCTTAGATAGAAATAGGTCTAGTGGTCGTAAGTGCTACTGCTGAACATGAGATCCTGGGTGCGATTCCCAGGTCGAGCAAAGTGTTTTTGGGTTTTTTCTATCTGGAATTTCTCAGTAGCAGCCCGGATTCTCGATTTGTGCCCGGTTGATCGGGTCACATGGGAGTGGGACTTAAACATAACTTGTGAAATGTAGGTGTACTATTAGATACACCTCTGCCTATCGCTATACAGAGATTACAGGCGTGATGTTACGTCAAAGTCAAATCATTTATTTCAAATAAGCACATTAAATGCACTTTTGAACGTCAAAAATTACAACTAAATAAAATTGATTCTAGTTGCCCATTCCAAAATGTAGTTTTCATATGGAGACGAACGGGCAAGAAACTCCACGGTTACTCTTTCAAAATGTTTTACAAGGTCTTGTATACATAATATAATTATATGTGAAGATGATGCACCTAGAATAAAATTAGTGTACCACAAAAGGTAAAAAGAATTAAAAATGATGCAATGACAGGAAAACCAATTATGTGATCGATTTGCTCACATATTTACAAATAATTTACAAATATTGTAAAAGTAGATGATTTGCCTAGAATTTTAACAAGTGCGTGTGAGTCACTGTTAGTCATAGATTGTAAAATCAATGTCATAAAATTTTTAAAATAAAAATATATGACATGTGTTAGTAATTTACTGCCTTAAGGACAAGTTAAATAAGTGTCAACTTCAGTTACGCGTATATCTAATCCATATTAAATACGTATCTTGTTCATTCGGCCCATGGTAGTGGTCGTCGTTTCAGGCGATAGACGTCCACTGCTGGACATAGGCCTCCCCCAATTTTGGGGGGGGGGGGTTTGCCATAATCGCCACGCTTGGCAGGCGGGTTGGCGATCGCAGTATGGTATGATGGTGGAATAAATAGAGAACGCTGCTGCCCATTCTCCGGTAAGACCCTTAGTCGCCTTTTACGACACCCACGGGGAGTAAGGGGTGGTGCAATTCTTTAAGTCCGGCACCACACAGACTAGTGGTATGGTAGTGGTAACTTCTGAATACCGACAAATCTTCACAAAAGGGTCAGCTTCAAATTCAAATTGCAATTAAAGCTACTCGGTTCGTTGATTTAGAGATAAATGCAGAGTTATACTTAACCACTTTTGGATACTTTTGTGAATCAATGAAATTTCGTCATATTTGCCAAAAGACTCCATCAATTCGTCATATATATATATTATTCACTATCAGGACATGTAAGGCTATTTGCACAGAATAACTTTTGTTCGCCCTGAAATTCCTTTTAAACATGGTCCAAATCTGAGTAAAGTCGTCGGATTTAGGGAAAGTCCACAATTTCCTCATCAGATTTGGCTATTTAAGTCATTATGGGTTAGGCCGCACCTGATCATGCCTAAATCAACGCCTCGGAAGATCACTTTATTTTTTGGCCCTTTTTTGAAATCTGAAAGTCAACTCCTTGACTATGGGGCTCCTATCAGAAATTTTTCAAATATATTATTTATATATACTTTATTTTACATGAAAAAGATACATCAAACATTACAAAATATACAATGGGCGGCCTTATCGCTTTCTGCGATCTCTTCCAGGCAACCTTGGAATGGACAGTGATTTTCCGGGACATAAAATGGGGCTGTCGTTGGTGCAAATATTATGTAAACAATACACTAAAATAGATACACAGATATATACATATCCAAAATGCGGTATTTTCGCCATGCATAATGCATATGCTTGCTCAAAAACCCACCACCCCCTCGCATTGAATCGGCTGCTCGCGCTCTTACTTCGTTTTTGCGCAGCGTCCTTTCTGTCCATTCTTGTTTCTGCTTGGCTCCTAAGAGTCCTAGCTATATAATGTTAAGTTAGCCTATAGCCTTCTTCAAGAATTGAGCTATCAAATGCAAAAAAAAAAAAAATCCGTGGTGGTTCTCGAGATTAGCGCGTTCAAACAAACAAACAAACTTTTTAGCTTTAGGTAGAGTATAGATATTATCAATTCTATTACTTAGTATTGTCAGAAAAAAACTACATTAAATTTGTCGTAAACCATACTATCCATCCCTACTAATCCATACTATATAAATGCGAAAGTGTGTCTGTCTGTCTGTCTGTTACCTCGTCACGCTTAAACAGCTGAACCGATTTAGATGAAATTTAGTATAGAGATAGTTTGAATCCCGGGAAAGGACTTCGGGATCGACACTTATGCGGGTGGAACCGCGGGGCGTTGCTAGTAAATAATAAACAAACCACTTGAAAGAAAGAAAGCAATAAGAAAGAACATGAAGTTATAATTAAAAAACTTCCCACAACTTAACGGTAAGTAGCTGTAAGCGGGGAATTATTGAGAAGCTGATACAAAGATAAGTTTGTTGTAGCATTATGTTTTATAGGAAAAGTTCCTTACTTCATGACGAACAAAATAAGGGTTTCTGAATATGGAAGATATTTATTACTTTTTAGGGATCCGTACCTAAAGTGTGCCAACGGAACCCTCTAAGCCTCTGCTGTCCGTTCGTCTGTTTGTCAGCGGGCTGTACGAGCTGTATCTCATGAACCGTAATAGGTATTAATTTGTATTTTTTCAGTATTTTCTTGTGTACAATAAATTATTATAGGGGGAAGTCCCGTAGCGCCGGACGGCACCTACCGCCGGACACTCGTACTATTCAAGCAAGTATAAACCGGTCCGATTCAAAGTACAAGTGAAAGGGATGCGGGGGGCACACAGTAACAGGATCACGCGCCGCGGCTCGCCAGTGACGCGCAAAGCCACGGCAGGAGTGAGCGTTTGCTGCTTTTGGCGGGAAATGACGGCGTCACGTAAAAATCGACGTAAGTAATTCTGGCACAATTATGCATTTACATTTTAATGGTATTCAAAAATAAAAGTAGTACTTATCTACTATCCGTAAACTGATAGAATATTATTAGATTTTTTAACTAATTTTGGTAGGTACCACCTAATGTACGAAATCATCAGTCCCTTAGTACCGGACACTAAGTCATCCCTTAGCACCGGACAGTAAACATATTGATATTTCTCGTGAGAAATAACGTTATTTATTCTAATTGTTTAATTTTGTTTTAGAACATAGAAGAATGAATAGAATTGAAATGGAAGAGAAGAAAAAGAAAGGATCGTGGGAGCCACAGAGCTTAAAAACTGCTATCGATAAAATTTGGTCCAAAAAACTGAGTGTAAGACAAGCTGCAATGCGATACAATATTCCGAAAAGCACTGTACATGACAAAATAAAGGCGCTAAATCGAGGAGAAGAAGTAACGATGGAACCAAAGTTGGGTAGGTTCACTAGCACCTTCTCAGCAGAGTATGAACAAGTTTTGGTGGATCACGTCAAAGATTTATCTAACAGGTGTATGCCGCTCATGAAAAATGAGTTTCTAGCCTACGACTTAGCTGAAGTTATGAAAATTCATCATCGATTTAATAAAGAGAAAGGCAGTGCTGGTAAGCATTTTTACTAGGACTTTATGAAAAAGCATTCAGGCATTTCGCTTAGAGCACCAGAATCGACGAGCATGATGCGCGCCGTTGGATTTAACAAATAAACAACAACAGACAAGCTGGTGTGTTATTGAACTCAGTCGTAGAACCGCCAGGAGCATCCTCAAACACCGAAAACATTAGAGGAGCTATCGTATTGCCTGAATCAGCTCTTGCTTGTGGATAAACTTCTGTCAGTCATGCACAAATGCCTAGTAATCCAGTTGCAGCTGAATTTATAAATGACTTCACACAATCTGTTAGTGAGCCCATAACCACAAGTCTCAAACTGTCGACAAGTTCTGCTCCAGATCTTGTTCAGATAATCCACAACTTATCACCATTGCCTGAAGCCGCTAAAAAACGACAGCAGCTCGAAAAAGAAAATGTGAACATAGTGAAATTTTAACGTAAACACCGTACAAAAAAGTGGCAGAAGAAAAAGAAAATGAAAAGAACATGAGAGACAAAAAGAAGGAATTAGGATCTAAGTTTAAAGCAGCAATTGGAGGCAAAGGAAAGCAAACCAAAGGAAAGAACGTAGACAAAGGAAAAGAAGCGAAAGACATGGAACCCAAGGAAAAAAATGGAAATAAAGTGGAACCATTAACTGAAACATCTACACAACAATTTGCGTGGTTTGCTTAGAAGACACTGAGGAAGACTGGATCCAGTGCTCATCCTGTCTTGGGTGGGCACATGAAGCATGTGCAGACGTCCCAGAGTCTGGAAATGGCTACATATGTGATCGATGCAGGCTATTCTGAGATGTCCAGTGCTTTTGGTATGGCACAAATATCCGTCCGGTACTAGGTGCCACTTTTATAAATTACATTTTTTGTTACCAAAGTCTGATTAATGGTGTTAATTATTTTTAAGCAGCGGTTGTGTTTTTTTTAGTTTTATTTGATTTCTAACTTTGTTATCTATTGTAAGTCATAAATAAATAAACATTCCTTATAATATTTTATATTTTATTTCTAAAAAACCTTAAGTGTCCGCCACTAGGGGACTTCCCCCTACAGGGTTATTGGTAAAACATTAACAACCTCTTAAGAGGTCATTGTCCTCATCATTATGAACAACTTTTACTATGGGAGCAACCCTGAAATCGCGGAAAAAAAATCAGCTGTTCCCTACATTTTGCCGAGTTATACGAAAAGAAATATAGGGAACAGCTGATTTTTTTTCGCGATTTCAGGTTTGTTCCCATAGTAAAAGTTGTTCATAATGATGAGTACAATGACCTCTTAAGAGGTTGTTAATGTTTTACCAATAACCCTGTATAAAGTAAATATTTATTTTTACAGTGTGTGTGTTTTTCTATTGCCCCTATAACAGCAAATAATAAAAATAAAAGAGTTAGAAAGAAATTAAAGGAGTCTGACTCGTACTTGGTACTTCAAGTCTCATGTTCAGACATAATTATACTTTTCAGGGTCACCTACGAAATGGATGTCTCAGAAGATACAACCCTTATAACGCTCAAGGCGATACAATTTTCATTCGATTAAGTACCTACGTATTTTTATTCTACTAATATTATAAATGTGAAAGTTTATAGTAGATGGGGTATTTATTTCAATATTTACATAATCTATGCTAATATTTAAAATAATAATAATATGTACTTACAGTCAACAAAAAACATAAGTATGCAGGATCGTTGGATATAGTTGAAGTTTAGTAAGAAACCGATGGATGTTGTCAATTGAAATTTAATTTGATAAATGAGCTTTTTGTTTTCTATTAATAAAATTAAATTTTATTCGAGAACATCCATCAATTTCTTACTAAACTTCAACTATATCCGACGATCCTGCATACTTATCTCTTTTGTTGACTGTACTGTTAGGACAGAAGTGAAATCACAATTAAATAGGAGAATTATTTGATATCCTAAAAACTAATCACATGAATTATAAAAAGAATTATCAGTCATAGCAAAATTACAATCAGAGGAACAAAATCATCACTAATCAAATTAAAGAAATCAACAAGAGATTATTGAAAAACCTGGGGGCCTAAAAAGGCCACTTTGGCAGAATCATAAAAGGGTAACATAATGGACAATTAAACGTTAAGTTAATCGTATCAAATCCCATTGGTGAAGCATTTTTCAGTTATTTTTTTGTCTGTGCTAAAATACCAATCAATCCGATGCAAATCCAATCCCAATCTCTTTGATTATACCTACGTAGTGCAGCGAAAAAAGAAAAACACGGACTGTCTTCGCCATATTACGATTCATAATGTTATCCTTTTATGATTCTCCAAACTGGCCTTTTTAGGCCCCCAGATCATTCCGAACGGCTGACGGCTGACGGATAGCGCTTCTGCACGCAACGCTGTCAAAAACCATAAACCGTCAAACAAAGACCAGAGAGCCTGGCCTGCCGCTTGTGGCAGCCTTCTTTCAGTTAGAGCGTCCCCTGCGCTCCTGGGCCGGGTAGTAATATCCAACAGTACATTTATGTGAAAAAATAATGAAAATATGCATAGGGCATCGAAAAATTCGCATCTCTGTCAACAGGAGCAGTGCCCAAAAGGCTGGCAAAGTTTGTATGTTTGGATATTTCGATGTTTCGCTGTTTCGATGTTTGTTACTGAATCACGCAAAAACGGCTCAATGGATTTGGATGAAACTTGGAATACATATAGTTTTGTTGCCAGTTTATAACCTGGATTAACACAATATAGGAGTATCCATCCCGGTAGTAATTTCCGACCTCCAAGCAGACGAAGCCGCGGACAAAAGCTAGTACCTACAAATATAATTTTCTTCAAGCTCATGTCAAGGGGATTGCCAGACTAGTTTCAGAATCCAACAGATTCTGCAAAACTCTGACTCATTTATCTCAGAATCGAGCTGGAGGATACCGAAAACTGCACAAGAGAAAGTGATAGGATGTGCATTAAAATAATCTTTACGAGAAGACATACCTATTTTTTTCTTTTTCTTGCTGTCGGGCGATACATTCAAAAGGCACCCGACCTCCGGGGATGGAGCTCGGAGAGTGTGGGATTTTTACCTCACTAAAACCACCCCGGTGATCACCATCACCACTACTACTGTGCCACCGTCTTCTCTGGGGTCACTTGGTGGGCGGACAGAGACCCCATTTTGTGCGCCCGCGACCCCAACGAGAAGACAAACCTACTAGAGACCGACGCACCCATGGGCAGTCAGTCATAAGGCTGACTTAATAAACTGAGACTTTTAATAGCTCATGCACAAAAGTAAGTTCGCAAGGTAGTAGTATTACTAGGTACATTATCATAATCATGTTCCCACTGCTGGGACACAGGCCAGGCGTCCTCTCTGTGAGAGGGAGTTGGCTGCAATCCATCACGCGAGCCCAGTGCGGGTGATGAAATTAAATACACAAAATAAAGGGCCTACCTGGATTCGAATTCGGAAAAGAAGTCGAAAGTCGGGCCGATACCACTGGGTCACCATTGCTCTACTGCCTTGCTAACTTATTTCGAAACACGAGCTTTTTCTTGGTGTGTTAAATTAAATTGGACCATACTATAATGTCTAACTGTATCCATCTCCTTGTTACAGATCAAACAATGGTATCCAAGTTCAGTGTGAGTGTTAGTGCCAAAGTGTAGTGTCAACATGGGGTGCACCCCAAGCATGTTGCTTGACCACAAGAGTCGTCGCCGCGACAGCACTGGGTCCCAGGAGGCGGCCCTGGCCAAAGTGGCCCCCACCCCAGTGTGCAACAAGGCCGTACAGGCCGCTAAGGCCCCCAGGGCCTCGCTGGAGTCCGATGGCTTCAGCATCCAGCTATCCAGCAAGAAGGACAGCTATGTGTCGCAAATGGGGAACAATTTTGCGACACAGCTGCATATTAAGAGGATATCTGGTGAGTTGTGTTTGAGTATGCTTAAGGTGGTATATTTTGCTGGTAGACCGTATTTTTTTCTTTAACTGGGACAATGTTTCGGCTATTGACCCCTATTATTAAAATAAAAACAAAATAGACATATATGTAGTCCAGTAACCAAACATTATTATAGTATAAAGGGTGGTAGCATTGACGCATAACCTATTAGGTATTCCACTCAGAGTACTGATTTCAACCGCACTTGGAAAAACACTTGACTAAAACCCACCCGTGTTCCTTCCTTAGCCCTTTATGTTCCGGGGCAGCGGTAAGTCTTCCGGACAATCCCGCTGATTCTGAACCCCCTGCATTGGAATTTTTCATCGTTTATTAAAATAAAAAAAACCGGGCAAGAGCGAGTCGGACTCGCGCACCGAGGGGTCCGTAACATCCGGGTCTATGCATAAGGTTTGTGTTTATGAAATTAAATGTTTTTTTTATTTTTGAGTTGATTGAATGAATGGTAAATTGCGGTTTACGATTTATGACGTATTAAAAAAAAACTACTTACTAGATCTCGTTCAAACCAATTTCCGGTGGTAGTTTACATGGTAATGTACATCATATATTTTTTTTAGTTTTATCATTCTCTTATTTTAGAAGTTACAGGGGGGGGACACACATTTTACCACTTTGGAAGTGTCTCTCGCGCAAACTATTCAGTTTAGAAAAAAATGATATTAGAAACCTCAATATCATTTTTGAAGACCTACCCATAGATACCCCACACGTATGGGTTTGATGAAAAAAAAATTTGAGTTTCGGTTCTATGTATGGGGAACCCTAAAATTTATTGTTTTTTTTTCTATTTTTGTGTGAAAATCTTAATGCGGTTCACAGAATACATCTACTTACCAAGTTTCAACAGTGTAGTTCTTATAGTTTCGGAGAAAAGTGGCTGTGACATACGGACGGACAGACAGACAGACAGACGGACAGACGGACAGACAGACAGACAGACATGACGAATCTATAAGGGTTCCTTTTTTGCCATTTGGCGACGGAACCCTAAAAATGGCTGTTCCATACATTTTGAGCGTGTAGGTATTGCAATTTTCTCGAAAACAGCTGATTTTTTTGATAACTGACGAGATATTTCTGCGTCATTTAGAATCATGTGCTAATTTCTTGGTTACAGTTAGCGCGTCGATGTCCCGGCTACCATGTATGATTTGGCCTTATAATCCACTTCAGCATCATTCAGAAGTGCCTTAGGTTTCAGGATTAGGTACTGCGCTCAATCTGTGTGGTTCTTTCCTCAAAAGACCATTTCAGACATCAATCTACATGGTCTTCACACGATCTGACCAAGATTTTGTCTGGACTTTAAAAGAGACTGTGACCTCTTGAGTTTGTTTCGGCCTTTCTTCTCAGAGTAGTCAGATAGGAAACGCTGACCACATCTAGTTTACAAAATATGATGACGTGTAAAAGTGTTTGTAAAAATTTACTTACAGAAAATAAATCATTTATCATTTTATTTACTGATTGACATCATTGAAACTTGTACCTATAATTATTAAAACGATCAGTGTCACCAAAAAGTTAAAAGCTACCCTAAGGCCTGAAACTGCGTTAAGCGGGCGCCCGCGCGGTTTCATACAAAAGTGCTCCGTCGCGGGGACCCGCGCGGGCGTCCGTCATGGGGAGGCGCGCCCCGCACCCACGCAACGGGGCTAAAAAACGGGGTTAAAATTGAACTAGCGACACTGCGTAAATAAAATAATCCGGTCTCCGCGACGGGTACCCGCTACGGGGACCGTCGCGTTCCAACGGAGCCCACCCGCGTGTCCACGCGACTAGACACGCGACGGTTGCCCGTCGCGGGCGCCCGCTTAACGCAGTTTCAGGCCTAAGTCTATGTAACTTTTCATATATTCTCAAACAACGCGTTAATTTAAAAGTTTACTCAGAAAATCAGTTAGGAACTGACGTTTCAACCAGGAATTGTTCGCCTGATAAATTTTCAGGGAGCTGTGCTTGTTAAAAGTGTTCAGAACGAACCCAGTATGTTCGTATTTGAATTTAATATAGGTATTATACAATATACAGTTGTGTGTGTGGTGCCGGACTTAAAGAATACCACCACCCCATGCTTCCCGTAGGTGTCGTAAAAGGCGACTAAGGGGCGTACCGGAGAATGGGCAGCAGCGTTCTCTATGCATTCCACCACCATACCATACTGCGATCGCCAACCCGCCTGCCAAGCATGGCGATTATGGCAAACCCCCCGTTTTAGAGGAGGCCTATGTCCAGCAGTGGACGTCTTTCGGCTGAAGTGAGTGAGTTGTGTGTAATAGTAATAAAAACCCATATATGTACGTAGAAATTACTTTTTCTTCATTTATTTATTAAATTAGAGTAGGTTGGTACCTACTGCCACATCACATTTATGTTCAAAGAATAAGTATCCAAATTGAGAACCTTTTCCTTTTTTGAAGACGGTTAAAAAGGATTTTGTCTGATGTAAATGACAATAACGGCGAAATTAAATGAAATTTAGGCTCTCGGAATAACTTCTACACGGTATATTATAAAAGAAAAATCTCGTAGATGTGGTCGGCGTTTCTTATTTGACTACTCTGAGAAGAAAAGCCGAAACAAACTTCGTAGTCACAGTCTCTTTTAAAGTCCAGAAATAAGGGCCACTTTGGCAGAATCATAAAAGGATAAGATTACGAATCATAATAGACAGTTAACTGTTAAGTTAATCGTATCAAATCCTATTGACAAATAAATAAATAAATGATAAAAAATGATAAATGATGAAGGATTTTTCATATATTTTTTTTTGTCTGTGCTAAAATACCAATCAATCCAATCCAAATCGCTATCTCTTTGATAATACCTACGTAGTGCAGCAAAAAAAAAAAGAAAAACATGGACTGTCTTCGCCATATTAGGATCCATAATGTTATCCTTTTATGATTCTGCCAAAGTGGCCTTTAAAAGACCCCTGATCAAGTGAAGACCATGAAGATTGATGTCTGATATGGTCATATGAGGAAAGTACCTACCACACAGATTTGGAAGCGTAATATACAGGTTCAAATTAAATTAGGTAGCGAAACTCCGCAGGCGTGATGGGTGGTTAATTATTGTTTTTTTTCTTTGTGGAGTCATTGACGCAGTTAGTGTATTCACTTGAAATATCAGTTTTAAAATATTTCTTTTTTGTGTTATCTACACAGACGTGATGAGTATGGACGTGATTAGTAAAGCATAAGGTTCAAAGTTGATTGGGAAAATTTGACAGTTTCGGGTAGGTTGACGAACTGGCGTCTGCCCATTTCCAGTTTTAGCTGACCTCGCGTTGTATAGGTTTTTCGTACAATCAGAAGTCAGCTTATACTTGTTATGTATAGCTTGATTTGTAGTTTTGAGTACCTTAGAACTGGGTGACAATGCAATGAAATAAAAAACAACGATATTTTAAATAATATTTTAATAATTTTTGTTTTTTCCTTTAAAAAATTTAGGAGCTTTGAAGAGCATCAATTCTTTAAAACTTTCAGCCGGCTTCTTTTTACTTAAAACTTTCTCTTGAACTGGATGGAACCGGGGGAGCTGGGGGAACTGAGGGGACGGACTACCCTTATTATATAGGTAATTCTTCTTAAAAAATGAGAATATAGGATCAAGACCATCCGGCCGAAAACGTCTCAATCTGGTACTTTGGTCTCTTCTGCGAATTTTGGTGGCATTTGTCAATTCTAATATACAAAACAGGAGAAGCTGAAAGCAGAAGGAAAAGAGGTGATTTCGGCGTGTGCGCCATGCAGAGTTCAGGCCTATTACTGGTATTCCTGTCAAAGACTAGAAATCAATCAACCAGCCCAACGCAGCTGCAGCAACTGTCCTAGTCACCTTTTTAAGTTCATCGGTCCATCTAACAATGAAAATACATACAAAAATAATTCTACTTATTCACTTTGGACCGGGTAAAATAAGAGCGCACTTTAAACCAAAATTGCGTTCACTTGGTTCTTAGCTTTTTTAGTTATCAATTTCATGTGTTCCAATACTATTTTAGATCAAAGTCACTTGTTCTTTTTACTAGTCTACGATGTCCCACTCCTAGGCAAAGGCTTCCTTCCACTACTTACATCTTTCGCTCGCCCGCGCGTCCTCCTTCCAGTTTTGGCAAACCTTATATTCAAAGTCATTTAGAACAAATTAAAAAAATCCTATGTCCGTAGACTCTGATATAACACTTTAGCACTGAAACACCTAAACCACCACCACACCACCACTAACCACCACCACTACCACTAACCATTTTCAGAGTATATTTTTTGAGACCTCATAACAAGTTTGTTTGGAAAGAGTTTTTGCTGATTTCCGAAAAAAACAACGTTGGTTAAGACTGGTTGTCAGACTAGTTTGGAGACTATCTTTAAACCCCCCCTTGGTTAAGACTGGTTGTCAGACTAGTTTAGAGACTATCTTTTACTCGCAGTTTTTTCGGAAATCAGCAAAAACTCTTTCCAAACAAACTTGTTATGAAGTCTCCAAAAATATACTCTCTTAGGTCCGTAGACTCTGATAAACACTTTAGCACTGAAACAACTAAAATGATGAGAAACAACTCACGTATTTCCATGTGTTCATAGTTTCAATTCGCGAAGGTATGACACGACAATTAATAATGTAAAATTTTCACCAGCCTATAAATAGTCAGCGCTTGTCTCTATTAATTTTTGAATTGTCTCATAATTAATCAATTGGTTACGACGAAACTGATTACGAAAACAGTAATTAAAATTGAAAGGTGTACGTATTTTCTGGTAATTAATTTTGAAAACCGTATATTTTAAGGAAATGTTTTAATGAGCCGTGGAAATACCGAAAATACAGAAATATTTTATCTTATAATAGACTAGCAGCGCCCCGCGGTTTCACCCCCATAAGTGTCGCTCCCGTTCGAAAGACACGTGGCGCCATCTATTATCATAATAACGTTAATGTTGTTTTCCTCGGGAACAGCACATTTTTCGGGATAAAAAGTACCTTGTGTCCATTTCTGTACACCTGACAACGTATATGCACAGCAATTTCAGGATGATCGGTTCAGTGGTTTAGGCGTGAAAGGTAACAAACAAACTTACTTTTGCATTTATAATATTAGTTAGGATACTTAAATTGGCATTCATTGATATTTGTGGTCTATTGTTTTATTCGATTATTAAGCAAAACTATTACTCGGATACGGAAAAACTACTAGAGGTGCTGAACTAAACTAGCTGACTTAACTGTAATTACGTAATCGTAATATTATTTCATAATAATTTTAGTTTCAATACATCCCTTTAACCTAGTTTATAATAAGGCTGCGCAAAATATTATATTGTATTATATTATAATATTGTATCTGCTTAGACACTGAAAATATATGTTAATTTAATTCACTGACTATCCTATTTAACAGATACTTTCGTAGGGAGATGGCCTGAAACACAGGTTTAAATAAACCTAGATCAGGCAACGCACTACATTACCTTCAGAGCTCTATTTTTGACTGTATCTCATATTTCACATACCATAGTCTATATCCAGATTATTATAATCCTATTATAGGCCTAAATTAATATATACTACTGAACCATATGTACACTTTTTGTAAACTTATTATTTCAATAAATTTTATTTTATTTTGATTTTTGATTTTATTGTCCTTAGTGATACCAATTTGTGTTTTGTCTCTGCATGACCCTAAGGTTGATTGGTATAGAAAATGCCTCACTAAGTAACACTAAATCCGCCTTTGTACAGTATTTTTTCACTTGTGCATAAAGTTTTAATGAATAATAAATAAATAAAATTGTAAACGACTAGGAAAAATTAAAAGTGCGAATCGGGACCACGGTCCGAGGGTTCCGTATCTCGGAAGGGAAAACATTTTCAGAGTATATTTTTTGAGACCTCATAACAAGGTTTGTTTGGAAAGGGTTTTAGCTGATTTCCGGAAAAACTGCGAGTAAAAGATAGTCTCTAACTCTCTCTCTCTCTATCTAATATTTTTTATTCATCGTTAAGCCGCAGTTGTCAGTATTCCAAAAGTCTGACAACAAGTCTTAACCAAAGGCTATCGTGTTACCTAGCAGTTAACTGGGTTGTGGAGGTCAGTAGACAGGATCTCCATGTAAGATACTGGTATTCAGTTGCCTCTGGTTAGATTAGAAGCCAACCCGCACATAGGTAGTTAGGAAATGCAGGAATGCAGGATTTACCATAAATCTGCGCTTTCATCTACTACATCTATTATTCCAAATGTTATGTTTTGCAAACTTCCGAGAAAAGGTATTTTTCAGTCATTTTTCATCATAAGCCAAAATTTATATAAATAGAAATAAATATATTATCTAATAAGCAAAATGCAGCCTTTTTACATGATATCCAATACGGCCCCTGTTGCAAAGAAAATTTAAATATGTAGGTACATATTTTTAAGTACAGCTACAATATTATTCTTTCACTTGCAATATGGATAGCATTATTTAAAACTGTATATTCGAAATAAGTTATTAGCTGGCAGTAATTGTTGAATTATGTAGCTGTGACAGACAGACGAAGTCGCACCATATGAGTTTACTTTTTACGATTTTGCTACGGAACCCAAAAATGAATTCCTGTTTTAATGATCACTTGTTTCTAATATGTCGAAATTATACAGTAAGTAACTACTCATAGTTACTATCTAAAAGAAATAAAAAAACGGTTAAAACTGACATTTATTAAAATTAAGTAAACGCCTTCACCTCCTAACCATTTTTTTTTATGAAAGGAGTTCTGAACAGCATCTTCTCTTTGGAATCATCTGGATCGGGTTTCTGCTCTCTTAAGTCTTTCCGCTGGACTTGGTCGGGCCTTTCTGACCGTAAGGGTAGATCTGACGGTTGAAGAGCTTTGTTGATAATATCGGCAACGATACCATCTTCCGAGTGATAACGTCCTATGTTTGAGTTTCTGTCTTCATCTCTTCTCCGTGCTGTAGTGAAGCTTGTCAATTCTGTTATGAAAAGCAGGAGAAGCTGTGACCAGAAGACATAGATTTGATTTTGATTACGTGCAAATTACAAAATATATTTTTTGGTTGCTATTTATGTGGCAGTGTTTGACTCATGATGAAACTTATCTATCAGAAAATACAATTACCCTTATCGCCGAAGTATGCAAAGTGAAAAATGTGGAAAAATCTAGAGTTGATAGGGGTTTATGTAACAGTTGTGCTAAAAATAAAATAATATCTCGAGACACAGTTTTTAATAATGTCTAAAAAAATTATGCTAGTAAGGTAGCATAGTTTTTCAGAAACCAGCAATTAGAATTTGAAACCGTATGCTTACATACAAACTTAGTTTGAAAAATTTTTTTGCACTTTTAATTTGTACTTGTACAAATTAAAAGTGCAAAAAATTTTTTCCTTTACAAAGCAAATTTTTCCTTTTAATTTTTCCTTTAGGCAAATTTGACTTACACTTTGCTGGTTTTTAACTTTTTTGAGTCACTAACAAAAACCACACACACAAAACACACAAACAAAGGACACAACACAGCACAAACACTATACGAATCACACTCGCACTCACGTTACTATCAAAGGACTCATATCCGAATTTATTAATTGAAAGACAGTTCAGTAAGAAACCTTGCTTCCTCGAAGGGTTAGACAGAGATGGTAAAAGTAAAGTTAAGGAGATTACATGACCTAAAGCGCGGTCACTGTCGGACTGCATAGAAAAGAAAGAGAAGCGCGAAGACACAACACCGGTAATTTATTGCAAAATTTGAAGCAATTTTATCTATTTACAAAAAATCTATTATTTGGACTAAAAAATAACATTAGTGCTTTAGTATGTCGCTTGTAGAATAATCTGGCAAAAAATCTGAATTATTAGTATGGATGGTTGATTAGTATGGTATATTAGTATGGTTTTAATTGTGAAAAGACAGTTTTAGAGGTATCTTCATGATTTTTTTCTATCGTATCAAATTAGTTGTATTACGTTTTCAACACACTATCTACCTAGCATATATCCTGAATAATATCATTTATATTTTTCTGATTTTGTTTACTGTAGTCGATCCAATACTTTTATTGCTTCTAAAACTTGCGTTTTTGCGTTTAGGCTGTACGGCATTACATACAAAATTTCAAGCCCTTGTTTTTCGAAATGAATGAACGGATTTTAATGAAATTTCATATGCATAAGCACGATACAAAGGTTTAAAAGTTACTTAAGAACATTTTCGAAATGTTTTATTTAAAAAGATAACTGGAAATCTGTTTAGTGGAATATTAAAATCGGTCTAATTTGGCTGTAACACAATTTTTCGAAAATGTGTTTAATTAACTTTTTGGACCTTTGTATCCTGCTTATGCGTATGAAGTTTTATTAAAATCGGTTCATTCATTTCGAACAACAAGGGCTTAAAAGTTTGTATGAAATGCCGCACGGCGTAAACGCTCTTAAGTAAAAAGATGAGAGAGGGTAGGGGTGATGATGTGAGATGTAGGTACCTATAGTACACCAAAATTACGCTAGGTTTGTTTCAGACCCATGTAATAGGGAACGAGCCTATTGCCATTAACCCTGCACAAATTCAGACTCCGGGCTTACTACTAACAAAATCCAGATCGAAAAACCCAATAACATTTTGCCAGAACCTGGGACTCGAACCCATGTCCTCAGGCGCCCATTAGTTTCAAGTATTTCAATAACTTTTTTGTTAAAATCTCTTTAAAAAATACCATTTATTGCATCCTTATACACGAATTTAAAAAGAAACCACTTACGTATTTCCATTTCTTCATGATTTCAACTCGTGAAGTACCTACCGAAGTATGATCGGTAATTAAATATGTAAAAAAACTACAGATCGGCGCTTATCTCAAACGTACTTATTTTCCATCTAATATTATTATAAATTCTCACATAATTAATCAATTTGTTACGACGAAACTCATTACAAGAACAGTATAATTATAATAATTGAAAGGTGTAGATATGTTATTTTCAGGAAATTAATCTGAAAAACATGTTTTAACCAACATTTTCATGAGCCGTGAAAAAACCGAAAATTAAGGAAGGTCACGTCATCTTGTTTGTGTTCGAGTTCATTATTATGTTAAACGGATATAAACAGTGAGAAATTTATGAGTGACGTTGGCTAAACTTAGATAAGCGGCCCGTAAAAATAAAATTGAATTTTTTTTTAAGTAAGTACCTACAGAACCTATCTGTGTGGTGCCGGACTTAAAGAATAGCACCACCCCATACTTCCCGTGGGTGTCGTAAAAGGCGACTAAGGGGCGTACCGGAGAATGGGCAGCAGCGTTCTCTATGCATTCCACCACCATACCATACTGCGATCGCCAACCCGCCTGCCAAGCGTGGCGATTATGGCAAACCCCCCCCCCCCCTCCCCTTTTGGGGGAGGCTTATGTCCAGCAGTGGACGTCTTACGGCTGAAATGATGACCTACAGAACCATTGATTCGCGACTGCGACTCGCACGTTTTTGAAGTGAAAACTTCTTTAGGAGCGTTGGGCGTTTTTTGAGATGGGAAAAAAACCATTGAACTCGCGCCACTGTTACCGTTAGCGACACCGCGCGTGTTTTGTTTATAAGACGATTTAAAAAATACCCCCTTCGGTTGTGTTCGGCTGTCCTCGGGATGTACTCGGTTTAAATGTATATCCGATGTGTCAGTGAGTGATGGCAAAGTAATAATAATAAAATTTATTCAAAAATATAAAGACTAACGTAATACAGTTTTTCTTAAATCAATGTCGAGTTCACCCATGATTTGTGCCTGAACTAGGTAATCCTGTGTTTCAGGCGATTGGAGGTAACATTAATTGATTAAATAATCACATACTTATAGTATTTGTATTCTGTTTGTGTTTTGGTTTTACTTCTGTCGGCACTCCCTGAGGGCCACTGTTTTTTTTTTTTAATTTCTTTATTAACCTATAATACTGTCCCACTGCTGGGCAAAGGCCTCCTCAAATACTTTCAAGAACTCTTTTTTCGCGCCACCATGATCCAGTCCTCGCGGCCTGGTCATCTCGCCATCTCTTTCTGGGCCGGCCTCGGCCGCGCCGTCCATTTTCAGGTACCCATTGTGTGCAGACGTTTTCTCAGACTCACACTTAGCCTTTTTCTGTTACTTTCAGTGCGAGTCTCAAATACATATATTTTTCATTCTTTTTAGGGTTCCGTGCCCAAAGGGTAAAAACGGGACCCTATTACTAAGACTTCGCTGTCTGTACGTCCGTCTGTCTGTCACCAGGTTGAAATTTTCACAAATTATGTATTTCTGTTGCCGCTATAACAACAAATACTAAAAACAAAATAAAATGAATATTTAAGGGGGGCTCCCATACAACAAACGTGTTTTTTTTCGGCGTTTTTGCCTTGTGGTAAGGAACCCTTCGTGTGTGAGTCCGACTCGCACTTGGCCAGTTTTTTTCTTAACATACCTATGTAGTTTCTGCACTGAAATCATTCCTATGCGCAGCGGGTACTGTGCATAGTATTCTCCGCTTTGATCGATTATTCCGGAGCGTTCACAGTTGCTGGTCTTAGTAATTGCCTGCAGTCTGTATCAGGCGCTAATCGCTGGCAAGACTCATTAATTAGTTTAACGTCTACTGTTTAATCTGTCTTGAGGGGAATTTATTGACATAGACTTAACTGGAATGGCAGTGAGAAAGATGTAGGTTCGTCCATTTATGCAATTTATACCGTAATTAGGAAGCTGTTGGTTTTAGAGGCGTTTTAAGAAAGTTAATAAAGAATGGAGAACATATCGTATTTATTCTAACGTATCTAACTGTGTCAGTGAGCGAAGTTCGCATGATTAATTTTGTCATAAGAACTGAGTTTTCTGACAGATTTCACAAAGTCTTTTAAGTATTTAACGGACCAGAAAATTGGGTGAATCCTAGAAGTGTCTCATTTAGTGCCTTATCTATTAATTAAAGTGCTAGATTGCTTGAATATTATTTTAGTATACCTAACTAACAAGCTCAATTTCAACTTTGTACAAAATTCGTAAACAGAAATAATCCGCAATCTCATATCGCTTCAAAGGTTTTAAGAAAACTTGCCATCATCAAAATCTTCACAAATCTTCTAGCGCATAACCTAAGGATTTATAGGTCCTATTAACCATTTTATAAGCCTCTTTGTCAATTATGTTAAAGCGATACGGCCAAATTTCGTAGAAAATATACCGTTGGAGTTTATCGCTAATAATTTTTGGAATAACTGGAGACTGGAGGTTCTTGCAATAAATACTCTCGGGAGATATTTCCATTTTATTGTTCAAAGAATTTGTTTGATCCTAAACATGATCTTATTAAGGCAGAGATATTGTGTTGTTAGGATGTGTAGCCCCGAAGCCACGGAAAAGATTTATTTTATCATGTGCCTTTCATATTTTGGGGCACAATTTTATTTTAAGGCAAAGTTAAGATTACAAATTGTTTGCGCAATAAAAACTGTTCTGTCTTCATTGGTTTTTAAAATAGCCATGACAACGTCAGTGCAAGACCATTCACTGTAATTTTACCTCTGACAGCAGCAACCGAACAGCAACCTTATTGTGACGAAAATAAAGATCATAATTATTTTGACAGACTTGTCAATGACAGCATCCCAACAGCAGCCTTATTAGAATGAGTATCGCTGTGATTTGGACAGTGACGCAAAATCAGAGCAAAATAAATGTGAATGGACTTGCACAGTCAAGTTTCCATAATCTTCGTCAGTTTACAAATTATTTCCTTTATCCAGATGACACACACAATACCTTTTGTAGCTACGTCACTGAGCAAACTATTGCATAGACAACTATATTTATTCCCTGTACAAATCTTTGACCAATGTCGAGTTGACATATTATCAACCTGTACACTTTTTTGTGGTTTAGCCTTTTTATAAAATATATATTTTATATTTTTGTCAGAGGTATCCTATTTTAAATTCGGTCTGACATGTAAAAAAGATTACTGTACTTCATTTTGGGGTATTAGGTAGACATTACGACGTAATACATATACAGGGTGGTAAGCACTCGACGCGCAACCTGTTACCATGGATGCAGTAACTACATCATTTTGGAAAAAAAATTGCAGTTCCATACATTTTGACTGCGTAGGTATTGCACTTTTGTATATAACAGCAGTTTTTTTTTATAACCAACAGTAATATATTCTATGCTAGGGGTCTAGACTCATGTGCTAAATTTATGGTTAATGTCCCTGCCACTCTGTATACCTAATGCTGAGTCGATAGAGCAGATTCTATTGTGCAATGAACAGACAAAATCGCCCTTAAATTGACTGTACGTAGGTAGGTACTATTAACTGATTGAAGAAAATAGTAGATTGTACAACTAGGCATAAATGGAGCCATTTTACCCCGAGACGTTTATATCCTCCCGAGCCGCAGGCGATAGTTAAGTCGAGGGGTAAAATGGCTCGTTTATGCCCGAATTATACATTCTGCTTTTCACTTTGATTGCCAAAAAACGAAATTCACTGTTAAAAAAGTTGCAAAACTGCAGAAAAGAATGGCTAATTCCCGCCACGAAATATTTGAAAAGGGTTTTTTTTTAATTTTCAACATTTGTCATTCGACTTGGGTACATACTTTATACTGCCAAGTCATAAAAATGTTTCTTTGCGTTTTTATTTATAGTTATTTAAGTAACGGTTGTATAATAAAGGGTATTAAAACACGAATGTGGGTTTATCTTATGAGTGTTTTAATACCTAATTATGTACAGTTGCATACAAGACTTTATCTACACTACACCCATGATATGAATCCTGTATAAAAAAAAGGTTCTGAAACAGTTTTTTGCAATACTAATATCGCACAAAAATGGCGGCTGCCGGCCGGTGGGATACGACGTGAATTCAAATAACCTATAAGTTCTTTTCAGGGTTTCGTACCAAAATGGTAAAAAGGAACCCTTATGGTGAGACTCAGTCTGTCTGTCTGTCTGTCCCAGCTGGATATCTCAAGAATTACTAATGGAATCAAATTGTGGAATAGTTTTAGATGACGTCTGCCCAACTACACACATCAAAAGTGTCTAGGGATCAAGCATTTTTATGCGGATTTCTTGAGATTGAGATGTGGCTTTGTAATAAATTTATGATTTTATAAATTTATATGGATCCTTTTTGGTGCATTTCATAATTTGAATCAGGAACTGTGAATCAAATTCGAGTAAAAGATGAAAATCAGCTGTCAATATTTTCCCTATAAAAACATACAACGCATTGAAGACATTATTAGTGCTACTGTTTGCCTACTACTGATTAAAACCAACGTTATTATGGAGCGGCGACGTCATTTAAGCAGGGAAGAAATGCTCAGAGCCGTGGGAATGATAGAAGCTGGTTCCCGGCAACGTACTGTGGCTTTAGCTCTGAATACAAGTCAGAGTGTTATCAGTCGACTTTGGACACGTTACCGAAGCACTGGTACCGTGGCTGAGCGCCATGGAGGACGGTATCGCTGCACCACACGGAGACAAGACCGATACATTCAAATCTTAACTCGAAGAGCTCCAACAATAACCGCCATGATGTTAGCCGTGAGGCTTCATCACTCTTCAGGGAACTTAATTAGCGACCAAACAGTCAGAAACCGCTTGCATGAAGTGAACCTTCATTCCCGAAGACCGCTACGGGTACCACCTATAGCAATGCACAATCGTAGGATTCGATATCAATGGGCTCTTGAACACAGAAATTGGGCAGAAGAACAATGGCGTTTCGTGTGCTTTTCTGATGAGTCTCGTTTTGGTATGAGACCGGATACAAGACGTATACGACACTGGAGAACCCCTGGACGCCAACAGCGATTAAAATCCTGCCAGGAAGTCCATCCTTATAGTGGTGGAACCATCATGGTATGGGCGGGTATTTGGATCGGCGGAAGAACTGAGTTGATTTGGATCAGAGGCAACCTCAACGCTCAAATTTATGCTGAGACGATTGTATCAGACGTCATCGTTCCTCTACAAGTGCAAATCGGTCCCTTATTTCAGTTAATGCATGATAATGCACGACCGCACACCGCAAGAGTTGTAAGACAGACTCTCGCCGCAGCTAACATCAATGTCCTGCCCTGGCCTGCTCAGTCGCCAGACTTGAACCCGATTGAGCATGCATGGGATATGCTACAGAGAAGAGCTCTGCCGAATATGGAGGGTATCCAGTCGCAAGAAGACCTTTTTTTGTTGTTGCAACGAACATGGGCGGCCATTCCACAGCGTGATTTGGATGAACTCATTTTGAGTATGCCAAACCGATGTTCTTGTGTTGTTAGTGTTCGCGGTAGAAACACGGATTATTAATTGTTTAAGTTACCCAATAAAATTTTAAAGAAAACTGTTATTTCAGTCTTTTTTACCCGACTGCGCGACGCAAAGGAGTGGTAATGTGTTCATCAGCCTATGTATGTATGTATGTATGTATGTATGTATGTTTATATGTTCCTTTGAAGCACTATACAGACCAAACGCCTGGGCCGATTTTTATGATTCACACGTTAATCGATTCCTCTTAGTCCGGCGAGTGTCACTAAAGACATGACGTTAGTGAAAATTCAATATGGCGACTACTGGACGCCATATTAAATATTAAAAAAAAAAATTTTTTTTCAAAACCTGTCGAGTGGGGTATCAAAATAAAGGGTTTTAAAAGGTGATTACAAAAATATATACAACATATATACTTAAAAGCAATTCGAAGTGACAAATCGCAAAAAACACCTACCAAGAACTAAATCGTCTGCGAAATCTTTCAAACTTGTAAACTAAAAAGCTGGAAATAAAAAAAGTTATTTAAAAAAATCAAAAAACCCGACTGCGTTAAAAAACTTAAGTTAAAAGAAACTGAAAAGCTAAAAACAAGCCCATTTTAAATTAAATAAAAGTTGGAAGCAGGCGGGACCCATTTGAATTTGAAAATACAATAAAAATGATGTGGGTCCCGCCTGCTTCCAACTTTTATTTAATTTAAAATGGGCTTGTTTTTAGCTTTTCAGTTTCTTTTAACTTAAGTTTTTTAACGCAGTCGGGTTTTTTGATTTTTTTAAATAACTTTTTTTTTCGAACTTTTTTGTTAGTGGTTCAAATGTCAAAAATCCCTTTATTAGGAAAATGGCAAATTTCTTTATTAATGCAAAGGTGACTTGGTTTATCGTTACTGTGACAAACGAAAACACTTTATTTGATGAATCCTTAAAGAAAATTTTAATTAATATCAATCAAGAGAAAAGTTATTGCAAAAATATATGTTGATCCCTAGACACTTTTGATGTGTGTATTTTGCAAATAAGAAAGAAATAAAAAATTTTTTTTTTTTTTGCAACAGGGACTGAAAGGGGGACTGAAAAATTCGAAGTGGGGCTACTAGGGCATGTAGGGTACCTATCATATGAAAGAGCGCAGTTCTCACATTCTCAAACATTTATTTTTTGGCCGCATAGTTTTCGACTTTTGATTAAAAATGTAAAAAACAAAATACAGTTCCCCCACCTTATCTCCGAAGTTTGCAAAGACAAAAATCTAAAATAATTATATATGATAGAAGTTTATGCAAAGATTACAGGAAAAATAAAACAAAGTCTCTAAATAGCACACTTTTTCAGGAATCATCAACAAAAGTTACATTAGTTCCACTATCGGTCAACTGTCGTCCCTGCGCATTCACCTTAAGGTAAATTAGTTAATTTTGGGACCAAGGACATTACAGACTATTAAAAAAAAAGTGAATTGATGACATTAAAAAAGCGCGCATCTCCGACTAGTAAATAGTTATCTGTGGAAATGTAATCCACAAGTGCTTTATTTCCACAGATAACTATTATTAAAGTAAAGAAAAAGCACGCGTTTTTAATACACTGCATTATGGACCTAAAAGCGGTTCAATAAGAGCCACTTTACGAGCAAGTGTGTTGAAAAACCTATTTATAAACCAACCAGAGGTTCTATAGTGCGTACCTACATAATCGGATAAGCTATTTGATTGACAGTTTTATTTCAATAGGATATACTCAGCGTTTCCAAGCGAATGAAAAATAAACGAAATCGCGTCAATTTGAAATAGGTGTGACATGATCATCAACCCTTATAGCAAATGGTGATAAGGAACGGGTTTTTTTTTAATGGGGATGTCTGGAGAAAGGAATTGTGAAAAGTAATATATGCTTATTTGATAGCCATCATCGGTATTACAGCTTACTGGGTCGTCGGTCCATTGCTACTATACCTGCTTATTTTGTCGCGAAACCTCATAATAAGCCACTGCTGCAGCTCCCACTGCTGCTATTCCTACTGCTGGGACACAGGCCCCCTCTTTTCGAGAGAGAATGGACTGTAATCTACAACGCGAGTCAAGTGCTGGTTGGAAAATGGTTCGAATCGAATTTTTGGTTCTAGGACATGCCGGTTTCCTCACAATGTTTTCCTTCACCGTTTTGAGAGCAGTGGTGATGAAATTATTAAAATTTACACAAAGTAAAGCGCCTGCCTGGGTTCGAACCTACGACCTACGAATCGTAAGTCGGGGCCATTACCACTGGGCCACCATTGCTCTCAGTGACGCCTTATTCTGGATAAATTCAGAAGGATTACAATCATAGCCCTTTTGCAGAAATATTCATCGCTAACTTGAACTTCATCGCTTTAACAGCTGCACGAGTAGATCGAAGGTTAAGCTACGCTTGCTTTGGTTCGTCGATGGGTGACCATCCATTATACACAAATTTTCGCTTCTAAGTTTGCCGCGGTCGGTTTGTGGATGGGTGATTTTTTTCGCGCAATGGATTTTTAATTCTCGATCTCGAGCCGAGCATTGAGAATCCAATAGAGAGCATGCCAGCGCGTCAAAAACACACTATTCTATTTTCAACTCTCGGCGCTTAGCATTGCGTTGAAAATCCAGTAGGTACGCTAAAAAAATCGCCGCGGGAAAAACGTGCCCAGGCTTAAGTGCCAACGTTTTTCCGTACTTCGCTTCACGTTTCGTCTCTTGATTAGGCACTGTTTACATTAAATGTTAATGTTTAATGCCGATCACGTCACTTTTGATGTACCTTGGTACATAAGTATGAGATACACAAAAATATGATTACGTAAAATAATAGTAAACAGGTATAGAAGAGCCGATGCCAAAATAAATATTATGAGGAAATGATGAGGTCTTACGTTGAATACAATGTTAATTTTTTGTTGCATTCAGGAAATCTGTTTGAAGATTTATGTTACGAATTCGTATTTTATTATGTAAATTATAGATAGCGTTTCCATTAGTATGCATTCTGGGTAGGGTATTAAACAAAGCTGGGCATTAACTCGTTATCCGATAATCGTAAAAATATGTTAACGGACTCGTTAACTTCTGTTAAATTCCCCAAAGTCCGTTAATCGTTAATCCAGCACAGATTACGCACCGCGCCGCGCCGCGAAAAACACTTTCTGACATGTACACTCGAGCCGGTTGACAAGTGCGTGCCGCGAGTGAAATGACACTATTTTGCCGGCGGGTGTGAGTGAGAAAACTGGGAAAGATTCATATTCATAAGATTCGTTTCATTCCTTAGCGCGGGCACATAGAGTGACGAGTGTTTTGTTTGTTTTTTTGTTAAGTGGTCTATGTAGATATTCGTCTAAATAGTGTTTCGTCCAGAACGCAACTAGTCTATCTTAATAAAATAAATTCTAAATCTTAATCCAAATGAATGAAAAAACATTGTTTGTCAACATGCCTATATTACACACTCTAATAGTTATACCCGTCTTTTTTTTGTTTCTAACCTGTTAACCAACAGTTTTTATAAGAAGATGCAATTTTATCACGTGTTATTGGATTAACGATTAACGTTAACTTGCTTTGAATTTTCTGAAATTTTAGCTTTAACTTTTAACGAAGTTAACTTTTTCAGTAACGGATTAGCGATTAACGAAGTTAACTATTTGGTTAACGGTGCTCAGCTATGGTATTAAATGTAGCCTAAAGCACGTAGAAGAAAATTTTGTTATGTTATTCCCGTTTTCATTAACACTACGCGACACCTAAATATAATGCTTAAATATTATTGCATTGTTGGATTCCCACTCACAGCGCTGAGCCGCTGGACCCAAGCATCCAACAATGCGCTTTTATATAACTAAACCAATATTATAATAGAGAGCAAATATTTGATTTTTTGTATGATTGTTTGTTACGTTCTCACGTTAAAACGGCTGGACATATTTTGATGAAATTTGGCGTATTTGACCTGGAGAAGGACATAGCATTTTATCCTGGATCGCGGACAACGTCGCGGTCGCGGGCAACGACTATTTTAGTAATAACCTACATTAAGTTGTCGAATAGTGTTAGTGAAAACATTTGTTAGTTCGACTTTATTGACTCCGAGACTATTGAGTTCGTAAACAAACTACTTCAAAGAAAATTAACTTTAGATTGAGAACTTAGGTTTTTGGAGGCAATGCCATACCAAGTATAAAGTTTCAAGGATACAATTTGAATACAAATCTAGTTATTTACAAAGGGGAGAAATCAAAGGGAGGATGAATGTAAGGCGACTAACAAAGTTATTGGCAACTAATCAACAAGTAACAAAGGCACACGGCAGATGTGAGTGAAAACGCCCCGGGTGGGGGCGGAGGTATTTTTCAGAACGGTGAGGTGCGTATAAGCACGTTGATATTGCGATGGAATCTTGTCACAATAACAGCTTTTTGACGTCATTTTGACGTCATACACCGCGCATACACGTAAGCGCTGAACGGTAACTGACAGTTTGACTACGTCACTAAGATGGCCGCCAGTCGCAATATCATCGTGAGGGGCTTATAGTAGAGGTGCCGTATTATGACGGTTTAATGCCATTATGTTTCCAGTGTATGAGAGAGACGGCGTTATACATGTCCCTTTTTCGCATTGGAATCATGATGGCATTAATACTTCGTAATACGACCCCAGGTCAGGTGCGTAATAGTAACGTAAACGAGGCAAAATTATTTGTAAGGATCTTAACAGGTGGCGTTCTGTAGTTTCTGCCTACCTTTGGCCTACCCCCATGGAAGGAATGCGTGAGTATGGATAAGTTTATGTATGAAGAAGAAAATAACTGGGCAAGAGCGAGTCGGACTCGCACACGAAGGGTTCCGTACCACAAGGAAAAATCGGCGAAAAAAACACGTCTGTTGTATGGGAGCTCCCCAATTTTTTTTTTTTTTTTTAGGATGTGTTAATGCGGTTCTTGAGATACAGCCTGGTGACAGACAGGCGGACTGACAGACGGACGTACATACAGCGAAGTCTTAGTAATAGGGTCCCGTTTTTACCCTTTGGGAACGGAACCCTAAAAAAGAAAAATGGTTTATTGTTTTTTTTTTTTCTACCCTTTAATTTAGTTTGTTTGTTTTCGTTAAGTCAGGATTTAATTTTGTTTATTTATTTATTTATTTTATAATTTTTGTACACACAGTAAAATACATAGGGATATGACATAATTATAATTTGAGTACAAAGGAACTGCTTATTTCTTAAGAAATTTTTTCCAGCAGACCTGCGAAAGGATTGTTTGTTTGTTATTTTTATTAATTAATTAGGAATTAGTTATTATTTGCTTAGGTACCTACTTATTATATTAATTTACAACAATAGATGACATGTACTTCATCCTGACATTGGTTTTAACAAGTAAACTTTCAAAGCCACTGATTAGAGCCTCCTTTTAAGCAGATAAGCCTGTGTTGGCGAACACCAAGTTCGCCCGTTTGGTTTGAGGAACTTCCGCTATTAAATCTGTTCTTCTTTTCAAAGTTAAGCTATGTGTGTGATGTATGGAAGAAGTCAAGATTTCTGCTTAGCCTTTTCCCAACTATGTTGGGGTCGGCTTCCAGTCTAACCGGATGCAGCTGAATACCAGTATTTTACATGGAGCGACTGCCTATCTGACCTCCACAACCCAGTTACTGGGTAATACGATACCCCTTGGTAAGACTGGTTGTCAGACTTTCGGGCTTCTGACTACCCGTAACGACTGTCAAAGATCCACAAATGACAGCCGGGACCAACGGCTTAACGTGCTTTCCGAGGCACGGAGGGGTCACGGTATGTAAAGATGGTCACCCATCCACAGACCAACCGCGGCAAGCGTAGCTTAACCTGATCGATCGACCTGTGCGGCTGTTATTATTTAACCACGGGCCCCTCGGATAAAAACTATCCTACTTATATCCTTTCCGGGACTCTAACTATCTTCATACCTTTCATCTAAATGGATTCAGCGGTTTAAGCGTGAAGAGGTAACAGACAGACACACTTTCGCATTTATAATATTAATAGTATGGATAACATTTTTGTATGTTTGTTTGTTACGCTTTCCCGCTAAAACGGCTGAACGGATTCGGGTGAAATTTAGCACATGGTTAGACCATGACCTTGATTAGGACATGGGATACTTTTTATCCCGATATTTTTGCGGGATCGAGACTTAAGCGGAAGAAATCGCGGGGCGCGTCAAGTTACATGAATGTACAGACGCCAGCACATCAACCTACCCGAAACTGTCAAATTTTCCCTATCAACTTTGAACCTTATACTTTAGCAATAAAGTTGAAAATCTATTATAGAAATTTGACAGATTGTAGTAGCTTCATGTGCTGCGTCTGTACCTTATTATAGGTATGTAATTCATACCTATAATAAGGTACATTCATGTAACTTGACGCGCCCCGCGATTTCGACTCGAATTTGAAAGTATTAACTTTCAAATTGTATGGAGTACTGATCGAGAGTCAATTATATGCCCCTTGGCACAAGCGTGGCATAAAGCGATAGCACCGCCCCAGGACAGAAATCCACTGAATGGGACATAAATAATATTTTAATTGAAACAGCGTAAAGCCAAAACTTAATTAAATATTTATTTAATCTGTAAAATATACAATACACCGCATTTTGTATTGTTTGTGGAAAGTTCTTGATTATTATTTACAAACGACCGAGCGATTATTCTGTGTACTACAAAGACACTGTTTATTAATACTTTTTTGTTTAACTATACAAGTACACACATAAACAGGCAAGATGAAAAGAACAGAGAAATACGTTTTTTACTAGCCCACGCTGTCCCACGCCTGGGCAAGGGCTTCCCTCCACTCCTTCGAAAGATGGAGTATTTAGTTATTAAATTCTTATTTACAAAGAACAATGGAATATAAGAATAAATACTTAGATACATAATACAACAAAATAAAAAACAAAAAAATAAAAAGTTATGAGAGATAAACAGGAAAACCTGCAACAACTTAATTTTGAGACGAATCTGCCAACTTCTTAACCGAGAATTCAATAAATTGAAGCTTCATTGACTAATAGGTGCGTATAGAGGGTTACCATTTCGAAAGTTACAAACTGCTGACAAAAAGCCGGAAATTCCATAAATATAAGTCCGGCCTTTTTTTCATATTCATGTTTTTAAAAATCTTGTAACAAGTGTTATTTTCTAATAAGAAGCCCCTTTATTCGAAAAGTGACAAGGGAGGACAAAGTCCGGACGGGGTGTCAAAGCTGAACATGTCCGGACCAATTCGAACGGATGGTAATCCTATCTTAAATGCCTGTGACAAATAATTCTATTTTTCTTTCTTACTTACCTTTACAAGTTTAATGAAACTGTACTGTATATAAGTGTGATACTTATTACTACGCTACACGGGAATCTAACCCGTATAGTAAGGTTATTAAGCGCTATAATAAAGCGAAGCTTAACGGGAATAATGAGTACAAAAGACGAAGAAATGAAGGATGTTATTAGAATCAGATGAAATCAGTATAATTAAAAGTTATTACAGAACTAGAACTAGCAAACAGCAAAATACTTCTATTTTGCTGTTTGCTAGTTCTAGTTCTAGGAACGATTTATTATCGCGCGATTTTCTCCAAATTGTAAGGTGGTGGTCTAAATATTTTCCGCCACAAAACTTTCATTATTTCTACAACTTATTTCGTGCAACAAACAAACAAAAAAATTGGAAAATCCTAAAGTGCACGCGCGCACTCCTAATGCTCATTTGATCGTATAAAATACCATAGATATAGATATTATATTAGTTAGTTTTTTTATTAATTATAATTAAACTACTTGTAATAAAAGAGCCATTTTCAATAGGGTTCCTCCTATGGGTGAAATGAATTTTTCAGAAAAAAATTGATCCAATTATTTAATTTTTTCGGAAGCTAAACATTGATTTCAGGTTTCGCACTTGATTGACGGGAATTTTTTTAGAAATATTTTAATGTTTTTTTTTTCGTTTTTATTCAAATCAATTTTTAAAAAGTACCTACGTAATTATTCTACATTACATTATCTATACAATAGTATATAAATTAAGTGGGTTCTGTGTAGGTACTAGCAGGCGTATAACAATAGAAACAGTTGCAAAAAGGAGGCACAATTAGTTTTTCGATCGTAAAGCACTCTCTAATGCGAAGCGCATTATAAGTCGCAATATTGCTCTGTGTACATGCATAAACAGTATTTTTTCTCTTCTAACGTTAAAAACAGACAGACAACCAAAGGCTAATAATAACGCATACAATATTCCACTACATGAATAACTTACCAACTACAACCAACTTAAGTGAGGGCGAATACATGCTACAAAGTTGTACCAAGTTGTGTTCGAGCACTTTAAGTTGCTTGCAAGACACCTATTCGTATGTAGATTCTACATAATAACATTATGCTTGTACTTCAGTTTGACAGTTAAGTATAAATATGCAAAGTTTTTCAAAGTTACTTAGTTAAGTGCAATATTAGATTAACGATCTAAGTTAACAAGCTCTCCTGAGTGGCATAAACGGTAATTTGGTTAGCGTTAAAGTGCAAAGGATGTTTAAAAAACACAGTATTCTTATAATACTACGGCGTTTTCTTTGCCATGTGTAGTATTTTTACTAGTTACTATAGATACTTGTTTAGTTTTATTAAGTGAATTGTTTTTAGATTATGTATCATTTTTTGTCTCCTTTACTCTTTCGCACGCTGTACATCTCTCTATTTATTGTCCTATCGCAGGTATGCTGGAAGAGATTTCTTATGAAATAAGGATCACCTTTGTACCTATTTTTCTGTTCTGTTTTTTTCTTGTCTGTTTATTTATGTGTGTACATAAATGGTAAAATAATAATAAATAATTATTTTTATTTCACGAAGCGACGCGCGCTTTACTTGTGAACACCAAGTGTACAAATGCTGTGAATGTGTGTATAAGCGCAGGAGCTCTCGGTACTGTCCGAGACAGTGTGTGTGTTATGCATGCTGACCAGTGCTGACGGAGCTGACGCTACTCGTCTTCACGCACACATCGACATCGGGTTTGCACTTTTGTACCTACCACATGTAAAGCGCCTGTTGCTTTGTGAGATAAAAATACGGTAGGTACATAATAGACATTTAATGCTTCTTCAAACAGGCGCGACACGCGATAAAATCGCGCGCGGCACTAAGACACCGCAAGTCGCGCAACGAGCGGTGCCTTTGTGTTGCGCGCCATTATATCGCGTGTCGCGCCTGTTTGGAGGAGCCTTTAAAAGTGAAAAAAAGATCTTTTTCTTTAAAGAATCAATTATTACTAAGTACGCCCCCGCTACGCACAGTTTTTAAGACTTTAAAGGTCACGATTTCTTTATTAATGTAAGTATTTACTAATGGATTATACACATAAATCTTAATATTATGGAATAAGTTCTCTAAATGGTGTTGAAAATTGCATCAAAATTCGTTGTTCAGTTTGAATGAATACCGCGCGGTCACACATTCAGACACGAAAAGCGACTTCAATCTATTTTATAAAACAAAGTCGGGATAGTATGGTTTCACCATTTAGGTATAACTCAAGAACCACAGGACTGATTTATATGATCTTTGGTTTTGTTGGATTTGTCTCCGCCCCGAATAGCAGAATAACTATTAAAACATGGGGAAAATTAATAATAAAAAGGAAAAAAAGAGATTTCTCATACATTTTGTATGGGTAGGCTTTTTTGACTCTGATGAGGTACGGAGTTCGCTGGCTGAACTAGTTTACAATATGAATAGATGGATGGGATCATAATTTAATCGGAAAAGGGTAGAGTAATTGCTGAATTGCTGAAAGCGGAATTTTGTTAACACATATTGCCTAAGCCTTTCATCAATCGATATATACATATAAAAGAAAGTCGTGTTAGTTACCTACACTATTTATAACTCAAGAACGGCTGAACCGATTTGGCTGAAAATTGGTGGGGTAGCTTAGAACCAGGAGACGGACATAGGATACTTTTTATTTATTTAGATTTTATTTTTATTTAATACTTTTATTTACTTTTAGGAGTAGGGTAGGAGTAGTTTAGGAGTAGGTTAGGAGTAGGGTAGGAATAGGGTAGGAGTAGGGTGGGAGTAGTGTAGGAGTAGGGTTGGAGTAGGGTAGGGGTAGGGTAGGAGTAGGGTAGGAGCAGGGTAGGAGTAGGGTGGGAGTAGTGTAGGAGTAGGGTAGGAGTAGGGTAAGGGGTAGGACACCACACGAACGAAGTAGCGCCGGGCAGCTAGAAATAATTTATACAGGGTTATTGCACAACAACAACAACTTTTACTATAGGACCAAACCGATTTCAGGTTTGGTCCCATAGTAAAAGTTGTTCATAATGATGAGTGCAACGACCTCTTAAGAGGTTAAATAAATAAATAAAATAAATAAATATATTCGACAACTATCACACAACGCCGTCTAGTCCCAAGCTAAGCAGAGCTTGTGTTATGGGTACTAGACAACTGATAAACATACTTATATATTTCTAAATACATACATATTATAGATAAATTACACCCAGACACAGAACAAAATATGATCATGCTCATCACACAAACATTTGTCCTGGGTGGGAATCGAACCCACGACCTCCGGCATAGCAGTCAGGGCCACTAACCACTAGACCAACGGGCTAGTCTAGTTCAGTTTAGTAGTAGTAGTCGGGTTGTTAATGTTTTACCAATAACCCTGTATGGCAAAACAACGTTTGCCGGGTCACCTAGTTACAAAGAAAATTCCAAAACATATCCCTTATCTCTTCCCTCAGAACTTGCCATGTCTGCATGGGCAGCATCGGTTGACGTAATCTATATTTCCATTTTTCACTAGAAAAATCGAAAATGAACTACTTGAACAAATGTTTTGTGACACAAACAAAACTTTACATACCTAGTTAATTTGTAGTGAGAATCACAAAACTTTAAATGGCGTGTCCGTTGTGTGTGCCACTATGGAACTATTCTAACTTTATAAAGTGCCACTTTAGTCTCTATGCAGCACTGCACGGTACTTATGACGTAATAATCGGTGGGACTCAGAAAACAGACATATCTAAGGCCCAGCACATATTATTGTACTTTAAAAGGTTCAGCGATCAGCGAATAACTTGAGGTTTCTAAAATAGTTTCTGAATTTTGTTCTGTTGTCTATATAAATGTTCATTCGACAGTGGTTGAACTGACTGACTGTGACCAGACTATCATTCAGTAAAACATTCAGCAAATAGATAACTTTCTTTTTTTCTCATCAAGATGTGATTAGTATTAGTTCTTCATAAAAAATGCAACGGTAGTATTTTTGAGCTTGATTTTCGCCATTGTTTTAATTGGAATATTATCTAACAACTCGATTTGATGTAAGCTGAGGGCAAAGACAAGGTGTGCCCAGAAGCACAGGCATCTTCTGAGCACGTTCGTTACATCACAGACCTCATTCAAAGCTTTCCATCAGGCGTGATCGATGTGAAGGGCAACCCATTCAGCAATACATTTTTTTTTAAGTTCAATACATTCTATCAGCGACACCGATCTTTAAAATTCAATCATTGTGTGGGAGCCAAAGAACCTGTTTGTGCCAGCTTAGTCGAAGTGTTTCAAGCTCGGTGTTGTCGCAAAATCGCTAGCCACCATTGCTCGTCTCGTGTGTGCCTGACGTCACTGTAGACAGTCTAGTGACGTAGATATTGCACGTAAACGGTTTAACACTTCTTGGTAACACGTAGGTACAACACGCTACCAACTACGTACATTGCTACTATATGTATACTTTTTCGTATATACCGAGTGCATTTTGGAATGACTTGTATTGCACATTCGAAACTAAACTTATCCGAAAGTATCTGTTGTTTTAGGAGCCATGCTATCGTTCATTTGGTCGATCACTTTCAGTTTTGTTGTTCTACTAATCTCTGGTTCAACAAAGATTTTAGTAGCAAAACGCAATGTCTTATCCTAGATAATCTATTCCCAGATATGATCCTAGATAACTTCACAGAATGAAGTTAAGTACATTAAGGGCTGATTTTTCAATCAACAGATAATTTTTATTCCTGGAATACCTAATATTGACATCTGACAGATTTTCTATGGATGACCTGTCAAAAATTCAAATTAACTCCTCGGATAAAATTATCTGGCGTTGGAAAAATTAGTCCTTAGGTATGTAGCATAAGCATAGCATAACCAGCCTGTAATGTTCCCACTGCTGGGATACAAGCCTTCTCTCTTCGAGAGGGAGTGGGCTATAATCTACCACGCGGGCCCAGTGTGGGTTGGTAGATGTCGCATGAGTTCGATTTTTTGGTTCTAGAAGATGCCGGTTCCCTCACGATGTTTTCCTTCACCGTTTTGAGAGCAGTGGTGATGAACTTATTTACACAAAGTGAAGCGCCTGTCTGGGTTCGAATCTACGACCTAGAACTCGTAAGTCGAGACCTTACCACTGCTGCTAGTTACTACCTACTAGCAGCAGTGGTGTCCATACAGTGCTACTATATACTTACTGGTATGTAGTTCATGGCTAAATAATCTGGCATTTATCAATTTCGTAGAAAGAATAAAGAAAAAGCTTGTGCACGTCTCTAGGTGTTTAGAATAAATCAGTGGACGGCCTTAGGGTCTATGCACACGACGTTTTTTTTACGCACCGTTGTCGGCCGTACAGCGCAACAAAAACGCGCTGCAAGCGTAACTGTGTGTCGGGCCTGCGGACGGAGAGTAATGGGTAGCTCACCGTCCGATCAGGACCAGGCCCGTGCCGGACGGAGCGTACGTGTTCCACGCGCGCCTCAAAGAGATGTCAACATCAGTGAAAGGTTTGGGCCGAAGCCTGCCGGGTCAGCGGGATTGTCCGAAAGGGTTACCGATGCCCTGGAACATAAAGGGCTAAGGAAAGAACACGGGTGGGTTTTAGTCAGTAAGAGTCTGACACTCCCTTCCGCTCCACCCAGAGCTGGAGGGGTCTTTTGATGATTTCCCACTTTTAAAAAAAAGCGTAACTGTGTGTGTAGTCCTACTTTTTCAAGTTGTAGATAACACGGATGGGATCTTTATTATGGTGTCCATAATAAAGAGTATTCTATCTATCTGTCTATGGCCCGGCGATTTATTTTATTGTAGTATTGTGCATAGGCCTTTAGATCCTCCAACAAATAATATTCAAGGTATTTTTAATACTCCGCAGACTGGCTATATCAGAGAGTAATTCCAGTGTTGAAGTCTGGAATACTGATAAGAGAGAAATGAGCGCGATTTCGTATTACGTTGAGTGCTGGATTAGAAGAAAGATTGGAACTTTCACCTGAGATAATAATTCTTTCTTTTGTGACACTTAAAAAGCTTTTTTGGATAGTAGAGTTATAAATCTTAAAGCCTTTAAGACGTATTTAATTGAGTCATGATTTCATAAGCGATGTTTCTTATCATGATTAAGGGCCTGCGCCCATTGGCGGCAATGGTATGACAATAAAATTCAAATTTCAATGAAACCTTATGTCGGATACCCCCTAGCTCTAGTTTTGCACCTACGATGATTATCATTGAAATTTGAATTTTATTGTCATACCATTGCCGCCCAGAATATAATAGTATGACAATAAAATTCAAACAATGAAACGTTTTTTTTTTTCTTTAAAAAAAAGGGATTTTTAAGCGACAAATAGAAATATAATAGTATGACAATAAAATTCAAATTTCAATGAAACGTTATGTCGGATACCCCCTAGCTTTAGTTTTGCACCTACGATGATTATCATTGAAATTAGAATTTTATTGTCATACCATTAAGTTATATTTCTATTTGTCGCTTAAAAATCCCTTGCCGTGCCGTGCCGACAGTGGGCGCAGGCGCTAAGGCTTAATAAAGGCACTAACTTCTGCCCGCGGCATAGCGTAGCTTTCTAACAGTAAATTTTTGTAATCGGATCAGTAGGTATTTCCAGGGATTACCCTACCCAGATTACCCAATTTTATAGATTTAAATATACGCTTAACTTCGTCGTTATCACACTAGTATTAAAAAGGCTAAAATTTGTGAGTGTGTGTGTTTATATGTTTGTTACTTCTTCACACTCAAACGGCTGGACCAATTTTGATAAAATTTGGTATGGAGGTATCTGACACCCTGGATTAACATTACATATAGGCTACTTTTATCCCGATATACCCACGAGATCGAAACTTATGCGGGTGAAACCGCAGAGCGCAGCTAGTTGTCTTGTAACTATATTTATAACTAGCTGTGCCCCGCGGTTTCACCCGCGTAAATGTCGATCCCGTGGAAAAATCGGGATAAAAAGTAGCCTATGTGTTAATCCAGGGCGTCAGCTACCTCCAAACAAAATATTATCAAAATTGATCTAGACGTTTGAGCGTGAAGAAGTAACAAACATATAAACAGACGCACACACACACTCACAAACTTTCGCCTTCATAATTTGTAAATTAAAATAATAAGTAAGCAAATAATAACTAATACCTGATTAATTAATAAAAATAACAACATTGAATCCTAACTTAACTAAAACTATACACAAACTAAAATATACCGTCGAAAAATTCATCCTCATCGCTGTCGACTGGTAATGTACCCAAGAGACTGGCGGCATTACCACGTTGTATGGCGATGCTTAGCCTCTGGCCACGGTAAAACCCTGCCCTTGGGTCCCGGGAAGTGTCAGCCAGCCCTTTCGACATTTCCTTAAAAAGACCATGAGCACTCGGATCCCACGGCCCGAGGGTTTCAACCCGAAACGGCTCGAAAATATAATTTCCGATAAGGTTATTATTGTTACTTGAAAGAAGAAAAACCACACATTATAACCTAATCCTAAACATAACTCAAGCCTCTTGCGCCCTTGAAAATTCAGAGACAGATCACAGATCCCTATATTTTGGCTTGAATTGTCTCCACACAAAACTTATTGTCCCCTAGCTTAGAAGATTAAAACCGTCCTCGACTTCGCTCCTCACCTATTGTGTTTTGTTACCGCCGTATATATACTTTATTATTATTTTAACAACCCCACTTGTATCAAATCCCCTTTCAAAGAGCTATATTGTGCCCTCGTGTGAGGATATAAAGTGGGATCCAACTACATTCATTTTACGTTGGGTAAGTAAGTATAAACTTGTTTACTCCTTATGCTCTAGTTATAGATATAGTGGGTTTTGAGTCTTTATTTTGAAGTGTTAGATAAGAATGTTTAAAGACTATGCTCACATATAGAAGCAACAAGAATAATCTGGATTTTGTATTATCATGATTTAAAAATCGTTCTTCTCAATAGAGACCTACGTTTTAGGGAATGGGCAACTAGCGTCAGCTTTCTGAATAACTGATCGACTCTGTGACAATTCAAAAGTGCTTGTGAAAGGTTAAATTGAGTGCCTGTGAAAGGTTAAATTGAATTAAATTCTTTGAGTTTAAGTTTATGAAACGCGCTTAAAGTACTTCATTTGGTAGTTAGTCATCAATAAAGACGCTTAGGATACGGTGTAACTGTAAACTTCTACGCCATTCGTACACGCAAGGAACGTCCCTTAAGGGTGGAAACACCATCACAGAAAGTTTTGGATTATGGACACATAATATTCTGCTGTTTCCAGCGTACAAATATTTTAAAGAATTAAAATAAAATAGTATTAAAAAATGTCAAAATTAAACCATACTTACAATGTCAAGGATAAGGAAAACGTTAACTACTATCAAATACAATGTCAAGGGTTATTAATTTAATGTCAAGAATTACAATTACAATTTGCAACCCATTTGTCATTTCCCGCTTTAGACCTTATGCTCCTAAACGTCTGTTAGCGCCTCATCCAAAAAATACTAAAAAAGTCAGAGAAGGAGGCACCTCTTAATAATGTCTCCTAATATATTTCGTAGAAAAATTTAGTTGTCTGATGTAAGATACCTTTGTTATTTAAAGCCTCTCCATTAATCTCCATTGTTTTTATTATAACTCAGTTTGTTGTTAGTATTACCTTCATTCGCATTAACTCCTACACTGTTAATATGATATTTCTTGTTTATTGCTTACAATGTTTTTCAACAATAGTTTGCCAATTATGAGTAGTTTGTTGTGGTTTCTTTGGTAAGTAGATATTGCGTGTTTAGGAAAATGGTAGTAAGCCGTCAGGAAAACAAGCATTGTAAGGTGATCTGATTAGAGTTAGATGTAGATAACGGGACTTTTATCATGATGTTAGAAGTCTATTCTTGTGTAGATAAATCTTATCAATCGAGTATTTATACGTTTCAAAGTAGCGCTGTGTGAAGTCATGTAAGTACGTACAAAGAGCAGTGGTGGCTCAGTGGTAATGGCCCTGACTTACGAGGTGTAGGCCGTGGGTTCGAACTCAAGTGCTCTCATCATCAACCCTGCTCATTAGCAGTTACATTAGCGTATCAGTCCCCTGTCCCATGTCCAGAACATAACCCACTTGCTGAAGTGTCCCAAGCTTCCATACACGTCCACTCTTGAGGACCTAATGGATTCCAATAATCTTGCAATTAACGTTGTGTAACCTACAAGCAATAAGCTCGGAAACCATAACGATCGCAACAAAAATTTGTATCCCAGCAAAAATTCTATCTCAATAAAATATTAATATTTTGGTTGCCAACAAAAATGTTTCGGTCCATTCAAATACATAACTCGTTGACGCAATCCACGGGCTATTTACTGCGTGACGTTGATGTTCAGCCTAATTAGATGATAGCGTAACAGTCGGCGCAGTTGTGTACGAAAACATGTTTGTATTTAGATTTCGTATCTGAATGCAATCTGATTCTTCTTCTTCGTGTCGCTGGCACGACTGTATTTCAGATCTTGTAGGCTCAAAAGTTCGCCACTTTCACGGCGTCATCAGTGGCAGCACAGAGGTCACTTTGACTGCATGTTCTGGGAAACAGAGGGCAGGCTAGGAGGTGGAGCATAGTTTACAACATAGCTCCACATCCACACCCTACTGCCGTTCTGTCGAGGTCCTACCTAACTTAACCGGGGAAATACATCTTCCCACTTGTGTACAGAGACGGTTCAGGGACTTCTAAGTGGATCCTGCAGGATGATGCTCCTTTGGTGGTAGACAGTAAGTAGGAGAGCGAAGAGTATCCCAGTCAATTTCACGCCGACATTTTCCAAGAGGCTACCGTTCTCTTTACGTTTCCGGATTGGATTCAGACTTATCGAGGTTGCTAGAATGTAATCTAATATGAATGAATATCATTCAAAGTATCTATGAATGAAGTTGGCATGGGTAAGAGCGTAGATTGTTTGCCAAAAGGTAAATAATATATCGATCTGCATACCTATAGGCTGCGTTTTATTCAAAAGCGATCGTCACGTTCATATGTCACTTTTTATTCGGTGAATCTGAACGCGTGGTCGCGCTAACAGATGGCGCTGTCTGGTTTTCCGAACAAAAAGTGACTTACCCACACACGCGTCCTGCACCCCGCAGTGACATCGCCTAGAACGTCCCACCCAGAACATTTTTTTCGGTGCGCCACGGGGTGCCTCGCCACTTATACACGATCCGTACACAAAAAAAATCGATTCATTTAAATTTAAATTTCATAAACAATAGTGGTACATTCGCGGACATAGTGCCACAAGACATCCAATGCCAGCCAACCACCAAGTGCAAATATACTGAATCCAAGATTCATTAACAACCGACATAGGATAAAGAATTGCTAAACCTAAGTGGCAGTGGGCAGGGCACATTGCTCGCAAAACAAATGGCTGATGGGGATGAAAGGTTCTGGAGTGGCGACTGCCTACCGGAAGACGTAGCTGTAGAAGAACTACCACAAGATGGACCGGTAACCTGGTGAAGGCCAAACCGGTCGAAGTGGCGATGCTTAGGGGAGGTCTGAGTCCAATAGTGGACGTCTTTCGGCTGAAATGATGAAGATTTTCCACAAAAAATAAACAAACTCCGAAGCAAAGTTTTCCTAAAGTTTCATCACGGGATTGTCCGAAATGGTTACCGCTGGCCTGGAGCATAAAGGGCTAAGGAAGGAACACGGGTGGGTTTTAGTCAGTAAGACTCTGACACTCCCTTCCGCTCCACCCAGACCGGGAGGGTCATTTGTCCTTGTTAAATTTTTTCAGGATAGGAAATATCCTGAAAAAATTTAACACTAATATTATAAAGGCGAAAGTTTGTGAGTGTGTGTGTGTTTATATGTTTGTTACTTCTTCACGCTCAAACGGCTGGACCAATTTTGATAAAAAAAATTAAATGGAGGTAGCTGACACCCTGGATTAACATAGAGGCTACATTTTGTCCCGATATTTCCACGGAATCGATATTTACGCGGGTGAAACCGCGGGGCCCAGGTAGTAAATAAATAAATGCTCTGACCAATCTACTGTTAGGTAAATCTTTACTACCAAAATGTTCTGCAGTTAATGCTGCAGCTATAGATGGGCAATCCACCCGGGTTTAAATCCGGTGCTTTGATAAAAACTCAATTTTGTGGGTGTTAATGGGTGTTTACAGGTGTTTATCGGGTGCTTGTCATAAGCACCGGGTTTAAATCCGGTGGATTGCCCATCTATAGCTGCAGCCCATTTACCAAACCAATCATAAGGCTAAACGAAAGATGGCAGGTTATATTGAAAAGCTTTTGGAAGACAGCAGTCAATTTTCTTGCTTTCCGCGCATCGAACATTCAAAATTCGTGATAGCAATATCGATGACACAGTGTTTGAACCAAATGAGGCCTACGGTAAATAGAGGTACATGTAAATTAGTAACCACTGCTGTCACCCGTGCGTCATAGCCGTGATAACGATAACAGCTGATAAGGCCGTTTGAAGGATCAAGAAATCAAATCTCTTCTAATTTGAACCTTATATCTACGAATTAGAGTTGAGAGTCCATTGGGACGGAGTGACTGAGTTTTTTTGACAGCTTTTCAAGTTACCAAAAGTAACGTTTAGATGTGTTTGTAATCAAATGTTACAATTAGTTGTTATTTTTTTAGTTTTGTTTATCAAACTATTTATCTATGTAGGTTATCTCATAGCTGATTTATCCGTGTCTAGATAGAGTTTATTTATACAAAATACGAGGTTATTATTATTATTATCCTGGCTTTTGGATTCCCAACAATATTTTTAGGAGAAATACCACGAATAATAATATTTCAGCACTAACATGACTGCTCATTTATTATCTTCGGACTTATCCACATCACTTGCAATTCCAGCCACAGCGGGATTACAGTTTCAGCCCGATTCAAACTTTGTGGTGGCTCTGGAGCACAAAATACAGAGAGTACAGAAAGCAATCACATGTATGTACTTCACTTTTCATACCTACGCTCGGCGGTCGCGCTATGGTTGTCAGATTTGGCTTATGCACAAAAAACTATCGTGGTAGTGGCACTCGTACCTAGTTGTTTGATTTATTGTTGAGCTTATTCCATAATATTAAAACAAAACAATAAACATAGGTAGTATTACAATACAAAAAGTTTACAGAACAAAAACTTCTTATTGAAAATTCCTAATAACTTCGAAACGGATTACCCTACTTACACAATTTATTTTGCCCTATCCGTTTTAGACCTAAACCTATCAAAAAACACTAAAACCAACACAATATCTACACAAACAAAAATCATGTTTTCAACTTACGTAATAGTTGGTGGCGTGAATTTACCTTACAAAAAAGTTACTTCGTTTATACTGATTAAAAATAGGAAACTATTATATAAATCAAGCTCAGATAATTTTTGCACTTCACAGACGCGTGTCTCAAGCCGATGGCGCTAGTCCCAGCCAGTCCGAGATAACGTGTCCGTGAGCGGTGTCTATGTGTGCGTTGCTCGAGCGTACTTTGTATGTAGATTGACTTCTGTACTCTCTGTATTTTGTGTCTGAAGGGCGCTACTCGTTGCGCGGTACCTCCCCCCTCACCCCCGCTGCCTGGAGAATGTTTTACTGCGCAGAGACTCGCCTCATCTTCCGAGCCACCATAAGTCACAGAATAACTAATAGTACTGATAAAGTTTAAATCGGGCTGTACTCGTGTTGCGGATTCATTTGATTAAGAGCAAATGCGAGTGGTCTTTTCTCCATAGAAACGCTCACGCCTGTTTTCTTTCTAGTTAATGACCATTAAGCAATGATTATTTACAAAATAATACATAATAACTACTTGTATGGCTCTATGTTTTCTTCTTTGATGATACATTATTTTTATAAGCACTAGAATGCTCAAAAATGCTCAAATTTGAGCATTTTTTTGTACACTAGGCCTCTGCTTAGTGCACTAATTTAAAAATTATTAATGAAAAAGGAAAAATATATGGACACAGTATAATAATATATCCTTCATATTCAGTTTATGAAATATCATTTTAATTCGTCCAATATTGGAGGAGGAAATAGGCGAGAGCCAAACCTCGAACTTAACTTTTTACTTAGGCTTTTTAGAAAGTCTCTCCGACCGCATTTCCTCTTAATTATAATGCACATATCTACTTTCAAAGCTAACTGACAAGAGACAATCGCCCAATTATGATGGTCCTTTTAAAATATTTTCCTAATTTATTCTGAAAAATAATCCTTTAGCAGCAACCGACTGTTTGGGGTCACACATCATCTGCCTAGCCTGTTCCCAAGTATGTTGAGGTCGGCTTCCAGTCTAACCGGATGCAGCTGAATACCAGTATTTTACATGGACCGACTGCCTATCTGAACTCCACAACCCAGTTACTAGGTAATAAGATACCCCTTGGTTGTCAGTCTTGTGGCCTTCTGACGACCCGTAACGACTGTCAAAGATTCACGCTCAATGTGCTCATCGTGCTTTCCGAGGCGGAGTGGTCTCGGTATGTAAGGATGGTCACCTATTCACGGACCAACCGCAGCAAGTGTAGATGATCGATCGACCCATGCGGCTGTTATTACTTACACAAGCCCCTATGGGGCCACAAGCTTTTTTGAAAAAGCTAACCATCCCATAAGCCTCTACAGAATACATAACACCATCAATTCTGTTTTCATTCCACCTGATCTCGCCATGTTTTCCATAATTCTCGGATCTGTATTTGGAGATTCGTGCTTACGCATTTTACCGGGAACCGAGTGCCAGTTATTTTTAATTTCAACGATCATTGTTATTTGTGGCTAAAATGCTGACCGCATGGTTTATAGAGCTTGGGAAAACACTGCCAGAGCTTCGGTGTGGGATTTATGAAAAGGCGTTTACTCATTTCTGATCTGATCAAACTTAGCAAAATGATTTCAGTGTTCAAATCTGGCAGCACCATCCCAAGAATTTTCGGTCCATTTCGATATTACCTACATCATCTGCCTAGCCTTTTCCCAACCATGTTGGGGTCGGCTTCCAGTCTAACCGGATGAAACTGAATACCTGTATTTTACATGGAGCGACTGCCTATCTGACCTCCACAACCCAGTTACTGGGTAATACGATACTCCTTGGTAAGACTGGTTGTCAGACTTTCGGGCTTCTGACTACCCGTAACGACTGTCAAAGATCCACGAATGACAGCCGGGACTAACGGCTTAACGTACTTTGCGAGACACGGAGGGGTCACGGTATGTAAAGATGGTCACCCATCCACAGATCAAGCGCGGCAAGCGTAGCTTAACTTGATCGATCGACCTGTGCGGCTGTTATTATTTAGCCACGGGCCTCTCCATTTCGATATTACCTACATTGAGCAAAATTTTTGAATAATTAATTTTAAAACAAATATTTAGGATATTTCAATAAACATAACTTATTTCATCTGAAACGGTTTGATTTCACAGAAGGTCGTTCAACTACAGCCGCGGGCGTTTAATTACTGAATATAATATACAGATAGGAAACGCCGGCCTCATCTAGCTTATATTTTTATTTTGATAACCTATTTACAAAATAAATAATTTAATTTTATTTCATTTCACTGTTCAAAGCGTTTGATTAAGGGTCCGTTCTGTTTCTGGTTACAGAAGGAAGCCTCTTCGCCTCTCTAGGGCCATAGTCTGAAGAACCAAAGAGTTTTCATAAATTCCAAGGGCCTGTACAGACAGGGTTTTTTCAAAGTGTGTTTATAAAACGCATCCAAATTAGGAGTACCAACGGATCGAAAAGGTAAAATGCGAAGAATGATAATTATGTAATCGTAATCGTACTGTTTAACATTGGAAGAAGGATTCACTGTCCATTCTGGCTCTTGTGATACAGGACCTCCTAGTACAAGAGCCAGGGCTACACTGATGTTTGTATCTTGAAGTGAAAATAAACAAATTATTATTATTATTATTATTCTATACGCGTTATTTCTTACTCGGGTACATTTCCCAGAAACTATTTCGAAACAGTAGTTTCAGAATGCCTTATCGAACACATTCATTGGTCTGTTATTAACTTATTACACGCGCACAATTTAATTGTTCTCCGATCGTATCAAACATCGGTTTCCCTATCCATTTCGCATACAAAACACCCCTCGGTTACCACTCATGATGTACCTTTCACGTCGAGGTGACCTATTTTCGATGTAAACTTGATACGATAGGTAGGTTAGCAACCTCTGGGTACATAAATACAGTTGTTATCTTAATCCCGGCTTACGCTAAACGTGGCTTTGTGTGGCGTCAACACATTTAAGGCATCTCCACACGCTGACCCTACGGCAACAAGTGGTGGGTCGGTTATACGATACGAACAGTAAGGGGCCGTCTCCACGAGCGAGAGAATCGCGGCGATATTATCGTCGTGTCACGTATTTCTATACACTCTCTTAGAACGTGTCTCCACACGGCGATATCATCGCGGCGAAAATTTGATGGCACGGCGAGACTATCGCCGCGATTCTCTCGCTCGTGGAGACGGCCCCTAAGTGTATCTTTGTAAACAGATGCAGATTAGGTATTCGAACCGTATCGTATTTTGCAAAAGATATACCCAATAACAGAGGTTGGGATTCCGCAATGCGCCTACTTACAATTTTATATATTTTCCCATTCATATAAATTTTCTAAACAAACGTTTCTCTCCAATTTTCCGTATTATGCAAAGCCTATACAACGGTTCCGGATACTTTAAAAACATGGGAGATCTTGAACTGCAATGAAGTTCCAGGGGTTGCTGAATTGCCATCCATAGTGCGCAAAAGCGATGCAGCATCCAATATGCATGATATTATCCGCTTGGGATTGTGTAAAGAACTGTAAGTCGTCTTACTCTTATTTTCACTGTACTTACAGCATAACATAATATCAATTACAATCTGAATAATATTGAAGGAAATTGCTAATCCATTGCTTTAAATGTTCGGAAAATTTTACTTCTCAACAATGTAAATAACGCAATGAAGGTGGTTGAACTGTCAAAATGGACACCATTGCTACTGATTGTGTGTTACGCTATTAGCCCGCTGTTCCTGTAGTTTTGTCACAATGTGGACATTGTGAACAGACAATTGGCGGTGATACCTCAGCAAGATTTGTTTGACAGTCTTTACGGGTAGTCAGAAGCCCGAAAGTTTGACAACCAGTCTTACTAAGGGGGGGGGGGGGTATTACCCAGTAACTGGGTTGTAAAGGTCAAATAGGCATTCGCTCCATGTAAAATACTGGTATACAGCTGCATCCATTTAGACTGGAAGCCGACCCCAACATAATTGAGAAAAGGTTAAGTAGATGAGGGTAAGAAAACAACAAAAATAAATAAAAACACCGCTCGATCATCACTATCGAAAGTATAGTTATAAATCAATAAGCTGATAGACCATACGCGTAATGAAAATTCCCTCATTATTCGTGAGATGGGAAGCCCTCGCATAAAATTTATAGGCATCTATTACTGACGTGCTTAATAAAACGCATGTGTGTGTGTTGGATGGTGTAATGTAACACATTACACCCTCTGTATCTAATCGGCTTTGTCGGTTTCACGTAAACAATCGAGGTGGCTTTTGCACGGACTCTTTGATCGGATGCTTTGGGCTATTAGGAAAGGGGGGTTCGTGGCTAAGTGATAACAACCGCATGGATCGATCGAAGGGTGTCCTACGCTTGCCGCGGTCCACTCGAGGCACAGAAAGTCTCGATATATTGTCTGTCGCTGAAAACCAGCGCTGGGGCTCTGTCTTGCATAGGGTCGCAGCATAATGCTGAGCGATAGCCGTTTTGCGTGGATGTGACGCATGTTTCCCCCAACGCTTTCTTTTTTTTTGTTTATGTTCTTTATTGCGTCATGTTTACCGCAAATAAACTTATTTTCTTTCTTTCTTTATATACAGGGTGAATTTTTCAAGTGGACGTGGATGGCCAAATCCGAAACTATGAGGAATAGCGAAAAGTACTCGAAGGAGTCGCGGGCTCGATTTAGATGAAAACTAAAACTGCATCATTGGATTTTTGAAAAATCAATATTTCTATCTAATAGCCAGGAACCGAACCCGTTGATTTTGATTTAAAAAAAACACACACTGATAATCCTTATTAGGGACACTATCGAATGGTGTAATAATACAGTGTGTGTTTTTTTGATGCAGTTTTAGTTGTCATCAAAATCGAGCCTGCGACTCCTTTGAGTACTTTTCGCTATTCCTCATAGTTTTGGATTTGGCCATCCACGCCCACTTGGAAAATTCATTCTGTATAATGGATGGTCCCATTACATATCACGACTCCTCCGTGCCTCGGAAAGCACGTTATGCTGTTGTTCCTGGATGTCATTCGCAGACCTTTGACAATTGTTACGGGTAGTCAGAAGCTTTAAAATCTGACAACTAGTCTTGCCAAGGGGTATCGTGTTACCCAGTAACCGGGTTATGGAGGTCAGATAGGCAGTTGCTCTACACGTGTCTAGTATTTTTATGTAAAGAATCTATGTACAAAATTTCAAAACTGTATCATGAAAAATCACAAAGTTATAGGTTACCTGTTTGTCCGTACAAAAACATGCTCACCTGCGCCGCTCGCGCCGCTCGCGCCGCGCCATCTTGCGCTCATTGCGCTCTTGCGCGACGCAGAGATTGGATAACCTACTTAGTGTTGCTCGGTGTCCAACTTTTAACCTTTTTTAAATATTTTTGGGACAAAGTATAAGATGGGGTAAAAATTATTGGAATCGATTCAGTTACTTATTCTGAACAAACTATATTCAGGTTTCGCATATACTAAAATAACGTTGTATAAAATACTGTTATCGGCTGCATTGGGTTAGACTTGTATAGTTGGGAAAAGGCTATGCAGCTTGATGAGCTACGAAACCGCAATGCGCCCGCGCGTGGTGGACTACGGCCCGCTCCCTCTCACAAAGAGGACTGTATCCCAGCAGTGGGAACATTATAGGCTGATTATGCATATCGTGGCCTTAGAGTAAAAACCTTGGGAATGCAATACCTCTTAATCTCTCATTTTATGCATTTCGGACAATCTTATAGTATCGAACAGTTCTGAATATAAAAGCGGGTTAAATTTCCATATTAATTACTAAGAATACAGAACCTCATTAAAAAAAAAACATATTATAAAATATTATTATTACATATAAAAAAAAAAAATTATTTATATTATTATTATATTTTTATTATTATTATACCTCCTTTTTTTTAAGTCGGTTAAAAAAACATAAAACACGCCGTACAAAAATTTTACAGCACGCAGTTGTTTCTTCCTCCCGAAAAGTTACTTCTTTTACACTTACGAGATTTTCACTCTAAGGCGTCGATATATTATATTTATCAGTAGGGGTAATGCGGTAATGGGACTGCCTCTTTGATCTAGTGGTCCCCAGAGCTATTGCAGAGCATGAAGTTATAAAGGTATGAGGAACAGGGTGTAAAGTTCACTCATACTCTATAGTAAAGGGAGGATCCTCCGACCAGACGGGTGCTGTGTCTGGCGGGCAACTGCCCGATGACTCATGTTGGGTCGTTGTATCTATGCTAGTTGCGCGGTAAACTCTGCTTGCGAGATGTAGGATTTTGCGTGACGTAAGTATGATGCGTTGTAGATACCGCTACAAAGTCCTGGATTCAATTCCTAGGCAGGGCAAAGTGTTATTGGGGTTTTTCATCATGAATTTCACAGTAGCAGGCTGGAGTCTGGATTTGTGCTCGATTAATGGTAATAGACTCGCCGCTATACATGGGACTTAAAACTTAACTGGTGAGTGAGTGTAAGTACACCTCTGCCTTTACCCATCCGGGAAACAAGGCGTGGTGTGATGTTACGTTCAGACGCCAGCACATCACGCTACCCGAAACTGTCAAATTTTCCCAATCAACTTTGAACCTTATACCTAAGCGATAAAGTTGAAAATCTACTAAAGAAATTTGACAGATTGTAGTAGCTTGATGTGCTGGCGTCTGTACATTATTATTCTGAAGGTGGACGTCAAACGTTAAAACGTCATAATGGAATTCAATCGAGTGTATGACGACAACTAGGAAGAGACCTTCCCAACTGTTGTCATACACTCGAATGAATTATCAAATTGATTAAACACATATCGATTACGTCAAAAGTTACGTCATAAGCAAAATAAAACTCTTTGTGGTTGTAACTATTGATAAAGCCGTATGGTGGTTAAATCTAATAAACAAACACTAGCAACACAAGCCGGGCACATATCTAGATTTCGGGCTGCTACTGAGAAATTCCGTATAGAAAAACCCAATAGGTAACACTTTGTCCGACCTGGAAATAGAATCCAGGACCTCATCATGCTCAGCAATATCTAACCCTTGCGACCATTAGACCGACGAGGCAAGTAATGGATAAAAAATGTTAGAAAAATATGAGCAAAAAAATAATGTAATTTTAAAAGCAAGACTTTTTTGCGCGTAAAAACAATGCATTAAAAGCTTATCTACTCAACGAGGCGGGAAAATGGAAAACGCATTAAGTACGCACTGAATTGAAAATGTAAGGAAAACAGGGTTTTTTCCCTCGCATCAAAATACCTTTCGTACCCTATAATATATTTGATAAACACCTATGAACACAAGTTACAACATGGTTCCTATCCACCACTTCTCGAAAAAAATAGAGTTCTTACACACTACCAACGTAGGAATTTAGAGCTACCTTAATAACTTTTATAACTAGCCTTTGAACTTGTACACCACCTCCTTGATCATAAGGTCCTGGGTTCAATTTCCGAATCGGTCAAAGTGTTATTGGGTTTCATATTAATCAGCCTCTATTGTTCCCACTGCTGGCCCTTCTCTTGGAGAGAGGAAACGGGCCATAATCCCCCGTTGCTAGATATAACATGTCTTCGAATTTTTGGATCTAGGACATGCCGGTTTCCTCACGATGTTTTCCTTCACCGTTTTGAGAGCAGTGGTGATGAAATTAAATACACTAAGTGCGTGGCTGGGTTCGAACTCACGACCTACAACTCGTAAGTCGGGGCCATTACCACTTGGCCACCACTTGGCTGTCAGGGACGCCTCATTCCGAATAAATTTAGAAAGATTACAATCATAGTCTGTGTAATAGTAATCATTGTCTGTGTGGTGCCGGACTTAAAGAATAGTACCACCCCATACTTCCTGTGGACGTATTTCGGCTGAAATGATGACAATCATAGCCCTTTGCAGGAATATTCATCGCTAACTTCAGGGGGCTCATGGCAAAATAACAGCCGGATATAATAATAAACAAACAGAGCAGTGGTGGCCAAGTGGTGACGGCCACGACTTACGAGTTGTAGGTCGTAGGTTCGAACCCAGACCGGCGCTTTACTTTGTGTAAATTAATATCATCACCACTGCTCTCAAAACGGTGAAGGAAAACGTCGTGAGGAAACCGGCATGTCCTAGAACCAAAAATTCGAAGACATGTGATATCTACCAACCCGCACTGTGCCAGCGTGGTAGATTACCGGTGTGGCGTGGTAACTTTTACTATGGGACAAAACCTGAAATCGCGAAAAAAAAAATCAGCTGTTCCCTATATTTTGACGAGTTATACGAACATAAATGTAGGAAACAGCTGATTTTTTTTTCGCGATTTCAGATTTCGTCCCATGGTAAAAGTTGTTCATAATGATGAGTATATTGACCTCTTAAGAGATTGTTAATGTTTTACCAATAACCCTGTGTATATAGATAATAAACTGGGCCACCAGCCACCACTGTTCTACTGTTTTATTGGGTTTACCATCTGGAATTTCTCAGTAGCAGCTCGGAGTCAGGATTTGTGCCAGTAGATGGAAATAGGCTCGCCCCCTGTTACATGCGACTTAAACATAACTGGCGAAATGTAGGTGTACAGACGTCAGCACAACAAGCTACTACAATCTGTCAATTTTTTAAAATAGATTTTCAACTTTATCACTGAAGCCTAAGGTTCAAAGTTGATTGGGAAAATTTTACAGTTTCGGGTAGCTTAATGTGCTATCGTCTGCCGAACAGTTCGGGGATAAAGGCGTGATTTTATGTTAATATTTTATTTTTATTTTATGTTCTACATAATCTTTTATAATTTCACTTGTAGTTCTTCTCTTCATCTCTTGTCCTTCTTTTCGATTCAAATCTAAGTAGCTAGGTGTTTAAATACAGAAAATACCTCACTCAGTGATGTTATGCAATTTTATCGATATTTTTTTCGATGGCCAGTTGTAGATAGTATTGATTTATTATTAGTATTGATTAATAAGTAATGTGATAATTATGATTAATTGAATGTGATGACATTGACGTGCACTTATTATACAGATTATTTAACATTAAGGTGCTTTTCTGCTACCTGCAATATTAAAACATTTTAGTAAAAAAAAGTAACAAGAAACATGTGCACATCTGTGGGTACGGCACTGCCTTAAATTTTGATAATTCGACAACATTCATTGAGTTATTTACGTTGTCCAGCAGACAAATTTTTCAAACCTATGTAGCAATGGATTATGATATGTTATTGCAGGCTACTGTATTCAAGTCATACCTTTTTCCCATGCTTAGTTTTTATTTAGTTTGGTAAATTACTAAACATTAAAAAAAAACGAAACTGTTTGTCAAATCACCAACTGAACAATAATTGCATTTTTTTATAGCAAAGGACATAACAAGGACTTCCGTTTATACCTACTTAAATTCAAATTTCTTTCATAGATTTTCAACTTAATCGCTAAACATACCTAAGGTTCAAAGTTGATTGGGAAAATTTGACAGCTTCGGGTAGCTTGATGTGATGGCGTCTGTACTTACATATTTATCTTCTGACCTGTGCTGCGGTAATTTTTTGCACCAATTAGCAAAATCCTCGCCTGATTAATATGCATTCTGACGTGTGCCGTCAGAACTCAGTGAGACCGAACCTTTATGAAAAATGTTCAACATACGATACGAATCGACGAGTCCAATTTAATGAAGATAATTGTTACGTCACCTTGATTATCAGCCAAGATTATCACGTTGTTTTTATAATTAGCGTATTGAAAATATGGATTTATACAATAAACATACTTATAAAAAATTTATAAGAACATTTGAGGGTTAAAATGCATTATAAGTGATCATATTCTGTTCATTTATGGGACAAAAGTTTCGACCCATATAGCCTTACCTACGTCACTAACACACATTTCTCGTCAGTAAAAGTGGCTTGACGTCATAAGACGCAACGTAATCTACGTCTACCTGAACTTTTTCAAACAATAGAACAAATAACCAATCTTACAGAGGCGATTACGATAATCGCTCGATAAGCCTAATTGGCAATCGATGTCAGAGGCGGTCTCGTCGACCTTCGCTCACGTGTACCGCGCAAATATACCAATGTTTTTATCTCCTCGCTAACTCTAACGCGATGCTGTAATATTAAAAATGGTGTGTAGATGTAGAATATCTTGTAGTTCATGACTGTGTGCCGCGGCCTGCGCCGGCGCTTATCAGTCGACCTCCAGTTACGTGCAACGACGCTCTGTTAATTAGATAAAATAAATTAAATATTCTATCGTAGTTAAATATTTGTGGACACACTTCACATTTACAGTGTTAAATATTGAAACGCGAACCACGTGGGAAACGGTGACGGAGTCTGTCACAAACGTGTAATTTTACTTACTTAGAATGAATTCATATTGTGGTTTAATTAGCAATTGTAATAGGCCAGTCGCTGGGACTGACCAGTGATCAGTGATATTGAAAGCGAAGTAAATGGCGAATTACATCTCAAACGCTGTGGGATACGGTTGAGAACGGTAGCTAAGGACGTTGTTCTTAATATTAATAATTAAAAATGCTGCGTTCCAAAATAAAAATAATGTATAGTAAAAATCTGTGTTTTCCAGTGCGCAGGCGTTTAATGAGCACAGACTGCCGCTTTGTTTACGGCCGTGTATCGTGTTACTGTAGACGATAACGTGTTGCCCAGTCAGTGATATTCAACGCGTTTGACGTTCGATAAACTGCTTTATGTAGCTACTAGAGCGTGCGACTTCCTTGCTACGAAATATTTGTTTAAAAAATTATATCGATATAGTGAGTGCACGTCACTAGTGCTGGGATTTGTGTCTTGACTTGACATAAGCCTTTGACGCAGTGAACGTCTTGAAATAAATCTGCTTGATTTATTTACTTTTTAAATAAAAAATGTAGCAATATGATGGACTTTTAGTGAAGAACATTATGTGTTTGTGCTAGTTTTGATTTAAAAGGATTTGAACACTATGGAAATGGACACTGAAGAAAACACTGGTAAAGTTTTTATTTAAATTACTTTAACGTAACATTATTAACGAAGGAAAAATCATTATAATCTGTCACACTTAAGAATCAAAGTCCGTGATTTGACCTCTCTATAAGTTATACGCATTTTGACCTACCGACACAGCCACTTGGATAATACCTATCTTTAATAAAAATAATATATATAAAATTCTTATTTTATTTTAAATTACGATAGAGCTGCTCTATTTGCGGTTAAATAATGAAAGGAGCAGTGGAGGCCTTTTTTTTTGTTTTCGGGGGGAATCCTTCAAAAGGCACCCGACCTCTGGGGATCGGTCGAGGAGTGTGGGATTTTTACCTCAATAAAACCACCCCGGTGATCACCATCAGCACAGTGGAAACGGCCGCGGCTTACGAGATGTTTGTCTTAGGTACCAACCCAGACATGCGCTTTACTTTGTATGATACAATATTTTTCATCACCACTGTTTTCAAAACGGTGAAGGAAAACATCGTGAGAAAACCGGCATGTCCTAGAACCAAAAAATCAAAGACATGTGACATCTACCAACCCGCACTGGGGCCGCGTGGCATTACGGCCCACTCCTTCTCATAGGAGGGGGCCTGTGTCCAGCAGTGGATACATTATATGCTAATTATGCTAATGTAGTCCTATATATGACATAACAAATTGTATTTATTTACGTTATTATTGATGACGACTGTGACGTATATTCTAAATGTCGTATATAGACATTTATTATTAGTATATAGTTTATCTGTGGGTAGGCACATAAACAAGAACATGTGGTCATAGAGGCTACATTAGTAGGCAATTAATGGGAAGGAAAAGTTAATTACCTATTATAATCCGGTTATATTTAGGTACTTAGTAAACACAAGATGTAAATTTGTATTGTTCGAGTTTGTTTAGTTTTGAAGGGCAGTGGTATTTAATTATTATTCGGCAATTTATGTTTTTTTTATTTGATTTTATATCTCTTTCTCGTTAGAAAGAGTTAAGTACTAATAACAAAGCAGAAGAATTTCTTTGTTTGAGCGCGTTAATCTCTAGAAATACCAGTCGGATTTGAAAAAATCTTTTTGCATTCAATAGCCCAATTCTTGAGAAAGGCAATAGGCTATTTAACATCACGCTATAACACTTAGAAGCCGAGCAGAAAGAAAAAAGTCAAAAAAACGCTAAGCGAAAACGAAGTTATAGCGGTGACAGGTATGCAATGCGACGGGGTGGGACGGCGGAACAAGAAATTTCACGAGGATGAAGTACAACAAACAGCATTATAATGCACATCCACAGATATAGATATACCTAGATAACGCAAGAGTAACTACTTCGCGTGCCAAAAATTGCACCAACTTATGATTACAAATCGTAAGCCGCCCCTTTCGCGCTCAGTCCTTTGTACTGCTGGCTGGGTAAGTGTGAGCGAGAGCGCGAGCTTGTGACGTCATAGTAGGTAGTCAAAAATATGGCACGCTTGGTTTTCATACAGTTCGTGATACTTGCGTTATCTAGGTATATCTATATCGGTGTGCACATCACTAGTGTTTATAAATTTTTGTTCAACTCACTTACGGGGCCGGCAGAGCATGCATAGTTCATACAAACGTAATACCAAAATAATTTGTAAATCACACATACTTATAATATTTATTCCGATTGGATTACAGAATATCTAGGGTCCCAAATATATATTTTGAATGGACACTGATTTATAGATGAGTTATGAGAAAAATAAGTTTTCTATAGAAATTTGAAATTCCTCATATCTCGTCTTTATATCAGTGTCCTTTCAAAATATAATTTGGGACCCTAGATATTTCGTAATCCAATCGGAATAAATACACACTACCTTAAGAATATGTTTGATTTACAAATTACTTTGGTATTACGTTTGTATGAACTACGCAATGCTCCGCCGGCCCCATAATTCAATTGGCGTTGGCGCTTAAATGTTCCCGCTAAAACAGCATTCTGTTTCTTTCATCTTCAAACGAATTACTGAAATAGAAATATGTTTTAAATATGTTTAGCAATAAAAGTATTTGTTGAGTTGTTATAAATGCAAGCTGACATACATATTGATGGTCTTAGTTTTTTTTTTAATGTAGGTAAACCGAAGGAAATTAATTGTTAAGAAAACAATTTAAGTAGTTAGTTTTACTTGCTTAAATTGTCCGTATATTCAAATCACAACTGCCATTCCTTAACAGTTGCAGAACACTAGTATTTTACATGGAGCGACTGCCTATCTGACCTCCACAACCCATTCTCTGGGTAATACGATACTCCTTGGTAACCCTGGTTGTCAGATATTCGGGCTTCTGACGACCCGTAACGACTGTCAAAGATTTACAAATGACAGCCGGGACCAACGGCTTAATGTGCTTTCCGAGGCACGGCGGGGTCTCGCCGTCTCGGTATGTATAGATGGTCACCAATCCATGGACCGACCTGGGCAAGCGTAGCTTAACCTGATCGATCGACCCATGCGACAGTAATTACTTAGCCAGGAGCCCACCATTGCGAGTCTCCATTGGCTGAAATATGACTATAACGACGGTAATATTAAAATTTGTAGGTAACAGAAGTCGTGTCTCCATTAGGTATACCTGACACCGGCCCTTCTTGCTGGAATTACTGAAATAATGACACATTAATTAGAATTACGAGCGAAATATGAAACTTAATTAAATTCTTGTTAGTGCGCTGAGTAGTTACTTACTTATGTTATTTTACCACGTGGAAATTTCTCTGAGAAACTAATGGTAAAATTAACATAAGTTCATTAGTTCTAGTTGTTTTATGTTTGCAATTAGATAAACCACGAAAAAGGAAGGGAAAGAACAACTTTCGGCAAAACTTTATACAAAAAGCGCCGAAAAAATTCGATCCTTTAATTTTTTTACGTAATATTTATCTGATTTTATTTTTTGTTATTACGGTTCAAAAGATACAGCCCTATGACTAACTGGCGGATGGATGGACAACGGAGCCTTAGGAATATGGTCCCGTTGGCACCTTTGGGTACGGAACTCTAAAAACGAGCAAACTCTGCTTTTTATACATGAGATCCCATCATAAGCTGCTAATCATTATTAAATTTCTTCTAGTTTGTGAGAAAACACTATCAGTATAACACACTTACACTTGGATAAAGCCTGGAAAGACAAACCTACTTGCGTAAATATAGGCACTAACAGAAGAGAAGAAAATAAAAATAAACTATTTATTCTGCAAAAACGCATATTACAACAAAAAACATAAAATACACAAACTACAGTATTTTTACAGCTTACCTCACAGCTTCAACCCAACAGCAACCATATTTCAACAACAATAAAGATCATTGTGATTTTGACAGATTTGACAGATGCAGCAACCCAAAAGCATCCTTATTGTCACGTTATTAAAGATCACTGTAATAATAACAGGCAAAATTACTGTAAATGGAATGTAATATCCACGGTATTTATCTATACAGTATTCTATCTTCATACGAACTGTCGGAACGCGAGTCATACCTTCGATGCGCGTAGGTATGACTCGCGTTCCAACCGTTTAATAACGAATGACGATTCTTTTAAAATAATAAACGATACCACAAAAACACACACCTGAAATCAGACTCAATTTCAACCAACCATATAAAAACAAAGTTTCCAGGTACGATTGAATTCCACAAATTTGGAAACCGTTCATTTCCCAATATTCGCCCGTTGGCCTGAGGCTATTATTTACCCAGTTCAGTTAAAAAATAGCCTATCGTATGATGGGAAAGCTCTCTGTGATCCAGAATACATGGCTGAATTATAGCCAGATTTCTGCAGTCAAAATATTTATTAAACTTCCTTAATTATGATTTTGTAAACATTTTTTTAGGTTACGCGGGCGCCGCCGTTCGGTCAGCTGTAAAATATTTTGCTTGAATAATTTTTTAACGTCGGTTCTAGATGAAAACGAGTCTTGAGTGGTTCAGTATGACGTAAATAGTGAAAAGCGTAATGCGCTGCATCAGTATAAACACATTAATACAACAAGAAACGCTTTTATTAGGTCGACCTGTATGTAACTAACTATGTAATGGAATCTAAGATAACTAATTTAACCATCTTCCAAGGGTCGTAGAATAATGAAAATTGGCAGCTGTATGTAGTTCTGATGACAATTCAACAATATGGCACTGTCGAACTGATCTGATGATGGAGCCGGAAGATATGAACTGGAACTTCATGATGGAAAATCATATCATAGCTGTTTTGGATTTCTTAGAAAAGTCTTGTAATGAACTTTGACCACGATTAGGTTTCAAGATCTGATGATGAAGCCGGAAGATAGGCACTGACATTCCATGATAGAATATCGTATCATAGTCGTGTTTGCACGCGTGTTTTTCTAGTGTTTTTAAACTATTAATTTATTACGAATACGACACAATACGACAAGACACATTTATAAATAAGGGGATTTATAAATGTTGCTTATAGACAAAGTTAATGATTAGCGTTTGTTTACCATAAATTTTAACGTTTAAACGTCTCCTAATTTAAGAAACGTTTTTATATAAGAAGGAATATTACGGATTTCATCGAATTGTATGTTTAATCAGCTTTAGTCGTTTACAATTTGGAGTTCTTTTAACCTGTTGGCATCCCATGAGCATTTCCGTCAGGAGAACACTGCACCTGCATAGTATATTTTACATTCTTCTACATAAGGTTTTGATTTCTATGTATCATCATGATATTTCTCGGATCTTGTTGGCCCAAAACTTCGCCACTTTCACGGCGTCGTCGGTGACAGCGCATGTCACTTTGACTATAAGTTTTTGGACACAGAGGGCAGGATAGGAGGTGGGGCATAGTTCGCGACATAGCACCCTGCTACCGTTTCATCGAGGTAGCCCCCCACCTTACCATATTAGAGTTACATCTTCCCACTTGTGTCCAGGGACAGTTCAGCTACATCCAAGTGAAATTAATAATAATTCATATTTACATTCTTCTTCTTCTTCGTAGCACTCTTGTCACAGCGGTCTTGGTCCTCATGTAGTTTCTTGTTTAGAGGCTGATGTGATTCGCCTCACGATTTCTCGCCACCTCCTCCAATTTCGGGTGTTTTTTGTGCATTCATACAAGGGATCACCCACTGCTAATTTAATTTGGTCAGTCCATCTCATGGGTGATTTACATTAAAGATGCAGTATATTAAAAAGAGATCCTTCATCATTCGGCAGACGTTACCTACTACGTCGTACTACATCGTATTTCTAATCGTGTTGTATTGTCCCGTAAACATTTCGTTTAGCCAACAGTTCTCATGTGTGATGATCTGGATACCTGTTAATCTGTATTGCAGGCGCCATCTGGACCTTGAACTCACTGAATGTTACACGTGTGGCTATGATGAGTTTAGCGTCGGCGACATAGTGCTACCGTTTCCCAGAAGAGCGATGGCCGTCATATAACAGCCGTCATGTAAATCTGTCATTTTAACCAGTATCTGAAATAGGTGTCAAAAAACGCTCTTTAGTTGGACAACCGTTATTGTGTGACCGTTTACGGCTTTCTTAGGGAACCAAAGCTTTAGGAAACGTTGAAATCCAACCGCTCTTTGAGAACTTGATTTAGATCTGAAAGAAGTATAACCATATCTTTAGGCCTTTTTTGAACTACTTAGCTAGATTTTCTCACTGCTAGGCCAAGCTCTCCGGCCCATTCTGAGGGCCTAAACAAATGGCAATGGCTTCGTATTTCTACACGATTGGTATAATCTTTTCAACAGCTATGTAAATTCAATACATTTTTGACTTTTCCAGCATCTTTATCGCTGAAAGAAAGTCACTTTGTCTCTTAGAAAATAAATCAGAGGCAAAAAATAAAATCATTTTCTGTTTTTATTTCCTTAATCTTATAGAAATTACAATAAAGTTTGTTTCCATCTCAGAAAACCTCTCTACAAAGTACTTTCTCGGCGAAATAAATTGACGTAAAGTGCTAACCGATTTTGTATTTAGCCGCGTGATTTCAGTAACAGTTCCCTGTATCACTATTATACGCGACGCATTATGGGCAAAAATCAATAATACATGTTTGCCCGAATACGCAGATAACGACATAGGTTATATGTATACCTGTATCTATGTATGTTGTGTATAACAGCTACCGCATGGTGTTATCTTTACATAATGAAACCATGTAATGGACTATGAACTGAACTAGGAAATAGATAATATAAATACGTAATAATAACAGAAATACGTCAAGAGGGTGAGCAGGGGTGTTATTCTGTTGTGTTCCCGGAAGACCTGGATTCTCAACGAAATCGTGAAAATTTCCTTCAATAATGTGCCCAAAAAATTTATTGTACAGTCGGTTACAAAAGAATCTGACGATAGTGTAAACAAACCCTGTTCAGGGTAATTTTTTAAGAAATCACTCAATAAAGATTTTTGTAGTAACAAATTCATCAATAGTGAGAAGGTTTCAATTTTATACACGCGTATATCTGACAACTTTTTCCAAGAATGATTGTTTGAATAACATCATTATATTGTAATTGAAAAATCATCAAAGAAGGCTGGAGTTATAAAATTAACCTCACTTGTCAAATTAAAAACATCTATACGATGATTTAAAATTAGAATTTCAAATGTATGTATTCAAATAATCAAGTCACACTACAAATGGCCTTCGTCAGGTACATTATCAGCAGATCCTTTTAAAACAGACCATAAGTACCCAACTTCAGTGACACATTTATGTGTATGATGTCTTGTCTATTTCCTTTATCCGTATTCTTAGAGTTTGGAAAAGATCCAATTTCCGAGTATATCGTCCGAATCTGAAAAAGAAAATAAAGATCTTTACGTAGTACCTCGACGTCTAACTTTTATGTAAGTAAGTACCTTAGTGGTGCATTCAATTCGTCCAACATCAATTTCATTAGAGGTTTTCCGCTGACTTTTTTTAGATTCCTATTGAGAGCAGCGCACATACCCAAGTCCCTCGTTTCGCTCAATCCTTTTAATTCCGTTTAGCTACTTTCATCTGTAAATGTGTACCTATGGTCTGTTTCAAAAGTGTCTGACAAAAAGGTCAACAAATGAATCAGAAAACTTACCTGTGTGAGCCAATTTGTAGTTCCACTTGCAAATTGAATGCTTTAATTTGATTAATTGAATAGTTAAACCCAAAATTCTAATTTAAAATCACCATAAAGATGGTTTTCATTTGACAATTGAGGTTAACTTTATAACCTTAATTTTCGTCTTTTGAATTACAATATAATTAATATTTTGATCAATTGAAACGTCCAAGTTTTGTTGCGGCGTCAGGATTTGTTACACTTTTATGAGATACTTTTGGAACACACTCTACCTAGGTACCTCAATATACATGGAAAAACTTTTCTGTATGCGAAAATTACTGGTGTAACTTCAAATTGTATTTATTATCATAACGTAAAAACTTTTCCGCATCAAAATCACGTCGATTCCCAGTTTTCAACAACATAGTATTTTGCCAAACGGCATACCAAGTTTCCGACAATTCGTGACAAGTCTGGCTAATAAACTTTCCAATATTACCGTCACATTTTGCCACTTAACCGCAACTGGCAGATGTCGGCTCGAATCTGCCAACTAATTGCCAGTTAAGAGGCAAGTAGTGGCAAGACAGCTGTTAACGATCGCACTTTGTTTTTGTATCAATTTATACTATTGAGGCGTTCGTGCGAACTGAAATTGTAAATACGAACAGATGGCTATGAAAACCTTCTTAAAGGAAACTTGATTACGATTTCCGTAAATAAAATTACGTAACATAGGATGAAATAAACTTTAAAACATACAACAACAACATAAAATCGCGCCTGTTATCCTTGAAGGTTAAGTCAGAGGTGTACCTACCTATAGTAAAAGTGTGCAGTGCTGTACACCCCCACCCTATTTCGGGTCCGTGGCTTAGGCCCCCAGTGGTCGACGCACCTGTGGCCGACGCCCCCGATTCGATTAATTTAATTCAAAGTAATTTTTGATCAAATGTACTGTCAGGCACAAAAATTGTTTTACAAAAATATTAAATGTACTTAATATTGATTGTTGGCGATCTATTCTCTCTGCTATTTGATAGATAACTTTTGTTTAGCAAGGAAAAATACTTTATTAATAGGGTGAAACACTTTTCTCGTTTACTGTACTAAGTGAAAAAGCACAAAAAAAAAAAAGATATTAAATTAATCGTATCGGGGCGTCGGCCACAGGTGCGTCGACCACTGGGGGCCTAAGCCACGGACCCCCTATTTCAAGTTAAACAAATATCAACTTTATTTCAATGACAATTAAGTTAATATCAGAGTGACTAGCACTATAGAAAAAGTTATAAAGAAGTTTGGAGTTGTAAACTGAACTTTAGTCGTAAACTGAACTTTATTGTGTAGGAATTAAAGTACTTTTTGCTTTCATTCATATTTGTTTACGTTTTTGGAAAATAAATCGCGAACGCAGATTACAGTACACATACATTTCGCTAGCTATGTTATGTTGTGTTATGTAAATCCAGTTTCCAGGCTACGACTGAGAAATCCCCGATGAAAACTTTGCCCGATCTAGGAATCGAACCCAGGACCTTACGCTCAACAATAGCTGTTGCGACCACTAGACCGACGAGGCAATCTAAAGGCTCCTTCCTGCAAACAGGCGCGACGCGCGATTTTATCGCGTGCCACACCTGTTTAAAGGAGCCATATAGGTTTACAAATAATTAAAAAATAATTTTCTTTTAAAAAAAACCTATTATCTAAAATTTTCGAGATCAGGACAAATATGCACGCAAACATAAATACTTTTTGTGTACATAGTGATAACAGTGATTGTAGGAACATAAGGTGTTTGGGAGGTCGTTTGCATAAACGTCAATGTAAACATTTAAGATTTTAATTTACAGGAAAATGGAAGAAGGTAGATGTGATGCCGTCAAGTAATAATCACCTTTCTACCAGCTAGCCGTGTTAATATATATGATTAAATATCTGTGAAACGAGATCAGCCATATTAAAGGAATGATCGTAGAGATTCGGCGCAATAGTAAAAAAACTGGCCCAGTGCGAGTCGGACTCGCACATGAAGGGTTCCGTACCACAAGGCAAAAAAGCCGAAAAAAACACGTTTGTTGTATGGGAGCCCCCCTTAAATATTCATTATATTTTTTTTTTTGTATTTGTCGTTATAGCGGCATCAGAAATAGGTACATAATTGGTGAAAATTTCAACTGTCTAGCTATCGCGGTTCTTGAGATACAGCCTGGTGACAGACAGACGGACGGGCAGACAGCGAAGTCTTAGTAATAGGGTCCCGTTCTTACACTTTGGGTACGGAACCCTAAAAATGACAAGGAGGACTTCCTCGACCAGGGTAATACCTTTTTCGCTGGCACTTTGGATTTTGGGCCCAACTTTGTATGAAACAAGACTGGTCTCCTTTCAACATTAAAATACTATCCTGGATGGCCTTTTAACATCGGTATTTGAAAAGTGCCTTAAAAAGCTTGGGAAAGAGCAATATACCCTTTCATGTCGTGAGAAGTTGGCACACTCACTTCGACCCAAAAGTTTTGATGGCACTTTAGACATTCGACACTTAGCCTGGATACCTATATACGACCAAATTGACATAGGCCTCGTCGACGAAATGGTAAAAAGTATTTACTAGGATCAACAATGGCATTCTACTAAAGGTCCCAGATCTAGGATCCTTAAGTGCTAAGAGCCGGCTGTAAGATTAGACCTCCATCTTTCCTAGAGAGAACATTATTCACAAAGATAGCCACCTGAAAAAACTGCTTGTATTCTTTAAGTAACGTTTTGACTTTTGTACGCACGTCAGGAAAACCCGTCACCACGCAACCAATTTAGAATAAGTAGAAAAACAAATAGAACAGATATAAAAGCAACTGATAACGGCCACAATAAAATATCCGCGATACTGGAATGCCTGATAGAAATAGAGATGTTACGTCGGCGACATGATGGAAGCGAGCCAAATGTCACACAACAGACCGGCTGATAGGGTTGCGCGGTTCTCCGAGTATATTGTAACTTTTAAATTACGGCGCGTTGGCGTTGGCGTTTTTTTTACTTTTGTTTGCGGGATTTTTATTGGCATACAAGCTGTGCGCCCGATGAGATTTTCCGTCGGCAAAAATGATGTACTTACAGACTCCAGAACTCAAGCTACTACAATCTGTCAAATTTCTTTAATAGTATTTCAACTTTATCGCTAAAGTATAAGGTTCAAATTTGATTGGGAATATTTGACAGTTTCGGGTAGTTTGATGTGCTGGCGTCTGTACTTCCATATAAATTGTCACCCCCTATTTAACCCATTATCTGATTGAATTACGTTCGATACGAAGGGCTTAGGGCTTGAATTTTCAAAAATCCATTCTTAGTGCTCACTTTCAGTATAAGGAACTCTTGGGTAAATGATCAAGCTTCTAGACCGGGTGGGTGTGCGTTGTCTGTCAGCGAATGAATTTAGGGTAAGTAGAAAATATGCTATAGAGAGTATGTAGGTAGTAAGAGTGAGGAAATACCTGAGAGACTCGTGAGAATATGTGTGCAATATATTTTGGCAGGCTTTTCTCGAGGTGTTGATGATAGTAGCTAAAGAAAATTGAAAAAAAATACCATCTAAGAATGCTTGTCTACTCTTAAATGATCTTAGCAACAGTTGTATCATTAAACAAAATAACGTTATCTTAATCCTTTTATCACGAGAGACTATAATAAGAACTGTGACAAAACAAACTAAATATATTGAAATGGAATGCAAAAAAAAAACTGGCCAAGTGCGAGTCGGACTCGCCCACGAAGGCTTCCGTACCACAAGGCAAAAACGCTGAAAAAAACACGTTTGTTTTATGGAGCCCCCCTTAAATATTCATTTTATTTTGTTTTTAGTATTTGTTGTTATAGCGGCAACAGAAATACATAATTTGTGAAAATTTCAACTGCCTAGCTATCACGGTTCATGAGATACAGCCTGGTGACAGACAGACGGATGAAACCCCAAAAATAGATTGGAATTTCTAATTATTCAGTAGCAGCTCAGAGTCTGGATTTGTACCTGGTTGATGGCAATAGGCTCTATTACATGTCAAAGTCAAAGTCAAATCATTTATTTCAAATTGGCACATTGAAGGCACTTTTGAACGTCAAAAATTAAAACTCTAGGTAATTTTGTTCGAAATGTTAGTCGCCATTCCAAAAGGTAGGTTTCGTATGGAGAAGAATAGACAAGAAACTCCACCGTTATTCTTTTAAAATGTTTTACAAGGTCTTGTATACATAATATAATTATATGTGAAGACGATGCACCTAGAGTAAAATTAGTCTACCACAAAATGTATGGGACTTAAACCTGACTGGAGAAAGTGTGTACTACAGATACGCCTCTGCTTAACCCTTCGCGGTATACAAGCGTGATGTTATGTTATGATACAGAAAAATAATGCTAATCCATCGCTTCATATGTTCGAAAAATTTGTCTGCTCAAAAATGTAAATAGCGCAATGGATGTGGTTAAACTGTCAAAACGAAAACCATCGCTACTGTAAGTTTTACTAGTTTAGTTTTTTTTTTCGCTAGTGTTTTTTTATATTTTTTATTTTCAATGTGCGTTTTGTTTGTGCAGAATAAACAATTTTTCTTTCTTTATTTTTCTTTCTTTCTAAGTGAGTGTGTTTCGCAACTACCCCGCAGCTCAAGTTTTCTAATATTCTAGGGTATTTCTAGGATTTCTAATATTCTTTAATGAGGTGGTGGCTTTTCAAATAAGTCTGCCTTTCATCATCTGCCAAGCCTTTTCCCAACTATGTTGGGGTCGGCTTCCAGTCTAACCGGAGGCAGCTGAACATGGAGCGACTGCCTATCTGACCTCCACAACCCAGTTACTGGGTAATACGATACCCCTTGGTAAGACTGGTTGTCAGACTTTCGGGCTTCTGACTACCCGTGACGACTGTCAAAGATCCGCGAATGACAGCCGGAACCAACGGCTTAACTTGCTTTCCGAGGCACGGAGGGGTCACGGTATGTAAAGACGGTCACCCATCCACAGACCAACCGCGGCAAGCGTAGCTTAACCTGATCGATCAACCTGTAGGGCCGTTATTATTTAGCCTCGGGCCCCCTCTTAAAAAACAAAATAAGTCTGCCTTCTTGGTATACAAATTGAGTATTAAGAGCGAGTACCTATTGTATCTAGATTTTAGACTAGCTCTCGACTTTACTCTTTGAATTAATTTACATATTCATTGAGATTTTATTTGGGGAAAAAAGACAAGAAAACTTTAGACAAGTTTTATGGATTCTTGTAAAAAAACTAAGGTTCATTGCTCGTTTGACCTTATAGATCACAGGTAGAGACGCTGAAGAGTATGTTTGTTAGATATGCAACATCAGATTGTAACTGATTAACTGATTATCATTATTTTTTTTCCAATTCCTTAAGAGCGTTTACGCCGAACGGCATTTCATACAAACTTTCAAGCCCTTGTTTTTCGAAGTGAATGAACCGATTTTAATGAAACTTCATACGCATAAGCAGGCTGCAAATGTCTAAAAAGTTAGTAGA